>CM046879.1:423367914-424861666 GCA_025667525.1 Glebionis coronaria | reverse complement strand
TCCTTTGATGGTGCAAAATACCGGGATCGAAGATGGCGTTTTCGTTTTCATTGGAAAAACAAATCAACGCCACTTCATGATGTGCCAATACAAACCCAAAGGGTTTCAAGAAAATAGATGAGAAGAAATAGAAGGGTGGGACAATGGGTAAGTCATGAAAACATTGAGCTACTCGAGGTAGACTCGCACCAATCAAATCAAAAGATTTTCTATTTATTGCATCGGTGGAAGACCGAGATTTCCCTTTATAAGCAATTCCAGGATCAAATATCTCGTCCTCGGTGGAGAAAGGGGAGGGAACATAAGGGACTTCCCCCACACTAAGTCCACACAAAGCATCATCAAAAGGAGAAGACGAGCTTGTAGCACTCAAAACACGTGGTGATGACGGAGTTAGAATTGTAGAAAAATCTTTTAAATTCAATTAAAAATCTTTTCCTTTTTCATCTTTTAAACTCTCCTTGTGAAAACCCGATTTAATTATGTCAAAAATATTTGGTGTTTCTAAAGCAATGTTAGTCACACTAAAAATTCTCACATTTGAAAACCGTTTTGGTATAGGTGGTGGAAAGTTTTCAAAACGTTTGTCAACAAAGAAAACTTCCCCATCGGGATCAACATATTCATCATCCGAAGAATCATTTACAATTGGAATCGTAGGCTTAACACTCTTAACCTCCACCGGCGGAGGGGACGGAACTTCATTTTTTTCAGCAACTTCTAAAACTCTTTTTGAAATCTTTTTGCAAATGTTTTTGATGGGATTGACATTGTACAAAGACGTGATAGAATACACATGAGAAAGCGTGGAGTTTTGAGTTGCATTAATGACGAGTTCTTCCTCATTGAAACGAAGAGTGATTTTCCTAGCGTGCACATCGATAAGTGCTCTCGAGGTATCCAAAAATGATCGACCTAAAATTAAAGGAACTTTAGGATCGATAGGAATGTCAACAACAATAAAGTCTACGGGATAGTAGAACTTTCCAACTTTTACGAAGACGTCCTCGGCTACTCCACAAGCTAGAATCGTAGAATGATCGGCCATCTCGATTGACATTCTTGAAGGAGTGAGATTGGGAAGATTGAGCGATTTAAAAATCTCAAGAGGCATCAAATTAATACTAGCACCAAGATCGGCCAAGGCGTAGCATTCTTCCATGTCTTGTATAGCACATGGGATTAAAAACTTGCCGGGATCACCAAATTTTTGAGGTATGCGGCTAAGAAAAACCGATGAACAACTAGACAATTTTTGCAATTTCTCTTTGTTATTCAACATACTTTTGAAGTTCGCGGCAAATCGAGGCATCATGACTAAGGCGTCGGCAAAACTTATATTGAAATGTAAGTCACGAAACATTTTCATAAAGAGTTTAAATTGATAATTATTTCGTTCTTGTGCCTTTTCCTTGTCTCGTCTTGAAGGGTATGGTAAAGGTGGTGTGGGTTGGGGCATAGGCATAGGCATCGGCCTTGGAATCTCGGGTTCCATGATTGGTATTGGTTCAACCGTAGGTGTGGTTTGAGCGGTACTTCGTGGGCTTGTAATATGCTCCTTTTCAACCACCACCTCAGGTTCTTTCTCTTTTTCCTTCTCTATAGAAGTACTTGGGCGAGAAATGGGTTCTTTGAAAGTTTTACCACTACGAGTAGTAATAACCTTCAATTCTCCTTTCAGGTTCACGATGGTATCACTAGGAAGACCACCCGAAGAAGAGGGCTTACACATGATATCTTCAAACATTTTTCCTATTCGATCTTCAAACTTAGATTGCCTAGCATCCGCTTTTAACAATTCTTGCTTAATCTCATGTTGACCTTGCTCCATTTTTTGTTGATTTTGTTGGAGTTGTTGGACATTTCCTTCCATTTTATTAGCATGAGTTTTAAGTTCATTAGCAAGTTCGTTTTTAAGCTCATTTTTCAACTCGGATCTTAAGCTAACCATTTCACGTTGCATATTGTCAAACTTAGCATTATTTGCCTTAGCATAATTCAAAAACTCTCCTTGAAGATTTTTGGTGTGATCATTTTGAAAACCCTGAGTCGTAGTTTGAAAATCACGGTTTTGGTTTTGGTTTGAAATTTGCCCATTTCCACTTTGATAATTACCCTTGTTGTAATTACGTTGATTGCCTTGATAATTACCACCTTGATTGGTGTTTCAATAGTTATTAGAATTTTGATTTGGTGGAGCTTGATTTTGGCGGGAACCTTGACCGATTTGGTTATAAGTTCCCGTGTCTACATAAGCACTCGAAGTGTTACCATCCGCGGTAATGCACTCGGAAAGATCATGAGCTCCACCACACGACAAACAACTCTTAGAAACCGCTTTAACCGAAGCGGAATTCGAAGCTTCTTGAGCTTTCCAATGGGACATAAGGTTATCAAATCTATCAAAAAATCGATTTTCTTCATTTGCTTCATCATGTAAAGCATTAATGCTACGAGACGATGACGATGAGCCCAATTTGGCAACACTCGGTGTGTTACGAGGGCTATAAACCTTAGACCTATTCTCAATTATCACCAAAGCTTCCTCGACCGTTTTACACAAAAAATTACCACCCGCGGCGGCATTTAAATAATCTCTTTCATGATCATTAAGTCCATTGTAAAACGTGTCAATTTGGTGCAAGTCGGAAAAACCGTTATGAGGACATTCATGTAACATCTCCTTAAACCTATTCCAAGCCGTTGAAAAACTTTCATTTGATTCTTGTGAAAACTTAGAAATCTCATTTTTCAAATGCGTAGTCTTAGAGGGCGGAAAAAATTGGTTCACAAATTTCAAAACGAGATCCTTCCACGTCAATATAGAATTGGGTGGCTCTTTCTCTAACCAAATTTTAGCGGGCCCCGCTAAGGAATACGGAAAAAGCATCATCTTAATCGAGTCATTCGAGACATCCTTGAATTTGCAAGTGGCGGTAAGACGATTAAATTGGCGGATATGGTTGTGGGAATTGTCCTTCTCATCACCACGGAATTTGTTGTTTTGGATCATCGACAACAAACCCGTTTTCACCTCAAAATTCTCCACAAGGATAGCGGGAATCACAATAGCTTCTCCATAACCCTCGGTGGGTGCTTGAAGTAACTCCATCATAGTTCGATTCGCCATGGTTGGTGCTTCTCGTACAATGGGTTCGTCAATAGGAGACTCCTCACTAGAATGAGTTGGAGTGGGAGTTTTGTTCTTTCGTCTACGTGCACGTTTTGCTTGATTATGAGTTAGCATAAACGTCACGTACAACGAGGAGACGAGCAAAGAAGATTCTTTTTGGTGTTTTGTATTTTTCAATTTTTTTGTGGTTTTTGATGGTATTAAATTTTTTTGGAAATTGGTGAAATGTATTAAGTAGACAAAAATCTACAAATCTCCTCCTTAATCAAATCTCTCGATTAAAGAAGCCTCAAGGAATGAAAACGATCACGTGAAGTGAACGCCTTCGATGACTTTAGAACGATGGTGGAACAACAAATCGTTCAAGAGGGTTTAATCAATAGAAACCAAGAAAATATATATGATATGTAATACTTTGGGCGGCAAAACCCTCGATTAGCTCTCAAAATCAAATACTCACAAGCAAGCGGAGGAAACGAGGCGGCCCGAAGCACTTAAGAGCCTTTTTTCCTTTAGGTCATGAAATACAACTGCCTTATACCAACCTTATAGTTTGTATTTTCAAAATCGAGCTTCTCGAAAGTATTTATCTATTTTTGCCTTTTTCTTTGGTTTGAGATTCGAATAAAATGATTGGGTAATGACCTCCCAAATCAAGGTTGTGATTTCTCACGTATTTGGAGTACTTGTGAATTTAATGTTCTACGTATACAATATAGTAATAATATTCACACAAAAACCGAAAAACGATAATACGTATTAGTAGAGTGCTACTAATACAAATGCTAATTATGGCTATATAAAAAACAACAATGGTTCAATCAAAACACAACACGCCTCCCCGGCAGCGGCGCCATTTTGATAGTTGTAAAATTACACTCTTTAGGAAAAGAGGGTAAAATATAGGGCAAGTAGGCACGACGATTTAGGAAAACCGTGTGTGAATGACCCTAAGTGAGTTCGTTCTCGAGGAGGCTAGTGCGTTGTGTTAAGAATTGATTAATGTTTGTGATTATATTGAGAAGAAAAGAAAATAGAAATAAGAAAGAAATGACGGTTACGAAGACGGATCAAACTAAGACGAAAAAGCATTCACGTAAAACCGTAGAAAACTACAAAATTAAAAATTTTAAACCTAAAAATTAATTAAAAGCTAAAAGTAGTCTAAATAATATAAATAAGAATAAAAATCCAATAAAAATATTTTAAAACCTTTTATTAATTAAATATTCAATTTTAAATGCTAATTAAAGCCCTAAAATTAAATATAATTAATCATAATGTCCAAAATATTATTTTATTGAGCAAATAACTTACTTATATTATCTAAAGACTAAAAAGTATTTTTCCTAATTTTTAAATCACTAAAAACTATTTTAAAACTAAAATAATTATAAAAAATAATAAAATAATGCCAAAAATAATTTGACACTTTTAAAAATCCTAAATTACTCTAATGAACAGTAGAAAATTGAAAAAGTTTGAAAAATGTAAAATTTACCACTAAAAGACAAAAACAGTTTGGTTTAAAACCCTAATTAAACTAAATTAATTATAAAAAATAAATAAAAGATGAACAGTGAAAACTTTTAAAACCAAAAATCTTAAAATCTTTTTCTAAGTCTATGAAAATTATTAAAACTGAAAAATAAGTATTGTTGGCACTAAATGCCAAAAACAGAAACTTAAAAAGTTAATTAAAAATGTTATTTAATCTATTAAATATAAAATGAACAGTAATAAAAATTATACCTAAACAGAAAAATCACAAATAAAATTAGAAAAAATCTGAAACAAGTTTGAAGTCCTAATTCTAATTTTTACCCACTAAAGACAAAATTTGATGAAAACTGATAGTGACATGTGACAGACTTTTGTCTGTTTGCTTAGCAGTGGAAACAAGTGTACTAGCAGTGGGAAAGGAGTTCCCACTGGTAGTGTTAATTTTTGTTCAGAAAAGCAATAAGCTTAGGAAAGCTTATCTTGAGTGCTTATTTTAGACAATAAGGCACCCTTATACTCAGTTGAGAATAAGGAGTCAATGTAAACACAAAAACACACCAATTACTTCACAAAAATCCACACAAAGGGCACCAAAAGTTTCTGATTAAGCCCTATTGTATCTAATGAATAGGAAGCTGGTTCACTTGGCACAAAATTGATTTTCAATGGCTAATAACTTGCACATGAGCTCACCAGATAACATACAAACTATACTTAACCCTAAACAGACCTAAAATCTAGCAGACTACCAAATTTGATGGCAAAGTTCACACAAAATCAGGCACAATAGGCAGTTACTGATTTTAGCTAGTGAGCACCATTTTTTAGCATGCACAACTGTTTAAAACTCTACCAAATAGAAACCTAAGTGCATATATCACCTACTAACAAACAAATGAGTGAATGCAACAGGTTTCAAACAAGATTCATATATTTAAACCCTACTTTAAACCCTAATCCAAACACCCCTTAAAATCTGAAAAATGAGATTTTACCAAGCAAACCTATTCAAAACCTAACCAAACTGAATCAAACTCAAACTAGCATGCATAAAAACCTATAAACAGCATAATCATAACATCAAGCACTCAAAAGAACAGATTTCATGCATAACCAAATAAATCACAAAATTGAAAACTAGAAAATAGAAACAAGGAGGTTACCTTGTTGGACCTACATCCAGGCCCAACAATGGCTGCTAGCCATCTCCTAACAGACCCGGGTCTGTGCTGAACTTTGGGCTTATGACTGAGCAAGAATAATGATGATGATATTGTTCTTGTTGTGACCCTACACAAACACAAACAACAAGGAAAATATTTCAAGTTCCAAGATGAACCAAAGGCTTTGTCAAAAGCTTTTGGACAGCTTCAACAGTAAGTGTTAAGTAAAAAAAAGGAAATAAGATTTTGATAAATCTTATAAAACTGAAAGTTTTGGAAAACAGGTTTAACCAATCCTTGAACTTCTTAAACAAACCTTGAGACCTTAAACACGTTTTAAAACACGTTCAACTTCAGAAATCCAAAAATCCCAATCCACTTTCACTTCATGAAAGCTTGGATTTCTGAAAATTAAACCAATTTAAAACCTTTTGGAAAACTCAAACACACAAAGTGTTTGCAAAATATTTTATGGAACTCAGAATTCTTAGCTAAAACAAACACCAACTTTTATCAATCATAAAAGGAAAACTATTTTTAAACAAATACCCACTTTATATTGCATAAAAAGGAATTACAAGATTTTACTAAAAATTCTGGAACAAGGGGTATGCACATGTTGCACCCTCCTTATATAGGCCTAAACAGAACCTTCTAGTGCTAGGAATAAAATATTAATAAGCTAAAACCCTAATACTAGAAAATCCGAATTTGCCCTTGGTCTTTTGACTGAATTCTTGGTCAATATGAGCAACATGTGATGGCCAGCTGTTGTTGGATGATCATAAGCGTTTATATGTCCTTGGGGGCCAAGTAGAAAGATCATAGACGTTTATTTGGTCGGGTTTTGTTTTTGAGGAAGAAAGTGACGTGCAGGGGAAGGCCCTACACTCACATGGGTTGGTCTATGGTCATGTTTTGAGTGTGGGTTTTGGTGAGGGTGAGGGTAATTAGTAATCTGGAGTAGATAAGACAAAAACCCTTTGTATTAAGGGTGATTAAGGCTGGGGATTTTTAGGGTTTATCTGGGATTAAGGGTGGATTTAATCTGAAAATGGGCGTGATTAATTTAAAAAGTGTGTTTGGTGGGAAATAATGTTGACCATTTGACCAGGTTTATTTAATAAACTTGGTGGGTTTGGGTTGTGGGCTGGTTGGGTTTTGGACGGGTATGGGTATGGATAATGGGTAGGGTCGGGTATTGGTGAGGTGTCAAGAGCTGAGTGGTGGTGAGGGTTTGGTTGTCTGGCAGTTTTGGCCCCCAAGGTTTCCTTTCTTGTTCATGTTGTAATAATCAGCCATAAAACCAATTCCCTTTGTTAATAAGTTTGGGAAGTTTACACTTTTGGCACAATAACTTTTCAAGCTTATAAACAAGGACCTTTAATGCATATTTTTGGATTCTTCAAGGGTAAAACTTGTATAATCTTCAAACATGGAGGACCTTTGTTGCCAAATGATGATTTCTTCAAGGGTTTATCTTGCCAAATCTTCAAAAATGAGGGACCAATGTTGACAAATGATGATTTCTTCAAGGACCATTTTGGAAATTCCAGATTCGGGTCCGGTTCATTGTGCGGCTTCGTTCCCCGTGTTCGTTTTTGAATGATTCTTGTGATCTTTATGTCATTTCCTCAATATCCGTACCTAAAATACACAAGCAACAAACACGAGCATATATTTGGCAGTTTTAATGATATTTTATGCATTTTAAGCCCGATTTGGACGATGAGACTATGTATAAAAGAAGTCTTTTTATTGAACTCTGATTTTGTCGAATGGTTTATTTTATAAAACGTCTCTTTTGAGGTCGTTTTCTATGACTATGTGTGATGTGCTATGAAGTAACACCCAATGTCGATATTCCGCTTCCTTGTGAAATTGAGGGTGTTACAGATTGGTTTCAGAGCACTAGTTATAGCGAACTAGGTCATTTTTACAACCTAGACTATAACTGCTCTTTCGTAAAATTGTTTTATTGCCTTACAAAGTATCCGCGCGCTCATGGCTCCTAGAAACCAATGCTTGGTTTTGATTGTGTGATCCTATGTGTATATAGGAATGATTGTATGTATATGTAGGTACATACTATGGTATTTAAAGGCATTGCGCGTGAAGCAACGGTCCTTGTGTGATTATCGTGCATTTTATGATACGATTTTATAGAGAGTTTGGCCTCGCCGCCAATCACCTTTCTTGATAATTAATTTATTATCCGAATACGAGTATGGAACTCGTTTGATATTTTGGGTACATGTATATTGTTTCATAATCTATCGCATATCGACTAATTTAAGCTCGATTGTTGTCATCGCATCGTGATGTGCCATTTTAGGACATCTCCTTTTGAAACGTAACTGAAATACATATTATTTTATTTATGTACTCTATCATTTTTGAAGAATCATTTCTTCAAGGAGACATCTTCTACGTAATATAACGTTTAATTTAATTGTGTTTGATTACGTTTTGTGGCAAAAAGGAGGATGCCAATGTTGTACCTAAAATATATATATATACCCAAATCAACTATATATAATTTGGGTACAATAAAGATATGCTCATAGTAGTCATTAGTTGAGAAATTTAATAATTTGTATTTAATTGGAATGGGACATTTGAATATAATGATTTTAAATCGCCCAACTATTTGTCGTTTAAGCTTCTCTTATTTAAATGGATTGGGACATTTGAATAAGAAAGTTTTAAACCACTGGACCTTAGATTGTCGGTGGTTTCTTTATTCAGATGGAATGGGACGTTTGAGTACAGAAATCATGGAGTAAGTTTGACACCCTGTACTTTTCTTGGCATTTAATTTGGTTATGATATCGCGTTTTGTGACGGTATTACTGAGTAGGATGATTTATAATCGTCTGGTTGAAATAAATTGGGACGCCTTTTTATTTGAACAAGATAGTTATAAGTTCCCGAACCATAAATTTATAAATTCTTGTTTACATGGATTGGGACGCCTTTTGATGTAAACAAGAAATTATAAATTAGTGGGCTCAAGTGTGCCTGACTTGGTTTATGATCATTTTTGTATACAGATGTATTTCTTCGACTCATGTTTCGTTGGTACAACTCATTCGTTTTCGTCGTCATTATGGTTATTAATGATTATCTTCTATGTACGAGTAAC
The DNA here is from genome assembly GCA_025667525.1 of Glebionis coronaria. NCBI lineage: Eukaryota > Viridiplantae > Streptophyta > Magnoliopsida > Asterales > Asteraceae > Glebionis > Glebionis coronaria. The sequence continues at coordinate 424,852,722 of CM046879.1, read as the reverse complement.
CCGTTAGTCTTCTCTCGAGTTAAAATTTGTTTCTATGGACCATTTATAGTGTGTCCTAACAATCGCGAGCATTATAAGCTAATCGTTAAGAACCATTACCTGTTTCGAGAACAGATGACTTTTTTTTAATCAACACTAGTTGTGTACTTGTGGATTGAATGAGGATTAAGTTATCAACCCAACTCATCGTGAATGAAAAGATCTTGAGATTCTTTCTTGTTATTATGGATGGTTCATCGAAGAATTATAAACGTAACGAGAAAATATTTTGGGTATGGATCCGTTTGTGAGCACCCTGTAATATCTTTTGGGTATGGATCCGTTTGTGAGCACCCTGTAATGTCATTTGGGTATGGATCCGTGTGTGAGAACCCTCTGATGACGAAAATATTTTTCAATTTGCATCTATGCAACCAAGATCGTGAATATCCTTTAACTTGCAAACTTTCATTTGACTGAACTTATCCAAAAATCCTGTCAAATATTCTTGTTTATCATTGCTTGGCTATTTAGCAAGCACGAGTTAACATGATTAAACTTATTAATTTAACATGGCTTGAGTATTTTACAAGCATGTCGTAATGTGATTATATGTGCTTAGTGATGGGTTTGTGTTTGACTTGGATCGTAGTACTTTCGATAGAGTAATGTATACTCCGAACGATTTCCGTGTCGATGAATTCGCTTTTGACGAAATAAGTTTCCATGTTCGAGATCAATGCTATTAGGTGATTTTGTATGACTAGTACTAATTACCTTGTCTTAATTATTTTGTAACTTTTCGATGGGGGTCTATGCGATTCATGCGATTCTCTGACGAAACTTTTTTTGTGAGACCCTTGGACGATATCTATTTTGATTTGGTCGATGTTATCAACGATCTTTTGAATTGATTATCTCATTGAAAATATTTTAAATGCGCCCACTGTTTTTTTTTCACTGTTTCTGACTCGTCACTTGTCGTGAGTAAGTGTTTTGAGCTCATATCGATCGTCACATGTTTGATAAGCTAGTAGTAATGTACCTTGAAACAATTCTAAAAATTCACGATTTTTCAAGTTTTTGCTTCGAATGGCTTATTCTTCGAGTTATGTATTATCCGTTTCTTATAAGGATTGAAACAACATTTAAACCATTCACTTTTGTACTTTAAGTATTATCGTTGCTTTGATTTTTGTTTATCCAACCTTCGCTAGGAATCTCGGCAATGATTTTTCTATTCCTCACATCTTCGCCTTTTAACCGAAGGCTATTGAGACGAATTAAGAGCTGGGACATCGCTTCCTAAAGGGGTAGATGATGTAGTAACCCGAACTTTAAAATCAACATTTAGACCGAGTTCTAATACTAATTCTATTATTCGGACCAATATTTATTAATCGACTTTTATTTGTCATGTTTGTTCGACGAATAATATTGATTTCTCTACTAGACGGCAAGATTAGGGTTTTAACGTATCAAATATGTGTCATTTATTATTTATCGGCAAAGTGTATGTCCGTCATCGACCGTAAATATCCTCATTATGACATAGAAATATTTTTATTGTCGTCATTTTAATTTCTCGTTTAACGATAATTCTTAATAATTTACGTTAAGTCTTTAGGCGTCATTCGTTTATACGACGCGTTAACGTTTATTAAATTCTAAGGTCTCATTTATTAATTGAAATATTAACGTGATCCGAATGTCGACGTTTTTATTTCATATTGGGCGTTTATTTTTCGTGTCTAACGTGTATCTTTTAAATCATATAATTTTAAAAATATCAAATTTCGATGATACCCGCTATAAAATATGAGACAAATTTTACAGCAAGAGTAATCTACTTCTCCTTTTTGACACGCCGAGAATGATGTGCCACGATGATATGTACGTGTCAACTTAATATTTCATGTACTTCCCATATATCACAACTATATGTATCATTCACTCTTCTTTGTTTTTCTCTTTGATACCCCAAAAGCAAAAACAAAATCACCATCACCATTATTTTTATCTTATTGTCATCTTACAAACCTTGCAATCGGTTCATAAGTTAACTGTTTCATTTTCATCCTCTTAACACAAAAATGACAACATAATGCATGATAATGTTAGATCATCTTTTGCTATAATGGACAGTGCATGAAGTTCTCATAACAAAAGCACATCATTTGCTAGTAATCCATGAATCAAAATACAGAAAATATTAATGATCTTGGATTCTCGTCGATATCCTTTAGATTTAGAGTTCTAGTGTATGTTGTCGACTCACGTTTGCCGATAAAAAGAAAGTGTGTCTAGTTGATTTTGGTTTGTTTTCGGGTCATAGATTTCATTATGTACAAGCTTGTAGTTCGTGTTCGAATTAAGCCTTCTTTGGTGATCGGGATATGTTCATGTTTGGAGTTTTTAGTCGACGGGGTATTATAATAATACGGCGAGTTCATATTTGAATGAGGCGTTTGATATCATTCACTAGGTTTGGTGGTCCAAGTCGAATCTATTTTCTTGGAGGTACGTCTCGAATCTGACGTGTGCATATTATAAGCAATATTTTCATGTAGACATCGCATATTTATAAATCGATAGTACTAGATATGTATGGGATTAATCTAAAACCTTTACTATATGAGATCTTAACTAAACCATGGAACATGAACTGTAACGTCATACACATGCGAAGTCAAAACGATTTTCGAATATAAAGATGAAAAAATGAAGTCTTTACGTCATGATATTTCACAAAAGACTTTCATGCAATCTAAAATGAAAATTTACATATTTGGTCCTTGGTTTATAAAGCTATGTACAAATAACTAGTATAGATTTTCAAAGTAACACATTTGGCCCTCGTCAATTTTATGTTTTTCAAAACTAGTCCTATGAATCATAATTTTGTTATTTTATCTAAATAAAGTACTTGTGTATATATGAATCATTTTAAATTGATCCGTTGTCATGTATATCTCTAAGACGCGCCACATTAATTTAGGTAGAAGCTCATGGTTTCTCGGCTTATCTTATTCACCGTTTCACTCTCGTCACTATTATCTCGATCGTCATCCTCGTTTGATATCGCTATCGCTAAGGTGAGTTCATAGCCTCGCTTTTACTGCTTTATATGTTTTTTTATAAACCCGAGAGGGGAATACATGCTCTTCGTATAAAAATATATGATGTTTATATATGGTTTTGAGAGAATACATGTTTATGAATAAACATGTGGTTTGCTATATGCTATGAACGAATACATGTTGTTGTAAATGAATGTAAGATGGTTGATTAAATGCTTTTGAAAGATGAACACAAGCGTTGATTGTATTGATTGTGAACCGCTATTTGCTAAGTGCTGTATTGCCAAAATTTGAAAGTCCCTAAAACCCATGAACCGTTAACTACCTATGATGGGTAGGCGCTGGTACAGACGGATGGATCCATCGGGGATGGCCCCCACCTGGGCAGGTCGCACCTATGGGTTGGAGGCTCAGCCAGGTGTGTTGTATTAGAAGTAAGGGGGTATTCGGCAAAATACCTGACCAGAGCATTATTATACTTCAAGCTTCGGTGTCATGGCTTAGTAGAATAGCTTGGACTTTGGGTATCGCATGTGTTGCACTATCGACAATGGATGAGATTTTTGTGTTCAAAAGCTTTACGGTTTATAACCCATTATTGTTTATTTAAAACCTATGAATTCACTCAACCGTTGTGTTGACATTTTAGCATGTATTCTCAGGTGTATAGGTTTAAGAGCAACTGGAGCATGGAGTCGCGCAGGACAAAGTAAAGGCAAAACGAACAATTTCCGTTCGATACATTTGACAAATCATTACTTTTATTAAAGTTTGAAGTAGTTGTTGGGACCTCTTTTTATTGAACTCTGATTTTGTCGAATGGTTTATTTTATAAAACGTCTCTTTTGAGGTCGTTTTCTATGACTATGTGTGATGTGCTATGAAGTAACACCCAATGTTGATATTCCGCTTCCTTGTGAAATTGAGGGTGTTACATCCTTGGAATTGTATAACATTACATGATGACATATAATGTGTGACGATACAACTTTTGACCTGTTTGTGATTAATGAATAGACTATCTTCGATTGCTAAATTATATATGTATCGTTGTTATCTATCTTTTCTTTCTTCTTCCTAATGTTCGCATTAGTGATGCAACCATTGAACGAGTACTCATCTCGATTTGAGTTGTGTTGTGAATTATTCGTTCGTATTCCTGAGTGCCATCGATATCATCGATATCATGAACCTCATGATTATTTGGCTAAGCTCATTTCCTAACATATCGTAATTAGTTATGGGTGAACAACTCTTCATCACTCTTTTGTAGATCACTCATTATTTTTATAAGTAATACAATACCATCTGGGGAAATTTGAAATTTTTATTTTCATATGAGTTATTTAAATCGGTACTATTAAGTAATTACTATCAAAATAAGGTTTTTTATTAAACATCTTGTAAATAGAAATGCTTTCATAGTGATGAACATTTCGGTAAAAATCATTTTTATTTTTATTACAAATTAAACATGACTATATATTTTAAACACGATACAAAATTTTGACGAACTGAGTATTGCATCGTTAATCCTAAGTTGTACATAGAAGCGCGCCTACGTACAATTTGGAAGGGACCATGCAAGGCTGATTAGTAGTCACCATGAAATTGTTAATAAATACTACATTTTTCTTTGTAATTGTGAAAGATTAAATTTTTATGAGATCTGCAAGAAGTGTAAAATAGGGACATATTGTTAGGGACACCTACATATGTGCCCATACCATTTTTCTGAAACAAATTTAGTCATCTGTGGATATTGTCTTATTTGACAATTGACATCACCTTCTTGTTCAATTCTCTCATGGTAAGATTCTTTAGAAAATTTCCTACTTATCGAGTGTTGATACCTGACTGGGTGTATCGATGTTCTTATCATTTCTTTTGATTAGATTACATTTGAATGACGTGGGTAATGATCCGAAGTGTTATCGGATGCATACACAAATCATGAAAACATGGAATATATTCATATTCGTTAATATTTTCGTCTTTATCTGATTTGACATTCTCCTGTGATAATCATGCGTTGACCTTACTCTTTTATTAATAGCTATGTCTATAGATTCCCTGATTCAAGAAGATTATGAGTTACCACTATCTAGGAAATCGAATTGGCTCATGGAGAAGTAGTGATTATCAATAAAATTTAAAAAGGATGTATACTTAGCCTCCTAAGTATTTCTTGTCTTAAAAACGTTAGTAAAACTGGAAAGATGGTGGTGTCATTAGAATGGAATCATTGCAATGACGCGAGGTCATTGTCTTAATTGATTGGAGCACGGGTAGAATTTTCCTAAAAGATAAGATGTTGATTATCAAAGGTGATCTAAATAATTCCTGATGGGTGACTGTATCCTGCATTTAGGCTTGAAATTCTACCTCGAATGGTTGTGAACTAGTCTTAGATCTTGTAATCTAGAAAGAACCTAAGGTGGATTTATTAAAATATGTTCCTGTTATTTGAGACTTTCTGAGATAATTGCTGATGTATTACCTGGACTTCCGCCATTAAGGCAAGTTGAATTTGGTATTGATTATATTCCTGGTGCTACACACGTGGCATGTGCACGATACGTCAGCACCATTTGAATCAAAAGAGTTACCGTGCAACTAAGAGACTTGTCGGAGAAAGCTTTTATTCTACCGATCTCGTCATCATGAAGAGCTATGGTATTATCATTCCATATATTCTTTGGTTACCGTGAACTGAATAAATTGACGATCAAAATTGATATCTATTACCGAAGATGAAAGATTTGTTCGATCATTTACAAGGTTCTCGCGTCCGTAAAGAAGATTATCTATTCTAATCACTACATCTAGAACTCGTAATGAACATTATGAGTTTCATGAGATGTCGTTTGGATTGACCAACGCACCGGTCGCATTCATGAATTTGATGAATCGCATGTATAAGCTGTATTTTGATAAATTCATGCTTGTGATCATTAAGGACCATCTGCTTGTTTCTAAGAATAAGAAGGAGCTTAGTAATCATCTATAGACTACACTGAGCTAGCCGAGAAGCGAAAACTTGTACCCTGAGTATTTATCATGTGATTTAAGGCTTGATCCTTTACATTCTTTGACCATGTGATTAATGGTAGTGGAATCTATATTATCTCTTCAAAGATAGGAGCCATTAAGGCTTTGGGTTATACCAAAAAAAAGTGCGAAGATGTTTAGGTTAACAGATATTTATCAAAGTATTATTAAGGAATTATTCCCTAATACTCAGATCATTTAACTAAACTCCCTAAGGAGTAGATGTTTGTGTACACCTCAAGACAACCTAGTAGGAATTGAGGAAACCATATAACCCATGAATTGGAATTTGGAGCGGTAGTTTTTGCTCTTCAACTATGAAAACATTATTTGTGTGGCATTAAATGTGCGGTATTCACCAAACGCAAATGCCTACAAAATAATTTGGATCAAGAAGAGATAAACGTGAAGACGTGTAAATAGTTTGAGTTTCTAAGTGATTACGGTCATGATATTTATTTCATCGGGGAAGATGAATGTAGTTGCTGACGCGTTATGTAGAAAGGATAAAGAACCAATTAGGATGTGTTCCTTAGTAATGACAATGAAAAATAATTTACCCGAGCAATTTCGAAATAGCCAATGCATGTAAGAAGGATAATATAGATGATGAAGGGTTTCGCGGCTAATGAGAACCATTAGAGATGGGAGCCGATGGCGTTAAGTGTTTAAAAGCTCGTTTATGTTTGCCTAAATATGGAGGATTTCGAGATTTAGTCATGTTGGAATCTCATAAGTTGTATTCTATTCATGCCATTTCTGATAAAATGTATCTTTATCTAAAGAAGTTGTACTAATGGCCAAATATGAAAGCAGACATCGCCACATACGTTAGTAAATATCTAACTTTTGCGAAGGTCAAGGCTGAACACCAAAATCCATCAGGATTGCTTTTACAACTTATTATTCCAGTTTAGAAGTGGGATAGAATCACCATGGATTTTATCACAAACCTTCCAAGGACGTCATCTGAATTTGATTCAATTTGGGGCATCGTCGACAGACTGACCAAATCTGCTCATTTCATTCCCGTTAATGATAAGTTCTCGATGGAGAAGTTGGCTCATTTGTATTTAAAGGAATTGTGTAAGCATGGTGTGCCTGTATCGATCATCTCTATCAAGATCCTCGCTTCGCATCGAATTTCTGGAGATTCCTTTAGAGGTCATTGGGAACGAACCTTGATATGATTACTACTTACCACCCCCAATCAGAGGGACAAGGTTTAGTAACGATACAGACACTAGAAGGCTTGTTTTATGCTTGTATGATTGACCTTTGGTAATGAACAGGATAAGCACTTTCCTATGGATAAGTTATCATTGATAATTATCGCTTTAGGATTGAGACTGAACCTTGCGAGGATCTATATAAAGAAAAGTTTACGAGCATATGTAGGTTGGAGTTGGGATGAAGATACCCGACCCGCGAGACCTGAAATGATTATGGAAGTTGAAATCTAATTATTGACTGCCAGTAGTGGGCAGGAGGTTAGGTGAATATGAAATGTAGATCTTGAAGTGCATGATGGGTAGCAAAGTTATTCTGAAAAGTTTCATCGTGGAAAAGTGAATTGATGATCAGAAAGATCGTGGGAAGCTAAGTCCCCGTTGTATCGGACCATTGAGATAATGTAAAGATTTGGTCCGAGAGGCATATAAGCTAGACTACCCTAGGACTTCAAGGGCTGCATGAAATATGTTCCGTATATCAAACTTGATAAAATGTCTATTAAGTGAAAATATGATTATTTCTTAATGAAGTTTGGGTCGGCGAAATGTTGCATTCATCGAAAACCCGTGGACATCATGGAAAGAGAAAGTAAGTCAACTTAATCATGATCATATTCCCATAGTTATGTTTGATGAAACTCGCGTATTATAATAAATTACGCTTGAGAGAAAAGACCGAATGTGGAGGAAATGCCCACATGTCTTTGACTCTATAAGAAGCGAGTAGTAAGATGTATTGATCTTTGAGGACAAAGATCCTCTTTAGGGGGAAATACTGTGAGAATCCGTCAATTTGAGGTCATTATTTTATTCTCAAGTATTATTTATAATCATTATTTTATTGTTAGCTTATGAACTCACATAATTACGGGAAGAAATTAGGGCTTACGTGCATAATTTAACGTCTTTTACGTTTAAACAGGAAACCCTAGGTTTACGTATTTACGCTTTTGTGCTCCGTTTTTTATGAGACAATTTTTATTAGAATCGTTTTGTGTCGTAGTTTCATAATTTGCAAAAACGTTTTTCGTGAATCGGCCCGAGGGCATGTAAATCGAGGAAACTAGAATCAAGGAGTACCCGTAAAATAATGGGGATGAAACAAGTATTACACTTTTCCCACCCCCATAATGGGCGGACACACCAAGAGGACACCCCTCTTTGGTGTCAAGTTTATAGTTAAGGTTGAGACACTTGTCCCATGAAGTGTCTAAACACTTAAACCAAACTTCTCACACACACCTTCATTTCTTTATGTGCTAACAAGAAAAGTTTCTCAAACTCTCTCCCTCTCCCTCTTTGGCCATCTATCACCACCACGATATCTCTATTTTCACAAAATTTTAACCTACAACATAAACTATAATCAACATATGATGATAACCACTTAAAAGGAGGATGAATAGAGGCGATTGCAACTTGTAAAAGGAAGTTTTCATGGAGTCCTAGGGATGATTTCTCAAGAAAAGTTCCTATATTTGAATATCACTAAAAGTTGTCTTGAAATTTTAAAATTTTGGGTACATAGATCAAGCTTGTTCATCCAAAATTTCATCATTTCCATCATTTGGTTGGTATAAAGATTGTTTTATTTCTATCATCCTATTGTTTTTGTAAATGTACTTGTCTATTTACTTCCAAATTTATATGTATGATAGTGATGAATGATGATCAAAGTGTTGCATGGGGATTTTGTGTCATTAAAATAAGCTAGAAAGGCTAAATCTACAAGTAAAAGATGATGAAATCTTAACTAAATACGTAGGCTGTGAAAAACAGTAAGTTTCAATATTTTTAGTTGATTAAATGGATTAGGTTATTTGATATAATGATAGATAAATGATTTTTACACAAGTGGTTAATTGTCCACACAATGGAATGTTAAAAATGAGCAAGATATGGCCAAAATACTTTTGAGGTACTAATATGACTGATCTGTTTTTGACGAATTAAAACCTATATTTAGAAGCTGTTTGAGAAGGAGCCATAGGAGAGTTAATTGTAGAGCATATCATGTAGTTTCTACAGTAAACATTTGGGGTTCTAACTCATTATAGAATTCAAGATATGCTAAAAATGGTGAAATGAGATTTTACATCAAATTTCACAAATAAGATATATAATATTAAAAGACAACTTGAGGTAAAATTTTATATAAATAAATATGTAAAAGTAAATAATTGATAATAACTATTATAAAAATATGTTTATACACTATAATAAATAAATATCACATTTTATAAAAATAAAACTCAACTAGTTTTTTAAACTACAAACTATATATATGACTTTTACGTCTTTTCGGCTAAAACCGAAAGGATGGCGTTTTCGCCAAATAAAACTTAGATGGTCGGACCCATCTAATGTAACATTTTTATAGAACATCTATTGATATATAAACACACTTAACAAGCAAAAACCGACAAACTCGAGCTTTGAAACTTATGGACCCGTAATGGACCAAAATTAGCCTTGTTGGACCACTAGGCCCAACTATTTTGGTTTAGCACTATTGGACTTGCTCATGGGCTCAACCCACTTGGTCCCAACATATGATTAGAGGCCTGGTCCTAAATAGATAAATGGACTAATGAAACTTATTGGACTCCTATTGGGCCTATTGGGCCTTAACATATACATGGACTAAAACTAGTATAATTAGACTAAGTTAACTAAATACTCAACAACTAATAATGTTGTATAAGGTGATAATATCCCACTTGATCATCATATCTATGACATCATTACATAGACATAACAACTTTTTATAAATATTATTCGACGTAGACTAAGATGGAGTATTATTTGTCTAGGTTTCCCATGATCGAGACACACACCGTACATCTTAATTGCCGATAACCCGCCTTCCTAAACCTATGTGAGTTCATAGCCTCACACTCTTTTAAATGTTTTATGAAATGTTTTATAAACCCGCGAGGGAGACAACATGCTAGTTTTAATAAAAATAGAACACAAGTGGTCCCGATTGTATGCTTGTTAATATGGACCCGATTGATTGTATGACCCAATGAATGATTGCAATGGATTATTATTAGTTAGGTTATGTCACTATAAGTCCCATTAGCATGAACTGTGAACTACCGGGAGTTGGTAGACGCTTATGCATATAATAGTACTATTTGGGGAAGATCACCCCAGTTCGCATCTTGACGGCTGATCCCCGTTGTGTCACTTTTATTGGCAAGCGAAGTTATGTATGAGAGGGATATATTTACTGTGATTTTTGTGACGACACGCTGTTTTAAATGGGCAAATGAATTTTGGGCTAGCTACCTAATAAGTGTGAAAACACTTATCCTTTAACCACTTATTTCCAATAATAACAAGACCAAAACGTGTATTTTATGTTGTAAAAGTCGGTATTATGCGTGGTTTATGTTTTTATTGTGTTTCAGGATAAAAATATGAAAAAGGAAGAAAACACGGGCTATCACGGGCTTTTATCGAAGAAAAAGACAAAAGACGAAGTCAAAAGATCGAGAGTGCAAAAAGAACGGAAGTCCAAGGCCTATTCTGAAGATTTATCGAAGAAAAAGTCTAAACACGGAAGTTTATTGAAGTCGAAGAACTCAAGTCTAATTATAGAAGAAAATTATAAGACAAGTTCAATTTATATCGACAAATCCCGAGACGACGTCGAGAAAGACAAAGAAATTAAATCGAGTCGAGAAGAAAGAAAGAAGAAAGCTTAAACACTTAGCCTCCCCACCTCCTATAAATACCCTCCTAATATGTCATTAGGAGGGTGTTAGTTAGTTTGTAGTTAATTTTTTTTTAGTTTTTAAGTGTGTTTTCATTTTCTCTCTAGTTTTTCTTTCAAGCTTGTTAAATCTTTACTTTAATCTTGTAATCCTTTATATTAATATTTAATTAAATGAAGCTTATTTCTTAATTCTCATTCTAACTTTCTTAATCTTTTTAATCTTGATAATCATGTAGTTTATTTTAATTTTGTTGATGATTTGATTGTGTAGCTTATTTGGTTGTGCTTATTGAATTGGTGTTTAAAAAAGTTTCTATATTAAAGTGCTTATTTTCTTAATCTTAATACTTAATAGTTCTTAAAAATAAGTTGATTTTGATAAGTTTAATATTTTGATAAAAAAGTTGATTTTCAATATTTAGATTATTTAGTGTTTTAATATTTTTTAAATTGTGGCTTATTAGTTTTTCTTAAAAATCTCTTTGGTTTAAGATTTGGTAAGTGCTTATTTTGGATTTGCTTATTTTCTTAATATTGGTGTTATCCGGGTTTTTCATAAACCCCTTTATTCCGTATAAGAGCCTGCACATTTATTCTGAATAGTCCAAAATCCTTCATTCCGGATAAGAGGTCTGAACCCTCTTTTTCCGGGTAAAGTTGCCACCCAATTATTCCGGATAAGCCTTCATTTGTGTTTTCCGGATAAGTAGAAGAATAATTTATTCCGGATAAGCTGCAAACCATTATTCTGGATAAGAGACTTAACAGAAATTCCGGATAATGAGTTTAAAAGGATTCCAGATAAAGCTCCCAAACCCCAATTCTGGATAAGTCTTACATTTCCAGTATTCCGGATAGTCACCTTAAGTGTATTCCGGATAAGCACACAAAATCAGATTCCGGACAAGAGTCCAAAGACGAGTTTCGGATAAGCCTCAAAAGAATTATTCCGGATAAGCTCCCAAGCCCGTATTCCGGTTAAGCTGTCAAACACGATTCCGAATAAACCTCAAGAGAAGTATTCCGGATAAGACTCCAAACTAAGACTCCGGATAAGCCTTCGGATCTTCATTCCGGATAACATTCCGGATAAGCTGTACAACCATGTATTCCGGATAAGATCATAATCCTTATTCCGGATTAGATTATTTTTTAGTATTACTGTTTAATTTTTCAAACTTTATTTTTCCCGCCTTTTTACTTAGCATTATTCTAACTTGTCTTGTTTTAGTTTAAATCTTTTAAGTTTACATTTTTTTAAGTTTTGATCATCTACTTTTTAATTATTTTTAAAGTCTTTATTTTTAGTTTTATATTTTCAAGCTTTCATTTTTACTTATTTACTCAACGACATTTACTTTTTTAGCTTAAAATAGATAATCAAACCATTTTTTTTTCCACCAAGAACGACTGAGTCGCACTTTCTACTAGTAATCAATTTGAAAAGACTTGGAACAACGAACTTTCATAACTAAGTAAAATCTAGTTATTAAATGGCGCCACTGCCGGCTCTTTTCGTTAAGATTAACGGTTTTAGTGAGAGACGCGTTGGAATTTGGGATCTATTCACTTTTGAACGTTATTTTTCTTGCTTAAAGATTTTAAAAAATCCATAAAAATTAAAAATTTTAAAAAATCCAAAAAAATAGAAAAACATAAAAACCAAAAATATTTCTCGTCTATTTTTCTCTTCCTATTGTAGGTGTGCATGCGTACTCGTGCTCGTAAGAAGAAAGCAATTCAAGCCGAAGTCATAACTCCACCTATTGTCAGCATGGACAATCAACCAATGATCGAGCTTTTGCAATCACACGTAGAGGGTAACACCGATGATATTGTCATACCCAAGATTGGAGCCAACAATTTTGAACTCAAATCCAGCTTCATTCAAATGGTCTCTGCTCAACTTTTCTTGGGCCGTTCGCTTGATGATCCTCATGACCATATAAAAAGGTTTCTTCAACTCACCAATACGGTTAAGTATAATGGGGTTTCACAAGAGGTAATTCGCTTACAACTTTTTCCTTTCTCCTTAGAGGACAAGCCCGGAACTGGCTTGATAAGGAACCGCCACAAAGTATTCTTACGTGGACGGATTTAGAGACTAAATTCATCAACTATTTTTTCCCACCCTCACGTACTACCGCTTTGCGGAATGAAATCATTACCTTTGAACAAAAGTACGGTGAGACATTTAGTGAATCTTGGGACCATTTTAAGGAACTTTTAAGAAAGTTTCCACAACATGGTTTCACAAAAGTACATCAAATTAATACTTTTTACAATGGTTTATGTGACAATCCGTCAATTTATGGTTGATATTTTATTCTCAATATTTATTTGAAAATATTATTTTAATATATGAACTCACTTATTTTTGGGAAGTAATTTGGATTTACATCTTGAAGTAGCATCGACTACGTCTAAACCGGAGGATTTTACGTTACGTGCTTACGTTTACATACACCGTTTTGGTGGCAGTCCGACACTTCAGAAAATAAATTTATTCGTGAATATTATTTTGGAGTTTTAAATTTGTGTTGGTTCATAAACTCACAAATTTACGAGAAGAGATTAGGACTTACGATTATAATTTAACGTCCTTTACGACTAAACCGGAAACCTTAGGATTACGTATTTACGTTTTCGAACTCCGTTTTTTATGAGACAATTTTTATTAGATTCGTTTTGTGCCGTTGATTCATAATTTACAAAAACGTTTTTCGTAAAATGACCCGAGGGCACGCAAATCGAGGAAACTAGAATCGAGGAATACCCGTAAATTAGTGGGATGAGACAAAAACAAGTTTTGTCTCACCCCATACATGGGACGGCCCAAGCTAGGACACCACATCAAAGATGTGGCATCTTTACACTAGCTTAAGTTACACTTGTAACTAGCTTCATTTTGAAGCCACTAACTTGTCAAAAGCATCTACCTTTCCCATTACCTCCATTCGTACATGCAAAACAAGATACAAACTCTCTCACTCTCTCTATGTATGCCGTCCCATTTCCAGCATTAAACACCCCATTCATACAAAAATTTAACCACAAACATTTGTTATAATTAACATATGTTAATCTCCATTCAAAGAGATGAAGATTGGTGCAAGTTATAACATCCAAGGAGGAGTTTCTATGGAGTCTTAGGGTTGATTTTCCACAAGGAGTTCTTGAAGAATGGTGGTCTTGAAGATGGTCTTGATTTATCACAAGTTTCTCCATCAAAATTCATGTCTTGATCATAACCTACATCATCATGGTGGTATAAAGATTGTTCTCCCATCCTTTTGTTAATTTTGATTATGTAATCATGTATTTTCTTCTTAAATGTATATATGTATGATGATATATGATGATAAAAACATTGTGTGGGGATTTGGTGTTGATAATCATGGGTAAAAAGATGAAAAACTATATGTAAAAGTGGTTAATCTTTCTTAATTTAGTAGGCTGTATAAAACAATTAAGAACCATGTGATGAACTGATAAAATGGCATAGATTAATGAATATACAGTAAGTAATATGTCTTGTACATATGTGAGAGTTGGCCATGCAATGGAATCATTAGGATGAGTGAGATATGATCAAAACAAGTTTAGAGTGCAAATCTGAGTACACTATTTTGGACGATTTTTAAAAAATACTTAGAAGCTGATTGAACAGTAGCCATAGCAGAGTTAAATGGATCACATATCATGTAGTTTATGCCATAAAAATTTGAGCTTATATCTCCATATAGAACTCTAGATATGGATGTTTTGGTGAACATGAAAGTAAAAATCAGATTTTGGGAAAATTAAAGTATAATAGTATTATATAAGCACTAAAATAAAAATAGTATAAAATGTGAATTAAAACCCACTAACTTATATAATACATTTATATGAATATTTATAAGGATAAATAAATGGACATTTTATAAAAATGGTAGTTTGATAAGTTTTATAAGTTATTAAACTATAAACATGATTTTTACGACTTTTTCGGCTATTACCGTAAAATTAACGTTTTTGTTAAATAAAACTTAGACGGTTGGACCCGTCTAATGTAAAGTTTTTAAAACTTATATACTGATATATAAACATATATAACAAGTAAAAACCGATAAAACCCAAACTATAAAACATACAGACATTAACGGGCTAAGTTAACGTTATTGGACTAATAATACAACAAAATAGGCTAAAACACTTATAAACTTATTTATTGGGCTTAACCCATTTGAGCCCAACATGTAAAGTATAAATACTGATAATAAAAGTATGAAATGGATTAATACAAGTTAATGAACTTATAATAGGCTTATTGGACCTAAAACACGTAAATAGGTAAAACTAGTAAACTAGTAAGAAGTTACCAATACGTAAACACTAAAATGAGTAAAAGAGAATATGTAAACCCACTTGATCATCATATATATAAAATCATCATATGTATGCATAATTGTTATTTTTGTTAAGTCATTGGACAAAAGTCTAAGACAAATATTATTTGTCTAGGTTTCCGTGATTGAAGCACGTACCGTACATCCGAATTGCCGATAACCCGCTTTCCCACATCAACGTGAGTTCATAGCCTCGCACTCATTTAAATGTTTTTATGAAATGTTTTATAAACCCGCGAGGGAGATAACATGTTAGCTTTTATGAAATAGGACACTAGTTGTCCCGATTGTTTGTTTATTCATTTGGACCCGAATGATTGTATGACCCGATAAATGATTATATGACCCGATAGATGAAATTAATAGGATTATTAAAGTTAGGTTATGTCACTAAAAGTACCATTAGCATGAATTGTGAACTACCGGGATTTGGTAGACGCTTATGCATATAATAGTACTATTTGGGGACGATCACCCCAGTTCGCGCCTTGACGGTTGATCCCTGTCGTGCCACATTGATTGGTAAGCGAATTTATGTATGAGAAGATTTTCATAGCGTGACCTTTGTGACGACACGCTAATTTAGATGGGAAAATTGAGTTTCGGGCTAGCTACCCGTTGTTTGTTGTAGTAAGGTAACAATGTCATGCGGCTTATAATAATCCAAGTAACGAAATACTACTATACGCACTAAATTACGATATATTGCCTGACTAGAAATATGGGGTCTTACTATTGATATTACGTTCGTGTTTTGGTTTTCATAACCATATTCATATAACGGTTTTTATTTAACTTTATACAACGTCATAAGACGTATTGTACGATGTTTTTACGACATTGGCTCGTATAATGATTTTTAAGGCAAATGCCTATATTATGGTTTTCGATAAGGATTTGTATAAAAATGACTTTGGCTATTTTATGGCCTATTACAATGATTTGTATGAAATGATTTTTGGTAATAATTTTATACCAAAGTTATATTGATGGGATTTATTAAATCTAAGAATTCACTCGGCGTTATCGCTGACATTTTCTTTTAACATGTTTTATCTCAGGTACTTGAAGGTAATTCTCGGAAAGACAACAAGAATTCACGGCCCACACTTAAACAATAATTTCCATTCAAATGCTTTGTAAAACCTGTATGAAATACAATGACTTGGGACCTATGTAGCTTTGATATTTATGAATGGAAATGCTTTATTATTAAACGAAGCGATTTTTAAGCGTTGTCTATGATGTGAGTAATGTGCTATCCCGTAACACCAACGAGTCTTCCGCTGTATTGAGTTGTATAAATTTGGGGGTGTTACAGTTTGGTACCAGAGCTCTCGTTATAGAGAACGAAAGATTTTTAAAACCAAGGTTTTGAACAAAACATTTCAAAATCTTTTAACTATAAACATTTTTCTCAAAATGTCTAAAACTCTTTTGACTATAACGGTGCCGCAGAATTCCCGAGTTACCGACAAGGCCAGACTGAGAAGTGTTATTTTAATATATATATCTTGGATTATATATATATATATGATGTAATTTTATTACATGATTGTTTGATGATTATTTTGATATTTATACGAGGTATTTATACGACGTAGATTGTCACAAGGAACCCTAAATCCCCTAGTAAATTAATCGAAGCTATTCTCGTAGGAATTCTAGCTATCCCAGATCTAAACCAAGTTGTGGATATTTATAATCCCAACAAATGGTTGATATTCGTAGAAATGTTGATATTAGTTGATTGTGATATTAAAGAAGAATTGGCGAGATTAAATCTGATATCGATGTCATGACGATCTTTCCTTATAGAGTGGATTTTGACAAAACCTTACCACCTAGAAAGATGTCATCTGATTCGTTGTCACCCAATTCTTAAACTTGAAATCGAAAGGGTGAATGTTGCATTTGAGGCTGTCATTGGAACCATTACCCAAAAGCCTCATGCCACTAGTACCTTTCCGAGAAGTCTAATTGAATGTGTGAGTCATTTCCTACTAGTGACTCATTTGATAATTATTAAGAGCTATAGGATTGGAAATTAAGCGTTGATCATATTGAGATTTTATTGCCCTATTAAGGTCTAAGAATAAGGATTGAAAGTATTGGAGAATGAGGTAGGATATCGAATTGAGTTTAAGTTGATTAAAACTTAAATAAAATAAAATTTAACCTGTATGGAATATGAGATTGTTAAGAGGAAGTTGTTAAGTCCTGTGATTGAATTATAAGATTTTAATTGATTGTTGATTCGTGTTAAGGGTTGTTCCTAGGCCATTGTCCACTAATGAGGATGCCCAGTGTCCAAGAAATAAATTGAAGAAATATTCTTCTAAATTGGGACCGATGGATCTTCCAGGACAGGTGGGACACCTAATGACTCTTGTAGATTAGTATTCATTATGGTATCTTTTAAAAATAATCCCTAACTTAACTGTGAACATCAGTTGGTAGGATGAGTTCTTGGAATTGTATGACATAGTGACACGTAATGTGTTACGGTACAATTTAGACTTGTTTGTGATTAATGAAAAGACTACCTTTGATTGCTAAATTCTACATGTATCGATATTATCTGTCTTTTCTTGCTTCTTCCTAATGTTCGCATTGGTGATGCAACCATTGAACAAGTACTCATCTCGATTTGAGATACGTTGTGGATTATTCTTTTTGAGTGCCATCAAGGTCATGAACCTCGTGATTATTTGGCTAAAGCTCATCTCCTATCATGTTGTAGTTAGTTCTTGGTGAAAAACTTTTCATCACTCTTTTGCAGATCACTCATTGTTTTTATAAGATAAAACAGTATCATTTGAGAAAAATTGAATTTTCAACACTATAAGGATTATTCGAAGTGACATTTATAAGTGATTGTTATCGAAATGAAGTTGTTTATAAAACACCTTGGAAAACTTAATTGTTTTCATAATAAAGAAAATCTTTGTAATTTACTTTTGATTCTTATTTAAGAATTAAGCATGAAAATGTTTTTATTATAAACATGATGATAAAATTTTGACGAACTGAGTATTGCATCATTAATCTTGAAATTGTATATAGTTGCGCGCCTACATACAATTTGGAATGGACCATGCAAGGCTGATTAGTAGTCACCATAAAATTGATTAATAAACACTACATTTTCTTTGAAGTTATGAAAGATTAAATTTTATGAGATCTGCAAGAAGTGAAAGATGTGGACATAGTGTTAGGGACACCTACATATGTGCCTGTAGCATCTATTCTTCTGAGTCGAATTTACTCATCTGTGGAAACTGTCTTATTTGACAATTGACAATTCTTTCTTGTCCAATTCTCCCGTAGTGAGATTCTTAGGAAAAGTATATGATTACCGAGTGTTGATACCCGACTGGATGTATTGACGTTCTTATCATTTCTTATGATTTGATTTCATTTGAATGACCTGGGTAACGATCTGAGGAGCTTTTGAATGCGTACTCGAATCATGAAAACGTGGGATATATTCATATTCGTTAAATGTTTTCGTCCGTATCGGATTTGAAATTCTCTCGCGTAAATTATGCATTGACCTTACTCTTTTAAGGTTAGTTATGTATCTGGATATCCTTGAATTTGTGAAGGATTATGAGTTATTATTAGTCTTTTGAGAAGTTCACATCTTATCAACGATAATGAAACTGGAAAGTTGATAGTGCCAGTAGAATGGATTGATTGATTATGACATGACGACATTGTCTTAATTGATGGGAACTCGAATAGAATTCCCCTAAATTATAAGATGTTGATTATCAAAAGTGATGATGACCATATCCTGCATTTATACTTGAAATTATACCATGAATGGTTGTGAACTAGTTATAGATATTGTAATCTAGAAGAACCTAATATGAATTTATTAAAAGATGTTTCTGTTATCTGAAACTTTAGGAGGTATTTATTGGTGAATTACCTAGACTTTTTCCATTAAGGAAGAATGAAATTGGTATTGATTATATTCCCGGTGCTGCACATGTGGCGTGTGCACTGTACGTCAGCACCATCTGAATTAAAGGAATTACCGTACAACTGAGAGAGTTGTCGGAGAAAGATTTTATTCTACCAAGCTCGGCGTCATGAAGAGCTATGGTATTATTATTTCTTATATTTATAGATTACTGTGAACTGGGTAAATTGACAATCGAAAACGATATCCATGACTCAAAATGGAAGATTTGTTCGATCATTTACAAGGTTCTAACGTATGCTTTAAAGATTTGATCCATGGCATGGTTATCATCAACTTCGCATCTGCGAAAAAGATTATCTATTCCAATCACTACATCCAGAACTTGTAATAAACATTATGAGTTTCACGTGATGTCGTTTGGATTGACTAATACACATGTAGCATCCATAAAATTTGGTGAATCTCGTGTGTAGGCTGTAATTTGATAAATACATGCTCGTGATCATTAAGGACCATTTGTTTGTTTATAAGAATAAGAAGAGTTAATAATTATTTATAGACTGTCCTAAATTGGCCGAACAATGAAAACTTGTACCTTGAGTATTTAACATGTGATTAAAGACTTAATCCTTTACATTATTTTACCGTGTGATTAAAAGATAATGGAATCTATATTGACTTTTCAAAAATTAGAGCCATTTGAAATTTTGGGTTTTACCAAAAAGAAAATGGAAATATGTTTTGACAAATGTTTTAACAAAAGATTTTCAAGGGATTATTCCCTTATACCCAAAACATTTAACTAAACTCCTGTTTAGGGGTAAATGTTTTTGCATACCTTAAGACAACCTAAGAAGGATTGAGGAAACCCATTTAAACCATGACTTGAAATTTGAAACGACAATTTTTGCTTTTCAATTAAGAAAATTTTTACCAAAGAATAAACGAAGGTTTTCGAACATTTACGGATCTTATTAATTATTTTAATTATTTTCGATAAATCAGCAAAAATGTGTTAATTAAATTCAAATTTATTTTGAACATTTTTATATAATTGGACAAACTGAGGAAATTTAAAAACTTTTTACATTTACATTTCATAAAATTTAAATATTTATTTAATTACTTGTAATGATTATCGACGCTTTAAACGCCAGATTGAGAAAAACTAATAAAAGCGATAGCTGAAACGAAACTGAAACTTAGAAAATATGAAGAAAGGTGAACATAATTACTGACACATTATGTAGAAATATAAAGAACCAATTAGGACATGTTCCTTAATAATAAATGTGCAAAATAAATTGCCGAACAATTTAAAATATAGCCGATGCTTATAAAAAGGATAATATAGATAATAAAAAGGGGGTTCGCGGCTAATTTGAACCATTAGAAATCAGGAGCCGATGGCGTTAAATGATTAAAAGTCCATTTGTGATTGTCTAAATATGGAGGATTGTGAGATATAGTTATATTGGAATCTTGTAAGTATAAGTATTTTATTCATGACATTTATGATTTAATGTATCTTTATCTGAAGAAGTTATATTAATGGCAAATTATGAAGGCATACATTGCCTCATACGTTAGTAAACGTCTAGCTATTGCAAAGGTCATCATCTGAATTTGATTCGATTTGGGTCATCGTCGACAGACTCACCAAATCTGCTAATATCATTCCTGTTAATGATAGATTCTTGATGAAGAAATTGACTCTTTTGTATTTAAAGGAGTTGTGTAAACATGGTGTGCCTGTATCGATCATCTCTATCAAGATCCGACCTTCGCATCGAATTTCTAGAGATTTGCTCAGAAGTCATTGAGAACGAATCTTGATGAGAGTACTGTGTACCACCCTAATCGAAGGGATAAGGTAAAGTAACGATACAAAATACTATAAGTGTTGTTTTATGTTTGAACGATTGACCTTTGGTAATAAACCGTATAATTGCTTTCCTTTGGAGAGATTATCATTGATAATTATCGTATTAGGATCGAGATCGAATCTTGTTAGGATCTAAATATTAGAGCATTTGTAAGCAGAAGTTGGGATGAAGACACCCGACATACACCCATTGTGAGTTGGACATGTGTTTTAGGTTTAAGGTTTCCTATGATGGCGAACCTAACCTTAGAAAAATACTCGACCCGCGAGACCTGAAATGATTGTTGAAATTAGGATCTGATTATTGACTGCCGGTAGTGGGCAAGAGGTTATGTGAATATGAAATGTAGATCTTGAAGTGTCAGATGGATAGCGAAGTTATGCCAAAAATTTTAACCATGGAAAATGAATTGATGATCTGGAAGGTCATGGGATATAAGTCCCCGTTGTATGGGACCATTGAGATGATGTAAAAGTTGGTTTGAAAGGCATATAAGCTCGATCTACCCTAGGACTTCAAGAGCTGCGTGAATTATGTTTCGTATATCGAACTTGATGAAATGTCTATCAAGTGAGAATCTGATTGTTTCTTAGTAAATTTTAGATCGGCGAAAAGTTGCATTCATAAAAAACCCGTGAACATCATGGATAGAGAAAGTAAGTCAACATTAAGCCTGATTGTACTCCCGTAGTTATGTTTGATGAAACTCGCGGATTGTAATGAATTGCACTTGTGAGAAAAGACCGAATGTGGAGGAAATACCCACATGGCTTTAACTCTATAAGAAGCAAGTAGTAAGATGATCTTTGAGGACAAAGATCCTATTTAGGGGTAAATGCTGTGACAATCCGTCAATTTATGGTTGATATTTTATTCTCAATATTTATTTGAAAATATTATTTTAATGTTATAATATGAACTCACTTATTTTTGGGAAGTAATTTGGATTTACATCTTGAAGTAGCATCGACTACGTCTAAACCGGAGGATTTTACGTTACGTGCTTACGTTTATATACACCGTTTTGGTGACAGTCCGACATTTCAGAAAATAAATTTATTCGTGAATATTATTTTGGAGTTTTAAATTTGTGTTGGTTCATAAACTCACAAATTTACGAGAAGAGATTAGGACTTACGATTATAATTTAACGTCCTTTACGAATAAACCGGAAACCTTAGGATTACGTATTTACGTTTTCGAACTCCGTTTTTGATGAGACAATTTTTATTAGATTCGTTTTGTGCCGTTGATTCATAATTTATAAAAACGTTTTTCGTAAAACGACCCGAGGGCACGCAAATCGAGGAAACTAGAATCGAGGAATACCCGTAAATTAGTGGGATGAGACAAAAACAAGTTTTTTCTCACCCCACACATGGGACGGCCCAAGCTAGGACACCACATCAAAGATGTGGTATCTTTACACTAGCTTAAGTTACACTTGTAACTAGCTTCATTTTGAAGCCACTAACTTGTCAAAACCATCTAACTTTCCCATTACCTCCATTCATACATGCAAAACAAGCTACAAACTCTCTCACTCTCTCTATGTATGCCGTCCCATTTCCACCATTAAACACCCCATTCATACAAAAATTTAACCACAAACATTTGTTATAATTAACATATGTTAATCTCCATTCAAAGAGATGAAGATTGGTGCAAGTTATAATATCCAAGGAGGGGTTTCTATGGAGTCTTAGGGCTGATTTTCCACAAGGAGTTCTTGAAGAATGGTGGTCTTGAAGATGATCTTGATTTATCACAAGTTTCTCCATCAAAATTCATGTCTTGATCATAACCTACATCATCATGGTGGTATAAAGATTGTTCTCCCCATCCTTTTGTTAATTTTGATTATGTAATCATGTATTTTCTTCTTAAATGTATATATGTATGATGATATATGATGATAAAAACATTGTGTGGGGATTTGGTGTTGATAATCATGGGTAAAAAGATGAAAAACTATATGTAAAAGTGGTTAATCTTGCTTAATTTAGTAGGCTGTATAAAACAGTAAAGAACCATGTGATGAACTGATAAAATGGCATAGATTAATGAATATACAGTAAGTAATATGTCTTGTACACATGTGAGAGTTTTCCATGCAATGGAATCATTAGGATGAGCGAGATATGATCAAAACAAGTTTAGAGTGCAAATCTGAGTACACTGTTTTAGACGATTTTTAAAAAATACTTAGAGGCTGATTCAACAGTAGCCATAGAAGAGTTAAATGGATCACATATCATGTAGTTTATGAAATAAAAATTTGAGTTCTATCTCCATATAGAACTCTAGATATGGATGTTTTGGTGAACATGAAAGTAAAAATCAGATTTTGGGAAATTTAAAGTATAATAGTATTATATAAGCACTCAAATAAAAATAGTATAAAATGTGAATTAGAACACACTAACTTATATAATACATTTATATACATATGTATAAGGATAAATAAATGGACATTTTATAAAAATGGTAGTTTGATAAGTTTTATAAGCTATAAAACTATAAACATGACTTTTACGACTTTTTCGGCTATTACCGTAAAATTAACGTTTTTGTTAAATAAAAACTTAGACGGTTGGACCCGTCTAATGTAAAGTTTTTAAAACTTATATACTGATATATAAACATATATAACAAGTAAAAACCGATAAAACCCGAACTATAAAACATACAGACATTAACGGGCTAAGTTAACGTTATTGGACTAATAATACAACAAAATAGGCTAAAACACTTATAAACTTATTTATTGGGCTTAACCCATTTGAGCCCAACATGTAAAGTATAAATACTGATAATACAAGTATGAAATGGATTAATACAAGTTAATGAACTTATAATAGGCTTATTGGACCTAAAACACGTAAATAGGTAAAACTAGTAAACTAGTAAAAAGTTACCAATACGTAAACACTAAAATGAGTAAAAGAGAATATGTAAACCCACTTGATCAGCATAAATATATAATCATCATATGTATGCATAATTGTTATTTTTGTAAAGTCATTGGACAAAAGTCTAAGACGAGTATTATTTGTCTAGGTTTCCATGATTGAAGCACGTACCGTACATCCGAATTGCCGATAACCCGCTTTCCCACATCAACGTGAGTTCATAGCCTCGCACTCTTTTAAATGTTTTTATAAAATGTTTTATAAACCCACGAGGGAGATAACATGTTAGCTTTTATGAAATAGGACACTAGTTGTCCCGATTGTTTGTTTATTGATTTGGACCCGAATGATTGTATGACCCGATAAATGATTATATGACCCGACAGATGAAATTAAATGGATTATTAAAGTTAGGCTATGTCACTAAAAGTCCCATTAGCATGAATTGTGAACTACCGGGATTTGGTAGACGCTTATGCATATAATAGTACTATTTGGGGACGATCACCCCAGTTCGCGCCTTGACGGTTGATCCCCGTCGTGCCACATTGATTGGTAAGCGAATTTATGTATGAGAAGATTTTCATAGCGTGACCTTTGTGACGACACGCTAATTTAGATGGGAAAATTGAGTTTCGGGCTAGCTACCCGTTGTTTGTTGTAGTAAGGTAACAATGTCATGCGGCTTATAATAATCCAAGTAACGAAATACTGCTATACGCACTAAATTACGATATATTGCCTGACTAGCAATATAGGGTCTTACTATTGATATTACATTCGTGTTTTGGTTTTCATAACCATATTCATATAACGGTTTTTATTTAACTTTATACAACGTCATAAGACGTATTGTACGATGTTTTTACGACATTGGCTCGTATAATTTTTATAAAAATGACTTTGGGTATTTTATGGCCTATTACAATGATTTGTACGAAATGATTTTTGGTAATAATTTTATACCAAAGTTATATTGATGGGATTTATTAAACTCTATGAATTCACTCGGCGTTATCGCTGACCTTTTCTTTTAACATGTTTTATCTCATGTACTTGAAGGTAATTCTCGGGAAGACAACAAGAATTTATGGCCCGCACTTAAACAATAATTTCCATTCAAATGCTTTGTAAAACCTGTATGAAATACAATGACTTGGGACCTATGTAACTTTGATATTTATGAATGGAAATGCTTTATTATTAAACGACGCGATTTTTAAGCGTTGTCTATGATGTGAGTAATGTGCTATCCCATAACACCAACGAGTCTTCTGCTGTATTGAGTTGTATAAATTTGGGGGTGTTACAGTTTAAGCATGAATGACCAAGATTCACTAAATAGTGCCTTGGGGTATAATATTTTGGTTAAGTCCTCTAATGTTGCTTGGGATATTATTGAGAATAAGTCTAGAGTGCAAACCAAGAGTGGTCGGACTAATGTGGCTAGTGCTTGCACTAATGAGAGTGACAAGAGAATTGATAAGCTTACTGTAAAACCGGCATGCTTTTACCATGCATAGTACCCTTAGGATCGTACGTACTAGATTAAAACTTTCCTAATATAGCATGATTACGATTACGTGTTAGGAGTTTACGTATTACCTACGTGTTAGAACACGATAAGTATTTACTATGCACGATCACGTAATAATTATTTAACGATAATTAATCACGAACATGCGATCATGAAATCATTAACGTAATTAAAACACGAACTATTATTAATTACGTATATATATTTATTACGAGCGTAATTAAATATATTAGATCACGGTATTTACGTAACGAGAACATTTAAAACACGAACATAAATAATCACAAACGTTTAACTAAATAACGAGACACAGAAAAAGGTACGGGTACCCCAAGTGGGGTCCCTACCCCGGCCATAAAGGACAAATGGGCCAAGCCCATTTGTCAAATTTACTAAAAGGGGGTTTATTATTTTTACACTACTCAAATAAACTTTACAAAAGATTTTAAGAAAACCTAAAACCTCCTTCCCTTTGTCTCTTTGTGCCGCCACCATACAAACACCATACAAGGTGATTTTGATCTTTGATCTTGAAGTTTTGGTGATTGATCGTGTTGGTTCTTCGTCCTCTTGATCCACGAATTCGGTAAAACCTTTTTAAACCTTTTCTTTTGATTTAATCTTTTTATAAATTATGAACATGTGATGTTTTTACAAAAACATAATAATTAATCATGGATCTAACATGTTTTGGTGTTAAATAAAATCAAAAGAGTGTTTTTAAAGGGTGTTTGTTTTGGCCGTAGGCAGCAACCGAACCCGAATGGGTTTCGGTTTGCCAAGCCGACCACCACCAAGACCGTATGGTCTTGGTTGGTGCGTGTGGGTCCCACGGCAGCAAGGGAACACGGGGTACCCTGAGTTGGTTCG
The DNA here is from genome assembly GCA_025667525.1 of Glebionis coronaria. Lineage (NCBI taxonomy): Eukaryota > Viridiplantae > Streptophyta > Magnoliopsida > Asterales > Asteraceae > Glebionis > Glebionis coronaria. Next base: position 424,826,126 of record CM046879.1, on the reverse strand, counting down.
GGGTATGGTGTTGATTTCATGTCCGGTTCATGCTTTTTAGTCTAGATCCGGTTCATGGTGTATGTTAGTTTTTTTTATGTTTATGATCTTAGGGTAAAAATTAAATTAATAAAATGATGTGATTAATTTAATAACATGACTTAGGTTATTTAATTATTAATGATCATGAAATTATTTTAACCTAAGTATATTTATATTTAAGACTTATAATTAATTAATTATTTTAAAACCATGGATATAATTAATTAATTAACATGACTTAGGTTACATTATTAATATATAATAATACATATTTTAACCTAAGTATTTCACTTATTTAATTAAAAACATGTTATACTTTAATTAAATATTATAACCTATAGTTTAATTAAATTACATGAAATAATTATTAAACTATACATTATATCGTATGACTTAGAAATAATCATGAAAAACACTTAGGCTTATATACTTAGCTTATTTAACCAGCTTATTTCTAATTATGGAAACTTTCTTTTTTTAGAAACTTAATTAAATAAGGCAGCTAATCTATTTATGGTAACCAGCTATTTTTAGAAACTTATTTATTTTAGGCAGCTAATCTATTTATGGAAACTTATTTAATTAAGGCAGCTAATCTATTTTTGGAAACTCTCTATTTTTAGAAACTTATCTATTTTTAGCAGTAAATCTATTTTTGGAAACTTTCTATTTTTGGAAATTTCTATTTTGGTAACTTTCTATTTTTGGAAACTTTCTATTTTTGGAAACTTTCTATTTTAGGAAACCTGCTATTTTTGGAAAGTTACTTATTATTACACAGTGAGTATAATAACACATGCAATACCAGAAATACTTAATCAGATTAAACAAGATATAAGATTTAACACAGTTTAAGGCTTTAAAACAGTAAAACATGGTAAGAACACATAAAATAAGCTAAGACATGACATAGAACGAGCTATGTATTTAGTAAGCAGATACTTATTCATGTACGTATTTATGTAGCACTAGTGATTCGGAAGTAGGATTCTCACAGTTCGTCTTTCTCGTTCACTGGACATAAGGTACGGATTCCCGTCCTTTAAGTATGGACATTCTTTCCTTATTAGGATTCCCCGTATGCAGCCAACTGTTTTCCCGTAGTATAAGTTATGTGTTTGATTGCTTATGTTTAATTAAGATTACCTATAGCCATATACATGCATGACCAGTTTCACCTAGTTATGGAGGTACCATAACGATAACATTAGAGGCACTGATGTTATGACTTCACCACAGCGGAGTGATTGCTCGTGGCGTCCCTTCAGCTTTTGGCCATTTCTTTATATTTATCATGTTGGGCGTATGGGTGCATCCTAGTTACATGTTTTTATTCAGGATTACATGGTGAATGTGGTGTGTGCCTTGCATCCTTCACAAGGAGCTGATCCCTCCTACCCAAAAACCAGTATATTAAATTAGAGGCAGCCCCTCTAATTTGCATGATGAGGTCACCCCTCCAAGTATTCATGCACGGTAGATTTTCATGACCTATATTGGCTAATGGTAAAATAAGACAAACAGTTTTTATAAGACAAACATAAGACTTTCAAACTATTAAACCAGTTTATTTAAGACTTAACCAGGTTACTCGGGACTTAGTTTTCTTATGCTGTTATTATGTTATGCTTATCCTATTCATGCTTTATTTTACATCCGTGCACTGAGCGTATTTGCTCAGCCGTTTTCCTTTTCTATGTTCTCAAAACGGCAGGTACTCAGGGACGCTCGTAGACACTAAGAGTACGTGCATATGGACTGGAAGCTGTCTAGCCTTCTTTACATTATGCATTTCCTTTCTTATGATACTTATGCTTTGGACATTGTTTAGTCCTTTCCCTTTATTATACTATGTATGTGTGTGATGAGCTTTACTTTTGGACTACCGATGTTTGATTCCGGTATTTTCCTTTTATGGTCAAGTAATGTTTAGACATTTTTCCTTGTATGCTTTGATGACACGCCATAATTACTGTGATATTTCCATTTCCAAAATGAGGTGTTATAATTATGGTATCAGAGCCAAGGCTTCGACCTGTAGGCTCTCAAATATGACCTGTGATTAGTGGGTAGTCACTACGGTCTTCCTAGAACTGACAGTTGTTTTCATGCATTCATCATTTTTAAGCATACATATACATGTCATTGTTGCATGGTTTTTGACTAAGTAATGGTTGGTACATGACTGGCCCTATTTAGTCGCATGTGTTTTATCGAAACTTTTAGATTTGGGACCGACCCATAGGCGTCCCCTCGATATGTCTTTTGTTTCGGGTGAACTGACCAGAGGCGTTCACTCTCGAGCATACAAAAGTTTTCATAAAACTGCATCATGCATTCATACAAAAATTTTCTTGCATAAAATTTTTCTCGTGAAATTTTAGTATAAATTTTTTTCATGTATATATATATTTATATTTTATGTTTTGATCTGTTTAATCATATGTTTTATGTTATACTGTCAGATGGTTCTCACACGCGAACAGGAGCAGCTCAATGCTGCAATTCAGGCTGCCATGCAAGCCTTACTTCCTCAACTGAGGAATGACATCAGGGCTGAAGTTCAAGCTGCCAACAATCAGAAGCATAATCAGCTACCTCCTCCTCCTCCTCCAGTGACATTAGCAGTATGGCTGGAGAGATTCAACAAGCTCCGCCCTCGAGCTTTTGAGAAGACAGATAGACCCAGCGATGCTGAAAGCTGGTTGGCTCACATCGAGAAAATTTTCAACGCTATGGGTTGTGACCCCGCATACAAGGCTAGGTTGGCATGCTATCGGTTCGAAGGCGATGTACTCAACTGGTGGTTAGCATTGATGCAATCTGAAGGTGGTGATGAGTGGGTTGCTGGTTTGACTTGGGCTCAGTTCAAGGACAGGGTGATGGAGCAGTTCTTTCCCAAGGCTGAGTGGGACAAGCTCAAGAGAGAGTACCATGGGATCCGACAGAGAGCTGGGGAGAATAGCAACGAGTTTATGCAGCGCTTTCTTCGCTTGGCTGGTTTCCTTGGTGCGGCAGCAGGTACTCCTAAAGAGCAGGCACATCATTTTAGATGGGCTCTTCGCACATCGGTCGCAAACAATCTGGTGTGTGCTACGTTCAATACTGTAGCACAAGTGGCCGATGCAGCACGGAGATTGGAGATGCTGCAGGAGAGAGATGAGTTCGGGGAAGCTGAAAGACCCGACAAGAGGTAAACATTCGTATTCAAGCGGTGACCAATCCGTATATTTTCCATATGTCAATTATTCATCTCTTAAATGTATCTTCCAGGCAGAAAACTAGGGACCGGTCTCAGCCGGCTACTCAGCAGCAGCCTCATCAGCCCAAGGGAAACGGTCAGACTAACGACCGTTCTGCTACGGATAGGCGTGGCGGTAATGACAATTACCGTAACAACGCTGGGCATTCCAACAGCAGCAGGTCCTAATACTTACGCAATTTCCTTATGTTTATGTTATAACTCATATTCTGACACTTTTGCAAAAACTTCTACCAGGAACCATGGAAACGGTAGGGACCAGAACCAGAGAGGTTCGCAGCCTAGCCGTCCAGCTATCACTGGTATTCAATTTACGATTATCCGCTTGTCCTTTGTACCCAACTATCATGTCTTATGTAAAATGTTTTTATCAGGTCCTCAGCCAGCCAGAGCACCTGCTGGAGGATACACTCATCCTCTTTGCTCTACTTGCCACCGTAGGCACCCAGGACCATGTCGCCGTAATACTGATGCGTGCTTCAAGTGTGGTCTTCCTTGCCATATTATGAAGGATTGCCGTAAGGGCGAGATGAAGGGTACATCAGGACATGCTGATACCAAGCCGCCTCCTACTGTCGGGCGTGTCTACACGACATCTCGAGACCAGGCCAACAAGTCTACAGGTACCATCACTGGAATCTTGTATATGTATGGTCAAGCTGCATGTGTTCTTTTCGATACGGGTGCTACTCACTCGGTTATTTCTACTGCTTATGCTAAGAACATTAGGATACCTCCCTTGCCACTAGAAAATAGGCTTACTATTTCCACGCCTTTGAGGGACTCTGTATTAATCACCCATGTATACAAGAGTCTTCCCCTAGAATTTGATGATAAGGTTCGACCTGTCGACGCACTTCCGCTGGACATGAATGACTTCGACATGATTTTGGGCATGGATTGGATATCCAAATATCATGCTACCATAGATTGCCATTCATATCGAGTTATCTTCGGTGATGTCAATGAACCAGAGTATATTCATAATGGGTTCATACCCGGACGATATGTACAAGTCATATCCACCCTGCAAGCGCGTGCACTACTGTCACATGGCTGCGAGGGTTATCTGGCTACGGTTCACGACATGGATGCTGAATCTCCATCGATTCAGGATCAACCAATAGTGTCGGAATTCCAAGATGTGTCTCCAGCAGAACTTCCGGGCATACCACCTGCACGAGAAGTGGAATTTAGTATCGAACTGGTTCCAAGAGCTGAACCAATCTCCAAGGCTCCTTATCGCATGGCTCCCATAGAGCTGAAGGAGCTGAAGGATCAACTGCAAGAACTTCTTGAACGAGGTTTCATTAGACCGAGCGCATCTCCATAGGGCGCACCGGTCTTGTTTGTTAAGAAGAAGGACGGCAGTATGCGTCTTTGCATAGACTATCGCGAGCTCAACAAGATTACCATTCGGAATAGGTATCCACTGCCACGCATTGACGATCTGTTTGACCAACTCCAAGGGGCCAAACACTTCTCCAAGATTGATCTTAGGTCAGGCTATCATCAGCTACGGGTCAAGGAGCAGGACATCGCTAAGACTGCCTTTCGTACCCGTTATGGCCACTACGAGTTTGTAGTTATGCCATTTGGCCTGATAAATTCTCCAGCAGTGTTCATGGATCTGATGAACAGAATCTTCCATGAATTTTTGGACAAGTTCGTCATTGTCTTCATCGATGACATCCTGATTTTCTCAAAGTCCAAGGAGGAACACGAAGACCATCTTCGTACAGTACTACAGATTCTTCGCCAGAAGCAGTTGTATGCTAAATTCTCCAAGTGCGAGTTCTGGTTAGACAAGGTGGCATTCTTAGGTCACATTGTATCAGCAAAAGGAATCACTATGGATCCAGCGAAGGTTGAGGCCATTACTAAGTGGCCAAGGCCGACATCAGCGACGGAAGTCCGCAGTTTCTTAGGCTTAGCTGGCTATTACCGTAGGTTCGTGGAGAACTTTTCCCGCCTAGCACTACCATTGACCAAACTGATGCGGAAAGGGGAGAAATTCGTCTGGACGGAAGATCGAGAGAGGAGCTTTGAAGACCTGAAGCAGAAGCTAGTATCTGCACCTATTCTTACTCTACCATCTGGTACGGGTGGATTTCAAATCTACAGTGATGCATCGGGCAAGGGACTTGGCTGTGTTCTCATGCAACATGGGAAAGTGATCGTGTACGCTTCACGGCAGCTTAAGCCTTATGAAGAAAATTACCCCACGCACGACCTGGAACTTGCTGCAGTCGTGTTTGCATTGAAGATAGGGAGGCACTACTTATATGGAGAATCATGTGACATTTTCACGGACCACAAGAGCTTGAAGTATATCTTCACTCAGCATGAATTGAACATGAGGCAGAGGAGATGGTAGGAGCTGTTGAAAGATTATGACATTAATCTACAGAATCATCCCGGAAAGGCAAATGTAGTAGCAGATGCTCTTAGCAGGAAGTCCGGAATGATCAACGGCATTAAAATCGAAGAGGAAATCATCAGAGACTTGGAGCGACTAGACATCGAGATCATGGTACGTGGACATCACGGTTACTGGTTTAATCTTAGAGTAGAACCCGAGTTGCTATCTAAGATCAAGGAAGCTCAGAAGGATGACGGAGAAATCTGGGCGATAGTACAGAATTTGGAGAAGCATACAGAATTCAAAGTAGATGCAGATGGTATCGTATGGCAGGGCACAAGACTTTGTGTTCCTGATAACCAAGAACTCCGGGAAGCTTTGTTAGCTGAAGCTCATAGCTCCCCATTCTCTATACATCCTGGTTCGACTAAGATGTACCATGACATCAAGCAGTACTTTTGGTGGAGTGGTATGAAACAGGATGTGGCCACTTACGTCTCCAAATGTCTTACCTGCCAGCAGGTTAAGATCGAGCATCAGCGATCTGGCGGTCTCCTTCAACCGTTAGATATTCCAGAATGGAAGTGGGACAAAATCTCCATGGATTTTGTTACCGGTCTTCCGCCTACCAAAAGGAAGCACGATGCAATTTGGGTTATCGTTGATCGACTTACCAAATCAGCTCATTTCTTACCGATTCGCAAGGAAGATTCGGTAAGTAAACTCGCAGATACGTATAGACGGGAGATCATGAGACTCCACGGTGCACCATCCAGCATCGTCTCAGACAGAGATCCTCGATTCACTTCGCGCTTTTGGAAAAGTCTGCAGAAAGCTTGGGGTACACAACTTAAGCTTAGCACGGCTTTTCATCCTCAAACGGACGGACAGTCGGAGCGAACCATTCAGACATTGGAGGATATGTTGAGGTCATGTGCGTTGGAATGGACGGGTGATTGGAACGAATACATCTGTTTGGTGGAGTTTGCATATAACAACAGCTGGCACGCAAGCATCAAGTGTGCTCCATTTGAGATATTGTATGGCAGAAAGTGTCGCGCCCCAATCTGCTGGGATCAGGTTGGCGAGCGAACACTCGAAGGACCGGAAATCATAGAGATGACCAATGAGAAGATCGCAGTAGCTAAGCAGAAAATTCAGGAGGCACGGTCACGTCAGAAGAGTTACGCCGATAAGCATCGTATGATATACACTTTAACGTAGGAGATCACGTCTTCCTTAAGGTTTCGCCGGCACGTGGTGTTAGACGCTTCGGGATTAAAGGGAAGCTCAGTCCTCGTTTCATCAGACCGTTTTATATCATTGAACGAGTCGGTGAAGTATCTTACCGATTGGCGTTACCTCCGCAGCTTTCGCATGTACACAATGTGTTTCATGTGTCCTTACTCAGAGGGTACCAGTATCATCCCCTTCACATGGTTCAGTATCCACTGGAACAGATACGTGAAGATCTTACTTTTATAGAAGAACCCGAACGAGTTCTTGACAGACAAGAACGAGTCATGAGAAAGAAGACGATTCCATTCGTCAAAATTCTATGGAGGGATCATACCGAGCGGGAAGCCACTTGGGAAACAGTGCAGTCTATCCGGGCTTCTTACCCTCATTTCACATTTTGAATTCGGGTATGTTCTTCTTTTCCAGTTACTTTGTCTATAATTCGGGGACGAATTATTCTTTTTAGGGGGGAAGAGTTGTAAAACCCGCATGCTTTTACCATGCATAGTACCCTTAGGATCGTACGTACTAGATTAAAACTTTCCTAATATAGCATGATTACGATTACGTGTTAGGAGTTTACGTATTACGTATGTGTTAGAACACGATAAGTATTTACTATGCACGATCACGTAATAATTATTTAACGATAATTAATCACGAACATGTGATCATGAAATCATGAACGTAATTAAAACACGAACTATTATTAATTACATATATATATTTATTACGAGCGTAATTAAATATATTAGATCACGGTATTTACGTAACGAGAACATTTAAAACACGAACATAAATAATCACAAATGTTTAACTAAATAACGAGACACGGAAAAAGGTACGGGTACCCCAAGTGGAGTCCCTACCCGCGGCCAACAAGGACAAATGGGCCAAGCCCATTTGTCAAATTTACTAAAAGGGGGTTTCTTATTTTTACACTACTCAAATAAACTTTACAGAAGATTCTAAGAAAACCTAAAACCTCCTTCCCTTTGTCTCTTTGTGCCGCCACCCTACAAACACCATACAAGGTGATTTTGATCTTTGATCTTGAAGTTTTGGTGATTGATCGTGTTGGTTCTTCGTCCTCTTGATCCACGAATTCGGTAAAACCTTTTTAAACCTTTTCTTTTGATTTAATCTTTTTATAAATTATGAACATGTGATGTTTTTACAAAAACATAATAATTAATCATGGATCTAACATGTTTTGGTGTTAAATAAAATCAAAAGAGTGTTTTTAAGGGGTGTTTGTTTTGGCCGCAGGCTGCAACCGAACTCGAATGGGTTTCGGTTTGCCAAGCCGACCACCACCAAGACCATATGGTCTTGGTTGGTGCGTGTGGGTCCCACGGCAGCAAGGGAACACGGGGTATCCCGAGTTAGTTCGGGGTACGGTGTCGATTTCATGTCCGGTTCATGCTTTTTAGTCTAGATCCGGTTCATGGTGTATGTTAGTTTTTTTTTATGTTTATGATCTTAGGTTAAAAATTAAATTAATAAAATGATGTGATTAATTTAATAACATGACTTAGGTTATTTAATTATTAATGATCATGAAATTATTTTAACCTAAGTATATTTATATTTAAGACTTATAATTAATTAATTATTTTAAAACCATGGATATAATTAATTAATTAACATGACTTAGGTTTATTAATATATAATAATACATATTTTAACCTAAGTATTTAACTTATTTAATTAAAAACATGTTATACTTTAATTAAATATTATAACCTATAGTTTAATTAAATTACATGAAATAATTATTAAACTATACATTATATCATATGACTTAGAAATAATCATGAAAAACACTTAGGCTTATATACTTAACTTATTTAACCAGCTTATTTCTAATTATGGAAACTTTCTATTTTTAGAAACTTAATTAAATTAAGACAGCTAATATATTTATGGAAACCAACTATTTTTAGAAACTTATTTATTTCAGGCAGCTAATCTCTTTATGGAAACTTATTTAATTAAGGCAGCTAATCTATTTATGGAAACTTTCTATTTTTAGAAACTTATCTATTTTAAGCAGTAAATCTATTTTTGAAAACATTCTATTTTTGGAAACTTTCTATTTTTGGAAAATTTCTATTTTTGGAAACTTTCTATTTTTGGAAACTTTCTATTTTTGGAAACTTTCTATTTTTGGTAACTTTCTGTTTTTGGAAACTTTCTATTTTTGGAAACTTTCTATTTTAGGAAACCTGCTATTTTTGGAAAGTTACTTATTATTACACAGTGAGTATAATAACACATGAAATACTAGAAATACTTAATCAGATTAAACAAGATATAAGATTTAACACAGTTTAAGGCTTTAAAACAGTAAAACATGGTAAGAACACATAAAATAAGCTAAGAAATGATATAGAACCAGCTATGTATTTAGTAAGCAGATACTTATTCATGTACGTATTTATGTAGCACTAGTGATTCGGAAGTAGGATTCTCGCAGTTCGTCTTTCTCGTTTACTGGACATAAGGTACAGATTCCCGTCCTTTCAGTATGGACATTCTTTCCTTATTAGGATTCCCCGTATGCAGCCAACTGTTTTCCCGTAGTATAAGTTATGTGTTTGATTGCTTATGTTTAATTAAGATTACCTATAGCCATATACATGCATGACCAGTTTCACCTAGTTATGGAGGTACCATAACCATAACATTCGAGGCACTGATGTTATGACTTCACCACGGCGGAGTGATTGTTCGTGGCGTCCCTTCAGCTTTTGGCCATTTATTTATATTCATCACGTGGGGCGTATGGGTGCATCCTAGTTACATGTTTTTATTCAGGATTACATGGTGAATGTGGTGTGTGCCTTGCATCCTTCACAAGGAGATGATCCCTCCTACCCAAAAACCAGTATATTAAATTAGAGGCAGTCCCTCTAATTTGCATGATGAGGTCACCCATCCAAGTATTCATGCACGGTGGATTTTCATGACCTATATTGGCTAATGGTAAAATAAGACAAATAGTTTTTATAAGACAAACATAAGACTTTCAAACTATTAAACCAGTTTATTTAACACTTAACCAGGTTACTCGGGACTTAGTTTTCTTCCGCTGTTATTATGTTATGCTTATCCTATTCATTCTTTATTGTACATCCGTGCACTGAGCGTATTTGCTCAGCCGTTTTCCTTTTCCATGTTCCCAAAACGGCAGTTACTCAGGGACGCTCGTAGACACTAAGAGTACGTGCATATGGACTGGAAGCTGTCTAACCTTCTTTACATTATGCATTTCCTTTCTTATGATACTTATGCTTTGGACATTGATTAGTCCTTTCCCTTTATTATACTATGTTTGTGTGTGATGAGCTTTACTTTTGGACTACCGATGTTTGATTCCGGTATTTTCCTTTTATGGTCAAGTAATGTTTAGACATTTTTCCTTGTATGCTTTGATGACACGCCATAATTACTGTGATATTTCCATCTCCAAAATGGGGTGTTACACTTACGTCGCTTGTTGAAACACTTGCTCTCCAAACTGCTAACAACACCAAAGCTATCAATGCACAAGTTAATGCTATGAGTCAGTCATGTGAAATATGCGGGGGATCTCATTCATACATCGATTGTCCTTCGACTCATGACAATCCGGAAAATGTGTATGCCGCTAACGGTAACTATTCCACGGGAGGCTATCAAGCACGTCCTCAAGGTGACCGTAATTTGCTCAGCTATCACTCAAACAACTTTCTTTCACCACCCGGTTTTCGACCTCAAAACCCAAACAACCTAAATCACAACAATCAAAACCAATCACGAGCTCCAAATCAATATCAAACCCAAAGAAACCCATATCCACCTCAAAGAAACAATCAAATTCACCAACAACCTGCTTATCAACCACCTGCCTACCATGCTCTTCCTCCCAACCAACCTACCGCATTTAATCACGAGGTTGAAACTTACATGAGGACTAATGACGCAATAGTGCAGAATCTTCAGCGGCAAATGGCTAGCTTGAAAGGAGATATGGTGAAACAAGGGAATGATCTTTGAGCCGATATGCGAAACTCTTTGGCCAGTCAAACGAATGACTTAAGGGATATGATGGCTAGTTTCTTCCAAAGTAATCAAGCCTCTGGTTTAGGTTCTCTTCCGAGTAACACCGTTGCTAATCCAAGAGGGGAGATGAAAGCAATCACCACTCGTAGTGGAAAAGGTTTAAAGGAACCCGACCTTCCTACACCTACACCGGTGATTGTGACAAAGGAAAACGAGTCCCTTTCTCCAATTTCTCCACCTTCTACTTCTCCAATTCCTCCACCTTCTACTTCCACCCCTCCACCACCCAAGGATGTGAGTGAGAATTCCATTCCAAAGCCTTCATCTCAACCCAATATACCTTATCCCTTAAGGTTGAGGAAACAGAAATTGAAGAACAAAGATGATATTCAGGTTTCTAACTTTCTTAAAATGTTTAAACAACTGAATTTTAATATCTCCTTTACTGAGGCTCTCGCTCACATGCCCAAATATGCTAAAATGTTTAAAGATCTTCTCAGTGATAAGGAGAAACTTCTTGACATCGCTCAGACCCAACTTAACAAGAATTGCTCCGTAGTGCTCTTAAGGAAATTACCCACCAAACTTGGTGATTCGGGTCGTTTTCTCATTCCTTGAAACTTCCCCGGGGTAGAGAATTGTATGGCCCTAGCCGATCTAGGTGCTAGTATAAACTTAATGCCATTAAGCGTTTGGAAACAATTGTCTCTACCCGAGCTAGTCCCCACACGAATGACTTTGGAATTAGCTAACCGTACGGTTTCTTATCCAGTGGGGATAGCAGAAGATGTCTTCGTCGGTGTCGACAAATTCACCTTTCCGGCAGATTTTGTTGTCGTTGACTACGAGATGGATCCCCGTGTTCCATTAATCGTTGGATGTCTATTCTTGAGGACCGGTCGCACTCTCATTGATGTAGCCACGGGAGAATTAATCATGAGAGTTGGTGACGATAAAATCGTCTTCAACATGGGTAAACTTTCTAAGCAACCCTCTGAAAACGAGAGCGTTAATTTCATTGACGTTCTTGATGAGGCTTGTGAAGAACATTTCAAAGACGCTTGTAAAAGTGGTTCTTCTTCTCTACCCATTGTTGAGACCATTGCCTCTATTGCTCCATCACTAACTTTATTTTGAAAAAGTTATTTCATTTTGAAAGAACTTGAAGCAACTTTAGGAGATGTGGACTTGCAATATGACGATTCTCTCTCCAATTGAGATGAAGACATTCGTACCATTGAGAAACTTCTCAATGAGGACCATATTTCACCACCATCTCATAAGGATATCTCTATCGATGATCCGAATTTGACTACGCCTTCCATCGAAAATCCTTCGGGTTTAGAGCTTAAGGATCTGCCGTCTCATCTCGAGTACGTTTTCCTTGAAGACAATAACAAGTCACCCGTCATCATCGCAAAGGACTTGAAAAAGACGAAAAATCCCGACTTATCGCCGTGCTGAAGAATCATAAGAAAGCGATTGCGTGGAAAATCTCCGATATTCGTGGAATTGATCCTCACTTTTGCACACATAAAATTCTCATGGAGGACGACTTTAAACCCACTATTCAAAGCCAAAAAAGGGTGAATCCCAAGATCCGTGACGTTATCAAAAAAGAGGTTATCAAACTTCTTAATGCGGGAATGATCTACCCTATCTCGGATTCACCATGGGTTAGTCCCGTCCATTGTGTGCCTAAGAAAGGCGGAATCACCGTTGTTCCCAATGAAAACAACGAGTTGATTCCTACTCGTCTCGTTACAAGGTGGAGAGTTTGTATAGACTATAGCAAACTCAATGATGCTACGAGAAAGGATCATTTTTCCCTTCCTTTCATGGACCAAATGCTTGAACGTCTAGCGGGTAATGATTATTACTGCTTTTTAGACAGTTTCTCCGGGTATTTTCAAATTCCCATCGATCCCAAAGACCAAGAGAAAACCACATTCACTTGTCCTTATGGAACATTTGCTTATAAAAGAATGCCTTTCGGCTTATGCAATGCTCCTGGGACATTCCAAAGGTGTATGATGGCTATCTTCCATGACATGGTTGAAGAAACTATGGAAGTATTCATGGTTGATTTCTCGGTCTACGGTGATTCTTTCTCTCATTGCCTTGCCAATTTGGAACGCATGTTTAAGCGGTGTGAAGACACTCGCCTTGTTCTAAATTGGGAAAAATGCCATTTCATGGTAAAAGAAGGCATTTTGCTTGGACATAAAATCTCCAAAGCCGATCTTGAAGTGGACCGTGCTAAAGTGGATGTCATAGCCATATTACCTCCACCTTTAACCGTGAAGGGTGTGAGAAGTTTCCTTGGTCATGCGGCCTTCTATCGTCGATTCATTCAAGATTTTTCTAAAATCGCTCGCCCGATGACCCACCTCTTGGAAAAAGATACTCCTTTTATTTTTTCTAAAGAGTGTCTTGAATCCTTCAATCTTCTTAAGGACAAGCTAACTAAGGCACCGGTCTTGGTTACCCCTAATTGGGAGCTACCTTTTGAATTGATGTGTGATGCTAGCGATTTTGCTATTGGAGCGGTTTTGGGCCAAAGAATGAACAAACACTTCCAACCAATCCATTATGCTAGCAAGACAATGACGGGGGCTCAATTGCATTATACCACTACTAAAAAAGAGCTTTTAGCTGTAGTGTATGCTTTTGAGAAGTTCCACCCCTATCTTGTCCTTTTCACCACAATTGTCTATACCGACCATTCCGCGTTGAAGTACTTGTTGACTAAACAAGATTCTAAGCCAAGACTTCTTCGTTGGGTTTTGCTCCTTCAAGAATTTAAATCTGAAATTCGTGACAAGAAGGGAGCCGAAAACCTAGCCGCGGATCATCTAAGTAGACTTGAGGATCCTTATCAAGGGGATCATCCGAAACAAGAGATCAATGACTCTTTTCCCCTTGAGGCCTTAATGTCTATCAATTCCAATCTTGATGACACCCGTGGTTTGCGGACATTACAAACTACTTAGTGGGTGGTATTGTCATCGAAGGGTTAACATCCCAACAAAAGAAGATGTGACAATCCGTCAATTTATGATTGATATTTTTATTCTCAATATTTAATTGAAAATATTATTTTAATGTTATATTATGAACTCACTTATTTTTGGGAAGTAATTTGGATTTACGTCTTGAAGTAGCATCGACTACGTCTAAAACGGAGGATTCAACGTTACGTGCTTACGTTTACATACACCGTCTTTGTTGACAGTCCGACATTTCAGAAAATAAATTTATCCGTGAATATTATTTTGGAGTTTTAAATTTGTGTTGGTTCATAAACTCACAAATTTACGAGAAGAGATTAGGACTTACGATTTTAATTTAACGTCCTTTACGACTAAACCGGAAACCTTAGGATTACGTATTTACATTTTCGAACTCCGTTTTTGATGAGACAATTTTTATTAGATTCGTTTTGTGTCGACGATTCATAATTTATAAATACGTTTTTCGTAAAACGACCCGAGGCCACGCAAATCGAGGAAACTAGAATCGAGGAGTACCCGTAAATAAATGGGGATGAGACAAGTGGGACACTTGTCCCACCCCCACTATAACCGGCCATATTAAGCTAACCACACAACATGTGTGTCAAAGCTTACTAAGTAAGCTAGGACACTTGTCCTAGCTACTTACACAAAACCATCTACACTAAAAACCATTCTTCATATCTCACATGCAAACCACACACAATTTTCTCTCTTCCTCCTCCATATGTGCCGTCCACTTTCCCCACTAAACACCCATTTTGATCAAAATTTACCATGAAATCTTATGTTATTTCTACATATAATGATGCCCTTTTAAAGATATGAAGATTGGTGCAAGTTTTAACATCCAAAAAGGAGTTTTCAAAGGAGTCAATGGCTGATTATCATCAAGGTGTTCATGTAGATGGGTGGTCTTGAAGATGGTCTTGATTTATCACAAGTTTCTCCATCAAAATCCATGTTTTGATCACAACCTACATCATCATGGTGGTATAAAGATCGTTCTCCCCATCCTCTTGTTATTTTGATTATGTAATCATGTATTTTCTTTCCTATTGTATATGTATATGATGATATATGATGATAAAAATATTGTGTGGGGATTTGGTGTTGATAATCATGGGTAAAAAGATGAAAAACTATATGTAAAAAGGTTAAAATCATGCTTAAAATGATGGCTGTATAAAACAGTAAAGAACCATGTGATGAACTGATAAAATGTTATAGATTAATGGATATACAGTAAGTAATATGTCTTATACACATGTGAGAGTTGGCCATGCAATGGAATCATTATAATGAGTGAGATATGATCAAAACAAGTTTAGAGTACAAATCTGAGTTCACTGTTTTGGACGATTTTTAGAAAATACTTAGAAGCTGATTCAACAGTAGCTATAGTAGACTTAAATGGAGAACATATCATGTAGTTTATGACATAAAAATTTGAGCTTATATCTCCATATAGAACTCTAGATATGGCTGTTTTGGTGAACATGAAAGTAAAAATCAGATTTTGGGGAAATTAAAGTATAATAGTATTATATAAGCACTCAAATAAAAATAGTATAAAATGTGAATTAAAACCCACTAACTTATATAATACATTTATATAAATATTTATAAGGATAAATAAATGGACATTTTATTAAAATTGGTAGTTCGATAAGTTTTATAAGTTATAAAACTATTAACATGACTTTTACGACTTTTTCGGCTATTACCGTAAAATTAACGTTTTTGTTAAATAAAACTTAGACGGTTGGACCCGTCTAATGTAAACTTTTTAAAACTCATATACTGATATATAAACATATATAACAAGTAAAAACCGATAAAACCCGAACTATATAACATACGGACATTAACGGGCTAAGTTAACGTTATTGGACTAATAATACAACAAAATGGGCTAAAACACTTATAAACTTATTTATTGGGCTTAACTCATTTAGGCACAACATATAAAGGGTAAATACTGATAATACAAGTATAAAATGGATTAATACAAGTTAAAGAACTTATAATAAGCTTATTGGACCTAAAACATGTAAATAGGTAAAACTAGTAAACTAGTATAAAAGTTATCAACACATAAACACTAAAATGAGTAAAAGAGAATATGTAAACCCACTTGATCATCATATATATAAAATCATCATATGTATACATAATTGTTATTTTTATAAAGTCATTGGACATGAGTCTAAGACGAGTATTATTTGTCTAGGTTTCCGTGATTGAAGCACGTACCGTACGTCCGAATTGCCGATAACCCGCTTTCCCACATCAACGTACTTGAAGGTAATTCTCGGGAAGACAACAAGAATTCATGGCCCGCACTTAAACAATAATTTCCATTCAAATTCTTTGTAAAACTTGTATGAAATAATATGACTTGGGACCGATGTAACTTTGATATTTATGAATGGAAATGCTTTTATTATTAAACGACGCGATTTTTATGCGTTGTCTATGATGTGAGTAATGTGTTATCCCATAACACCAACGAGTCTTCCGCTGTATTGAATTGTGTAAATTTGGGGGTGTTACAGTTTGGTACCAGAGCTCTCGTTATAGAGAACGAAAGATTTTTAAAACCAAGGTTTTGAATAAAACATTTCAAAATCTTTTAACTATAAACATTTTTCTAAAAATATCTAAAAATCTTTTGACTATAACGGTGCCGAAGAATTCCCGAGTTACCGACAAGGCCAGACTGAGAAGTGTTATTTTAATATAAATATATATATATATATATATATATATATATATATATAACTTGGATTATATATATATATATGATGTAATTTGATTACATGATTGTTTGATGATTATTTTTATATTTATACGAGGTATTTATACGACGTAGATTGTCACAAGAAACCCTAACTCCCCTAGCAAATTAATCAAAGCTATTCTCGTAGGAATTCTAGCTATCCTAGATCTAAACCAAGTTGTGGATATTTATGATCCCAACAAATGGTTGATACTCGTAGAAATGTAGATATTAGTTGATTATGATATGGAAGAAGAATTGGCGAGATTAAAACTGCTATCGATGTCATGACGATCTTTCCTTACAGAGTGGAGTTTGACAAAACGTTACCACCTAGAAAGATGTCATCTGATTCGTTGTCATCCAATTCTTAAATTGAAATCGAAAGGGTGAATGTTGCACTTGAGGCTGTTATTGGAACCATTACCCAAAAGCCTCATACCACTAGTACCTTTCCGAGAAGTCTAATTGAATGTGAGAGTCGTTTCATACTAGTGACTCATTTGATAACTATTGATGAAGGAGCTATAGGATTGGAAATTAAGTGTTGATCATATCAAGCTTTTATTTCCCTTATAAGGTTTATGAATAAGGTTGAAAGTATTGGAAAATAAGGTAGGATATCGCCTTGAGTATAAGTTAATTGAAACTTGAATGAAGTAAAATATAATTCGTATGGAATATGAAATTGTTAAGAGGAAGTTGTTAAGTTTTGTGATTGAATTATAAGGTTTTAATTGATTGTTGATTCGTGTTAAGGGTTGTTCCTAAGCCATTGTCCACTAACGAGGATGCCCAGTGTCCAAGAAATAAATTGAAGAAATCTTCTTCTGAATTGGGACCGATGGATCTTCCGGGACATGTGGAACACCAAATGACTCTTGTAGATTAGTATTCATTGTGGTATCTTTTAAAAATCCCTAACTTAACTGAGACATCAGTTGGTAGGATGAGTTCTTGGAATTGTATGACATAGTGACACATAATGTGTTACGGTACAATTTGACTTGTTTGGGATCAACGAAAAGACTACCTTTGATTGCTAAATTCTACATGTACCGATATTATCTATCTTTTATTGCTTCATCCTAATGCTCGCATTAGTGATGCAACCATTGAACAAGTACTCATATCGAATTGAGTTACGTGGTGGATTATTCTTTTTGAGTGCCATCGAGGGCATGAACCTCATGATTATTTGGCTAAAGCTCATTCCCTATCATATTGTAGTTAGTTCTTGGTGAACAAGCTTTCATCACTCTTTTGCAGATCACTCATTGTTTTAATAAGATAAAACAGTATTCCTTGAGAAAAATTGAATTTTCATCACCATATGGATTATTTAAAGTGAGACTTATAAATAATCGTTATCGAAATGAAGTTGTTTATAAAACACCTTGGAAAACTTAATTGTTTTCATAACAAAGAAAATCTTTGTAAATTTATTTTTGATTCTTATTTAAGAATTAAGCATGAAAATGTTTTTATTATAAACATGATGATAAAATTTTGACGAGCTGAGTATTGCATCGTTAATCTTAAAATTGTATATAGTTGCGCGCCTACATACAATTTAGAAGGGACCATGTAAGGCTGATTAGTAGTCACCATAAAATTGATTAATAAACACTACATTTTCTTTGAAGTTATGAAAGATTAAATTTTATGAGATCTGCAAGAAGTGAAAAATAAGGACATAGTGTTAGGGACACCTACATATGTGCCTGTAGCATCTATTCTTCTGAGTCGAATTTACTCATCTGTGGAAATTGTCTTATTTGACAATTGACAATTCTTTCTTGTCCAATTCTCCCGTAGTGAGATTCTTAGAAAAAGTATCTGATTACCGAGTGTTGATACCCGACTGGATGTATTGATGTTCTTATCATTTCTTATGATTTGATTTCATTTGAATGAACTGGGTAACGATCCGAGGAGCTTTCGAATGTGTACTCAAATTATGAAAACATGGGATATATTCATATTCGTTAAATGTTTTCGTCTGTATCTGATTAGAAATTCTCTCGCGTAGATTCTGCGTTGACCTTACTCTTTTAATAGTAGTTGTGTCTCCATATATCCCTGAATTTGTGAAGGATTATGAGTTAGTATTAGTCTTTTGAGAAGTTCACATCTTATCGACGGCAATAAAACTGGAAAGTTGATAGTGCCAGTAGAATGGATTTATTGATTATGACATGACGACATTGTCTTAATTGATGGGAACTCGAATAGAATTCCCCTAAATGATAAGATGTTGATTATCAAAAATGATCTAAATGATTCTTGATGGATGACCATATCCTGCATTTAAACTTGAAATTATACCATGAATGGTTGTGAATTAGTCATAGATATTATAATTTAGAAAGAACCTAATATGAATTCATTAAAAGATGTTTCTGTTATCTGAAAACTTTAGAAAGTATTTGATTGGTAAATTACCTAGAATTTCGCCATTAAGGCAAGTTGAATTTGGTATTGATTATATTCCCGGTGCTGCACTTGTGGCGTGTGCATTATACATCAGCACCATCTAAATTGAAGGAATTACCGTACAACTGAGAGAGTTGTCGGAGAAAGATTTTATTCTACCGAGCTCGTCATTATGAAGAGCTATGGTGTTATCATTCCTTATATTTATAGATTACTGTGAACTGAGTAAATTGACAATCGAAAACGATATCCATGACTCGAAATGGAAGATTTGTTCGATCATTTACAAGGTTCCAGCGTATGTTTTAAAGATTTGATCCACGGCATGGTTATCATCAATTTCGCATCCGCGAAAAAGATTATCTATTCCAATCACTACATCCAGTACTTGTAATGAACATTATGAGTTTCACGTGATGTCGTTTGGATTGACTATACACATGTAGCATTCATAAATTTGGTGAATCACGTGTGTAGGCTGTAATTTTACAAATTCATGCTCGTGATCATTAAGGACCATTTATTTATTTATAAGAATAAGAATGAGTTAATAATTATTTGTAGAATGCCCTGAGTCGGCCGAATAGTGAAAACTTGTACCTTGAATATTTAACATGTGATTTAAGACTTAATCCTTTACATAATTTGACCATGTGATTAATGAGATAATAGAATATACTGACTCTTCAAAAATTGGAACCATTCAGAGCCCTTTTAAAATTTTGGGTTTTACCAAAAAGAAAGTAGAAATATGTTTTGACAAATGTTTTAACAAGGGATTTTTAAGGGATTATTTTCTTATACACAAATCATTTAACTAAACTTCTGTTTAGGGGTAAATGATTGTGTATACCTCAAGACAACCTGAGAGGGATTGAGGAAACCATTTAAACCATGACTTGAAATTTGAAACGATAATTTTTTCTTTTCAACTAAGAAAATTCTGACCAAAATATAAACAAAGATTTTTTTTGAACATATACGAATCCTATTAATTATTTTCGATAAATCAACAAAGATCGTGTTAATTAAATTTAAAATTATTTTGAACATTTTCATATAATTGGATGGACTAAGAAATTTAAAATCTTTACGTTTACGTTTCATTAAAAAATTGAATATTTAATATTTAATTAGTTGTAATAATTATCAACGCTTTAGACGTCGGATTGAGTAAAACAGATAAAAATAATAGTTGAGATGAAACTAATACTTAGAAAATATGAAGAAAGAAATTATGAGTGAATTTTGGTCATGATAATTATATCATCAGGAAAGGTGAATGTAGATATCGCCACATTATGTAGAAAATATAAAGAATCAATTAGGACATGTTCCTTAGTAATGAAGGTGCAAAATAAATTGCCGAACAATTTAAAAATAGCTGATGTTTGTAAAAAACGAAAGCTAATATAGATAATAAAAAGCGGTTCGCGGCTAATATGAACCATTAGAATTGAGGAGCCGATGGCGCTAAATGATTAAAAAGGTCACTTATGGTTGCCTAAGTATGGAGGTTTGTGAAATTTAGTTATGTTGGGAACTTGTAAGTATAAGTATTTTATTTATGTCATTTCCGATTTAATGTATCACTATCAGAAGAAGTTGTACTGATGGCAAACTATGAAGGCATACATTGCCTCATACATTAGTAAACGTCGAGCTATTACAAAGGTCATCATCTGAATTTGATTCGATTTGGGTCATCATCGACAGACTAACCAAATCTACTAATATCATTCCTGTTAATGATAGATTCTTGATGAAGAAATTGACTCTTTTGTATTTAAAGGAGTTGTGTAAACATGGTGTGCCTGTATCGATCATCTCTATCAAGATCCTCGCTTCGCATTAAATTTCTAGAGATTTGCTCAGAAGTCATTAAGAACGAATCTTGATGAGAGTACTGTGTACCACCCCAATCGAAGGGACGAGGTAAAGTAACGATACAAAATACTATAAGCGCTGTTCTATGTTTGAAAGATTGACCTTTGGTAATAGACTGTATAATCGTTTTCCTTTGGAGAGATTATCATTGATAATTATCGTGTTAGTATCGAGATCGAATCTTGTTGAGATTTAAAAACTAGAGCATCTGTAAGCAGGAGTTGAGATGAAGACACCCGACATACACCCATTGTGAGTTGTACATGTCTTTTAGGTTTAAGGTTTCCTATGATGATAAACCTAACCTTACAAAATACTCGACCCGCGAGACCTGAAATGATTGTTGAAATTAGGATCTGATTATTGACTGCCGGTAGTGGGCAGGAGGTTATGTGAATATGAAATGTAGATCTTAAAGTGCCAGATGGGTAGCAAAGTTATGCCAAATATTTTAACCATGGAAAAATGAATTGATGATCTGGAAGATCATGGGATATAAGTCCCCGTTGTATGGGATCATTGAGATGATGTAAAAGTTGGTTTGAAAGGCATATAAGCTGGATCTACCCTAGGACTTCAAGACCTGCGTAAATTATGTTTCGTATATCGAACTTGATAAAATGTCTATCAAGTGAAAATCTGATTGTTTCTTAGTAAAGTTTAGATCGGCGAAAAGTTGCATTCATCAGAAACCCGTGAACATCATGGATAGAGAAAGTAAGTCAACATTTAGCCTGATCTTATTCCCGTAGTTATGTTTGATGAAACTCGCGTATTGTAATGAATTGCACTTGTGAGAAAAGACCGAATGTGGAGGAAATACCCACATGGATTTAACTCTATAAGAAGCGAGTAGTAAGATGATCTCTGAGGACTAAAGATCCTGTTTAGGGGTAAATGCTGTGACAGTCCGTCAATTTATGATTGATATTTTTATTCTCAATATTTAATTGAAAATATTATTTTAATGTTATATTATGAACTCACTTATTTTTGGGAAGTAATTTGGATTTACGTCTTGAAGTAGCGTCGACTACGTCTAAACCGGAGGATTCAACGTTACGTGCTTACGTTTACATACACCGTCTTTGGTGACAGTCCGACATTTCAGAAAACAAATTAATCCGTGAATATTATTTTGGAGTTTTAAATTTGTGTTGGTTCATAAACTCACAAATTTACGAGAAGAGATTAGGACTTACGATTTTAATTTAGCGTCCTTTACGACTAAACCGAAAACCTTAGGATTACGTATTTACATTTTCGAACTCCATTTTTGATGAGACAATTTTTATTAGATTCGTTTTGTGTCGACGATTCATAATTTATAAAAACGTTTTTCGTAAAACGACCTGAGGGCACGCAAATCGAGGAAACTAGAATCGAGGAGTACCCGTAAATAAATGGGGATGAGACAAGTGGGACACTTGTCCCACCCCCACTATAACCGGCCATATTAAGCTAACCACACAACATGTGTGTCAAAGCTTACTAAGTAAGCTAGGACACTTGTCCTAGCTACTTACACAAAACCATCTACACCAAAACCATTCTTCATATCTCACATGCAAACCACACACAATTTTCTCTCTTCCTCCTCCATATGTGCCGTCCACTTTCCCCCCTAAACACCCATTTTGATCAAAAATTACCATGAAATCTTATGTTATTTCTACATATAATGATGCCCTTTTGAAGATATGAAGATTTGTGCAAGTTTTAACATCCAAAAAGGAGTTTTCAAAGGAGTCAAGGGCTGATTATCATCAAGGTGTTCATGTAGATGGGTGGTCTTGAAGATGGTCTTGATTTATCACAAGTTTCTCCATCAAAATCCATGTTTTGATCACAACCTACATCATCATAGTGGTATAAAGATTGTTCTCCCCATCCTCTTGTTATTTTGATTATGTAATCATGTATTTTCTTTCCTATTGTATATGTATATGATGATATATGATGATAAAAATATTGTGTGGGGATTTGGTGTTGATAATCATGGGTAAAAAGATGAAAAACTATATGTAAAAAGGTTAAAATCATGCTTAAAATGATGGCTGTATAAAACAGTAAAGAACCATGTGATGAACTGATAAAATGTTATAGATTAATGGATATACATTAAGTAATATGTCTTGTACACATGTGAGAGTTGGCCATGCAATGGAATCATTATAATGAGTGAGATATGATCAAAACAAGTTTAGTGTACAAATCTGAATTCACTGTTTTGGGCGATTTTTAGAAAATACTTAGAGGCTGATTCAACAGTAGCTATAGAAGAGTTAAATGGATCACATATCATGTAGTTTATGTCATAAAAATTTGAGATTCTATCTCCATATAAAACTCTAGATATGGCTGTTTTAGTGAACATGAAAGTAAAAATCAGATTTTGGGAAATTAAAGTATAGTAGTATTATATAAGCACTCAAATAAAAATAGTATAAAATGTGAATTAAAACCCACTAACTTATATAATACATTTATATAAATATTTATATGGATAAATAAATGGACATTTTATTAAAATTGGTAGTTTGATAAGTTTTATAAGTTATAAAACTATAAACATGATTTTTACAACTTTTTCGGCTATTACCGTAAAATTAACGTTTTTGTTAAATAAAACTTAGACGGTTGGACCCGTCTAATGTAAACTTATTAAAACTCATATACTGATATATAAACATATATAACAAGTAAAAACCGATAAAACTCGAACTATATAACATACGGACATTAACGGGCTAAGTTAACGTTATTGGACTAATAATACAACAAAATGGGCTAAAACACTTATAAACTTATTTATTGGGCTTAACCTATTTAGGCCCAACATGTAAAGGGTAAATACTGATAATACAAGTATAAAATGGATTAATACAAGTTAAAGAACTTATAATAAGCTTATTGGACCTAAAACATGTAAATAGGTAAAACTAGTAAACTAGTATAAAAGTTATCAACACATAAACACTAAAATGAGTAAAAGAGAATATGTAAACCCACTTGATCATCATATATATAAAATCATCATATGTATACATAATTGTTATTTTTATAAAGTCATTGGACATGAGTCTAAGACGAGTATTATTTGTCTAGGTTTCCGTGATTGAAGCACGTACCGTACGTCCAAATTGCCGATAACCCGCTTTCCCACATCAACGTACTTGAAGGTAATTCTCGGGAAGACAACAAGAATTCATGGCCTGCACTTAAACAATAATTTCCATTCAAATTCCTTGTAAAACTTGTATGAAATAATATGACTTGGGACCGATGTAACTTTGATATTTATGAATGGAAATGCTTTTATTATTAAACGACGCGATTTTTATGTGTTGTCTATGATGTGAGTAATGTGCTATCCCGTAACACCAACGAGTCTTCCGTTGTATTGAATTGTGTAAATTTGGGGGTGTTACAGAAGAAGTTCTTTAAAGATGTTAAGAATTACTTTTGGGATGACCCTTATCTCTTCAAACAATGTGCTGATCTGATTATTCATCGGTGTGTTGATGGACCCGCAGCTTTAGACATTCTCGAAGCTTGCCATAAAGGACCCACCGGTGGTCACTTTGGTCCCAACTACACCGCGAAGAAAGTGTTTGACTCGGGATTCTATTGGCCCACCATTTATCGTGACGCTCACGAGATGGTTAAGAATTGTGATGCTTGCCAATGCCAAGGCAAGATCACACATAAAGATGAGATGCCTCAAAATTTCATACAAGAATGTGAAATCTTTGATGTATGGGGTATCGACTTTATGGGGCCATTTCCATCATCTAAAGGGAACAAGTACATCCTCGTAGCCGTTGACTACGTATCCAAATGGGTTGAAGCTAAGGCTCTCCCTACGAACGATGTGAGGGTGGTTGTGAACTTTCTGAAGCAACTTTTTGCTCGATTCGGTATTCCTCGTGCTATAATCAGTGACCGCAAGACTCATTTTTGCAATGATCAATTTACTAGAGTCATGGCTAAGTACGGTGTCAATCACTGTCTTTCCACCGCTTATCATCCTCAAACTAATGGTCAAGCCGAGATATCTAACCATGGATTGAAGCGAATTCGTGAGTGTACTGTGGGAGAGCATCGTGCCTCGTGGGCCGATAAATTAGATGATGCTTTGTGGGCTTTCCGTACCGCATATAAGACTCCGATTGGTTGCACTGCATATCGTCTTGTGTACGGGAAGGCATGCCACCTCCCTATCGAGTTGGAACATAAGGCATATTGGGCCTTGAAGTGGGCCAATTTCGACATCAACAAAGCCGACGATCTTCGGAAGATTCAACTCAATTAGCTAAATGAACTAAGGAATGAAGCTTATGAGAACTCATTGATCTAAAAGGAGAAGACCAAGATCATCCATGATGCAAGGATTAAGAACCAAGAGTTCCACGTTGGTGATCAAGTTTTACTCTTTAACTCTCAGTTGAAGATCTTCTCGGGCAAGCTGAATAGCCGTTGGTCTGGTCCATTCACCGTCGCCAAAGTCTTCCCATATGGCACCATTGAGCTTTCTCAGCCAAATGGGCCCAATTTTAAGGTGAATGGCCAGCGCGTGAAGTTGTACTTTGGTGAGGACATCTCTCATGAGATGATTCCATCCCTCACCATGTTTCCCTTGAATTAGTTCTGGGTCGAGTCAGGCTCGTGACTCGGTTAACAAAAACAAGCGCTTCTTGGGAGGCAACCCGTTGATCTATCCTTTACCGTTTTCATAATAAGTGTAGGGGGAGCCCCGTATGTGTTTGTTGTCTTGTTTCTTCTAAATGCATGGATTAAAGCTTCAAAGATCCATTCTCGATGACTTTTGACAAACCGTTATCCCGTGTACCCGTCTTCCCGGTTCTATCCTAAACTGTCGTGATTCAATATTTCATATCTTATATGTTCACATTGAAATCACTATAGTTGTCCTTTCCTTAGCAAGATTTAACCAAAGTTCACAATGTCCTAAGTGTAGGGGAGTTTACTCCCACATGCTTAAACATTGAGAACAATGTTTAATCAAGTGTAGGGGGACTTCTATCGAAGTTAGTGGTCTTTTTCATGAATTTGGCCTCATTTTAACCGGGAAATCTAATTTTTTGACATTTTTCAAAATTTTTACTCTATTTTGGCCTAGTAGTATAGTAGTATTTTCCTTTGTTATCGTTATTTACTTTCCTTGCTAAAATAAAAGTTTAATAAAGTGGTTTTAAAATTTTCAAAGTCGTGAATATTTTGACTCAACCCGAGTTTACTTATCTAAGTTTACTCTAGCTAGTATCCTTAACGTATTTAAGTCAAGTTTTGCTAGGCTTTTATATAGGGAACTTTAAAACGCGAAAGTCATAACTCTCACAGGTTAAGAACAAGAACTTTTCGCAAGTTCCTATAATTGATCCTAGAGAGTCGTTTATCAAGGGAACTTTAACATGCGATTTCTAAACTTGAAAAAGTCTAAGAATTTGCAAGATCCTATAGATGACTCAAAAACCCAAAACTTTGATTTAATTGGCTAAGCATCTACGAGTCTCATTCCTTGAGATTTTAAACTGTGGAGAACGAGAGATGATAGAGTCAATTATAAGTTTGGTATTCTTTCATGAACTTATGTGAGTTAATTATGAGCTTTTTCTCCCATCGCTTGCTAATAAATTTAGCTGCAATAAATAAGGTTGTACGATTTGAAAAGTTACTTAGCTTCTAGCACAAGATCGTTTAAACGTTTCTCGGTATTAATTAGAGTTCATAGCCAAGGCATAACTTATTGAAGCGGGATGCGAAGATTGGCTAGTCCAAAAAGGTCCTAACAAGGCATGACGGCTACATTTCGTTGCTAAAGATCTCAAGTGATGTGAAGAATCGTTTATCAAAAATCAATATGAAGGATCGAGACACACGACGAAAAGAAAATACTCCCCTAAAGATCATGGAGAAGTCTATCCAAAAAGGCCCTAACAAGGTATGAGGATAAATAGATCCAAGTCCTAAAAGGAGGCAGATCGTTGTATATCAAAGTCCAAAATAAAGATTGGAGAAAAATGAAGAAGTCGTGGTCCAAAGATGAAGAATCTCTCAAAACTTCAAGTGAAGAAATTCCTATTATGAAGAGAAGACCATAATTTCAAGAACGTCTCTCAAAGATTTGAAGTATGAAGTCGCTGCCAAATATCGGTCCGAGAAAGGTCTCAAATCGTGAAGCGAGTTATGCCAAGATATGAACTTTATGAGGTCCCGAGAAGCAGCTATAAAAGATTTTGTCCTTTAGCTAACTATTGTTTAAATTGTCCCACTTTATTTTCAGCCTAAATAACTATCAAAATAAGTCAAACAATGCATCCTCGTGATCATTTAAGACAATATTAAAATATAAGAGATACACCTAGGAATAAAGGAGTCTAAGTGAATAATTGGGCCACATGAGTTCGTGTTAGTTTGCTAACTTATAATAACAATGATCTCGTTTTTAAGCTTGGTATCGGGAACGTGAAACTTGAGGATGATAAACATTCATGACAACCAAAAACCCAATGTAAGTCTTTGATTTCTTACTTTTTTTGGTTCTTTTAGTTTCCTTAATGTTTAGCATTTAATAAAGGCCAAGGTGGGTTATCTATGATGAAAAATGTAAACCGTGCTTTAAAATTAATGCATTGCATGAGGGCATTGCAATGGTCAAGTGTAGGGGATTTAATAAGTGTGAAAACACTTATCCTTTTACCACTTATTTCCAATAATAACAAGACCAAAACGTGTATTTTATGTCGTAAAGTCGGAATTATGCGTGGTTTGTGTTTTTATTGTGTTTCAGGATAAAAATATGAAAATGGAAGAAAACACGGGGCTATCACGGGCTTTTATCGAATAAAAGACAAAAGACGAAGTCAAAAGATCGAGAGTGCAAAAAGAACGGATGTCCAAGGCCTATTCTGAAGATTTGTCGAAGAAAAAGTCTAAAGACGAAAGTTTAATGAAGTCGAAGAACTCAAGTCTAATTATAGAAGAAAATTATAAAACAAGTTCAATTGATATCGACAAATCCCGAGACGACGTCGAGAAAGACAAAGAAATTAAATCGAGTCGAGAAGAAAGAAAGAAGAAAGCTTAAACACTTAACCTCCCCACCTCCTATAAATACCCTCCTAATATGTCATTAAGAGGGTGTTAGTTAGTTTGTAGTTAATTTTTTTTAATTTTTAAGCGTGTTTTCATTTTCTCTCTAGTTTTTCTTTCAAGCTTATTAAATCTTTACTTTAATCTTGGAATCTTTGATATTAATCTTTAATTAAATCAAGCTTATTTCTTAATTCTCATTCTACCTTTCATAATCTTTTTAATCTTGATAATCACGTAGTTTATTTTAATTTTGTTGATGATTTGATTGTGTAGCTTATTTAGTTGTGCTTATTGAATTGGTGTTTAAAAAAGTTTCTATATTAAAGTGCTTATTTTCTTAATCTTAATACTTAATAGTTCTTAAAAATAAGTTGATTTTGATAAGTTTAATATTTTGATAAAAAAATTGATTTTCAATATTTATATTATTTAGTGTTTTAATAGTTTTTAAATTGTGGCTTATTAGTTTTTCTTAAAAATCTCTTTGGTTTAAGATTTGGTAAGTGCTTATTTTGGATTTGCTTATTTGCTTAATATTGGTGTTATCCGGGTTTTTCATAAACCCCTTTATTCCGTATAAGAGCCTGCACATTTATTCCGAATAGTCCAAAATCCTTCATTCCGGATAAGAGGTCCGAACCCTCTTTTTCCGGATAACAGTTGCCACCCAATTATTACGGATAAGCCTTCATTTGTGTTTTCCGGATAAGTAGAAGAAGAATTTATTACGGATTAGCTGCAAACCATTATTCCGGATAAGAGACTTAACAGACATTCCGGATAGTGAGTTTAAAAGGATTCCAGATAAAGCTCCCAAACCCCAATTCCGGATAAGTCTTACATTTCCAGTATTCTGGATAGTCACCTTAAGTGTATTCCGGATAAGCACATAAAATCAGATTCCGGATAAGAGTCCATGACGAGTTCCGGATAAGCCTCAGAAGAATGATTTCGGATAAGCTCCCAAGCCTGTATTCCGGATAAGCTGTCAAACACGATTCTGAATAAACCTCAAGAGAAGTATTCCAGATAAGACTCCAAACTAAGATTCCGGATAAGCCTTCGGATCTTCATTCCGGATAACATTCCGGATAAGCTCTACAACCAGGTATTCCGGATAAGGTCATAATCCTTATTCCGGATTAGATTATTTTTTAGTAGTACTGTTTATTTTTTCAAACTTTATTTTTCCCGCCTTTTTAATTAGCATTATTCTAACTTGTCTTGTTTTTGTTTAAATCTTTTAAGTTTACATTTTTATAAGTTTTGATCATTTACTTTTTAATTATTTTTAAAGTCTTTACTTTTAGTTTGATATTTTCAAGCTTTCATTTTTACTTATTTACTCAACGACATTTTCATTTTTAGCTTAAAATAGATAATCAAACCTTTTTATTTTCCACCAAGAACGACTGAGTCGCACTTTCTACTAGTAATCAATTCGAAAAGACTTGGAACAACGAACTTTCATAACTAAGTAAAATCTAGTTATTACTACGCGATGTATATTATAGAAAGGTAACAATGTCATGCGGCTTGTAATAATCGAATAATAATACTCATAAAGGTAATATTAAGGCTACGGTCTCAGGAATAGTGTATGATATAAGATTTGAATTATAATATATTGCCTGACCAACAATATGAGGTCTTATTACTGATATTATGCTTGTAATCTGCTTTTCATAACTGTTATATATATAACGATTTTATTATACTGTAAACAACGTTATAAAACGTATTGTATGGTGCCGTTACGACAATGGTTCGTACAATGGTTTTGACGGAAAAGGCCTATGTTATGTTTTGCGACAAGGATTCGTATAAAATGTTTTTGGCCTATGTTATGATTTACGACAATGATTCGTATAAAATGTTTTTGGTCTATGTTATGGTCTACCACAAAGAATTGTACAAAATATTTTGTCGGTGATGGTTAAATACCGGTTTTATGTTAATGGTTGTTATTAAACTCTATGGACTCGCTCAGCGTTTCGCTGACTTTTAGCATGTTTTATCTCAGGTACTTGAAGGTAATTCTCGGGAAGACGGCAAGAGTTTATCGCCCGCTTTTAAATAAAAATTTCCATTCGAATGTTTTGTAAATTGTAAGACATACTTTGATCTGTAGACCTATGTAATTTGATATTTTTGAATGGGAAATGCTTGTTATTAAACGACGCGATTTTTAAGCGTTGTCTATGATTTGAGTAATGTGCTATCCCGTAACACCAACGACTCTTCTGCTGATTTTAAACATGAATGTTTGGGGGTGTTACACTTGTATACTTCATAGTTGTCTACGTTTTACTACTTCCTTGTTGGTGTGACGAAAAGGGGAAGAAGTAATAAATTAAGGGGAAGATGGCAACTTGAAGAACTAGTGTCATGAAAGAAAGCAGTTTGTTTTGTCATATCAACTAGGGGAAGATTGTTGGGTCAAATATTGAGCTGATGTGTCAAAATAAACAAAATAAGAAGACAAGGACTAAAATATACAAAAAGCAATTCTACAAGGTGGTGGAGTCTTTTTATTATTATGTTAGCTTTCTTTGTAAGCTATTTTTTCTATTATATAAAGAAAACATACGTAGGTTTATATTCATTCAGTTTTCACAATGTAACCTACAGTAAACTTCGATCTATAGGTGTGGGATTCAATATATACACAACTAGAGTTGTTTGTGTTAATCTTTAATACAAGCACTTTGGGAGAAATTCGTGTCTTTGTTCTTATAACATCTTGTTCCTATTAATGTTCTATTCCGTTATGTTTTATACATATGAACATTGATAATCCTAGATAGAATGGTTCATAACCATTGAGTCTATCGATCATTAGGACTCTACAGGGACAACAGGTTTCAATCTTGTTTAAGGTAACAGTGTACGTTGCCCGCATATTTTTGGTAATTGAAAATAGAGCCGGTTTTATTGGGTTTTAGGTTGGGTATGGTTAGTTCTGTTGGGCTGGTGGTTGGGTTGGTCGGGTAAAACATGGATATGGGTTATATATTAGACTGTTTCGATCCCCAAACTTTGAACAAACTTGCAAATAAAACTCTCCACATTTGGCAGCTTTGACCCTGTTGACCATCACTTGTTAGTCCTTTGACTTTGCACCATTAGTCCTTTAGGCATTCACATCATTAGTCCTTTTGGTTAACAAACACATGAAAAAGGCTTAATGTGTAATTTCTTCATAATTTGAGGAATATTCTTGACAAGTCTTGAAACTTTAGGCACCCCTTTTGTAATTTGGGATTCCTAGGGGTATTAAGTGTAAATTATTCAAACCTGAGGGACCAATCTTATACATTCTTCAAACTTCAATGTCTTTTATGAGAAATCAACGTTCGAGTCTGGTTTTTTGTGCGGCTTCGTTTCTCGTGTTTGTTTTTGCTTAATTCTTTTGATCTTTTGTTGAATTCACGATATCCAAACCTGCAAACACACAATAAACAAATGCAAAGGTTTTTGCACGGTTTTTATGATTTTTTAGTCATTTTAAGCCCCATTTGGACGATGAGACCATCTATAATAGAGGTCTCATCAATACCTTACGATCTCAGTAGTTCCCTAATAACACTATCTCGGTACTTTGATAAGACCTCAACTCGGTAGTACCAAAAATACAACTCGGTAGTACAAAAACACACTAAATCGGTAGTTTTTAACTTTCGTTGTCTCAATACTTTTAGCAAACTACTAATCTCGGTAGTTTAAAAGAATGATTATCTCGTTACTTTGAACATATAGCTATCTCGGTAATCCCAAAAACATGCTATTCCGGTAGTTACAAAAGAACTCAACTCGACAGTTTTCAAGAAATGCTTAACTCGGTAAGTAGGGTTTTACCCAACTCGGTAGATTTTGTAATTATTTGAAAACACCAAATATTCAACTATCTTCTAGAAAGCAATGATTTCGAAATTTTCCAATGAAACGACTTGTACTTCTAAGGATTATAGCTTCTTAGGGACCATAAAAATGCAAAAAATTTCAATGAAAAATTTAAATCAAGAATCGTACTTTTTATATAACATTTTCCCCAAAAAAACAATCCAAATACTCAAAAATTTTGTGTTTTTGGCCAAAAGATTTAAACAAAATCAATACAAAAATGTAGTAGATGGTTTAGATGAGGATTTAAGCAATACAACACAATTTGTTACAAATAGTCTCATAAGCTCAGTAGAAGGTTGTGTGTAAATTTGCAGCTTATGGCATTGGGTTTTGGATTATTGAGCTTAAAAGCCCAATAAGGTTAAGCTTACTTAATAAGCTCACATTCAGCTGTTGGGCCTTTGAAATTTTATGTTTAAAATTGAATTTTGAGTCAAACTATGATTTTCTAGCTTATTTTGATCACTTTTTTGGTTTTTTGGCCAAAAAGCCCATTAAGAGTTTGGACTGTTTTCGGATTTGGCCAATTTGGAGGCCCAATAAAGTTTTTCACCAATTTTTATTTTCATTTTTGGTTTATTTAGGCAAAACTAAATTGGTTTGGAACTTTTTAGAATTTTTTTAGAATTTTTCATTATTTTAATAATATTTTGTCTCGATTTACGTGCCCACATCTTACGTCTTAGTTTCTGTCATGTCTTGGAATACTCTTGCAATATTAATAAAAAAACCATTAAGTTTAACACACACAATAGTCCACCTTGGTGAACAATATCCCACAAGGGTCATTAATACAAGATTTTCCTAAAGCGTGTATTCGATACTTACCGTATATACGTCTTTTTCACTAAAAGCTTATTTTTACCACAATCACAAACAAAACCATTCATCCCATGGCTCTTGATACCAATTGATAGATTCATGTAATCCTTGAAAACCCCTTTAGATGGAAGTGATATAAAGAGAGAAATAGAGATAAAGAACTAGAGAGAAAAAGGAGAGAAAAGATAGAAAATGTTATTAACTAAGAAATGTGAGAACCAACCCCCTAACAAGGCTAAGAGGGATTTATATAGCTCACCCTAAATGTGGGCAAATGGGTTATACTGTTAAACAACTAGAATACGATCATGTTACATTAATGTTAGTCGTAATTAAAGTGATGGTCATATAATATACCATTGCGAAGCTCGTGGAAAATGCTATTCAACGGTTTCGAGAGTTCTTAGTTTATGTTATGTATGGAACGGGAATTAGTCCCGAACACACAAATGAGGAAGGCTCTCTATACATTACACTTGTAGTATAAAAGGCCCCTAGCACCTCATTTGTGTGTGTGTGTTTTCCATTTTCATTGTTGGTAGAGAGAAAAACATCATGTCTTTCTCTCACTAGTAAATCACAACTCTTTGTTTTTCTCTTTTATTCTTCATCTTAATCTAATTTTTCTTTTTTTGGTTTAAGCCATCATGTTATTCGGGTTTGGTTAGTCGTGTGTTACATCCTACAAGTGGTATCATTCGCCAAGGGATTCGTGGATAGTTTTTAGTGTTGTTTTATTTTTCTTGTATTTTGTGAGTTTTCTTGATAAAACATCCTAAGATTTCAGGTTTTTTCGTGTTTTTGTTATTCCAAGTGCTTCATATATCTTCTGCATAGTTGTGGTAGAGATTCGGGTTCTTTGGTTTGGTTAAAATCACGTTTTTCTAGGCAAAAAATATCAAGTTTTTCCACAAATTTCAGAACTGTTAAACTTATTGCGACAGGACAGTAACACTCATTGCAATGGCTAGGGGTTATGGATTGCGACGTGTATTGCGATGTGTATTCCGATAGGGTTTTGATATTGCGATCAATATTGCGACAGATAGTTGAGACATTGCGATAGAGATTGTTGGTATTGCGATAGGAATTGTGATATTGCGACTGGAATTGAGATATTGCGATAGAACGTGAGATATTGTGACAGACTTGTGTTTTTGCGACAGATTCTTGGTATTGCGACGGTTTTTGAATTTAAGTCATTGCGACGGTTTCCATCATTGCGACGACTTGCTTTTACAACATTGCGACATAAATTTTTTGGGCATTGCGACAGATATCATTTTCAACATTGTGACGTGTTGAATCATTGCGATATATTCACAAAATTGTTTCGAAAAAATTTCGAACAAATCGTGAGTTTTTGTTGGTATTGAAGATTTTTTTGGTTTCTCGAGCTCAACTTCTTAGGGAATTACTCATTTTAGGGGATTTTAACTACAACACTTAGCTTTCTACGAATTGAGATCCTGTTTTACACACGACTTCTACAATGACATCTCAACAAGATATTTATGCTGCGGGTACTGAGAATCGTCCACCCATGCTTACCAAGGAGAATTACACTACATGGGCTAGTCGTCTCCTTCGTTATGCAAAATGTAAACCTTTGGGAAAATTGATTGTCAACTCGATAAAAAAAGGTCCTTATGTTAGAAGAACAATTCTTGTGCCTGGGGACCCCACAAATGCTAACCCAGTAGCGGACTCAAGTCATGAGCAAAAATATGAAGAATTAACTGAAGTTGAATCCAAACAACTCGACGCTGATGATCAAGCAATTCAAGTAATTCTTATGGGACTCCTTGAAGATGTTTATGCTGCTATCGATTGTTGTGAAACCGTACACGAGATGTGGCTTAGGATCCAGAAAATGATGAAGGTAAGTGAAATTGGTTTACAAGAAAAGGAGACTAAGTTGCTTCGTGAATGGGATAAATTTACATCTACTGAAGAGGAACAAATTGAACCTTACTATCATAGGTTTTCAACCCTCATGAATCATCTTAGAAGAAACAAACATGAACCTGCACAAATTGCTGCCAACATCAAATTTCTTGATAATCTTCCTTTTGAATGGTCACGATATGTCACTCTTGTCAATCAAGTATATGATTATTTGAAGATAAATCAAGATGAAGCTAACGAAGTTAGGGCAGAAAGATGTGCCAAAACACAAGATCCATTGGCTTTTATGGAAAACTCTCCGTCATCTATGTCATATCCCATGGTACCCTACCATCAACCGTCATCAAGTAACTTCATGCCACAACAACAACAACAACAAGTCACCTCTTATAGATATCAACTTCCTGCTGCTGTGAACTACCTACAACAACCCATTGCTTGTTTTGATGACATCACCGGCCCTAATCACGCGATTAATACTGGTCTTGCACTTCTTGCAAAGGCATTCAAATTTAACATTAACCCCACCAACAACAATCAGAGAATCTCCTCGAACACTAAAAATAGGCAGATTGCTCAACCTTTCACGAATGCGAATCAAGATCACCAATTGGTAGTTGCTGGGAACACAGGGACACAGTTTCAACAATATGGTCAGAATGTTGGGCAGACTGTTGGGAATGCTGGAAATCTGTATGGATAAAATCATGGTCAGAATCCGAGTGTCTAGAATGTGTGTAATCATAACGGGTTAATTGTTGTGCCAACGGTTAGTAATCAGATGGGAAATATTATGACTACAAGGGCTGAGAATACTGGTATGGGAAATGGAAACAACAATCGTCAGGTTCAGTGCTACAACTGCAGGGGATTTGGTCATTATGCTCGAGACTGCACAGCTAAAAAGAAGAGGGATGTTGCTTATCTTCAGACTCAACTTCTAATAGCACAAAAGGAAGAGGCAGGGAATCCACTTCAAGCTGAAGAATTTGATCTTATGGCTTCTACAGCAGAATATGATAAGGAAGAAGAAGTGAATGCCAACTACATCTTGATGGCAAACTTACAACAAGAATTTACCTCATGAATGCATGATGACAGACCTCCCGTCTATGATTTAGACGGTCCCTCTGAGGTACACCCACGTTTCGATGATAATGATATATATAGTATGTCTAATCAGGAGGAAGAGTATACCGAGATGCTTGAGCACTACATTAAGACACACGTGGATCAAACGAATAATAGTAATATTATTTCGAATGAGCCCATTGTGGACCTTAGTGTAGATCAAGTCGCCCAGCCTACAACCCTTCCTGATGTGACACATGCGTATTATAAATCTTTATTTGATAAGCTTGCTAAGGATGTTGACCATGCTAAGTTGGTTAATAATAAGTTTAGAGAAACTAATGACAAATTAACCACTGAGCTTGCGGGATATAAGGAACGTGAGAAAAGTTTCAAAATTCATCATGCTAAAATTAAAGAACTTGAACAAGCTCATGCTACATCGGTTTATCAAAAAAATGCACAACTAAGAAATTAAATGCTTTACATATAAGTAGTGCTAAAAAGATAAGTGAATTGAATGATAAAATCACCTCTATTAATAAACAGTTTTCAACAGAAAAATCTATTATTTCAGATCTAAAAGAAGAACGAAAAAAGCTGAGACAGGATTTCAAAATTCGAGAAGATGGGATTCTTGAGGATTTTTGCAACGCTCAGGATAGGATCAGGCAATTAGACAACCTTTTGGTAAAATGTGGCCAATCTATGTAGACGATAAACATGCTCGCACCAAATGTGAATGAGATTAATTACACTCGTTACAAATTGGCTTTAGGTTGTCCTCTTCCTCCCAATCCCGAATATCTTATGCATGCTCAGACTACCCATCAAAGTTTATATAATGGTAATGTGTTTCTAGATAAGCATGATCCTCCTGTTATGTGTGATTTAGAAGAAACCATTGAACTTGCCGAAGAGAGTCGTTTACGATTGCAAAATCTTAATAGAGAACTCACACCCGTTTATTATCCAAAAGTTAATCCTCCAACAGTTTTTGTTCGGTCTAAAACGAGTACTGAAATGCTTTTGATACCGAGTGAGGAATTGTCTGATGACCCTCCAAAACCGAGTGTAGCACGACGATTTTTAAACGAGCTAAAAGATAACTTTTTCATACTTGAACCTGTTGTTAATTCCAAAATCAATGGAGGAAATTTTACATCACCAGTTTAGATTGAGGTCCAGAAAATTCTTCCAAATAATATTAATCCGATTATTAATCAAGTTGATGCTCGGATAAGCAATTTGGAAAACGCTTTTCTAAAAGAATTAGCCAACTTGTTTAAGACTTTAAATCTTTGGCGAAGGAGGCTGATGAATCTCTTGATAAAATCAACACACTATCGCACGGTTGTAAGATCAGTTAGGAAGAGTTCAAGAAAAGAATTTGGCTTCTTCAGGGTTAGAGAATGCCAGTGATGGGAATGTTCAGAAGCTTAAGGCTAAGATTGCAGATTTAGAATATGAAATTGTTTCGTATAAGCGGGATATAGAACACGTTAATTCCGTCTATCAGAAACTTATTGATAAAATCTGTGAGAACTATAAGTTAAAGGCCTTGTTAAAAGATAAGACTTTTGAGCCTAGTACGATTGTGAACGCTATGATTCAGACACTAACAACCTCGAGAACTACTCGTATTGCTGTAACACCTTTTCCCAAGGTGGCTGGAACGAAAGTTGCTGTGATTGCCCCAGGAATGTTTCGTGTTTGTCCTCCCTCTCAACCTAGGGTCCTTACCTTTGTGTCTAGCAAATAACGTAAAGCAAGGGTTAGGATAAAATCGACCACTATATCTCAGTCACAAGTCATTGATTTAAAAAGTGCTAATTCTAATAGACGTGCGCCTTCTTCAACAGGAATAAAAAACTACACCAAGATCAGAAGGCCACAGCCTACGAGAAATAAAAGGAATGATAGGGTCCCTTTTGCCTCTAGAAGTAGTCTCCCCAAGATCAATAAAGTGGAAGTAGAAGAACACCCTAGGAATTTACCGCCTTTTAATCATAATAAGAAATTTAATTCATCTGAATGTAATGACTTTAAGCTTGCTATTCGGAATGAAAAATCTAATGTCATTTGTGCTAAATGTAATAAATGTTTCTTTACTTTTAGTCATGATGCTTGTGGCTTAACTGTGAATGGGTTGAATTATGGTGGTTACACTCGAATAACAAGCTGTCATTTAGTAAAAAACATAGCACTCCTAAGGCTAAGGTGTATGTTCCAAAAAGTACGCACGTAGGGTCCACAGAAAGTCTTGCTAAGCCTAGCAGCCCTAGATTCACCTCTAAATGGTTGCCTACTGGTAGAAATTTTGACTATAGTGGCAAAATTTTCGACACTAGTAGATCTCATACTAACAGTGAAATGTCGGTATGTGATAAGGTTTAACTATCATCTAACCCTATAGGCACCTATTCCATCGGTTTCCAAAATATTTTCTTATCTTATCATTGGCGGGCTGTTGAAATTTGTCTCTGGTGCGTGGACTCGGGCTGTTCCAAGCATATCACTGGGAATGGAAGCCTTCTCAAGAACTTTGTTTGGCGATTGATGGGAACTGTTCGATTTGGAAATGATCATGTTGCTGTAATTCTAGGCTATGGTGATCTTCATTGGGGAAATATAATCGTCACTAGAGTATCTTTTGTTAATGGCTTGGGACACAATTTGTTCTTAGTTGGGCAATTCTGTGATTCAGACTTGGAGGTAGCCTTCAGAAGTGATACATGTTTTGTAAGAGATCTTGAAGGAATTGATTTGTTGAAAGGAAATCATACCACCAACCTTTACACCATTGATCTTTTTCAAATGTCTGCTGCTTCTCCAATTTATCTCATGGCCCGAGCCACTTCAACAAAGTCATGGTTATGGCATCAAAGGTTATCTCAACTCAATTTCGATGCCATCACCCAACTCGTGAAATATGATCTCATTACCGGTCTTTCAAAGTTCAAATATACAAAAGACCATCTTTGTCCTTCACGTGAGCAAGGTAAAAGTAAAAAGAAACCTCACAAACCCAAAACTGATCCCAACTCAACGAATAGGTTACATCTCCTACATATGGATTTGTGTGGCTTAATGAGA
Source organism: Glebionis coronaria (assembly GCA_025667525.1). Taxonomy (NCBI): domain Eukaryota; kingdom Viridiplantae; phylum Streptophyta; class Magnoliopsida; order Asterales; family Asteraceae; genus Glebionis; species Glebionis coronaria. The sequence goes on along the minus strand of CM046879.1, from coordinate 424,787,154 downwards.
ATCAAAAGCATCAATGGTAAGCGGTACGCCCTAGTGATTGTAGATGATTATTCTTGTTACACATGGGTTCATTTTCTTGCTTCAAAAGATGAAGCCCCTGGTGTAATTATTAATTTTGTGAAGAAAACATCGGTGCTACTTCAAGCCCCTGTCATCATTGTAAGAACGGATAACGGCACAGAATTCACCAATCCGCAACTGACAGCTTATTTTGACGAAGTTGGGATTTCTCATCAAACTTCGGCTGTAAGAACTCCAGAGCAGAACGGAGTTGTGGAACGGAGTAATCGTACGTTAGTTGAAGCAGATCGGACGATGCTTCTCTCCTCCAGTGCACCGTTATTCCTTTGGGCCGACGCTATAGCAACTTCATGTTATACTCAAAACCGCTCCATTGTTCATACCCGATTGAACAAAACACCTTATGAGATCATTAATGGAAGAAAACCAGATATATCATTTCTACATGTGTTCGGTGCATTATGTTATCTGAAGAATGATCGTGAAGATATCGGTAAACTTGAAGCTAAAGGTGATATTGGCTTTTTCATTGGTTATTCATCAACCGCTTGTGCTTATAGGATTTATAGTCGAAGGACAAGAAAGGTAACAGAGACTATAAATGTTACCTTTTATGAACTCTCGGGGATGGCCTCTCAACATAGAAGTTCACATCCCGAGCTTCAAAGTCAGGCTTCTAGACACGTCAGTTCAGGACTCGTGCTTCAATTTGCACCGTCGGCTATATCATCGTCTACACCAACGACATCTTCTTCTGCACCATCTACGTCAACCTCAACCATATTGACTCCAAATTTTCCAACCACTTCTCCGACTGCTGACGCGATTCAACAACATTCTCAGCAAATTCCTAATCATGTTCATCTTCATAATGAAATAGTTGCTGAAAATGGAAACAAAGCGATGCTTAACGAACATGAGTTTGTTAATCTATTTGCGGCTTCCACAAGTTCTACTCAGCCTTCAACACAATATGTGGATCCGTCGAGCTCACATCAAGTTTCTCATACACTTCCACATGAACACAAATGGGCTAAGGATCATCCTTTGGTTCAAGTGATTAACAATCTCTCACGACCAGTCTTGATACGAAATCAGTTGCGTACCGATGGTGATATGTGTAGCTATGCACTATCAGTCAGCACAATGGAACTAGCAAGTGTTAAAGAAGCAATGACCGAGCATCATGGATTAAGTCTATGCAAGAAGAGCTCAATCAATTCATCCGGCTTGATGTATGGGAGTTAGTACCACGCTTGGACAATATCGATCCCCTTACCCTGAAATGGTTATTAAAAAACAAGACGGATGAAGAGCAAACGTTCATTAGGAACAAGAATCGCTTAGTTGTGAGAGGTTATAAACAAAAGGAGGGAACTGATTTCGCAGAATCCTTCGCCCCTGTTGCTCGAATGGAAGCTATAAGGATTTTCTTAGCATACGCTACATAAAAATCGTTCACTGTGTATCAAATGGACGTAAAGATGGCTTTCTTGCATGGGCCGTTAAAAGAAGATAAGTACGTATGTCAACCTGAAGGTTTCATCAACACCGAACATTCAAGCCATGTCTACAAGTTGAAAAAGGAAATTTATGATTTGAAATAAGCTCCAAAGGCATGGTACGACGAATTATCATCATTTCTTCTCCAAAATCACTTCAGCAAAGGAATCATTGATCCAACGTTGTTTATCAAGCACTACGGCAATGACTTCTTGGTGGCTCAGGTCTATGTGGATGATATAATATTTGGCTCTACAAACCCAAAATATTCCATATTATTTTCCGACCTTATGAAAAGCCGATTCAAAATGCCCATGATGGGGGAAATGATGTTTTTTCTTGGTCTCCAAGTTCACCAATCCCCCCGTGGTATTTTCATAAATCAGTCCAAATACATGCTCGAGATTCTAAGGAAATTTGGAATGAAAAACTGTGATCCTATTGCTACTCCAATGGACACTAAACACAAGCTTGATTTGGATAAGAAAGGGACATTTGTAGATGCTATAAAATACCAGAGTATGATCGGGTCCCTTATGTACTTAACCTCAAGCAGACCGGACATTGTGCACGCTACTTGTTTATGTGCTCGGTACCAGGCTAAGCCAACCGAGAAGCACCTCAAGGAGGTTAAAATGATCTTTCGTTATCTCCGGGGAACCATTCACATGGGTCTCTGGTATACGAAGGATTCTGATTTTAATCTCACTAGTTTTTCAGATGCCGACCATGCAGGGTGTCATGATACATTCAGGAGCATTTCTAGTGGAGCACAATTCTTAGGCGAGAAGCTTGTGAGCTGGTCCTCACGAAAACAAGATTGCACGGCGTTGTCCACCGTGGAAGCAGAATATGTGTCTCTATCCGTGTGTATTGCTCAAGTCCTTTGGATGAGAACACAACTCACGGATTATGGCTTTCACTTCAACAAAGTTCCTATTTATTGTGATTCACAATCAGCCAAAGCCATATCCTGCAACCCGGTCCAACACTCCAAGAGCAAGCACATTGTTGTCCGATTCCAATTCATAAAGGAGCATGTGGAAATAGGAACGATCAAACTGTATTTTGTCAAGACGGATTACCAACTAGTCGACATCTTCACCAAAGCTCTTTCTCAATACATATATGAATTCTTGGTTCGTCGACTTGGTATGCGTAGTTTCACTCTAGATGAACTTGAACGTCTTGCACATTCGCGGTAACCTTGTATATATCTATCAGAAAATCAAAATACAAAAATATAAAACCTATAAAAATAAAATAAAAAATGAAAAAATCTTTCAAAATACCAAAAATATTATTCTCTGACATGTCTCTCAGCATCGATATTATGGACATACTTAGAAATGTCGCTCAATAATGACACGGGTACATACATAAAGTTCGAATGAGAGTTCAAATGTTTTCAAAACATGTCTTTTATATTTTCTTCTCATAATGGCTTATAGTCACATGTCAGACTATAACCCGGTCCCTAAAGAGAGGAAAGTCTATGACTTATCCTCAACAACGGGAAATTAATTTTTCTCGGTCATGGGCTTATGTTAAAACATTCAAAGTTTTAAGCTCATGAACTCAAGGAAAATGTTCATTTATGTACATTTTTCCTCAACAACTGGAAATTCAGCTTTCTTTGTTTTGAGCAAAATTTTTCAAGATATTTTCAGAAGATATTATTCAATGTCTTTCAATGTGTGCTCATATACTCCTCTCTTTTATCAGATTCTTTTTTCGAGGGGGAGTATAAAAATCTCATGAAATATAGTTCCAAATTTTCATGAAACGTTATTCTCTCCATGTTACATCACTAGTATATCAAAAATTTCACAAACACATGCAATTTTGAGGGGGAGAATAGTGATAAAATGTGTTCAAAATGTGTCATCTTGGATAAGATCTTTGATATAAGTGATTTCTCTTCCTAATATGTGCAAAAACCTTTCCTTTTATGATGCACATATGTAGGGGGGCATTTTGGTGATATAGAAAACTTTCAAGGTGTAAACATTGATTTCATCAACACCTTGATTGCCTTTTCAATAGGTTTTTCTGGTTACGATATATATACCCTTCAACACATTAATTCACGACGGATTTGGTGTCAAAAGGTGGTTAGGTATTCGTCCTATGATCCAACCATAACCGGAGGGATCTTCCCAGGGACAATCCATTAGAATTTAGAAGTTCTTAGGAAAGATGGAGTAGTTGAGTGTACGGGAAAATGCTGACTAATGACTTAAGCTAACACTGGAAAAATCACAACAAAGTGCTAGTTATGACGTCGTGGTAAGCATTGAAGGGGTTGAAGAATGAAAAAAAATGTAAGGATAAAGGGTGAAAAGAAAATAGCCCTCCATACAACTTAGGCAGAAACCGGGTCAATAGATCAACTATCAGAATCACGTTGATGATTTCTAGCATTGAAGATAAAGCATCATGGACCCAGTGATGCAAAGCACAACCCTTCCCAGCCTACTCAAGCTTCTCTCAAAATAAGTTTGTTTTATTTTCACTGAGTTCAACTCATTTCTATCAAGTTTCTCACTCCGAGATAGTAGATATTGAAAAGGTGGCAGTCTGCTCCAGCCTCCGATCACCAAATAAACGTGCACTTAGTCTAGAGCCAACGAGATTCATTAAAAATATCATTAGGACACTTATTACATATATCAATTGTTGTTCATTATTAGAACACAAGCGATAATTTACAGAGTCCTACACTCTATCCTTGTGGTATTGCTAGAACATTCAGAGTGATACTCTCTAGTATTCAAAGTGATGAATGGAAATCCTTCCAGTGTTAAATTCAAACAGCACTGCGGTAGATCATATGTAAGATTCACTTGAATTAAACATATGCTAACTGGAAGGCAACAGTGGTTTGTTCCTTTTTTATTCAAACTCGTTCCAGGTCTCTACGCAATATCTTTATGATCTTGCGAGAACATTCAGAGTAATACTCATTAGTATTTACATTGACGAATGGAAATCCTTCCAGTGTCATCATCAAACAGCAATGTGGTAGGTAACTTGTGAGATTCTATATGAATCAAACTTGTGTCAACTGGAAAGCAACAATGGTTTGATTCTTAATTGATTCAAACTTGTTCCAAGAAACGAATTGACGACTTAATCAGCAGAAAGGAACTGTATGATTGACTCTTTATTATGAACTATCTTTTGAGATGTTCAAGTAATGAGAACGGCTACCACAGCGGGAAATGTGACAACCCTGGTTTTGAGATTCGTCACTTAGATTTATTTTGTGCTAGTTACGTGTCTTTACGTGTTTATGTGCTTATTGGTGTGTATAGATTGTGGTTTGGTTATCGTTTCCGGTACGGGGTACCTTGTGAGTGAAACGATGTGTGATGATTTCATGTTCATGAGTTCACTTGGTAGTGACTATGAAGTGAGATGGTGTTATTTAGTGGTTTTACGTATACGTATATGTATTATAGAAAATCGTATTTTTTACGATTTACGGTTTAGCATTTGGAGGTCTTGGATGAGGTAATTAGTCATATGGATATTTTTCGGGATGGTTGATGTATGTTTTTACTACTCTTTAGGAAAAGAGCAATAAATAGGGTAAGTATCAACGAGTAGTTTAGGAAAACCACAAGTTATGACCCAATGTGAGTTCGTTCTCGAGGAGGCTAGTGTGTTGTGTAATGAATTGATTAATGTTTGTGATTATATTGAGAAGAAAAAGAAAATAGAAGTGAGAAAGAAATGACGGTTACGAAGACGGATCGAGCTAAGACGAAAAAGCGTTCACGTAAAACCGTAAAAAAACTACAAAATTAAAAATTTTAAACCTAAAAATTAATTAAAAGCTAAAAGTAAGTCTAAAATAATATAAATAAGGATAAAAATCCAATAAATTTTTTTTAAAACCTTTTATTAATTAAATATTCAATTTTAAATGCTAATTAAAGCCCTAAAATTAAATATAATTAATCAAAATGTCCAAAATATTATTTTATTGCACAAATAACTTACTTATATTATCTAAAGACTAAAAAGTATTTTTCCTAATTTTTAGAAACTATTTTTAATATTTTTAAATAACTAAAAACTATTTTAAAACTAAAATAATTATAAAAAATAATAAAATAATGCTAAAAATAATTTACCAATTTAAAAATCCTAATTTACTCTAATGAACGGTAGAAAATTAAAAAAGTTTGAAAAAATATAAAATTTACCACTAAAAGACAAAAACAGTTTAATATAAAACCCTAATTAACTTAAATTAATTCTAAAAAATAATTAAAAGATGAACAGTAAAAACTTTTTAACCAAAAATCTTAAAATAATATTTTAAGTCTAGGAAAATGTTTAAACTGAATAACAAGTATTTTTGGCACTAAATGCCAAAAACGGTAATTAAAAAGTTAATTAAAAAAAGCAATAAAACCTAAAAAATACCAAATGAACAGTAAATAAAAATCTAATTAATCAGAAAAATCAAAAATAAAATTAGAAAAATAACAAAACAAGAATCAGGTCCTAACTCTAAAATTTGCCCACTAAAGACAAAAATTCTCAAAAGCTGATAGTGACATGTTGCTGGTTTTGTCCTTTTGCTTAGCAGTGCTAACTTTGGCCAAGCAGGGGGAACTAAGTTCCCACTGATAGTGCAATTTTTTGGTCAGAAAGCAATAAGCTTAGGAAAGCTTATTGTGAGTGCTTATTTTGGACAATAAGGCACCCTTATACTCAGTTGAGTATAAGGAGTCAAATAAAACACAAAAAACAAGCAAGTCTTAACACAAAATCAATCACAAATGACCCTAAAAGTTACTGATGAAGGTTAAGTTTGACTGATGAACAATTGACCAATATCACTTGCACAAATACGAATTTAAATGGCTAATAACTTGCACACAATGACACCAAATATCATACAAGCCCTACACAATCCTCAGACAACCTAGATTCTAGTAGTGTTCAAGATTTGAGGCACAATCAAACATAAAATCTGGCAAAACACATGCTTACTGATTTTTGACCATTTTTCCAACTTTTGAGCATACAAATGAGCTATAACCTTACCAAATGGAAAACTAAGCACATGCACTACCTAATAACAAGAAAATGAGTGAAGATAACAGGTTTTAAGCCAATGTTAAAATCATTCAACCCTACTTAAGCCTTAATCCAAACACCCCTTAATATTCAGGAACTCACTTTTTTTCAAACCAAATAAATTCCAATCCTATTCAAACTAATTATCACTACTTCTAACATGCATATCAATCAAAATAATCATGAACAAACAGCTAAAATATCATCCTAACAACTTTCATGCAATTTTCACATAGATCATACAAATCTCACAAATCACTATCTAGCAAACTGAAACAAGGGAACAAGGTGTTTTACCTTGTAGGACCCACATCCAGGCCCCACTAAGGCTGCTATGCCTTCTCCTTACAAGCTGGGGCTTGTGCAGAATTCTTTTGGGTGTTTGAATGCCAAGTGGTGATGATGATGATGATTTGTCCTTGCTTTGATCCTACAAAAACATAAACAAACCAGGAAACAACCTTCAAGCTATATGAGCTTAGCCATAAGCTGTTGTCAGCAGCTTATGGAGAGCTTATACAACAGTAAAGGTTAACAACAAGAAAAATGAAAAAGGACTGATTTTCCTTCAAAATCTTTATGAAACCTTAAAATCCAACAAACCTTGGAACCTATAAAACGTTTTTAAATCAAGTCCAAACTCAGAAATCCAATGGTCCAAGTCCACTTTCACTTTCTTGGACCTTAGATTTCTGAAAATTAAAAACCTTTTAAAAACCTTTTTGAAAACTCAGAAAACACATAGTGTTTTCACAATTTGAAAAATGGAACTCAACTAGCTTCTCAATCACACACCAAACTTTTAATAATCATAAAAAGGAATTAAATTGTTTAAACACAAACACCAAACTTTTATATTAATAAAAAGGGGAATACAAGTGATGAAAGCTAAAAACTGGAACAAGAAATACTTGTGACATGCCACAAGTATTTATACTACAATATAGAAAATACTAGAAGCTTAAACCCTAACTAGTAATCTTCCCAAAGTGCCCTTGGTCTTTGTTTGAAGAATCTTGGTCAAAAAACGAGTCTTGTGATTGTCCTTGATGCCAGCTGTTAAAACTTCATCTTGGCTGTTAAAATGTCCTTGGGGTCCAAGTAGTGCATCTCAGACCTTTAAATTGTCCCCTCCTGGGGTTTTGTGGAAAGTGACTTGAGCATGGAGGGCCAGGGGGTCACATGGGTTGAGTGGTGGATGTTTTTTTATGTGGGTTTTGGTGACAACATGGTAAATTACCATTCTGGATAATAAGGCGTAAAACCCCTTTGTTTTTAATCCAATTTATTCTGGGTGGGTTTAGGGTTTATAGGGGGATTAGAATAGGTTTAATCCATTTTGGGGGTTGGGTTAATTTAAAAACGTGTTTTGGTGGGAAGGTTAAATGGGTTTATTAAACTCATCTGGTGGAAAGTAGACGTGGATGATAGGAGGAAGGTGATTGGTGGAATGATGTGAGTGGGTGAGGTGGCGTGTTGTGAGTGGTGGGTTGAAGTTTGGCTATCTGGCAGTTTTGGCCCCCAAGGTTTCATACTCCTTTCACTTCATATTAAACAGCAACAACGCCCCATTATACTTGTATCAACTTTGCATCACTTGTCATTTTTGGCACAAGATGTTTCCAAACATTTAACAAGGACCATAAATGCATATTTTTGGATTCTTCAAGGGTAAAACTTGTGTAATCTTCAAACATGAAGGTCTTCTTTTGCCAATGATGATTTCTTCAAGGTCTAATCTTGACAAGTCTTCAAAAATGAGGGACTAAAGTTGCCAATCTTCAATTCTTCAAGGTCCATTTTGGAAATTCCAGATTTGGGTCCGGTTCATTGTGCGACTTCGTTTCCCATGTTCGTTTTTGACTGATTCTTGTGATCTTTTGCCATTTCCTTAATATCCGTACCTAAAATACACAAGCAACAGACACGAGCATATATTTGGTAGTTTTAATGATATTTTATGCATTTTAAGCCCGATTTGGACGATGAGACTATGTATAAAAGCCGTCTCATCACTCCCCCATACTAAACCATTGTCGTGCCCTCACGCAATGCTAGAATAAAGTATCATAGCATCTCCAAAATTCATTTTTATCACTTTATTGAAAGATAAACTAGCTATACTACTACTATTACCACTACTTGTGTTTTAGACATAATGTATGATTTTCATCGCAAAATGGGACGTTTAGTTTCATAGAATAAGAACACGTGAATGCTTCGTTAGAAATAATTTCATCGTCCTCGATTTTCACCCAATTCCATGCTAAGCGTGTAACGAGATCATTGTCATTATAAGTTAGTAATGCTAACACTACTCATATGCCCTAATCACGTACTTATCCTCCCATTATTCCTAGGTTGTATCTCTTATATTTTATTTTGTCTTGAATGTTTCACGAGGATACATTGTTGACTTATGCGATAATAGAGATTTAGGTCTAAAAATAGAGTCCTAACGGTGTAACTAAAACCATCAAATCAATAACCCCTCCCAATAGACAACGATGTCAAAAAATTAAGTTGACAAGAAGAATCGATAAACACGGTTTTATAACAGTTTTGAACATGAGACTTATTACCAAGACTTTTATACGCCCCCTAACGGAAGGGCCTTATTATCTTTGGTTTACCTCCATCTTTTATTCAACTTCGCCATGAAGCTTTTATTATGACTTCGGTCTTGCCTTGCCTTTTATTATCCGCCTCATCGGTGGTTTTATTAGCCAAAGACATATATCCTCACGCTAAAGCGAATTTTGGATCTTTAAAGCTTCGAAGATTAAGGCTTGATTCACTTTCAATTTTGCATAGATTTTTCGGCCTTGTGAGCTTCAAATTGTTTGCTAGATTTAGGTGAGCACTTGAAATCTTATTATTAGGTGAAGCTTTCGATTATTCGGGTGCTAATACTTCAAAACCGTGACGCTGGCGATACCTTAATGTCTTCCCAATTTAATTACACGGAAGCTACTAGAAAAGACTAGAACCCCAACAATCCTAACTAAACCGCTAAGTCAATATTTATTAAGCAAAAAAAAAATATTTACAAGCGAAAGGAGAATAAGCAAACAACCAGAACACATGAGTTTTTGAAAGAATACGAGTACTATACGTTTAGCATAGTAACTTATAATTAACTCTATCATTTCTCGTCCTCATTTAAGAGACTTAGCCTAATGTGAAGTTAAGGAATCAAAGCTAAGTGCTCAACACGCACGGTCGAGTCAAAAATTACTCTTATTCTCGACATCGGAAAACCTACATTCGTGTCTTCAAACACTTATAAAACTTGAGAAAAATTTTAAAATTTGGCCATTTTTAGCCTTATTTTGCAACAAAAAGATAAACTTTGGAAAGCGTGAAGGTTTGGCAAGGCAAGTATCTATTCACCCCCCATACTAAAGTTAAACATTGTCCTCAATGTTTCGAGTCTAGGGGTGCAAACACCCCCATACTAGAGACGTAGTCGAATGCCTAATCTAGCATGGAAAGGGTACAACCAATAAATTAATAGCCGTTTATGAAGTGTGCTAAAAACCTAAGGTTAGAACATCAAAGTATATATCATTTGGATATTGGGAAAGTCTTCAAAGCAAACGATCGAGTGCTCCCATAAAACGACCACGAGAGGCTCCAATCGTGAAGATCATGATCTAAAAACCAATGCACAAACAACCACGGAACAAAGGTTGGAAGGGCACAAATCCCCTCACATTAACTAATTAGAAAGCAATAATATGTACATGGATAAGCATGGGTCTCCCCCACGAGGCACCTTGTTTTTGATAACCGAGTCAAAACCTCGACTCGAATCCCCATAAATGTGATCATTTAGGGATAATCATGGTATGGTCAATTTTTAGCGGGGCTTACATGATAAACAAGGCCCAAAAACAACCGGTATTAAGGACTAAGTCCTTTGATGGTGCAAAATACCGGGATCGAAGATGGCGTTCTCGTTTTCATTGGAAAAACAAATTAACGCCACTTCATCATGAGTCAACAAAAACCCAAAGGGTTTCAAGAAAATAGGAGAGAAGAAATAGAAGGGTGGGAAAATGGGTAAGTCATGAAAACATTGAGCTACTCGAGGTAGACTCGCACCAATCAAATGAAAAGATTTTCCATTTATTGCATTGGTGGAAGACCGAGATTTCCCTTTATAATCAATTCCGGGATCAAATATCTCGTCCTCGGTGGAGAAAGGGGAGGGAACATATGGGGATTCCCCCACACTAAGTCCACACAAAGCATCGTCAAAAGGAGAAGACGAGCTTGTAGCACTCAAAACACGTGGTGATGACGGAGTTAGAATTGTAGAAAAATCTTTTAAATTCAATTCAAAATCTTTTCCTTTTTCATCTTTTAAACTCTCCTTGTGAAAACCCGATTTAATTATGTCAAAAATATTCGGTGTTTCTAAAGCAATGTTAGTCACACTAAAAATTCTCACATTTGAAAACCGTTTTGGTTTTGGTGGTGGTAAGTTCTCAAAACGTTTGTCAACAAAGAAAACTTCCCCATCGGGATCAACGTATTCATCATCCGAAGAATCATTCACAATTGGAATCGTAGGCTTAACACTCTTAACCTCCACCGGCGGAGGGGACGGAACTTCATTTTTCTCAACAACTTCTAAAACTCTTTTTGAAATCTTTTTGCAAATGTTTTTGATGGGATTGACATTGTACAAAGACGTGATCGAATACACATGAGAAAGTGTGGAGTTTTGAGTTGCGTTAATGACGAGTTCTTCCTCATTGAATCGAAGAGTGATTTCCTTGCATGCACATCGATAAGTGCTCTCGAGGTATCCAAAAATGATCGACCTAAAATTAGCGGAACTTTAGGATCGATGGGAATATCAACAACAATAAAGTCTACGGGATAGTAGAACTTTCCAACTTTCACAAAGACGTCCTCGGCAACTCCACAAGCTAGAATCGTAGAATGATCGGCCATCTCGATTGACATTCTTGAAGGAGTGAGATTGGGAAGATTGAGCGATTTAAAAATCTCAAGAGGCATCAAATTAATACTAGCACCAAGATCGGTCAAGGCGTAGCATTCTTCCATATCTTGTATAGCACATGGGATTAAAAACTTGCCGGGATCACCGACCTTTTGAGGTATGCGGCTTAGAAAAACCGAAGAACAACTAGACGATTTTTGCAATTTTTCTTTGTTATTCAACATACTTTTGAAGTTCGCGGCAAATCGAGGCATCATGACTAAGGCGTCGGCAAAACTTATATTAAAATGCAAGTCACGAAAATTTTCATAAAGAGTTCAAATTGATAATTATTTCGTTCTTGTGCCTTTTCCTTGTCTCGTCTTGAAGGGTAGGGTAAAGGTGGTGTGGGTTGGGGCATAGGCATAGGCATCGGCCTTGGAATCTCGGGTTCCATGATTGGTATTGGTTCAACCGTAGGTGTGGTTTGAGCGGTACTTCATGGGCTTGGAATGTGCTCCTTTTCTACCACCACCTCGGGTTCTTTCTCTTTTTCCTTCTCCATAGAAGTACTTGGACGAGAAATGGGTTCTTTGAAAGTTTTACCACTACGAGTAGTAATAACCTTCAATTCTCCTTTCGGGTTCACGATGGTATCACTAGGAAGACCACCCGAAGAAGAGGGTTTACACATGATAGCTTCAAACATTTTTCCCATTCGGTCTTCAAATTTAGATTGCCTAGCATCCGCTTTTAACAACTCTTGCTTAATCTCATGTTGACCTTGCTCCATTTTTTGTTGATTTTGTTGGAGTCGTTGAACATTTCCTTCCATTTTATTAGCATGAGTTTTAAGTTCATTAGCAAGTTCGTTTTTAAGCTCGTTTTTCAACTCGGATCTTAAGCTAACCATTTCACGTTGCATATTATCAAACTTAGCATCATTAGCCTTAGCATAATTCAAAAACTCTCCTTGAAGATTTTTGGTGTGATCATTTTGAAAACCTTGTGTGGTAGTTTGAAAATCACGGTTTTGGTTTTGGTTTGAAATTTTCCCATTTCCACTTTGATAATTACCCTTGTTGTAATTACGTTGATTTCCTTGATAATTACCACCTTGGTTGTTGTTTTGATAGTTATTAGCATTTTGATTGGGTGGAGCTTGATTTTGGCGGGAACCTTGATCGATTTGGTTATAAGTTCCCGTGGCTACATAAGCACTCGAAGTGTTACCATCCGCGGTAATGCACTCGGAAAGATCATGAGCTCCACCACACGACAAACAACTCTTAGAAACCGCTTTAACCGAAGCGGAATTCGAAGCTTCTTGAGCTTTCCAATGGTTCATAAGGTTAGCAAATCTATCAAAAAACCGATTTTCTTCATTTGCTTCATCATGTAAAGCATTAATGCTACGAGACGATGACGAGCCCAATTTGGCAACACTCGGTGTGTTACGAGGTCTATAAACCTTAGACCTATTCTCAATTATGACCAAAGCTTCTTCAACTGTTTTACACAAAAAATTACCACCCGCGGAGGCATTTAGATAATCTCTTTCATGATCATTAAGTCCATTGTAAAACGTGTCAATTTGGTGTAAGTCGGAAAAACCGTGATGAGGACATTCATGCAACATCTCCTTAAACCTATTCCAAGCCGTTGAAAAACTTTCATTTGATTCTTGTGAAAATTTAGAAATCTCATTTTTCAAATGCGTAGTCTTAGAGGGCGGAAAAAATTGGTTCACGAATTTCGAAACGAGATCCTTCCACGTCATTATAGAATTGGGTGGCTCTTTCTCTAACCAAATTTTAGCGGGCCCCGCTAAGGAATACGGAAAAAGCATCATCTTAATCGTGTCATTCGAGACATCCTTAAATTTGCACGTGGCGGTAAGACGATTAAATTGGCGGATATGGTTGTGGGGATTGTTCTTATCATCACCACGGAATTTGTTGTTTTGGATCATCGACAACAAACCCGTTTTCACCTCAAAATTCTCCGCAAGGATAGCGGGAATCACAATATCTTCTCGATAACCCTCGGTGGGTGCTTGAAGTAACTCCATCATAGTTCGATTCGCCATGGTTGGTGCTTCTCGTACAATAGGTTCGTCAATAGGAGACTCCTCACTAGAATGAGTTGGAGTGGGAGTTTTGTTCTTTCGTCTACGTGCATGTTTTGCTTGATTACGAGTTAGCATAAACGTCGCGTACAATGAGGAGACGAGCAAAGAAGATTCTTTTTTGTGTTTTGTGTTTTTTTTTCAATTTTTTTGTGGTTTTTGATGGTATTAACTTTTTTGGAAATTGGTGAATGTATTAAGTAGACAAAAATCTACAAATCTCCTCCTTAATCAAATCTATTGATTAAAGAAGCCTCAAGGAATGAAAACGATCACGTGAAGTGAACGCCTTCGATGACTTTAGAACGATGGTGGAACACCAAATCATTCAAGAGGGTTTAATCAATAGAGACCAAGAAAATATATATGATATGTAATAATACTTTGGGCGGCAAAACCCTCGATTAGCTCTCAAAATCAAATACTCAAAAGCAAGCGGAGGAAACGAGGCGGCGCGAAGCACTTAAGAGCCTTTTTCCTTTAGGTCGTGAAATACAACCGCCTTATACCCACCTTATAGTTTGTATTTTTCAAAATCGAGCTTCACGAAAGTATTTACCTATTTTTGCCTTTTTTCTTTGGTTTGAGATTCGAATACAATGATTGGGTAATGACCTCCCAAGTCAAGATTGTGATTTCTCACGTATTTGGAGTACTTGTGAATTTATTGTTCTACGTATACAATATATTAATAATATTCACACAAAAACCGAAAACCGATAATACGTATTAGTAGAGTGCTACTAATACAAGTACTAATTATGGCTATATAAAAAAACAATTGTTCAATCAAAACACAACACGCCTCCCCGGCAGCGGCGCCAAAAATATGATGTATGTTTTTACTACTCTTTAGGAAAAGAGCAATAAATAGGGTAAGTATCAACGAGTATTTTTGGAAAACCACAAGTTATGACCCAATGTGAGTTCGTTCTCGAGGAGGATAGTGTGTTGTGTAATGAATTGATTAATGTTTGTGATTATATTGAGAAGAAAAAGAAAATAGAAGTGAGAAAGAAATGACGGTTACGAAGACGGATCGAGATAAGACGAAAAAGCGTTCACGTAAAACCGTAAAAAAACTACAAAATTAAAAATTATAAACCTAAAAATTAATTAAAAGCTAAAAGTAATTCTAAAATAATATAAATAAGGATAAAAATCCAATAAAAATATTATAAAACCTTTTATTAATTAAATATTCAATTTTAAATGCTAATTAAAGCCCTAAAATTAAATATAATTAATCAAAATGTCCAAATTATTATTTTATTGCACAAATAACTTACTTATATTATCTAAAGACTAAAAAGTATTTTTCCTAATTTTTAGAAACTATTTTTAATATTTTTAAATCACTAAAAACTATTTTAAAACTAAAATAATTATAAAAAATAATAAAATAATGCTAAAAATAATTTACCAATTTTAAAAATCCTAATTTACTCTAATGAACAGTAGAAAATTGAAAAAGTTTGAAAAAATATAAAATTTACCACTAAAAGACAAAAACAGTTTAATATAAAACCCTAATTAACTTAAATTAATTCTAAAAAATAATTAAAAGATGAACAGTAAAAACTTTTTAACCAAAAATCTTAAAATAATATTCTAAGTCTAGGAAAAATGTTTAAACTGAAAAACAAGTATTTTTGGCACTAAATGCCAAAAACAGTAATTAAAAAGTTAATTAAAAAAAGCAATAAAACCCAAAAAATACCAAATGAACAGTAAATAAAAATCTAATTAATCAGAAAAATCAAAAATAAAATTAGAAAAATAACAAAACAAGAATCAGGTCCTAACTCTAAAATTTGCCCACTAAAGACAAAAAATCTCAAAAGCTGATAGTGACATGTTGCTGGTTTTGTCCTTTTGCTTAGCAGTGCTAACTTTGGCCAAGCAGGGGGAACTAAGTTCCCACTGATAGTGCAATTTTTTGGTCAGAAAGCAATAAGCTTAGGAAAGCTTATTGTGAGTGCTTATTTTGGACAATAAGGCACCCTTATACTCAGTTGAGTATAAGGAGTCAAATAAAACACAAAAAACAAGCAAGTCTTAACACAAAATCAATCACAAATGACCCTAAAATTTACTGATGAAGTTTAAGTTTGACTGATGAACAATTGACCAATATCACTTGCACAAATACGAATTTAAATGGCTAATAACTTGCACACAATGACACCAAATATCATACAAGCCCTACACAATCCTCAGACAACCTAGATTCTAGTAGTGTTCAAGATTTGAGGCACAATCAAACATAAAATCTGGCAAAACACATGCTTACTGATTTTTTACCATTTTTCCAACTTTTGAGCATACAAATGAGCTATAACCTTACCAAATGGAAAACTAAGCACATGCACTACCTAATAACAAGCAAATGAGTGAAGATAACAGGTTTTAAGCCAATGTTAAAATCATTCAACCCTACTTAAGCCTTAATCCAAACACCCCTTAATATTCAGGAACTCACTTTTTTTCAAACCAAATCAATTCCAATCCTATTCAAACTAATTATCACTACTTCTAACATGCATATCAATCAAAATAATCATGAACAAACAGCTAAAATATCATCCTAACAACTTTCATTCAATTTTCACATAGATCATACAAATCTCACAAATCACTATCTAGCAAACTGAAACAAGGGAACAAGGTGTTTTACCTTGTGGGACCCACATCCAGGCCCCACTAAGGCTGTTATGCCTTCTCCTTACAAGCTGGGGCTTGTGCAGAATTTTTTTGGGTGTTTGAATGCCAAGTGGTGATGATGATGATGATGATTTGTCCTTGCTTTGATCCTACACAAACATAAACAAACCAGGAAACAACCTTCAAGCTATATGAGCTTAGCCATAAGTTGTTGTCAGCAGCTTATGGAGAGCTTATACAACAGTAAAGGTTAACAACAAGAAAAATGAAAAAGGACTGATTTTCCTTCAAAATCTTTTTGAAACCTTAAAATCCAACAAACCTTGGAACCTATAAAACGTTTTTAAATCAAGTCCAAACTCAAAAATCCAATGGTCCAAGTCCACTTTCACTTTCTTGGACCTTAGATTTCTGAAAATTAAAAACCTTTTAAAAACCTTTTTGAAAACTCAGAAAACACAAAGTGTTTTCACAATTTGAAAAATGGAACTCAGCTAGCTTCTCAATCACACACCAAACTTTTAATAATCATAAAAAGGAATTAAATTGTTTAAACACAAACACCAAACTTTTATATTAATAAAAAGGGGAATACAAGTGATGAAAGCTAAAAACTAGAACAAGAAATACTTGTGACATGCCACAAGTATTTATACTACAATATAGAAAATACTAGAATCTTAAACCCTAACTAGTAATCTTCCCAAAGTGCCCTTGGTCTTTGTTTGAAGAATCTTGGTCAAAAAACGAGTCTTGTGATTGTCCTTGATGCCAGCTGTTAAAACTTCATCTTGGCTGTTAAAATGTCCTTGGGGTCCAAGTAGTGCATCTCAGACGTTTAAATTGTCCCCTCCTAGGGTTTTATGGAAAGTGACTTGAGCAGAGAGGGCCAGGGGGGTCACATGGGTTGAGTGGTGGATGTTTTTTTATGTGGGTTTTGGTGACAACATGGTAAATTACCATTCTGGATAATAAGGCGTAAAACCCCTTTGTTTTTAATCCAATTTATTCTGGGTGGGTTTAGGGTTTATAGGGTGATTAGAACAGGTTTAATCCATTTTGGGGGTTGGGTTAATTTAAAAACGTGTTTTGGTGGGAAGGTTAAATGGGTTTATTAAACTCATCTGGTGGAAAGTAGACGTAGATGGTAGGAGGAAGGTGATTGGTGGAATGGTGTGAGTGGGTGAGGTGGCGTGTTGTAAGTGGTGGGTTGAAGTTTGGCTTTCTGGCAGTTTTGGCCCCCAAGGTTTCATACTCCTTTCACTTCATATTAAACAGCAACAACGCCCCATTATACTTGTATCAACTTTGCATCACTTGTCATTTTTGGCACAAGATGTTTCCAAACTTTTAACAAGGACCATAAATGCATATTTTTGGATTCTTCAAGGGTAAAACTTGTGTAATCTTCAAACATGAAGGTCTTCTTTTGCCAATGATGATTTCTTCAAGGTCTAATCTTGCCAAGTCTTCAAAAATGAGGGACTAAAGTTGCCAATCTTCAATTCTTCAAGGTCCATTTTGGAAATTCTAGATTTGGGTCCGGTTCATTGTGCGGCTTCGTTTCCCGTGTTCGTTTTTGAATGATTCTTGTGATCTTTTGTCATTTCCTCAATATCCGTACCTAAAATACACAAGCAACAAACACGAGCATATATTTGGCAGTTTTAATGATATTTGGCAGTTTTAATGATATTTCAAAATTTGAGATTTTTTTTAAAAGTGTATATTTTACGTCTTTTACGGTAAAACGCGTAAATTTGACTAGTTTTACGGTTTTGAGGTTTTGGAGGCTTTAAGAGCTGAAATAAATTAAGGAAAATTAAGGTAATATTATTAATACATATATTAATAATAAAAAGAAAAAAAATAAAAAAAATATATGTGTAAGTCGGTTTTGGGACGCAAGGAAGAAAAAGAAAAGGGAAAAAAAAGGAAAAATGGGAACCGGGCTTTTGTAATGGGCCAAGGACTTGTTAGGAAAGTATATAAAGCCTTATTTTTATCAAAACACTCCATAAAATCCCTGGAGATCAAGTATGGGTCGACATTTATGGAGGCATTTAGGGTTCTTCATTAATTTTTCTTCTTTAAAAAATTCTAAGGTAAAATCTTCAAATCCCTTTTCAATTTAATTGTTTTTAATTCTTTCTCATTCATCTTATGATAGATTTAGGTTAGGGTTTATATTAAAACAGTAAATTAATGTTATATTAATGGTTTTATAATGATTACATAGATTAGGGCTTGTAATTAGAGGGATTAGGGTTAATTAATGAGGTTGATTTTGTTAAACCCGTTTTTAAAAACTGGGCAGAATTTTGAGTCAATTGTTTTGATCATATCGGGAGTTCTAGGAACATTCAAGATGCGATCCAAGTATCCCTGAAAAGGTAATTGAAGTGGCTTTCCAATGCAAGAAACGAGAACTAAATTGGAGGTGGGAAGTGGGTCAAAAACAGGTTACAACAGTCGGAGGTCAAAACAGTTTTGTAATCAGCCTATTTTCTTTTTAAGTTTTGGGTTGTTTGGGATACTTAGGGTTGCATTGGGATCTTCTCACGAACATGAGAGATGGTTTATATATTGTAGTAAGTATCTGCACTTGGGATAAGATTATGGTTTAGGGTAAGACCCTCTAATGGTAACAAACTTTTCATACGTTTAAAATCAGTGAATTCTGGATAGATAGCAATATATATATATATATACATATATCGGGGCCTTAACAGTAGCTTTAAGGTTAGGGAAAGTGGGGGGTTTTAGCTAACATATGTAAAAGTATAAATATTCCTTTTACAGAAACCATGGGTATGTTTAAGTGGACGTTTGACTTAAAGTTTTGAGACCTAAAAATTGGGACTGTTTTGTGTAAAATATGAACGGGATAGTTATTAAACTTAACCAAGTTAAGGACTTGTTAAGGAAGGGTAACGGGGTGATTAGAGCTTATCAATGAGGTATTTATATGGGAATAGGCTAGATGTCCATCATAGGTTGATGAGCCATCTTAGTGATTGGTTCATGTATTGATTGCGTGTTTTTGGTTTGTTAGCTTGTTGCTAGTGCGAGGACTTGTGAAGAAGCAATCAGGTGAGTTTCATAGTCCCATGTTTACTATTGATTTTGACTTCCAGATGGGATGGAAGAGACAATGTGTTATGTTGTTTATAAATTGATGCTGTGAATGTTTTTAAGGTTTGAGATGGACTGGTGTGTACATTATGTGATTAACTGCTATGTGATTCTTGTTCGTGTATGATTTGGATGGGAAAGGTACATAGGTGTATGGGCGCCTATGGTACCATGGTTGTTGGTAAGGTGTGATCCCTTGGTAATTATGGTTGTTGGTAAGGAGTGATGCCTTGGTAATTATGGTTGTTGGTAAGGCGTGATGCCTTGGAAATTATGGTTGTTGGTAAGGCGTGATGCCTTGGTAATTGTGGTTGTTGGTAAGGCGTGATGCCTTGGAATTGTGATGATTGATTTAACTTGAATGCTAGTTGTTAATACATAATTGTAGCGCATTGTCCATATGTTATTGTGTTGATGGTTGTTATTCACAGCTTGTAACTGATTTAGCGTTGGAGTCTAAACCTATGACTCTCACCAACTTTATGTTGACGTGTTTAGTGTCTCTTTCAGGTGTGAATGTGTTTAAGCTTGAGGATAGAAGTGGCTAGACTTGGATGCCTTAGGATTGCATATAGAAGGAGATCCCCGTTCCTTCTTAGTTTACCTTTATGTTTTTTTTATAAGTGATACATGTTGGCACCTATATGTTTGTTTGGTTTATGTTTATTGTTTGTCTTGGGTAAGTGGTAGGACTGTTACCTACTTACCTAGACTCCTGCATTTGATGAGATATTGTCATGACTTTTGTGTCACCATTTTATGACATTTCTTATTTCATATAGTTATCTCTATAGACACGCCATGTTGTGATGATATCCATACGTCGCGCCCCATATTCCGCCATGGTGAGGTGTGACAGAATGGTTTCAGAGACAGTGGTTATAGAGAATTAGGTTGCCTAGTCGCGTAGCCTAGTCTATAGCTTAAGGGTCCCTGCATATAGGCGTCATAGGAGTATGTGTGCATTTTATATTATTTGATGTGTTTGGATGTTATTTATTGTGATGTTTTGACTAGTATGAATTGAACAGTAGTAAGTTCATACTTAGCCACATGTTATTTTCTTTTCGGGTTTGTGACTTGTGCGGGTTGAACCATAATCGTCCACGCTAGTCACTGTTGTATTTTGCTTAAATTGTACATTATAGTACATAATTTAGTACAAGGTAGTTTCTATCTTTTATCGAGTTATTTTACATACCTGAGGTATGTTATTTTTCTTTTGATGTCTAAGTCATGTTCCCTAAGAATCATGTGGTGGTTCGAGTTACTAGGAGTAGGTGGTTAGGAAGGGTTTTAAGCTATTTTCACTCTTACGGGCGACATGACTTATAACTGATTATGTTTTCGTTTTGGATTTAGTCTAGGCTGTTTTAGCTAGACTATGGATTTCTGTATTCCGAGAGTTTGACTATGTTATTTTAAAAGTTGGAGTTTTGAACCTTTGTTATGTGGTTATGAGCTTATGTGAGTAGATGGATTTATGTGTTATGTGTTGTATTGATTCTTATAACTGTCATCATAGGACGGAGTGCATTGGGGAAAAGGTAATTGTATAAGTATGGTGGCCAACATAGTTATACAAGTACCACAACTTCAATGGGTTCCTAAGTATGATTGCATGAAAGAGGGTTAGTACATGCTTGTATATGATGAGATGTGGATTTTGGGTATATATATAATATATGGGTTTTGTGCCTTGTTGTGGCATGGTGAGATGGTGAAAAGGTGATTACTCGTATGGAAAAACGAGTGTATGACGCGATCGACTTGATATGTATGATAACGAGTATGTTTTGGGAGATTTAATAGGTATATATATGCGGATGTATATATACTACTACGTGTTAGGTTATGGTATATGGTCGTTCACTAGTTATTATAACTTGAACATACCTAGTGTTTGTTCGTGTTTTATGGTGCTGGAGTTTGTTGGAGTTCCAACGACGTTTTGAATCTTTTGGAGTGTGTCTTGTAGCGTATTCTTTGAGTTTCGTATTTCACGTGTACGTTTTAAAATGGTGTTTTTGGTTTCAAGTCTATTGAAATAACTTTGGATTTCTTTTGAGATAATGAAATCTTTTGTGTTGGGTCTTGCATTTCTTTTGGTCGGTATATATTGAGTTAGATGGTTGGTTGTATTTGGTAAAATAAGGGTAAGGTGTTGGAGTCGTGTTTGAAACAAGATGTAACATAAGATTTCTTTTTAATCAACACTTATATATTTCAAATTCTAAAAGACTTTCTTTGAAATAAAGCGAAGTAAAAATTTCTTTCTTCCTACATAGTGTATATAATTGAGTTTGACTGATTTATGTTAATTTTAGTTATTTATACAAGGTTAAATTGAGTTTATGAAGATTTCACATACAATTATATCGGTCATTTAAAAGGATTACATTGATCACTAAGTTTATTCTTTAGTTTTTTTAAAACAACTAGTATAAAACTGATTTGGTCATAACTTGTTCGTTTTTAGAGCTTTTTGAGTGATTCAAAAGCCAAAAATTATGTACTCGGAACGTACTTTTCAAATATTCAGAATGTATAGTCATGGGAGGTCAGTATCTTGGCCGAAATTATTGTACAAGTGTCGGGTTAGAGGTTGAGTTTGAATAGTAGTTTATTTTTATGATTTGGGATGCACGGGATACCTAGTTTTGAGTTGAGTTTTGAGTTCGTCAAGAGGTTTGTTTGTAGATTGTTTGAGTCACATAGATGTGGGAGGTAATAATAAATAAATAATAAAAAAAAGATATATATTCTTTTGGAAAAGTCGATCTTTTGCACGGTTTAAAAAAATGTCGCGGGGCGTAATATGTTTGGTTGCCATTGGGTGTTTCTTGGATTATTTTTCGTTGTCATGGGTCATTTTGAATTGATACATGTTTTGGGTTTGAGTTTTCTTTTGAGACTCGTGGTTTTTGACTTGTTTTAACTGGTACACGTGAAATGTCGTTAGTTATCCGTGGGTTTGATTCGCTGATCGTATCTGATGGATTCAGATGTAGTTTTGGTTTCGTATTGTTCAGGAGCGTTGAGGTAGTCATATGAAAGACTTGGTCGCGCCTACACGCTTAAGTAGGTGGCCATGAGAGAACGGTCGGAATACCCTTAGCGGGGAGGAAAGAAGTTCGTAGACGAACTAATGTGGTTATGAGGTCTCTTAGGAGTACCAAGGAGATGAATAGAGATTTGTGGGATACTAGCACAAATAACGCACCATAGAGAGTGTTGGAAGGGGATACAATACCTCAAAGGTATTTATGATTGTTCGTAGGGCATGTAAGTTTTCCGAAAATTTCTTGAAATTTAGTAGGTTTGCCTATTACTGTGAGGTAGAACCATAAATAGAGCAAGTAGGGGAGGTGAGAGGAGTTGCAGTTAGTGCCTTCCCAAGGAAATTGATGATGGGATGATTTCAAGAAAAAGAGTTGATGGAAATTGCAACGGATGCAAGGTAAAATTTGAGTTGCTTAGTAGTAGATTGGATGTGGAAAGAGGTTGAGTGGTCTGATGAGAGGAAGTATTGGTCTGTTAAAATGCGTGTAGAATTTCGCAAGTAGAACGAGGTAGGAAATTTATTCGTATTGCTTCTAGGAGAGGGTGCAAGGAGGACGTAGTTGAAACTACTAAGGATGTTGTATGAACGCTTTGGGTTTACGGTTATGCATTTGGCTTCGCCAAAGCACTAGCGGATTCCATGGAGTCAATGAAGCGAGTGTGCATGAACGTATGTAAATAAGTTGTCATCGGGAGTATCGACGACATCTTGATCTACTCAAAATCTAAGAAGGAGAGTGAGGCGAAGTATGTGTTGGTTTTGGAGTGGAATTATACGTAAGATTTTCAAGTGTGAGTTTTAGTATTAAGTCTACCATGATGAGTAGTTAGACATGATGGCGTATCATGGAACCAGCAAGGGACGAAGTGAAGAAGGACGAGGAAGCATTTTGGAGGCTGAAGAGGTGGATTGGATAATGAGCCGATCTTGTCATTATCGGAAGGACTGGATGAATTCGCGTAGCATGACGATACGTGGAGCAAGGATTTGGATGTGTACGAGAACGACAAGAAAGGAGATTTCTTATACGTTGTAGGAACTGAAGATTTGGAAGAACTGGATAGACTTAGTTAGTGGAGCTGGACTGTTATATCTGCCTAGAATGCTAGAGGCATTTGGTGTAAGAGACGTGTAGAATGATCTATACGGATCGTGAACCTCTCCAACACATATTCAATCATCTTGATTGAATATTTGGAAAAGGTGATGGGTGGAGTTAATTGATGAAAGAAAATTGCAAGGCCAAGTACCATCTGGGAAAGGCAAGCTTGGTTGATGAGACATGGAATAAGAAGAATGAAGTGAAGCTGAGACGAACTTGAACTATATGGATGACGTATTAGGGTGGTTTGGATGAAGGATGTAGGTTGCACGAGTTGAGTTGTCTAAAGCAGAGAACGCGTCAACATGTATGTTGCGTGGCTTGGACAATCATATGGAGAAAAGGGATGTAGACTATACTTCCTACATAGATAGGAGCAGCTTAGAAAGGGCGATGTAAGGACGAAGTTGGTGGAAGGGATACATAATGCGGTGGAGGATTAAGTACGATGGGAGTTGGGTGATAGTCGATAGACTGACTAATTCATCACATATTTCAAGAGGAAGGAGAAGTCACATAGTTGAGAAGTTGGAAGGATTGCGTACGGATGTGATGGAATAGAGGGTTCTGCGTAAAAGTTAGCCTAATATGTATGGAATGCCTTATGAAGGATTATGGCAAGGGAAGAAACGACGGGAAGCATCACATCGTGATGTATGGTAGGAGTTGAGGAAGAAAGAAGGAAGTGTGTATAGAAGCGAAGCATGAATGAAATAGGTCGAGATAGGAACCAAAGGTAAAACTTTGGTAGAGCCTAATGAGTAGAATAAAGCACAACGTAGGCTAATGCTGTCGTAGTGTGGAAAAGGAAATGGCACTGACCTATACTGATTGTTTGGGAGGCTTAGTATCGATAATCGAATGGATGAGGAGTTATAGGTGTGATGTGCCATAGGGACGAAGGGCTTGGTCTAACCGAGATAACCGTCTTTTTGATAGATCATAAGTTGATTTGGATTGGAAGAACTAATGGCTATGTAGAAAAGGAGGAAACCACTAGAGTTAGTGACAGAGTTATGTATGAAGTTTCACCCATAGTAACGGGTGGTATGTTTTGGTAAAATGGAAGAGTTGATGTAGAGTTTTGTAGGTCCATTTATGATCTTTGGAAAGATCAGACCAGTAGCTTATGAGCATAGAATTACCTGGGGGAAATGAGTGCTATATATGATATATTGCATGTATTAAGATTGGTAAATGTTGTTTGAGAATGCATATTTGCATGTACGGTTATTCGGGACTTGTATTAATAAGAGTCTTTCTTTTATCAAAGAGTCATCTGTGAGATTTATTGACTGTGAGGTCAAGAGTTTGGCAATGAGTTTAATTATTTTTTGTTTGTATATGTGGTATTTTGAAACTTGAAATGAGAGGAGTTCGTTTAGAACAAGTATCCTCATGTGATTTGTTGTTTGTGTGTTTGATCCTAAGGAGTAAATCTCGGGACGAGATTTCTATTAGGAGGGAGTGATGTGACAACCCTGGTTTTGAGGTTCGTCACTTAGATTTATTTTGTGCTAGTTACGTGTCTTTACGTGTTTATGTGCTTATTGGTGTGTATAGATTGTGGTTTGGTTATCGTTTCAGGTACGGGGTACCCTGTGAGTGAAACGATGTGTGATGATTTCATGTTCATGAGTTCACTTGGTAGTGACTATGAAGTGAGATGGTGTTATTTAGTGGTTTTACGTATACGTATATGTATTATAGAAAATCGTATTTTTTACGATTTACGGTTTAGCATTTGGAGGTCTCGGATGAGGTAATTAGTCATATGGATATTTTTCGGGATGGTTTTAAGTCATTTAGGACTTAGTTATAATGTTTATTTCAAAATTTGAGATTTTTTTTAAAAGTGTATATTTTACGTCTTTTACGGTAAAACGCGTAAATTTGACTAGTTTTACGGTTTTGAGGTTTTGGAGGCTTTAGGAGCAGAAATAAATTAAGGAAAATTAAGGTAATATTATTAATACATATATTAATAATAAAAAGAAAATAAAATAAAAAAATATATGTGTAAGTCGGTTTTGGGACGCAAGGAAGAAAAAGAAAAGGGAAAAAAAGGAAAAAGGGGAACCAGGCTTTTGTAATGGGCCAAGGACTTGTTAGGAAAGTATATAAAGCCTTATTTTTATCAAAACACTCCATAAAATCCCTGGAGATCAAGTATGGGTCGACATCTATGGAGTAATTTAGGGTTCTTCATTAATTTTTCTTCTTTCAAAAATTCTAAGGTAAAATCTTCAAATCCCTTTTCAATTTAATTGTTTTTAATTCTTTCTCATTCATCTTAAGATGGATTTAGGTTAGGGTTTATATTAAAACAGTAAATTAATGTTATATTAATGGTGTTATAATGATTACATAGATTAGGGCTTGTAATTAGAGGGATTAGGGTTAATTAATGAGTTTGATTTTGTTAAACCCGTTTTTAAAAACTGGGTAGAATTTTGAGTCAATTGTTTTGATCATATCGGGAGTTAAGGAACATTCAAGATGCGATCCAAGTATCCCTGAAAATGTAATTGAAGTGGATTTCCAATGCAAGAAACGAGAACTAAATTGGAGGTCGGGAAGTGGGTCAAAAACAGGTTACAACAGTCGGAGGTCAAAACTGTTTTGTAATCAGCCTGTTTTCTTTTTAAGTTTTGGGTTGTTTGGGGTACTTAGGGTTGCATTGGGATCTTCTCACGAACATGAGAGATGGTTTATATATTATAGTAAGTATCTGCACTTGGGCTAAGATTGTGGTTTAGGGTAAGACCCTCTAATGGTAACAAACCTTTCATACGTTTAAAATCAGTGAATTCTGGATAGGTAGCAATATATATATACATATATCGGGGCCTTAACAGTAGCTTTAAGGTTAGGGCAAGTGGGAGGTTATAGCTAACATATGTAAAAGTATGAATATTCCTTTTACAGAAACCATGGGTATGTTTAAGTGGACGTTTGACTTAAAGTTTTGAGACCTAAAAACTGGGACTGTTTTGTGTAAAATATGAACGGGATAGTTATTAAACTTAACCAAGTTAAGGACTTGTTAAGGAAGGGTAACGGGGTGATTAGAGCTTATCAATGAGGTATTTATATGGGAATAGGCTAGATGTCCATCATAGGTTGATGAGCCATCTTAGTGATTGGTTCATGTATTGATTGCGTGTTTTTGGTTTGTTAGCTTGTTGCTAGTGCGAGGACTTATGAAGAAGCAATCAGGTGAGTTTCATAGTCCCATGTTTACTATTGATTTTGACTTCCAGATGGGATGGAAGAGACAATGTGTTATGTTTTTTATAAATTGATGTTATGAATGTTTTTAAGGTTTGAGATGGACTGGTGTGTATATTATGTGATTAACTGCTATGTGATTCTTGTTAGTGTATGATTTGGATGGGAAAGGTACATAGGTGTATGGGCGCCTATGGTACCATGGTTGTTGGTAAGTCGTGATGCCTTGGTAATTATGGTTGTTGGTAAGGCGTGATGCCTTGGTAATTATGGTTGTTGGTAAGGCGTGATGCCTTGGAAATTATGGTTGTTGGTAAGGCGTGATGCCTTGGTAATTGTGGTTGTTTGTAAGGCGTGATGCCTTAGAATTGTGATGATTGATTGAACCTGAATGCTAGTTGGTAATACATAATTGTAGCGCATTGTCCATATGTTATTGTGTTGATGGTTGTTATTCACAGCTTGTAACTGATTTAGCATTGGAGTCTAAACCTATGACTCTCACCAACTTTATGTTGACGTGTTTTAGTGTCTCTTTCAGGTGTGAATGTGTTTAAGTTTGGGGATAGAAGTGGCTAGACTTGGATGCCTTAGGATTGCATATAGAAGGAGATCCCTGTTACTTCTTAGTTTACCTTTATGTTTTTTTTGATAAGTGATACATGTTGGCACCTATATGTTTTTTTTGGTTTATGTTTATTGTTTGTCTTGGGTAAGTGGTAGGACTGTTACCTACTTACCTAGACTCCTGCATTTGATGAGATATTGTCATGACTTTTGTGTCACCATTTTATGACATTTCTTATTTCATATAGTTATCTCTATAGACACGCCATGTTGTGATGATATCCATACGTCACGCCCCATATTCCGCCATGGTGGGGTGTGACAGGAAACCCTGTCAAGGAAGTTCTTTTAACTTACCAAATCACAGGTACAGTACTTGTACTGTATAACGGGAAACCAGAGGCATGCAAACGGTGGCGTTATATAAAGAGTTGCAATTCAAGGCCACATACTCAAGTAATTGAAGAAAGCATAAGAACATCTAACGACCAAGACTTCCGCTACTCTGATGATGAAAGGAGATTAATAACAAGCTTTCAAGACAATGCAAAATATGAGTATGTGGGGAAAGACACAAGAACACAAGTTGGCAAAGTTTCAAGAACAAGTCAAGGCAAAGATCAAAGATCCAAGATCACAAGTCATGAAAGGAACTATGAAAGAACTCTCAAGACAACGATCTTCAAAGTCTGCAACATCAAAGAGGTGAAGTCACAGATTACATGACCACCCCTTAGGGGGAGATTGTTAGCCGTCTTTAAAGTGATGCTCATATAATATACTGTTGCGAAGCTCGTGGAAAATGCTATTCAACGGTGTCGAGAGTTCTTAGTTTATGTTATGTAATGAACGGGAATTAGTCCCGAACACATAAATGAGGAAGGCCTCCTATACATTAGACTTGTACTACCTCCGTCCCAAAATTATTGTCCACATACAAAAAACACACAGTTTTAGAAAAACATCACCTTTTCAACTTTCTCTCTCTTACTTTTTGCAGAATGACAGTTTTACCCTTAACCAATTAATTTTATACTTCCTTAATGTTTGTAATAATAACCTCAAGTGAGGGTAATATGGTAAACTCAAACAAAATTCTCTATCTAATTTTGGAAGTTTTGGAAGTGGACAATAATTTTGGGACAACCCAAAATGGAATAGTGGACAATAATATTGGGACGGAGGTAGTAGTATAAAAGGCCCCTAGCACCTCATTTGTGTGTGTGTGTGTTTTCCATTTTCATTGTTGGTAGAGAGAGAAACATCATGTCTTTGTCTCACTAGGAAATCACCACTCTTTGTTTTTCTCTTTTATTCTTCATCTTAATCTAATTTTTCTTTTTTGGTTTAATCCATCATGTTATTCGTATTTGGTTAGTCGTGTGTTACATCCTACAATTAATATATTGTTGGAGTGAGTGGTCCTTCCTAAATACGTAAAAACGTATTTCCTACACTTTTTTGTAGCATATACCCAATCAACCAATCATAGCCACCCATTTTTTTTATCTAACAAAAAAATCTATTTTTTAAAAGTTACATATCTTACAAACCTTTAATCGTTACGCAAAGCAAAACATACAATCGTGACAAAAAAATAAGTCATCTTTCTATCCAGGGGCACATGTATATATACTTTCGACGAATTTTTTTTCCGGATAAAATTATATATGATCCTTATCACGAATTATATATGATTTTGAAAAATCATATATGATCCGTGATACGAATCGTATATGATTTTCTAAGGAAAAAAAGTTCGTCGAAAGTAGATACATGTGCCCCTCGATATAAATATGATTTAATTCTCTTCATAATGGTGTATTTTTTCTCACTTAACGATATACAGTTTGTGAGATATTTAATTTTTAAGAAAAAAGTAAAAAGTTAGTTTGAATGAATGTGATTGGTTGATATGATCTATGCTGAAAAGAGGGTCTGTATTGATCTATCTCTTAAGAATATGAGATACTTAGCGAATTCGAGTTTGCTGATCCAACCATTACCAAACTAATACCTATTACGCTTTGTACTTCAGGTTACACTAAGTAGTTAGAGCAAAGAGTTAATGTTGTTAGTTTAGAAATTACTCTCGCTTGAAGATTACAACTGTTTAAAGATAACTCTCAGAGATAGATTACTTCAAAGTTGAGTTATCTTACGAGATATATGTAGTAAAGATTGTATGATATATATCTTAGGTGCCGTTTGGTTGAGGGACATCGGATATTATTGGGGGATATTCAATATATTTTTATTATAAATTTATCCAAATATTATGTTTGTTATGACAAAAAAAAGAATTTAAAATTTTCCTAATAGCCAAAATGTAAGATATTAAAATTACTCTAAAAAGTAAGGAATTTTAATTTACCAGAAAATTATTTATTATCAACTTTTTTTCCTATTCGTTTTTAATCTTGTTTTTATGTTTATATAAAAAAATTATAAAATTTAATAAATATATCTAAAGATTACTTTTTGAGGTTTTACTCTTTTAAATAGAAAAAATAATATTTATATTAATAATATATAATTTTTATAAAAAGTTTTTTATAAAACTTATATAAAAGGTGAAAATTATGTTTTTACTCATTTAAACAAGAAGTTTAAGAAACTTAAGAAAATTAAAATATAATATTCGATTTTTAGTCATATAAACAAGAAAAATAAAATTCACTTAAAAATTTTATAAGTTATATATAAACATTTTATAAAAATGTATATAAATGTTTAGAAAAAATCTATGTCAATTTTTATAAAATTTATATAATTCTTTTATAAAGTTTATATGATCTTTTATACAATTTATATAATTTTTTTATAAAACATATAGAAATTTTTTATATAGTTTTTATAAATATTTTTATAAAACTTATATATTTTTATAACAAATGTATATTCGATTTTTACTCTTTTAAATAAAGAATTTATACAAAAAACATTTATTCATGTTAATTTGTTCAACCCAAAATCAAAATTTCAAAATGTTATAAATTTATGTCAATCAAACATACGCAAGCCTTTTAAATTTTATAACTTTTAATTTTTAGGAAGTTTAATTTACTAGCATTTAATATTCTTGAATTTCAAAATCATGAACTAAATGCCACCTTAGTTGTTTGTGTGATAAGTATTTATAAAAAAGATATGTATTTCTTAGGAAAGTATTGTAAGTCGACTAGGTGTCCTTGGTGCCTTAAAGGACGTCCAAGTTATATTCATACCTTCAAGTTTTGTAAACCTAGTACTATTAAGAGATTCAAATTATTATCATTATTAATATTGGAGCTTATGGTTGAATTGTGTGTTTATAAGTCTAATAGATTCAAACAAAGTTTTTATTGTAAATTGTGTTAGATTTATATAATATAACTTAACCTTATACAAGCTAATGTAATTCGATCTAAGTAAAAGGATTAATAGATTTAAGAAAATCTGACTTATTAGGTTATAAGGCAGGTTTATAGTGATTTGAGGAAAGACTCTATGAGAAGCTTTAGAGTGAACAATTACAACTATTATCAAAATTAGCTTATGAACGTTTTGAAAGAGTAAAATGAAATTAAAGCTTTTAAAATAATAAGTTAACATCGATTAAGCTAAAACTGAACTTTTATTGATAACAAAGTGATTACAAAGCTTTTCAAAACTTTTATTTACAATAAAAACTTTCCTTACAAGCTTATACTACATTTCCCTATACTAAGTTATTTTGTAATTTTCTCTTTTCAAAAGCTTTGTAAGAGCTTATTACAAGCTTATACTACATTTCCCTATACTAAGTAAAAGCTTGTAGTTGTGTATCCTATCACTTCATCCATCAATTTTATCCTTTTGTTTTTGGGTGAATTTGAGCCATTATATGTAAAAATGGTTTTTGGCGGAACCATTATAAGTTCGTGTACCTTTTTACTATTAAGCCCCTACCTAATATGGAAGGCATATCCCGATAAAATAACTAGACAACGTTGGCTTATCAAGCTGGGTCCGGATTCGAACCCCCGCTCTTTCGTTTAACTTGATCAACTGCGTGCTTTTACGGTAGTTGGTGGCCAACTGCCTTAAGGTAGTTGGTTCCATTAGATGTATGTCAAGGTGTTTCAACTAATAAAATGATGTGGGATTTCCAAGGTGTCATTCCCACATCCCTCAAGAACCATTTAATTAGAGTAGAAAACACTAAGGCGGGTAATTCCAGTTTTTGGAGGAAAATGTTGTGTATGAACAGTAATTTTTAAAACTGTTAACTAAATAGGACTGGGTGTTTTTTTCCGCTTATTGGGTTGTATTGTTTAGTTTCTAGGCCTAGTGGGTTACTTTCTTTAATAATTGGACCAAAAAATGTGGAACAATTCACAAAAGGCAATAGTAATTGTAATTTTGGACTACATGATTTAAGGCCTTAATATCACTTAGCTTAACGGGTTGCCTGACACATTAAGAGGTTTAGGTAGCCCATTAAGAAAAAATATTTTAACGGGGTCATTTTTCCGTTGCGTTTCCAAATGTTGTGGTCGTTGTTGCGCGTTTTGCCTTTATTTATTCCTTTTTGTATATCCATTACATGAAAAACACAAAACACAAACAAGCATATACAAAGGGTATTAGTTGATCCCTTTAACCATTTAAATCTAGCATGTAGACTTAGACTGTTTACACTTAGAATAAACTTTGAGAGAATGTCAAAGAGTATGCAGAATCTACTCTTTGATAGTATGAAGATTAAACAGTTTGTATATGACAAAAGAGTTCATCAAAATATTTAAAATTATTGATAATACAGGTATTCTATGAAAGTACTAGGGTTACAGAAACCATAAAGATAATAATAAAATGTAGGAATGGGATATGTAAAACCTAAACCTATAACCTCCTTTTATACTGCAACGAGTCCTTTCCAAGATAAGAACATATCAATCTTTTAAGAACAAGGAAGATATAAACAAAATATCTTCTGTTGATAATATACACGTCTTTATTCTTTATCTTCTTTGTAGTACTAATATCTCTGACATCATTAAACTTTGACCATGGCCAATGTAACACCCCATATTGATAATGGAATGTCAAACGTAATTATGGCGTGTCATCAAAGCATACAAGGAAAAATGTCTAAACATTACATGACCATAAAAGGAAAATACCGGAATCAAACATCGGTAGTCCAAAAGTAAAGCTCATCACACACAAACATAAGTACTGAAAAGGAAAGGACTAAACAATTTCCATAGCAAGAGTATCAAAGTAAAGATAATGCATAAAGTAAAGAAAGGCTAGAAAGCTTCCAGTCCATATGCACGTACGCTTAAAGTCTACGAGCGTCCCTGAGTACCTGCCGTTTTGGGAACATAGAAAAGGAAAACGGCTGAGCAGTACGCTCAGTGCACGGATGTACAATAAAGCATGAATAGGATAAGCATATAACATATAACAGCGGAAGAAACTAAGTCCCGAATAACCTGGTTAAGTCTTGATAAAACTGGTTTTATAGTTTGAAAAGCCTTATGTTTATCTTATAAAAACTGTTTAACATGTTCTACCATTAGCCAATATAGGTCATGAAAATACACCGTGCATGAATACTTGGATGGGTGACCTCATCATGCAAATTAGAGGGGCTGCCTCTAATTTAATATACTTGTTTGGGTAGGAGGGATCAGCTCCTTGTGAAGGATGCAAGACACACACCACATTCACACTGAGTAATCTGATGAAAACATGTAACTAGGATGCACCCATACGCCCCACATGATAAATATAAAAATATGGCCAAAAGCTGAAGGGACGCCACGAGCAATCACTCCGCCGTGGTGAAGTCATAACATCAGTGCCTCTAATGTTATGGTTATGGTACCTCCATAACTAGGTGAAACTGGTCATGCATGTATATGGCTATAGGTATTCTAAATTAAACATAAGCAAGTCAAACATATAAACTTATACTACGAAAAACATTTGGCTGCATACGGGGAATCCTAATAAGGAAAGAATGTCCATACTGAAAGGACGGGAATCCGTACCTTATGTCCAGTGAACGAAGAAGATGAACTGAGGAGAATCCTACTTCTGTATCACTAATGCTACATAAATACATACATGAATAAGTATCTGCTTACTAAATACGTAACTGGTTTTATGTCATGTCTTAGCTTATTTTATAAGTTCATATCATGTTTCACTATTTTAAGCCTTAAACTGCGTTTATCTTATATTATGTCTATTCTGATTAAGTATTTCTGGTATTTCATGTATTATTATACTTACTGTGTAATAATAAGTAACTTTCCAAAAATAGCAGGTTTCCTAAAATAGAAAGTTTCCAAAAATAGAAAGTTTCCAAAAATATAAAGTTACCAAAAATAGAAAGTTTCCAAAAAATAGAAAGTTTCCAAAAATAGAAAGTTTCCAAAAATAGAATTACTGCTTAAAATAGATAAGTTTCTAAAAATAGAAAGTTTCTATAAATAGATTAGCTGCCTTAATTAAATAAGTTTCTAAAAATAGAAAGTTTCCATAAATAGATATAAGCTGGTTAAATAAGCTAAGCATATAAGCCTAATTGTTTTTCTGATTATAATGTATAGTTTATTAATTATTTCATGTAATTTAAATAAACTATAGGTTAAAAGTATTTAATTAAAATATATCATGTTTTTAATTAAATATAGTTAAATACTTAGGTTAAAACATGTATTATTATTTATTAATAATATAACCTAAGTCATGTTAATTAATTAATTATAACCATGGTTTTTAAATAATTAATTAATTATAAGTCTAAAAATATAAAATAATTAGGTTAATAATTTCATGATCTAATAATTAAATTATAACCTAAGTCATGTTTATTAAATTAATCATGTCATATTTATTAATTTAATTCTAAAATATGATTATAAAAAAATAATCTTAACATACACCGTGAACCGGATCTTGACTAGAAACCATGAACCGGACATGAAATCGACACCATACCCCGAACCACTTCGGGGTTCCCTTTGTTTTGCTGCTGCAGTGGGACCCCACACCACTCAACCGGGACCATATGGTCTCGGGACCAACAAACACCCCTAAAACATCCCTTTTTGATTTACCCAATAACCATTTACGTGTTTGATCTATGTTTTTAATTAGGTTTTAAAAACACCATGTTCTTAATTAATCATTAGATCAAATCAAAAAGAAAAAGGATAAAAAGAATATACCGAATGCGTGGATCTAAATGAGGATGAACAAACACGAACACTTGCGCCAAAAACCAAGATCAAAATCAAACAACACCCTCCTTGGTGTGTTTGTATTCGGCGGCCAAAAAAAAAGAAAAGAGGAGAATGAGAAAACTTTTTTAGGTTTTTGTTTAATCTTTTGTAAAGTGAAAAATGACTAGCAAAATTTACCTTAACCCCTCTTTAGTAAATTTTGAGATGGGCTTGGCCCATCTCCTTATTGTTGCCGCGGGTAGGGGCCCCACATGGGGTACCCGTACCGTTTTCCGTGTCTCGTTGTTTAATTATTCGTTCGTGTTTATTTGTGTTCGCGTTTTGTGTGTTCTCGTTAAATAATTACCGTGACCTAATATATTTATTTACGCTCGTAATAAATATATATACGTAATTAATAATAGTTCGTGATTTAATTACGTTCATGATTTCATGATCGCATGTTCGTGATTAATTATTGTCAAATAATTATTGCGTGTTCGTGCGTAGTAAATACTTATCGTGTTCTAACACGTACGTAATACGTAAAATCCTAACACGTAATCGTAGTCATGCTATAATAGGAAAGTTTTAATCTAGTACGTACGATCTTAAGGGTACTATTCATGATAAAAGCATGCGGGTTTTACAACTCTTCCCCCCTAAAAAGAATAATTCGTCCCCGAATTATAGATAAAGTAAACTAAAAAAGAAGAACATACCCGAATTCAAAATATGAAATGAGGGTAAGAAGCCCGGATAGACTCCTCTGTTTCCCAAGTGGCTTCCCGCTCGGTATGATCCCTCCATAGGATTTTGACGAATGGAATCGTCTTCCTTCTCATGACTCGTTCTTGTCTGTCAAGAACTTGTTCAGGTTCTTCTATAAAAGTGAGATCTTCACGTATCTGTTCCAGTGGATACTGAACCATGTGAAGGGGATGATACTGGTACCCTCTGAGTAAGGACACATGAAACACATTGTGTACATGCGAAAGCTGCGGAGGTAACGCCAACCGGTAAGATACTTCACCGACTCGTTCAATGATATCAAACGGTCCGATGAAACGAGGACTGAGCTTCCCTTTAATCCCGAAGCGTCTAACACCACGTGCCGGCGAAACCTTAAGGAAGACGTGATCTCCTACATTAAAATGTATGTCCCTATGATGCTTATCGGCGTAACTCTTCTGACGTGACCGTGCTTCCTGAAGTTTCTGCTTAGCTACTGCGATCTTTTCATTGGTCAATTCTATGATTTCTGGTCCTTCAAGTGTTCGCTCGCCAACCTGATCCCTGCAGATTGGGGCGCGACACTTCCTGCCATACAACATCTCGAAAGGAGCACACTTGATACTTGCGTGCCAACTGTTGTTGTATGCAAACTCCACCAAACAGATGTAATCGTCCCAATCACCCGTCCATTCCAACGCACATGACCTCAACATATCTTCCAATGTCTGAATAGTTCGTTCCGACTGTCCGTCCGTTTGAGGATGAAAAGCTGTGCTAAGCTTAAGTTGTGTACCCCAAGCTTTCTAAAGACTCTTCCAAAATCGCGAAGTGAAACGAGGATCTCTGTCTGAGACGATGCTGGATGGTGCACCGTGGAGTCTCATGATCTCTCTTCTATACGTATCGGCAAGTTTACTTACCGGATCTTCCTTGCGGATTGTAGGATATGTAAATCTTGCTTATGTTTTAGAGAGAGAAAGAGATAGAGAGATGGTGGATTTCACACAATTCTAGAGAGAGAAAATAAGAAGAACTATGTGTAAAAATGAATAACCACACACCCTCTCCATCTAAGGAGAGGGTTTATATATCCAAGCCCTTGTCATGGGCTTAGGCCTACATTTGGGCCGGCCTACACATGTTGTAGGCTAGGCTTGGGTTTGTTTGTTAAATATAGATAAGTAACTAAACTACAAGCTATTACATGGACTATTGTTGGAGTGACCGATCCTTCTTAATACGTAAAACGTATTTCCAACAATCTCCCCCTAAGGGAGGTCACTCCAAACAAGGGCATTACCCAAGTTACAATAATAAGGTAAACCTAGCATACTATGCTTGTCTTGAGCTCGTAGTCTTCGTCTTTCTTTTCTTTTTCTTTTCAGGTGAACATACTGATGTGATCTTTGATATCAATCTTGAGAATTAATCTCTTGCCTTGATCTCGTGCATCCATCACTTGTGATCTTCGCCTCCTCGTGACACCATGTCCCATATACTTATACCTTTGTAATTCTTGAAAGCTTCAGAGTTCGATACAACGGAAGACTTAACTTTTAGGCTTTCTTGAATTAGAGGAGGTATTAAGTACATAAAGTGTAAGCATGCGGGGACGACTTCTTCTCGGATTCCGCAACGCCACCGTCTTCAAATGCCGCAACATAAGTAGACACGAACGAAATGGCTTTGAACATTTCATTCTAATTTGGTAGCATTTTAACTCCGGTCGGTGAAGACCGTTGGACGATATAAAATATCGTACTTATGGCAGGTAGATTTAATTAAAAATCTCCTTGACAAGATTTCGCTGGTAAACCCGTTCTCTTTACTCGACCGTCCAAAGCTGACTGCGAACGTAAAGAGTGAATCATTGGGATAAAATTATCCGCATGATTGAAGCCGTCAATTCTGATTCCTGGAACAAGTTTGATTCAATTAAGAATCGCACCATCGTTGCTTTCCAGTTGTCACGAGCTTGATTCGTATTGAATCTTGCAAGTTACCTACCAAGTGCTGTTTAAGGTTAACACTAGAAGGATTTCCACTCATCACTATGAACACTAAGGTATCACTCTGAGTGTTCTGGCAAGATCACTAAGATATTGCGTAGAGGCCTGAAACGTGTTTAAATTCAGTTAAGAATTAAACCACTGTTGCTTTCCAGTTATCACAAGTTTGATTCATAAAGAATCGCATAAGTCACCAACCATGAGCTTTTTGATATTCGCTCAAGAAGGATTTCCATCTTCATTGTAAATACTTTTGTAATACTCGGATGTTCAGGCAAGATCATGAAGATTTTGGGTAGGACTCTTAAGATCTTTCTTACTTTTCACAGTGTGTGAAGAAGCAAGGAAATATGGAAGTGTGTCCTAATGAGATATTTGATGATCTCAAATGGCTCTAGACTCGATCGTGCATTTTGGATTTTAGTGATCAGAGGCTGGAGAGGAGTGTCACCATTTCAATACCAATTTATTCGGAGTGAATAAATCAATAGATAATGTGTTGTCTCCGTGTGATTAAAACAAATACCTTTTGAGAAATATCTGAGTTAGCTGGGATGGGTTGTGCATTGCATCACTGGGTCCATGATGTCTGTCTTCAATATCGAGAATCATTAAAATGATCTCAATAGCATATGTGTTGACCCGGTTTCTGCCTAAAGTTGTAAGGAGGGCTTCTTTCTTTACACCCTTTATCTTTACAATTCTTTTTCATTCTTCAACCCCTTCAATGCTTACCAATACGTCATAACTAGCACCTTGTTGTGATTGTTCCAGTGCTAACTTAAGTACTTGTTCGGCATTCAGCTACATTCATAATCTTTTCTCCATCTTTTCCTAAGGACGACTATTTCTAGCTATGGAATGTCCTTCGCGAGATTCCTCCGGTTTTGGAAGAATCATAGGACTTAACCTATCCTACCATCCTTATGTCATCACAATCTTCATCGTCGTGAAATAAATGGGTTGTGGGTAAGTATAAATCACCATGAAATCCATTTTTGATATGCAAATCCATTTTGCTCCCCCTTAACATAAGCCACGATATTCGAAAACATTTCGCATATGTCGGGATGAGCCATCACGTTAAGTCAAACCGTTCGTGATAATTTCCCATATTAAATCACATTTCTCCCCCATATTAAAAATATTAACCCAATCGATGTTTTTAATATCAATTGATTTAATGAGGTTTTAACAAAGGTTTTGGGAAGAAAAATGCAAGTCAGTTTATCTTCATGGTATCAAATGTATGAGATATGATACCGATTTGTAACATGATCACATATTCACCATATTAGAAAAGAATTGACAAGGTTGGACCTGATAGATGAGAACATCATATGATAATATCAAATGGTTCTTGTCATCATATGTTGGTCGCCTCGTCACGTCTGAAGTCATCTCTTGACACCACGTGTACGATTGGTATTGTTGTCTTGACACAAGTTAGTGAGCTTGGCACGTTCGGCATCGAAGATTCTGAATGCTTGACAATTGCTCCCCCTCAATTGTTGACCCGTGTTATATTGAAAGAGCTGTAGTCGTCGTTTGAGTAGTCGCATCGTCGATTATGTAGTTACCAATTGTAGATTGCTATGGTTGTAGAGATGATAGCTTCATAAAAACAAAACTTCTCTTGTTTTAACAAATAAATGCACTGAGGCGTACATAGATTTGTGTTAGACCAAGTTATAAAGTAAACTTGATCCCTTACAAGGTTTTAAAGTAAACCTTGCCCGAGAAAATTAATTCCCGTTTTGAGTCAAAGATTTCATAAGAAATACTTGACTTTAATGTGAAAACCGAGTTGCAGTCAGAAATAACTACAAGCCATTTAGGCATGTTTTATGAAATATTTACAACTTTTGTACGAACTCTATTTATGGCGCCGTGTCGATATTAATCAACATTTCTAAGGCCGTAAATATTATCGTACCAAAAGACATGCCTTTGAAAAATAAAGTAAAAATATTATTGGATTTTTATGAATTTTTCAATTTTTATGGCTTTTATATGGTTTTATATTTTTGTATTTTTCTTTTGTGGATAAAAATATAAACAATATATACAGATGATCACCAAGGATACGGAGAATAGTTTACCATCACTATTCTTTCGCTTCATCTGCCAGTTCCTTTAGAGTCTCAGGCGAGAAGGTTCTCATTCCTAGCTTGTCGGCCAAAAATTCAATTCGAGCGCGATCTAAAGCTTTCGTGAAAATATCCGCCAATTGATACTCAGATCGGACAAAGTAAAGCTCGATTACTCCATTTTCCACTTGCTCCTTGATGAAATGGTAGCGAATGTCAATATGCTTTGAACGGGAGAATTGAACGTTGTTGCAACATAAGGCAATTACACTCTTGTTGTCACAGTACATCGGAATTTTGTTGAAACCTAGACCATAGTCGGTTAATTGCGATCTCATCCAAATAATTTGAGCACAACAACCAGACATAGCTATGTATTCTACTTCCGTACTTGAAATTGTAGCGTTTTTCTGCCTTTTCGATGCCCAACTAATTAGTCGATCTCCTAGTAGTTGAAAAGTTCCACTCGTGCTACGCCTTGTATCTTGACAACCTGCGTGATCCGCATCTGCATATGCCATAATTTGAATCGAAGAGTCCTTCGAATACCAAAGTCCCCGATTAATGGTTCCTTTAAGATAACGAAAGATCCGTTTCACAGTAGCCAAGTGTAACTCAGTAGGTCGAGTTTGATACCAAGCACACATACATATGGCAAACTGAAGATCAGGTCGACTAGCTATGATATACAGAAGGGTACCGATCATTCCATGATACAGTGTCGGATCAACGGCAACTCCATGTGGATCTGCATCAAGTTTAGTTCATTCCACCATTGGAGTGTCCACGGGGTCACAAGATTCCATCTTATACTTCTTAAGCGATTCAAGGGTATACTTGGATTGAATGATAAAGATGCCTCTGGGACTCTGAGATATCTGAAGACCAAAGAAGAATGAGACCTTGCCCATCATTGACATCTTAAACTTGGAAGACATGAGTTTCCCAAATTCGATGGATAAGGTTTGGGTCGAGGCTGCAAATATAATATCATCAACATATATTTGTACCATAATCATATCTTTACCTCGTTTTTGAATAAACAACGTGGGATCCACCTTGCCTTTAGCGAAGCCTTGTGTAATGAGGAATTGTGATAATAGATCATACCATGCACGTGGAGCTTGCTTCAACCCATAGAGAGCCTTCTTAAACTTGTACACATGATTAGGATAATTAGGATTCACAAAATCATCCGGTTGTTGAACATAGACCTCTTCCTTGATTTCACCATTAAGAAATGCCGTCTTCACATCCATTTGATAGACGATCATATTCATATGAGCTGCATAAGCGAGGAATAGTCTAATAGCTTCCAAACGGGCAACAGGTGCAAAGGATTCCATAAAGTCGATGCCCAATAATTGCTTGTATCCACGAGCTACTAGTCGAGCTTTGTTCTTCAATATTCCGCCTAACTCATCGAGTTTCACCTTGTAAACCCATTTCAAAGTGAGTATCTGCACTTGATTCGGGCATGGGACAAGTTCCCATACTTCAAGACGTATAAATTCATTAAGTTCTTCTTGCATAGATTTTATCCAACATGATTGAGTAAAAGCTTCTTGCCATGTCTTAGGTTCAACTTCAGTGAGAAAAGCATCAAAATGATAAAACATTGCATTTTCTTGTAACTGACTTCGTGTGGATACCGAACGATTAGGGTCACCAATAATAGAATCTATAGGATGATCCTTTGTCCACTTGCTGCCATGTTCACGAATCCGTGGATTGGAGTAAACTGTAGTTGGAGCTTCCTCTGAGGTGGACGACCCGGCTTGATTAGGGTCGGGAATTAGTACACCAAAGAATGGAAGTTCACGCATTTGAGCGAATTCCAGATCGTGATCATCATCATCCTCTTCATCATCAATAGGCATGACGTGGGTAATTGATTCGGGTATTGGTTGAGAATTACTAGATGATGGTATATCTTGACCAATTGTAGTTGCATATGTGTCTGATTGTGCTTCGCTTGCTGGAGTGACAACTTCGGTTACCAGAGCTATTATCTCAGGTTCTGGAGCAACAATAGTTGGAGGAGTAAAGAATTCATCAAAGAACGGTTGAAACAACGTATCCCATTCAGTCCTAGAAGGTGGTGTAAATGATGAAGTAGGGTTGTTTGGGACAAGACCAGAACTAATGTTACTGGGTCCCATTTCATGAAGTACGGGTTCAGAGCTGCTTTGCTCAGAAGCCATTGCTGTCAGCTCATCAAAATCAACATTCATAGTTTCGAGGATCTTACGAGACTTACAGTTGTAGATTCGGTAAGCCTTCTTTGTGGGTGCGTAACCAATGAAAATACCAATATCAGCTTTTGGTTGAAGTTTTCCCAAATTGTCACCATCATTATTTGGATAGCAAAGAGAACCAAATACATGAAGATATGATAAATCTGGTACTTTTCCATGGAGAAGCTCATAAGGTGTTTTACCATGGCGTTTACGAATTAGTGACCGGTTTTGGGTGTACACTGCTGTAGATACTGCTTATGCCCATAAAAACAATGGAGCCTTTGCGTAAATTAACATCGTTCGAGCAGCTTCATAAGTGTGCGATTTCGCCTTTCAACGACACCGTTTTGTTGTGGAGTGCGTGCAACGGATGTTTCGTGAGATATGCCAACTTCTTCATAATAATCACGCAAGATTTGATTCACAAATTCGGTTCCATTATCTGTAAGAATGCGTCGGACAGTAGTGTTGACACGCACTTGAATCATCTTGAGAAATTCGATGATGAATTTAGGTGCCTCATTTTTTGTTGTAAGAAATTTCACCCATGTAAACCGAGAGTAACCATCGACAATTACGAGGATGTACTTTTTGCCACTAAGACTTTCAACACGTATTGGCCCACAAAGATCCATATGCAACAGATAAAGTTTCTCTTGGTTGGTGTCTTCCGTCTTGGGTTTGTATGATTTCTTAGTGCTTTTCCCCATTGTACACGCATAACACAAATGATCCTTGTGAAATGAAAGTTTAGGAAGACCACGAACAAGTTCGTTTTTCGCCAAATGATTAATAGCGTCAAAGTTAAGATGAGATAACCGTCGATGCCATAACCATGACTTAGTCTTCGATGCTTTGGAGAGAAGACATACGGGAGAAGTGGCCATCATGTCTTGTAGAGACAAAGTATACAAATTATTCCCTCGAGTACCTTTCAATAAATCAACCCCTTCCAAATTACGAATGAAGCAGTTATGCTCTCGAAAAGCAACTTCTAGGTTTGCATCACAAAGTTGTCCCACAGAAAATAAGTTGTGACCGAGACCTTCCACATAATACACTCTTGAAATAATAACATTCCCAATATGATATTCACCATAACCCATTATCTTTGCAATATGATCATTTCCAAATCGAACCGTACCAAGAAACTTGCTGACGAAATTTCTGAGCTGAGAGCGATCTCCGGTCATATGCTTGGAGCAACCAGAGTCCAAATACCAGAGAACAATTTGGACCACCTGTTTTCAACAACAACAGTAGACAATGCATTGGAAACTATTTGTTCCGGAGTGTTAGCAGATACATATAGAAGATTATCAGAATTGCTAACATTTGTGTGACCCTTAGATTTCCTGCGTTTTCTAATGTGAGTTTTAGCACTAACAGGTTTTACTGTTCCAACTTTCTTAGGTTTTGGATTATTTGCGGGCACTATAGTGGGATTAGACCTATTGAAAGGGCACTTGGTTCCTTCAGTAGTGTCGGTGTTCCTAGTTA
Organism: Glebionis coronaria; assembly: GCA_025667525.1. Classification (NCBI taxonomy): domain Eukaryota; kingdom Viridiplantae; phylum Streptophyta; class Magnoliopsida; order Asterales; family Asteraceae; genus Glebionis; species Glebionis coronaria. Next base: position 424,743,912 of record CM046879.1, on the reverse strand, counting down.
AAGGACACGCTTGTGTTTTGGTAGCCTTGGTACTCCTAGTTAAGGGGCACGCTTTCTTCGCTGTAGTGGGAGTGATCCTAGTTAAAGGGCACGCATTTCCTACTATAGTGAAAGTTCTACCAGTAGGGCGCCACATCCAACCAACTTGGGTTAACACTTTCCCAGTCGGTTTCCATTCTAATCCATTTTTCCGGGCATACATCTCATTTACATGGTCAATAAGGCAAGAATCATGACGACTAGAAAACATACATTCATTGCAATTCCAACATTTCAAATTAGAATTCACACTAGGCTTAGAACGCTGCACAACCGCAGAGCCTTTAGGTTTAGCTACATAATTCTTTTTATTCAAAACAGAAATAATATTCCTAGGATGGGCTTCTACTTTCTTTTTCACTTGACTACTAGATGGGGGCAAGATCCTATCATTCTTCTTGTTTCTTTTAAGCTTAGATCTTTGAGCCTTAGTAGTGGTGCTTACTCCTGTAGAAGGCAACACGGGAATATTAGAAGCTGGTTTTGATTTCGCCTTATCTTTAGTGACCAAAGTTTGAGATGGTTTAGTCCTAGGGCCCTTATTAAATGGTGTGACGGCTATAAGGTTCCTTTTGATTGCACTAGAGGACGATGCTGAGATAGTGGTTGCATTATCCACAACATTCTTACCTTTTAGAGTACGAAGTGTTTCCTTTAACTCAGCCAAGACCAGATTTTTATCACAAATTTATTCCTTTAAATCAGATATTTCCACCGACTTTCGATTCAATTGTTCAATCAATGATTGATTCTGTGTAGTGGTATTAACACATGCGGGCTTTACTGAATCGAAGAGTCGTGTATCTTTCTGTTTTAAGTTATCAACTTTGGACAAAATCTTGGAAACCCGATTATCTAGATCAAGTTTAAAGTTCTCAGCGGCCTCAAGTACCTTCACACAGTTAAGCTCCTTAGATTTCTCTATGTCTATCGGCAAAGATTTAGAAACTTTGTCACTTGGCTGACGCTGTTTTGATTGTAAATTCAATCGAATTTTTTTTTCAAAGTTTGCATCATCAATATTAACACCTTCGAATGACGTTTCAAAGATTTCTTGAATAAATTGTTGCTCGCATTCAAGCGAAATACAATGTGTTTGAATCTCATCAAAACGTTTTGAAAGCGAAGAATATGAATCTTGAAGCTTTAAAAATTCAGTGTCAGATTCGTGACAAGTACTATCTACCACATTATCCACAGATTCAACATTATGCACAATCGAATCATTATCAACACTTTTATTCAGACAGACGGAAACTATATCATGAGACATCACTTGCGTCAGAAGCTGATCATTTTGGCGTGAAACCCGTTCTATTTCTAGTAAACTGTTTTCATAAGCATCATCCATTTCATTGAAAACACGTCTAACTTCTTCTATTTCAAAAAGCGAATCTTGATCAAGATTACTAAGACAAGCCTTAACATTCTTTACAAACGGAACAATTTCGTCTCGAAACACAGCTCTTGTGTGCTCAAAATTCCATTCACCTTCCGTTATGGCCGAAGCCGTCGTACGTTCCAAAATGACCTTGTCAAAATCGGCTAAGTGTTGGTGTACCTCATTTAAGTTAACGGACGCCTTTACTTACCGGTGGAATTAACTTCGTTAAATCCGTTTTGACAAGTGTAGGAGACGTACTAGGAGGGTTTTCATTTGACAAACTTTGAGGCACAAGAACTGTCAATTCAGCTAATTCCTTTTGTAAGCGAATGCGGGTCTTTTTAGACAATTGATCTTTGTTATACTGATCATAATCAATTGTATGGAATTTTGAAAGCATTTTAGAATGAGTTTCTTCCACAAGTGACTGTGTCTCCTCAGTACTACGAACAAAAGGTGCTTCTTTCGATTTGCCAATTATGGTCATATCATAAAGAACGGGAATATATTCCTGAGCTTGTTTTGCATAACCCGGGATTAGGTGGTAAATCTTGAAGACGCTTAAGTTCGAGTTCTTTAAATGATTTAGTTAAAAGATGAACCTTTTTTGTGGAAGCGTATTGTTTTAAAAGTTGTTGTTCTTTGAATTTAAGAAGTTTGGTAGCGTTGATTTCCGATTCAAAATTTTTAGACTCGAGAGTTTCGAAATCCATTTTAAGTTTCTGAAAATCATTGACAACCGACTCTTTTGCTTTTAATTCATTGGAAAGATTAGATTTTAATGATTCTATTTCTTTTAAGTGTTCAATCTTTTCAAAACGAAATTGGTCAAATTCAGAATAAATTATTTTTTCAGCTTGAGGGACCATTTCAATTGCTTTGACCTTTTCTTTATGCAACGCAAGCTCAACTGTTAGGGTGGAATTCGTATCTACGGATTGTCTGAGAGCCATGTGCATTTGATCAATAATATGTTTAGGCACCATGACCAAATCATGTTGAGCATATGATTCCATACCCGTCGTAGCATTTGGTTGAGGTTCACTCAAATGTGTAGGATTGGATACCACATCATTTGAGTTACTAGTTCCCGAATGCTGTTCGAGGTTGTCATTTTCATGCCCAACTTGATGTTGGTTATCATCAATATTATTAGATTTGGTTGGTACCTCACTGACGACATCAGAACCATAGTGAGAGAGATTAGCAACGAGAGCAGCTTGGGCAGAGTGAATATCATCACAATTCGAATCATATGCGTCAAGATCATTTGCTTGATAAGCTGCATTAGAAGTGGAAACGACTGCAATGCCTTCAGTATCTGCTGCCCCTGGGTCTGCAAGAAATTCTAACTCCTCTGAATCCAAAATCTTTCCCTTTGACTGAGCATCGACCAAATACATCTTCTCACGAAACCATGCATCATCCCTCCTCCTTTTCGGCTGAGTGCATTCCCTAGCCATATGACCTTGTCCTCGGCAATCGTAGCAAGTCACAACCTTTTAGGACCAATGGGTCTTCCATTTCCATTAGCTTGAGAATTCACAGCTTGAGCATTCACAGTCCTTGTAGGAGGTCCATATAAATATTGCCTTCCCTGAATAGGTTGTACTATTACTTGACAATCTTGAACAGTAGCTTGTTGTCGAGGATTTGAAGAGGTGCGGAGCTGATTGTTTGTTGGTGGAAATCCTCTAGTTGCAACAAGTTTTGACAAGTAGGCAGTGAGATGGTTTAGAACATCAGCTGGCGTATCATTTGGAGTAAAGACCGGTGCTTGGATTGGTGGAAGTTCATTAGAGTAGAAAGCTTGTGCTGGTTGTGCTTCTATTGGAAAATATCCTTGCTGAGGAGTATAGCCCATTGGAGAAGTGTTGGCTTGTGATGGTGATGTCTGATATGGTGATTGTTGTGGAAAAGATTGTTGATGAACACTTTGTTGAAATGCTTGTTGTGGCATCATTGGTGGTTGATAAGATGGTTGCTGTGGTTGCTGATAGGTGTGTGGTGGTGGCTGCTGCAAGTATGATGGTTGTTGATAAGTATAAGCCATGTTTTATTGAGAAGCATACATGGCAAGTGGATCATGAACTTGAGGTGTAGACAACCGAGCCTCGATCACATGGCACTCGTGTTGTTGAAGAAAAGCTTGAAGTTGATCCACATTGGTGTTATGCAAGTCCTTAGCCAATTTAACATCCGTCACATATTTTTTCCATTCTGAAGGAAGAGTGTTCAAATACTTGGTGTTCAATTGAAAGGTAGGAATTGACATGCCATAGATATTGAGCTCATTCAACAATAGGGTAAATCTCAGATAGTAATCATTGAGAGTCTCCCCTGGCACATAGGCAAACTTATCAAAAGTATCATAAAGCTTACACTCTCGTTCTTGTTTAGTTAACGAGGTGCCTTGCATGAGAACACGAATTCTATCCCATAACTCTTTGGCAACTTTATGTTTGATGACGAGTTTGTAGACATCTGGAGGAAGGGCTTGGAGAATGATATTTGTAGCTTGTTTATCACACTTGTCTTGTATCTTAGCATCTCCAGTTAGTTCACCCGTAGTACGAGGACGAGTAACAGCACCTTCCATCACAGTACCATATACCAATAGTCCATTGAGCATCGATGCCCAAATGAGATGTCCATTCTCTTTGTTCAACATATAAAGTTCCATTCGGGAAGCCCATTCCTCATACATAGTCTTCACCAACATTGGTGGACGATTATCCGTACCCGAGAGGATGGACTTATCCGTTAGAGATGTGTACTCCATTTCAATAAGTTAAGATTTACAAAGTTGATCGGTCAATTAAAGAAAGTAAGTGTGTTTGTTGTTGTGAGCTGAAGTCGAGAAACAATGTTAAAATCCCCTAAAATATGTTCTCGATAAACCAAAAATTCCAAGTCAAAATTACACACGAGTCGAAATTTTTTATGGAATAATTTTTTATTGTAGGAATGTTGATCGGAAAGCTGTCGGAATATGCCTATCGGAATACCCTTGATCGGAATGTCCTATTGGAATACCCTTGATCGGAATGTCCTATCGGAATACTCTTGATCGGAATGTCCTATTGGAATACCCTTGATCGGAATGTCCTATCGGAATACTCTTGATCGGAATGTTCTAATCGGAATACCCTTAATCGGAATATCCTTTATAGGAATGCACCAAATCGGAATACAAATCGGAATGTCCCTTATAGGAATGCACCAAATCGGAATACCAAATCGGAATCCCTAGACCCTATTCCGGTTACACTGATCGGAATAACTATAAACCCTTTTCCGATGACCTGATCGGAATAAATCCCACTTTTCTCGGACAAAACTCAACCAATTCGTGATTTTAAGCCAAAAAATGATCAAAACACCCAAAAATTTTGTGTTTTTAGCCAAAGTAACAAAACCAAATCACTACCACAACTATGTAGATGATTTGTATCAAGAAAAAACCATAAAAAACACAAAAAAAATTTTGGACGTGTGTTTATATAGATCAAAAGGCTACAAAAATCAAGAACACGAACACATAAACAATACAATCATCCCATGGCTCTTGATACCATTTGTAGGATATGTAAATCTTGCTTATGTTTTAGAGAGAGAAAGAGATAGAGAGATGGTAGATTTCACACAATTCTAGAGAGAGAAAATAAGAAGAACTATGTGTAAAAATGAATAACCACACACCCTCTCCATCTAAGGAGAGGGTTTATATATCCAAGCCCTTGTCATGGGCTTGGGCTTACATTTGGGCCGGCCTACACATGTTGTAGGCTAGGCTTGGGTTTGTTTGTTAAATATAGATAAGTAACTAAACTACGAGCTATTACATGGACTATTGTTGGAGTGACCGATCCTTCTTAATACGTAAAACATATTTCCAACACGGATCGGTAAGAAATGAGTTGATTTGGTAAGTCGATCTACGATAACCCAAATTGCATCGTGCTTCCTCTTGGTAGGCGGAAGACCAGTAACAAAATCCATGGTGATTTTGTCCCACTTCCACTCTGGAATATCTAGCGGTTGAAGGAGACCGCCAGATCGCTGATGCTCGATCTTAACCTGCTGGCAGGTAAGACATTTGGAGACGTAAGTGGCCACATCCTGTTTCATACCGCTCCACCAATAGTACTGCTTGATGTCATGGTACATCTTAGTCGAACCAGGATGTATAGAGAATGGGGAGCTATGAGCTTCAGCTAACAAGGCTTTCCGGAGTTCTTGGTCATCAGGAACACAAAGTCTCGTGCCCTGCCATACGATACCATCTGCATCTACTCTGAATTCCGTCTGTTTCTCTAAATTCTATACTATCGCCCAGATTTCTCCATCATCTTTCTGAGCTTCCTTGATCTTAGAGAAACTCGGGTTCTACTCTAAGATTAGCCCAGTAACCGTGCTGTCCACGTACCATGATCTCGATGTCTAGTCGCTCCAAGTCTCTTATGATTTCCTCCTCAATTTTAATGTCGTTGATCATTCCGGACTTTCTGCTAAGAGCATCTGCTACTACATTTGCCTTTCCGGGATGATACTGTATATTAATGTCATAATCCTTCAACAGCTCTAACCATCTCCTCTACCTCATGTTCAATTCACGTTGAGTGAAGTTATACTTCAAGCTCTTGTGGTCCGTGAAAATGTCACATGATTCTCCATATAGGTAGTGCCTCCATATCTTCAATGCAAACATGACTGCAGCAAGTTCCAAGTCATGCGTAGGGTAATTTTCTTCATAAGGCTTAAGCTGTCGTGAAGCGTACGCGATCACTTTCCCATGTTGCATGAGAACACAGCCAAGTCCCTTCCCCGATGCATCGCTGTAGATTTGAAATCCACCCGTAGCATATGGGAGAGTAAGAATTGGTGCAGATACTAGCTTCTGCTTCAGGTCTTCAAAGCTCTTCTCTCGTTCTTCATTCCAGACGAATTTCTCCCCTTTCCGCATCAGTTTGGTCAATGGTAGTGCTAAGCGGGAAAAGTTCTCCACGAACCTACGGTAATAACCAGTTAAGCCTAAGAAACTGCAGACTTCCGTCGCTGAAGTCGGCCTCGACCACTTAGTAATGGCCTCAACCTTCGCTGGATCCATAGTGATTCCTTCTGCTGATACAATGTGACCTAAGAATGCCACCTTGTCTAACCAGAACTCACACTTGGAGAATTTAGCATACAACCGCTTCTGGCGAAGAATCTGTAGTACTGTACGAAGATGGCCTTCGTGTTCCTCCTTGGACTTTGAGAAAATCAGGATGTCATCGATGAAGACAATGACGAAATTGTCCAGAAAATCATGGAAGATTCTGTTCATTAAGTCGATGAACACTGCTGGAGCATTTGTCAGGCCGAATGGCATAACTACAAACTCGTAGTGGCCGTAGCGGGTACGAAAAGCAGTCTTGGCGATATCCTGCTCCTTGACCCGTAGCTGATGGTAGCCTGACCTAAGATCAATCTTGGAAAAGTGTTTGGCCCCTTGAAGTTGGTCAAACAGATCGTCTATACATGGTAGTGGATACCTATTCCGGATAGTAATCTTGTTGAGCTCGCGATAGTCTATGCAAAGACGCATACTGCCGTCCTTCTTCTTAACAAATAAGACCGGTGCGCCCCATGGAGATGCGATCGGTCGAATGAAACCTCGTTCAAGAAGTTCTTGCAGTTGGTCCTTCAGCTCCTTCAGCTCTATGGGAGCCATGCGATAAGAAGCCTTGGAGATTGGTTCAGCTCCTGGAATAAGCTCGATACTGAATTCCACTTCTCGTGCAGGTGGTATGCCCGGAAGTTCTGCTAGAAAAACATCTTGGAATTCCGACACTATAGGTTGATCCTGAATTGATGGAGATTCAACATCCATGTCGTGAACCGTAGCTAGATAACCCTCGCAACCATGTGACAGTAATGCACGCGCTTATAGGGCAGATATGATTTGTACAGACCGTCCGGGTATGAACCCGTTATGAATGTACTCTGGTGCATTAACATCATCGAAGATAACTCGATATGAATGGCAGTCTATGGTAGCATGATGCTTGGATAGCCAATCCATGCCCAAAATCATGTCGAAGTCATTCATGTCCAGCGGAAGTGCGTCAACAGGTCGAACCTTATCGTCAAATTTTAGGGGAAGACTTTTGTATACATGGGTGATTAATACAGAGTCCCTCAAAGGCATGGAAATAGTAAGCCTATTCTCTAGTGGCATGGGGAGCATCCTAATGTTCTTAGCATAAGCAGTAGAAATAACCGAGTGAGTATCACCCGTATCGAAAAGAACACATGCAGCTTGACCATACATATACAAGATTCCAGTGATGGTACCTGTAGACTTGTTGGCCTGGTCTCGAGATGTCGTGTAGACACGTCCGGTGGTAGGAGGCGGCTTGGAATCAGCATGTCCCGATGTACCCTCTATCTCACCCTTACAGCAATCCTTCATGATATGGCCAGGAAGACCACACTTGAAGCATGCGTCAGTGTTACAGCGACATGGCCCTGGGTGCCTACGGTGGCAAGTAGAGCAAAGAGGATGAGTAAATCCTTCAGCAGGTGCTCTGGCTGGCTGGGAACCTGATAAAACATTTTACATAAGACATGATAATAGGGTACAAAGGACAATGCGGATAATCGTAAGATTAAATACCAGTGATAGCTGGATGGCTAGGCTGTGAACCTCTCTGGTTCTGGTCCCTACCGTTTCCATGGTTCCTGGTAGAAGTTTTTCTAAAGTGTTAGAATATGAGTTATAACATGAAATCATAAGAAAATTCGTAAGTATTAGGACCTGCTGCTGTTGGAGTGTCCAGCGTTGTTACGGTAATTATCATTACCGCCACACCTATCCGTAGCAGAACGGTCGTTAGTTTGACTGTTTCCCTTGGGCTGATGAGGCTGCTGTTGAGTAGCCGGCTGAGACCGGTCCCTAGTTTTCTGCCTGGAAGATACATTTAAAGAGATGTGTAGAAACTAGAAGTGGGGGGAGGGGTGAATAGTTTCTTATATTTACTTGTTAAAATGTGGTTTTCAAAAATATTTTTTCAAAAAAACTTAGGCCTGAGGAAATATGTGAAATCTTCTTATGCACAATATGAACAATGATAGTGTAACTAAGCTAATACTAACAAATATATGCACAAAGAATAAAGAATGTAAAGAGTTAAGGGTAAAGAAAGATCAAACCGAACACCAAGGATTTATAGTGGTTCGGCAACGAAGCTCAATCCTCGTTCCTACTCCATTCCTCGAGTACTCCTTACTCGAGAGTTTACTACACAACAAGCTCCTTATGGTGGAGAAAACCGTACACGTCGCTTAACCAATTGCCGACTCTAAGCTAAAAGTCGAGCCCTAATCGTAGCTAGGACCAATCTAAACAACTATACTTAGTACATACACAACTTCCAAATAGACACAACTACTTGGATCTTCTCAACTATGACACAACTACAAATGTATAAAATTAGATCTTCAATGGATCTTTGGTGGTGGACTCAACACTTCACAAGGATAGTGTTCTTCTCTTTGCACTTGGAGAGGAAGGGATGGAAGAACAAGATTCACTTCTTAAACAAGTAGTAATCAAACAAATGATCAAAGATTTGAGTGATTAAAGAAGAGTGTTTGAATCTGGAAATAGATGTTCAAAAGAGGTGAATTGAAAAGCTGAGAATGGTCCACTATTTATAGGACAAAAGGGCCAACGGCTATATCTGCCCGCGGTACCTTATCTTAGCCCGCGGTACCTTATCGATAAGGAACCGCCTAGGAGCTAAGGTACCGCTGGACTAGGCTCCGATCCCTTTTTGTCCTTTAGTGGTGGAGGTCATATCTGGTTTAAAAATTATCCTGATAGAATATTCCTAACCAAATAAGAATATGCCATTTTCAAATTTTCAAATAATTAATTTAATAAAACATTTTCTTAAAAAGAAAGTTTAATAAAAACTTGTCACACTTAATAAAAAGTGAGTTTTAAGAAAAGATTAAATCACTTGATCACTTGATTAAGGTTAGTACTTGTTTATCCATACCTTAAGTGAAAATGGGTAAAATGAAAAATACTTGAACTCAAGAATTCATTTTTCGTTGTTTTCGTAAATGCTTGTTTTTACATATTGTCGTAATCAAAACTAAGCGAGACCAAAAAATGCAAGTAACGTTTTTAGGCATTATTGCATTAACAATCTCCCCCTTTTTGATTCCGACAATACATAAACTCAATCACACAAAAAACAAGATTTTCGAAGACGAGTTTATTCATTTCTCCCCTTTGTCGAAGCAAAAAGGTTGCACAAGTCGGTGTTGAAGAGACGGACTTTGCAAAGACTCCCCCTTGGTGCTTACTCCCCCTAGCTTGGGGCACCGAGGAATCGAGATATGGTGACAAGCTACATAGAAGGGTTAGTTGAACAAAAGAAACAACCAACAATATATAGCAATAGGTCACAAAAAATAAAAGAGAAGAAAACACAAAGACAAAGATCCAAGATAGGTTACTAAAAGAACATCATACAAAGAAGTATGGAAAAAGAAACAAGCCAAAAGCATAAATATAATCCTAGTTATTCTAGAATTCTAAGATTTGCTTGAATTTGGTGTCTTGTGGATAAGCAACCAATGCTTATATGAAAGACAAGGTAATGGCGGAGGGTGGTGGTGGTGGCTTGTTGGAGATCTCATAATCATAGTGAAGAGGAGGCTTGATTAAGAGACTCTTGATGTAGCTCAACTCCTCATAGATGTGTGCCATAGCAAGATGTTGATATTGACAACAATGACAATATGTTCCATGGTGCATGACATTATCATGAGAAGGAGAAAGAACACTAAAGGGTGGTTAATAAGTGTGAAAACACTTATCCTTTTACCACTTATTTCCAATAATAACAAGACCAAAACGTGTAATTTATGTCGTAAAAGTCGGAATTACGCGTGGTTTGTGTTTTTATTGTGTTTTAGGACCAAAAGATGAAAAAGGAAGAAAACACGGGCTTTCACGGGCTTTTATCGAAGAAAACGGGAAAAGACGAAGTCAAAAGATCAAGAGTGCAAAAAGAACGGAAGTCCAAGGCCTATTCTGAAGATTTATCGAAGAAAAAGTCTAAAGACGAAAGTTTAATGAAGTCAAAGAACTCAAGTCTAATAGAAGAAGAAAATTACAAGACAAGTTCAATATACATCGACAAATCCCGAGACGACGTCGAGAAAGACAAAGGATTTAAATCGAGTCGAGAAGAAAGAAAGAAGAGGCAACACATGCACACCTTCCCATTTTCCCTATAAATACCCTCCTAATACACATTAGGAGGGTTGGTTAGTTTTTAGTAGTTAGTTTCATTTTCATTTTTCCTTTCTAGTTTTTAGAGAGAGAAAGTTCTCAACTTTCTCTCACTAAGTTTTCATCTTTTCTTTCTTTTAATCTTTTAAGATTAAGCTTTTTGTATTTGGAATTCATTAATCAAGTTTAAGTTTAAGCTTTTAATCTTTAATCTCTTTCTACCTTTCTTTATTTTAGTTAATTTTGGTGCGAAATATATTTGATCCGTGTTGATCTTGATGTTTTCGTGCTTAAAAAGTTAATCTTTTTATTCATACTTAAGCCTTCATACGGTTAAGCTTTAAGATCTTTGTGCTTATTGGCTTATTTGTACGTTTAGCTTATTTACTTTTTGAAAGTTTTCTTAAAAAGTTTTATCTTTTTATGGCTTGATTTAAAAGATTGCTTATTTTAAGTTGGATAAGTTGTTATTCATGCTTATTTAGTCTATTTCAGTATAGATTCGTTCAAGTTTTGGTGTTAGCTTATCAAAATAGCTTATCACTTTGCTTATTTTCGAATCCCAAATTAATCAGAAAAAGGTAAACCCTTTTCCGATTAGGCTTTCCGATTGGCCCTCTTTATTCCGATCACTGGATCGGAAAGGGGTTTTAAACATTCTGATTTGACTCGGTTTCATGTATTCCGATTGTAGGTTTTAAATATATTCCGATTGAAGTAATTTTTGACTTATTCCGAAAACAAGCCTTAAGTGATATTCCGACCAGTATTTCTTTTATGCATTCCGATCAGCCTTGTTTCCGACCATACATTCCAATTGTAGCATTTTAGATATTCCGGTTTGGCTGTATTCCGATCACTTTCCGACGGGTTTAATTTCTTGTTTTTCCAAAGTTTCCAAGTTTTAGATTCATTAAGTTTTCAAGTATTTTTCTAATCTTGTCTTTAAGTTTCCAAGTATTTATTTTTAATTCGTTATTTTAGTTTAATCTTTAAAGCTCTTATTTTACTCAACGACATTTACATATTTGCTATTAGTTTAAAATAGATAATCAACCAAATCATTTATTATTCCACCAAGAACAATTGAGTCACACTTTCTACCAATAGTCAATTCGAAAAGATCGGACGATAAGATTTTATACTTGGTGTTAAAAGCCTTGTATTAAATGGCGCCGCTGCCGGCTCTTTTCGTTATGATTTAAGGTTTTAAGTGAGAGACGCATTGGATTTTGGGATCCGTTCATCTTTGAACGTTATTTTCCTTGCTTTCAAATTTTCAAAAAAATCCTAAAAAATATAAAATTTTCAAAAAAAAAAAAAATTAAAAAAAACATAAAGAAACAAAATATTTCTGCTTTGTTAGTTCTTTTGCAGATGTATGCGCACTCGATCAACGTCTTATCCTGAGCCCGAGACTCTCGATAACTTAGACATGGCCGGTGTACACAATAACAACAATAATCCACCTCAAAACAACATGAATAATAACAACAATGAACCTCTACCGGACAATCGTCCTATGATCGAACTTTTGCAAGCACATGTAGAGGGCAACCACGATGCTATTGTCATGCCCGCGATTGGAGCCAACAACTTTGAGCTCAAATCCGGCTTTATTCAAATGGTCTCCGCTCAACCATTCTTGGGACGTACCATTGATGATCCTCATGACCACATAAAAAGGTTCCTTCAACTCACGAATACGGTCAAATTCAATGGGGTTTCACAAGAGGTAATTCGCTTGCAACTTTTTCCTTTCTCCTTAGAGGGACAAGCCCGACATTGGCTTGATAAGGAACCGCCACAAAGTATTCTTACGTGGATGGACTTAGAGACCAAATTCATAAACTACTTTTCCCACCCTCTCGTACTACCACTTTGGGGAATGAAATCATTACTTTTGAACAAAAGTACGATGAGACTTTTAGTGAATCTTGGGACCGTTTTAAAGAACTTTTAAGAAAGTGCCCACAACATGGTTTTACCAAAGTGCACCAAATTAATACTTTTTATAATGGTTTAAGCATGAATGACCAAGATTCACTAAATAGTGCCTCAGGGGGTAATCTTTTGGTTAAGTCTTCTAATGCCGCTTGGGATATTATTGAGAACAAGTCTAGAGTGCAAACCAAGAGTGTTCGGACCAATGTGGCTGATGCTAGCACTAATGAGAGCGACAAGAGACTTGATAAGCTTACTTCGCTTGTTGAATCACTTGCTCTCCAAGCCGCCAATAATACTAAAGCTATCACTGCCCAAGCAAATGCTATGACTCAATCTTGTGATATATGCGGGGGATCTCACTCATACACCGATTGTCCTTAGACTCACGACAATCCGGAAAATGTGTGTGCCGCCAACAGTACCTATTCTACGAGAGGCTATCAAGCACGTCCTCAAGGTGACCGTAACTTGCTCAGCTATCGCTCAAACAACTTTCTTTCGCCTCCCGGTTTTCCCCCACAAAACCCGAACAACCTCAATCGCAACAATCAAAACCAACCAGGTGCTCCAACTCCATATCAAAACCAAAGAAACCCATATCCACCTCAAAGAAACAACCAAGTTTACCAACAACCTGCTTATCAACCACCCGCCTACCATGCTCCTCCTCTCAACCAACCCACCGCATTACACCAAGATGTTGAAACCTACATGAGGACTAATGATGTGATCGTGTAAAATCTTCAGCGGGAAATGGCCAACATGAAAGAAGATATGGTGAAGCAAGGGAATGGTCTTCGAGCTGATATTCGAAACACTTTGGCAAGTCAAACGAATGACTTGAGGAATATGATGGCTAGTTTCTTCCCTAGTAATCAAGCCTCTGGATCGGGTTCTCTTCTGAGTAACACCGTTTCTAATCCAAGAGGGGAGATGAAAGCAATCACCACTCGCAGTGGAAAAGGTTTAAAGGAACCCAAGCTTCCTACACCTACACCGGTGATTGTGACAAAGGAAAACGAGTCTCTTTCTCCAAATCCTCCATCTTCTATTCCTCCAACTTCTACTTCTCCAATTCCACCACCTTCTACTTCTACCTCTCCACCACCCAAGGGTGTGAGTGCGAATTGTATCCCAAAGCATTCATCTCAACCCAATATACCTTATCCTTCGAGGTTGAGGAAAGAGAAATTAAAGAACACGGATGATATTCAGGTTTCGAACTTTCTTAAAATGTTCAAACAACTGAATTTCAATATCTCCTTTGCTGAGGCTCTCGCTCACATGCCCAAATATGTTAAAATGTTTAAAGATCTTCTCAGTGATAAGGAGAAACTTCTTGACATTGCTCAGACCCAACTTAATGAGAATTGCTCCGCGGTTCTCTTAAGGAAATTGCCCACCAAACTTGGTGATCCGGGTCGTTTCTTGATTCCTTGCAACTTCCCGGGAGTAGAGAATTGCATGGCCCTAGCCGATCTAGGTGGTAGTATTAACTTAATGCCGTTAAGAGTTTGGAAGCAATTATGTCTCCCCGAGCTAGTCCCCACACGAATGACTTTGGTATTAGCTAACCGTACGGTTGCTTATCCAGTGGGGATAGCCGAAGACGTCTTCGTTGGTGTCGACAAATTCACCTTCCCGGTGGATTTTGTTGTCGTTGACTACGAGATGGACCCCCGTGTTCCATTAATCGTTGGACTTCCATTCCTGAGGACCGGTCGCACTCTCATTGATGTAGCCGCAGGTGAATTAATCATGAGAGTTGGTGACGATAAAATCGTCTTCAACATGGGTAAACTTTCTAAGCAGCCTTCGGAAAACGAGAGTGTTAATTTCATTGATGTTCTCGATGAGGCTTGTGAAGAACACTTTCATGATGCTTGTAAAAGTAATCTCTCTTCTCTACCCAATGTTGAGACCGTTGCCTCAATTGCTCCGTCATTAACTCTATTTGGAGAAAGTGACTTGGATGATTTTGAAGCTAGCTTGGGTCCTCTCGATCTTAAGTATGATGATTCTCCCACCAATTGGGATGAAGACATTCGTACAATTGAGAAACTTCTCAATGAAGACTTGTTTTCTCCCCTTCTCCTAAAGAGGTGACTAATGATGATCCATCGTTAGTTACACCATCTATTGAGGATCCTCCTACTCTTGAGCTTAAGGACCTACCGTCTCATCTCGAGTACGTTTTCCTTGAAGACAACAAGAAGTCTCCCGTCCTCATCGCTAAGGACTTGAAAGAGGAAGAAAATCTCGACTTATCGCCGTGTTGAAGAATCATAAGCAAGCGATTGCGTGGAAGATCTCCGATATTCGTGGAATTGATCCTCACTTCTTCACACACAAAATTCTCATGGAGGACGACTTCAAACCCACTATTCAAAGCCAAAGAAGGGTGAATCCTAAGATCCATGACGTAATCAAAAAAGAGGTTATCAAACTTCTTGATGCGGGCATGATCTATCCTATCTCGGATTCACCGTGGGTTAGTCCCGTCCATTGTGTGCCTAAGAAAGGCGGAATCACCGTTGTTCCCAATGAAAACAACGAGTTGATTCCTACTCGTCTCGTTACAGGGTGGAGAGTTTGTATAGACTACCAAAACTCAATGATGCTACGAGAAAGGATCATTTTCCCCTTCCTTTCATGGACCAAATGCTTGAACGTATAGCGGGTAATGACTATTACTGCTTTTTAGACGGTTTCTCCGGGTATTTTCAAATTCACATCGATCCCAAAGACCAAGAGAAAACCACATTCACTTGTCCTTACGGAACATTTGCTTATAAAAGAATGCCTTTCGGCTTGTGCAATGCTCCTGGGACTTTTCAAAGGTGTATGATGGCTATCTTCCATGACATGGTTGAAGAAACTATGGAAGTCTTCATGGATAATTTCTCGGTTTATGGTGATTCTTTCTCTTCTTGCCTTGCCAATTTGGAACGCATGCTTAAGCGGTGTGAAGACACTCGCCTTGTTCTAAATTGGGAAAAATGTCATTTCATGGTGAAAGAAGGCATCGTGCTAGGACACAAAATCTCCAAAGCCGGTCTCGAAGTGGATCGTGCTAAAGTCGATGTTATTGCTAAATTGCCTCCACCTTCAACCGTGAAGGGTGTGAGAAGTTTCCTTGGTCATGCGGGCTTCTATCGTTGATTCATCCAAGATTTCTCTAAAATCGCTCGCTCGATGACCCACCTCTTGGAAAAAGATACTCCTTTCATCTTTTCCAAAGAGTGTCTTGAATCCTTCAATCTTCTTAAGGATAAGCTAACTAAGGCACCGGTCTTGGTTACCCCTAATTGGGAGCTACCTTTTGAGTTGATGTGTGATGCTAGCGACTTTGCTATTGGAGCGGTTTTGGGCCAAAGAGTGAACAAACACTTCCAACCAATCCATTACGCTAGCAAGACAATGACGGGGGCTCAATTACATTATACCACTACCGAAAAAGAGCTTTTAGCTGTAGTGTATGCTTTTGAAAAGTTCCGCCCGTATCTTGTCCTTTCTACCACCATCGTGTATACCGATCATTCCGCATTGAAGTACTTGATGACTAAGCAAGATTCTAAGCCAAGACTTCTTCGTTGGGTTTTTCTCCTTCAAGAATTCAACATTGAAATTCGTGACAAAAACGGAGCTGAAAACCTAGCCGCGGATCATCTCAGTAGACTTGAGGATCCTTATCAAGGGGATCATCCGAATCAAGAGATCAATGACTCTTTTCCCCTTGAGGCCTTAATGTCTATCAACTCTAATCTCGATGACACCCCGTGGTTTGCGGACATTGCAAACTACTTAGCGGGTGGAATTCTCAAGGAAGGGTTAACGTCCCAACAAAAGAAAAAGTTCTTTAAAGATATTGAACATTATTTCTGGGACGAACCTTACCTTTTCAAACAATGTGCTGATCTGATTATTCGTCGATGTGTTGATGGGCCGGCAGCGGTACAAATCCTTGACGCTTGCCATAAAGGACCCACCGGTGGTCACTTTGGTCCTAACTATACCGCGAAGAAAGTATTCGACTCTGGATTTTATTGGCCTACAATTTATCGTGACGCTCACGACATGGTTAAACATTGTGATGCTTGCCAAAGACAAGGCAAGATCACACATAAAGATGAGATGCCTCAAATTTTCATACAAGAATGTGAAATCTTTGATGTATGGGGCATCGACTTTATGGGGCCATTTCCATCATCCAAAGGGAACAAGTACATCCTCGTAGCCGTTGACTACGTTTCTAAATGGGTTGAAGCTAAGGCTCTCCCTACGAATGATGCGAGGGTGGTTGTGAACTTTTTGAAGCAGCTCTTTGCTCGATTCGGCGTTCCTCGTGCTATTATCAGTGACCGCGGGACTCATTTTTGCGATGATCAATTTGCAAGAGTCATGGCTAAGTACGGTGTTAATCATCGTCTTTCCACCGCCTATCATCCCCAAACCAATGGTCAAGCCGATATTTCCAACCGCGGACTAAAGAGAATTCTGGAGCGTACTGTGGGAGAGCATCGTGCCGCGTGGGCCGACAAGTTAGATGATGCTCTGTGGGCTTTCCGTACTGCTTATAAGACCCCGATTGATTGTACACCTTATCTTCTTGTGTACGGGAAAGCATGCCACCTCCCTTTCGAGCTGGAACATAAGGCATACTGGGCCTTGAAATGGGCTAACTTCGACATCAACAAAGCCGGTGATCTTCGGAAGATTCAACTCAATGAGCTAAATGAACTAAGGAATGAAGCTTATGAGAACTCACTGATCTACAAAGAGAAGACCAAGATCATCCATGATGCAAGAATTAAGAACCGAGAGTTCCACGTTGGTGATCAAGTCTTACTTTTTAACTCTCGGTTGAAGATCTTCTATGGCAAGTTGAAGAGCCGCTGGTCTGGTCCATTCACTGTCGCCAAAGTCTTTCCATATGGGACCATTGAGCTTTCTCAGCCAAATGGGCCCAATTTCAAGGTGAATGGCCAGCCCTTGAAGCTGTACTTTGGTGAGGACATCTCTCATGAGATGATTCCATCCCTCACCACGTTTCCCATGAACTAGTTTTGGGTCGAGTCAGGTTCTTGACTCGGTGAACAAAAACAAGCGCTTCTCGGGAGGCAACCCGTGATCTATCTTTACCGTTTTCATAATAAGTGTAGGGGGGAGCCCCGTATGTGTTTGTTGTCTTGTTTCTTATTCTCTACAGGGATTCAAGCTCCAAAGATCCACTCTTGATGACTTTTGACGAACCATGATCCCGTGCTCCAATTGTAACACCCCACTTGGATAAGTGGACCGTTACGTGTATTTATGGCGTGTCATCAAAACATAAGGTAAATGTCCTAAAACATTAACTGACCATAAAGGAATACCGGAATCAAACATCGGTACTCCAAACATAAGCCCAAAACATGAAAAATAAAATACTGAAGGAAAGGACTAAACAATGTCCAAATAAGCAGAATAATGTAAGAAATGCATAAAGTAAGAAGTCTGGATAGCTTCCATCCAAATGCACATGCGCTTAGAATCCTAAAAGCGTCCCGGTGTACCTGCCGTTAGAACATGAAAGGAACTACGGCTGAGCATAACGCTCAGTGAACGGATATAAAGCATGATAAGAATATACTGAACGAAACAAGCGATAGAATACTGGAGCTGTAAGACTGATATGTAACATGTGGTAGAACTCTGCATAAAATCTGAGAAACCTGGTTCATATATACTGATACTGAAATATAACTTTTAAATTCTGAAAACATGCATTTACTGTATTTTATTTGCCAGAGCTTATATAGGTCACGTGCTGTAACAACCGTGCATGAATAACTGGAGGGGTGACCTCGTCATGCTGTAGAGGGGTGACCTCTAAATAACTGTGCTGGGTGGAGGGATCAGCTCCAATGTGAAGGATGTAGAGCACACACCACATTCACCCTGATAAACATGAAACACTTGAAAGCCTAGGATGCATCCATACGCCCCACTAAAAATATACTGATAAAATGGCCAAGCTGAGCTGAGTGGGACGATGCAGGATATCACTCTCCTGCATGTGAGTCACGACACCGGTGCCTCTAGTGCCGTGGTTACGGTACCTCCGTAACTAGTACATAAACTGGTCGTGCTTGTATATAATGCTCAGGCAATTCATTTAGTTATTAACATGATTTCTGATAAACTTAAACATATACTGGGGAAAACATTCGGCGGAAGACGGGGAATCCTAATCATGCATAGAAAGGAAAGTCCTTACTGAAAGGACGGGAAATCCGTACCTCTAGTCCAGTACCGACTGAAAGGAAGACTGAACGAATACTACTCGGGCTTCACGCGTGCTACATAATTACAAGACGCGAGTAAGTTAACTGGTATCCGTTATCAAATTTTCTGATCTTATTGGTTTCTTATATTTATTTTAATGTATTAACGTTATACTAATGGTTACGTACAATGTATATCTGTCGGTAATTAATTTCATAAAAAAATATTTCGCTAATATAAGTACGTTCTTAATTTGTTTAATTCGTTTTCCCAAAATATACCCTTTTTATATTTTTATAAAACCAGTTTATATTTAACTTACTAAATGCATTTTACAACGTTTATTTCAAGTAAACTCATAAAAAGAAATGAGATTTAACAGTCCCAAACGCACTCTTAACTGTTTTAAAACCGGTTGCCAAACAGCCCGTTACCCCTGTAGCCAAACAGCCCTATTCCCTGTTTAAAACCCACTGCCAAACACCCCGTTAGTGTAAACCCCAAACCAAACCCTAATGTTTTGCGGCTGGTTGTGCAGCCAATCACCATAACAACATCCCGACATACAGCCCGGATCATAATATTTATTTAACATGTTTTAAACCCCAATAAATCGGATTAAAAGAAAAGAATAAAACGAATTAGGGTTTACATATGCTTACTAACCGTTTAGGGTTTCAAAACAGCAAATCTATTGTTCTTCTAGGATCAATCCTCGATCCCTTATTCGTGTTTCTTGATGTGGGTCGCGGCAGGGAAGGAGAGAACACAAAGAAAATGTAGGCGGCTGTTTGTTTTGATTTTTAGGGTTTCTATGTGTTTTGTTCGTCTGTATAGAAAAGAAAAAGGGATACTCTCCCGTCTGTTTTATTTTCTTCAAACGGGCCTGGCCCAGTTCACGAGTTGCGGCGCAAGATACATCTGTTGCGGCGCAACAGATCTGCGGATCATGAGTTGCGGCGCACGACACGTGAGTTGCGGCGCAAATTGAAGGGCCTGCAGATCATGGTTCTGCGAATCAAGAGTTGCGGCGCAAGACGCATCTGTTGCGGCGCAACATATGCTGCTGGCAATTATCCCACGTAAAGGAATAATAAACCGCATATTTATAAATTCTCGATTTAAAATACGGGTTTTACAATTCTTCCCCTCTAAAAATAATAATTCGTCCCCGAATTAAAATGCGGCGTACTGGGTTTTACAATTCTTCCCCTCTAAAAGGAGAAATTCGTCCTCGAATTAAAGATGATAAGCTGACGAAGTTATAAGAACTGAAAGAACACGTAGACTGAAAAGACAATTAAGCTGAAGGATGAATTGTCTTCTAATTAAGACATAATGCTGCTTATAGGTATAAACCTGACATGACTGGAATTATCATATAACGTGACATGGCTGAAGAGAACGTAACTAAATTTATTGAAGAAAACAATGAGAGGTCCGGATGGACTCCTCCGTTTCGAGTGGCCTCCCGCTCGAAACGATCCCTTCAAATGTCTAACATAATAAATAAAGTCTTGGTCCTGTTGACCCTGTCCTGATGATGCTGACTGGTTTCTGGTTCCATACTTAAGATGGATTTGCTAAATCTGATAGATTGAATAACTATAGCATGTATGATACATGAAACGATACGTGTAAAATATTCTGAAAAGGTAATATTTATATCTTTGAGCAAGCTGCTGAGAATATATATATAGGGACGAACTACGTGAACAATTGTGAACATGCTAAATGAGCAATTGTGAACGTGGTTCATAATTATATGAGGAGCTTGGAATGAATATATCATGAATGTAATACGTGAATCATACTGTAGAAGTGGTACTAAAACATATCATGAACATAGGCTGACTGAGGAATGAATGCCAAACGATACGGCCTGAGATGTGAAACGTCTGCCTGGTCATGGAATAGTGGTGCTAAACTCGAGTCTGTTCTCTCAAGCTTTCTGTAACCGTATTCGGTAATAACTGAGAAACGTGCATCGTGAAATGGCACACGAACTTGAACGTGAACAACGTTATGAACGCTGACGTGAGCTTAAATCAGGAGATAGCATAAAAGATGAACTGAAATAGCATCATACTGCGAATGAGACTTAAACGTGAAAGTGAGAATAAACATGAAATTAAAGTGGACGTAAACATACACTTGATCGTGAACATGCATTCTGTTTGATATGATGGTCAAAGGAAAGCCATGAATTCGTACGATTTACTGCTGAATTTTAAAATTTTCTGCAGATCTGCTACTACGTGCTCCTTTCGGATGAAAGAGACGTGCAGGCTGATCACATGGTTGATGATAACTTAGATAGCATCATAATTTCTCTGAGTCTGTGGTAAACTGATTACAATTTTTCATGAAATTTCGTCTCATTTCTGTTTCAGACTCCAAGGGTTGCAGTAACTCACTAACATGACGGTGTTCTATCTTGAACCTGCAGTAGGTCAGGCATCTAGATATGAACATAGCTGCATTAACGTGTGATGCGGATTCTATCAGTGTTTTGTCTGGGATTATGGAACATTCTGGCGGAAATCTTGTTGAATAGTCATAAAAGAATTTCTAGTGATGACTGTCGGCGATTTCTGCGGTAGCAGTCAATTGAGTTCTAGAAATTTTATACTACGTTCATAGTCGTCAGTCGGGACCATCAGGTGATGGCCTTCACCTTCGCAGGATTGTCTGGAATTTCTTTCTGTTGAAATAGGGTGGTTCAGATAAGCCACCTTGTTCATCTGAAACATACATCTAGAAAGCTTGCGTATATAATTTTCTCCTATCGGAGAATCTGCGGGGTCGTGAAAAGATGATTCCCATGTCCTTCTCTAGAATTTAGGAGATCAAAATCTTGTCAACGAATGTACTGCCAAATTTGTCTGAGAATTCAAGGAAAATTTATTCATACATTTTCATACTATAGTTGGAGCATTAGGGAGCTCAGAAGTAAAAATTCAAAAATTCTTAGAGTGGCTATAATATGTGCAACAACGGTCTGAAGATCATCATGTTCTTTCCTCACCACTGATGGTAGCATGATCTTGAATTTTCCTGGAAGGATGTTTAAGACACCTCGTAGTAGGTCAATTAAACTTTCTATTCGTGGAATGAATATCGATTTGGAAAGGTGATCTGATAAATTTCTCGATGGGGCGCTAGGGCGAATAGAGTCTAGTTTTGGTAACTCTTGCAGCAATTGCTGCAATTCTTTTAATCGTAGCTAGAACCTTGTAATAAAGAGTTTTGAAAACAGGTTCTGTTCTTGAGACTAGCTCGATGTTAAAATTTCTGTCTCGTGTTTAGGGAGGAATTTCTGGAACACCTTCTGGAATGACATCGGGAAATTTAGGATAATCTGCTGGTCATGGATTCGAGGAATTTCAGAAGTGAATTTATAACTGATAGCCAAAAGTCTTCGTAACTATGTATTGGTAAGTCACGCGCTCGTAAGGAAGAAACAGCTTGTACTGATTTTTCTGGCAAAATATATAATGAATATATTTGGGATTTAATAAGACGGATCTCGTCGTTAACTGAAGGATAACTTAATAAACATGGGAGGTACTGTGGATTCTTTTCTGGCTGAGAGGTAGGTAACTACCTGATTTACATAAAGCTGACATAGGGATACGTGAGTAACGTGGCGACTTCCACTGAGTGGGTTCGTCTGTAACTTTACAGAGTGAATACTGCGTTTTTTTTTTTTTTTTTTTTTAGCTGAGTAATAATCTGGTGGTGGTAACTGAATTTTAATGGTCTGATTTTATGCGTGGCATAACAGAATGAGTATACCCTTTTCTAAAAGATACCCTGAATTACTGAGGGTCTTGCTTGGAACATACTGGAATTAGGAGCTCTGACTCGTACTCTGAGAAGATATTCGTATGACGTGTATCATGACGGTGCCCTGATATGTGTCTTCCGACATGATACCTGAGAACTATGTCTTGACTGATGTCTTGGCACGTGTTTTAATGGGTGAGTCTGAATAAGATTAAGAATTTATGGTAACTGCTAGGGTCGGCGGACCGGTTAGACCACTGACCTCTTGTATTGTTGGTCATGTCCGTGCCGGAGTTCCGATGGTTGCTGACTGATTAATTATAAGCACGATGATTGTCACCACTGCTTTGTCTGTCAATTTATGACGGTCATTATCATGACCGTGATTCATGTGATTATTCTGCTGAGTGGCCGGCGGGGTTCCGGTTCCCACTCTTCGGAATGAAAGTTGGCTGGGTGAAGTGTGACGTCTAACTGAGAAGGTAACAGCATAAAATCGAATGGTAGCGTCTGCTGGTTGAATTTATTCTTGTCAGAAATTTCAAGTTTATAGTTTTCGTCCTCGTTCCGCGGCGTCAGCATCTTGAGAAATCTCCAAGGTTCAGCAGCATCAGCATCAGTGTGGTCTTCAGAGTGTTAGCAGCATCAGCATCTGGTAAAATCTTCAACTCACGAGCAGCATCAGCACCTGGTAGAATATCGACAAGTGGGAACGTCCGCGATGTTTAAGGATCGATTAGTAATATCTATGGAGTAGGGTACCTGGAATACACCTGGACTACTGTACATGAAGTACACAATGAATACTGCACATGGAACACATATGAGACACTATACGTGGAGTACACGTGAAATACTGTACATGGAGTATAACTGAGACACTGTACATGGGGTACATATGGAATACTGTACATGAAGCTGGTGGAAATTTTATGGGATGATCGATACTGGTGTCGATTTTCTGACATTCTCAACGGAAAAAAAATTTGATTTAACTGGTTAGCAACTGAACTGAAACAGTTACTATGATGGCTGAAAATTTCTGCATGGACTTAATGCTGGTTGCATAGAGGCTGAAAGTATGATTAAACAGAGTTTCATCAATGTTCAGTATGAAGACAGAAGACATGATTGATAAAGACCAGAACATGTTTTATCATGAAATAGGATTTTACTATAATCCTTCTGTATTTTAGCCTGAAGGCATCATCACTTTGCTGGAAACATAATCCTCGTAAGGAGACATGAAACTGAATCATCATGTAGATGACATCAACGAGAGGGTATGCAAATTTGACTGTTATAAGGAACACAAAAAGTTAAATCAACTGAGGTGTAATATTAACTGATGTGGACGGCTATGGTTCAATCCACGTTCTTCAAGGAAGGAAAACATGAGACTAAGTCTGGGCTATTCTGGTTCGATCCATACTGGTCAAAATTTTCTTAGAACTGTCATGTATGGAAATTTATAATCTCGGACTAAATATGGATGGCTGTAGCTCAATCCACACTTGTCAAAATTTATGAACTGTCCTGATATGACAAAGGTGAACAACTGTGGATCGGTTCATAAAACATCATTAGACTGAAAAGCATGAAATTTGACTTGAGAACTAAGGAACGATTATGACTGGTTCATTAAGTAATATTTGACTGAAAACATGAATCTGTCATGAGTAAGGGCAAATGCCTATGGATCGGTTTACCAATACAAAATCGGAACGGGCAAGGGTGAACGCCTATGGGTCGGTTCACCAAAACAAAATTCACAGAAAAGCACATGCGACTAAATATGGCCAGTATTGTACCAACCTTTTACTTAGTCAAAAACTTTAAGAAAACCGACTGATAACTGAAGGAAACTGACTGATAAATGCATGAGAAACACGAAAGATAACAACGCCAAAAATATGGGAAGTTCCTGGTGACTACCCACTAGTCACAGGTCAAGTTTTAGAGCCTACAGGTCGAACCTTGCGCTCTGATACCATAATTGTAACACCCCACTTGGATAAGTGGACCGTTACGTGTATTTATGGCGTGTCATCAAAACATAAGGTAAATGTCCTAAAACATTAACTGACCATAAAGGAATACCGGAATCAAACATCGGTACTCCAAACATAAGCCCAAAACATGAAAAATAAAATACTGAAGGAAAGGACTAAACAATGTCCAAATAAGCAGAATAATGTAAGAAATGCATAAAGTAAGAAGTCTGGATAGCTTCCATCCAAATGCACATGCGCTTAGAATCCTAAAAGCGTCCCGGTGTACCTGCCGTTAGAACATGAAAGGAACTACGGCTGAGCATAACGCTCAGTGAACGGATATAAAGCATGATAAGAATATACTGAACGAAACAAGCGATAGAATACTGGAGCTGTAAGACTGATATGTAACATGTGGTAGAACTCTGCATAAAATCTGAGAAACCTGGTTCATATATACTGATACTGAAATATAACTTTTAAATTCTGAAAACATGCATTTACTGTATTTTATTTGCCAGAGCTTATATAGGTCACGTGCTGTAACAACCGTGCATGAATAACTGGAGGGGTGACCTCGTCATGCTGTAGAGGGGTGACCTCTAAATAACTGTGCTGGGTGGAGGGATCAGCTCCAATGTGAAGGATGTAGAGCACACACCACATTCACCCTGATAAACATGAAACACTTGAAAGCCTAGGATGCATCCATACGCCCCACTAAAAATATACTGATAAAATGGCCAAGCTGAGCTGAGTGGGACGATGCAGGATATCACTCTCCTGCATGTGAGTCACGACACCGGTGCCTCTAGTGCCGTGGTTACGGTACCTCCGTAACTAGTACATAAACTGGTCGTGCTTGTATATAATGCTCAGGCAATTCATTTAGTTATTAACATGATTTCTGATAAACTTAAACATATACTGGGGAAAACATTCGGCGGAAGACGGGGAATCCTAATCATGCATAGAAAGGAAAGTCCTTACTGAAAGGACGGGAAATCCGTACCTCTAGTCCAGTACCGACTGAAAGGAAGACTGAACGAATACTACTCGGGCTTCACGCGTGCTACATAATTACAAGACGCGAGTAAGTTAACTGGTATCCGTTATCAAATTTTCTGATCTTATTGGTTTCTTATATTTATTTTAATGTATTAACGTTATACTAATGGTTACGTACAATGTATATCTGTCGGTAATTAATTTCATAAAAAAATATTTCGCTAATATAAGTACGTTCTTAATTTGTTTAATTCGTTTTCCCAAAATATACCCTTTTTATATTTTTATAAAACCAGTTTATATTTAACTTACTAAATGCATTTTACAACGTTTATTTCAAGTAAACTCATAAAAAGAAATGAGATTTAACAGTCCCAAACGCACTCTTAACTGTTTTAAAACCGGTTGCCAAACAGCCCGTTACCCCTGTAGCCAAACAGCCCTATTCCCTGTTTAAAACCCACTGCCAAACACCCCGTTAGTGTAAACCCCAAACCAAACCCTAATGTTTTGCGGCTGGTTGTGCAGCCAATCACCATAACAACATCCCGACATACAGCCCGGATCATAATATTTATTTAACATGTTTTAAACCCCAATAAATCGGATTAAAAGAAAAGAATAAAACGAATTAGGGTTTACATATGCTTACTAACCGTTTAGGGTTTCAAAACAACAAATCTATTGTTCTTCTAGGATCAATCCTCGATCCCTTATTCGTGTTTCTTGATGTGGGTCGCGGCAGGGAAGGAGAGAACACAAAGAAAATGTAGGCGGCTGTTTGTTTTGATTTTTAGGGTTTCTATGTGTTTTGTTCGTCTGTATAGAAAAGAAAAAGGGATACTCTCCCGTCTGTTTTATTTTCTTCAAACGGGCCTGGCCCAGTTCACGAGTTGCGGCGCAAGATACATCTGTTGCGGCGCAACAGATCTGCGGATCATGAGTTGCGGCGCACGACACGTGAGTTGCGGCGCAAATTGAAGGGCCTGCAGATCATGGTTCTGCGAATCAAGAGTTGCGGCGCAAGACGCATCTGTTGCGGCGCAACATATGCTGCTGGCAATTATCCCACGTAAAGGAATAATAAACCGCATATTTATAAATTCTCGATTTAAAATACGGGTTTTACACCAATCTTCCCGGTTCTATCCTAAACTCTTGTGATTCAATATTTCATATCTTATATGTTCACATTGAATTCACTATAGTTGTCCTTTCCTTAGCAAGATTTAAACAAAGTGCGCAATGTCATAAGTGTAGGGGAGTTTACTCCTATATTCTTAAACATTACGGACAATGTTTATATCAAGTGTAGGGGGACTTATCGAAGTAAGTGGTCTTTTCCATGAATTTGTCCTCATTTTAACCGGAAAATTTGATTTTTCGACATTCTTCAAAATTTTTAATCTATGTTGGCCTAGTTGTATAGTTGTATTTTCCTTTGCTATGGTTATTTTCTTTCCTTGTTAAAATAAAGTGGTTTTAAAATTTTTCAAAGTCGTGAATATTTTGACTCAACCCGAGTTTACTTATCTAAATTTACTCTAGCTAGTATCCTTAACGTGTTTAAGTCAAGTTTTGCTAGGCTTTTATATAGGGAGCTTTAAAACGCGAAAGTCTTAACTCTCACGGGTTAAGAACAAGAACTTTTCGCAAGTTCCTATAATTGATCCTAGAGAGTTGTTTATCAAGGGAACTTTAAAATGAGATTTCTAAACTTGAAAAAGCTTAAGAATTTGCAAGATCCTATAGATGACTCGAAAACCCAAAACTTTGATTTAATAGGCTAAGCATCCACGAGTCTCATTCGTTGAGATTTTAAACTGTGGAGGACGAGAGACGATAGAGTCAGTTATAAGTTTGGTATTCTTTCGTGAATTTATGTGAGTTAATTATGAGCCTATTCTCCCATCACTTGTTAATAAATTTATCTGCAATAAATAAGGTTGTACGATTTGAAAAGTTACTTAGCTTCTAGCCCAAGATCGTTTAAAAGTTGCTCGGTATTAATTAGAGTTCATAGCCAAGGCATAACTTATTGAAGCGGGATGCGAAGATTGGCGAGTCCGAAAAGGCCCTAACAAGGCATGAGGGCTACATCTTGTTGCTAAAGATCCAAAAGTGATGCGAAGAATCATTTATCGAAAATCAATATGAAGGATCGAGACACACGACGAAAAGCAAATACTCCCCAAAAGATCATGGAGAAGTCTATCCAAAAAGGCCCTAACAAGGTATGAGGATAAATAGATCCAAGTCCTAAAAGGAGGCGGATCGTTGTATATCAAAGTCCAAAATAAAGATTCGAGAAAAATGAAGAAGTCGTGGTCCAAATATGAAGAATCTATCAAAACTTCAAGTGAAGAAATTCCTATTATGAAGAGAAGACCATAATTTCAAGAACGTCTCTCAAAGATTCGAAGTATGAAGTCGCTGCCAAATATCAGTCCGAGAAAGGTCTCAAATCGTGAAGCGAGTTATGCCAAGATATGAACTTTATGAGGTCCCGAGAAGCAGTTTTAAAAGATTTTGTCCTTTAGCTAACTATTGATTAAATCGTTCACTTTATTTTCGGCCTAAATAACAATCGAAATTAGTCAAACAATGCATCCTCGTGATCATTCAAGACAACAATAAAAATATAAGAGATACACCTAGGAATAAAGGAGTTTAAGTGAATAATTGGCCCACATGAATTCGTGTTAGTTTGCTAACTTATAATAACAATGATCTCATTTTTAAGCTTGGTATGGGGAACGTGAAACTTCAGGATGATAAATGTTCATGGCAGCCAAAAACCAATGTAAGTCGTTGATTTCTTTACCTGTTTTTATCTTTTTACTTTCCATAAATATTTAGTATTTAATAAAGGCCAAGGTGGGTTATTTATGATGGAAAATGTAAACCGTGCTTTAAAATTAATGCATTGCATGAGGGCATTGCAATGGTCAAGTGTAGGGGATTTAATAAGTGTGAAAACACTTATCCTTTTACCACTTATTTCCAATAATAACAAGACCAAAACGTGTAATTTATGTCGTAAAAGTCGGAATTATGTGTGGTTTGTGTTTTTATTGTGTTTTAGGATCAAAAGATGAAAAAGAAAGAAAACACCGGCTTTCACTGGCTTTTATCGAAGAAAACGGGAAAAGACGAAGTCAAAAGATCAAGAGTGCAAAAAGAACGGAAGTCCAAGGCCTATTCTGAAGATTTATCGAAGAAAAAGTCTAAAGACGGAAGTTTAATGAAGTTGAAGAACTCTAGTCTAATAGAAGAAGAAAATTACAAGACAAGTTCAATATACATCGACAAATCCCGAGACGACGTCGAGAAAGACTAATGATTTAAATCGAGTCGAGAAGAAAGAAAGAAGAGGCAACACATGCACACCTTCCCATTTTCCCTATAAATACCCTCCTAATACACATTAGGAGGGTTGGTTAGTTTTTAGTAGTTAGTTTCATTTTCATTTTTCCTTTCTAGTTTTTAGAGAGAGAAAGTTCTCAACTTTCTCTCACTAAGTTTTCATCTTTTCTTTCTTTTAATCTTTTAAGATTAAGATTTTTGTATTTGGAATTCATTAATCAATTTTAAGTTTAAGCTTTTAATCTTTAAACTCTTTCTACCTTTCTTTATTTTAGTTAATTTTGGTGCGAAATATATTTGATCCGTGTTGATCTTGATGTTTTCGTGCTTAAAAAGTTAATCTTTTTATCCATACTTAAGCCTTCATACGGTTAAGCTTTAAGATCTTTGTGCTTATTGGCTTATTTGTACGTTTAGCTTATTTACTTTTTGAAAGTTTTCTTAAAAAGTTTTATCTTTTTATGGTTTGATTTAAAAGATTGCTTATTTTAAGTTGGATAAGTTGTTATTCATGCTTATTTAGTCTATTTCACTATAGATTCGTTCAAGTTTTGGTGTTAGCTTATCAAAATAGCTTATCACTTTGCTTATTTTCGAATCCCAAATTAATCGGAAAAGGGTAAACCCTTTTCCGATTAGGCTTTCCGATTGGCCCTCTTTATTCCGATCACTAGATCGGAAAGGGGTTTTAAACATCCCGATTTGATCATCTTTATTCCGATCACCTTAATCGGATTAGGGTTTCATCATTCCGACCGTGGGATTTGTAAGACCCCCAAAATCAGACACGGGACAGGTAGGCAACTTGGGGGTCCCACTTCATGATATCCCAAAACATGCTATAATGAATGACATGAAAATGAAGTAAAAATGACATCATAAGACTATAATTACTTCAAAAGCTGCGGAATTTAGATAAAATTATTCTTTTTACATAGGGTCCTAGACATGGATATTACACATCATAAGTTTTATAAGATGTACCAAACATTTTTTTTATTGTCTTAGTGCAACCAAATTTGAAGGGGGTAGATACCAAAATGGACAGCTTTTTACAATATTAACAAAATATTAGACCAACAAGACATGAAATCTTCAAGGTGTTGCTATCCTGCAGGCTCCCATCCTTAGCAAAATTAAGCATTAGCATTACCTGAGAAATAACATGTAAAAAGGTCAACATAAATATGAGTGAAATTCATAGGTTTAATAAGTAGTAATGTGAAATACAAACATTAATTCTTATAAATTAGTAACAGGATATGATTTAGTACCGTCGTACAAAATCATTTATATTTATTTATTGCAATAGCTCACGACACCGAAGCTTTAACATAAATGTTTTACCCTTAGTAAGTATCTAGTCAAAATACTTAGATAATTAAATGTAAGTGCATCAAGGTAATCGGGACGGGAATTGTTAATCCCGATGGATCCATCCACAACATTCGCGCTTGCAAAATGTGAATTAACGGTTCATGATGTAGGGGCTTTTTGACTAAGGTACTAATGCAATAAGTAAATGTATAATCTGGGGAAGCATACAGTTCTCGGATAGCATACTAAAAGTTTTAAATGATTGTATTCCACGCATGTTATTCTCACCCCGCAATTTGTAACAAAGTATATAAGAAAAGGGGCTATGAACTCACCTTAAAAGGAAAAATGAGACGAGATAAGATCCGGCTGAAGAAAGGAAATAGTGTTACTTTGAGAATTATCCGCGACCTACAAGTGTGATCACGACCTTAGATATTTGTTTTATAAAAGTATAAAACGTTTGAATCAAAATATTTCGTAAAATTGAGATATATAAGTAACTTGCACAACTAACCGAGTCTAAGAGTAAACATGACCTATAAAGCTCACAATCTGTAAGAAAAACTTAAAATGAAAGCTAAATGTCTTAGACTAATATTCTCAAATAATTTGGAACCTAAAAACGCCAATTATACGTTAACCGCGACCTAATACGTAAAAAGTCAACAAAAGTCAAAGTACGGCCCGAGTATGACTCAATAATGAAAAGTTGTAATAATATATGTAAGTTACTGGAATACAACAAAATATGGTCATACAAACTTGTTTCATCAAGTTATATAGCTTAGAACTCGTTTTTATAAGTTTTGACTAAACGTATAGAAAATAGTCAACTTTTGGCCTTTTCCGACTTGGGGCGGATAACAAATCATTAAACCTCAATTTCACTTCAGTTATGGTTTTATACATCCTAAATATGAGTATTGATCATTTCAAATCCATTCCATAAGGTTTAGGCTTGCTTAACGGCGTTCGGGTAATGAACTAGTCATCTACCCGCTTAGTAAAAAAAATGCAGAAAACTCCTTTTAGCGAAGCCTAAAAATCCTATCTAGACTTTTGGAAAAAAATAAAAAAAAATTAGAGAAGTCATATACATCATGAAGTTAATATCTTGTGAATTTCAAGAAAATTTTTGAAGTCTAGATGCCTTTTTAAAAATAAAAACCAAAATGCATTCTGCGCGAAAAAGTCAAACATCACAGTCTGTATTTTGCATTTTTGAGGGTCAAATGCCCATTTTAAAGCTTCCGTTCACGCGATAGTGACTAAAAATATCATTTCAGACAACTTTGTAGTTTTATCCGAAGGCTGAAAACACCTTTTCAACACACTTAAACCTAGGACAGTAGCAGCAAAACTTTATAAATTTTCCAATTAGTCAACTATACCCACTTATGTGTCAAAAACCTTAGATGTAACTAACGGACACTAAACCTTTGCATAAAAAATCATCATTATAAGTTTCTCAAATGCTTCAAATGAGAAATCATGGCTAAACGCTCGATACCCATATCAAACGCGCTAAACCAAACGCTAGTTTAGGTCGGTTGCTACTTATTAGACTAGTTTCTAAAAATGCCCGCCATTTCTTCATTATTAAGAGATAGTCGATGAACCTTATACCGTCGGAAAGCTATTTTCGTACCCGAAGTTCCTAGACATATGAAGTTATCTCAGTTTTCTAAATGGGAAAAAAATCCATCTTAGAGAAAGGTTAAAATTTTAGAAAATCGGTTATAAAATTGGCGATCACCGTTTTAGTCATAAAACTCAATTGGTGATGGCTATTAACGCAAGGTCAGCGGCCAAACTTAAGTTATAAGTCCTAATAAGTCCTCATAACCTGCCATTTCAAGTTTAAGGGACCTAAGGTGATGTAGTACACTAAACAAGTCTGCACTTTCAGATTTGAGCTAAAATATTATTTTGGCCATAACTTCGTCATTCGGATGAGTTGGTTGACCATCCGACTCGCCACAATCAAGTAGGATGGATATAACACCTAAATAAGTCAATATAACAGTGGCTAATGTGGCAAAAGCCACGGATTTTAACCTAATCAAACTGCTGTCCGGGATAGACGTAAAATTCACCCACCATGACAACTAAAAGCTATTCTAACAACATCTCTTAGCACCCTAACAAGCATAACCTGAATTCACACCCTATTCACACTACTATAAGTATGGTTTAATCCAAGGTGTACTAAAACTTAGGGCTAGTGAAATCACTTAATTCATATTTCCCCAAATCCATGACTAATCAATACAATAACCTAATCACTTATAAACTCTAAATTGATCATTCTTGTTCTAAAAAAAACCAATGCATGGGGAAAATTGAACTAGGATAGGTTATGATTCTTACCAAGGATCAATTTTACATACTTGGATAATTGAAAATGCAATAGATGATGAAGATTGGGATGGTTTTGAGATCACAGAGTGTGATTGATTTTGGTTAGGAAAGTAAGAAAGAAAATGGTACGTGTTTTTTTTTGTTGTATCAGGAATGAAAGAAAATAAAAATAAAAGGGGGTTTTGGGTTACAATAATTTTTTTTTCTTGGCCCAATAGTCTAATTTACCTAGGTCCGGCTCCAAATCAAAGCCCGATTCTACTTAAAACACGTTGAAAAAGAAATAAAAACTACGACTCGGTGCAAGCTAAATTCTAAACACGAAATATTTATTGAAAATAATATTTTTTTCCTTCTTCAATTCGAAGTATAAAAGTTGCCGGTGCTCATTCCATCGGTTCGAGCAACTTTATAAAATACACGAGAATGTATTTAAATCAAAAATTTTGATTTAAGTTAAACTTGGAAAAGAAATAAAAATTTCTAAAATTCCCATAAATTATATTAAATCATTAGAGAAATAATTAATATAAAATAAATTAAAATTTCTCGAAATTTCTGGGATTTATGTAAGCAAGGTATGTAATACGTGAATAGCATGTAAAATAAGATACAAATAAAAAGTACGAATAAATAAATGGTTTTTAATTACCAGGAAAAATACGGGTTCTCACAGTCGAGTTCAACTGGAGATGGAAGATGACGGAAAAAGATGGGGATACTTGTCTTTGAACTGGTCTTCGATCTCCCAAGTAAACTCAGCACCTCTACGAGAATTCCAACGAACTTTGACGATTGGAATCCAACTACGCTTCAACTTCTTGACTTGTCGATCCACAAATTCGATAGGTTCTTCTACGAAATACAGTTTCTCATCCACTTTGATATCTTCCAATGGAATTTGAATATCCGATTCAACTAAACATTTCTTAAGATTAGAAACGTGAAATACATCATGAATGCAACTTAACTCTTGCGGCAGCTTCAAACGATAAGCTACTGGACCAATACGTTCAACGATTTCAAATGGTCCTACAAAACGAGGGGCTAACTTACCTCTCTTGCTGAATCTTACTAATCCCTTCCAGGGGGATACCCTTAGTAGTACATGGTCA
Organism: Glebionis coronaria; assembly: GCA_025667525.1. Lineage (NCBI taxonomy): Eukaryota > Viridiplantae > Streptophyta > Magnoliopsida > Asterales > Asteraceae > Glebionis > Glebionis coronaria. Next base: position 424,710,027 of record CM046879.1, on the reverse strand, counting down.
CCAACTTGAAATTCAAGTGGTTTACGCCTTTTGTTCGCGCAACTTTTCTGTCGACTTCTAGCGGTTTTTAATCTCTCTCTGATTTGCACAATCTTGTCCGTAGTTTCTTGGACTAATTCCGGTCCAATTAACTGACTTTCACCCACTTCATTCCATATCACGGGTGATCTACATTTACGTCCGTATAGTGCCTCAAATGGTGAGCACTTGACACTCTTGTGATAACTGTTGTTGTATGAAAATTCAACTAGTGGTAGATGAGTGTCCCAACTTCCTCCAAAATCCATAACACATGCTCGCAGCATGTCTTCTAAAGTCTGAATGGTGCGCTCACTCTGCCCGTCCGTTTCTGGATGATAAGTCGTACTCATTAATACCTGTGTTCCCAACGCCTTTTGAAGAGCCCGCCAGAAGTGAGATGCGAAACGACTATCTCTATCAGAGATAATCGACACTGGTACTCCATGTTTTGCAACAATTTGGTTTACATAGATTCGTGCCAACCTTTCAGTCTTGTAGTCTTCACGGATGGGAATGAAATGAGCAGATTTGGTCAACCTATCTACGATAACCCAAATAGCATCGTAACCACCACTGCTTCTAGGTAATTTGGTAACTAGATCCATTGTAATCTTCTCCCATTTCCATTCAAGGACTTCCGGTTGCTGCAGGAGGCCAGAAGGTTTCTGATGTACTGCTTTAACTTTTAAACAAGTTAAGCACTGGTTGACATATTCAGCTATGTCTGTCTTCATTCCAGGCCACCAGTATACATCTCTCAAATCGTAGTACATTTTATCTGCACCAGGGTGGATTGAGTATCTTGATGCATGAGCTTCATCCAATATTACCTTCCTGATTCCACCAACAAATGGAATCCATATTCTACCAACAAAGTAAAGAGTTCCATCCTCTTTTTGTTCCAGTTGGGCTTCTAATCCTCTAAATCGTTCGACTGGAGTCTTAAAATCCTTGGCAGCTTCTTTGTGTGCTTCTAAAATCCTAGCCTTGAGGCCAGATTGGATAGTCATGCTCATAGCACGTACTTTTCTGGGTTTAAGCCTTTCCTTTCTGCTTAAAGCATCTGCCACAACATTTACTTTGCATGGATGGTATTTAATCTCACATTCGTAATCGCTAAGTAGTTCTAACCATCGTCTTTGTCGCATATTCAGGTCTTTTTGATTAAAGATGTATTGAAGACTCTTGTGGTCAGTGTATATTATACTTTTTGTCCCATAGAGAGTGTCTCCCTATTTTTAGTGCAAATACCACTGCACCCAATTCCAAATCATGAGTGGTATAATTCTTTTCATGGATTTTAAGTTGTCTCGAGGCATAAGCAATCACTTTACCTCTCTGCATGAGGACACATCCGAAACCTTGGTGAGATGCATCACAATACACTACGAAATCATTCGGTCCATCTGGAAGTGTTAATACTTGTGCATTACACAACTTTCCCTTTAGTAAGCGAAAGGCTTGCTCTTGATCATCACCCCAAATGTATTCCTTATTCTTTTGGGTTAGTAAAGTTAGAGGTTCGGCAATCTTAGAGAAATTTTCAATGAATCTACGGTAATATCCCGCTAACCCAAGAAATGAACGGACATCTGTAGGTGATTCAAGAGTTTTCCAATTCTTTACTGCTTCCACTTTACAAGGATCCACATGTATACCGTCCCGATTAACCACGTGACCTAAGAATTGGACCTCTTTTAACCAAAATTCACACATAGAGAATTTGGCATATAACTTTTCCTTCTCTAGGAGACTCAAAATTGTCCTCAGATGATGTTCATGGTCTTCTTCAGACTTTGAGTAAATGAGGATATCGTCAATAAAGACTATGACGAACTTATCAAGATAAGGCTTACAAACACGGTTCATTAAATCCATAAAGACGGCAGGAGCATTCGTAAGACCAAAAGGCATAACTGTAAATTCGAAGTGACCATAACGGGTTCTGAATGCGGTTTTAAAATGTCACTTTCATGAACTCTTAACTGGTGGTAACCTGATCGAATATCTATTTTTGAAAAACAGCAAGCACCTTGTAATTGATCAAATAAGTCATCTATTCGAGGGAGAGGGTATCGATTTTTGATTGTTAGCTTATTTAATTCCCTATAATCAATGCACATTCTCATTGCACCATCTTTTTTCTTAACAAAGAGAACAGGAGCACCCCAAGGTGAGTGACTTGGTCTAATGAAACGTTTCTCCTGAAGCTCTTTAAGTTGATTCGACAATTCATTCATTTCAGACGGGGCTAAACGATAAGGGGACTTAGAAACAGATAGGGCGCCCGGAATAAGTTCGATACGAAATTCAACTTCACGCACGGGAGGTAATCCAGACAAATCATCTGGGAACACTCCAGGAAATTTACAAACGATACGAATGTCATCAAGCTTTTTCTCCTCAGCCTTGATACTCAAAAGAGAATTCAGATTTTCGTCCGGATTCTCACCACGGATTTCTAAGGTTTTACCAGATGGGAGGGGAATACGCACGATTCGTTCAAAACAAACAATGACAGCACGATGGGATGCTAACCAGTCCATACCCACAATAACATCAAAACTGCCTAGACGTGTCGGTAAAAGGTCGATTTTAAACAAGTGACCAAGCAAGTCGAGAGTACAACCACGTATGACGGTGTTGGTACTAACAATATTACAATCAGCTAATTCTATTTCAAAACTAACATCTAAAGCAGAAGGGGCAATATCAATAAAATGAGTAATGGTAGAAGACACGAAACTTTTCTCAGCACCCGAATCGAATAAAATGCTAACATAGTGACCTTTAAGAAGGAATGTACCCGTGACCACCCTTGGATTCTGCTGAGGGTTTTCGAAAACTTGATACACCTTTCCTCGAGTTCCATCATTTTGCTGGTTTCTGGCCTTGGGACACCGATTCTTGAAATGACCTTTTTCACCACAGCCAAAACATACTATAGTACAATTTCCTTCATCATGACCAATTCTTTTACATATATCACACTTAGGAGGGCAGAGTCCAGCATTTTGGTAAGTTTCCAACATAACCTTATTTGGCAGTAGGGGCTACAGGAGCAGCAGCAACATGAGCAGGAGCAGCAGGAGCATGAATAGGAGCAGCAGAAGCAGCTGCATACACAGCTACCGCTTCTTGTCTCTTGTTGGACTGACGGTTATTGTTCTTATTGTTGTTTCTATTATTGCCCTTGTTATTTTTACGGTTGTTACCTTGGTTGCCTCCTTGATTAAACCCCTGGGTGTCCTCCCATTTCCTTTTATGATCCTTATTAGACTTGGCAGCCTTACCTTCTAAAGCTTGCTCAAAAAGTTCACGTGCTATACTCACAGCATCATGTAGAGTGGAAGGCTTAGAGGAAGTGATGTTCCCTTTAATCCTTTCCGGAAAACCCTTAACATAATTCTTTATTTTCTTTCTCTCAGTGGGTACCAATTCAGGGCACATTAAAACCAATTCATTAAATGGGTTAGTGTATAAGTCAATATCTTAGTTCTTCATCTACAGGGTCCACAACTCATGTTCCATTTTCTCGATTTCGGTATCAGGACAATACTCAGTAGTCATCATTACCTTAAATTGATCCCAAGGGATTTTATTTGCATTTTCCAAACCCAAGGTTTTTATGTTCCCATTCCACCATGTTAGTGCGCGTCCTTCTAAGGTACTAGCAGCGAAAATGACTTTATACTCTTCTGCACATTTGCAAGTACCAAAAAACTTGCTCCATTTTCTCGAACCAACGAGTTAAGCCTACCACACCTTCAGTTCCATTGAAAGCATGTGGCTTTCCAGACATAAATGTTTTATGTGAACACCCTTTAGCATTAGAGGAGCTTTCAGCTTTATCCTCAGGATTTCGTTTCTTTTCATAATCAGCAATTGCCTTGTCAACCCTTCTTGCAATGATCCTTTCCATCTTAGCCTTTCGGGATCGTTTGATATCAGAGGTTCTACGGAGTGGAGGCATGTTTCTGTCAACAACACAATACTAAATTCAGTGAGAATCAGTAAAGATATGCTATTTCAAGATTCATGAAGAATGAAGGATAAAAGAGGAAAGATTGTAGTAATGCATAACTGAATGTCAACACAAAATGCAACACAGAACAATTTAAATTGCAATGGCGACGCTTAAGAATAAGAATCCAAGGAATATAGTAAAGATAGATGTAACCACAAAGATACTAAAATGTTAATTCATTAGCCAAGGTTTTCCATACATACTACATCCAGAGTTTGGTTACAAGGGTGCATATACAAAAGATACAAAATTACACCCAAGATGCAATGTAGCACTAACTGTCTTAGCAGCTTAGTAGAAATACACAAAGGATACAACATAAAAGGCACCAAGTGTACAAAAGATACATGATTAAGGGTGCATAAACATAAACACTAATAAGGAAACTACTGGGAGCCACTAGATGACCCCAAAGGTGATGATGCTGCACGAGTTGGCGAACTCTCTTGGTCATCCGAATCATCCGAGCTGTCTGAGATGTCATCAATCTCTATACCCAATCGTTCCTTCATGAGAAGGTGCATACTTTGCATGGCTTTCTGCAGCCTCCTGATCTTTTTGCTTTTCCGTTGGCTATCGAATTGGAGATTTGCAAATTCCTCGCGCATTCTTACCATAAATAGAGAGTCTCCATGGGAATCACTAGCATACTGCTTCTTATGTTCCTCCAATTTCCCATCTAACTTACTTATCTCAGATTTCATTTCCTTGTTACTGTTCATCAGATAATTCATCCCAAAGTTAATATCATTTATCCCACTAGCTATAGAAGGGTGAACATAATCAGAAGATGTATCTGAGGAAGCAGAGCGGACAGTAGAGGGTTCTCCTGTCTCCTGATTTGGCAGGTTAAGATTATTCTCCTCTTCTGGCTCTTCCTCAGGATCTTCCTCAGGATCTTCCTCAGGATCTTCCGCAGGATCTTCCTCAACATGCATAGGCTCTCCCTAAGAGTCGTCATCAATGAAGTCGTCTGCATCGGAAAAGTGAAGGACGGAAGTAGGCGAACGAGGTGGTGATTCCATCTACATAAGAAAAACAATACATAGATATAATAAGTGCAAAGGAATTGGAAAAGTGATAGCAAGTATCATAATGAAACCTATATAATATTTCAAAGTAAAATCAAAGAATGATATATTATAAATATAATCAAGGTAAATAAAAAGGATCAGAGAGTTACCCGCGCAGATACAGAACAACCTTGGCAGATTTCATGTTTGACACTAAGACACATAAATGTTTGAAAATTTGGGTCATAGACTAAGTTTGGAAACAACTCAGTTCCCTATAACCATATGCTCTGATACCAATCTGTAAGACCCCCAGAATCAGACACGGGACAGGTAGGCAACTTGGGGGTCCCACTTCATGATATCCCAAAACATGCTATAATGAATGACATGAAAATGAAGTAAAAATGACATCATAAGACTATAATTACTTCAAAAGCTGCGGAATTTAGATAAAATTATTCTTTTTACATAGGGTCCCAGACACGGATATTACACATCATAAGTTTTATAAGATGTACCAAACATTTTTTATTGTCTTAGTGCAACCAAATTTGAAGGGGGCAAATACTAAAATGGACAGCTTTTTACAATATTAACAAAATATTAGACCAACAAGACATGAAATCTTCAAGGTGTCGCTATCTTGCGGGCTCCCATCCTTAGCAAAATTAAGCATTAGCATTACCTGAGAAATAACATGTAAAGAGGTCAACATAAAGATGAGTGAAATTCATAGGTTTAGTAAGTAGTAATGTGAAATACAAACATTAATTTTTATAAATTAGTAACAGGATATGATTTAGTACCGTCGTACAAAATCATTTATATTTATTTATTGCAATAGCTCACGACACCGAAGCTTTAACATAAATGTTTTACCCCTAGTAAGTATCTAGTCAAAATACTTAGATAATTAAATGTAAGTGCGTTAAGGTAATCGGGACGGGGATTGTTAATCCCGATGGATCCATCCACAACATTCGCGCTTGCAAAATGTGAATTAACGGTTCATGATGTAGGGGCTTTTTGACTAACGTACTAATGCAATAAGTAAATGTATAATCTGGGGAAGCAAACAGTTCTCGGATAGCATACTAAAAGTTTTAAATGATTGTATTCTACGCATGTTATTCTCACCCCGCAATTTGTAACAAAGTATATAAGAAAAGGGGCTATGAACTCACCTTAAAAGGAAAAATGAGACGAGATAAGATCCGGCTGAAGAAAGGAAATAGTGTTACTTTGAGAATTATCCGCGACCTACAAGTGTGATCACGACCTTAGATATTTGTTTTATAAAAGTATAAAACGTTTGAATCAAAATATTTCGTAAAATTGAGATATATAATTAACTTGCACAAGTAACCGAGTCTAAGAGTAAACATGACCTATAAAGCTCACAATCTGTAAGAAAAACTTAAAATGAAAGCTAAATGTCTTAGACTAAGATTCTCAAACAATTTGGAACCTAAAAACGCCAATTATACATTAACCGTGACCTAATACGTAAAAAGTCAACAAAAGTCAAAGTACGACCCGAGTATGACTCAATAATGAAAAGTTGTAATAATATATGTAAGTTACTGGAATACAAAAAAATATGGTCATACAAACTTGTTTCATCAAGTTATATAGCTTAGAACTCGTTTTTATAAGTTTTGACTAAACGTATAGAAAATAGTCAACTTTTGGCCTTTTCCGACTTGGGGCGGATAACAAATCATTAAAACTCAATTTCACTTCAGTTATGATTTTATACATCCTAAGTATCAGTATTGATCATTTCAAATCCATTCCATAAGGTTTAGGCTTGCTTAACGGCTTTCGGGTAATGAACTAGTCATCTACCCGCTTAGTAAAAAAAATGCAGAAAACTCCTTTTCGCGAAGCCTAAAAATCCTATCTAGACTTTTGGAAAAAAATCAAAACAAATTCAGAGAAGTCATATACACCATAAAGTCAATATCTTGTGAATTTCACGAAAAGTTTTGAAGTCTAGATGCCTTTTTAAAAATACAAACCAAAATGCATTCTGCGCGAAAAAGTCAAACATCATAGTCTGTATTTTGCATTTTGAGGGTCAAATGCCCACTTTAAAGCTTCCGTTCCCGCGATGGTGACTAAAAATATCATTTCGGACAACTTTGTAGTTTTATCCGAAGGCTGAAAACACCTTTTCAACACACTTAAACCTAGGACAGCAGCTATATCAGCAAAACTTTATAAATTTTCCGATTAGTCAACTATACCCACTTATGTGTCAAAAACCTTAGATGTAACTAACGGACACTAAACCTTTGCATCAAAAGTAATCATTATAAGTTTCTCAAATGCTTCAAGTGAGAAATCATGGCTAAACGCTCGATACCCATATCAAACGCGCTAAACCAAACGCTAGTTTAGGTCGGTTGCTACTTATTAGACTAGTTTCTAAAAATGCCCGCCATTTCTTCGTTATGAAGAGATAGACGATGAACCTTATACCGCCGGAAAGGTATTTTCGTACCCGACGTTCCTAGACATATGAATTTATCTCAGTTTTCTAAATGCGAAAAAAATCCATCTTAGAGAAAGGTTAAAATTTTAGAAATTCGGTCATAAAATTGGCGATCACCGTTTTAGTCATAAAACTCAATTGGTGATGGCTATTAACGCAAGGTCAGCGGCCAAACTTAAGTTATAAGTCCTAATAAGTCCTCATAACCTGCAATTTCAAGTTTAGGGGACCTAAGGTGCTGTAGTACACTAAACAAGTCTGCACTTTCAGATTTGAGCTAAAATCTTATTTCGGCCATAACTTCGTCATTCGGATGAGTTGGTTGACCATCCGACACGCCACAATCAAGTAGGATGGATATAACACCTAAATAAGTCAATATAACAGTGGCTAATGTGGCAAAAGCCACGGATTTTAACCTAATCAAACTGCTGTCCGGGATAGACGTAAAATTCACCCACCATGACAACTAAAAGCTATTCTAACAACATCTCTTAGCACCCTAACAAGCATAACCTGAATTCACACCCTATTCACACTACTATAAGTATGGTTTAATCCAAGGTGTACTAAAATTTAGGGCTAGTGAAATCACTTAATTCATATTTCCCCAAATCCGTGACTAATCAATACAATAACCTAATCACTTATAAACTCTAAATTGATCATTCTTGTTCTAAAAAAAAAATGCATGGGGAAAATTGAACTAGGATAGGTTATGATTCTTACCAAGGATCAATTTACATACTTGGATAATTGAAAATGCAATAGATGATGAAGATTGGGATGGTTTTGAGATCACAGAGTGTGATTGATTTTGGTTAGGAAAGAAAGAAAGAAAATGGTACGTGTTTTTTTTGTTGTTGTATCAGGAATGAAAGAAAATAAAAATAAAAGGGGGTTTTGGGTTACAATAAATTTTTTTTTCTTGGCCCAATAGTCTAATTTACCTAGGTCCGGCTCTAAATCAAAGCCCGATTCTACTTAAAACACGTAGAAAAAGAAATAAAAACTACGACTCGGTGCAAGCTAAATTCTAAACACGAAATATTTATTGAAAATAATATTTTTTTCCTTCTTCAAGTCGAAGTATAAAAGTTGTCGGTTCTCATTCTGTCGGTTCGAGCAACTTTATAAAATACACGAGAATGTATTTAAATCAAAAATTTCGATTTAAGTTAAACTTGGAAAAGAAATAAAAATTTCTAAAATTCCCATAAATTATATTAAATCATTAGAGAAATAATTAATATAAAATAAATTAAAATTTCTCGAAATTTCTGGGATTTATGTAAGAAAGGTATGTAATACGTGAATAGCATGTAAAATAAGATACAAATAAAAAGTACGAATAAATAAATGGTTTTTAATTACCAGGAAAAATACGGGTTCTCACAGGATTATTTGATATTCGGATCGAGGGGGTTCTTTAACATTCCGATTGGATGTCTTGCAGTACATTCCGATTAGACTCGATTTCATGTATTCCGATTGTAGGTTTTAAATATATTCCGATTGAAGTAATTTTTGACTTATTCCGACAACAAGCCTTAATTGATATTCCGATCAGTATTTCTTTTATACATTCCGATCAGCCTTGTTTCCGACCATACATTCCGATTGTAGCATTTTAGATATTCTGATTTGGCTGTATTCCGATCACTTTCCGACGGGTTTAATTTCTTGTTTTTCCAAAGTTTCCAAGTTTTAGATTCATTAAGTTTTCAAGTATTTTTCTAATCTTGTCTTTAAGTTTCCAAACATTTATTTTTAACTCGTTATTTTAGTTTAATCTTTAAAGCTCTTATTTTACTCAACGACATTTACATATTTGCTATTAGTTTAAAATAGATAATCAACCAAATCATTTATTATTCCACCAAGAACAATTGATTCACACTTTCTACCAATAGTCAATTCGAAAAGATCGGACGATAGGATTTTATACTTGGTGTTAAAAGCCTTGTATTAGTGGTGGTGGAAGAAAAGATGTTCCACAATCAACATTCTTGGTAGGAGAGATGTGATTAAGAGTGTTCTTGGGTGGGTTTAGATTGTAATGGTTTTTGGGTGAGTTGGGATTAAAAGCAATTGGAGAAAATGGAGGAGATTCAAGGCTTTCATTAGGAGAGTAAGACATTTTGAGGTGTGAAGTATGGCAAAATGCTTATGGTTTAAATAGGGAAGGCTTAGGGTATTTTTGGGGTGGTCAAAGGGTTTGAAACAAAGATTCTCAAAAATGTTGGAGCAAGTCTGGAGTTTCAGACAAAAACCCGAAAAAAGGAAGGCACTGTAGGAGGTTCCTTAGCAAGGCTGGCAGTACCTTATCAATAAGGCACCGTGGTTCACATATGGAACCGCCTGCAGAGGCAGTGTTTGTTGTTTGGTGTTTGGAGTAAGATTTTTCAGCAAATCTTATTTTTCTAGTCTAACTTATCATAGGGATATGCTTAAAAGCAAAGATAGACAAAGAAAACATATGCAAACTTACCAAATAGAGATTTGACCAAAATACATGGATAAAAAAATCGATGTAGGAGGTGTGTAAGACAAGACCTTAAGTCATGACACAATGATCCTCCATGATTCTATCTTGTTCTTGCTATGTTTGAGAGAATCATACATATGAATTATGTAAGCTCTAGATTAATAGCGAGAATCTATGAAAAATCGTTTTTAAATTGAATTAACAATGTCAAACGAATTTCTCAACCATTTTCGAAAGAGACTTTGAGAATTTTGAAAAGGAGAAGAGAGGGTTTTTCAAAAAGAGTTTGGAAGACTCAATGACTCAAAGTGGTAAAAGAAATCACACAAAAAAAAGGAAATTAAGGAAGATGTTCCATTAATCCTAGACCTAGACGCAATTAATTAAAAGGTTCCCTCTTAAGTGGCTTAGTGAAGATGTCGGCTAAGTTGTCTTCGGAGGGTATCTTCTCAATAGAAATGTTCCCCTTTTGAACATTATCCCTAAGGAAATTGTGTCCAATTTCAATGTGTTTGGTTCGCGAATCTTGCACGGGATTCTTGCTAAGGTCTATAGCGCCTTTATTATCGCACATGATGGGAACATCATCAAGAGAAATCCCGTAATCAACAATTGCTTGCTTCATCCATAGAGCTTGTTGGCATGCTTTTCCGGCACTCACATACTCGGCTTCCGTGGTGGATATTGCAAGAGCGGTTTGTTTCTTGGAGAACCAAGAAGTTAAGCAACAACCCATGAAGGTACAAACTCCACTAGTTCTTTTCCGGTCCACATAGTCTCCCGTATGATCCGAGTCCGCGTAGACAATGGTTTCTACGCCGGTCCCTTTAGGATACCATAATCCTAAACGTATAGTGCCTTTAATGTATCGGAAGGCACGCTTAACCGCTTCAAGGTGAGAGGTTTTGGGAGCCTCTTGGAAGCGAGCACAAAGGCAAACACTAAACATGATATCCGGTCGACTTGCCGTTAGGTACAACAAACTAACAATCATACCTCTATATTTGGTGTTGTCTACCGACTCACAATCATCATCTATGGTAAGTTTAGTATCCGAGGCCATAGGGGTCTTCATTGGTCTAGATTCTTCTAATCCAAATTTCTTTAGCATTTCTTTAGCGTACTTAGATTGACTAAAGAAAATACCATCGTCCATTTGTTTAATTTGGAGTCCTAAAAAGAAGTTAAGTTCTCCCATCATACTCATTTCAAACTCATCATGCATGATTTTGGCAAAGTCATCACACAATTCTTGACAAGTTGAGCCAAATATAATGTCATCAACATATATTTGTACGATTATGAGGTGAGAACCTTTCTTCTTTGTAAAGAGCATATTGTCTACCATCCCCATGGTATACTCATGTTTAACAAGAAACGCTTTAAGTCTATCATACCAAGCTTTGGGTGCTTGTTTGAGACCATAAAGTGCCTTCTTAAGCTTGTAAACATGATCCGGTTTCTCAAAATCAATGAAGCCGGGAGGTTGAGCCACATATACCTCCTCATTGATCAAACCGTTAAAAAATGCACTCTTTACATCCATTTGTTGAAGCTTAAAGTCTAAGGCACAAGCGTAGGCTAAAAGGATTCTAATTGATTCTAATCTAGCTACTGGTGCATATGTCTCGTCATAATCAATCCCTTCTTATTGATTATAGCCTTGTGCTACAAGTCTAGCTTTGTTACGAGACACAACACCATTCTCATCTAACTTATTCCTATATACCCATTTGGTTCCTATAATGGTAGAACTTCTAGGTGGAGGAACAAGTTCCCAAACATCATTGGCAACGAATTGATTTAATTCTTCTTGCATCGCAATGACCCAACTCTCATCTGTCAAAGCTTCTTTAACATTCTTTGGTTCAATCAAGGAGACAAAACAAAATAAGTTGCTTTGGTTTTGGACTTGAGATCTTAGGGTCCTTTGATTTAAGTCACCAATGACATTATTGAGAGTATGATCCCTAGATTCCTTAATGTTTACTTCCTTTTCAACACTAAGGTCTTCAACTCCTATTTTTCTAACCTCTTTGGCTTTAACTACTTCTAATTCATCCAAGTCATCATCAACTAATGGTGGTGTCTTGGGTGAAGGAGGGGTTACCTCAAAGGTTACGTTGAGTGATTCTTCAATAACCCCCGAGGTTCTATTTAGGACTATGTAGGCTTTGCTAGTTTGGGAATAACCTAAAAGGATACCTTCGTAAGACTTTGGGTCAAACTTGATAAGGTAGTCTTTGGTGTTGAGGATAAAGCACTTGCTTCCAAACACCCTAAAGTATTCCAATGAGGGTTTCTTACCTTTAAGAATCTCATAGGGGGTCTTTCCTAGGAAAGGTCGAATAAGAATTCGGTTGAGAATATAAGTCGATGTGTCCACGGCATTGCACCAAAACTTTTGAGGCAAAGATTGCTCGTTTAACATCGTCCTACTCATCTCTTGGAGAGTCCTATTCTTCCTTTCAACTACCCCATTTGATTGTGGAGTGCGAGGAGCCGAGAAGTTATGGGTAATACCATGAGCTTCACAAAAGGCACCAAATTGCATTTCATTATCAAATTCCCTACCATGATCCGTCCTAATAGAGACAATTGAACATCCTAGTTGATTTTGAATTCTTCGACTAAAGATTTCGAAATGATCGAAAGCTTCATTATTAGATGCCAAAAATCTAGTCCAAGTGAATCTAGAATAGTTATCAACTATAACTAGGGTATAAAGGTTACCTCCATAACTCCGTATGGCGGAAGGTCCAAAGAGATCCATATGTAGGAGCTCTAAGCACCGAGAGGTCGAAACCAAATTCTTGGCTTTGTGACTTGAGTGAACTTGCTTTCCAACTTTGCAAGCGTCACAAAAGTGACTATCAAACTTCATCTTGGGGAGGTGTCTTACCAACTCCTTAGAGACTAAAGATTGAATTAAACGCATATTAGCGTGACCTAAACTCCTATGCCAAAGAGTAGAACTATCAACTATAGTCGTAAGACATATGTTGTATTTTGACTTCTTATTGACCTTCATAACATAAAGCCCATGCTTTCTAATACCTTTTCCAATTACCTTTCCATCTTTTACGGTTTCACTGTCATGTTCCGAAAAGATGACCTTACACTTATTGTCACAAGTTTGACCTATACTTAAAAGATTAAACCCTAAGTTATTTACGTGCTCAACATTTTCAATGGTCATGGAGTCAAGAGAATCCGTACCTTTGCCAATGATATTACCACGTAGACTACTAGCGAATGTGACGTTACCTCCATCATATGCTTTGTAGTGCGAGAACAAACTTCGATTACCCTTCATGTGTTTAGAACATCCACTATTCTTAATCCACTCGTCGGGCTCCAAATCAATTCCCAAGCATATCTAGGTAACAACACACAAGATCAAACATTTGGTCTCCAATATCTCATGGGTCCAAAATTGTTAGTTCCAAACATCCCTTGCATTTGGTTGGGATGCATGAATGAAGAAAGGGTTCCCCATGGAGAAAAAAATGGAGGAGGGTAGTAATTCATATAACCATTTTGTTGTTCGTTATTTCTCCTGGGTGTATTTGATCTAGGTTTAGAGTTATGATCATTTCTTCTAGGTGTTGGGGTTTTACTTCTAGAACGTGAATTGTTTTGTTTATCTCTTCTAGGCGTTGTCGTTCTACTTCTAGGCTTAGACTCATTCCGTATTCTAGGTGGAGTAGAAGATGGTCTTGATAATATTCTATTTCCCATGAGAGGTTTACTTAATGGCTTGTAGAACTTATCAACGGTATTGTTGTCAAGTATGGGTAATTTTACTTTATTAACAATAAGATGCTTTGGTTTCTCATCTAACTTAGACTTTTCAGAAAGTTCAGGATTTTCACCAAAATCATCTTCTGGCCGCGGTACCATATTTATGGCGTCGGTTCCATAGTGATAAGGAACCGCCCCATACAATCTGAGACCGCGTACAGTGGGTGATTTTTGTGAAAATCTGACTTGTTTAGATTCACTAGTTGAGGCTTCATTTGAGTTAAAACCTAGACCAAGTCTTTCTTTAGAATGAACTTGTTTGTTTAACATATCATCAAGAGCACTAGTGCCTCTCATGAACTTTTCCAATTTAATTGAGGTGCTCTTGAGATCTTCATTCTCTAATCTAAGTTTCTCACAACTTAAGCAACCTAAATCCACTTCTTTATTTTTCTCAAGTATTGCCAATTTCTCCCTAAGTTCGTTGATCTCATTTTCAAGCTTAGTTTTGGTTGATTTTAAGGTTTTATTCTTTTCTATGAATTTAAGACTAAGTTTGTGTAAACTATCATATTTGCCTTCAAATTCAATATCATCAAAAGTGGAGCTATCATAACTATAATATTCGGTTTCGGAATGTACCTCTTTAGAAGTGTGAGCCATAATACATTTCTCCTCTTTGGGGTTGTCATCATCATCTTCACCGCTATCGCTCCAAGCGCCACTAACGAACGCCGTGTGGTTCTTATCGCGAGCGGGCTTTGGACAATCACCAATGAAGTGATTTAGATCACCACATCTAAAGTAATTCCTATCACCTTTTTCGTTCTTGGCAAACCGATTCTTTGAGAATGGTTTCTTGTCATTGTTGGGTTGCCTAAAGTGTTGACCTCGTCTCTTTAAGAACTTCTTGAAATCTCTCACCGCCAATGCATACTCCTCGTCATCGCTTTCCGAGGAACTATCGTGGTCACTTTGTGCCTTCTTGGCTTTAAGTGCAAGAAATTTCCTTTCACTCTTGGTTTTCACTAATTCCGAGTCCTTCAAAATTATCATCTCATGAACCTTCAAGTTGCCTATGAGTTCATCGAGTGATAAAGTTGAGAGATCTTTCAATTCTTCAATCGCCGTGACTTTTGCTCTCCACTTTGGATGTAAAGCCCTTAGAAACTTCCTAACATTGTTCTTGCTAGAAAAACCTTCATCGAGTGCTTTTAGACTAGTAATAATGGTGTTAAACCTAGCAAATGCACTATCAATAGTTTCATCTTCTAAGATGACAAATTGTTCATATTGTTGGACAAGAAGATCGATTTTGCTTTCTTTGACTTGGCTATTACCTTGGTGGGTTACTAAAAGAGTGTTCCAAATATCTTTAGCGGTTTCACACATAAAAATCCTTTCATACTCTTTCTTAGGTAAAGCATTATAAATCACCATTTTAGCCTCATTATTTTTTGAAAGTTTCTTTTTAGTGTCATCATTAGCTTTGTCAAAAGTGACCAATTCGTTTGTTTTAGAAACTTCATTAAATTGATAAGGTAAAAAATCACCATTGGTAATAACATGCCAAAGATCTAAATCTTTTGATTTCACATAAGTTTCAAATCTATTTTTCCAATAAATAAAACTACGGTTTCAAAAAGTGGTGGTCTTTGTATAGATTGCCCTTCTAGGTATTTGTTGGAATTCATAGATCGATTCAAGTTTTTAAAATACAATATACTTTAAAAATTCTTGAGCAACCCGCTCTGATACCAATTGTAGAAACTAGAAGGGGGGGGGGGGGGTTGAATAGTTTCTTATATTTACTTGTTAAAATGTGGTTTTCAAAAATCCTTTTTCAAAAAAACTTAGGCTTGAGGAAATATGTGAAATCTTCTTATGCAGAATATGAACAATGATAGTGTAACTAAGCTAATACTAACAAATATATGCACAAAGAATAAAGAATGTGAAGAGTTAAGGGTAAAGAAAGATCAAACCGAACACTAAGGATTTATAGTGGTTCGACAATGAAGCTCACTCCTTGTTCCTACTCCACTCCTCGAGTACTCCTTATTCGAGAGTTCACTACACAACAAGCTCCTTATGGTGGAGAAAACCGTACACATCGCTTAACCAATTTCCAACTCTAAGCTAAAAGTCGAGCCCTAATCGTAGCTAGGACCAATCTACACAACTATACTTAGTACATACACAACTTCCAAATAGACACAACTACTTGGATCTTCTCAACTATGACACAACTACAAATGTATAAAATTAGATCTTCAATGGATCTTTGGTGGTGGACTCAACACTTCACAAGGATAGTGTTCTTCTCTTTGCACTTGGAGAGGAAGGGATGGAAGAACAAGATTCACTTCTTAAACAAGTAGTAATCAAACAAATGATCAAAGATTTGAGTGATTAAAGAAGAGTGTTTGAATCTGGAAATAGATGTGCAAAAGAGGTGAATTGAAAAGCTGAGAATGGTCCACTATTTATAGGACAAAAGGGCCAACGGCTATATCTGCCCGCGGTACCTTATCTTAGCCCGCGGTACCTTATCGATAAGGAACCGCCTAGGAGCTAAGGTACCGCTGGACTAGACTCCGCTCCCTTTTTGTCCTTTAGTGGTGGAGGTCATATCTGGTTTAAAAAATATCTTGATAGAATATTCCTAACCAAATAAGAATATGCCATTTTCAAATTTTCAAATAATTAATTTAATAAAACATTTTCTTAAAAAGAAAGTTTAATAAAAACTTGTCACACTTAATAAAAAGTGAGTTTTAAGAAAAGATTAAATCACTTGATCACTTGATTAAGGTTAGTACTTGTTTATCCATACCTTAAGTGAAAATGGGTAAAATGAAAAATACTTGAACTCAAGAATTCGTTTTTCGTTGTTTTCGTAAATGCTTGTTTTTACATATTGTCGTAATCAAAACTAAGCGAGACCGAAAAATGCAAGTAACGTTTTAGGCATTATTGCATTAACAAGATGAATAATTGACATATATGGAAATAATACGGATAGATCATCGCTTGAATACGAATGTTTACCTCTTGTCGGGTCTCTCAGCTTCCCCGAACTCATCTCTCTCCTGCAGCATCTCCAGCTTACGTGCTGCATCGGCCACTTGTGCTACCGTATCCAACGGAGCACTTGATAAGTTATTAGCGATCCTCGGATTAAGAGCCCAACGAAAATGTAGGGCTTGCTCTTCAGTGGTGCCCGCAGATGCTCTCAGGACACCAGCGTAACGGAGAAAACGCTGCATGAAGTCATTGCTGTCTTCGTCAGGTCGCTATCTAATGGTATAGTATTCCCTCATGAGCTGATTCCTTCCTTCCATGGGGAAAATGTTAGACGGGGGAGGATAGCCGTCGTTCTGATGAAGGATGTCTTGCATTTCTGCATCAGCAGCTGCAAACATCTCCCAGAGATTGTCTGTGTTTGCCATCTGACAGTATAACATAAAATATATATATACATGAAAAAAAATTATACCAAAATTTCAAGAGAAAAATTTTATGCAAGAAAATTTTGTGTATGAATGCATGATGCAGTTTTATGAAAACTTTTGTATGCTCGAGAGTGAACGCCTATGGTCAGTTCACCCAAAACAAAAGACATGGCGAGGGGACGCATATGGGTCGGTCCCAAATTTAAAAGTTTCGATAAAACACATGCGACTAAATAGGTCCAGTCCTGTACCAACCATTACTTAGTCATAAACCTGCGACAATGACATATATATGTATGCATAAAAATGATGAATGCATGAAAACGACTGTGAGTTCTAGGAAGACCGTTAGGACTACCCACTAATCACATGTCATATTTTGAGAGCCTACAAGTCGAAACCAGGCTCTGATACCATAATTGTAACACCCCATTTTGATAATGGAATGTCACATGTAATTATGGTGTGTCATCAAAGCATACAAGGAAAAATGTCTAAACATTACATGACCATAAAAGGAAAATACCGGAATCAAACATCGGTAGTCCAAAAGTAAAGCTCATCACACACACACATAAGTACTGAAAAGGAAGGGAGTAAAGAATGTCCATAGCAAGAGTATCAAAGTAAAGATAATGCATAAAGTAAAGAAAGGCTAGAAAGCTTCCAGTCCATATGCACGTACGCTTATAGTCTACGAGCGTCCCGGAGTACCTGCCGTTTTGGGAACATAGAAAAGGAAAACGGCTGAGCAATACGGTTAGTGCACGGATGTACAATAAATCATGAATAGGATAAGCATATAACATATAACAGCGGAAGAAACTAAGTCCCGAATAACCTGGTTAAGTCTTGATAAAACTGGTTTTATAGTTTGAAAAGCCTTATGTTTATCTTATAAAAACTGTTTAACATGTTCTACCATTAGCCAATATAGGTCATGAAAATCCATCGTGCATGAATACTTGGAGGGGTGACCTCATCATGCAAATTAGAGGGGCTGCCTCTAATTTAATATACTTGTTTGGGTAGGAGGGATCAGCTCCTTGTGAAGGATGCAAGGCACACACCACATTCACACTGAGTAATCTGCTAAAAACATGTAACTAGGATGCACCCATACGCCCCACATGATAAATATAAAAATATGGCCAAAAGCTGAAGGGACGTTACGAGCAATCACTCCGCCGTGGTGAAGTCATAACATCAGTGCCTCTAATGTTATGGTTATGGTACCTTCATAACTAGGTGAAACTGGTCATGCATGTATATGGCTATAGGTACTCTAAATTAAACATAAGCAAGTCAAACATATAAACTTATACTACGGGAAAACATTTGGATGCATACGGGGAATCCTAATAAGGAAAGAATGTCCATACTGAAAGGACGGGAATCCGTACCTTATGTCCAGTGAACGAAGAAGATGAACTGAGGAGAATCCTACTTCGGTATCACTAATGCTAAATAAATACATACATGAATAAGTATCTGCTTACTAAATACGTAACTGGTTTTATGTCATGTCTTAGCTTATTTTATAAGTTCATATCATGTTTCACTGTTTTAAGCCTTAAACTGCGTTTATCTTATATTCTGTCTATTCTAATTAAGTATTTATGGTATTTCATGTATTATTATACTTACTGTGTAATAATAAGCAACTTTCCAAAAATAGCAGGTTTTCTAAAATAGAAAGTTTCCAAAAATAGAAAGTTTTCAAAAATAGAAAGTTACCAAAAATAGAAAGTTTCCAAAAATAGAAAGTTTCCAAAAATAGAAAGTTTCCAAAAATAGAATTACTGCTTAAAATAGATAAGTTTCTAAAAATAGAAAGTTTCCATAAATAGATTAGCTTCCTTAATTAAATAAGTTTCTAAAAATAGAAAGTTTCCATAAATAGATATAAGTTGGTTAAATAAGCTAAGCATATAAGCCTAAGTGTTTTTCTGATTATAATGTATAATTTATTAATTATTTCATGTAATTTTAATAAACTATAGGTTAAAAGTATTTAATTAAAATAAATCATGTTTTTAATTAAATATAGTTAAATACTTAGGTTAAAACATGTATTATTATTTATTAATAATATAACCCAAGTCATGTTAATTAATTAATTATAACCATGGTTTTTAAATAATTAATTAATAATAAGTCTAAAAATATAAAATACTTAGGTTAATAATTTCATGATCTAATAATTAAATTATAACCTAAGTCATGTTTATTAAATTAATCATGTCATATTTATTAATTTAATTTTAACATATGATTATAAAAAAAATAATCTTAACATACACCGTGAACCGGATCTTGACTAGAAACCATCAACCGGACATGAAATCGACACCATACCCCGAACCACTTCGGGGTTCCCTTTGTTTTGCTGCTGTCGTGGGACCCACATCACTCAACCGGGACCATATGGTCTCGGTGGTGGTTTAGTAGCCAAACCAAGATCCTCTTGGGGTTCGGTTTAGGCGCCGGCCAACAAACACCCCTAAAACATCCCTTTTTTATTTACCCAATAACCATTTACGTGTTTGATCTATGTTTTTAATTAGGTTTTAAAAACATCATGTTCTTAATTAATCATTAGATCAAATCAAAAAGAAAAAGGATAAAAAGAATATACCGAATGCGTGGATCTAAACGAGGATGAACAAACACGAACACTTGCACCAAAAACCAAGATCAAAAACAAACAACACCCTCCTTGGTGTGTTTGTATTCGGCGGCCAAAAAAAAGAAAAGAGGAGAAGGAGAAAACTTTTTTAGGTTTTTGTTTAATCTTCTATAAAGTGAAAAAAGACTAGCAAAATTTACCTTAACCCCTCTTTAGTAAATTTTGAGATGGGCTTGGCCCATCTCCTTATTGTTGCCGCGGGTAGGGGCCCCACATGGGGTACCCGTACCGTTTTCCGTGTCTCGTTGTTTAATTATTCGTTCGTGTTTATTTGTGTTCGCGTTTTGTGTGTTCTCGTTAAATAATTACCGTGACCTAATATATTTATTTACGCTCGTAATAAATATATATACGTAATTAATAATAGTTTGTGATTTAATTATGTTCATGATTACATGATCGCATGTTCGTGATTAATTATTGTCAATAGTTATTGCGTGTTCGTGCGTAGTAAATAATTATCGTGTTCTAACACGTACGTAATACGTAAAATCCTAACACGTAATCGTAATCATGCTATAATAGGAAAGTTTTAATCTAGTACGTAAGATCTTAAGGGTACTATTCATGATAAAAGCATGCGGGTTTTACAGCCAATCTGGCCAAATCTGACGGAACACTACCAGAACTAATTGTATGCTTTCCGCATTAACTTTATTAATACTAGTAGTGTAACATAACCAACACTAATTTTTATTCCCAACAATCCTCCCCTAAACTTGTGATCTCTCACAAGTTTCAAGAATAAAAATATCCTTATCAATTCTTGAGCATCAAGCATTTTCTTCAAATAAATTCTCCCCTAAGTTGATGAGTAGGTATTCCCAATCCTCCACTGAATTGATGAGGAGGTCTTATGTAGTCACAGTTGCCTTCAACTATATCTTATGAATAAAACCTATAGCCTTCAATTCCAAAAGTAAAAACTGTCCTCACCACATTTAAGAAAAAGTAATCAATAAAAGTTAGATAATTGGACTTGGATAAGGACTTAAAGATGATACACCTCCCTTGTTCTATGTCAACTACAATAGGTCTAGCCTTTCAAGTATGATAGTACTACCAACACTATCAACATTTGCCTCCCCTGAAATTATGATTAATACTTCAAAAACATTAGACTTTACCAAAATTAATTTGTATAAGCAGAACAAAACTAATGCATCTTCTTCCAAACACTCTCAAAAACTTTGTCAACCAAATCTTGTCATTAAGAAACATAAGAACACTTATACAACATTTTTTAATATATATATTATAACACACACAAGTTGGAACCCACACACATATATATTTAAACTTACTTCATAATCTAAGTAAGTTGTCAAAGTATTCAATGCACACTCAAATCCATGAGATAGACATTGAATCCTGTACGGTTCCTCACTCAGAAAGATCCATTAGAACAAAGTCAGCAATGTAAGCTCACACAGAACACTACTACACACATACACTTGTAGGCTTCTTTAACCTCTGGTTTGTGAAAGCCATTACCATTACTAAGTATTGCATGCGATTAGATGTTCATTATAAGATATTTCTTGACAAGTTTTCCAACATAAATGTGTTCTCTAAGCCAGATGTCATAAAACTAACACACTATAAATGAAATGGCAAAGATTGAGCTAGCCAGCAGAACAAGCTTGCTAAAATATAACAACCAATATAAAATACAAGAAACCAATTCCTAAATACTACTTAACTTCCTCTGCAAATTTTAGTCCAAAGCTAATAAAAAAATTTCCCAAATATATTTCCTTTTTATATGAGAATTTTGACTAATAGTATTAAAATTTGTACTACCGACATTAATTTTGACACTAACATAATTAATTTAATCAGTTTACCTAAATTGACCAATAACAGCACCAGGCTTTGCAAAACTGTACAACACATAACAAAACCATAAAATTTATAGACTGAACATTCCAATTGTAATTTACCTACATCAAATCCCTTAGTAAAAAGATATGAAAAGTTTTTTTTATAGTTTCAATTATAAGCATCTAAATCAACTTTTTCTCATGACAATATCTTATAAAATGGTGCCTTATTTCTATATGTTTAATTTTGCTATGTTAAACTTGATTTTCAACAATACAAATAGTAATGTGATTTTCAATATACAGAATAGTGTTCACGAAATTATACCCATAGTACAACATCTGATTCTGTACCATAACACTTGTCCACAACAATGAGCAACGTCAATATACTCAGCCTCAGTAGTAGAAGTAGCCTTCACTACTTGCTTCCTGCGTTGTCACAAAATTAATCTACATCCTAGGAACTGACAACCACTTGCTGTTGACTTCTTATCCAAACTGGCACCAACATAGTGAATATTTGTATATGCTACTAAGTCAAAAGGATCATCCTTACGATACCAAAGTCTAAGCTTTGGATGAATCTTTAGATATCTAAAGATTCTCTTGACTGTTTTATAGTTAGAAACCTTAGGTCTAACTTGAAACTTGGCACATGCACATACATGAAATATAATGTCAGGTCCTGATGATGTAATATATATCATAGACCCACTTATGGACAAATATGTGTGCTCATCAAACTCTTCACCATCTTCATCTTTAGGCAAAGTTGTGTCAATGTCAATAGGATTAGTAACAGGCTTAACATCCATCATGTTAAACTTTTTTAGAATGTTAGACACATACTTATCTTGACTAATAAAATGCCTTCTTTATTCTGTTTTACTTGCAAACCAAGAAAGAATGTAAGCTCACCCATAGAACTCATTTGAAACCTATCCTTTATAAGCTTCTCAAACTCTTCACACATCTCTGTTTTGTAGAACCAAAGATGATATCATCCACATAAACATGAACCAGCATGATATCATGATTAATTCTTTCAATGAATTTTTTTTATCTGTCTTTCACATTTGAAAGACATTATCCATTAAATATTTAGCAAGTGTTTCATAGAGTGCTCTTGGTGGCCGATGAAGACCATAAACGAACTTTTTAACCATGTACACCTTACCAGATGCTTCCAATCTTCAAATCCAGAAGGTTAATATACATCCTCATCAATGGTTCCATGGAGAAAAGAACTCTTGACATCCATCTGATATACCATGAATCCAATATAAGAAGCATAAACTAAAAACAACCTAATAGCTTCAATCCCGAAAACTAGAGCAAAGACTTCATTATAATAAAGACCTTTCTTTTGTGTGAATCCCCGAGAAAAAATCTTACCTTTTTTCTTACTACAGTTCCTCTTTCATTAGACTTATTTCTAAAAATCCATATGGTACCAATAGCTCTCATTCTCGTAGGCAAGTCATAGAGTTCCCAAACATCTTTTAGCTAAAGGAGTTTTTCTTGCATGGACTCAATCCAAGATGCATCTTCATGAGCCTCTCTAATACTCTTAGGTTCTTCCTGTGACAGAAAACATGCAAACAAACAAGTATTCACATCCTTGTGTTCATTTTCCTCATAAATTGCACATTTGAATCCTTGCTGATTAGTAGTATTGATTCTTGTCATCCTCCTAATTTTCACAAGAAACTGAACATCACCAATAACTATTTAGAGTGTTCACATTATTTCTTAATAATATTGAGACTTGATTGTGAATTTTTATTCTTGCATATTTACTATTTCATTCAAAATCTCCTTAATACTGAAGTTTAGATCATGCATAAATTTTAGTATACTTAACAAAGATTCTAGTCTAAGTTGTGTTAGATTTATTTAGTGCAACACAACTCTAAACAAGTAATGGAATTTAATATATGAGGTTAGGGTCTGTTAATTCAAGTGATGCCTAAAAACATTATTAGTGTTAACTAATCTTTCTTAGTTTTGATCACAACAAACTATACAACACATTTAGTATAAAACACAAAACGAATTATTTAACTAACACTATCATCAAGGTAATAATCATATCACTGACCTTTCTTAATCATACTTAGTGATCATCAAAATGATTATCCTTAAAACTCACTTTTGTTAATATGACAAAAGACTTTTTAATAAACTTTCTTTTTTAGAAAATGTTTTATTAAAATGGAAAATGAAAATTTGAAAATGGCATATTCCATATGCTATTAGAATATCATTTGAAGACTTCAAATACCTCAGATATTCTTACCCCACTAAAAGACAAAAAACGGAGCGTACTCTAGTGGCAGTACCTTAAGTAGTTACGCGGTTCCTTAGCGATATGGAACCGCCAGGCTAGATAAGGTACCGCGCCCAGCTAGCCGTTATATATCCGTTATACTCTGTCTCCTTTATAGTGGGTCAAATCTCATTTTCCAACAAGCCTCTTGGACGTTTTTCTCAGCCCCCTTTCTATTTTCTATAGCATAATCATTAGTAAATGATCACTTAAACTGTTAAGGATGTTTACATATGATTATCCTCTTGATCCCCTCCTTTACCTTGTCCAATAGAAGATCACTCACTCACTAGTGTTGTGATAATGATGAATCTATGAGCTAGTCATATTCATCATGATACCCTTTTTGTTTTAGGTCAATCCATTGAATTTATGAATACTTGGACTAGTTGTGTTCATCCAAGTTATTTGTGGATACTTGGATTTGTTGTGTACATCCATTGAATATGTGTTTGCTTGGATTTGTGTTGTGTAAATCCAAGCTACATGTGTGTACTTGGATAAGTCTAGTTGAGTTGTATTAGATTTGATTAGTAGTTCTCACTAAACTATAAAGTGATGTGGTTGTGTCTTGTGAGTTCTCACTAAACTTGAAAGTGATTAGTAGTTGTGTTGTGTGAAGTTCTCACTTAGCTTCAAAGTGAAGAGTCGTGAAGATTGGTTCTAGCTTTGGATTAGAACTCGACATCTAGCCTTGTGTCGTAAAATGGTGAAGTAGGCAACGTCGTGAAGATTGGTTCTACCTTAAGATTAGAACTCGACATCTAGCCTTGTGTCGTTAAATTGTGAAGTAGGAAACATTGTGTAGATTGGTCCTAGCTAAAGATTAGGTCTCGACATTTAGCTTAGTGTCGGAAAATAATGTAAGCAACGATGTAAGGTTTTCTCTGCCGAGAAGGGAGCTTGTGGATATAGTGGAAATCTCGAGTAGGTGTACTCGAGGAGTGGAGTAGAAACGAGGATACAGCCTCGTTGTCGAACCACTATAAATCTTGGTTTCTTCCCACTAGGTTGTCTCCTTCCTTACTATTTACTTACTTCATTATCATTACACTTACCTATTATCTTTGCTAGTGCATTTGAATTAAACCTAATCATTATGCAACTTAGCTTCAAACAAAAGATAGTTTTGATACAAACCAAATTGAAAGTAATTTTAATTTGGTTGCCAATCGAAGAGAAACTATTCAACCCCCCCCCCCCCCACTTCTAGTTTCTACAATTCGTATCAGAGCGATGGTCACTCAAGATCTTTGAAGTATATTGTACTTTGAAACTTGGATCGATCCATTGTCTCCTCAAATTAGAAGGTCAAGTTGTACTAAAGTTTCTCTTTGGTCAAAACTATTTTGTTCTTGAAAAATAGGTCTTTTAATTGATAATATTGCATCCCTCTTAAGATTAGTAGTCTTTATGCATTTTAGATCTACTCTTGAAATGTATCTACTAGTTTGCATCTTGCTTTGTGTAGGTACTCATGAAGATCAATCACTTAATTGGTTGTGGATTGAGTTACTTGCACTTGTAGAAGACTCATCTTCATTGATCTTTATCATCTTTGAATGATGATACCAAGATGATTGGGAATGATACTAGTCCTTGAAGACTTAGTACTCATCATAGTCATTGTTGGGCATAGCATTGATTCCTTGATGGATTGCTCTTTGTGGCCAAGGTACGCTTTCGTTCTTCCACACGCCCTTTGATCATTCTTTTGATCATTACTTGACTATGTGCTTGCTCTTGGCATCCTTGCCTTGACATTTGTTTGTGGTTTGTGATTCTTTCCTTTTATCCTCTCAAACCTTCATTGCTTGGATACTTGACTCACTATGGTAATGTAGAGTGAGTTAGTAGTAGCTTAAAGTATCAAGCATGATTTCCATGGTTTGCACCCATACGGTTAGTAGGCCCTTCGTGGGAGAGAAAGTGAATTAATACCTTGCTCATATTTTGGTTTAAACTAAGACTATTATTGAAAGTGATCTTAGTCTATTCTTGAATAATTGCTTTGTGTTTGTTCATTACCAAAGCCGTTTAACGTTTCGCCGGAAAGGCACGTCTTAAACCACTATATATGACACAAGCTCTTCGTTACCACTATTTGAAGATTGTCATTAATCCCTTGAGCATTGGTCCTAGTCTTGATTCACTTCCCTTGACTTCTCTCCACTTTTTCGTTTTGCTACGAGTAGTCGTTTGTCCGTTTCAGTTCTTTTCGATCTCGATTTAACTCGTAATCCTTCGTTAAGGCATATTGCTTAGTGTTATGATGATCCAGTGATATTATAAAAGGCTCATGATATAATTTTAAGTGTTTTAGAAAAACTTGGTTTTTAAAATTTGGCGTTTTTCATTGATAAAAACCTGCCTCTGTAGGCGGTTCTTTATCTTGGCGGCTCAAACCCGCGGTTCCTTATCGATAAGGTATCGCGGGCAGTAACTTTTGTCAGAGCGCCAGTTTGATTATTTTATTCTTTTTTAAACCAAACCTTCTCTCTCCCAAAAATACACAGCCGATGGTTTACCCTTTTTCCACCATTGTTGAAGCTTCCAAACCCTTCAATTACTCAAATTAATTGATTCCAAGTTGTGGTTTTCACTCATCCTTCATCTAACATCAATTAATTGTAAGTATTTTCTTTTAATTTCATCTATTTTGTTCTAGGGTTCGTTCTTTCATAATTGGGGATTTTTAAAATTGAAATTGAATTAAAACCTTAATATGAATGTGGGTTGACATGGTTATTTTACTATGATTCCTTAGGTTCATATTCATTAAGATTTCACTAAAACTCACTTGTAGAACAAATCCGAATTTAGGCTAAATGATTTTAGTTAAAAGATGGATTTGAGATGAACCCATGAACAAATAGGTAATGACATTGTTAATGCTTACCTAAAAACCTTGTTTTGAAAAACCAATGTTCTAGTCCATTGTTGATCCAACATAGTTCATATGTTCTTAGTAAATAATGGAATAGCTACATTGTGAGCATGAGAATGATACAGATTCAATCCTTTGTTTGTCAAGAAATTGATATAACACATTCTCATATTTTTTATCTTTGATTTTATTTTTCATATGAGTGATTGGAGAAATATTTTCTTGTGTTTATTTAGGTACTAATCATGCCTTCACAATACCAAAAGGATCATCAACTCACTAAACAGTATATGCTAAACCTATCCGACTTTTGTCACTCAACTCACCTTGCCCATAATTTTTCCTATCTTCAATCTCGTTGCTTTCATGAGGGTAGATTTGTCCAAAAGGATATCAAGGATTATGTCTACATCAAGTCCATGTTTGAAAACATTGGATTTGATTGTTTGTTGAACATTAAGGAAGACATCTATCCTCGATTCCTGTTGGAGTTCTTTAGCACATACTCCGTCATTGAAAACAACGATGGAATATTTGTTAGGTTCATCTTGAAAGATCAACTCATTCAATACTCTCTCGAAGTGTTTGGTCAAATTCTTGATGTCCCATTTGTAGGCACTTGTCGCTTCACGGATAAATGGAAGCTTAGTGCTCTCCTTGAATCCTACAATTGTCCTCCAAATGATCATGAGGAAATTGATCTTGACTTCATTGTCGACATTGTCTCCAAAAAGCGTAATCGACCCGTTAAGAGAAGCCTTCATACTAAGGTACGTTCGGTGAAACGTCATGAGGTTCTCTTAAGCGACCTTAATGATAATATGGTTCAATGGACCAATATCCTTAGGGAAAATGTGTTTTGTCTTGGTGGAAACCGGGATCATGTTCCGACGTGTTTAGTGCATATGTTATATTGCATCTTTACCAACACCAATTACAATTTGGCATATTTAATCGCTCAACGGATCAATTATGCTATTCACAAGCCTAAAACAAACCTCCCTTACGCAATGCTTCTCACTCGCCTTTTTAAAAGGGTTGGCCGTGATTTTCCAAATATTGATCTTTCTCAGTTTCAACCGGTCAAACGGGTCATGCTACCTATTCAAGAGGTATATAAGAGAAATACAAGATCTGATCGTAAATCCGACCAACAAGAGTTCAATGATGAGGACATGGACATGCCAACAAGTGATGGTGATGGCATTGACACAAGTGCTCCTATTGACTCTTCGAGTTCTTCTCACCAATCCACAAACTCATTCGTGGATGGTTTAGATGACATTGCTTCCCCTCCCCACCATTCCTCTAGTGAAGTTCCTAATAATCTCAATTTAGAGGAACTTTACCGTTAAAATCTTCGAACCCGAGGTGATTTGCATGAACACCGGATTGAGTCAAGAAAGGGAATCAAGTACTTGGGAAAAATGATCAAGGGACTAGGCAAGAAAAAGAGGTGAAGACTTTGAATTATGTCAAAGTTTATTTATCTTGTGATGTTTAAAACATTTGCTTATTATTACTTTGGTTTGATTGTGTATCAACTTATGTTACATGTTTGGATTATTATTTATTTTGATCCTAAATGTTGCTTATGCAATGATGTTTGTGATTTACATAGCTTTGTGCATCTTTGTGGTAGTTAGCTTATTAGATTATGATCTGTAGTTAACTTTGGCTGGTGAATCTTTTGGTAAAAATCTGTGTTTATCAAAATTTGGGATGAGAAATTTTGAAAGACCTCTGGTCGCGGTTGCATATCGACCCGCGGATCCTTATCGATAAGGAACCGCCGGTCCTAGATAAGGAACCGCCGGCCACTGTGTCCGACAACATTTTTGCTTTACACTATTTTCTTAAATCTGTGTAAAATTTGCATGATTTTTTGCAAAAACCTGTATATTTCCTAAACTAGGTTACCTAAATTCATTATTCACCTAAAATGATTTTAACCCATTACTAGTTTGGATCATCCCCTCACCCATTTAAACCCACCTTGTTAGTCATGTTCTTCACACACCAAAACATCCTTCCCTAACCCTTAAACCATCCTTGTCAACTATGGTTTCTACAAAAACCTCAAACACCCCAAGGAAAACACTTAAGATTAGGATTAAGGTACCCAAGCCTAACTCCTCACCCTTCCACACACCTAAAAATGAGATGGTTCCTATCCTCATTTCTTCATCACCTTCACCACCCCTTGCACCATGCAAGACAACATCCACCCATGGTACTAACCACTACATTGGTTCTACCTCCTCTTCATTCAACTCAAGAATGAATGAGCTCTCTTCACCCTTTACTCCAAGTGCACCCTTGGATGTGAACACACAACCCCAACCAATCCAAAGCATTCCTTTTGTGAATGACTTTGATGACACTTTGGTGACTTCACCATTTACCCCTCCTAACTCACCCATTTCACCAACCTTGGAGAACATACCTCCACACTTACCCATTTCCCCTTTAGGGAACATGCCTCCACTCTCACCCACATCACATTGGAGAACATGCCTCCTCCACCTCCACCCAACTCAAACATTCCAATTTTGGGTGTTCCACTTTCCCTCCTTTTGGGTGATCCATACTATGGGTTTCAACAAACACATGGTCCTAATTGTCCATGTTGTCTTTACAACCACTACATCATCCATAACCTTAGGATGGATATGTTTGGACTACATAGGAGGTTGAAAGAGTTCTTGCTTTCCTTGTTCTCCATGCCTCCTCCTAGGAGATGAATGATGAAGTTTTCAAAATAAATGGTTTTCAACAAAACCAAGCCAAAGAAGACTACTCATCTAGATTTAATGTTAAGCTAGCTTTGTATTAGTTAGTTTTTTTTTCATTTGTCATTGTATTTGCTTCCTTCATGAGTGTTTCATGAAGTTGTTCTATGGATTTAGCTTTATGTGTTTCTACTCTTATGTGCACATTAATCAACTTTAATTTGAAATTAAAATTGAACCTAAATCTATCACAACCTCTAAAAACTTGACTAAAATTGGTTCAAAATGATATCTAAATTATTTTGTCACCCTTTGTCAAGACATTCTTTGTGAATGTGTTGCTTTATGCAACCCTAGCATAATTTGGTGCTAATAGAGGTAAAATTCCAAGATTTGCAACTTTTTGAAAAAGTCTTAGTTTTTCCCAAAACCCTGGAAAAACATGGTTTCAAGTCCACTGGACGCGGATCCTTAAAGTCCCGCGGTTCCTTAAGTGGTAAGGAACCGCCGGTCCCTATAAGGTACCGCTGACAGTAAATGACTTTTGACACGTTTTTGGTCAAAATTCTTTAAACCCTATACCCTGTCAAGATTCCTTGTTTGCTCAATTTGGCTAAACATTCCTTGACACTTCACATTTTGTATTCAAATTCTTACCTTGATTACTTTTTACTTATACCCCAACCTTGAGATTTCATTCTCACACCTTCCTAACCTTGAGAATTCATTCTCACACAACCTTGAGATTTCATTCTCACACCTTCCCAACCTTGAGATTTCATTCTCACACCCTCACAATGCCTAACTCCTCCATTCCTAACCTTGACATTTCTTTGTCACAACCGCACTCACCCAAAGCTTCCTCATCCAAGCTTTCAAAGAAACCGAAAATCTCGGTTCGACCTATTTGGGTTAAGAAGAATGAACCATCTTCCTCCAAACCACCCAAAAACCCTACCTTCTCTCCAATCAAGTATTGTAATGAGACTTATACCATTAACCCCATCACCGGAGCTAAAGAAAATGTTCCCCCACCACCTCAATCCTTCAATACCCCTCAACTCAATGACCTTTCAACCTTCCCAAACCTCACAAGTTGTGAAAACATTTCCAAACCCATTACCCCTCCACCACCAAACCCTAGGTTTGATGCCATACCTCCATCAACCGATTTTGTGTTGCATCATGGATCCTCGTGTGCTTGTTGTCGATTTCAACAAATTGAACTTGCTCATGTATATGAGAAGTTAAATTTTCTTGAATTCCTCCTCACTCGACCTCCTATCCAAGTTTTCGTCCCGGTGGACAAAACTTCGAATGATGCATCATCGTCTTATTTTTCCAACTAAAGGACTAACTACTCTTGGAGTTTTTATTACTTTAGTTGTTTTAGAGTCTTTTATTTTTTTTAATCTTGGAAAATTATCACTATTAGACTAGCTTATGCTTAGTGGTTTATTTTCCATATTTCTTTCTTTAGATACTCATATTGTGTGTATGACTATCTACTTTGTTGTGTCATTTCTTTTATGTAACCTTTGTGTTTTTTGTGTGTTATTTTCTTAGTTCTATTTTGAGTTGATCATGGTTTATTTTTACAATTGCTTATGGGTGATTCCATCATTTCTAAACTTTAACCCATTGACAAGCTTATCATCTTCATTGGTTTGAAGTTTGATTTTGTCAATTACCTTTTTTGGACAAACTTAGCAAAATACTTGCTTCTAATTTGAGATTTCTTCTCTCTCTCCCTCTCAAGTTACTTAGTAGGTAGTGATCATATATACATTGGTGTTTCTTTCCTTTCTACTAACCTTTGTGTAGCATGTCACCTTAGCTCATATACTTGGTGCCCCAAGCAAGAGGGAGCAACCACCAAGGGGGAGCTACTAGAAAAGTTCGATGTTCTTCGAAGACTTATGCTAACTTTTTTGCTACGACAAAGGGGGAGAAATGAAAGTGATAAATAATACAAGGTTTTTACCCCAAGTATAAAATCTTATCGTCCGAATCTCTTCGAATTGACTATTGGTTCAAAGTGCGACTCAATTTTCTTTTGGTGAACAAGAGAATGGTTTGGTTTTGTTTATCTAATTTAAACTAATAGCAAATAAATAAGTGTCGTTAAGTAAAGTAGAAGTTTAAAGATTAAACTAAAATTAACGAGTTAAAAATAAATGCTTGAAAACTTAAAGGCAATTTTAGAAAAATACTTGAACACTAAATAAAACTAACACTTAGAACTTTGTAAAAACAAGAAACTAAAACCATTGGAAAATGCAAGGTACACCCGTCGGAATGTTTGGTCGGAATAAGGTAATCGGAATAACAAAAATACCCTTGGTCGGAATATGCTTGCAATCGGAATATTAGGGAAAACTCTGATCGGAATGTAACCAATACCCCACAATCGGAATATCAACAAATGCCCCCAGATCGGAATACATGGAAATTCATTCAATCGGAATGTGCTAAAAACCCTAATCGGAATATAGAAAAATGAGGCAATCGGAATATGTTAAACCCTAGCTAATCGGAATGTTACAAAAGGGGCCAGATCGGAATCTAAACAACTCTCTGCCGTCGGAATATATAAGCCCTAATCCGATCACTACGATCGGAATTATTGGTGCTAATCGGAAAACAGAAACCCTTTTCCGATTTGACAATCGGAAAGAGGGGTGTGGGTGCTTGGTCGGAAAGCTGCGATCGGAAAGGGGTTTAGACCCTTTCCGATTTAAGTGGGATTCGAAATAAGCCAAGCAATAAGCTATTATGATAAGCTTATCACCAAAACTAAAACGAATCAATAATGAAACGGGTCAAATAAGCACTAATAACAACTTATCCAACTTGAAATAAGTAAACTTTAAAATCAAACAATAAAAAGATGAACTTTTTAAGAAAACTTTTGATAAGTAAATAAGCTAAACATAAAAATAAGCCAATAAGCACAAAGATCTCAAAGCTTATTCGAATGAAAGCTTATGTAGGAACAAAAAGATTAACTTTTTAAGCACAAAAACATTAAGAACAACACGGATCAAATGTATTTTGCACCAAAAGTTAACTAAAATCAAGAAAGGTAGAATAAGATGAAAGATTAAAAGCTTAACTAGAACTTGATTAATGAAACCAACAATACACAAATGTTTAATCTTGAAAGATTAAAAGAAGGAAAGATGAAAACTTAGTGAGAGAAAGTAGAGAACTTTGTCTCTCTAAAACTAGAAAGAAAAGTGAAAAAATGAAAACTAAAAACTAAAGACTAACTCTCCTCCTAATGTGTATTAGGAGGGTATTTATAGGGAAAATGGAAGGAGTGCATGTGTTGCATCTTCTTTCTTTCTTTACGTCTTCTCGACTCGATTTAATTCTTTGTCTTTTCTCGATGTCGTCTCGGGATTTGAATTTGTCTTGTTAATTTTCTTCTTTAATTTAGACTTGAGTTCTTCGACTTCATTAAACTTCCGTCTTTAGACTTTTTCTTCGATAAATCTTCAGAATAGGCCTCAGACTTTCGTTCTTTTTGCACTCTTGATCTTTTGACTTCGTCTTTTCCCGTTTTCTTCGATAAAAGCCCGTGAAAGCCCGTGTTTTCTTCCTTTTTCATCTTTTGGTCCTAAAACACAATAAAAACACAAACCACGCATAATTCTGACTTTTACGACATAAATCACACGTTTTGGTCTTGTTATTATTGAAAATAAGTGGTAATAGGATAAGTGTTTTCACACTTATTAATAAACTAGTTAATAATTCGATATTTTGTGTTTCTACGTAAATGAGTTTATCGTTTGTCGTAATCAAAAAGGGGGAGATTGTTAATGCAAGTGATGCCTAAAAACATTATTAGTGTTAACTAATCTTTCTTAGTTTTGATCACAACAAACTATACAACACATTTAGTATAAAACACAAAACGAATTATTTAACTAACACTATCATCAAGGTAATAATCATATCACTAACCTTTCTTAATCATACTTAGTGATCATCAAAATGATTATCCTTAAAACTCACTTTTGTTAATATGACAAAAGACTTTTTAATAAACTTTCTTTTTTAGAAAATGTTTTATTAAAATGGAAAATGAAAATTTGAAAATGGCATATTCCATATGCTATTAGAATATCCTTTGAAGGCTTCAAATACCTCAGATATTCCTACCCCACTAAAAGACAAAAAACAGAGCATACTCTAGTGGCGGTAGCTTAAGTAGCTACGCGGTTCCTTAGCGATATGGAACCGCCGTGCTAGATAAGGTACCGCGCCCAGCTAGCCGTTATATATGCGTTATACTTTGTCTCTTTTAAATAGTGGGTCAAATCTTATTTTCTAACAAGCCTCTTGGACGTTTTTCTCAGTCCCCTTTCTATTTCTATAGCATAATCATTAGTAAATGATCACTTAAAGTGTTAAGGATGTTTACATATGATTATCCTCTTGACCCCTCCTTTACCTTGTCCAATGAGAAGATCACTCACTCACTAGTGTTGTGATAAAGATGAATCTATGAGCTAGTCATATTCATCATGATACCCTTTTTGTTTTAGGTCAATCCATTGAATTTATGAATACTTGGACTAGTTGTGTTCATCCAAGTTATTTGTGGATACTTGGATTTGTTGTGTACATCCATTGCATATGTGTTGTGTAAATCCAAGCTACATGTGTGTACTTGGATAAGTCTAGTTGAGTTGTAATAGATTTGATTAGTAGTTCTCACTAAACTATAAAGTGATGTGGTTGTGTCTTGTGAGTTCTCACTAAACTTGAAAGTGATTAGTAGTTGTGTTGTGTGAAGTTCTCACTTAGCTTCAAAGTGAAGAGTCGTGAAGATTGGTTCTAGCTTTGGATTAGAACTCGACATCTAGCCTTGTGTCGTAAAATGGTGAAGTAGGCAACGTCGTGAAGATTGGTTCTACCTTAAGATTAGAACTCGACATCTAGCCTTGTGTCGTTAAATTGTGAAGTAGGCAACGTTGTGTAGATTGGTCCTAGCTAAAGATTAGGTCTCGACATTTAGCTTAGTGTCGGAAAATAATGTAAGCAACGATGTAAGGTTTTCTCCTCCGAGAAGGGAGCTTGTGGATATAGTGGAAATCTCGAGTAGGTGTACTTGAGGAGTGGAGTAGAAACGAGGATAGAGCCTCGTTGTCGAACCACTATAAATCTTGGTGTCTTCCCACTAGGTTTTCTCCTTCCTTACTCTTTACTTACTTCTTTATCATTACACTTATCTATTATCTTTGCTAGTGCATTTGAATTAAACCTAATCATTATGCAACTTAGCTTCAAACAAAAGATAGTTTTGATACAAACCAAATTGAAAGTAATTTTAATTTGGTTGCCAATCGAAGAGAAACTATTCAACCCCCCCCCCCCTTCTAGTTTTTACAGGGTCAACAAGTGGTATCAAACGTTCTAGATAATCTTTGACTAAGAATAAACAATGCCTCAAGACTTAGCAAGCATGAGTGTTACTACCAAAATTCCAATACTGAAAGCTAATGATTATGAGATGTGGAAGATGAGAATGGATTAGTATTTACAAATGATTGACTACAACTATTGGACATAATACTAAATGGTAATTGATGAGATGGCATTTATACATGATTTCATCGTTCTTTTCGGGCTTTAAATGCATAAAAATGTCATAAAATACCATATATATGCTTGTGTTTGTTTACTTGTGTATTTTAGGTATGGATATCGTGAAAAAGACAAAAGATCACAAGAAACAAGGAAAAACGGACACGAGAAACGAAGCCGTACAAAGAACCGGGCCCTAGTTCATGATTTATCCAACAATTACCCTTGAAGACTTGAAGATATGCAAGATTGATCCTCAATGAATGAAGAAATGATACTTAAAACCCTTGTGAATTCATAATTACAAGTTTGGTCCCTTAAGTTTGTCAAAATTACACAAATGGTCCTTCAACTTTGAAGAAATGGCAAGATTAGTCCTTCATCAAATCTAATTTGTCAATTATGGTCCCTCATAGAGTTAAAGTTACATTGAAGACCTTTGAAGATCAAGAATGTCCAAGATCAGTCCCTCAAATATCCAAAAATGGAAAAAACAACCATTTAAAACCTTTTGGAAAAGTTTTGTGCCAAAAGTGTGAAAACCATAACTTTATTAACAAAGGGATGCGTTTTTGTTGGTTGAAAATCTTATTATACATGTTTTGCCAAAAACAAAGGACCAAAGCTGCCATTTCCAAACTTCAAACACACAAACACGCGCCAAACACTTTCTTTCCCCCAAAATCGGATCAAAACACTTACTGTTCACCTTTTCACCATCCAGAATTTACTCACTTAAAA
Organism: Glebionis coronaria; assembly: GCA_025667525.1. Classification (NCBI taxonomy): domain Eukaryota; kingdom Viridiplantae; phylum Streptophyta; class Magnoliopsida; order Asterales; family Asteraceae; genus Glebionis; species Glebionis coronaria. The sequence continues at coordinate 424,673,977 of CM046879.1, read as the reverse complement.
CAAAGGGTTATTTTAAATTACCCTGGCACATGTGTGATTCACACATGTAGAAACTCATCCCACATCAAAAACCCTCACTCCCACTCACCATGGACCCCACCCCCAATTCCCTTTCAACCAATCAAAACTCAACTTCCTCTCCAAGTTAGCTGACATGGCAAGATCAACAGCCCACACTCTTAGCTTAACCCCAAAGCTAAAATAAACGTCTAGGATCATTTTGGACAACTCATCAACAACAAACGGCCTCAAGTACTCAAGGACATTTTGGGAATTTCACTTCTAGGGTTTGTGAACAGTGTAGGATTAGCATATGTCTATAAAAGGAGACCTCAACCTGTGAGAGTCCCTTTGTTCCAGTTTTAGGCTATCAATCTTTGTAATCCCTTTTTAAGTTAATAAAATTTGATTTTCAGAAATTTGTGAAATCTTGTTCTTGTTTACTAAAAGTTGGTGTTAGAATAGCCTAATTCTGAGTTCCACTTTCATGTTTGAAGGTTTTTGAGGCAAGGTTTTAATTGATAAGGCTTGTGTTTCAAAAATCAGAAAAGTGCTTGATATTGTTCATCACTTGGTTTGTTCTTCTTAGCAGGTACATTGAAAGCTGGTACTTGTTTTGCTAGTACCTCAGCTCAAACAATCCAGGGCCTGGATGTAGGTCTTGGAGGTTTGCACCTTCTCCTTTTTCAATTTTCTCTTTATTTTCTGAATATTTGTGATTTTGCATGATTGTTCTTGAATCTTTGTTATTGTTGTTGAATCTTGTTTATCTGTGTTGGTTTGATGTTTATGAGTTGTTATTGACTTGATTTGTGGGTTGAATATGTTATATCCTTTGAAAATTTTTGAGAGTAGATTATTAAGGGGTGTTTGGGTTAACTGCATAAGCAGGTTTTAAGGCTTGTTGATTGGGTATATTATGCTTGTGGTTGTTGGTACTTGTTTATCTGATATACTTGGTCACTTATTTGCAGATTTTGTGGTTTGAAACACCTAGATTCTAAATAGGGCTATAAATCTTGTTTACTTGATATTTTTGGCTGTGGTTTAAGGGACACCTAGATCTAATCATAGACTAGGGTTAACAAGTTATTAAACTTAGTTAATATCACCAGGGAAAGAGATTTGAGTGCCTGAAATTGGATCTGTGGTCAATTAGATCAGCAAAGTGTGCTTATGTTCTTGTAGTTCATATCAGTAACTTTAATCTGCTTTGATCTTGTTATTCACTTTGATTCAGTGGGTGATTTAAGTTTGTTTGTGCTTATTCATAGTTTATATAGCTTGTGTATGCATCCTGTTGAGATTGGCTGGCTTATTCATGCTATATCTGCTTATTTGTGCATAACTGCTTATTTTCCATATCTGTGCTATATCTGGTGACTGTTTGATTAATTTGGGCTTATTGTGTGAACCAAATTGTGATTTCTTTGTTGATATTGACTCCTTGTGATTCATTGATCACAAGGGTGCCCTTGTTTCCAATTGAATCCAACTAAATCTCTCTAAAAAGCTTGGTCAAATAGTCAAAGCAGTGGGGACTCCTTTCCCATGCTGCTAGCCACTGCTAGTGTATTTTGGCTTTCAGCTTATCAATAAGCTAAAATAGCTTATTCTAACCAGCAACAACTTAGATTTTGTAATAGGTGCTCATCATTTGACCCATTTGTTCATACTGGAGCATTTGGTGTGTTGACTTTTAGGTTTGACTAGAAAACCAACTTAATTGACTTTTTCATAAGTGGTTATTGGTTTATTCTGGCTTATTGGATTTTTGTGAATTGATTTAGCTTATTGAGTTCATTTGTGACATTTTGCAAGTTGAATCAAGTTCTGAGGTGCCCTAAATCTCAAACCCGACTATTTTGCCCTAAATCTCAAACCCGACTATTTTGTCGTTTTGTGGTTTTGTGGATTTATACTTTGCTTATAGGCCCAATAAGGATAAGTTGTTTGCTTAATAAGCTGTGATAAGCTCACTTCAAGCTTTTGGGCCTTTAGAGTTTTGTGTTTAGAATTAAATTTTGAGTCAGATTGGGCTTTTCCAAGTCAATTGGGCTAAGTTTGACTTTTTGGGCTAAAAAGCCAATTAGTGTGGACTGATTTTGGTTTTGGCCCATTTGAGGGCCCAATAGGGGTATTCTGGTCATTTCACTTTCATTTTCTGTTTATTCAGGTTAAAATAAACTATTTTGATTTTTGGTGAATTAAAAGGTTTGAAAAAGTTTTGACCATTGGTTAACTCTTAGTTTATTTATTTTGATTTTTGGTGAATTTTTGGTAATTTTTAGAATTAATTTTTATTTTTGCTTATTTTACGGTTTTACGTTAAGTCGTTGTAGTAATTAATTTCACGTCTTCGTCATCCTCTTTTCTCATCCCCTTACAACCAATATTAATCTCAAACCTTGCTACATTTTAGTCATACACATATACCTCCTTGGGAAACGAACTTCATTGGGTCATTAGTGCTTGATTTTCCTAAATCATCACTTAATACTTACCACATTTACGCTCTTTTTCCTAAAAGGCGTAATTTACCACAATCATTTTGGCGCCGCTTCCAGGGAAGTGTGTCGTGATTAATTTGTCTTGTTGTTTTTAATATTAACCATAAATAGTATTTTTATTAGTAGAAATCTACTAATACGTATTATCGGTTTTATTGGTTTTTCTTGTGAAACTATTATTACTATATTGTATTAAGTATCACAATAAATACAAAATATCTCCAAAAGTGTGAAAACACAACCTTAATTGGGGTTTGATCTCCTAATTATTGTATTCGAATCTCAAACAAAAAGAAAAGGGCAAAAATAGATAAATACTTTCGTGAAGCTCGATTTTGAAAAATACAAACTATAAGGTGGGTATAAGGCGGGTATTATAAAATATACCCTAAGGAAGAAGGCTCTTAAGTGCTTCACGCCGCCTCGCTTCTCCGCTTGCTTGTGAGTATTTTGAGATTGAAGGCTAATCGAGGGTTTTGCCGCCCAAAGTGTTATTACGTATAATATATTTGTTTGGTTTTCTTTGTGATTAAACCCTCTTGAACAATTTGGTTTTCACCAAAGTTCTAAAGTCATTCGAAGGCGTTCACTCCACGTGATCGTTTTCATTCCTTTGAGGCTTCTTTAATCAAGAGTTTGATTCGAGGATAGATTTGGTAGATTGTTGTCTACGAAGATACACCAAAATCCAAAAAAAAAAATTAATTAAAAACAATCAAAAACACAAAAAAATTTAAAATTCACAAAACACCCAAAAAGAATCTTCTTTGCTCATCTCCCATTCTTCGTGAAGTTTATGATCACTCGTAATCAAGTAAAACGAGCTCGTAAATGTCTTCAAAAGCAAGCCAATCAAGAGACGTTGATTGAAGAACAACCTCCAATTGTTGAACCTATTGTAGAACAAGAAGTCGTCATGGCTAATCGTACTATGATGGAGTTGCTACAAGCACCCACCGAGGGTTTTGGAGAGGCCATTGTGATTCCCGCCATCCTTGCGGAGAATTTCGAGATTAAGACGGGTTTAATGTCGATGTTACAAGCTAATAAGTTTAGAGGTCATGAGAAAGACAACCTGCATTATCACATTAGGAATTTTAATCGTCTCACCGCAACTAGCAAGTTTAAGGATGTTCCACATGACGCCATTAAGATGATGTTGTTTCCATACTCGTTAGATGGACCCGCTAAAATTTGGCTTGAGAAAGAACTGCCAAATTCGATTTTGACATGGGGTGATCTCGTTTCTAAGTTTGTGAACAAATTTTTTCCACCATCTAAAACAACACATTTGAAAAATGAGATTTCAAGATTTGTACAACGAAATAATGAAAGTTTTTCAATGGCATGGGAACGCTTTAAAGAAATGTTACATGAATGTACACACCATGATTTTTCGGAATTGCATCAAATTGATACTTTTTATAATGGGCTTAATGATCATGAACGAGATTACTTGAATGCCGCCGCGGGTGGTAATTTTTTGTGCAAAACGACCGATGAGGCTTTAAAGATTATCGAGAATAGATCTAAGGTTTATAGTCCTCGTAACACACCGAGTGTTGCCAATTTGGGTTCGTCATCGTCGTCATCGTCTCGTAGCATTAATGCCTTACATGATGAAGCTAATGAGGAAAATCGGTTTTTCGATAGATTTGCTAATCTTATGACTCATTGGAAAGCTCAAGAAGCTTCAAATTCCGCTTCGGTTAAAGCGGTTGCTAAGAGTTGTTTGTCTTGTGGTGGAGCTCATGATCTTTCCGAGTGCATTACCGCGGATGGTAACACTTCGAGTGCTTATGTAGCAACGGGAACTTACAACCAAAACGGCCAAGGTTCCCGCCCAAATCAAGCTCCACCAAATCAAAATGCTAATAACTATCGAAACAACAACCAAGGTGGTAATTATCAAGGCGATTCACGTAACTACAACAAAGGGAATTATCAAAGTGGGAATGGACAAGTCACTAATCAAAACCAAAACCGTGATTTTCAAAACACTACACAAGGTTTTCAAAATGCTCACACTAAAAATCTTCAAGGAGAGTTTTTGGATTATGCTAAATCAAATGATGCTAAATTTGATAACATGCAACGTGAGATGATTAGCTTAAGATCCGAGATGAAAAACGAGCTTAAAAACGAACTTGCTAATGAACTTAAAACTCATGCAAATAAAATGGAAGGAAATGTCCAACGTCTTCAACAAAATCAACAAAAGATGGAACAAGGACAACATGAGATTAAGCAAGAATTGTTAAAAGCGGATGCTAGGCAATCAAAATTTGAGGACCGAATGGCTAAAATGTTTGAAGCAATCATGTTTAAACCCTCTTCCTCGGGTGGTCTTCCTAGTGATACCATTGCAAACCCGAAGGGAGAAATGAAGGTTATTACTACACGAAGTGGTAAAACTTTCAAGGAACCAATCTCTCGTCCAAGTACTTCTACGGAGAAGGAAATCGAGAAAGAGCCCGAGGTGATGGTCGAAAAAGAGCATATTACAATCCCACGAAGTACCGCTCATACCACACCTATGGTTGAACCAATACCAATTGTGGAACCCGAGATTCCAAGGCCGTTGCCTAATGTCCAACCCACACCACCCTTACCTTACCCTTCGAGACGAAACAAAGAGAAATTGCAAGAACCTAACAAACAACAAATCGAGCTTTTTATAAAAATGTTTCAACAAGTGCATTTTGATGTGAGTTTAGCCGACGCGTTGTTATATATGCCTCGTTTCGCTTCCACTTTTAAAAGTATGATGAGCGATAAGGAAAAGCTTTCAAAGCTTGCTAATTGTTCTTCGGTTTATCTTAACCGCATACCGGAAAAAGTTGGTGACCCCGGAAAGTTTCTCATTCCTTGTGACATACAAGATATGAAAGAATGCCTCGCCTTGGCCGATCTTGGTGCGAGCATTAATTTGATGCCATTTTCCATTTGGAAATCGCTTTCGCTTCCGGCTCTTGTTCCTTCGAACATGTCTATCGAGATGGCCGATCATTCTACGATTTTAGCATGTGGAGTAGCCGAAGATGTTTTTGTGGAAGTGGGGAAGTTCTACTATCCCGTTGATTTTATAGTAGTTGACATCCCCGCGGATCCTCAAGTTCCTCTAATTTTAGGTCGTTCATTTTTAGACACCTCGAGATCGCTTATCGACGTTCATGCAAGAACTATCACTTTGAGATTCAACGAAGAGGAACTTGTTATAAACACTACTCAAAACTCGAAACCTTCTCATGTTTATGCAATCGCTACCATCAATCACATTGACATAGTTGATGTGGTTTGCGATGAGTTTTCACAAGAAGTGTTAGGTTTTTCTGATAGCTCGTCAAGTGGCAATCCCACTATTTTGGATCCGATTCTTGCTAATTCCACACCAAATCTCACTCCATTCCAAGGAGGCGATTTTACTTCAAATGAAATCGACAATGAAGATGAGGTGTTGATTAGTGATGATACCTCTATTCCACCATTTCTTCCGCCGATGGAAGTTATGAGTGTTGAACCAAAATCTTCAATCGAGGAACCACCTATCCTTGAATTGAAAGATCTTCCTTCTCACCTTGAATACGTATTCTTAGAAGATGATGACAAGTTGTCGGTTATTATTGCAAGAGGTATTTATAATGATGAAAAAACTGAGCTCTTGAAAGTTCTTAAAGCTCATAAAGGGGCAATTGCGTGGAAAATTTCCGACATTAAGGGTATTGACCCAAAATTTTGTACTCACAAGATTTTAATGGAGGAGGACTACAAACCCGCAATTCAAAGTCAAAGAAGGGTGAATCCCAAAATTCACGATGTCATTAAAAAGGAAGTGTTGAAACTCCTTGACGCGGGAATGATTTATCCTATCTCCGATAGCCCATGGGTGAGCCCAATCCATTGTGTCCCTAAAAAGGGAGGAATGACCGTTGTGCCTAATGAAAACAACGAGTTAATTGCCACTCATGTTGTGACCGGTTGGAAGGTGTGTATTGACTACCGAAAGTTAAATGACGCCACTCGTAAAGACCATTTTCCTTTGCCCTTCATGGATCAAATGTTGGAGCGACTCACGGGAAATGAGTTCTATTGCTTTTTAGATGGTTTTTCCGGTTACTTTCAAATCCCTATAGACCCTCGTGATCAAGAGAAGACTATGTTTACGTGTCCTTATGGAACGTTTGCTTATCGTAGGATGCCTTTCGGACTTTGTAATGCACCGGGTACGTTTCAACGGTGTATGATGGCGATTTTTCACGATATGATCGAGAAGTCGATGGAAGTGTTTATGGATGACTTTTTGGTATTTGGCAATTCGTTCACCTCATGTTTATCTAATCTCGAGCAAATGTTAAAACGTTGTGAAGAAACCAATCTTGTGCTTAATTGGGAAAAATGTCATTTCATGTGTAAACAAGGAATCGTCTTAGGACATAAGGTGTCGAAAGCGAGGATTGAGGTCGATAAAGCTAAGGTAGACGTCATCGCCAAGTTACCTCATCCCAAAACCGTTAAGGGAGTTAGGAGTTTCCTAGGCCACGCAGGCTTTTATCGTTGTTTCATCAAGGACTTTTCGAAAATCTCTCGACCTATGACACACCTTCTCGAGAAGGATGCTCCTTTTAATTTCAATGAGGTTTGTGTTAGAGCTTTCGAAATCTCAAAAGGAAACTTACTGAAGCTCCCATTCTTGTTGCTCCTAATTGGGAATTACCCTTTGAAATCATGTGCGATGCAAGTGATTATGCTATTGGGGCCGTCTTAGGGCAAAGTTATGAAAAGCATTTACGTCCTATCCATTATGCTAGTAAGACGATGACCGAGGTTCAATTAAAGTACACCACAACGGAAAAGGAATTCCTTGCCGTGGTCTATGATTTTGAGAAATTCCGACCTTATCTCGTCTTAACTAAAAGCATCATTTATACCGACCATTCGGCTATCAAGTATCTCTTAGCTAAGCAAGATGCTAAGCTGAGATTGCTTCGTTGGATGCTCCTCCTCCAAGAATTTCATGTCACCGTGCTTGACAAAAAAGAAGCCGAGAATCTAGCGGCCGATCATCTCTCTCGTCTAGAAGATCCTCACAAAGATGTGTTCGAGAACAAGGAAATCACCGAAACATTTCCTCTCGAGACTCTCGGTGTAGTGAATTCTAAAGACACCACCCCATGGTTTGCCGACATTGCAAACTACCATGCGGGCAATTTCATAATCAAGGGTATGACGACACAACAAAAGTGAGAATTCTTTCGTGACGTCAAGTTCTATTTTTGGGACGACCCTTATCTCTTTCGGGTTTGTGCGGATCAACTCGTTCGACGTTGTATTTTTGGTGCCGAAGCTTCTAATATCCTTAGAGCTTGTCACGAGGGACCCACGGGTGGTCACCACGGTGCTAATCTCACGGCAAAGAAAGTGTTCGATGCCGGCTTCTTTTGGCCTTCTATCTATCGTGATGCATACGCACTTGTGAAGTCGTGTGATTCGTGCCAACGTCAAGGAAAATCGTCTCAACGTGATGAAATGCCGCAAAACATAATTCAAGTGTGTGAGATTTTCGACATTTGGGGCATAGACTTTATGGGGTCGTTCCCATCGTCTCATGGTAACAAGTATATCCTCATCGCGGTAGACTACCTTTCTAAGTGGGTGGAAGCTAAGGCTTTACCTACTAATGATGCTCGTGTGGTAGTGAAGTTTTTGAAGCAACTATTCTCTCGGTTCGGAACCCCTCGTGCTATTATAAGCGATCGTGTAACCCATTTTTGTAATGACCAATTCGAAAAGGTTTTAAAGAAATATGGAGTTACTCATCGTCTTTCTACGGCTTATCACCTGCAAACGAGTGGGCAAGTCGAGGTTTCGAACCGAGTTATGAAGAGGATTTTAGAGAGGTCGATTGGATAAAACCGTGCTTCATGGTCCGATAAACTCGATGATGCTTTATGGGCCTTTAGGACCGCTTATAAGACACCTATCGGTTGCACTCCTTGTTAGTCTATGGGAAGAATTGTCATTTGCCCATTGAATTGGAGCACAAGGCATATTGGGCCCTTAAGCATGCAAACTTTGACTTGAAGACCGCGGGAGATCACCGGGAAATACAATTGAATGAATTAGATGAATTAAGAGACAATGCTTATGAAATTTCATTTATTTTCAAAGAAAAGACTAAAAAGTTTCATGATGCAAAGATTAAAAACCGGGTTTTTAACGCTGGTGATCAAGTGTTACTTTTTAACTCTCGACTTAAGATATTTTTCGGGAAATTGAAATCTCGTTGGTCAGGTCCTTTCACCGTTACACAAGTGTTTCCTTATGGGACCATCGAGCTAGCTCAAGATGATGGTCCTAACTTCAAGGTGAATGGACATAGGCTTAAGCACTACTTTGGTGGGGAAATTCCTTCAATGGTTGACCTCGACCAAGTCACCTTCCCCAATGATAATTAGCATTGAGGGGATCGAGTCGAGCTCATGACTCGGTAATCAAAAACGAGGTGCATCGTGGAGGAGATCCCATGCTTATCCTTTTATGCTTACTAATCACTAATAAGGGGACTTGTATCCTTCCAACTCGTTGTCTCGTGGTTGTTTGTGATTGTGTTATCTAGATTACCATCATCATCTACGATTGAAGACTCTCGTGTTCGTTTACGTGAGCCTCCATCGTTTGCTTGAAGAAGTTTTTCACGAATCCATTGACATATCCTTTATTGTTCTAACAATTATCTTTTAGCATGCTTAATAAACGGCTTTAGATATATTGTTGATCACCCTTTCCATGCTAGATCCTAAGCATTCGATTCTTCAGTATGGGGGTGCTCCACCTTTAGACTCGAAACATTGAGGATAATGTTTACTTTTAGTATGGGGGGGGGGGGGGGGGGGTGAATAGATACTTTCTTTGCTACGCCCTCACGCTTTCCAATTTTCAATGTTTTGTTTTTGTTGCTAATAAGGCTAAAAATAGCCAAATTTTAAATTTTTCTTAGTTTTCATAAGTGTTTTTAAGACACGAATGTATATTTTCCGATGGGTAGAATAAGAGCTAATTTTTGACTTGATAGGCATTTGGAGCCATTTACATTCCTTAACCCGCTCAATTCAAGTTTTGCTAGACTTTTATATAGGGAGCTTTAAAAACCGAAAGTCTTAGCTCATTCGGGTTAAGAACAAGAACTTTTCGCAAGTTCCTATAATTGATCCTAGAAAGTCACTTATCAAGGGAACTATAAAATGCATTCTCTAAACTTGAAAAAGTCCAAGAAAGTGCAAGATCCTATAGGTGGCTTGAAAACCAAAAACTTTGATTTGATATAGTCTTAATGAAAGCTAATCCAAATTTGGCTTAATTTTGACTTGCATGGCTAAGTATTCACGAGTCTCTTTAATTAGAGGTCTTTATATAGTGAAAAACGAGAAGTGATAGAGTTAGAAAAGTGATCATGCTAAACGTAGAACATGAAAATGTTCTTTCAAAAACTCATATGTTTTTAATTGTGGCTTTTTCTTCCCATAAGATCAATGTATTAGGAATAAAAATAATTGCAATAAGTAAGGTCGTACGATTTGAAAGGTTACTTAGCCTCTAGCGCAAGATCGTTTAAAAGTTGCTCGGGGTTCAATAGAGTTCATAGCCAAGGCATAACTTATTGAAGCGGGACGCGAAGATTGGTGATGATCCAAAAAGGCCCTAACAAGGCATGAGGAGCTCTATTTTTGCTAAAGATCCAAGGTGATGTGATGTATCATTATTCCTAAATCAATATGAAGGATCGAGACACACGACGAAAAGCAATTACTCCCCTAAAGATCATGGAGAAAGTCTATCCAAAAAGACCCTTACAAGGTATGAGGATAAATATATCCAAGTCCGAAAAGGAGGCGGATCGTTGTATATCAAAGTCCAAAATAAAGATTGAAGAAAAATGATGAAGTCGTGGTCCAAATATGAAGAATCTCTCAAAAACGTCAAGTGAAGAAATTCCAAATATATGAAGAGAAGACCATAATTTCAAGAACGTCTTCCCAAGATTTGAAGTATGAAGTACATGCCAAATATCGGTCCGAGAAAGGTCTCAAATCGTGAAACGAGTTATGCCAAGATATGAACTTAAGGAGATACACGAGAAGCCATTTTAAAAGATTTTTTCCTTCGGCTAACTATCGATTAAATGGTGCTACTTTGCTTTCGGACTAATAACTACTCAAATAAGTCGATATGAATCACTTGTGATCCATGACAAATAGTTAAAAAATGCTAGTAACCCATTTCTTTTTTATAATAACTAGGATTGCGGGGAGAAAAAGTATTACACAATTTGGACGTATGAGGTGTGTTAGCATTGTGACTTGTACCAACAATGATCTCGTTTTTGCACTTAGCATGGAATGTATGACAATCAAGGATGACGAAGTTTACTCTAAGGGACATTTACTTGTTTCTATTATTTGACCCTAAAAGTCACATTTGTGATGAAAATCATACATTATGTCTTTACACATCTTCGTAGTATTGTTGCAAGTCTTTTACTCTTCAATAAAGGTTAATAAAATTGAACTTCGGTGATGCTTAGATACTTTATTCTAGCATTGCGTGAGGGCACGACAATGGCTTAGTATGGGGGAGTGATGAGATGGCATTTATACATGATCTCGTCGTTCTTTTCGGGCTTTAAATGCATAAAAATGTCATAAAATACCATATATATATGCTTGTGTTTGTTTACTTTTGTATTTTAGGTATGGATATCGTGAAAAAGACAAAAGATCACAAGAAACAAGGAAAAACAGACACGAGAAACGAAGCCGTACAAAGAACTGGGCCCTAGTTCATGATTTATCCAACAATTACCCTTGAAGACTTGAAGATATGCAAGATTGATCCTCAATGAATGAATAAATGACACTTAAAACCCTTGTGAATTCATAATTACAAGTTTGGTCCCTTAAGTTTGTCAAAATTACACAAATGGTCCTTCAACTTTGAAGAAATGGCAAGATTAGTCCCTCATCAAATCTAATTTGTCAATTATGGTCCCTCATGGAGTTAAAGTTACATTGAAGACCTTTAAATATCAAGAATGTCCAAGATCAGTCCCTCAAATATCCAAAAATGGCAAAAACAACCCTTTAAAACCTTTTGGAAAAGTTTTGTGCCAAAAGTGTGAAAACCATAACTTTATTAACAAAGGGATGCGTTTTTGTTGGCTGAAAATCTTATTACATGTTTTGCCAAAAACAAAGGACCAAAGCTGCCATTTCCAAACTTCAAACACACAAACACGCGTCAAACACTTTCTTTCCCCCAAAATCGGATCAAAACACTTATTGTTCACCTTTTCACCACCCAGAATTTACTTACTTAAAACAAAGGGTTATTTTAAATTACCCTGGCACATGTGTGATTCACACATGCAGAAACTCATCCCACATCAAAAGCCCTCACTCCCACTCACCATGGACCCCACCCCCAATTCCCTTTCAACCAATCAAAACTCAACTTTCTCTCTAAGTAAGCTGACATGGCAAGATCAACAGCCCACACTCTTAGCTTAACCCCAAAGCTAAAATAAACGTCTAGGATCATTTTGGACAGCTCATCAACAACAAACGGCCTCAAGTACTAAAGGACATTTTGGGAATTTCACTTCTAGGGTTGATGAACAGTGTAGGCTTAGCATATGTCAATAAAGGGAGACCTCAACCTTGAGAGTCCCTTTGTTCCAGTTTTAGGCTATCAATCTTTGTAATCCCTTTTTAAGTTAATAAAATTTGATTTTAAGAAATTTGTAAAATCTTGTTCTTGTTTATTAAAAGTTGGTGTTAGAATAGCCTAATTCTGAGTTCCACTTTCATGTTTGAAGGTTTTTGAGGCAAGGTTTTAATTGATAAGGCTTGTGTTTCAAAAATCAGAAAAGTGCTTGATATTGTTCATCACTTGGTTTGTTCTTCTTAGCAGGTACATTGTAAGCTGGTACTTGTTTTGCTAGTACCTCAGCTCAAACAATCCAGGGCCTGGATGTAGGTCTTGGAGGTTTGCACCTTCTCCTTGTTCAATTTTCTCTTTATTTTCTGAATATTTGTGATTTTGCATGATTGTTCTTGAATCTGTGTTATTGTTGTTGAATCTTGTTTATCTGTGTTGGTTTGATGTTTATGAGTTGTTATTGACTTGATTTGTGGGTTGAATCTGTTATATCATTTGAAAATTTGTGAGAGCAGATTATTAAGAGGTGTTTGGGTTAACTGCATAAGCAGGTTTCAAGGCTTGTTTATTGGGTATATTGTGCTTGTGGTTGTTGGTACTTGTTTATCTGATATACTTGGTCACTTATTTGCAGATTTTGTGGTTTGAAACACCTAGATTCTAAATAGGGCTATAAAATCTTGTTGACTTGATATTTTTGGCTGTGGTTTAAGGGACACCTAGATCTAATCATAGACTAGGGTTAACAAGTGATTAAACTTAGTTAATATCACCAGGGAAAGAGATTTGAGTGCCTGAAATTGGATCTGTGGTCAATTAGATCAGCAAAGTGTGCTTATGTTCTTGTAGTTCATATCAGTAACTTTAATCTGCTTTGATCTTGTTATTCACTTTGATTCAGTGGGTGATTTAAGTTTGTTTGTTCTTATTCATAGTTTATATAGCTTGTGTATGTATCCTGTTGAATTTGGCTGGCTTATTCATGCTATATCTGCTTATTTGTGCATAACTGCTTATTTTCCATATCTGTGCTATATCTGGTGACTATTTGATTAATCTGGGCTTATTGTGTGAACCAAATTGTGATTTATTTGTTGATATTGACTCCTTGTGATTCACTGATCACAAGGGTGCCCTTGTTTCCAATTGAATCCAACTAAATCTCTCTAAAAAGCTTGGTCAAATAGTCAAAGTAGTGGGGACTCCTTTCCCATGCTGCTAGCCACTGCTAGTGTATTTTGGGTTTCAGCTTATCAATAAGCTAAAATAGCTTATTCTAACCAGCAACAACTTGGATTTTGTAATAGGTGCTCATCATTTGATCCATTTGTTCATACTGAAGCATTTGGTGTGTTGACTTTTAGGTTTGACTAGAAAACCAACTTAATTGACTTTTTCATAAGTGCTTATTGGTTTATTCTGGCTTATTGGTGTTGCTTATTGGATTTTTGTTGATTGATTTAGCTTATTGAGTTCATTTGTGACATTTTGCAAGTTGAATCAAGTTCTGAGGTGCCCTAAATCTCAAACTCGACTATTTTGTCGTTTTGTGGATTTATACTTTGCTTATTTTTGGCTTATTGAGTGTGCTTTTTCAATATTTCTTTTTACAGATCTCTTAAGCTTCCCAAAAGAAGGTTGTGTGTCAAAATAGAGCTTATGGCATTAGCTTATTGCTTAATGGGCTTATAGGCCCAATAAGGATAAGTTGTTTGCTTAATAAGCTGTGATAAACTCGCTTTCAGCTTTTGGGCCTTTAGAGTTTTGTGTTTAGAATTAAATTTTGAGTCAGATTGGGCTTTTCCAAGTCAATTGGGCCAAGTTTGACTTTTGGGGATAAAAAGCCCATTAGTGTGGACTGATTTTGGTTTTGGCCAATTTGAGGGCCCAATAGGGGTATTCGGGTCATTTCACTTTCATTTTCTGTTTATTCAGGTTAAAATAAACTAGTTTGCAAGTTTTTATAGTTTTTTATAATTTTTGGATTTTTAATATTATTTTAATATTATTTTATTATTATTTTTCAAATTTCACATTTTTCAACTTTTTACATTTTTCTTAGCTTAAATACATTAAAATAGGAATTTTTCAACTTTTAGAATTATTTTATCATCTTTAGATTAATTTTTATAATTATTTTAAGTTTTAATGGGTTTTTAAATCATTTTAAATAGTTTTTATTAGTTTAAAATTTTCTAAAATTAGTTTTTAATCTTTTTAGGTCATTTTAGAGGTTTACCAATTGAAAAGTCTTTATTTGGGCTTTTTGATAATTAATTCGATTTTTAGGGCTTTAATTAGCATTTAAAAATTGAATATTTAGTTAACTAAAAGGTTTGAAAAAGTTTTGACCATTGGTTAACTCTTAGTTTATTTATTTTGATTTTTGGTGAATTTTTGGTAATTTTTAGAATTAATTTTTATTTTTGCTTATTTTACGGTTTTACGTTAAGTCGTTGTAGTAATTAATTTCACGTTTTCGTCATCCTCTTTTCTCATCCCCTTCTAACCAATATTAATCTCAAACCTTGCTACATTTTAGTCACACACATATACCTCCTTGGGAAACGAACTTCATTGGGTCATTAGTGCTTGATTTTCCTAAATCATCACTTAATACTTACCATATTTACGCTCTTTTTCCTAAAAGACGTAATTTACCACAATCAGTAATGCTAAATCTAAGATGTCAACTCTAGAACCTGGTAAGAAATTGAACCATTGGTGCTTGTAACTACTGATGAGAACCTTAGAGCCGTTTAGAAGTAAAAGCAAGAAGTACCTTTGATGGAGGAGCATAAAAATAAATTGGTTATTTCGTTTCTTTAATTTGTGGTATCTTTTACTTAGTTTTCTTATTTTGTGGTATCTTTTATTTAGTTTTCTTATTTTGTGTTTTCTAGGAATAATATTCTTTCATCCAAGTTTAGCTTTCCTATAAAATTAGGAGTTGGGTTTATTGTATGAGATGATTGAGATATGAATAAAATTAGATGACTTTTTAGTCTTCTATTAACTGAGTTAAATTCGGGTTAGGGTTTATCGTTCTATTTTCAATAGAATAATCAATATTCATGTGAATCAAGGATTGTTGGAACAGTTACCTCTAGTTGTGATAACCCAAAACCGAGGTCATTGCTTAATCTTTTTTTACGATTATTTTTGAAATTTTTAGATGAGTTTGAATGATATTTATTTTTGGAGGTTTAAGTTTAAACCGATGTTGGAAAGTTTATATTTAATATTTAATAAGTATAAGGAGTATTAGCAAGCGTGATGTCGATGGATGCCAAATATTTTACGTCTTATTGTTGGTTGTTCGATTTTTGTCATTTTTGATGTTTTATTTCAAAGGAGATGGGTTGAGTTGCTGAGTGATTATGACTACGAGATTCCATCCTTGTAAAGCGAATGTGGTAGCTGATGCACTTAGTAAAAAGGAGAGAGATAAGTCTATAAGAGTTAGAGCTTTGGTAATGATGGAAAGTGTTGATTTGACAGAAACGATATTGAAAGCCCAAACTAATGGTTTGAAGGAAGAGAACGTTGAGGCAGAAAATTTGGGTAGAATGTTAAAACCATTGTTTGAAGTAAGGTCGAATGGATTGAGGTATTTTCAGAATAGGATTCGGTTACCATTGTGTCCGTCTGAGAAAGGTTCATTAGGAGTGCGAGATTTGGTGATGAATGAATCTCATAAGTCGAAGTATTCAATACATCCTGGATCGGACAAGACGTATCAAGATCTTAAGAAAGTTTATTGGTGGCCGAATATGAAGGCAGATATAGCACAGTATGTTAATAAGTGTTTAACTTGTGCGAAGGTAAAGGCTGAACATAAGAAACCGTCTGGATTATTAGTGCAACCTGATATTCCTGATTGGAAATGGGAGAAGATTACTATGGATTTTGTGACAGGTTTGCCAAGGACTGATAATGGTTGTGATATGATATGGGTGATTGTAGATAGATTGACTAAGTCTGCTCACTTTTTACCAATGAAAAAGACGGATAGTATGGAGAGGTTAACAACAGTGTATGTGAAGAAGATTGTTTGTCGACATGGTGTGACTTTGTCTATAATTTCTGATCGTGATAGTAGGTTTACTTCAGAATTTTGGAAGCCTTTGCAGAAAGCAATGGGAACGGAGTTATGTTTAAGTACATCATATCATCCGGAAACTGATGGAAAAAGTGAGAGAACGATTTAAACGTTAGATGATATGCTTCGTGTGTCTGTGATTGACTTTGGAATTGGTTGGGATAAGCATTTTCCATTGGTTGAATTTTCGTATAATAACAGTTATCATGCTAGTATTAAAGTCGCTCCATTTGAACCTTTGTATGGACGTAAGTGTAGATCTCCAGTGTGTTGGAGTAAAGTAGGAGAAAGTCAATTGACTGGGCCCGAAATGATATTTGAGACGACTGAAAAGATTGTGCAAATTAAGAAGCGTTTGTTATCTGCTAGAAGTAGACAAAAGAGTTATGCTGATAATAAAAGGAAACCGTTGGAATTTGAAGTATGATACATGGTTATGTTAAAGGTATCTCCATGGAAAGGAGTGATACGTTTTGGAAAAAGAGGAAAGTTGAGCCTGAGATATATTGGACCATTTAATATTATCCAAAGGATTGGATTGGTGGCTTATAAGTTAGAGTTTCCTGATGAACTCAAGGCTATTCATAATACTTTTCATGTGTCTAATCTGAAGAAGTGTTTAGCTGAAAGGGATGTGGTGATTCCATTGGAGGAAATTCAACTTTATGATAAGTTGCATTTCATAGAGGAACCTGTAGAGATTATGGATAGGGAAGTTAAGAAGTTGAAGCATAGTAGGATTCCAATTGTGAAGGTGAGATGGAACTCTAGACGTGGACCAAAGTTTACATGGGAACGTGAGGATTTCTTAAAGGACAAGTATCCTCATTTGTTTAGGAAGGATTAAGTGCCGCGTACGTCGCTTCTTTTAAGAAGGGGGGGAATGTGATAACCCAAAACCGAGGTCATTGCTTAATCTTATTTTACGATTATTTTTGAAATTGTTAGATGAGTTTGAATGATATTTATTTTTTGAGGTTTAAGTTTAAACCGATGTTGGAAGGTTTATATTTAATATTTAATAAGTATAAGGAGTATTAGCAAGCGTGATGTCGATGGATGCCAAATATTTTACGTCTTATTGTCGGTTGTTCGATTTTTGTCATTTTTGATGTTTTATTTTAAATGACGTGTTAAGTCGAGTCGGGAGTCGATATTAATGTATTTGAGGTACTTTTTAAATTTTTAAAAGTATCTTTATGAAACCCGAGCCCCGTAAATATTTTCAAAATTGACTAATAGTTATTTCTCGCTTTTTAGCTAACTATTTTCATTTTGAGCCATAACTATTAAAAAATTACAATATTGGTCCACCAACCACTATATATAAGCTTAAAAATTACACACACATTTCATTTCTCCACTCACAAATTTTTTTTCATCTCTCTCTTCCCTCCTCTTTCTTTGCTGTAACATCCAACCCACCAAAACACCCACTTCTTTCAATTTTTGCTCCATTTTGAGGATGATTTAAGCTAAATTAACACAATACCCAATCTTAGAATTTCAAAAAGATCATTTTGGTGTAAGAATTTTACACATGCAAGACTTTTTATTTTTTTTCAAGTTGGTAGGTGAGAGTTATTATCATGCATGGTATTTTTATGATGATCCATGATGATTCTTGCAAAAGTTTTGTTAAAAACTTGATTTTGATTTGAAGGTTTTGATTTTTATGATGATTCTAGTGTTATGATTGATATATGTTAGTGTTAGGGTATTGGGATGAACAAATCTATGGTTGGTTTTGGTCAAAAATGTGATTTTGTACAAGATTTTGAAAGGCATTTTATAACAGTAAGTAAACTGTAATTTCGGGATTTTTATGTTTTGAAAATGGATTAACTTATAGCCTAGGGTTGTAGATAATTTTATTAGCTTCGATTTGATATAAAGTAGAGCTTCTAGCTCCAAACGAGCTCGAATTTATGATGTTTTGATTATTCGTGTACCGGGAGACGAGTATCGGCACTGCATATAGTTGTTGTCGATATTTGAGTCGAATCTCAGGGACTATAAATTGAAGTTTTGAAATGAGTAACCTACTAATAATGAAGTGTAAACCCTAGAGGGTGAGTTTATTTTAAAACCCGAGCGTCGGTTTTGTAAACGGAGTCGTTTAAAGAAGTTAAAACGGTTGTATGAAAAATTAACGTAAATCTGTCCGGATTTTGTAGTTTGAAAATGAGTCGGGTAAAGGACTTTAAAAGTAATTTAATTTGATAAACTTGTAGGAGGACTTTATATATATAATAAGTTAGTTTATCGAGTCGTTTCATAAATGTTTGACGAGTTTAAAAGGGGTAAATAAGCTAGTACATGTAGTATGTGTCGGCGGACTTTGTTAAAAGTGTAAAATGGTAAAGTAAATGTGTAGTAGAGTATAATGAAGTTATTTATATCGTTTTCTCTCGAGTTTATCGTGATTTTATGAGTTTGAGTTTGATCTTGTTATGTATGATTTATTTCTCGAGTCATTATTAAAGAACACGCCTTATTTGATAGGTAGCGGTTCTCCTGTTTGAAAGGCATCCATTATCATCGACGATCATCTCGCTAGATCTCTTATACTAAGGTGATTCTGTAGCCGCGCTTTTCATGCTAGCTACTAAATGTTTTATTACCCGCGAGGGGGATACATGCTATTTGAAAATAAATGAACACAAGTCATGAGTAATTGTTGGACCCGAATGTTGCCTAAGTTGTTTACATTGTATTGAGTACCTTGTTGCTAAAGACCCTAAATTTATGAGCCGTTAAATATCTTATGACTTGATGTTGTGAGTCGGGAATAGCCGCTTATTCTAATGATAGTACTATTGGGTTGACCACCCTATCTGAGACCAGGGCATTACGCTGAGTAACCTCTGGGAAGGATAATTTACGGGAATAAGAATGTGGTATTCTAGCAACTGATACCCTAGAGGGGCAATGGTTTTATTCTAGTCATGCCGGCATTTGGCGTGGGTGACTATTTGGTTAAGGGGTCGGTGTCATGAGCTTAAATACAACGTTTATTATTGCCTTGAATATAGATTTTGTGTACGACAATTCTATAAATGATTATGATTGATTTTCTTCTTGTGTTCAAATGTGATTTGATAAACCTATAGACTCGCTCAACATTATTGTTGACTCATTTTAGCATGTGTTTCAGGTAATAGGAAGTGATGGAAAATGGAGTTTTGCTGTGGAGGTTGTGGCTTGACTTTTGGATGAATGTTGGTCTAAAAACAATTTCTATCCTTTTACTGTTGAACAATTTGTTTTATGTTTGTGTACTGTGCTAAAATTGTGTTGGTTGTTGGTCGAGATCCATGGGGACTAAACGCTTCACTCTGGTATCGTTTTAGTTCAATTATGGGATGAAATTATTTTTTAGACCAATTATGAAATTCTTGTCTATATTTTATGTGTAAACGTCTCTCTTTTGAGTCGTTCAATATAGCTTGTGTGATGATGCTTGTGTCTAGCACCCAATTGTGTATTTCCGCTGCGCAATGTAAATTTGGGGTGTTAGACTAGTATTCTTTGGAATCAACATATTCAATTATTTGTCCATGTTTTCCGCTACATCATTTGGTATCAGAGCTAAAGTTCCTGATTAAGATGCATCTAAGAAGAACTAGGAATGTTCAGGATGTGTATAAGCATGAATTGGAGCAGCATGTTATGGCAATAATGAAGGAGCGAATGGATCGATTCTTTGATCAATTGACTGACCGGATGAATCAGTTGATGAACAGGCAAAACGGTCGAGGTACTGAAGATGAACAGCCAGAAAACCCATTTGTTGATCTCAAAGACGATGATGATGTTGTTGTGGCCTATGGTGATCATGAACCAACCCCGGTTTATGATGAAAACCTGAGTCTGAGGAAGAGGGGTATCTTTTTTTCGACAATTATAAGAATTTTCAAGAGGAAGAAAATTATGTGTCATTTTTTGGTGTTGTGTTGGAGTAGAAGAACAACAGATGCCCGTTTATGATATTAATATAGAGGAGGTAGTTATGCAAAGAGATAAAGACTTTATTCATGTTGATCATATGGAATCTTGTATGATTTAACATGTTTTAAGTGATGATTTTGAGAAAGACATCAATTCAATATCACGTGATATGATGTGGTTTAAAAGAGTATTATTATCAAGGTTAGCAAAAATTCGTTCAAAATTATGACATCTAGAAGATGTCGAGAAGTTTATACAAAATTTACAAATATGATTTATACGTCCTGTTTTAAAACAATCAAGAGTAGAGGTCGAGTCTTTTCAAAGAAAGGGAGAATGATGCAAAAGCATAAAGTTTCAACATGTCTGCTAAATAATTTATTTGCTTTCTTGTTTTATTTATTTATTTTACTTATTTACAAAGACAATATTGATTAAGAAAATAAATCCCTAGTTAATTCACAAAATAAGAATAGGAAAGTTGATCTACCCTTTATTTGGATAGTTTTCTTTTCTTATAAGTATTGTCATATCTCTTGTTGTTGATATAGTTATTGAGTTATGAATAAAAAAACACAGACTTTTAGTCATTTGTTAAATTGACTTGAATCCAGGTTAGTGTCTATTGTTCAGTTTTCATCCTAATGATTAGTATTCGTTTGAATCAACGGTTGTTGGAAGAGTTGTTTATGGTATTCTTTGTGAAACATGTTCAATTATTTATCCATGTTTTTCGCTACATCAGTTAATGAAGTAACATAAAAACAAACCGTTTATTTAGTTTCGTTAAGTTGTGGTATCTTTTATTTAGTTTTATTATTTTGTGGTATCTTTTACTTAGTTTTCTACGAATAATATCCTTAACGTTTTCTCCAAGTTAGTTTTCCTATAAAATTAGGACTTGTGTTTATTTTCTGAGATGATTGAGATGTGAATAAAATTATATGATTTTTTAGTATTCTGTTAATTGAGTTAAATCCGGGTTAGGGTTTATCGTTCGATTTTCAACCTAATAATCGATATTCGTGTGAATCAAAAATTGTTAGAAGAGTTGTTTATGGTATTCTTTTGAATCAACTGATTCAATTATTTATCCTTGTTGTTCCCTACATCAGTTGGTATCAAGAGCCGAAGTTCCTGATTAAGATGTCTCCAAGGAGCCGAAGTTCCTGATTAAGATGTCTCCAAGGAGAATTAAGATGTCTCCGAAGATGAAGAGCCAGAAAACCCATTTGTTTATCCTGATGACGATGATGTCGTTTGTGTTGATTATGATTCAGCCCCGGTTTATGATGAAGAGCCCGAGGAAGAAAACAACATACTGATGAGACTGCTTTTATATAGTCTCATCGTCCAAAAAGGGCTTAAAATACATTAAATATCATCAAAATACCCATATATATGCTTGTGTTTGTTGCTTGTGTATTTTAGGTACGGATATTAAGAAAATGACAAAAGATCACAAGAATCATACGAAAACGAACACGGGAAACGAAGCCGCACAATGAACCAAGCCCTAATGAAGAACTTTCCAAAGAAAAACCTTGAAGACTTGAAGAATTATGAAGAAGGGTCCTCCAATATGGAAGAATTGACACTTTATACCCTTGTATCTTCATAATTACAAGTTTGGTCCCTAAAGTTGTCAATATTGCAAAAAGGTCCCTCCACTTTGAAGAATTGGCAATTTTAGCCCCTAACAAAGCTAAAATGTCAACATTAGTCCTTCTCAAAGTCAGATACACCAAGAAGGACTCCAAGTTACAAGAATTACAAATTTGGTCCTTTGAAAATCTCAAAATTACCAAAAGGACCCTTGACTTTGAAGACTTAGTAAAAATGGTCCCTCATCAAACATGACTTGGCAATTTCAGTCCTCCAAAATGTCAATCATACAAGTTTAGACCATTACCCTTGAAGAAAGTACCAAACCAGTCCTTCAAGAATCAAGAATAGGCAAGAATTACCCCTAAATTCACTTTACAAAACATTTTGGGGCAAAAGTGTGAAAAAGGAAATGTTGTTATTAAGGATTTGGGCGTTGACAGGTTTTAAAACTGAAAAGACAAGAAAGAAAGAGTTAAGGGGTTAAAGCTGGCCAGACAAGATTGTTACCTAGACCAGTGAGTGGGTGACACCTGTCCCACTCACACTCTCCACCAATCACATTACACCATGTCACACCCCACTTAACCCGGTTTAAGATTAAATTATACTTGGCGCCTAAAACAACTTTTTAAACATAATCCAAACCAAAAACAGATTAAACTCTTGTTCTTGATGTTCATAATCCAAATTGGGTATTTTTTATTTGCTATGAATTAAAGGTTAATCTGCTCTAGAATGATGATTAACCATCCCTTAATCACATCCCAACACCCAAAACACATTTTACATCACCAAGGAGCCCCACATGAGATTCCCCTGCTGCACAATTGAGCTAATTGCCAAAATTATGGCAGCCATCCAACGTTGGAGATTTCAGCTAACATCCTAAGCTTGATACAAGCCCTTGGATGCTATTTTCACTTGCCAGCTACCACAAAACAACAAGAAAGAGTCACATGATTCACAAGACTTCAAACAAGTCAAAGGAAAATTTGGAAGTTCAAGGCTAGGGTTTTCACTTATTTTTCAGCTTTCTAGTTCACAATGTAGCCTATATAAAGGCCTTAGGACCTTGCATTTACGTTTGCTTTTGGTTTTTCCTAGTTCACAAACTTGTAAATCCTATTTTCTGATTAATGAAATTATGTTGAGTTTGATGAAGAAAGACCAAGGGCCATTTAATCTTAAGCTTGTTTATGTTATTTGTTAACTGAAATTGAACCTTAAAACATTTTTACAAACCTTGTGTAAGGAATTACACATTGGACTAAAACTTGATATTTTGATAAGTTTTCTTGGTACATCTTGGAATTTTTTAGATATAAGCTGATCATAGCACCCTAATTGTGATATTAAGGTGTTGTGAAGCTCATATCTTGGGGATAATCAAGAGTGGGAACAAGAAGTTGCATTAATCTTAGCAGGGTTGCTGTTGGAAGCTTGTGCTTGTTCTTGCAAGCACATAAGCTCTAACATTCGTGGGTGTGGATGTACATCCATGAGGTTTGTCTTAAAACCTTGAAAATCTGATAAATTTTGGATTTTTGGTGTATTTGTGCTCTACTTGTGTTCTTGTTGTTTTCTTGGCTTGAATATGCTTAATCTTGCATGATAATATTGTTAGTATGCTAGATTAATCATTTGGTAAACTGAATCACACTTATACTTGTTTAATTTTTGGATTGAAAAGATAAAAGGGTGTTTAGGATTACCTGTTGGAGTTCATAACTTGTTATTGTGTTTGAGGAAGCTTGTATTTGTGCTTGTTATCTGATATATGCTTGGTTGAGAGTATTTTGCTGCAAGTTTTTGAGTTTGAAACCTTGAATCACACATTGTGCTATAACTAAGTGAGTTTGACTGATTTTGGCCTAAGATTTTGGTAAAACCTAGATTTTATGCATGCTTAGGGATAAAAGTTGCTTAAAAATCATTTGTATAACCTATGTGATAGATTTGAGTGGTTGAATCTGGCTTGTTGGTCAATTGCATCAGCAAAGTATAAAACTGCATGTGTTAGTGTTCATCAGTAACTTAAGGTGCTTGAATCTTGCTTAATACTTTGAATCATTGCATGAAACCTGTTTAGACTTTTTTATTTGAGTTTATAATAGCTTGTGTATGCATTTGGTTAAGTTTGGCTGGCTGCATATTGCTATAAGTGCTTATTGAACCTAATCTGCTTATTTGTTCATGTCTGTGTCATATCTGGTACTTAATTGATTAAATTGTATCAATTGGTTGTTTCTTGTTGTGATTTCTTTGTTGTGATTGACTCCTTATGATCCACTGATCATTTGGGTGCCTTTGTGTAACTTGAATCTCCAAAAAAGTCAATAAAGACAAAAAAGTCAACAAGTCAAGTAGTGGAAAAAGTTTCCACTGCCCAACACCCAAAACTAGCCCTTGCTAGTACAAATTTTCAGTTTGCTTATCAATAAGCCATATTTGCTTATCCAGACTTGCAACAACTTATTTTTTGTGATAGATCTTCATTATTGACCCATTTGATTAGACTGGAGCTTATTGGACTTTGACTTTGACTTTTTGCTAGGAAACCAACTTAATTGACTTTTTTTATAAGTGCTTATTTGCTTTTTCCAGCTTATTGAGTCAGCTTATTTGAAAATTTTTTGTTGATTTAGCTTATTTAAGTCATTTAAAAGCTTTTGCAATTTGAATCAGCTCTTGGGATAGCCTAGAACTCAAAAACGACTATTTTATCGTTTTCTTTTGATTGCTTTTTGCATTTTCAGGCTTATTCCTTTGGCTTATTTCAAATTTCTTTTTACAGAAGTCTTATTTAGCTCAAAACAAGCTTGTGTGTCTAATTTGAGCTTATGGCATTAGCTTATAGCTTAATGGGCCAAAAAGCCCATTAAGAATAAGTTGTTTGCTATAAGCTTGCTTATTTCCCATTTTCAGCTTTTGGACATTTGGAAAAAGTTGTTCAGAATCAAATTTTGAGTCAAGTAGTGCTTTTTGGGCTTATTTGGGCCACTTTTTCATTTTGGGCTCAATTTAGCCCATTAAGGAGTTTGTTTTGGGTTTAGCCCATTAAGGGTATTTAGGTAATTTCTAGTTCATTTCTGAGTTATTTAGGTTAAATTAAGCTAGTTTGCAACTTTTTAGAATTTTTTAGGATTTTTGGATTTTTATTAATATTTTAATATTATTTTATTATTAAAAATTAAAAGTCTGATTTTCTAAGTTTTTATATTTTTCCTAGACTCTAGACACTTAATTAGGAATTTTAAAACTTTTCAAATATTTTTAGGGTCTTTTAATTATTTTCTAGAATTATTTTAAGTTTTTATAGTTTTTAATAGTTTTTAATTGTTTAAAAATAGTTTTTAGTGGTTTTAAAATTTTGAAAAATACTTTTGAGCTTAATTAGGTTATTTTAAAGGTTTACAAATTTTAAGATCTTGATTTGGACTTTTTATTAGTTAATATTGATTTTTAGGGTTTTAATTAGCATTAAAAAGTTAATATTTAATTAATTAAAAGGTTTTAGCAAGTTTGGATTTTTTGTACCCTTAGAATATTTTAGTGGATTTATTGTGAGTTTTAGAAATTTTTAGGATAAATTTTTAATTTTGGTGCTTTTTACGGTTTTACGTGTATGACCTTTTCGTCTTAGTATAATCCGTCATCGTAACCGTCATTCTCTTCTTATCCCCTTTCTATTTTCTTTCTCATAATCATATAATCACATCACTAATCATTTCATTACACATACACCAAGCCTCCTTGAGAACGATCCACACTTTGGGTCATTAGTGCTTTGTTTTCCTAAACCGACACTTAATACTTGCCACTTTTGCTCTCTTTTTCTAAAGAGTAGTAAAACCACTACATCATTTTGGCGCCGCTGCCGGGGAGGCGTGTTGTGTTTTGATTTGAACAATTGTTGTTTTTATATAGCCATAATAGCTAATTGTATTAGTAGCACCCTACTAATACGTATTATCTGTTTTTCGTTTTTTGTGTGAATACTATTACTATATTGTATACGTAGAACAATAAATTCACAAGTACTCCAAATACGTGAGAAATCACAACCTTGACTTGGGAGGTCATTACCCAATCATTGTATTCGAATCTCAAACCAAAGAAAAAAGGCAAAAATAGATAAATACTTTCGTGAAGCTCGATTTTGAAAAATACAAACTATAAGGTGGGTATAAAGCGGATATTATAAAATATATCCTAAGGAAAAAGGCTCTTAAGTGCTTCGTGCCGCCTCGTTTCCCCGCTTGCTTGTGAGTATTTGATTTTGAGAGCTAATCGAGGGTTTTGCCGCCCAAAGTATTATTAAGTATCATATATACTTTCTTGGTTTCATTGATTAAACCCTCTTGAACGTTTTGGTGTTCCACCAACGTTCTAAAGTCATCGAAGGCGTTCACTTCACGTGTTCGTTTTCATTCCTTGAGGCTTCTTTAATCAAGAGATTTGATTAAGGAGGAGATTTGTAGATTTTTGTCTACTTAATACATTCACCAAAATCCAAAAAAGGTTAATACAATCAAAAACCACAAAAAAAATTGAAAAATACAAAACACCAAAAAGAATCTTCTTTGCTCGTCCCCTCGTTGTACGTGACATTTATGCTAACTCGTAATCAAGCGAGACGTGCACGTAAACGAAAGAACAAAACTCCCACTCCTAATCTTTCTAGTGAGGAGTCTCCTATTGACGAACCCATTGTAAGAGAGGAACCAACCATGGCGAATCGTACTATGATGGAGTTAATTCAAGCACCCACCGAGGGTTATGGAGAGGCTATTGTGATTCTTGCTATCCTTGCGTAGAATTTTGAAGTGAAAACGGGTTTGTTGTCGGTGATCCAAAACAACAAATTCCGTGGTGATGAGAAGGACAATCCACACAACCATATCCGCCAATTCAATCGTCTTACCGCCACTTGCAAGTTTAAGGATGTTTCTAATGACTCGATTAAGATGATGCTTTTTCCGTATTCCTTAGCGGGGCCCGCTAAAATTTGGTTAGAGAAAGAGCCACCCAATTCTATATTGACGTGGAAGGATCTCGTGTCTAAGTTTGTGAACCAATTTTTTCCGCCCTCTAAGACTACGCACTTGAAAAACGAGATTTCAAAATTTTCACAAGAGTTTAATGAAAGTTTTTCAACGGCTTGGAATAGGTTTAAGGAAATGTTACATGAATGTCCTCATCACGGTTTTTCCGACTTGCATCAAATTGACACATTTTACAATGGACTTAATGATCATGAAAGGGATTATCTTAATGCCGCCGCGGGTGGTTATTTTTTGTGTAAAACGGTTGAGGAAGCTTTGGTGATAATTGAGAATAGATCTAAGGTGTATAGTCCTCGTAGCACGTCTAGTGTTCGTAAGGCTTCGTCTTCGGCTTCACCTTCTTTGTCTACTACCACTGATGCTTTCCAAATTCAGGCGAACTTGGAAAACAAAATCTTTGATAAGCTTAAAGGTCTTTTGATTGAGTTCAAAGTTGGAGAACCAAGTGCTCCCGCTACGGCTAAAGCGGTTGAGGTTTCATGCATGTATTGTGGTGGAGGTCATTATTTCTCCGAGTGCATTACCAACGGTGGTAACACTTCGAGTACCTACGCGGCCACGGGAACTTACAACCAAAACGGTCAAGTTACCCGCTCTAATCAATTGACTCCACTGGGTTTTGGTTCAAATCAAAATGCTAACAACAACTATCGCAACAATCAAGTTGGTTTCAAAAACAATTACAACAAGGGAAACTATGGTAATCAAGGGGCTAATAATCAAGTTTCAAACAAAAATCAAAATGATTTTCAAAACAACAACAAAGGTTTGCAAACTTTGAAAGATCTTCCAAATGAACTTGTTGAATACGCTAATGGAAACGATGCTAGGTTTGACAACATTCAAAGAGAAATCATTAGCCTAAGATCCGAGTTTAAGACCGACTTGAAGAAAGAGTTGAAAAATGAGTTAGAAAATGAGCTTAAAATCCATACAAACAAAATGGAAGGGAATGTAACTAGGTTACAACAAAACCAACAAAAAATGGAACAAGGGCAACATGAGATTAAACAAGAAATGATTAAAGCCGAGAAGAGGCAATCCATGTTTGAAGATAAAATATCATCTATGTTTGAGGCAATTATGTGTAAACCGTCTTCGAGTAGTCTTCATAGCAACACCGCATCAAACCCTAAGGGTGAGATGAAAGTGATTACCACACGTAGTGGTAGGACACTTAAGGAACTGACTCCTCAACGAATTGCTCCTACGGAGGAAGCAATTGAGGAAGAACCCGAGGTGGTGGTCCAAAAGGAGCATGTTCCAATCCCACGAAGTACCGCTCATGCCACACCTAGGGTTGACCCATTACCAACATTGGAACCCGAGATTCCAAAGGATATGCCTATGCCTCAACCCACACCACCTTTGCCCTATCCATTCAGACTTAGAAAGGAGAAACGTCAAGAGCGCGACAATTACCAATTTGAGCTTTTTATGAAAATGTTTCGTGATTTGCACTTTAATGTGAGTTTCGCCGATGCTTTGGTCATGATGCCTCGATTTGCCACTAACTTTAAGAGTATGTTGAACAACAAGGAGAAATTGCACCAATTGTCTAGTTGTTCATCGGTTTATCTTAATCGCATACCTTAAAAAGTCGGTGATCCCGGTAAATTTTTGATCCCTTGTGCAATCCAAGATATGGAAGAAAGCTTTGCCTTGGCCGATCTTGGTGCTAGCATTAACTTGATGCCACTTGCAATATTCAAGTCGCTCAATCTTCCTAATCTTACTCCTTGACTAATGTCTATCGAGTTGGCCGACCATTCCACGATTCTCGCATGTGGATTGGCGGAAGACGTTTTTGTGAAAGTGGGGAAGTTCTACTATCCCGTAGAATTTATTGTTGTCGATATTCCCACGGATCCTCAAGTTCCTCTCATTTTAGGTCGTTCGTTTTTAGATACGTCTATGACTTTGATCGATGTTCATGCTAGAAAGATCACCTTACGTTTCAACGACGAGGAGCTTGTTATAAACGCAACTCAAAACTCTCAAATTTCTCATGTTTATTCCGTTGCAACCATAAACCTCGTTGATATGATTGACGTGGTTTGCGAGGAATTTTCACAAGAAGTTCTAGGTTTTGGTGATGATGAAAATGGTGGCAATCCCACTATGTTAGATCCTATCCTTGATAACTCGACACCAACCTTCACTCTATTTGAAGGTGGTGGTTTTACGTTGGAAGAATTTGATGTTCCACGTACTTGTAACTAAGACCTCGACAACGATGAGGACTTCTCGATTATCAAGTATTTTCTTAACGATTTCCCATTTCCTCCACTCGAGGAGGTTATGGGTATCGAGCCGAAATCTTCACTTGAGGAACCACCTATCCTCGAGTTGAAAAATTTACCTCCTCATCTCAAATATGTCTATTTGGAGGAGGGCGACAAGTTGCCGGTTATTATTGCGAAGGAACTTTCGAATGATGAAAAAACCGCACTTGTCGATGTTCTAAAGGATCACAATGGGGCAATTGCGTGGAAGTTATCCGACATTAAGGGAATCGATCCCAAATTTTGTACCCACAAAATCTTAATGGAGGAGGATTACAAGCCCGCAATCCAATGTCAAAGGAGGATGAACCCCAAAATTCACGACGTCATCAAAAAGGAAGTCCTTAAACTCCTTGACGCGGGAATGATTTACCCTATTACCGACAGCCCTTGGGTGAGTCCTATTCATTGTGTCCCTAAGAAGGGAGGAATGACCGTTGTGCCAAATGATGTCAACGAGTTAATTCCCACTGGACTCGTGACCGGATGGAGAGTGTGCATTGACTATCGTAAGTTGAATGAAGCCACTCGAAATGACCATTTTCCCTTGCCCTTCATGGACCAAATGTTGGAGCGTCTTGCGGGAAACGATTTCTATTGCTTTTTAGATGGTTTTTCCGGTTACTTCCAAATCCCCATCGATACTCGTGATCAAGAAAAAATTACGTTTACGTGTCCATATGGAACGTTTGCCTATCGTAGAATGCCATTCGGACTTTGTAATGCACCGGGAACCTTTCAGAGGTGCACGATGGCTATTTTTCATGACATGATCGAGAAGACGATGGAAGTCTTCATGGATAACTTTTCCGTGTTTGGTAATTCATTCACTTCGTGTTTGTCGAATCTTGAGAGAATGTTGAAACGTTGTAAGGAAACCAACCTTGTGCTCAATTGGGAAAAATGTCATTTTATGGTTAAAAGTGGAATCGTCTTAGGGCACAAGGTCTCGAAAGTGGGGATTGAGGTAGATCAAGCTAAGGTAGACGTCATCGCCAAATTACCTCATCCCAAAACCGTTAAGGGAGTTAGGAGTTTCCTAGGACACGCGGGCTTTTATCGTCGATTCATCAAGGATTTTTCAAAGATCTCTCGACCTATTACACATCTCCTTGAAAAAGAGGCACGTTTTGTCTTTGACAAAGATTGTGTACGAGCCTTTGAAATCCTTAAGAGGAAACTTACAGAAGCTCCCATTCTTGTTGCTCCCAATTGGAACCTCCCCTTTGAGCTCATGTGTGATGCTAGTGATTACGCTATTGGGGCCGTATTGGGGCAACGTCATGAAAAGCACTTCTTGCCTATTCACTATGCTAGCAAGACAATGACCGAGGCTCAACTTAAATACACTACAACGGAAAAGGAGTTCCTTGCCGTGGTGTATGCATTTGAGAAATTTCGACCTTATCTCGTCTTGACGAAATGCATAGTGTATACGGATCATTCGGCTGTCAAGTATCTTATGGCTAAACAAGATGCAAAGCCGAGATTACTTTGTTGGATTCTCCTCCTTCAAGAATTTGATCACAAAATTGTTGACAAAAAAGTAGCCGAGAATCTAGCGGCCGATCATCTTTCTCGTTTGGAAGATCCTCACCAAAGTGTTTACGAGCCCAAGGAAATCACCGAAACATTTCCACTCGAGACACTTGGTGTAGTGAATTCTAAGCTTGATTCTTCCACCCCATGGTTTGCGCACTTTGCAAATTACCATGCGGGCAACGTCATCATCAAGGGTATGACGACTCAAGAAAAATGAAAATTCTTTCCTGACGTCAAGTTCTACTTTTGGAACGACCCTTACTTGTTTCGAACTTCTGCGAATCAAATCATCCGACGTTGTGTATTTGGGACCGAAGCTTCTATTATCCTTAGAGCTTGTCATGAGGGGCCCACGGGTGGTCACCATGGTGCTAATCTCACGGCTAAGAAGGTGTTTTATGTCGGCTTCTTTTGGCCTACTATTTACCGAGATGCACAAGATCTTGTGAAGTCGTGTGACTCATGCCAACAACAAGGAAAAGCCTCACAAAAAGATGAAATGCCACAAAATATCATCCAAGTATGTGAGATCTTTGACGTTTGGGGCATCGACTTTATGGGGCCATTCCCATCATCTCATGGTAATAAGTACATCCTTGTTGCGGTTGACTACCTATCTAAGTGGGTGGAGGCTAAGGCTTTGCACACCAATGATGCTCGTGTGGTAGTCATAGTTTTTGAAAAACTTGTTTTCTCGGTTTGGAACCCCTCGTGCGATCATAAGCGATCGTGGAACCCATTTTTGTAACGACCAATTCGAAAGGGTCCTAAGGAAATATGGGGTTACACATTGGCTTTCTACGGCTTATCACCCACAAACGAGTGGGAAAGTCGAGGTTTCAAACCGAGCGTTGAAAAGGATCTTGGAGAGATCCGTAGGGGAAAACCGACAATCTTGGTCGGATAAGTTGGACGATGCTTTATGGGCCTTTAGGACCGCTCATAAGACGCCCATTGGGTGCACTCCCTATAAGCTTGTGTATGGAAAAAATTGTCACTTGCCAATCGAATTGGAACACAAGGCTTAATGGGCCCTAAAGCATTGCAATGATGATATGGAGACCGCGGGAAACACCAGAAAATGAAATTAAATGAATTGGATGAATTGAGGGATATTGCTTATGAAAATTCATTAATTTATAAAGAAAAAACTAAAAAGTTACATGATTCTAAAATTAAAAACCGGGTTTTTAACATTGGGGATTAAGTTTTGCTTTTTAATTCTCGTTTGAAAATATTTTCCGGTAAGTTGAAATCCCCTTGGTCCGGTCCATTCACCGTGACTCAAGTATTTCCTTATGGGACCATCGAGCTAGCTCAAAATGATGGCCCCAATTTCAAGGTGAATGGACATAGGTTGAAGCACTACTTTGGCGGGGAAGTTACATCCTTGAACTACCTCGACCAAATCACTTTCGCCAATGATAATTAGTATTGAGGGGATCGAGTCGAGCTCATGACTCGGTAATAAAAAACGAGGTGCCTCGTGGGGGAGACCCATGCTTATCCTATGTACATATTATCGCTTTCTAATGTAGTAACGTGTGGGGATTTGTGCCCTTCCAACCTTTGTTCCATGGTTGTTTGTGAATTGTTGTTTTTAGATGATCATGATATTCACGATTGGAGCCTCTCGTGTTCGTTTTATGGGAGCACTCGATCGTTTACTTTGAAGACTTTCTCAATATCCATAATATATCCTTTGATTTTCTAACCTTAGGTTTATAGCACACTTCATAAACGGCTTTAAATTTAACGGTTACACCCTTTCCATGCTAGATTAGGCATTCGACTACGTCTCTAGTATGGGGGTGTTTGCACCCCTAGACTCGAAAAATTGAGGACAATGTTTAACTTTAGTATGGGGGGGGGGGGGTGAATAGATACTTGCCTTGCCAAACCTTCACGCTTTCCAAAGTTTATCTTTTTGTTTATCGTTTTGTTGCAAAATAAGGATAAAAATGGCCAAATTTTAAAAATTTTCTCATGTTTTATAAGTGTTTGAAGACACGAATGTAGGTTTTCCGATGGCGAGAATAAGAGTAATTTTTGACTCGACCGTGCGTGTTGAGCACTTAGCTTTGGTTCCTTAACTTCACATTAGGCTAAGTCTCTTAAATGAGGACGAGAAATGATAGGGTTAATTATAAGTTACTATGCTAAACGTAGAGTACTCGTATTCTTTCAAAAACTCATGTGTTCTCGTTGTTTGCTTATTCTCCCTTCGCATGTAAATATTTTTTGCTTAAGAAATATTGACTTAGCGGTTTAGTTGGGATTTTTGGGTTTCTAGTCTTTTCTAGTAGCTTCCGTGTAATTAAATTGGGAAGACATTAAGGTATCACCAGCGTCACGGTTTTGATGTATTGGCACCCGAATAATCAAAAGCTTCACCCAATAATAAGATTTCAAGTGCTCACCTAAATCAAGCAAACAAATTGAAGCCCCACAAGGCTGAAAAATCTATATAAAATTGAAAGTGAATCAAGCCTTAATCTTTGAAGCTTTAAAGATCCAAAATTCCCCTTAGCGTGAGGATATACGTATTTGGCTAGTAAAACTACCGATGAGGTGGATAATAAAAGGCAAGGCAAGACTGAAGTCATAAAAAAAGCTTCATGGCGAAGTTGAATAAAAGATGGAGGTAAACCAATGATAATAAGGCCCTTCCGTTAGGGGGCGTATAAAAGTCTTGGTAATTAGTCTCATGTTCAAAACCATTATAAAATCGTGTTTATCGATCCTTCTTGTTGACTTAATTTTTTGACATCGTTGTCTATTAGGAAGGGTTATTTATTTGATGGTCTTGATTACACCGTTAGGACTCTATTTTTAGACCTAAATCTCTATTATCGCATAAGTCAAACAATGTATCCTCGTGAAACATTCAAGACATTATAAAATATAAGAGATACAACTTAGGAATAATGGGAGGATTAGTACGTGATTAGGGCATATGAGTAGTGTTAGCATTACTAACTTATAATGACAATGATCTCGTTGCACGCTTGGCATGGAATTAGGGTGAAAATCGAGGATGATGAAATTATTTCTAACGAAGCATTCACGTGTTCTTATTCTATGAACCTAAACGTCCCATTTTGCGATGAAAATCATACATTATGTCTAAAATGCAAATAGTAATAGTAGTAGTAGTATATCTAGTTTATCGTTCAATAAAAGTGAATAAAATGAATTTTGGAGGTGCTACGATACTAGCATTGCGTAAGGGCACGGCAATGGTTTAGTATGGGGGAGTGATGAGACTGCTTTTATACATAGTCTCATCGTCCAAAAAGGGCTTTAAATGCATTAAATACCATCAAAATACCCATATATATGCTTGTGTTTGTTGCTTGTGTATTTTAGGTACGGATATTGAGAAAATGACAAAAGATAACAAGAATCATACAAAAACGAACACGGGAAATGAAGCCGCACAATGAACCAAGCCCTAATGAAGAATTTTCCAAAGAAAACCGTTGAAGACTTGAAGAATTATGAACAAGGGTCCTCCAATATGGAAGAATTGACACTTTATACCCTTGTATCTTCATAATTACAAGTTTGGTCCCTAAATTTTGTCAATATTGCAAAAAGGGCCCTCTACTTTGAAGAATTGGCAATTTTAGCCCCTCAACAAAGCTAAAATGTCAATATTAGTCCTTCTCAAAGTCAAATACACCAAGAAGGACTCCAAGTTACAAGAATTACAAATTTGGTCCTTTGAAAATCTCAAAACTACCAAAAGGACCCTTGACTTTGAAGACTTGGCAAAAATGGTCCCTCATCAAACATGATTTGGCAATTTCAGTCCTCCAAAATGTCAATCATACAAGTTTAGACCATTACCCTTGAAAAAATACCAAACTAGTCCTTCAAGAATCAAGAATTGGCAAGAATTACCCCTGAATTCACTTTACAAAACATTTTGGGGCAAAAGTGTGAAAAAGGAAAAGTTGTTATTAAGGATTTGGGCGTTGACATGTTTTAAAACTGAAAAGACAAGAAAGAAAGAGTTAAGGGGTTAAAGCTGGCCAGACAAGATTGTTACCTAGACCAGTGAGTGGGTGACACCTGTCCCACTCACACTCTCCACCAATCACATTACACCATGTCACACCCCACTTAACCCGGTTTAAGCTTAAATTAATCTTGGCGCCTAAAACAACTTTTTAAACATAATCCAAACCAAAAACAGATTAAACTCTTGTTCTTGATGTTCATAATCCAAATTGGGGATTTTTTATTTGCTATGAATTAAAGGTTAATCTACTCTAGAATGATGATTAACCATCCCTTAATCACATCCCAACTCCCAAAACACATGCTACATCACCAAGGAGCCCCACATGAGATTCCCCTGCTGCACCATTGAGCTAACTGCCAAAATTATGGCAGCCATCCAACGTTGGAGATTTCAGCTTACATCCTAAGCTTGATACAAGCCCTTGGATGCTCTTTTCACTTGCCAGCTACCACAAAACAACAAGAGTCACATGATTCACAAGAATTCAAACAAGACAAGGGCAAATTTGGAAGTTCAAGGCTAGGGTTTTCACTTATTTTTCAGCTTTCTAGTTCACAATGTAGCCTATATAAAGGCCTTAGGACCCTGCATTTACGTTTGCTTTTGGTTTTTCCTAGTTCACAAACTTGTAAATCCTATTTTCTGATTAATGAAATTGTGTTGAGTTTGATGAAGAAAGACCAAGGGCCATTTAATCTTAAGCTTGTTTATGTTATTTGTTAACTGAAATTGAACCTTAAAACGTTTTTACAAACCTTGTGTAAGGAATTACACATTGGACTAAAACTTGATATTTTGATACGTTTTCTTGATACATCTTGGAATTTTTTGTATATAAGCTGATCATAGCACCCTAATTGTGATATTAAGGTGTTGTGAAGCTCATATCTTGGGGATAATCATGAGTGGGAACAAGAAGTTGCATTAATCAAGTTTATTTTCCAAAAAGTCACCTTCCTATTTTGATATTGTGCTTCTAACTCTGTTGAATCTTAGCAGGGTTGTTGTTGGAAGCTTGTGCTTGTTCTTGCTAGCACATAAGCTCTAACATTTATGGGTGTGGATGTACATCCATGAGGTTTGTCTTAAAACCTTGAAAATCTGATAAATTTTGGATTTTTGGTGGATTTGTGCTCTACTTGTGTTCTTGGTGTTTTCTTGGCTTGAATCTGCTTAATGTTGCATGATAATGTTGTTAGTATGCTAGATTAATCATTTGGTAAACTGAATCACACTTATACTTGTTTAATTTTTGGATTGAAAAGATAAAAGGGTGTTTGGGATTACCTGTTGGAGTTCATAACTTGTTATTGTGTTTGAGGAAGCTTGTATTTGTGCTTGTTATCTGATATATGCTTGGTTGAGAGTATTTTGCTGCAAATTTTTGAGTTTGAAACCTTGAATCACACATTGTGCTATAACTAAGTGAGTTTGACTGATTTTGGCCTAAGATTTTGGTAAAACCTAGATTTTATGCATGCTTAGGGATAAAAGTTGCTTAAAAATCATTTGTATAACCTATGTGATAGATTTGAGTGGTTGAATCTGGCTTGTTGGTCAATTGCATCAGCAAAGTATAAAACTGCATGTGTTAGTGTTCATCAGTAACTTAAGGTGCTTGAATCTTGCTTAATACTTTGAATCATTGCATGAAACCTGTTTAGACTTTTTTATTTGAGTTTATAATAGCTTGTGTATGCATTTGGTTAAGTTTGGCTGGCTGAATATTGCTAAAAGTGCTTATTGAACATAATCTGCTTATTTGTTCATGTTTGTGTCATATCTGGTACTTAATTGATTAAACTGTATCAATTGGTTGTTGCTTGTTGTGATTTCTTTGTTGTGATTGACTCCTTATGATCCACTGATCATTTGGGTGCCTTTTTGTAACTTGAATCTCCAAAAAAGTCACTAAAGACAAAAAAGTCAACAAGTCAAGCAGTGGAAAAAGTTTCCACTGCTCAACACCCTAAACTAGCCCCTACTAGTACAAATTTTCAGTTTGCTTATCAATAAGCCATATTTGCTTATCCAGACTTGCAACAACTTATTTTTTGTGATAGATCTTCATTATTGACCCATTTGATTAGACTGGAGCTTATTGGACTTTGACTTTGACTTTTTGCTAGGAAACCAACTTAATTGACTTTTTTCATAAGTGCTTATTTGCTTTTTCCAGCTTATTGAGTCAGCTTATTTGAAAACTTTTTGTTGATTTAGCTTATTTAAGTCATTTAAAAGCTTTTGCAATTTGAATCAGCTCTTGGGATAGCCTATAACTCAAAAACGACTATTTTGTCGTTTTCTGTAGATTGCTTTTTGCATTTTCAGGCTTATTCCTTTGGCTTATCTCAAATTTCTTTTTACAGAAGTCTTATTTAGCTCAAAAGAAGCTTGTGTGTCTAATTTGAGCTTATGGCATTAGTTATAGCTTAATGGGCCAAAAAGCCCATTAAGAATAAGCTGTTTGGTGTAAGCTTGCTTATTTCACATTTTCAGCTTTTGGGCCTTTGGAAAAAGTTGTTCAGAATTAAATTTTGAGTCAAGTAGTGCTTTTTGGGCTTATTTGGGCCACTTATTCATTTGGGCTCAATTTAGCCTATTAAGGAGTCTGTTTTCGGTTTAGCCCATTTTCTAGGCCCATTAAGGGTATTTAGGTAATTTCTAGTTCATTTCTGAGTTATTTAGGTTAAATTAAGCTAGTTTGCAACTTTTTTGAATCTTTTAGGATTTTTGGATTTTTATTAATATTTTAATATTAAATATTAAAAGTCTGATTTTCTAAGTTTTATATTTTCTTAGACTCTAGACACTTAATTAGGAATTTTAAAACTTTTCAAATATTTTTAGGGTCTTTTGATTATATTCTAGAATTATTTTAAGTTTTTATAGTTTTAATAGTTTTTAATTGTTTAAAAATAGTCTTTAGTGGTTTTAAAATTTTGAAAAATACTTTTTAGCTTAATTAGGTTATTTTAAAGGTTTACAAATTTTAAGATCTTGATTTGGACTTTTTATTAGTTAATATTGATTATTAGGGCTTTAATTAGCATTAAAAAGTTAATATTTAATTAATTAAAAGGTTTTAGCAAGTTTGGATTTTTTGTAAACCCTTAGAATATTTTAGTGGATTTATTGTGAGTTTTAGGAATTTTTAGGATAAATTTTTAATTTTGGTGCTTTTTACGGTTTTACGTGTATGACCCTTTCGTCTTAGTATACTCTGTCATCGTAACCGTCATTCTCTTCTTATCCCATTCCTATTTTCTTTCTCATAATCATATAATCACATCACTAATCATTTCATTACACATACACCAAGCCTCCTTGAGAACGATCCGCACTTTGGGTCATTAGTGCTTGGTTTTCCTAAACCGACACTTAATACTTGCCACTTTTGCTCTCTTTTCCTAAAGAGTAGTAAAACCACTACATCACATACAATCTTTGGATGTCGTGTTAGGTGTAGAAGAAGAATCACTACCAGTTTATGATACGGATCTTGAAGATGTCATTGAGGAGAAAGGAGGATTATTTGGGGAAGGAAGGCTTGGTGGTAAATAAGACAACATCGAATACGTTGTAATTATGGTTAATGATATTTTTTCTTCAATGATCCAAACTACATTAAGTATTGATTATTCAAAACTCGATGTGTTAGCCTTATGTTTTTTTGTAGTCGCAGAAGAATGTAATAGGTCATCTTAGTCGTTAAACGTCTTGTATAGTAATAGGCTAGTCTGGTAAATTGGGCTTGGACTTTAAGCTAATATTGTCTATGTTGTGGGCTCTAGGCCCAAGTTAAGCCAAGCTCGGCCCAAGGAAACAAGCCCAAGAGCCTACTAAGCTCGTGGGTATATAAACCCTCTTCCAAGTGTGGAAGAGGGTGTTGGTTCATTTTAATTTCACTCTCTAGTAAAGTTTTACCTTCCACCATTCTCTCTTTTCTCTCTATTTTCTTACTTTGATTTATGTTATGGATTGATTTGGGTTTAACATTTGCTATCAAGAGCCTATAGTATATAGTGATTGAAGTTTGTGTGGTTTGTTAAGTTTGAATCTCGTGGGTTTTTATAGATCAACCACTCAAATCTCCATTTTTTTTTGTGTTTTTGTGGTTTAAATCGTTATACAAATCATCTACATAGTTGTGGTAGTGATTTGGGTTATTTGTATTGGTAAAAAACAAAAACAAAAATTGGTCGTGTGGCTTGATTTTGGTTCAAAAACTCGAAAAATCGTCTTTTTGTCCGAGATCTGATTTTTAAGGCAATATTCCGAAATCTTTTGATAATTTCAGAATTTATTCAGAGATTCCCATATTCCGAAATCTTTTGGTAATTTTGGAATCTATTCAGAAATTCACATATTCCGAAATTTTGTTAATTTAGGAATATATTCAGAAATTGTTACATTTCAAATTATTTGACATTTATTCCGAGATTTTGATTATTCCGAGATTTTTCCATTTATTCCGAGATTTTTCCATTTATTCCGAGATTTTTTTATTATTCTGAGATTTTGATTATTCTGAGATTCTTCCATATTCCAACTTCTTTGATATTCCGAAATTGTTACATTCCGAAATCATTGACATTTATTCCGAGAATTTGATTATTCCGAGATTTTGCGATTTATTCCGAGATTTTGATTATTCTGAGATTATGCCTTATTCTGAAATTTGTATTCCGGAATCTTGATTATTCAGAAATTTTATTCCGAGATTATTAATTCCGAGATCTTGTATTCCGAAATTATCTTTGCAAGATTTTTGTTCGAAGCATTTTTAGAGTTAGCCACTATCTAGACTAGTTCCGTTGCATAGTTAACCAAAAAAAGTTAAAGTAGGTCAAGTAGATTCAAATTTTTTTCCTACTAGTTTTTGGCTATTTCTAATTCGATTTCAAAAATTGGCGATTCAAAAATTTTTGGTCTACCGTTATATCGGACTGAAGAACTTATTGTAGGACTAAAGAAAAAATCGGAATTTCCAGAATCTAAACCACATCTCATCACAACACATCTACTAAGATCCAAAATCAATTTACAATCATTGACCATGTCGAACAACTACATTGTTGCTTATAACCAAGTTCGTTTGGAACAAGGTGGAAACGACAATCCACTAGTGCTCACATCCGGCTACTACATTCAGTGGAGATCTCGATTTCTTAGATTTCTCGACACTAAAGAGAACCGAACCACTCTTAGTCATTTCCTTGACAATACACCTCCTTTATTTGAATTCAAACATGTCACCACAACGAATGCAGATGGTACTACATCGACTACCAGAGCCATGGAGAACTTCGACACATGTTCTCTTGTAAAAATGTGACTTCTCCAAGCTGAAGTAGATGTTGTGAACTACATACTTACTGGGATTGATAACGATGTCTATTCCACCGTTTATGCATGTCCAACGACCATGTAACTGTGTAATGCAATTCATCGATTGAAGTAAGGTGAATCGATCAACGTTCAAGATCTCGAGACTAATCTACTTTGGGAGTTCGGTAAATTTACATCCTAAGATGGTGAATCAATTGACTCATACTACTCGAGATTCTACAAAATGATGAATGAGCTTGTCAGAAATCAATGTAGCATCCCCAATCATCATGCAAATGTTCAGTTCTTACTTCAACTCAAGCCAGAATGGCAAAGGTTTGTTACTTTGGTGAAGCAAATGGAAGATATTGTTGATCCCAAACTTAGATCGATTAGCTTTGCGTTATCAGATTGAATCAAGTATAACACGTAGAGAAACTTTGTGTTTATAATTATCTAAGTGTCATGCGGATTTAACACTTAAAGCAAAGAACAAAACAAAACACAAGGTATACCAAACTTTCACTTTGTATTGATGAACGATAAGGTACAATCAAATTATTTAGAAAAACTATATCAATACTAAACCCTAAGACCTCCTTTTATAACATAAGGAGTCTTGTACAATAAGCACACTTGTCAACTATTCTAGGAAGATATATTAAGATAAACATAGAAAATACAATATACATGCATATCTTCCTAACACATAAAAATGTGTTGACTAAGTATTCTGTTGTAGCTGGGATTTTACTTGCCAGCCCTTGAATATTTCTTGTCATTGTTCAATCTGTCAGCGCCTAAATAACTCTTGTCAGCATCTGAAATCCCTTTGTCAGCGGCATAGTGATGTAGCTAATTTTATTCCCAACAATCCACCCCTAAACTTGATACTTATACTAATGTTCAAGTTTCTGAATAAAAACAAAATACAAAGAGGATTCTTACAAAGAAAACCTACTCCTGAATCTCAGAATATATAAATCTCATAAATTCCATGTTAACATCACTGGTGTAGTCAACTTCAAGTCTGGTGGTGATCAACTTCTACAACAATTCTTGTGATAGTGGATACTTCTCATCTATCAACAAGTATTCTGCAAACTTTGTAGTACTCATATGAAACACACCAGCAGATGAATATAAATGCCACTTCACGCTACTCAAATCAACCAGATCCAACGACACTAGATCATCAATATCATGGGCAAGCATTCTTTTGAATGCTGTCCAGATCTTTATTCCATTCACTGATGAAGGAGCTTCAGCCTCATACTTCTCCTTCATCAAACTCCACAGAGTTTCCACATCCTCCCTATCCAAACTAGCAAACAAAGACATCAAAGAAGTAAAAGTGTGTACCTTATCGCCAGCCCTGGTGATCACCCAAAATCCAATAGAATCCTCTTCATACTTAATGATTGGATTTCTAAAATCAAGAGGCACAACTGCAGCTAAATCAGATGCCATCAGTGGAGAAACTATCATATTCCTCTTCAAGACTACTTCATGTGGTTTCAACTGATCAAGCCTTGGGAAGTTTAACTTGAATCCCTTCTTCACTAGTTTAGGCACAATTGATGCCTTCTTAATCTTTAGCAGCTCCTCTATCTCTTCCTGTCTTTCTTTAGAAAGCATTCTGAATGTGTTTGCCTCAAAAACATAATCCCAGATAGGATAAGCAAGGTACTCCAACTTGTCAAAAGAAAGCTTTCTCAATTTATCATAAGTCCACCCGGTTTGGTGGCACTTGAGAATCATATAGTAAAGCTCTCTTTTGATGTCTTGCTCTTAGACAATACCTTCTTTGCACTATATTGCATAATCACTTTGCAATCCCTTTGTACTCTCAACAAAATTTCTAGACCCCATATCTGTTTTGACACAGTCATATCTGGATTTGCTACACAAGCCTCTTCCCATTTAAAATACATAGTAGACAGATGAGGCACATCAAAATCCACCTGTATTTTCAAATCTCTAAGCTTTTCCCTAGCAAGCTCATCTTCCCCGTACTCCAATTTCTCCAAGTCAACCAGATTGCTCATATCAACAGCTGAGCTTTGTGAACGTTCATCATCATCAGATTCATCCTTCTCATCACCTTCAGATTCTGATGAGAGAATCTGTGCTTCGATACTAACTTTCCTTAGCCCTTCTTTTCTTGCACTTGTAACTGATGAGCTAGCATTTCATCAAACTTTTTATGGGATGCATCTTTGGGAACATCTTCTACTACTAACATAGCTTTACCCTTATCCATAGGATCAATAAGAAGCAAAGTAGATGATTATACCTGACTAGAAGGCTCCTTGATCATGAATGGTAGTTGGGATACACCAGTCACACTTTGAATCCTGTCAGCGTTTGAAATAGGCATGTCAACGTTTAAATTACCATTGTTAGTGACTGAAATTCCACTAGCTTGTAACATCATTTCAGTAAAAGACTGCTTGATGGGAGTGACCAAAAAGGTAGCAGGTTGTTCCTTCATCCCCGTCAATGCTTCAACTACCTCCTTTGTCCCATATGAACCTTCAGGGGACCCCTTATCACTCATATTAAATGGCTAGGTAGGTTCATCCTCCCCTTTGTAAGAATCATCTTCAGAGGGCAGAACCATAGCTCTCCTTTTTCTTGAGCCAGCAACTTCCAAAACAACTATCCTCTCCCCCAATTGATTGGGTTCAAGGCCTTGGTCAGTGACTTTTTGTACAAGTTCCACATTGGAATTTTGCAAGCCAATGCTGATAGCCTTCATTTCTAAAACAGATAATGGTTGCAGACTGCCCTCCTCCAAAATGGGGATTTGACTCCTCAAAAGGGATTCATCAGCCAAAATTATCTCAGCTTCATGGCTAGGACCACTAGAGGAGAAGACTCGAGTACTCCTTTGTCTTTTCTCTAGGCGAAAGTCAAAAGGTTAAGATGAGGAAGTGGATTGATGAACATGTGTTTTGGGTGGTGAGGTGACAGCATGTGAAATGGGTGTGTCAACGGCTTAAACGCGAGTGTCAGCGGCTGAAGGGTCAATGTTCATAGGGTCATCTTGGTGGGGTGAAGGTGGTTGTTGTTCTTGTTCAGGTTCAGGTTCTGGGTGAGGTTGAGGATTGTTGGCTGCTTAAATAACAACCAACATGGGAGGTGTCAAAGGTAAAGGTCTGGTGTTCATGGACAAAATTTTTTTTTGGTTTTTGAGTAGGAATCTTGTAAAAATTGTCATGATCCCTACGACAATAACCTTGTAGTTCAAAAAAATTTGTAAAAACCTTGGATAAGCAAGAGTCATCTTGCTACCCTTATTATGCAACATGCCCTCAAAAATCATGTGTGACAAATTATATTTTTTCCAAGTGGCCATACAAACAAGAATACAATTGATGTGTCGTGGAATATATGTATTAATTAGATACGTTATAGGGTAAACTAGAAAATTACCTTTAGGAAAAAGTAATAGACTAAATTCACCAAAGACGGATTTAGTTAAACACGTGCATGATCCAAGTTCGTTGTACACGAATATCGAGAGAATTTGAGACGTATTGTTTCAATTTGGACAATTGATTTGAATGGTTTTTCGGTTTTTAAACTAATTTTAATCCTACAAATTAAAACTAGGTGCATGAACTGTTCCCCAAAAATAAAATCTAATAGACAATTATTTAAACTATTTTGAAATTAAACTATTTAATTGAAAACACTTTATCACTATTAAAAATCTATTAAAACTCATTTAATTAAAATCTAATTTATTTAAAACTAATTTTCAATAACAATTAAAATTTCTAAAATTGATAAAATAATTTTTATTTATTTTTTTTTTCTAAAACTTTTTAAAAGTAAATTTAATAAACTATTAATTAAAAACTACATAAATGAAAACTTTTATATAATCTACTTAAAATAAATCTGACACCCCACTACTTTAGCATATTAATTACTCAAACCAACTTATAACTAAAATTGATATCTAGATCAGATGGTAGATGTGTTTGGCCTATGACCAGGAGGTCATGGGTTCGAATCCTATTGGGGACAGTTTTTGGTTATTTAAGTTTTGACAGAGTACAAGAAATCCAAAGTCACAGGGGTGACTTCTTTGAGAGTAAAACTATTAGACTAATAGGAATCCGCTATAAACAATCAGATCAATTGAATCTGATGGCATTTGTAGTACATCAAAGCAATACATCAAACTCAACAACAAAAAAAACTACTATATATCAGCAAGAATTCGACCAATATCAGCTATAAGTACTAAACATTCAGTAAAATAAGCACCAAACCCAAACTTATATCAGCACAGTAAAAATCTATAAACACAGCTGTGATAAAAAATTAAAGGCAACACTAGTACTTATATCAGCAAAACATGGACTTATTAAAGCTTATATTAGATTTCACAACCAAACAATCTAGCACACATCAACAATCAGTAATCTAAACTTATCAGTAAAGCTGAATTATCTAAGCCATATACCAGCAGGCATAAACTATAATCAAAACTTATCAATCAATTATCAAGAAATTCAACTTATATAGTAATTTAGATTCTATCTCAACTAAAATCTATAATAGCTTGTTAATATATCAGATTCAAATTAACTTAAACATGAATAATAAACTTCACTAACACAGATTAATCAAATCAGATCTATCTATAAACTATATTGCTCAAATTTACCTCAAACTTTCATCAGATTTTATTGTCATAGAAAATAATCAGATAAAAACTTTTTGAGAATATTAAACTTCAAACA
Organism: Glebionis coronaria; assembly: GCA_025667525.1. Lineage (NCBI taxonomy): Eukaryota > Viridiplantae > Streptophyta > Magnoliopsida > Asterales > Asteraceae > Glebionis > Glebionis coronaria. The sequence goes on along the minus strand of CM046879.1, from coordinate 424,629,078 downwards.
CTCAGTTTAATCCAAACTCCATTATAAAGCAGATAACTAAAACTTACTTGAAAAAGATTTATCTAAAGCCTTTTTTTTAAAACAGATATAAACTTACTATTTAGCAGATTAAAACATTCAGTTAAAACGATATATAAAACTCTTACACTAAATCCAAACAGTAAAAACTCATTAACATTATACCAACAGATTCAATTAAACTCATAACATATCCTCAAACCCTAATCTATTTATCACATAACACATAAACAAATTAAGACTAATATATAAAATAACATTAAATTCAAATGGATTCAAACCTTTTGAAGAATCCTTTGGGACGATGCGCAGCGCTGAGCTTGCATATAACTCAAATCAGAACCACCTTTCACCATTACCATCATCGAACCATTAACAACATTCCAAATTATATCAACTCACGAATATCAATTATATCCGATCCAGTTTATTATAAACTTCCAGTGGGGAAGTTTATCCCCAAATTTAATCTTTAAATATTTAATACAAGATATTATTCAGCTCAATTAAATATTTTTATCATTATTATAGCTAATCAGTGTAAAGAATAAATTCCAAATATTAAATTTAGACCGAATAGTAAAACACGAATTTAATTAAATCCAAATTAACTTTTATTAATTAACAAAGATGCTTACAATACTAAAAAGAGAAATACGATTATCCTAAAACTAATTTAGCATAATAACATTAAAACTAAAAATGGGATGCATATTAGAAAAATAATAGGGGTTTATATAGGCCAACCCCCAAGCTGCTGGTGGAGTTTGTTGAGTAAGCCCTTTGATCTTGACCCTTCAATTCTTCATTTTCTCTTTCATTCTTGATCTTGTGGCTGAAAATAGCACACTAGCACACGGATTACCAACGTGGCAATCATGTATGCTAGTTGTGCTTCTTTAAAGCTGACTTGTCATCACTTTATTGGAGGATTGAGGGTGAGTGATGTGGTTAAACCAATCAGGTGCCAGAATGGGGCCACATCACCCTGGTTATGAGCATCCTCTGCTGCCCGATAAACTTGGCAATTAATTAAGGTGCGTGTGTAACCACGCGTCATAAATAATAAAGCCCCAATTTTTTAGATAAGAACTAGGGTTTGGGGATGGATATGTATCTGGTTATTATGGTTTTGGGGTGAGAGATGAAAGTGAAGGAACATTGTAAATATCTAAAAGGTGGAAAGATGTGTGTGGGTAAATGTTACGTTTGACAAAAAGTAATAAACAAAAAATGGTTATAACTTGTACGTAACTGGTTTCACCAAGTTGAAAACCTAAGGCTTCTAGCCCATAAAACTAAACCGTGCATCTATTGTTCATTTGGGCTTTGTTATGAGTTATTAGGTTTGAAATGGATAACTTATTTCTGCTAATGGGCTTTTTAGCCCATTAATCCAAATGTGGAACCCACTTGGCCCAAAATATTCATAAACGATTAAATCCGCTAAAATCGAACTTGAAATTGGCTTTGTTGATCTTTTCTTCATTCTCGTGTCGTTTTTGCCGGTTTTCGTGATCATCGGTACCTACACACATGAAACGACAAACAAAGATATACAAGGCATTTTTCATTCATTATATGCATTTTTTGTCCGTTTTTAGATAGAAATGATATGAGTAAAATCACTCATATCAAACTCCCCCTTCCTAAGCAATTGTCGTGTCCTCACGCAATGATAAAATAAAACACTAGCTACACTTTTAGTCAACTTTAGACATTTTATTTTGCAAAGACATAATGTATTGCTTTCATTATTGAAAAATAACTTTAAGGATCATAAAACTCAAATAGATTCATCGTCCCCGACTTTTCACTTTTCCATGCCAAGTGTAAAAACAAGATCATTGTCAATCATAAGCCCCAAAATTAAAACAACTCATACAAGTAATTTGTGTTAAACTCAATCTCCTATTATTGCTAGTTATATCTCTAGATTTTATTTGTCATTCACCCAAAGACTCATTTGACTTTATTTGATATCTATTAGTCCAAAAATGAAGGCAAAAACGGTATAAACTCAACACTCAAAACCTAACCTCGATTTCAAAAACCGTTGTCACTAAAGAAAGCCCACATCAAGAATAACTTAACACAATTTGAGGGATAAATCCTCGGACCCGAAATTTGGCTAATAGGTCTACTTAAAAGCAACAATAAAACCTCCAAAGTCAATTATGACCTTATTAATGGAGTTAGCAACAACTACATCATATCACCTTGTGGCTCTTTAAGATGTAATTGTGCTCCTTATTTAAAATCCACATCCGAAGGCTCCTTGGACAAAAATAAGGGAATTGACATTCACCATCCCACATTATGGCTCATGATGATGAAGCAATTTTTATTCAACACGTCCCCTTGCCATACACCCTAAGGCTCAAATAACAAGGTTAGTGCTACATGACTCCCACCCGAAGGCTCAAAGAGAACATGTTTTTATTTATTCTTCTTTATTATTATGATATTTATAGTAAGCCAAATTTCCGCAATCCCATGATCAAAAGTCCATGACGCTGACACCCTTAATGTGTTCTCACTTTAATTAAAAGGGAAGAAAAAGAAGGAGTTACGAGTTAAGATATCAAGCCTAAACCGCTAAAAACTTCATTTATTAAGCAATTATTGTTCAAGCGTGAAAAATTAAATACGAGGAGATTAAATCAAACACAAAAATACTTGCACAATGAAGAATTAATTTTAGAAACTTATGATTAAACTCTATCATCTCTTGTTCTCCATATTGTAAAATTCAAAAATGTGAAATCAATGGATACTTAGCCTATTAAATCAAAGTTTTGGGTTTTCAAGTCATCTATAGGATCTTGCATCTTCTTAAACTTTTTCAAGTTTTAAAATTTGCGTTTTAAAGTTCCCTTGATAAACGACTTCCTAGGATCAATTATAGGAACTTACGAAAAGTTCTTGTTCTTAACTCGTATGAGTTAAGACTTTCGCGTTTTAAAGTTCCCTATATAAAAGCCTAGCAAAACTTAATTCCAACACGTTAATGAATAGCTAAGGTAAAGGCTGAGTCGAGTCAAAAACTATTTTTATTTTCAACAACGGAAAGCCTACATTTGTGTCAAAAGCACTTATTTTCTTTATTAAAACTTAAAAATAACACAAAATTTAAAATTTATATGAAAAACGAGAAAAATGATTACGTTTGGACACACAAAACCAATTGCAAGCGATTATATCGATTGACTCCCCCATGCTAAAACCAAACATTGTCCTCAATGTTTCTTAGCTCAAGAGTAACACCCCCTTGTTAAAATACGAAGAGTCTAATGAAAAATCGTAACATAGAAAGAGCACGGAAATCTATAAGCCGTTTATTAATTATGCCTCAAGATAAAACGTTTGTCGATAAAAATCAAAGGATAGAGAGTGTGCCCCTTTTTGGCATTCAAAGAATGGAAGATCAAGTGGACCGGCAAAAACCGAACACGAGAGTCTTCAATGATTAGGGTCATACCTATGATTCTTAAAATAACAAAACACGAGCACGAGCTTGAAAGATCAAGCCCTATTAGTGTTAAAAATAGAAAGAAGATAGAATGTATGGGACTCCCCCACAAGGCACCTTGTTTTTGTTAACCGAGTCATGAGCTTGACTCTGTCCCCGCATTCATTCGTCTTAGGGAAAGTTTGAAGATCCGGAACAACCTCCGTAGGCATGTCCCCTCCAAAGTAGTGTTTCACACGATGACCATTCACCTTAAAGGTAAGCCCGTCTTTTTGAGCTAGCTCAACGGAGCCATAAGGGAAAACTTGTGAAATGGTGAATGGTTCGGACCAACGGGATTTAAGCTTACCCGAGAAAATCTTAAGTCTAGAGTTGAATAAGAGGACTTGATCACCAACATTGAAATGCTGTTTTTGATCTTAGATTCATGAATCCTCTTAGTCTTCTCTTTATAGATCAAAGAATTTTCATAACCTTGATCCCTTAATTCACTTAGTTCATTCAATTGAACCTTGCGATAATCACCCGCGATCCTCAAATCAAAGTTACAATGCTTAAGAGCCCAATACGCCTTATGTTCAAGTTCAATTGGCAAGTGGCATGCCTTTCCGGAGACCAACCTAAATGGTGTGCAACCAATTGGCGTCTTGTAAGCCGTACGGAAAGCCCACAATGCATCATCCAATCTATCCGACCATGAAGTGTGATTTTCTCCAATAGAACGCTCTAAAATTCTCTTAAGAGCTCGCTTTGAAACCTCTACTTGACCACTCGTTTGAGGGTGATAGGCCGTCGAAATTCGATGAGTGACACCATATTTATTTAGAACTTTTTTAAATTGTTCATTACAAAAATGGGTCCCACGATCACTTATTATAGCCCGTGGAGTTCCAAACCTAGCCAAGAATTGTTTAAAAAATTTCACCACAACTCGAGCATCATTCGTGGGCAAAGCTTTGGCTTCAACCCATTTAGACAAATAGTCCATAGCTACGAGAATGTACTTATTTCCTTTCGATGATGGAAATGGCCCCATAAAATCGATCGCTCACATGTCAAAGATTTCATATACTTGGATAATGTTTTGATGCATTTCATCCCTTTGTGAGTTCTTTCCTTGACGTTGACAAGCATCATAAGTCTTGATCAAGTCTTGGACATCACGATATATGGAAGGCCAAAAGAAGCCGGCATCAAAGACTTTCTTCGCGGTGGCGTTGGCACCATGATGTCCCCCGGTGGGTCCCTCATGACAAGATTTAAGGATATCTTGAGCTTCTTTACCAAACACGCACCTACGAATCAATTGATCCGCGCACATGCGAAACAAATAGGGGTTGTCCCAAAAGTAATAGGATATATCCTTGAAAAACTTTCGTTTTTGTTGGGACGACATACCCTTGATCATAAATTTCCCCGCATGGTAATTTGCAATGTCAGCAAACCATGGGGTATTATCATCAGCACGAAAAGCAATCACACCAAGCGTCTCGAGAGGAAATGTTTCATTGATTTCTTTATTCTCTCGATCGCTTTGGTGATGATTCTCAAATCGAGATAAATGATCGGCCGCGAGATTCTCGGCTCCTTTTTTGTCTAGAATTTTGTAATTAAATTCTTGAAGGAGGAGAATCCACCGGAGCAACCACGGCTTAGCATCTTGTTTACTAAAACGATATTTGATAGCCGAGTGGTCCATATACAATATGGTTTGAGACAAGACGAGATATGGTCTAAACTTTTCAAAAGCATAAACAACCGCAAGTAACTCCATTTTCGTTGTAGTGTACTTTGTTTGAGCATCCGTCATAGTCTTACTTGCATAGTGTATAGGCAAGAAATGTTTTGACTTACGTTGCCCCAAAACCGTACCTACCGCGTAATTACTAGCATATCACATAATTTCAAAAGGTAGGTTCCAATCCGGAGCAACTAAAATTGGTGATTCAGTTAATTTCTTTTTAAGCATCTCAAAGGCTTGAATACACTCATCCGAAAATAGGAATGGAGTCTCTTTTTCCAAAAGATGGGTCATAGGCCGAGCTATCTTAGAGAAGTCTTGGATAAAACGTCTATAGAAGTCGGCATATCCGAGAATACTCCTAACTCCCTTAACGGTGGTGGGTGGAGGTAATTTGGCAATCACGTCGATTTTAGCCCTATCAACCTCAATACCGGCCTTAGAGATCTTATGTCCTAACACAATTCCCTCTTTGCACATGAAGTGACATTTTTCATAATTAAGCACAAGATTCGTTTCCTCACAACGTTGAAACATTCTTTCTAAGTTAGAGAGACATGAAGTGAAAGACTCACCGAAAACCGAGAAATCATCCATGAAGACTTCCATGGTTTTTTCGATCATATCATGGAAAATGGCCATCATACACCTTTGGAACGTCCTCGGAGCATTGCATAATCCAAAAGGCATTCTACGATAAGCAAATGTTCCATAAGGACAAGTGAATGTGGTCTTTTTGTTGATCACGAGGGTCAATGGGAATTTGGAAATAGCCGGAAAATCTATCCAAAAAGCAATAGAATTCATTTCCCGCTAGTCTCTCTAACATTTGATACATAAAAGGTAATGGAAAATGATCCTTCCTAGTGGCATCATTAAGCTTCCTATAGTCAATACAAACACGCCAACCGGTTACAAGTCTAGTAGGAATTAATTCATTATCCTCATTACTAACAACCGTCATTCATCCTTTCTTTGGAACACAATGCACGGGACTAACCCACGGACTATCCGAGATAGGATAGATCATTCCGGCGTCTACAAGTTTAGTAACTTCATTTTTGATCACCTCATGAATCTTTGGATTGACCCTTCTTTGATTTTAGATAGCGGGTTTATAATCTTCCTCCATTAGAATTTTATGATTACAAAATTTTGGATCTATACCCTTAATGTCGGAGATTTTCCATGCAATGGCCCGTTTATATTTCTTAAGCACCTTAATAAGTTCATCCTTTTCATTTTCCTTTAATCCCTTGGCAATAATCACCGGCAACTTATCCGTTCCTTCAAGAAAAGCATACTCCAAATGAGTGGGAAGTTCCTTAAGTTCTAACTCGGGTGCTTCCTCAATAGATGTTTTCATTTTAGTCTCAATTTCACTCACAACTTTTAATTCCATAGGTGGTGATTCAAAAGGATCCATATTCAACAATTTTTCAATCAACACAATATCTCTCTCGGGATCAAAATTCTCACTATCAAACTCACTAGGATCGAATGGTTTGCTAAAATAATCATCAATTTCCTTATCGATTTTTGAATGACCATTATCCTTGAGCTCTTCTAGAATGAAGAACCCTCCCCCCAAATGGAGTGAGTGGAGGTTTAGCCAAAGAGATAATCGGATTCGATGAAGTGGGATTGCCACTTTTGGAAATATCCGAAAAACCAAGCATATCTTGGGAAACTTCTTCACTAGCAACATCAATCACATCGATTTGATTGATTGATTCCTCGTCGTCCTCGGAAGAAGGTCTCGAGATATTACCAACATAAAGTGTGATACTTTCATCATCAAAACTTAAAGTCAATTTCCCCGCTCTCATGTTAACTATAGAACGAGCCGTATTTAAAAACGGTCTTCCCAAAATAAGAGGCACACGAGAATTTTCCAGATAATCACAAATTACAAAATCCGCTGGGAAGATGAGCTTTCCTACTTTCACTAACACGTCCTCGGCTATACCTTTTGGAAAGGCGGTCGATCGATCCGCTAGCTTAAGAGTCATCTTAGTAGGTGTAAGCTCGGGAAGTGATAAACTTTTCCACACAGAAAGAGGCATCAAATTAATGCTAGCGCCAAGATCGACTAATGCTAAGCATTCTTCCATATTAGGAAAATCACATGGTATCAAAAATTAACCGGGGTCTCCAAGCTTTTTGGGAAACTTTTTAGAGAGAACCGCGGAACAACTTTCATTTAAAGATGTAGACACTGCAACCAATTTCTTTTTATCGTTCATCATCCATTTCATTGTTGAAGTAACTAAGCAATGCATCCGCGAAACTAAGATTAATATACATTTTCTTAAACACCTCAAGAAACGTAGACATTTGAGCATTGGTCTTTTCACGGAGCTTCTCTTTGTTAAGTCTCGAAGGGTAGGGTAGTGTGGATTTAGTCTTCCGAAGCTCGGGTTCCGGAATAGGCAATTGGTCTACCTTTGGTGGAATAGGAATTTCCTTTTCTTCAACCACCTCGGGTTCTTGCTCCACTTCCCTCATCGGAGAGGTACTCACATGTGGAAGCAAAGGTCCATCCAAAGCCTTCCCACTATGTGTGATTACTGCTTTCATCTCACCCTTCGGGTTTGGAATGGTGTTGCTAGGTAAGTCACCCGAAGAAGAGGAGGGTTTGCTCATAAAAGGTTCAAACATCAAAAGCAATTTGTTTTGACCTTGTTCCAAAATTTGTTGCATACGATTTTGACTTTACTCTAATCTTTGCTCAAAACGGTTTTGGTTTTGTTCAAGTCTTTGTTGATTAAGCTCAATCTTGTTATTTTGCCCCTTAATCGTATTTTGAAACTCATTCTTCAAAGTTGCCATTTGTCCTTGAATATTATTTTGAAAAGCTGTCAAATTTGCCTCATTCGTTTTAATGTAGCTTGACAAATCATTTTGATTATTGTGAAAACCTTGATTGTTTTGATTAGCATTAAACCCATTTCCTTGATTGAAATTCCCTTGGTTACCACGGTTAAAATTATTCCCATTGTTGTACCTATTTTGAACCGGTGGAAAACCCGGTGGAGCAACATGATTTTGACGAGGAACTTTACCGTTGGAGCCATAAGTTCCAGTCGCGGCAAAAGCACTAGCTTGATCAAACCCCGTGGTTGAACAAGCATAATTAGGATGTGCTCCACCACGTGATATACAAAAATTCTCAACCATATTAATAGATCCATGAGGATTCTTCTTAAGCTCATTCAAAATCGTGTCAATCTTAGAGTCCAATCTAGCAATCTCGGTATTAGATGAATTCACATTGGAAACAACTGGTGTGTTTCGTGAATATTTCACTCTAGACTTATTCTCAATTATACCCCACGCGTGTCTCGGAGTTTTTCTTAAAAGATTACCACCCGCGGCGACATTTAAAGAATCTTGTTCAACCATATTAAGCCCATTATAAAAAGTATTGATTTGATGCAATTCCGAGAAACCGTGGTGTGGACATTGTCTTAACAAATCTTTAAACCTTTCCCAAGCAACCCCAAACGATTCATGCACTTTTTGTTCAAATCTAGTGATCTCGTTCTTAAAGTGTGTTGTTTTGGATGGTGGAAAAAAGTAATTCATGAACTTAGACACTAAATCATCCCATGTCAAAATCGAACCCGGTGGTTCTTTCTCATACCAAATCTTAGCGTTATCCTCGAGCGAGTACGGAAAAAGCATGAGCTTAATCACGTCATTCGACACATCTCTAAACTTAAGAGTCGAGGTAATACGATGAAAATTCCGAATGTGAGAGTGCGGGCTATCGGTCTCATTGCCACGAAATTGGTCGGCACGAATGAGTGATGAAAGACCCGACTTAATCTCATAATGATCCGCCAAAATAGCCGGCACAACGATTGCTTCCCCATACCCTTCGGTGGGTGCACGGAGCAATTCCTCCATTGTTCGGTTATCGGCCATCTCTACAACAATAGGTGGAAGCTCGGGTTCCACTATTCGTTGTTGAAAATTTCTATTTCTACGAGGAATGTTTTCAAGCCTATTGTAATCAATCAAAAGTCGAGAAGATCATAATTGCATTAACCAAAGTGACGAGAATTTTAGAGGGTTGAAGAAAAAAAATTAGACAAGAAGAAGATTATTTTTGGTATTTTTATTTGGTATTGCTCAATCTAAATGATCGATAAAAACAAAGAATAAGGATAACTACTATGGAAGTAATCTACCCTCGGTCAAATTTGAAACGATAGGTGAAAACCTAAACGTCTCGAGGTTCAATAAGTAAACTACAAAAATAAGATATAATACTACTTGAGTTGGAAAACAATAATCGGTCATCCCTCTCAATATACGCACGAGCAAGCGGGGAAACGAGGTGGCACAAAGCACTTAAAAACCTTTTTCCTTAGACGACCTTTTATAGCTCGTCGCCTTATACCCACCTTATAGTTTGTATAAATCGAGTTCAAACTTTTTATTAGTATTTATCTATTTTGCCTTTTTTTCGTTTTGGATTCGAATACAATAGCTAGGTAATGAAATCCCAACTAAGGTCTTATTTGGAAGTAGGTAAATTGATTGTTCTACGTAATATAATATATTAATCACAAAAAACACGAAAAACGATACATACTATAATAATAGAAAAATAACAAAACTTTCCAAGGACGGAAAGGGTCTTCAAATCAATGATCAACAAATCTCACAAAAACGAATCGTACACAAGATGCCCTGCAGCGGCGCCAAAATTTTTGATGTGTCGTGGAATATATGTATTAATTAGATACGTTATAGGGTAAACTAGAAAATTACCTTTAGGAAAAAGTAATAGACTAAATTCACCAAAGACGGATTTAATTAAACACGTGAGTGATCCAAGTTCGTTGTACACGAAGATCGAGTGAATTTGAGACGTATTGTTTCGATTTGGACAATTGTTTTGAATGGTTTTTTCGGTTTTTAAACTAATTTTAATCCTACAAATTAAAACTAGGCGCATGAATCACTCCCCAAAAATAAAATCTAATAGACAATTATTTAAACTATTTTGAAATTAAAATATTTAATTGAAAACACTTTATTACTATTAAAAATCTATTAAAACTCATTTAATTAAAATCTAATTTATATAAAACTAGTTTTCAATAACAATTAAAATTTCTAAAATTGATAAAATAATTTTTATTTTGTTTTTATTTATTTATTTATTTTTTCTAAATCTTTTTAAAAGTAAATTTAATAAACTATTAATTAAAAACTATTTAAATGAAAACTTTTATATAATCTACTTAAAATAAATCTGACACCCCACTACTTTAGCATATTAATTACTAAGACCAACTTATAACTAAAATTGATATCTAGATCAGATGGTAGACGTGTTTGGCCCATGACCAGGAGGTCATGGGTTCGAATCCCATTGGGGACATTTTTTGGTTATTTAATTTTTGACAGAGTAAAAGAAATCCAAAGTCACGGGGGTGACTTCTTTGAGAGTAAAACTATTGGACTGATAGGAATCAGCTATAAACAATCAGATCAATTAAATCTGATGGCATTTGTAGTACAGCAAACTCAACAGCAAAAAAACTACTATATATCAGCAAGAATTCGACCAATATCAGCTATAAGTACTAAACATTCAGTAAAATAAGCACCAAACCCAAACTTATATCAGCACAGTAAAAATCTATAAACTCAGATGTGATCAAAAATTAAAGGCAACACTAGTACTTATATCAGCAAAACATGGACTTATTAAAGCTTATATTAGATTTCACAGCCAAACAATCCAACACACATCAACAATCAGTAATCTAAACATATCAGCAAAGCTAAATTATCTAATCCATATACCAGCAGGCATAAACTATAATCAAAACTTATCAATCAATTATCAAGAAATTCAACTGATATAGTCATTTAGATTCTATCTCAACTAAAATCTATTACAGCTTGTTAACATATCAGATTTAAATCAACTTAAACATGAATAATAAACTTCACTAACACAGATTAATCAAATCAGATCTATCTATAAACTATATTACTCAAATTTACCTCAAACTTTCATTAGATTTTATTGACTTAGAAAATAATCAGATAAAAACTTTTTGAGAATATTAAACTTCAAACACTCAGTTTAATCCAAACTCTATTATAAAGCAGATAACTAAAACTCACTTGAAAAAGATTTATCTAAAACCATTTTTTAAAACAGATATAAACTTACTATTTAGCAGATTAAAACATTCAGTTAAAACAATTTATGAAACTCTTACACTAAATCCAAACAGTAAAAACTCATTAACATTATACCAACAGATTCAATTAAACTCATATCATATCCTCAGACCCTAATCTATTTATCACATAACACATAAACAGATTAAGACTAATATATAAAATAACATTAAATTCAAATAGATTCAAACCTTTTGAAGAATCCTTTGGGACGTGGCGCAGCGCTGAGCTGGCATATAACTCAAATCAGAACCACCTTTCACCATTACCATCATCGAACCATTAACAACATTCCAAATTATATCAACTCACGAATATCAATTATATCCGATCTAGTTTATTATAAACTTCCAGTGGGGAAGTTTATCCCCAAATTTAATCTTTAAATATTTAATACAAGCTATTATTCAGCTTAATTAAATATTTTTATCATTATTATAGCTAATCAGTGTAAAGATTAAATTCCAAATATTAAATTTAGACAGAAAAGTAATACACGAATTTAATTAAATCCAAATTAACTTTTATTAATTAACAAAGATGCTTACAATACTGAAAAGAGAAATACAATTATCCTAAAACTAATTTAGCATAATAACATTAAAACTAAAAATGGGATGCATATTATAGAAATAATGGGGGTTTATATAGGCCAACCCCCAATCTGTTGGTGGAGTTTGTTGAGAAAGCCCTTTGATCTTGACCCTTCAATTCTTCATTTTCTCTTTCATTCTTGATCTTGTGGCTGAAAATAGCACACTAGCACACGGATTGCCAACGTGGCAATCATGTGTGCTAGTTGTGTTTCTTTGAAGCTGACTTGTCATCACTTTATTGGAGGATTGAGGGTGAGTGATGTGGTTAAACCAATCAGGTGCGAGAATGGGGCCACGTCACCCTGGTTATGGGCATCTTCTTCACCCCGATAAACTTGGCAATTAATTAAGGTTTGGGGATGGATATGTATCTGGTTAATAAAGCCCCAGTTTTTTAGATAAGAACTAGGGTTTGGGGATGGATATGTATCTGTTATTATGGTTTTGGGGTGAGAGATGAAAGTGAAGGAACATTGTAAATATCGAAAAGGTGAAAAGATGTGTGTGGGTAAATGTTACGTTTGACAAAAAGTAATAAACCAAAAATGTTTATAACTTGTACGTAACTTGTTTCACCAAATTGAAAACCTAATGGGCTTGTAGCCCATAAAACTAAACCGTCCATCTATTGTTCATTTGGGCTTTGTTATGAGTTATTAGGTTTGAAATGGATAACTTATTTCTACTAATGAGCTTTTTAACCTATTAATCCAAACGTGGGACCCACTTGGCCCAAAATCTTCATACACGATTAAATCTGCTAAAATTGAACTTGAAATTGGCTTTGTTGATCTTTTCTTCATTCTCGTGTCGTTTTTGCCGGTTTTCGTGTACTCACATGAAACGACAAACAAACATATACAAGGCATTTTTCATTTATTATATGCATTTTTTTCAGTTTTTAGATACAAACGATATGAGTAAAATCACTCATATCAACAACCAAAAGAATGATTGATTTTGTTGAAAGATGAACACTTGGAACTAAGACATTGTAGGAGGACATGTATCAACAACTTCCAGGCTGGGGGAAATGGTTGTTTTGAATATTTATTAGTTTTTCCCTCAGAGGGCAAATCATACCCCAAGCCTCTAAGTCCTTCTTCAAACTGAGCATTAGGAAGGGTAGTTACACCATCAGCATCATCAAGCTGTAAAACATTGACGAATAAGTGATTCATTAACTATCCATTTAGTCCCATGATCAGTCCCTAACAATGTAATCACTCCATCAACTGTTTCAAAACTAGCAGTGTTCCAACACTGTTTGATGTGTGTGATAGGAATGAGTGGAGCATGGGTCAAAGCATACCTTAAGTTAGAAGCCAAGAGAGACTCTATCATTCGTATATACTAGGGATGATGATCATGATCAACAACAAGATATGCAACCATGTTGGGTTAATCTCTGAATCCCAAAGTAGCACCAGCAGGTTTAAACAAAGGAGTCATGAAAACTGTTTCGTGAAAGGTTAGAAAGTATGAAAGTGATAATGGATGGTTATGGAGAAAATATGAGACAATCAAGCAAGTTACCTTGTTTAAAATAGTATGAGCCGTATACATAGGTGGTAAGCTAAACTACTATTGGTTGAAAAAGAGGTAAGCTATTCAAAATATAATGATGAAAATCTTGGAAAATAATAATTTATCTCTTAGCTTTTAAAGAATTTACCAAATCCCATAAAATTACGGCCCAAAATATAGAAAAAGTAACAACTAGGTGGGACCCAGTGTTCTTCAACGGTCAAAATATTAGTTTCAGTGGGCAACGACTATATTTTGTCAACGCGTAAATTTGCCATGTCAGTGTTTGAAAATGTACTTGTTAGCGGGTGAACCACTATGTGTCAACGGCCAAAAATAAAAAGTAATAAAATAAAAAGACCTTAACCAAGAAGTTTACCCTAATGAACATAACTCATCCCTGACACAGACTGAAATGCATTCTCTGTCTAATTATACACACTTGCATAAGCAAGATAGACATAATTGTCCTCAAGTAAACCTTGCTAAAGTAAGTCCTTTAGGGTGATGTAATCTCATATAAACTCTTGGTAACTCCCAGGTAAGCCCATTTTTAGTTACACCAAGTCTCCCAACCAACAAATCCCAATTCTAGGCCAAAAGGTCTTGGCAAAATGCACAGTATATCAACTTTACATGCTAAAGTGCCTCAAGATTTAGGAATTCCAACAATTCTTAAAAAGAAAAGCCTTCATTATTCCTAACTCCTACTCACCAGTGGACACAATCTAGAATTGTGATAAGAGCACTCTATAAGTACCCAAATACCTAAAGGTTTCCAAAACCTCCCTTTAAACTTACACAGATTGCAAAAGAAATAACTATGATAAATGTTTATTTCAAGATAGGAATGTAAACATTCTTACCATCATAAAAAAAAATTCTTCACATCTATGAAGTCCATAAGAAACTCTGTATCCTATAGCACAATGCTCAAAATGTCTGTATGATTAGATGAAAAACCACAAAAAGTAACATAGGCTATCAGCGGCCAAAATCTACTTGTCAGCAGGTAAAAAGCCTTTGTCAGCGTTCGAACATATAGTGGAAAATCTAATACATTTACATGAGATAATAACAATACATATCTTGTACATATTATACACTACTCTTAAAAATACATATTTTATGGATTGATCATTCCAATACTTGTTACCAAGTATTGGAACCTCCCAACATCAAAAGTTTTAGTTAACAAATCAGCTACATTATCTTCTATGTCTACTCTATCTGGATGGATTAACCCTTTTCAAAACAATCCATTATAAAATGATGCCTTATTTCTATGTGCTTAGTTTTAGAATAATGTACAGGATTCTTAATAATGCATAGAGTATAATAAACGTATTTTAAGTTCTTTTGAAATGGGTCTAATCGAATTGATCCCCGGTTAAAAGTGTGACTCAGTTGTTCTTGGTGTAAATGAAAAGAGTTGATTATCTACTTTAAACTAAAGATGAAAACTTTAAAGATATAAACTAAAAATAAAAGAAATAAACAAATTTAAAACTTGATTAGAAGAAAATTAGAAAACAAAACAAAACAATTTACTTTAAAATAAAGCTTGGTAAAAATGGTGGAAAAATAAAAAGGCTAAAAAGAAAACAGTTCGGAATAAAAGTCTAAGAAAATAATTCGGAATAGCAAACAAAACACAAGTCGGAATAATCAAATTCAATAACTAATTCGGAAAACATGTACATATCTAATTTGGAATAAAAGTTTAAATGTAATTCGGAATCCACAATTAAGAACTAATTTGGAATGTGATGCTAGATACAATTCGGAATGTGGGAGTGTAACCTAATCCCAAATCTGTTGTTTGCAAGTAATCCGGAATCCAAGAAAAGTTTACAATCTGGAATGTTAATTCGAATAGTAATTCGGAAAAGAACTTATGTATTTAATTCGGAATCTAATGTTGGAAGTAATTCGGAATGTCTGTTTTTGCTACCTAGTTCGGAATACTATGTTTTGCCCCTAATTCGGAATAAAGGCATGAAGGTAATTCGGGATATTCGAAAACTAATCCTAATTCAGATTAACTAATAATATACTAATTCGGGAATATGAAAAATAGAACACAAGTCGGAAAAAAAGGGTTTTGCTAATCCGAATAAATTTGAAATGAACAATTCGGGAAAAGAGGGTTTTGAAAATCCGAAATAATGAAAAATAAGCAAAAACCAAAATAAGCACTTAACAAAAAATTAAGCTAAACAAATTTTAAGAAAAGCTAAATAAGACACAAATGAAAAATTATAAAAACACCAAATAAGCAAAACTAATAAAATCAACTTTTTATAAAAAATATATAAATCTACCAAATCAACTTAATGAAAAATAAACTAAACACACAATTAACAATAAGCATAATAAGCTATAACATCTACCACATCAAAACCTTAAGATCAATGAAATTAGCACTTTAATAATCAAATAAGCATAAAGATGAAACAAGCTACATGATTATCTAAATCAATCATAAGATTAAGAACAAGAAAGGAAGAATGAAAAATACTAAATAAGCTTGAATTAATGAAGATTAAGATTCAAATACAAGATTAAAGATGAAAGATTAAGAAAACTTGAATGAAAAACTAGAGAGAGAAAGTAAAACACCTACCCCTAATTACCTTAAGAAAAAACTAAAAATGAACTAACTACAAAATGAAGGCTTAATGGTCTATTTATAGTGGATGGGATTGTGGAGTTGTTGCTTCCATCTTTTTCCTTGTATTTTTAAATAATTTGTCTTTCTTGACTTTGTCTCGGGATTTGTCGATAGATAAAATGAACTCATCTTTTAATTTTCTTCTTTTATTAGACTTGGTTCTTCGAATTCGTTAAACTTCCGTCTTTGGTCTTTTTCCTTGATAAATCTTCAGAATAGGCCTTTGACTTTCGTTCTTTTTGCACTTTTGATCTTTTGACTTCGTCTTTTGTCTTTTTCTTCGATAAAAGCCCGTGAAAGCCCGTGTTTTCTTTCTTTTTCATATTTTTGTACTAAAACACAGTAAAAACACAAACACGCATAATTCTGACATTTACGACATTAAATACACGTTTTGGTCTTGTTTTTATTTGTTTTAAGTGGTGAAAGGATAAGTGTATTCACACTTATTAAATCCTCTACACATTACCATTGCAATGTCCCCATGCAATGCATTATTTCAAAGCATAATTTTACATTTTCCATCATAATTAACCAATCTCAGCCTTTATTATAATATACTATTACTACTACAATAAAAGAAACTTAACAACGATGAAAAGATAAAAACTTATAAAAGATATAACAATTTCCTTTAATTTATTAACTTTGAAATTTTTTGATGGAAGAAACTTGTAAAGAAATCTAAGACTTAAATTAGGGCTTTGGTGTCATGAATATTAATCACCCTCAAGTTTCACGTTCCCCATACCAAGCATAAAAACAAGATCATTGCTTACCATAAGTTCTTAAGTTAAAACCAATTATATAAGATATTTGTGTAACACTCCTTCTCCAATTCCTAAGTTGTATCTCTAGATTTTAAAGTTTGTCATTCACCCGTAGGCTCATTTGACTTATTAAATAATCATTAATGCAAAAATAAAGGCAAAACGGTGTAAACCCGACACTCAAAACCTAACCTGATCCTCAAAAACGTTGTCACTAAATTAAGCCCATATCAAGGATAATTTAACACGATTTAGGGAATAAATTCCTGGATCCGAAATTTGGCCAATAGTACTACTTATTATTATTTCCTCCAAAATTCATGTTGACTTGATGTGGTGTTTAGCAAATTTACATCGTATACCCTTTAGGCTATTTAAGATGTAAAAGTGCTCCTCATCTATGGTCCACACCCTAAGGCTCCTTGAACCACAAACAAGGGAATTGATTTTTATCAATTTTTATTCAACACTTACCATGCCATACACCCTAAGGCTCCTTGAGGTCATGTTTTAATCTTATTCTTTCTTTATTTATGATATATATACTAGGCCAAATTCTGCGGTCTCATGGTTTGAATACCTCCTACTTAGTGGTTATGAGCCACCTTAGTCGGATTTCCACAACGCTGGCATCCTCAATGTGTTCATGCTTTAATTAAAAGGAGATAAAAGAGTTGGCTAAGATCTAAAATATCGAATCTAAACAACAAAAATCCTCATTTATTAAGCAATTAAATATACAAGCGGGAAGAAAGAGCCACAAAAACTCATATAAGGAAGAATTAACCTTTAAACTTATTATACACTCTATCATATCTCGTTCTCCACAATTTAAAATATCAAGTAATGAGACTCGTGGATGCTTAGCCTAATAAACAAATTATGGTCCATATGGTTAAGGATACTAGCTAGAATAAACTTGGATAAGTAAACTCGGGCTGAGTAAAAATATTCACGACGGGCCTAATATATCAAAGAACTCTAAACTTGTTAAAACCATTTTATTTATTTATTTATTTTTGACTTTATTCTTGAAATGGAATATATATATATATATACGATGCGATGACAAAAAGAAAGAAAATAAAATAAAATAAATGAAAAATACTACTAGGCCAAAATAGATCAAAATTTTTGAAAAACGTTGAAAAATTAAATTTTCCGGTTAAAATGAGGACCTATTAATGGAAAATCCCACTTAACTTCGAAAGAAGTCTCCCTTACACTTGATATAAACATTGTCCCTAATGTTTAAGCATGTGGGAGTAAACTCCCCTACACTAGGGACATTGTACATGTAGTTTAAATCTTGCTAAGGAAGAGACAACTAAAGTGATTCCCATTTCATCATGTATCGATAAAATATTGAATCACAAGAGTATAGGATAGAACCGGTAAGATGGGTACATGGGATCACGGGTCGTCAAATATCATCAAAAGTGGATCTTTGAAAGCTCTAATCCCTGCACATCATAAGAAACAAGACAACAAACACCTACGTGGCTCCCCCTACACTTATTATAAAAAACGGATAAAAAGGATAGATCATCGGGTTGCCTCCCGAGAAGCGCTTGTTTTTGTTAACCGAGTCACGAGCCTGAATCGACCCAGAGCTAATTCAAGGGAAACATGGAGAGGGATGTAATCATCTCACGAGAGATGTCCTCTCCAAAGTACAACTTAACACGTTGACCATTCACCTTAAAGTTGGGCCCATTTGGTTGAGATAACTCAATGGCGCCATAAGGGAAGATTTGGGCCACGGTGAATTGACCGGACCAACGGCTCTTAAGTTATCCCGAAAAAATTTTCAACTGAGAGTTAAAGAGTAATACTTGATCACCTATGTGAAACTCTCGGTTCTTAATCCTAGAATCATGAATGTGCTTAGTTTTCTCTTTATAGATCAACGAATTCTCATAAGCCTCATTCCTAAGTTCATTAAGTTCATTGAGTTGGATTTTCCTAAGATCACCGACTTTGTTTATGTCAAAATTAGCCCATTTCAAGGCCCAATAAACCTTATGCTCCAACTTAGTGGGGAGGTGGAATTCCTTTCCGTGCACAAGGCGATAAGGAGTACAACCTATATGTGTCTTCTAAGCGGTACGGAAAGCCCACAAAGCATCATCTAATTTATCGGCCCATGAGGAACGATGCTCTCCCACGTTACGCTCTAAGATTCGCTTAAGTCCGCGGATGGAAATCTTGGCTTGACCATTAGTTTGTGGATGATACGCGGTGGAAAGTCAGTGATTGACACCATACTTAGCCATGACTCGTGCAAACTGATCATTGTAAAAATGAGTACCGTGATCACTAATGATAGCACGAGGAACACCGAATCTAGCAAACAATTGTTTCAAAAAGTTCACAACCACCCTCGCATCGTTAGTAGGTAAATCCTTTGCTTCAACCCATTTTGATACGTAGTCAACAGCTACGAGGATGTACTTGTTCCTTTTGGATGATGGAAATTACCCCATAAAGTTGATGCCCCATACGTCAAAGATTTCACACTCTTGGATGAAATTTTGAGGCATCTCATCTTTATGTGTGATCTTGCCTTGTCTTTGGCAAGCATCACAATCATAACCATTTCATGAGCATCATGATAAATGGTGGGCCAATAGAATCCGGAATCGAAAACTTTCTTAGCGGTATAATTAGGACCAAAGTGACCACCGGTGGGTCCTTTGTGGCAAGCTTCAAGGATTAGTAAAGCCGCCGGCCCATCAACACACCTACGAATGACAAGATCCGCACATTGCTTGAAAAGATAAGGGTCGTACCAATAATAGTGCTTAATATCCTTGAAGAATTTTTTCTTTTGTTGGGACGTTAACCCTTCCATAAGAACACCACCTGCCAAATAGTTTGCAATGTCCGCAAACCATGGGGTATCGTCAAGACTGGAGTTAATAGAGATTAAGGTCTCATGGGGAAAGTATTCATTAATCTCTTGATTTGGAAGTTTCCCTTGATTCGGATCCTCAAGTCTACTAAGATGATTTGCGGCTAGGTTTTCCACTCCCTTTTTATCACGAATTTCGATTTTAAATTCTTATAGGAGTAAAACCCAATGAAAGGAGTCTCGGTTTAGCATATTTCTTGATCAACAAGTATTTCAAGGCGGAATGGTCGGTGTAAATGATGGTGGTGGAAAGCACAAGATAGGGATGAAATTTCTCTAAAGTATACACTACCGCTAGAAGCTCATTTTCGGTATTGGTATAATGCAATTGAGCCCCCGTCATTGTCTTAATAGCACAATGAATTGGTTGGAAGTGTTTGTTAACTCGTTTATCTAAAACCGCTCCTACCGCGAAATCACTAGCATCGCACATGAGCTCGAAAGGTAACTCCCAATTTGGAGAGACTAAGACTGGTGCCTTAGTTAATTTACCTTTAAGAAGTTCGAAAGAGTCGAGATAATCTTGAGAAGAGATGAAAGGAGCATCCTTTTCTAAGAGATGAGTCATTGGTAGAGCTATCTTAGAGAAACCTTGAATGAAACGTCGATAAAATCCCGCATGACCTAAAAACTCCTAAGTTCTTTGACGGTGGTAGGTGGAGGCAACTTAGCAATGACGTCAACTTTAGCACGATCGACTTCGATCCGGCTTTAGAAATTTTGTGACTGAGGACGAGGCCTTCTTTTACCATGAAATGGCATTTTTCCCAATTAAGAACGAGACAAGCGTCTTCACACCGTTTAAGCATACGCTCTAAATTGGTGAGGTAGGAAGAGAAAGAATCACCATAGACCGAGAAATCGTCCATAAAGACTTCAATAGTTTCTTCAACCATGTCATGGAATATAGCCATCATACACCTTTGGGAAGTCCCGGGAGCATTGCATAAGCCGAAAGGCATTCTTTTGTAAGCAAATGTTCCATAAGGACAAGTGAATGTGGTTTTCTCTTGGTCTTTTGGATCGATAGGGATTTGGAAATATCCGGAGAAACCATCTAAGAAGCAATAGTAGTCATTACCTGCTAAACGCTCGAGCATTTGATCCATGAAAGGAAGAGGAAAATGATCCTTACGAGTGGCATCATTGAGCTTACGAGAGTCTATGCAAACTCGCCAACCCGTGACAAGTCGAGTAGGAATCAACTCGTTATTTTCATTGGGAACAACGGTTATTCCGCCTTTCTTAGGCACACAATGGACGGGACTAACCTATGGCGAATCCAAAATAGGGTAAATCATGCCGGCATCTAGAAGTTTGATAACTTCTTTCTTAATGATGTCACGAGTTTTTGGATTAACCCTTCTTTGGCTTTGGATTGCGGTTTTAAAGTCATCTTCCATGAGAATTTTATGAGTGCAAAAGTTAGGATCAATTTCGCGGATGTCAAAGATTTTCCTAGAAATTGATTTCTTATGATTCTTAAGCACTCGATAAGTCGAGATTTTTCATCCTCTTTCAAGTCCTTTGCAATTATGACGAGTAACTTCTTATTGTCTTCTAGGAAAACGTATTCTAAATGAGATGGTAAATCCTTAAGCTCTAAATCTGGTGGATTGTCGGTGGAGGTCTTCGTCAAATTTGGATCATCGTTTGTAACTTCATTAGGATTAGGTGGAGAAATATGGTACTCATTGAGAAGTCTCTCAATGGTACGAATGTCTTCTTCCCAATCGGAGTGAGAATCGTCATATTTTAAGTCCACATCCCCTAAACTTGCTTCAAATTATTTTAAAAGAAAATCACTTTCTCCAAATGGAGTCAATGATGGAGCAATAGAAGCTACGTTCTCAACATGAGGTAAATTCACGGATTCGGGCTCATCAGGATGTTTGGAAAGTTTACCCATGTTAAAGACGATTTTTTCATCCCCGATCCTCATGATAAGCTCACCCGCGGCTACATCAATCAATGTACGCCCGGTCCTCAAGAAGGGTCGTACCACAATTAAGGGAACACGGGGATCTATCTCATAGTCGACAACAACGAAATCAGCGGGGAAAGTAAATTTGTCAACTCCAACAAAAACATCCTTGGCTATCCCCACCGGATAAGCAACCGATCGGTTAGCTAATTCCAAGGTCATACGAGTGGGGACTAGCTCGGGTAGAGATAATTGTTTCCATACGGACAATGGCATAAGATTGATACTCGCTCCAAGATCCGCCAAAGCCATACAACTCTCTACACCCAAAAAATTGCAAGGAATAAGGAATCGACCGGGATCTCCCAATTTAATCGGTAATTTTCTCAAAGGAACCACGGAACAATTCTCATTCAATTGGGTATTGGCAATATCGAGCAATTTTTCCTTATCACTTAAAAGGTCCTTAAACATCTTAGCTTATTTAGGCATGTGAGCGAGAGCCTCGGCAAAGGTAATATTAAAATTCAATTGTTTGAACATTTTTAGGAAGTTCGAAACTTGAATATCATCCTTATTCTTCAATTTCTCTTTCTTCAACCTTGAGGGATAAGGTATATTGGATTGAAATGAAGGCTTTGGATTGGATTGCTCACTCACATCCTTGGGTGGAGTAGGGGTAGAAGTGGAAGGTGAAGGAACCGGTTTGGGAACCGAAGGTGTGGTATAAAATTGAGGTATAGGAGGGACATAAGTTGTAGACGAAGGCATTAAGGGTGGTATCTCACAAGTAGAAGGTGAAGGACGATGGGTAGAAGTAGACGAAATCTCGGGTCCTTGGTTAGGTGGGGAATAAGAAGGTTCTTCGGTAGTCTTACCGCTCCTATTAGTGATGGCATTAACGTTAGCCCTAGGATTGGTCACGGTGTTAGAAGGGAGGACACCTTGGGGACGAAGGGTTTGAAGAATTTGCATATATTTTCTATCGGTCAATTCTTGCATCTCTCTAGTCGATTCTTGCATTGATTTCATAGTTCTCTCATGTACGGCTAATTTTTGTAGAACCAAGTCCATTTGAGGATTATGCATGTTCATTTGATTATACCCTTGATTATTAAACCCTTGATTAGGAAAACCTTGGTTTGGATTATAATTTTGAAAACCTTGATTAAAACCTTGATTTTGAAAAGCTTGGTTATTAAAGACATGATTTTGATTATTAAACCCTTGGTTTTCCCTTGAAAAACCCCCTTGATTTGGATTAAAACCCCTTTGATTAACATTCCCTTGAAAATTACCCCGTTGAAGACCTTGGTTCCTATTTTGGGCAGGTGGGGTTTGTCTTTGTGGCACTACAAAACCCGGGGGAGCCAAATAGTTAGTCGATTTGTAAGATAGATTGTTCCTATCGACATTCGGTAAAAAATGCACCCTCTCATTAGTGTTATAAGCATACACTTCTTGTTGATAAGGGTCATAAACATTGTCACAGTCATAGTACGAATGTGGTCCACCACAAGTCTCGCATGTTTCACAAGTCTCTTTTAAAGCATGTACATGTGTAGTGGGAGGGTTATCTCTTAAAGCAAGTTGTTTTACTATTGAAGTAAGCTTATTAATTTGATTAGTCACCTCACTCTCACTAGCACTAGCCATAATAACCCTTACACTCTTGGTTTGGACTTTGGCTTTGTTTTCAATGATTGTCCAAGCCTCATTCATAGTTTTCACAAGAATATTACCCCCGAAGCACTATTTAGTGAATCTTGGTAATTCAAACTTAATCCATTAAAAAATTTATTAATTCAAACCGTGTTGTGGACAGTTTCTCAAAAGTTCCTTAAAATTATCCCAAGATTCACTAAACGTCTGACCGTACATTTGTTCAAAGTTAATGATGTCATTCCGTAAAGCGGTAGTACGTAAGGGTGGAAAGAAATAATTTATGAATTTTGTTTCTAGGTCCATCCATGTGGCAATACTTTGGGGTGGTTCCTTATCAAGCACACGAATTGCCTCTTGTGAGACCCCATTGTATTTTACAGTATTGGTTAAGTGTACGAACCTCTTGATGTGGTCGTGAGGATCATCATGAGTGCGGCCCAAGAAAGGTGTTGCGGAAACCATTTGAATAAAACCGGTTTTGAGCTCGAAGTTGTTGGCGTCAATAGCCGGCACCACAATCGCATCATCGTTGCCTTCGACGTGTGATTGCAAGAGCTCGATTATTGGACGGTTCTCCATGGTGTTAATAATAGGAGGCTCGACAACAGGAGGCTCGATGATAGCGGCTTGAATGGATTTCCTTTTGCGTGAATGGGTACGCATACACCTACAAAAGAAAAATATAACAAAGAAATAGAAGAAAAATAATAGTTAATGTAAAAAGAAAATATTTTTGGTGTAAAACGTTTGAAAAAGAAATGCTTTTTATTGGTTTTTAAATGTTTTGGGATTTTTTTAAATTGTTTAATTTTTTAGGATTTTTGAAAATTTTTAGAAAAATTTTGAAATTTTTGCAAGAAAAATAACGTTCAAAAGTGAACGGATCCTAAAATCTAACGCGTCTCTCACAAAAGACCGTTAATCTTTACGAAAAGAGCCGGCAGCAGCGCCATTTTAATAAACGAATTTTATGTTCTTTTGAATTGGGTCTAATCAAGTTAATCCCAGGTTAAAAGTGTAACTCATTTGTTCTTGGTGTAAATTAAAAGAGTTATTATCTATTTTAAACTAAAGATGATAACTTTAAAGATATAAACTAAAAATAAAAGAAATAAACAAAGTTAAAACTTGATTAAAAGAAAATTTGAAAACAAAACAAAACAATTTACTTTTAAATAGAGCTTGGGCAAAAAGGTGGAAAAATAAAAAGTCTAAAAAGAAAACAGTTCGGAATAAAAGTCTAAGAAAATAATTCGGAATAGCAAACAAAACACAAGTCGGAATAATCAAATTCAATAACTAATTCGGAAAAAATGTTACATATCTAATTCGGAATAAAAATTTAAATGTAATTCGGAATCCACAATTAAGAACTAATTAGAAATGTGATGCTAGATACAATTCGAAATGTGGGAGTGTAACCTAATCCGGAATCTGTTGTTTGCAAGTAATCCGTAATCCAAGAAAATTTTACAATACGGAATGTTAATCCGAATAGTAATTCGGAAAAGAACTTATGTATTTAATTCGGAATCTAATGGTGAAAGTAATTCAGAATGTCTGTTTGTTATACCTAGTTCGGAATACTATGTTTTGCCCCTAATTCGGAATAAAGGCATGAAGGTAATTCGGGATATTCTAAAACTAATCCTAATTCGGATTAACTAATAATATACTAAGTCGGGAAAATGAAAAATAGAACACAAGTCGGAATTAAAGGGTTTTGCTAATCCGGATAAATATAAAATGAACAATTCGGGAAAAGTGGGTTTTGAAAATCCGGAATAATGAAAAATAAGCAAAAATCAAAATAAGCACTTAACCAAAAATTAAGCTAAACAAATTTTAAGAAAAGCTAAATAAGACACAAATGAAAAACTATAAAAACACCAAATAAGCAAAACTAATAAAATCAACTTTAAAAAAAATATAAATATACCAAATCAACTTAATGAAAAATAAACTAAACACACAATAAGAAATAAGCACAATAAGCTATAACATCTACCCCATCTAAACCTTAAGATCAATGAAATAAGCACTTCAATAATCAAATAAGCATAAAGATGAAACAAACTACATGATTATCTAAATCAAACATAAGATTAAGAACAAGAAAGGAAGAATGAGAAATACTTAATAAGCTTGAATTAATGAAGATTAAGATTCAAATACAAGATTAAAGATGAAAGATTAAGAAAACTTGAAAGAAAAACTAGGGAGAGAAAGTAAAACACCTACTCCTAATTACCTTAAGGAAAAACTAAAAATGAACTAACTACAAAATGAAGGCTTAATGGTCTATTTATAGTGGAAGGGATTGTGGAGTTGTTGCTTCCTTCTTTCTCCTTGTCTTTTTAAATAATTTGTCTCTCTCGACTTTGTCTCGGGATTTGCCAATAGATAAAATGAACTCGACTTCTAATTTTCTTCTTTTAGTAGACTTGGTTCTTCGACATCGTTAAACTTCCGTTGTTGGTATTTTTCTTCGATAAATCTTCAAAATAGGCCTTTGTCTTCCGTTCTTTTTTCACTTTCGATCATTTGACTTCGTCTTTTATCTTTTTCTTCGATAAAAGCCCGTGAAAGACCTTGTTTTCTTCCTTTTTCATATTTTTGTCCTAAAACACAATAAAAACACAAACCACGCATAATTCCGACATTTACGACATTAAATATACGTTTTGGTCTCGTTTTTTTTGTTTTAAGTGGAAAGAATAAGTGTTTTCACACTTATTATAGTACTATTATTATCTACAAAAATCTTGGTATACAAAAAATTGTACCCATAATCCAAAAGTTGATTTTGAATCCATAGCACTTGCCACAACATGCAACAGCTGCTACATGCTCAGCCTCGGTTGTTGAATTGGCCACCATTGTTGGTTTCTTGCATTGCCAAGATATAAGTCTGCTCCCAAGAAATTGACTTCCACCAGTTGTGGATTTCCTATCATTGTTGTCTTCTCCATAATCACTGTCTGAATAACCCATAAGCTCCAATGCAGAATCTTTAGGGTACCATAATCCTAAAGTAGGATAGCACCTAAGATACCTAAAGATCCTTTTGACAGCATGAAGATGACACTCTTTGGGAGTCACAACAAACATGATATTAGGTCTAGAGGCAGTAAGATACATCAATGATCCAATCATTGACCTATAATGCCTGACATCAACATGCTTTCCATCTCCAATCTTCCCCCAAGGGTGTTCTCTATCCATGGGTATGCTAGCTCATTTTTCATGAATGGAAAAACAAAATTTCTTCAAAATCTCAGCTACATATTTATCTTGTGAGATGAAGATACCTGTTTCTTTCTGTTGGACTTGAAGACTTAGAAAGAAATTCATCTCTCCCATAGCACTCATTTGAAATTTATCAGTCAACAACTTGGAGAAATCATCACTCATCCTTTGGTTAGAAGAACCAAAGATGATATCATCAACATAAACCTGTACAAGAAGAAAATCCTTCCCCTCCTGTTTTGTGAACGTGGTGCCCCTTTTGAAACCATTTTCCACCAAGTATGTAGAAAGAGTACCATACCAAGCTCTAGGGGCCTGATGAAGACCATACATGGCCTTTTTAACTGTATAAACCTTGTCTTGATGCTTTGAATTGAATCTTCAAAACCAGGAGGCTGCTTAACATACACTTCCTCTTGAATTGTGCCATATAAGAAAGCACTCTTGACACACTACTACACAAAAGATCATAAACACCTCCTAAAAAAAACTGCTTTCAAAATAACCAGTCTTTAAAACCTAAAACGCATAGAAATTAGTTATAATATAAATAACTTGTTTCTATACGTAGCCAAATATTTTAAAAAGATTCGTCTTTATCTTTTTAAAATAGTTCGCATCCAAAAAATTCATTTCCTTCCCCTTAAAAATTGATAAGCAGGAAATTTCCCTCGTTCTTTTCACCAAAAGAGTTGAAACCTACCGCAAATTATCTTATGTAAAAAAACCTACATCTCCTCTTCAAAACAATGCACTATACGAAAATCATTGGTCCCCTCACTCACATGTACCAGCGATGATCAAAACAACACCTCTAATCACGTCAACCCCATAAACCTGCACACTTTTATCCTAATTCATCCCCATCACATGTGCACAATTAATCTATTTGGTATGATTTATTATTCAGTAATTATTTGTTTTATGCAATGTTTATCTAATGATTATTTAGCAATTATTACTTGTTTAATATCATGATTTGGCATCGATTGAATTTGGGTTTATTGCCTTTTGAATTAAGCAACTCGAAACAATTAACATTATAATGCTTTCTCAAAGAATCTTATTACAATCATAAAAATCCATATAAGAAGTTGGATAAGTTGTCTACATGATCCTAAATGTCAGAATTCCTTATATCACAATAAGCAGATAAGCATACAATAAGCAGATAAACAATGCTCATAAGAAATCCCAGACACCCCCTATAATTTATTTTGAAGCTTATGTTTTCAGAATCAAAGCAAATGCTTTCATACAAACACTTTTCTCTAACTTTAACTTTCACCATCACCATCTGTTGTTACAATTTGCAATAAATCAATATCCCAGCAACCTGGTTTTATACCCAATCATAAGTGATTTCATTTTGTAGCATGTATCTTTATATCATGTACTATAAAAACCTTGTATGAAATATCTTGTACCGTTTTAATATGACAAGATTTTATAATTGGTTATATTCTGTTAATCGAGTCTGTTATAGAAAATATATTTCTACTTATGATTCATTAATACTGACTCTTGAAAATTCTCTTTCAGATGAACCTGCAACAACCCAAATGTTTTCCATCCAATCTTCAGTTCGAGGAAAGGCTTCACATAGTCAAAAGGTATTACTTCTGCACATATTTACTTAAACTCTGTCTAATTGCTATATGCTTCGATAACTGCTCTACTAAAAGTAATGAATCACTGCAAGTTATGCTATAGATATCAAGCATTGTAAAATTTTCTTTTATCTTTTGTTATCAGTTATTCTTGGATATGATCGAAAGTATTAACATACCTGTCAACAGTAATAAACAGATAATTCGATAAGAATTTGTTAGACTACTAAAGATGAAGACATGCTTGAGGTGCTCTAAGATCTTGTTTAAATTTATTATACATACTACTACCAAAGGATAATCGTGCATTTAACAAAAGTGCGCTTGATGCACTGAATTTTCCTTTAGCAATTAGGGGGTGTTTGGGATTTCTTATGTTCAAGTGCTTATATCTACATAAAAGGTTTGAAGAACGTATAAGCAATTTGAATTGAAACACCATCAATGAAAAAACCTATAAATTCAGTATAATCTCTTTCTAAAGTTTTAGTCTCTAAGTGATTAAACATGTGTCGATGTTTCTTGTAGTGGAATGCAAGAATGCAAGCTTGGGTTAACGACAAATTTATAATATATTCTCAAGGTCGAGCTCCAAAAAGAAAATCCATTGATTAGGAAGGCCTCATATTTCATCAGTAAGTCTTGTGATATATTATTGCTCATTTTGATCAATATGTCGACTTTATAATTTCAATGTATTTTGGTTAAACATGCTTACTTAGTTGGTGCTTTTAATAGTTGTGCACGTCTAAACCGCTTTGAAAATGACCAACAATATCATTTATTCCTCTAGATGGAGCATTTGATCTAATGGCGTATAGACTCGATATTCAGGTATTCTTTAATTCTATGTACCGTTAATCATGTTCTTTTTAATACTGTAGTATTTGAGTTTCTTATTTTCTATTTCATTATATATCCTTTTAGTTGAAACCTATCATATGGGTCGAGGAAAAACTGAAAGGCATGTGAGAAGTAGGATTGATATGCTTGTAAAAGCTAGAAGCCAATACACTGAGCAAAGGTATGCATGTAACATTAATATATAAGAAAAATTAGATTAGTCAATTTCTAATGAACTCTAGTAACTGAATCTTATTACAGCAATGTAACTAATGTCCAAATTAACTGAACCATGGATACTGGTCAGGAAAAGGCGGTAACAAAGTGAAAGGTAATTGAGTTAATTAGTAACCACATGTTCTTCTCTACTCTTACATTGTCTACTGTAGAGGTGGTTGTTGCAACCCATATGCTGATAAATGGGTGGATTTAGATTATGTTTTATCTGTAAGGGTCAAAAGACATGTAAATAGGAAACTACTCAAACTGGCTAATAATTGACAGGCAATTAAACTTCCTAAGGTTAAATGAGTTTTTGTAGTCATATGTACAACATTTATTTAATTAGAAATCTCATAATCATGATAAACTAATGTGTCTGGTCCACAACAAACAATGCTTGGTTTTGTCCCGTTAGTAAGACTCCATATTTTCCACCTCTAGCCTTATATTTCACTAAACCATATCAATATATGTTACATTTGCAGAGGGTGGAATTTGTAGTTGCATGCGCTCTCTTCCATCATCAGATCACGTGTCTCTAGATGATGAGGATGTACTTCAAGAGGAAGAAATTGTGAAGCAGTAACATAGAGAAGGTGTTGTTGATCCAAATCTTGCAGTTCAGATACATGGTCTTGTAAAAGTGTATCCTGGACGAACTAACATTGGTTGTTGCAGTTGCAAGAGAACTCCACCGTAACATGCACTAAAGGTACACAGTTAACGGCGTTTAGTTATGATTGTATTGGGTTATGAATTATATCTAATGGGTCAAATGGGTTAAGTAAAATACGAGAGCTAAAACAGGAAAGGGGTCAAATATTTTTTTGAAGCCTCAATCCTCTAATCGTTTGTAATGATATATGGCACACAAATTGTTGATAAATTCTCTAGAAGATTAACCTGACCATTACCAAAAAGTGTAAGTTTTGACTTGTTACCCAACCTGCTCAAACCATCGATTTTGCCACCTCTGCTTTTTATCTTGAAAGTGATGCAGTTTATGGGCAAATTTATTTTCAGGGCTTATGGGTGAACTTTCTAACAGATAAACTATTTTTTCTTCTAGGACCCAAAGGAGCTGGAAAAACTATTGTAATTAATTGCTTGACCGGAATCACACAAGTCACAGAAGGAGATGATACTATGATTGTAACACCCCCAAATATTCATACTTTAGTTCAGCGGAAGAGTCGTTGGTGTTACGGGATAGCACATTACTCAAATCATAGACAACGCTTAAAAATCACGTCGTTTAATAAAAAAGCATTTTCCATTCATAAATATCAAATTACATAGGTCCCAAGTCATAATATTTCATACAATTTTACAAAACATATGAATGGAAATTTTATTTGAATACGGGCCATAAATTCTTGTCGTGTTCCCGAGAATTACCTGAGATAAAACGTGTTAAAAAGTCAATGAAAACACCGAGTGAATTCATAGAGTTTAATAGAAACCATTAATATATCACCGGTATATATAATCGTTATCGAAAATCATTTTATACAATTCTTTGTCGTAGGCCATAAAATAGGCCAAAGACATTTTATACAAATATTTGTCATAAATCATAGTATAGGCTTTTGCCTTCGAAATCATTATATGATCCATTGTAGTAAAAACATCATACAATACGTTTTATAACGTTGTATAAAGTTTAATAAAAACTGTTATATGAAAATGGTTATGTAAAACCATAACACGAACATATTATCAATAATAAGACCCCTTATTGCTAGTCAGTCAATATATTATAATTCAATGCGTATATCAGTAATTTCGTTATTGGATTATTATAAGCCGCATGACATTGCTACCTTACTATACCAAACAACGGGTAGCTAACCCGTAATTCCTTTTGCCCATCTAAAACAGCGTGTCGTCACAATAATCACGCTTATATAAATCTTCTCATACATAAATTCGCTTACCAATCAATGTGGTACGACGGGGATCAACCGTCCAGGCGCGAACTGGGTGATCTTCCCCAAATAGTACTATTATATGCATAAGCGTCTACCAAATCTTGGTAGTTCACAATTCATTCTAATGGGACTTTTAGTGACATAACCTAACTAATAATAATCCATTTCATTTCATTCATCGGGTCATATAATCATTCATCGGGTCATATAATCATTCGGGTCCATATCAATAAGCAAATAATCGGGACAACTGGTGTCCTATTTTATTAAAACTAACATGTTATCTCCCTCGCGGGTTTATAAAACACTTCATAAAACATTTAAAAGAGTGCGAGGCTATGAACTCACGTTGATTGGTGATGACGTATAGTCCCCAGCCGGGTCATGAGCCCGGCCCACGGGTACTACCCGTATCCGACCCATCTCGAATGGGTGGGAATAATGTTATTTAAGCTTATGGGCTTAGATGAACAGTAACTGCACACACGTGTGCGGCCCACGGCCTGGCATGGCCGGTACAGGGTTAGACAGAATCATAGTCCTATTATGATTGGGATTTGTCCAAAAGGAGAGGATATTCACTCACCATAATTAGGAGATAACAATCAATCTAATTCTGGTGTTTATCCTTTCCTTGGGGCCGAAGTATCAGTGACAACCCATTAGGGTTTCACTGCCTATATAAAGAACCCCCAAGGGTTCCACAAAGGTATTACATTCTACATTCTCAAACTCTCATCCGATTCCTATAACCCTAACCAATTACTTACTCTCACGACGGAGTCTAATCGTGGGAAACATTCCCACGGTAATCCTAACACGTGTTGTTTAGTGTGCAAGATCCCAACCATACGATTCACTTGGTGCAGGAGCCGGAGTCCAGCCAACCCGAATTAAGCCTAATTCGGGTCTAGCAAGGATCACCCAACTTTTGTATCAACAAGTTGGCGCCATCCGTGGGACCCTTACACTAAGCTAGAGCGAAATCTCATCTTCAATTCTCAATGACGAAGGGGCATCCGCAAGGAAACCCCAGGAACAAAAATCCTGGGAATCGGAAGTCCCAAGGGGAAGGGATACTCATTTCCAATCGATCCCCTAGCCATCAAGCAGACAGACCAAACAATCGGAGTCGTTTTCAGTCCTTGGGTGTGACAAGCACGATCTCCATGACTCCACCACCTACTTCGACCTTGGACAGTCCTGATCCAGGGAGTGCGCCCAATCCCCCTAACAAGGAGCCGCACATACCATCGATCGGGGAAGAAGTGGAAGTTGAACCACTCAGCGAGGAGGATCTCACTCGAGTTCTCACGCAGAACTTCGAGAGGATTGTCCCAGGAATTGCGTCAAGGTTGAATCTAGGGAGGGATCTCCAATCTAGGCTCAACTTTGGCAACACCGGACCTGGTACCTCTTCTCAAAATCAGAGGAAAAGAAGGGCACGACTCCAGGAGCGGAATCTCTTTGAGGAAACTCCCCAACCCAGGAATGTGTTCGAACGTATAAGGGATCGCCTCATGCAGGAACTAATACAGCCTCGAGAAGAGGGAGAGAGGTCCAAAGGTTCACCCGAACGACCAGATCTGGAACTGGCCAGAGCCAATCGCCGCACAAGTGTGTGGGATAGGATGAATATCGGGAAGAAGGCTCCTGGCTCTTCTCACAAGAGCGGTCCCCACCCAAGAGATGGGGCACCACCTCCTTCTCCCGGTCCATCAGGAGAGGACTCGGATGACCATCCGCCGAAGCGTCGCCGACCTAGGCGTACTCCTCCACCACCACCAAACAATGAGGAGTACTATGGCGGTCCCTATTACCGAGAGACGGAAGCAGAAGATCTTTCCCAACCGTGGTGAGACCCTAGTGTCACCCGTCCATGGGCAGACCCCAGGGAAGATCCTTTTACTCTCCGCATACGGAATTACTCCGAGGACACAAAACGTCGCATTCCGGCGTGTGTCAAAACCTATGATGGAACTGGTGATCCGGATGATCACCTCAAGATATTTGATACGAAGGCTAATATTGAGCGATGGCCCATGCCTATATGGTGCCAAATGTTCAACTCAACCTTGATCGGCAATGCTCGTGACTGGTTTGAAGGACTTCCTCCGTGAAGCATTGATAGCTTCACTGAATTATGCACAGCGTTCAAGAATAAATATACTCAGCGGAAGAAGTATAATAGGGACCCGGTCTCATTGGCAACCGTCAAGCAACGACCGGGGGAGTCTACGGAAGCCTTCACTGAACGCTTCAATGACGAGTGCACACGCACAAAGACAATGCCGGAACTCCTGAAAATTTCCGACTATATGCACGCCATAACAGACAGGGAATTAATCAGGCGTCTCAATGACAAGCGTCCGGAGAGGTATGACGACCTCATGGAAAGGGTCAGAAACTTCATAGAGGGAGAAACCGCGGTTGCCGCGGCCTACCCTTCGAAATGAATCAGCTACCGATTGAACGACCAGTCCAGGAGAAAGTCGGGCGGTCAAAACAACCAGAACAATGGCAGGGGCTCAGATTACAAGAGCCAAAACAAGGGAGGACGGCCGGATGATAAGTTTACCCCTCTAAAGATGTCCTACCGGGAGATCTTGCTGACGGAAGGGGATAACTTCCCGAGGCCTCCACAAATGACGACTCCGCTGGACAGTCGCCAGGGAAATCGTTTCTGCGAATTCCATAACGACAAGGGCCATGGTACGGAGGAATATATCTAGCTCAAGAAGCACATTGAGTCACTGATCAAGTCAGGTAAACTCAAGCATTTGGTCAAGGATTGGAA
Organism: Glebionis coronaria; assembly: GCA_025667525.1. Classification (NCBI taxonomy): domain Eukaryota; kingdom Viridiplantae; phylum Streptophyta; class Magnoliopsida; order Asterales; family Asteraceae; genus Glebionis; species Glebionis coronaria. The sequence goes on along the minus strand of CM046879.1, from coordinate 424,594,912 downwards.
GGAGGGAAAAGACAACAAGAAGTATGACAAGAATGATCCCCAAAAGGAAAAACCTTCAACTATATATATGATCCAATCCAGACAGCGCCGCACGAGGCAGAAAATTAGTCAAAAAATTTCACGCGGCAGAGAAATCTCATTCCCTCCCATCACAGCAAGCGATGTGATTGATGCGCCTCTCACTATTGAGATAAGCATTAGAACACACAACGTTCGTCGCATGTATGTGTGTTAGGACCATTGTAATAGTTAAATGTAATAGGTAGACTAGGAGGTATGTAGTTCCTCCAGGTCCTAGTAGTAGTAGGAGCAAGTCCTGCTCCTGGTCCTAGTCGAAGTCAAACTTTATTATTTACTTAATATTTTGTTAGGATATGCATGAGATATGTTAGGAAAGGATATGCATATCAGTTTTACACGTTTTCTTTAATGCTGTATTAGGGTTTCCCTGTAGTATAAAAGGAACCTTAGGGAGAAGGGTTATGGACACCTTCACCAAACATAGTTCTAGTCATTATCAATATTAGAAATCCTTAGAAAGGATCAAGTCTTTATAGTTATTCTGTTCTCCTTGATTATATTTGTATTCTACATTCATATTGTGTATAGAGTCTCTTTGTGATTTGACTTGTGATTACAGAAGTCATTCACCGGTCCTGACAGGCTGCAAGATCTACATCTAGTAGACCCAACAAGTGGTATCAGAGCCTGGGAGGGTCTCTATACAAGAAGAATCAAGTTTTCTTATTACTGACATTTTTTTATCATGTCTGCCTCAACTTCTACTCAAACAGGAGAAGACAGCACTCCTAAAATTGTGCAACCTCAGCAGATCCTTGCTACGGTCTCAAACATGAATGGTAAATTCCCTCTTCTGAAAAAGGGTGAATATGATAACTGGGAAATGAAGATGGAATGGTGGATCACCAATACTGATCAAGATCTTTGGAAGATCATTCTGAATGGGAACAGCAGAAAGCTTACTGGAAGAGACAAGAATGGTAATATTACTCTTCTTGACCCTAAGTCTCATGAAGAAATCATAGCTATTTAGAAGGAGGTCAAAGCAAAGACGATTTTGCTTCAATCTCTTCCTGAAGATCACATGGGTGACTTCTACCATTTGGATGATACCAGAGAGATCTGGAATGGCATAAAAGCAAGGTTTGGTGGGAATGAGGAGTCAAAGAAAATGCGAAGATCCATGCTGAGAGATGAATTCACAGAATTCAAAATCTCAGAAACTGAAGGTCTACATCAAGGGTATGATAGGTTCCAGAAGATATTGAGCCAGTTGAATCAACTTCGGTCAAAGCCTGATAATGGTGATATTAATGCAAGGTTTCTTAAAGCCTTACCCTACTCATGGAATCAGGTGGTGATCTCTCTCAAAGCCAAAGGTGGGCTTGACTATCTCAACTTTGATGATCTGTTTCATAAGCTCAGAACTTTCGAACCTCATGTGAGAGGATTTTCGAGTGACTCTTTTCCCACTCCTGCTAATTCTGCCTTTGTGAGTTCTATGGCATCTAGTCCCATGTCATATGCAAGTAGCCCAAGCAATACTGTCTCCTCTCAGCATACATTTCAGCATACTTCTGCTCTTGATCCTACTGCCAAGTCTGGTAGTATGGTAGAAGCGGTTCTCCATTCTTTTGTGGCTAATGTTGATGCTCAACAACAACTTGCTATTAATGACTTCAAACAGGTCGATAAACTTGACATGGATGAAATGGATCTTAAATGGCAGATGGCCATGCTTACTCTTAGGGTTCACAAGTTTGAGAAGAAAGCAGGAAGGAAATTTAATTACAACCCTCGGGAGCCAGCAAGATTCAACAGAAGCAAGGTTCGATGCTATAACTGCCAACAACAAGGTCACTTTGCAAGGGAGTGCCCTACCAAGAATGATCAGGAGAAGAGCAGGTACTCAGCTTTTAAGGTTCAGGAGGTAAAAGATGACAAGAAGGCACTAGTATCTGTTGACTCTATGTTCAACTGGAATGATCATCAGACTCCTACTTTTGAATCTGCTGAATCCTCGACTGACGTATTTGCAATGATTGCTGGGAATCTCTCTGATTCAGAAGAAGCAGCCGAGTTTTCTCTTATGGGCATCTCACCTCAGGTACAACATTGTCCTCTTGGTTGTCATGATAAATACTCAGAATTGTTGTCCCAATTTAATGAAGTTAATGATCAAAATGATAATTATTTTTTAGAGGTTCAAGCCTATAAGGCTTCATTAAACACATTGGAAGAACAAAAGAGGTGGTTACAAGATACACAACGTGCGTATGAGGATAAAATCAGGATACTAAGCATCGATTTAGAAAACACGACAAATATGCTTAAATATACAGAAACAGTAAGAGATGCTAGTATCAAAGAAAAAGAGGAAATGCAAGGAAAATTAGATGCTACAATGCTAAGATTTGAAAAATGGCAAAAGGCACCTAAAAATCTTTCAAAACTAATTGATAGTAGCATGTCTGACAGGACTAAAAGAGGCTAATTAGGATTTGAAAAATATATTGATTCAGAAGATGTGTTTGATTTATCTTTTTCAAGTGTCTTTGATACCGACAAAGAGGATGAGGGAAAACCTAGTTACAATAGGTTTAAACCAGCAGCAGAAATGCATGCTGTCCCTCCTCCTCTTACTGGAACTTTTATGCCCACTTCATGGCATAATGACTTGGATGGATCACAGATGCTTGAGTCCCCAACAAGTTCTACTAATACTAATGACTTTGTCTCATGTACTTTCAGTGACAAAGCCAGTGACTCTGCATCTAGTGGTTCAAGTGAAGAGTCAAGACCTACAAGTTCCAAGTTGAATGATCATGCTGCTATTGAGTCCTAGGAAGAATGTTTCTCCTAGAGTTGTGTGTAATAAAGTAGGCAGTATGAAACAATCTCATTCTAATAAAAGGTCTTTCAAAACATGTTTTGTTTGTGGCAGTGCCTTTCATTTAATTAAAGATTGTGATTATTATGACACACATGCTTCTGTTAATCATGCTTTTCCTGCTTCAGGTCCACCAGGAGCTGCCCCATATGCTTCTAGAAGGCTTAATCCTAGTGCTCAATCGTTTACTTCTTCTAGAAGTTCCTCTCCTTTAGTTTCTGATCATTGGAGACACCTTGTATTACAAACCTCTAGTAATTATTTTCAAAATTGTAATCCAGTTTATCCACATACTTTGGACCACACGTATTTTGGTTTGGGAGGTTTGGGAACTGCTGTTAAGTCCTCAGCAGGTTGTTCTTGGTCAAATAATAATACCCATATGATGCATAGGCAACCAAGGAACAACGGTGGATCTCATCAATCTTCTTGGCACTCTTTTAAAGATCCACAAGGCAGGCTCAAACCTGAAAAGGTTTCGGTCCCCTTAAGACACTAACTTTTGCATTTTTATTAAGTTGTTGTTGTAGGTTACTACATACCAAGATCCTAGTCTAGGCATTGTTGATAGTGGTTGCTCCAGGAGCATAACAGGAAATAAAAGTCTTCTCTCTAACTTTGTACCATTTCATGGAGGCAAGGTCTAGTTTGGTGGGGGTGAAGGCAGGATCACTAGCAAAGGAACGATAAAGACTCCTAATCTAAATTTTGAGCAGGTCTACTATGTGGAAGCACTTCAGCACTTCAACTTGATATCGGTCTCTCAGATTTGTGACAAGAAACAGTTTGTTCTCTTCACCGATACTGATGCACTTGTGCTTTCCAAAGACTTTCAGCTTCCGGATCACTCACAAGTTCTACTCAGAATCCCTAGAAGACACAATCTCTATAGCATCAAGTTGAATGAAGTCAACCCTACTGGTCAACTAGCATGTCTAGTTGCTAAAGCCTCAGAAGATGAAGCCACTCAATGGCACCGAAGAATGGGGCATGTGAACTTCAAGACCATTCACAAACTTGCAAATCTGAATCTGGTCTCTGGTTTACCTCCCAAGTCGTTTAGAAATGATATAAATTGTATTGCCTGCAGCAAAGGCAAACAGCACAAAACATCCTTCAAGGCCATTACTGCTCTTAGTCTTATTACTGAACCATTACAGCTACTACACATGGACTTATTTGGTCCTACTTCCATTAGAAGCATTGACCACAAGCAATTCTGTCTGGTGGTAACTGATGGATATAGCAGGTTTACGCGGGTGTTCTTCATGGCTGCCAAGAGTGAGACCTACTCAATTCTTATAGATTTTCTTACCCTGATAGAGAACCAGTTGTCCAAGAAAGTGAAAGGTATTCGTTGCGACAATGGAACCGAGTTTAAAAATAAAGACCTCATCACACTTTGTAATGCTAAGGGCATCAGAAGAGATTATAGTGCAGCGAGGACTCCTCAACAGAATGGTGTGGCAGAAATAAAGAACAGGACACTAATCGAAGCAGCAAGAACTATGCTTGCCGATTCCAAGCTTCCAACCATGTTCTGGACAGAAGCTGTTAATACTGCAAGTTATGTTTTGAATAGGGTTTCTATCACCAATCCTTACAAGAAGACTCCTTATGAGCTTCTCACGGGCAAAGTTCCTAATATTGCTCATTTGAAGCCTTTTGGGTGTCCAGTCACCATTCTGAATACTAGTGACTATTTGGGGAAGTTTGATGGCAAGGCAGATGAAGGATACATTGTGGGATATTCAGCTCACTCTCGGGCTTATCGTGTCTTCAATCTCCAAGCCAAGCGGATCATTGAGACTATAAATCTCAAGTACTTTGAAGAGAAGTCAAACATCCAAGGCAGGGGTCCAGAATGGTATTTTGATCTTGATTATCTTAGTGTTTCGTTAGGATATTTTCGTTTCAAAACTAACCATGATGCAGGACCACAAGTGTTTGCAACTTCTAGTACTGGTGTTCCTTCTAGTCTTTCTGATTCAGATGACGAGGATGACATTTTCGTGGTTCCATCCTATTCCACCACAGTCTCTCCTACTCCTCCTAGTGATGCAACTCCATTGGATGTACCGGATGTTGATCCCAAACTTAGATCGATTAGCTTTGTGTATACGAGATTAGATCAAGTATAACACGTAGAGAAACCTTTGTTATATGCTTTGTGAATCTAAGTATTATGCGGAATTTAATACTTAAACAAGAACACAAGATGTAAACAATACTTTCACTTTGATTATCAATGTCAAACTTGCTTACAATGAAAGATGTTTACGAATGAAAAACTTAATGAAAACTTGATATTAAACATTAACCTAAAGGCCTTCTTTTATAGACTAAGAAGCCTTGTACAATAAGCTACGTATCAACTATTCTAGGTAAAGATAAACATAGAAAATACATTGTCGTTTCTATCCTTACTAGAAGTATTCTAGAATATAATAAACGTGTAGCTCACATCTTCCATCAGTGCTTGTCTTCAATCTGTCAACGCTTGACTTTAACTTGTCAACGCTTATGCTGTCAGCGCTCACTTTGCTCTTGTCAACGCTTGAGTTGTTCTTGTCAGCGTTCAAGTGATCTGGCCTTAATTTATTCCCAACAATCCTCCCCTAAACTTGATATCCACTCTTATTGTGACAATCCGTCAATTTACGATTGATAGTTTATTCTCAAATATTATTTGAAAATATTATTTTAGTGATACAATATGAACTCACTTATTTTTGGGAAGAAATTTAGATTTACGTCTTGGAGTAGCATCGACTACGTCTAAACCGGAGGATTCAACGTTACGTGCTTACGTTTACATACACCGTCTTTGGTGACAGTCCGACATTTCAGAAAATAAATTTGTCCATGAATATTATTTTGGAATTTTAAATTTGTGTTGGTTCATAAACTCACAAATTTACGAGAAGAGATTAGGACTTACGATTTTATTTTAACGTCCTTTACGACTAAACCGGAAACCTTAGGATTACATATTTACGTTTTCGAACTCCGTTTTTGATGAAACAATTTTTATTGGATTCGTTTTGTGACGTTAATTCATAATTTATAAAAACGTTTTTCGTAAAACAACCCGAGGGCACGCAAATCGAGGAAACTAGAATCGAGGAGTACCCGTAAATAAATGGGATGAGACAAGTGGGACACTTGTCCCACCCACATCAAAACCGGCTACACACTAACACAAACCACTTTGGTGTCAAGTTCTTACTTAAACAAGCTACACTTGTCACTTGTAGCTTACCAAATAAGCCACTAACTTCACAAAACCATCAAACCTTCACTTACTCTCATTTGTAACATGCAAAACTAGCTACAACTCTCCCACTCTCTCTTCCTTATGCCGTCCACCATTCAACCCCAATCACCCCATTCATACAAAATTCTAGCCATAAACATTTGTTATAATTAACATATGTTAATCTACATTCAAAGAGATGAACATTGGTGGTCATTTTAACATCCAAGGAGGAGTTTTCTTGGTGTCTTGGGGCTGATTTTCCACAAGGAGTTTATGAAGATTGGTGTTCTTGAAGATGGTCATGGTTGTCTACAAGTTTCTCCATCAAAAACCATGTCAAACTCATAACCTACATCAAGTTGGTGGTATAAAGATTGTCCTCCTCATCTTCTTAATATTTTGATTATGTAAACATGTATTTTATTTCCTATTGTATATATTTATGATGATTATATGATGATAAAAATGTTATGTGGGGATTTGTTGTTGATAATCATGGATAAAAAGGTGAAAAACCATATGAAACAAGGTTAAAATCTTGATTAATTTACATGGCTGTATAAAACAGTAAAGAACCAAGTCATGAACTGATAAAATGATGAAGTAGGATGGATTTACAGTAATCTATGGGTCTTGTACACATGTGAGAGTTGGCCATGCAATGGAATCAAAATAATGAGTGAGATATGATCAAAACAAGTTTAGGGTATAAATCTGAGGTTACTGTTTTGGACGATTTTTAGAAAATACTTAAAGGATGATTCAACAGTAGCTATAGAAGAGTTAAATGTATCACATATCATTTAGTTTATGTGATAACAATTTGAGCTTCTATCTCCATGTAGAACTCAAGATATGGCAGTTTTGGTGAAGATGAAGTTAAAAATCAGATTTTTGGAAATTAAAGAATAATACTATTATATAAGCACTCACATTTTAATATATAAAATGTAAAATAAAAACCCACTAACTCTTGAATTTTATTTATATAAATATGTACAATGATAAATAAGTGGACATTTTATAAAAATGGTAACTTGTTATGTTTTATAAGTTATAAAAACTATAAACATGATTTTTACGACTTTTTCGGCTATCGCCGTAAAATTAACATTTTTGTTAAATAAAACTTAGATGGTTGGACCCGTCTAATGAAAACTTTATAAAACTTATATACTGATATATAGACATGTATAACAAGTAAAAACCGACAAAACCCGAACTATAGGACAAACGGACATTTACGAGCTAATTAAGCATATTGAACTAATAATTGAACTAGATAAGATAAAAACTTGTAAAAAGAACTTATTGGGCTTAACCCATTTAGGCCCAACTTGTAAAGTTTAAGTACTAATAATATGAGTACAAAATGTATTAAAATAAGTTAAATAACTTATAATAAGCTTATTGGACTTAAGACACGTAAACGGGTAAAACTAGTAAGCTAATATAAAAGTTATCGACGTATAACACTAAAATGAGTAAACGAGAATATGTAAACCCACTTGATCATCATATATATATAATCATCATATGTATACATAATTGATATTTTTATAAAGTCATTGGACAAACGTCTAAGACCAATTATTATTCATATAGGTTTCCGTGATTGAAGCACGTACCGTACGTCCGAATTGCCGATAACCCGCCTTCCCACATCAACGTGAGTTCATAGCCTCGCACTCTTTTAAATGTTTTATAAATGCTTTATAAACCCGCGAGGGAGATAACATGTTAGTTTTTATAAAAGTTTGGACACCATTTGTCCCGATTGTTTGTATATTGATTTTGGACCCGAATGATTGAATGACCCGATTGTATGACCCGATAAATGATTAATGGACCCGATAGATGAAATTAAATGGATTATTAAAGTTAGGTTATGTCACTAAAAGTCCCATTAGCATGAATTGTGAACTACCGGGAGTTGGTAGACGCTTATGCATTTAATAGTACTATTTGGGGACGATCACCCCAGTTCGCGCCTTGACGGTTGATCCCCGTCGTGCCACATTGATTGGTAAGCGAATTAATGTATGAGAAGATTTCCATAGCGTGACCTTTGTGACGACACGCTACTTTAGATGGGCAAAATTGGTATCGGGTTAGCTACCCGTTTTGTTTTAGTAAGGTAACAATGTCATGCGGCTTGTAATAATCCAAAACTTAACGAAATACTACTAGACGCTCCGAATTACGAGGTATTGCCTGACTAGCAATACCGGGTCATACTATTGATATTATGTTTGTATTTTGGTTTTCATAACCATACTCATATAACGGTTTTTATTTTTATACAACGTCTTAAGACGTATTGTATGATGTTTTTAACGACAATGGCTCGTTTAATGATTTTGAAAGGCGAAAGCCTATATTACGATTTTGATAAGGATTTGTATAAAATGACTTTGGCTATTTTATGGCCTATTAAAATGATTTGTACAAAATGATTTTCAGTAATAATTTTATACTGATATTATATTGATGGATTTTATTAAACTCTATGAATTCACTCGGCGTTATCGCTGACCCTTTCTTTTAACATGTTTTATCTCAGGTACTTGAAGGTAATTCTCGGGAAGACAACAAGAATTCATGGCCCGCACTTAAACAATATTTTTCCATTCAAACACTTTGTAAAACTTTTGTATGCAATGTAATGACTTGGGACCGATGTAACTTTATTGTTTATGAATGGAAATGATTTAATATTAAACGACGCGATTTTTATGCGTTGTCTATGATGTGAGTAATGTGCTATCCCGTAACACCAACTAGTCTTCCGCTGTACTATGTTGTATAAATTTGGGGGTGTTACAGTTTGGTACCAGAGCTCTCGTTATAGAGAACGAAAGATTTTTAAAACCAAGGTTTTGAATAAAACATTTCAAAATCTTTTAACTAAAAACATTTTTCTAAAAATGTCTAAAAATCTTTTGACTATAACGGTGCCGAAGAATTCCCGAGTTACCGACAAGGCCAAGACTGAGAAGTGTTATTTTAATATATATATAACTTGGATTATATATATATATGATGTAATTTTATTACATGATTGTTTGATGATTATTTTGATTTTTATACGAGGTATTTATACGACGTCGATTGTCACAAGTAACCCTAAATCCCCTAGTAAATTAATCGAAGCTATTCTCGTAGGAATTCTAGCTATCCTAGATCTAAACCAAGTTGTGGGTATCTATGATCCCAACAAATGGTTGATATTCGTAGAAATGTAGATATTAGTTGATTGTGATATTGGAGAAGAATTGGCGAGATTAAATCTGATACCGATGTCATGACGATCTTTTCTTATAGAAGTGGAGTTTGATAAAACATTACCACCTAGAAAGATGTCATCTGATTCGTTTTCACCCAATTCTTAAATTTGAAATCGAAAGGGTGAATGTTGCACTTGAGGCTGTTATTGGAACCATTACCCAAAAGCCTCATGCCACTAATACCTTTCCGAGAAGTCTAAGTTGAATGATCAAGTCATTTCATATTAATGACTCATTTGATAATTGTTGTTGTAAGAGCTAATAGGATTGGAAATTAAGTGTTGATTTATATTGAGATTGTATTGCATTTACAAGGCCGAAGAATAAGATTGAAAGTATTGGAAAATGAGGTAGGATATCGAATTGAGTATAAAAATTGGTTGAAACTTGAATGAAGTAAAATTTAACTCGTATGGAATATAAGATTGATAAGAGGAAGTCGTTAAGTTCTGTGATTAGATTATAAGGTTTTAATTGATTGTTGATTCGTGTTAAGGGTTGTTCCTAGGCCATTGTCCACTAACGAGGATGCCCAGTGTTCAAGAAATAAATTGAAGAAATCTTCTTCTGAATTGGGACCGATGGATCTTCTGGGACAGGCGGGACACCTAGTGACTCTTGTAGATTAGTATTAATTGTGGTATCTTTTAAAAATAATCCCTAACTTAACTGAGACATCAGTTGGTAGGATGAGTTCTGAGAATTGTATGACATAGTGACACGTAATGTGTTACGGTACAATTTGACTTGTTTGTGATTAATGAAAAGACTACCTTTGATTACTAAATTCTACATGTATCGATGTTATCTATCTTTTATTTGCTTCATCCTAATGTTCACATTAGTGATGCAACCATTGAACAAGTACTCATCTTGATTTGAGTTACGTTGTGAATCATTCTTCGTGAGTGACATCAAGGTCATGAACCTCATGATTAATTGGCTAAGCTCATTTCCTATCATAATGTAGTTAATTCTTGGTGAACAAACTTTTCATCACTCTTTTGCAGATCACACATTGTTTTTATAAAGTTGAAACGGTATCCTTCGAGAAAATTTAATTTTCATCACAATAAGGATTATTCAAAGTGAGATTTATAAGTGATTGATATCAAAATGAAGTTGTATATGAGACGCTTTGGGAACCTAATTGTTTTCATAACAAAGAAAATCATTGTAAAATTATTCTTGATTCTTATTTAAGAATTAAGCATGAAAATGTTTTTATTATAAACATGATGATAAAATTTTGATGAACTGAGTATTGCATCGTTGATCTTGAAATTGTATATAGTTGCGCGCCTACATACAATTTGGAATGGACTATGCAAGACTGATTAGTAGTCACCATAAAACTGATTAATAAACACTAAATTTTCTTTGAAGATTGTGAAAGATTAAAATTTATGAGATCTGCAAGAAGTGAAAAATAGGGACATAATGTTAGGGACACCTACATATGTGCCTGTAGCTTCTATTCTTCTGAGTCGAATTTACTCATCTGTGGAAATTGTCTTATTTGACAATTGACAATTCTTTCTTGTCCAATTCTCCCGTAGTGAGATTCTTAGGAAAAGTATTTGATTACCGAGTGTTGATACCCGACTGGATGTATTGACGTTCTTATCATTTCTTTTGATTTGGTTTCATTTGAATGACCTGGGTAACGATCCGAGGAGCTTTCGAATGCGTACTCAAATTATGAAAACATGGGATATGTTCATATTCGTTAAATGTTTTCGTCTGTACCTGATTTGAAATTCTCTCGTGTAGATTAAGCGTTGACCTTACTCTTTTAAGGTTAGTTATGTCTCCTGATATCCTTGAATTTGTGAAGGATTATGAGTTATTATTAGTCTTTTGAGAAGTTCACATCTTATCAACGGCAATGAAACTGGAAAGTTGGAAATGCCAGTAGAATGGATTGATTGATTATGACATGACGACATTGTCTTAATTGATGGGAACTCGAGTAGAATTCCCTAAATGATAAGATGTTGATTATCAAAAGTGATCTAAATAATTCTTGATGGATGACCATATCCTGCATTTAGACTTGAAATTATATTGTGAATGATTGTGAATTAGTCATAGATATTATAATATAGAAGAACCTAATATGAATTTATTAAAAGATGATAATGTTATCTGAAACCTTAGGAGATATTTGTTGATAAATTACCTGGACTTTTGCCATTAAGGCAAGATTGAATTTGGTATTGATTTTATTCCCGGTGCTGCACTTGCGGCTTGTGCACTGTACGTCAGCACCATCTAAATTAAAGGAATTACCGTACAACTGAGAGAGTTGTCGGAGAAGGATTTTATTATACCAAGCCTGTCATCCTGAAGAGCTATGGTGTTATCATTCCTTGTATTTATAAATTACTGTGACTGAGTAAATTGACAATCGAAAACGAAATCCATAACTCGAAATGGAAGATTTGTTCGATCATTTACAAGGTTCTAGCGTATGTTTTAAAGATTTGATCCACGGCATGGTTATTATCAACTTCGCGTCCACGAAGAAGATTATCTATTCCAATCACTACATCCGGTACTTGTAATGAACATTACGAGTTTCACGTGGTGACGTTTGGATTGACTAATACACATGTAGTATTCATAAATTTGGTGAATCACGTGTGTAGGCTGTGATTTGATAAATTCGTGCTTGAGATCATTAAGGACCAATTGTTTGTATATAAGAATAATATTGAGTTAATAATTAGTTATAAATTGCCCTGAATTGGCTAAACAATGAAAACCTATACCTTAAATATTTAACACGTGATTAAAGACTTGAACCTTTATATGATTTAACCGTGTGATTAATAGATAATGGAAGCTATATTGACTTTTCAAAGATTAGAACCATTAACGCTTAGGGATTAAAAACTTAATCCTTTACATAAAATGACCGTTGGATTTATAATGGTAAGATGTATGCATATAGACTCTTCAAAAATTAAGAGCCCTTTAAGACTTTGGATTTTACCAAAAAGAAATGGAAATATATTTTGACAAATGTTTTAACAAAAGATTTTTAAGGGATTATTCCCTTATACACAAACCATTTAACTAAACTTCTGTTTAGGGGTAAATGTTTGTGTATACCTCAAGATAACTTAAGAAGGACTGAGTAAAACCATTTATACCATAACCTGAAAACTTAAAACGACAATTTTTACTTTTCAACTAAGGAAACTTTGACCAAAGTATAAACAAAGGTTTTTTTTTTCGAACATTTACGAATCTTATTAAATATTTTCGATAAATCAACAAAAATCTTGTTAATTAAATTCAAATTATTTTTGAACATTTTATATAACTGGTCGAACTAAGAAATTTAAAAACTTTTACGTTTACATTTCATAAAAATTGAATATTTAATATTTAATTAATTATAATAATTATCGACGCTATAGACGATGGATTGAGAAAAACGGATAAAAATGATAGCTGAAATTAAACTAAGACTTAGAAGATATGAAGAAAGAATTTTGAATAAATACGATTGTGATATTTATTTCATCAGGAAGGTGAACGTAATTACTGACGCATAATATAGAAAGAATATCTGAGTGAATTGTGGACATGATAATTATATCATCATGAGAAGTGAATATAGATACCGACGCATTATGTAGAAAAGATAAAGAACCAGTTAGGACATGTTCCTTAATAATGAAGGTGCAAAATAAATTGCCGAACGATATAAAAATAAACAATGTTTGTAAAAAAAAGGGATAATATAAATAGTGAAGGGTTTCACGGCTAATGTGAACCATTAAAACTGAGAAGTTGATAACGTTAAATATTTTAAAGGCCACTTGTGGTTGCCTAAATATAGAGAATTTTGAGATATAGTTATGTTGGAATTTGTAAGTATAAGTATTCTATTTATGTCATTTATGACTAAAAGTATCTTTGTCTGAAGAAGTTGTACTGATGACAAATTATGAAGGCACACATCGCCTCATACATTAGTAAACGTCTAGCTATTGCAAAGGTCATCATCTGAATTTGATTCGATTTGGGTCATCGTCGACAGACTGACCAAATCTGCTAATATCATTCTCGTTAATGATAGAATCTTGATGAAGAAATAGACTCTTTTTATTTAAAAGAGTTATGTAAACATAGTGTGCCTGTATCGATCATCTATATATCAAGATCCTCGCTTCGCATCGAATTTCTAGAGATTTGCTCAGAAATCATTGAGAACGAACCTTGATGAGAGTACTATGTACCACCCCAATCGAAGGGACGAGGTAAAGTAACGATACAAAGTACTATAAGCACTGTTTTATGTTTAAATGATTGACCTTTGGTAATGAACCATATAATCGTTTTCCTTTGGAGGGATTATCACTGATAACCATCGTATTAGGATCGAGATCGAATCTTGTTAGGATCTAAATGTTAGAGCATCTGTAAGCAAGAGTTGAGATGAAGACATCCGACATACACCCATAGTGAGTTGGACATGTCTTTTAGGTTAAGGTTTCCTATGATGGTGAACCTATCCTTGTAAAATACCCGACCCGCGAGATCTGAAATGATTATTGAAATTAGGATTTGATTATTAACCGCCGATAGTGGGCAAGAGGTTATATGAATGTGAAATGTAGATCTTGAAGTGCCAAATGGGTAGCGAAGTTATGCCAAAATTTTTAACCTTGGAAAAATGAATTCATGATCTGACAAATCATGGGATATAAGTCCGCCTTGTATGGGACCATAGAGATGATGTAAAAAGATTGGTTTGAAAGGCATATAGCTGGATCTACCCTAGGACTTCAAAGACTGCGTGAATTATGTTTCGTATATCAAACTTGATGGAATATCTATCAAGTGAGAATCTGATTGTTTCTTAGTAGAGCTTAGATCGGCGAAAAGTTGCATTCATCAAAAACCCGTGAACATCATGGATAGAGAAAGTAAGTCAACATTAAGCCTGATCTTATTCCCGTAGTTATGTTTGATGAAACTCGCGTATTGTAATGAATTGCACTTGTGAGAAATGACTGAATGTGGAGGAAATACCCACATGGCCTTAACTCTATAAGAAGCGAGTAGTAAGGTAAGATGATCTTTGAGGACAAAGATCCTGTTTAGGGGTAAATGCTGTGACAATCCGTCAATTTACGATTGATAGTTTATTCTCAAATATTATTTGAAAATATTATTTTAATGATACAATATGAACTCACTTATTTTTGGGAAGAAATTTAGATTTACGTCTTGGAGTAGCATCGACTACGTCTAAACCGGAGGATTCAACGTTACGTGCTTACGTTTACATACACCGTCTTTGGTGACAGTCCGACATTTCAGAAAATAAATTTGTCCATGAATATTATTTTGGAATTTTAAATTTGTGTTGGTTCATAAACTCACAAATTTACGAGAAGAGATTAGGACTTACGATTTTATTTTAACGTCCTTTACGACTAAACCGGAAACCTTAGGATTACATATTTACGTTTTCGAACTCCGTTTTTGATGAAACAATTTTTATTGGATTCGTTTTGTGACGTTAATTCATAATTTATAAAAACGTTTTTCGTAAAACAACCCGAGGGCACGCAAAT
This sequence comes from Glebionis coronaria, assembly GCA_025667525.1. Taxonomy (NCBI): domain Eukaryota; kingdom Viridiplantae; phylum Streptophyta; class Magnoliopsida; order Asterales; family Asteraceae; genus Glebionis; species Glebionis coronaria. The sequence continues at coordinate 424,579,858 of CM046879.1, read as the reverse complement.
CGAGGAAACTAGAATCGAGGAGTACCCGTAAATAAATGGGATGAGACAAGTGGGACACTTGTCCCACCCACATCAAAACCGGCTACACACTAACACAAACCACTTTGGTGTCAAGTTCTTACTTAAACAAGCTACACTTGTCACTTGTAGCTTACCAAATAAGCCACTAACTTCACAAAACCATCAAACCTTCACTTACTCTCATTTGTAACATGCAAAACTAGCTACAACTCTCCCACTCTCTCTTCCTTATGTCGTCCACCATTCAACCCCAATCACCCCATTCATACAAAATTCTAGCCATAAACATTTGTTATAATTAACATATGTTAATCTACATTCAAAGAGATGAAGATTGGTGGTCATTTTAACATCCAAGGAGGAGTTTTCTTGGTGTCTTGGGGCTGATTTTCCACAAGGAGTTTATGAAGATTGGTGTTCTTGAAGATGGTCATGGTTGTCTACAAGTTTCTCCATCAAAAACCATGTCAAACTCATAACCTACATCAAGTTGGTGGTATAAAGATTGTCCTCCTCATCTTCTTAATATTTTGATTATGTAAACATGTATTTTATTTCCTATTGTATATATTTATGATGATTATATGATGATAAAAATGTTATGTGGGGATTTGTTGTTGATAATCATGGATAAAAAGGTGAAAAACCATATGAAACAAGGTTAAAATCTTGATTAATTTACATGGCTGTATAAAACAGTAAAGAACCAAGTCATGAACTGATAAAATGATGAAGTAGGATGGATTTACAGTAATCTATGGGTCTTGTACACATGTGAGAGTTGGCCATGCAATGGAATCAAAATAATGAGTGAGATATGATCAAAACAAGTTTAGGGTATAAATCTGAGGTTACTGTTTTGGACGATTTTTAGAAAATACTTAAAGGATGATTCAACAGTAGCTATAGAAGAGTTAAATGTATCACATATCATTTAGTTTATGTGATAAAAATTTGAGCTTCTATCTCCATGTATAACTCAAGATATGGAAGTTTTGGTGAAGATGAAGTTAAAAATCAGATTTTTGGAAATTAAAGAATAATACTATTATATAAGCACTCACATTTTAATATATAAAATGTACAATAAAAACCCACTAACTCTTGAATTTTATTTATATAAATATGTACAATGATAAATAAGTGGACATTTTATAAAAATGGTAACTTGTTATGTTTTATAAGTTATAAAAACTATAAACATGATTTTTACGACTTTTTCGGCTATCGCCGTAAAATTAACATTTTTGTTAAATAAAACTTAGATGGTTGGACCCGTCTAATGAAAACTTTATAAAACTTATATACTGATATATAGACATGTATAACAAGTAAAAACCGACAAAACCCGAACTATAGGACAAACGGACATTTACGAGCTAATTAAGCATATTGAACTAATAATTGAACTAGATAAGATAAAAACTTGTAAAAAGAACTTATTGGGCTTAACCCATTTAGGCCCAACTTGTAAAGTTTAAGTACTAATAATATGAGTACAAAATGTATTAAAATAAGTTAAATAACGTATAATAAGCTTATTGGACTTAAGACACGTAAACGGGTAAAACTAGTAAGCTAATATAAAAGTTATCGACGTATAACACTAAAATGAGTAAACAAGAATATGTAAACCCACTTGATCATCATATATATATAATCATCATATGTATACATAATTGATATTTTTATAAAGTCATTGGACAAACGTCTAAGACCGATTATTATTCATATAGGTTTCCGTGATTGAAGCACGTACCGTACGTCCGAATTGCCGATAACCCGCCTTCCCACATCAACGTGAGTTCATAGCCTCGCACTCTTTTAAATGTTTTATAAATGCTTTATAAACCCGCGAGGGAGATAACATGTTAGTTTTTATAAAAGTTTGGACACCATTTGTCCCGATTGTTTGTATATTGATTTTGGACCCGAATGATTGAATGACCCGATTGTATGACCCGATAAATGATTAATGGACCCGATAGATGAAATTAAATGGATTATTAAAGTTAGGTTATGTCACTAAAAGTCCCATTAGCATGAATTGTGAACTACCGGGAGTTGGTAGACGCTTATGCATTTAATAGTACTATTTGGGGACGATCACCCCAGTTCACGCCTTGACGGTTGATCCCCGTCGTGCCACATTGATTGGTAAGCGAATTAATGTATGAGAAGATTTCCATAGCGTGACCTTTGTGACGACACGCTACTTTAGATGGGCAAAATTGGTATCGGGTTAGCTACCCGTTTTGTTTTAGTAAGGTAACAATGTCATGCGGCTTGTAATAATCCAAAACTTAACGAAATACTACTAGACGCTCCGAATTACGAGGTATTGCCTGACTAGCAATACCGGGTCATACTATTGATATTATGTTTGTATTTTGGTTTTCATAACCATACTCATATAACGGTTTTTATTTTTATACAACGTCTTAAGACGTATTGTATGATGTTTTTAACGACAATGGCTCGTTTAATGATTTTGAAAGGCGAAAGCCTATATTACGATTTTGATAAGGATTTGTATAAAATGACTTTGGCTATTTTATGGCCTATTAAAATGATTTGTACAAAATGATTTTCAGTAATAATTTTATACTGATATTATATTGATGGATTTTATTAAACTCTATGAATTCACTCGGCGTTATCGCTGACCCTTTCTTTTAACATGTTTTATCTCAGGTACTTGAAGGTAATTCTCGGGAAGACAACAAGAATTCATGGCCCGCACTTAAACAATATTTTTCCATTCAAACACTTTGTAAAACTTTTGTATGCAATGTAATGACTTGGGACCGATGTAACTTTATTGTTTATGAATGGAAATGATTTAATATTAAACGACGCGATTTTTATGCGTTGTCTATGATGTGAGTAATGTGCTATCCCGTAACACCAACTAGTCTTCCGCTGTACTATGTTGTATAAATTTGGGGGTGTTACACTTATGATCAAGTTTCTGAATTAACATTAAGAACTTGGAGGAGTCTGACAAACCTTATCATATTGGTAATAAATAAATCTGATCAAATTCTTTGCCACGTCACTTGTATAGTCTATCTCCAACTGGGTGTCCTTCATCTTTTCCAAAACAGCCTTGGATATGAAATGAGCATCTACAAGTAAATACTCAGCAAACTTTGTAGAACTCAAATGGTATACACCTGCAGCTGAATATAACCTCCATTGAAGACCACTGAGGTCATCTTCAAGATCCTTCCATATTTCAGAATCTTCATCTTTTGTCCCACACATTCTTTTGAATGTGGTCCAAAGTTTTATTCCATTGGCTGAAGTTGGTGCTTCAGCCTCATACTTGGTTTCTAACAACCTCCAAAGGTCCACCAAGTCTTCTCTATCACAACTTGCAAATAAAGATATGAGAGTGGTAAAAGTGTGTACCTCCTTGCCAAATCTTCCAATCTTCCAGAATCCACATTCATCTTCATCATAACTCACAATTGGATTCCTGGAATCTAGTGGTAACACATGCACCATATCTGAAGCTTCTAATGGGGAGAGCTTGAGGCTCTTTCTAATAACTGCTTCACTTGGATATAGTTGATTCATATCTTTTGGAAACTCAAGTATAAATCCCTTCTTTACTGGTCTGGGAACTATCATAGCTTTCTTGATTGCCATCTCTTCTGCAAGTTGCTCCTTTCTTTCATCTGAAAGAAGTCTGAAAGTGTTTTCTTCCTGCACTTTCACCCAAATAGGATAAGCCCTATGTTCCAACTCATCAAATGTCAAAGCCTTCAGCTTCTGATGTGTCCATCCAACTCCATGACATTTGAGCAACATAAAGTAGAGCTTCCTTCTATCCCTTTTCAACTCAGAGAGAATGTTGCTTGCCTTGTGCTTCAAAATCACCTTACAATCCTTCTGAACTCTAAGAAGAATCTCCAAACCCCATATCTGATCTGAAATGGTCAAGTCTGGATTATCCATACAGCTTTCTTCCCAAGAATTGTACATCTGAACCACCTCTGGCATGTCAAAATCAATCTGCAACTTTAAATCTCTCAGCTTTTCCCTAGCAAGCTCATCACCATACTCAAGTCTTTCTGGTTCAACAATCATCACACTTGAATCTGAGCTAGCTCCATCACTTTCTTCTTCAGAAGTCACAACAAATGGTGACTTTTCCTTTTTACCTTGTTCCATCATTTGCTCAGCCAATCTTCTATCAAATTCAACCTGAGCTGCATTCTTTGGAACAATTTCTTCTACCAACTTACCCTTACCCTTATCTGATGGTGCAATTGTTGGTAAGGTAGATGGTAATACCTGAGTAGGAACATCCTTGATGATAGATGATGACTGGAATACATCACCTTCATATGCAGATTTGTCAACGCCCAAATTTCCTCTATCAGCGCCCAAAATACTTCTATCAGCGTCCAAACTTGTCTTGTCAACGCTCAAATATTTTCCCTCAGCGCCTTGTGTAACCTCTCTCAACATATCTGTAAATTATAAATTTAAATTGGTTGGAGAGATCAAGGACGTATCAAAACCTGTTTGTTCCTTCAAAGTAGTAAGAGCTTCAGCAACATCCAATGATTAACCATCTTGACTGCTCTTATCACTCAGATTTCTTTGATCTTCCTCCCCTTTGGAAGACTCCTCCATACCTCCCTTTGCATGAGCACTCTCCAAAACAACAATCCTCTCTCTCAATTCCTTGAGTTCAAGGCCTTGGTTACTGACAATTTGTACCAAGTCTACATTCTGCTTTTGCAAGCTAATGAAGACAGCCGTCAATTCCAAAAGAGTCATTGGTTCCAGTCTGCCCTCTTCTGAAATGGGTATTTGACCTCCCAAGTCAGGTTCATTGGGCATGGATGAGGACTTAATTATGGTGGGACTGCCTTGGCCAGCCTCTAAGCCAGAACCAATAGTCCCAGCCTCATCCAGGTCACCAGCCACACTTGTGGTGGTGGTTCTCTCTGCTTCATGGCTAGGACCACCAGAGGAGAACACTCCAGCAGTCCTTTGGCGTTTAAACAACCTATATTCAGGTGGTGTGGAAGATGGTGTGGAAGAAGGTGTAGATGTGGGTTGGTTAAGGGGTGTTTGGGATTGTGATGGTTGGGTGTCAGCGTTGGAAATAGGCACATCAACGCCCACATTAGATGTGTCAGCGTCAAAGGGTTCTTGGTCTATTTGCATTTGGTCAGGTGAGGGTAAAGGTTCAGGGATAGGTTCAAGTTGTGGGTGAGGGTCAATATGAGGTTGGGGGTCTGGTTGGGGTTGTGCTGCTGCAATAACAGCAAGCATGGCTGGGGTTAAAGGTAGGTCTCTATGAGGTGGTGAATTCATCTTGGTAAAAATAGCTTTCTTTTGTTCAGGGATTTTATAAAAATCATTGTGATCCCTTGAACAATATCTTTGATCATCAAAAATCATTTGCAGAAAACGGGGATAAGCTAAAGTCATTTTTGTCCCCTTGTTTTTACACATTCCTTCAAAAATCATTTTAGACCAGTTATATTTTTGCCCTGTTGCAATACACACAATAGCAGTTGCAATGGATCTATTGATCTCATTGTGTGCAGTACATTTGGGACTCAAACATTGAAGGAGAATGTGAATGAGGTACTTCCAGGCTGGGGGAAATTCCTGCTTATGGTACTTATTAAGAGTACCTTCATCAGGAATAGGGTATCCCAAAGCCCTAAGCCCTTGTTCTATTTCAGTTATGGGAAGAATGGTTATACCATCAGCATCATCAAGATGCAAGGCCTGGCGTACCAAGGCCTCAGTAACCACCCAAGATCTCCCATGAACAATAGAAGTTAATGTGGTCACTCCATTAACTGTTGAGGAACTTACAGTGTTCCAAAACTGTTTAATGTGTGTGACTGGAATGAGTGGTGCATGAGAAAGAGCATAACTTAATAGGGATGCATTCAAATACGCCACCATTTGTTTGTATTGAGGGAACAAAGTATTATCAGCAACAAGATAAGCAATCATGTTGTGTTGAGACTTGAACCCCAAATCCAATTCTGCTGAGTTAAATCTTGGTGCCATTGATGAAAGCTGTTAAATTGAAGTATAGAAGATGAAGGTTGATAAGAGAAAAAGTGTTAGACAAGAATTATAGATACCCTGTTTAAAAATAGGAGCCAAATTTATAGGAGTGGATGAATGCATGTGATTGGCCCAAAAATAGGCAAAGATTTTCAAAAACTAATCATGAAAATATTGAAAAAGTTATAAGTTATCTCATGCATTTAATGAAAGTAACAACTCCTAAAATTACGGCTTGAAAATATGTCAAAAAGTAACAACTGGGTAGGTCCCATTGAGTGTCAACGGTCAAATATAACCCATCAACGCCCAACGGCTATAATCTTGTCAACGTTCGCCTAAAGCCATGTCAGCGTTCAATTTGGTCACAACAACGCTTGGAAAAATCTTGTCAGCGTCCAAAAATAAAATTGTTTTAAAAAGTGAAAAATGACCTTAACAAGTAATTTATCCTAGAGAAGATAACCAAAAGCTGATAATTATCATAGGGCGGCAAGCACTGTCCAGTTATGCACACTTGCATAAGCAAGATAGACATAACAGTCCTCTAGTGTCCCTTGCTAACCAAAATTCTTAACAACCAAGTTACCTTATAAAATCCTTGTTACTCCCAGGTAAAACCCATAACAAAGTGATTCCCAAGTCTCCCATCAGACCACAACCAATTCTAGGCCAAAAGTGTCTTGGCAGCATGCAAAGTTGATATACTATGCATGCTACAGTGCCTCATGGTTTAGTAAAACTAACCCATACTCACCTGTGGACACAATATAGAATTGTGATAAGAGTATCATATGGATACCCAAAAATCCTAAAGGTTCCTAAAACCTCCCCTTAAACAAAGATACAAAGAGATTGCCAAAAATATGCATGAACATAAAAAATTTATGTCAAGATAGGAATGAAACATTCCAACCATCATCCATAAACAAAAACATGTCCAAATGCTTCTCCTTTGATCCATAAGCAACTCTGTATCCAATGGTATACTGCTAACACCATCTGCACATTTAGATTAAAAACCACAAAACTAACATTGTTGCTGACAACGCCCCGATAACACTTAACAGCGTTGAAGGAAGCTTTGTCAGCGTTAGACAATTATATTGCTGACAATGTTGTATACACACTTATCAGTGTTCAAACAACCTTTGTCAGTGTTAGAAAAATATAGTGGAAAATCTAAATTATCAATAAGACCAATAATAGTAATGCATCATCCTGTACAAACTTTTACAAAAAGAATCCAAAACACATATTAAGTGAGATTAACCATTCCAATACTTGATACCAAGTATTGAAATCTTCCAGTATCAAAAGGTTTAGTTAATAAATCTGACACATTTTCCTTAGTGTCAACCCTGTCTGGTTGTATTAAACCTTTCTCAAAGCAATCTCTTATAAAATGGTGTCTAATTTCTATGTGTTTAGTTTTAGAATGATGCACATGATTCTTAATGATGCATAAAGTACTATTATTGTCAACAAATATCTTAGTATGCATGAAGTTATACCCATAATCCAACAGCTGGTTCTGAATCCACAACACTTGACCACAACATGCTGCTGCAGCCACATATTCTGCTTCAGTTGTAGAGTTAGCCACCACTGTTTGTTTCTTGCATTGCCAAGATATTAATCTGCTCCCAAGAAATTGACATCCACCAGTTGTGGATTTCCTATCAAACTTGTCACCACCATAATCACTATCTGAATATGCAATCAGCTCCAATGGTGAATCTTTTGGGTACCACAAACCAAGATCTGGATAACATCTTAGATACCTAAAGATTCTCTTCACAGCATAAAGGTGACATTCTTTGGGAGTCACTTGATGGCGTGCACATGCACACACAGCAAACATGATATCAGGTCTGGAAGCAGTAAGATACATCAAGGATCCAATCATGGATCTATAATGCCTGACATCAACATCTTTCCCATCTCCAATCTTTCCCCAAGGGTGTTCTCTATCCATAGGAGTAGAAGCCCTCTTTTCATGTGGAGAAAAGCCAAACTTCTTCAAGATTTCAGCAACATATTTATCTTGGGAGATGAAGATACCATCTTCTTTCTGCTGAACTTGTAAACCAAGAAAGAAGTTCATCTCCCCATAGCACTCATCTTGAATTTGTCTGTCATGAGCTTGGAGAAATCCTCACTCATCTTTGGATCAGTAGACCCAAAAATGATATCATCAACATAGACCTGCACAAGCAACACATCTTTGCCTTTCTTCTTTGTAAATAGTGTCTGATCTATGGTGCCCCTCTTGAATCCATTGTCCACCAAATAGGTAGACAAAGTACCATACCATGCTCTAGGGGCTTGATGAAGGCCATACATAGCCTTTTTGACCCTATACACTTTGTCTGGATGTTCAGGATCCTCAAAACCAGGAGGTTGCATGACATAAACTTCTTCAACAATGGTGCCATACAAGAATGCACTCTTTACATCCATTTGATAGACTGTAAAGCCCATGCAAGATGCATAGGCTAGAAAAATCCTAATAGCCTCAATCCTTGCAACTGGTGCAAAGACTTCTTCATAGTCTATCCCCTCCTCTTGTGTATAACCTTGAGCCACTAACCTTGCCTTGTTTCTGACCACAATACCTCTTTCATCTCTTTTGTTCCTGAGAACCCATCTTGTCCCAATTGGTCTGACATATCTAGGACAATCAACCAGCTCCCAAACATCCTGAATAGCAAATTGGTGAAGCTCATCTTGCATTGCTTCCACCCAACTTGGTTCTTTAAGAGCATCAAATATCTTCTTGGGTTCTTCTTGTGACAGAAAACATGCAAACAAACATGCTTGTACAAGAGGGGTATCAACCTTCTTGTGTATATTGGCAATAAATCCACCAAGACTTTGATGGGATCTTCTTGTCTGAACTGGAGTCATAACATCACCAATGATCTGAGATGGGGGGTGATTCTTCATTGTGGAAGTGAGAACTCCTCCTTCAAAAAGTCTGGTGTCCTCAACTTCACGCTCCATGTTGCCAATATCTTCTTCATCAGACTCTCTTTGATCAACAGGGATCTCTTCATGGACATTGGAAGGTCCACCTTGTTCAAAATTTGAAGAGAAAAGATGTGCAAAGGTGTTGTCAACGTCTGAACCTTGTTTGTCAGCGCTTGGGCTAACAACGCTTGAACTGTTGTTGTCAACGTCTGAGCCATCAACGTCTGAATTGCTCTTGTCAGCGCTTGATTTGCCTTTGTCAGCGCCTGAAGAACCATGCATGTTTGTATCTGGTGGTATTTGGAAACCACCATTATCTTGTCCAGCAGCAGCAGCAGCAAAAGCATCAGTCCAAATGGGAATTGTGACATATTCAAATGTAGGAGATGCCTTTTCTGCTTGTGATCCAACCCTATCATCAACCTGTGTACCTGAAACATGAACAACTTGTTCCTCCACAACATTTGAAGTTACCTTCATAATGTCTGGATTAGTGACAGGCATATAATTTAAAGTTCTAGATAAGGGTTCCAAATCAAACAACCAATTAGGACCACTTTCAGGATCACTAGGTTTATTCTCTAAGAACCTAACATGTACTCTTTCAACAATACGTTTGTCCTCCTTAAGATAAACCCTATAACCCTTGCTCTGCACTGAATACCCCATGAAGTAACCTTCATCATCTTTTGCACTAAATTTCCCTAAGGCATCACTAGTGTCTAAGACTACTACGTGACATCCAAAAGGTCTGAGAAAACCAATATTAGGCTTTCTTCCCCAAAGTAACTCATAAGGTGTCTTGTTCTGAATTTTGTTAACCAATGCTCTATTTTGCACATAACATGCTGTATTAACAGCCTCAGCCCAAAAGGCTATGGGAAAGTGAGCATCAGCCAACATTGTTCTGGCTGCTTCAATTAGGGTTCTATTCTTCCTTTCAGCAACCATATTTTGTTGTGGGGTTCTAGCAATACTAAACTGCCTAGTAATTCCCTTCCTGGCACAAAAATCATCTAGCTTCTTGTTCCTAAATTCTCCACCATTATCACTCCTAAGCATCTTAACCTCATTGCCAGACCTTTTCTCAATTTGAGTGATAAATTCAATAAGAACATCAGCTGTGTCACTCTTCATAGCTAGAAAGAATGTCCAAGTAAACCTAGAAAAGTCATCAGTGACAACAAAACAATATGACTTGCCATTCAAACTTTCTATATTAGTTGGACCAAAGAGGTCCATGTGAAGCATATGAAGAGGTCTGGAACTAGTATGCACCTGTTTGGACTTAAATGAGCCCTTGTGCTGCTTGCCTTTAAGACATGCAACACAAGAGTGGTCATTATGGAAGGCCTTTTCAGGCAAACCATCAACGAAACCAAGCCTCACAAGTCTATTTATATTTTTAAAGTTTATGTGCCCTAGTCTCCTGTGCCACAAATTACTTTCATCTACTGAGGCCTTAGCATAAAAACAAGACATATTTGTATTCACTTTAATCCCATTTAAATTGACATTGTATATGTCCTTATGCCTAGGTGTTCTATACTCAATATACTTCTCATCGGGGATCTTAAAATCCTTGCTTAACACCAAACACTCAGTATCAGTGAAAAGAACCTTATTTTTGTTATCACACACTTGTGATACACTAAACAGATTATAGTCCAGTTCTTTTACCAGGAAGACATTCTCAAAACGTAGATTATTGGTGAGAAGGGTTCCTTTGCCTGTGATGGTGCCGTAGCCCCCTCCAATGTATACCTTATCACCATCTTTAATAGGAGAGAAGTTCGTCAGATAGTCTTCCTTTCCTGTCATGTGCCTTGAGCATCCACTATCCCAATATCCATAGTCATTGATCTGCTTTTGAATGCCCTGCACATAAAGAAAACAAATTAGTTTTCTTTGGGAACCCAAGTCTCAGAAGACTTGGTTTCATCTGGTTGTTCAATAAGAACAGACTTAGTTCTCACAACAACCCCATTCTCATCCCTTTTAGGATGAAATACCCAGTTAACCCCAATTGGTTTTGTAATGACTTTTGAAATATAGTTAAACCTGTTGCAAGTCATTGAAATTCCATTATTATTAGGGTTTTGATCTTTCTTGGGTCTCCATGTTAAGCTTGAAGAAGCTTTAGACCCCTTACCTTGTGGCTGCAAATACTTAGGTCAGGTCACGTTTCTGTCAGCGTTGAATTTTGTCCTGTCAACGCTGAATTTACCCTTATCAGCGTTGAACCTAGGGTTTGCTACAGGAACCCATTGCCTATTTGACCAGGTATTTGTCTTTTGAAAAGGTCTTTGTCCATGAGTGTTAGACCTTCTAGTAAAGAATGGGGCTGGTCTAATCACTTGTGGACTTTGCTGCACACCAGGTCTGGGTCTGACAACGTTTGACTTCCTAACAACGTTGACTTTCTTCCTATCAGCACTGAAATTGTTCCTATCAGCGCTGACTTTGGGAGCGTTGACACATTTGTATGCCAAATGTGAAAAGCTACCACAAGTATAACAGGCTTTCTTAGACACATTCTTAGGTCTAGAAGCAAAGAAACCTGTTCCATGATTGTTAACTTGGCTCTTGGGTGACCTATTATTTCTATACATCTCTGCATATTTAATGGTAGGTCTTCTAACAGTGTTGGAGCCTAGGTCAACAGCTTTACCAGTAACTGGGTGTGTGACCTTAATGGGTGGGGATTCAATGGGACTTTCACACAGCAAACCTCCCTTAACAAATAAAGTAGGGTTAGCTTTCTTCCACTCATTTAGGTCAGTCAGTTTTTGTTGATACTCTTCTACTGGGGTGACAACTCTTGGTGGAGGAATAAATTCCTCTTCTTGGCATTCTGGAATACCAGTCCAAGATAAATCCTTTCTAAGGACACCATAGAAGTCACCAGCTGGTGGTGGAACCAAAGAGTAATCATTCTCATTCATCCCAAGCCCAGTCATATCCTTAGGATCTCTTTGTTTAGCTACACAGTCTCCTAGGGCTTGGGTGGCTCTATCAAATCTTTGAATCTTGAGGTCAACATTATCTTTATTCTTAATGGCCTCATCTAACTTAGCCTGTAGGTCTTTATTGACTTTTGACATGATATTTCTAACATCCATACTACCCTCTAGCTCATGTTTTAAGATATTTATCTTATCTTTTAAATCAAATTCCATTTTCTTGTATTCAGAAACGGTTTTCTCAGTTTCAGTAAGAGCTAGTTGGTATTTGGATAATTTACACCTTTCAGTGCTCATATCCTCTTTTAGTTTGAACACTTCTTTGTTAAGTCTGTCAGTGTTTAACCTACAACCTTTGCTACAAAAAGCATCATCATATACCTCATTATCAGATGAAGAGGAGGAGTGTGCCATGAGAGCATATTCAACATGCTCTTCTTCTTCAATGTTAGCAATCAAAGCTTTGTCCTCTTCAGCATCCTTGGCCAGATAGCTCCAATCCCATCCAGTACCATCAATTCCTTGAACTGCAACCATGGCTTTGGATTCTTGAGCTTTAACAACCTGACTTGAGGGTTTGCCAGCATCAGATCTTCTAGGAGATCTGCATTCCCTCATGAAGTGCCCCATGCGATGACAGTTGTAGCACTCAACTTTGGATTTATCAAATCCAGCAGTGTCTTTAGCATTGAAGGTCATCTTCTTCTTGAACCTCCTATTCCACCTATCTGCTCTTATACTAGCAAGAGCCATGTTCCACTTGATGTCCATCTCTTCCAAGTGTTCATCACTTATCTGCTCAAGGTCCTCATATGTAATCACTGAACCATTGGGCAAAGAAGCAATGTAAGCACAAACAGTATCCAAATCCAAGCTAGCAGGTTTAACTCTTGGTGAGTCATTCATGAATGTGTCAGCGTCTGAAAAGGAGACGTTGACAGGACTTGTTCCAGCGCTGACAAACGGTGATCCAGTAACTGGATGCATAAAAGAGTCCTGCTGATTGAATTGACCTTCACTATGAGAAAAGAAGGCCATGTTGCTGGTGCTAGCTTTGCTTGAAAGAGTTTCATCTTCCAACAATCTTATTTTGTTGTAGATGTCATCAAACGAAGAGCTCTTGTGAGTATTATTGGCAAGAATAGATCTTGCCTCAATCTTCCATGTCTCACCAAGACTTTTCAGAAAAGTAGCATTGATGTCAATATCACCAACTTGTGTCCCCATGAAGGACAATTTGCTTGTGATGTCAAGCAATCTGCTTCTCACACTGCTCAGTTTCTCATTGGGCTGAGCTTTGAAGACAGCATAATCATGCAGAAGTTGCTTTTTCTTTTCTTCCTTAGTTTCTGCATTACCACCATATGCAACTTCAATTGCTTCCCAAAGATCCTTAGCAGATTCATAGCTTCTATATTTGTGCTGATTTTCTTGTCCCAGAGACACTTTCAGAATATTTAGGGCTTTCATGTCAGCCCTTTTCTTTGCAATATCTTCAGCACTGACAGCTCTACCATCTCCAGGTTTTTCTTTCTTATCTTCATCAGGACATCCTTCAACAGCTGTTCTTGTCGCAATGGCATTCAGAATCTTTTGAGCTTTATTGAATGAGTTTCCATATTCAATAATGTCCCAGAGTGTGTAGTCAAAGATCCCCAGATATTGTTCAAAGTTGAACCTCCATAAGTCAAAGTTGGTTGCATCAAGCATGGGAATCTTGATGTTTGGTAAGGGTGAAGAGGAGGACATGATGTTTGCTTCAGACATGATGTTTTTAGGGTTTTGAGAAAATTAGGGTTTTGGTGTTCGTATATCGTTCTGGTGTTCTTCAAAGATCAAAAGTTCCTCAACAAGCTCTGATACCACTTGTTGATCCCAAACTTAGATCGATTAGCTTTGTGTATACGAGATTAGATCAAGTATAACACGTAGAGAAACCTTTGTTATATGCTTTGTGAATCTAAGTATTATGCGGAATTTAATACTTAAACAAGAACACGAGATGTAAACAATACTTTCACTTTGATTATCAATGTCAAACTTGCTTACAATGAAAGATGTTTACGAACGAAAAACTTAATGAAAACTTGATATTAAACATTAACCTAAAGGCCTTCTTTTATAGACTAAGAAGCCTTGTACAATAAGCTACGTATCAACTATTCTAGGTAAAGATAAACATAGAAAATACATTGTCGTTTCTATCCTTACTAGAAGTATTCTAGAATATAATAAACGTGTAGCTCACATCTTCCATCAGTGCTTGTCTTCAATCTGTCAACGCTTGACTTTAACTTGTCAACGCTTATGCTGTCAGCGCTCACTTTGCTCTTGTCAACGCTTGAGTTGTTCTTGTCAGCGTTCAAGTGATCTGGCCTTAATTTATTCCCAACACCGGATTCACAAGTAGCTCTTGACACTCTACTCAAACAACAACAAGAAGCTACTACAGCAGCTGCCCAAGGTGGTTTTGAGTTCCCCTTGGCTGAGCCTACTGATAAATCTGCTCCTGGTACCCCAGCTTCAGCTCCTAGTGCTAGCTTATCACCTACTGGTACTCCGGCTAGTGAGTCTACTTCCAATACTCGTTTCTTTAGTCCTTCTGATTTGGGGAACCATCAAAAGAAGTCTTCTACCAAGCTGGATGATATTCATAAACAACCAGTAGATGGGATTTTCAACACGGCCTCATATGATGTTGATTTTGTTGGTGATCCCAATAACTTGGCACCAGAAGTGGAGGTCACTTCCAATCCAGTCTTGCAATCACACAAAGATCATCCTACCACTCAAATCATTGGAGATCCTGGTTCTACTGTCAAGACACGCAGAATGCAGCAGAAGGCCTCGTCTGATCATCATGCTCTTGTGAGCTATATTGAAGATCAAAAGCGTAATAATCATACGGACTTTCAACACTGTTTGTTTGCTTGTTTTCTTTAACAGGTGGAACCTAGGTCAGTTTCTCATGCCCTTGAGGATCAAAGTTGGGTGGAGGCTATGCAGGAGGAAATGCAGCAATTCTTGTTTCAGAATGTTTGGGTTCTGGTTGACTTACCGGATGGAAAGACAGCTATCAATACCAAATGGATTCTAAAGAACAAGAAGGATGCACGGGGAATTGTCGTGAGGAATAAAGCTAGGCTTGTCGCACAAGGCCA
Organism: Glebionis coronaria; assembly: GCA_025667525.1. NCBI lineage: Eukaryota > Viridiplantae > Streptophyta > Magnoliopsida > Asterales > Asteraceae > Glebionis > Glebionis coronaria. Next base: position 424,564,689 of record CM046879.1, on the reverse strand, counting down.
CACTCAAATTGAGGGCATTTACTACACTGAAGTTTTTGCTCGGGTTGCAAGGATAGAGGCCATTCATCTGTTTTTGGCCTTTGCTTATTATGTGGGCTTTACGGTGTTTCAGATGGATGTCAAGAGTGCATTTCTCTATGGCAAAATGGACGAGGAGGTGTATGTCACTCAACCTAAGGGCTTTTTAGATCCACTTCATCCCAAGAAAGTTTACAAGGTGGTCAAGGCTCTTTATGGATTACATCAGGCTCCTAGAGCTTGGTATGAGCGTCTTTCCACTTTCTTGTTGAAGAATGGTTATAGAAGGGGTACTATTGATAAAACACTATTTCTTCGGAGGAATACCAAGGACATTATTCTTGTTCAGGTCTATGTGGACGACATTATCTTTGGTTCTACGAGGAAGGAATGGTGTGATGAGTTTGAACACTTAATGATAGGCGAATTTCAGATGAGTGCGATGGGAGAACTTTCTTTCTTCCTTGGTCTTCAGGTCAAGAAACAATCGGATGGGATTTTCATCAGTCAAGACAAATATGTTCATGAGATTCTTCAGAAGTTTGACATGGATCCTCTTAGACCCGTAGCAACTCCTTATGAAGTTGCTAAAATAAAACTAAAGAATGAGCCAGACCCCCTGGTCAATGTTCACATGTACAGGTCTATGATTGGCTCCCTCATGTATTTGACTGCATCACGTCTGGACATCATGTTTGTAGTAAGTGCTTGTTCTAGACACCAGGTGACTCCAATGGTTTCAAACTTAAATGCAGTGAAGAAGATTTTCAAGTATATCAAGGCTCAACCTTAATTGGGCTTATGGTATCCTAGAGAATCACCTTTTGTTCTAGAAGCATATTGTGATAGTGACTATGCTGGTGCTAATACTGATAGAAAGTCTACTACTGGTGGTTGTCAATTCTTGGGTCGTCGACTTATTTCATGGCAATGCAAGAAACAGACAATAGTAGCTACTTCTTCAACAGAAGCTGAATACGTTGCTGCTGCTAGTTGTTGTGGACAAGTTTTGTGGATCCAAAATCAGATGTTGGATTATGGTTTCAATTTTATGAACACCAAAATTTTTATTGACAATCAAAGCACTATTTGCATTGTGAAGAATCCTATTTTTCATCAGCGGACGAAGCATATTGAAATTCGGCATCATTTTATACGGGATGCCAATGAGAAGAAGCTGATACAGGTTCTTAAAGTTCATATGGATGATAATGTTGCTGATTTGCTGACTAAAGCATTTGATGGTCCTCGGTTTAACCACTTGGTGGTTCATATTGGGATGGTCAATCCTTGAGGTCTAGGATTGAGGGGAGGCTAAGCCTAAGGGGAGGCTTTGTGTACATATTCTTAGGACAGACTAACGTATTGATAGATTTTAACAACATATTTTATTGGTTCTGGTAGTGTGTGGTACTTCTGGTGGAGGATTTTGCTCACTTCTGGTGGATATGGTCTTACATGACTGGCTTCTGGTCCTCATTGGTCAGCTTCTAGTCATAAATGGAAGCTTCTGGTGCACTTTCTAATCCAATGTATGAGTCCCAAGTCTGGGAGTTGGGATGCTTTCCCTGGTCTTATTTGCTTAGCCCAGGGTAGAGTTTTTAACTTTTCTCGTTATCTCTTTGAGGGGATGGTTAGTAATTTATCTAATGCTGGGTCTAGAAAGAAGTTTCTTATGTATCCTAGGTTTCTTCAGCAAATACTGGTTTGCATTCCTCGTGATAGGACTGAGCATGTGCCGTCTAAGCTTACTACAAAAGTGTATTACAATATGGTCCATGGGTTTACTGGGGAGTGGAGGCCCCTGACTGAGGTCATGTTGGGACTGGCTCAGGGTCCTATGGGTGAGGAGGAGGAGGCTCTTGAGTTTGTTGTGATTGATGATGACCCGATGGAGGAGGAGGCTCCTACTGGTGGTCCTTCTCATGTGGTTGAGGAGGAGCTGGTTGAGGAGGTGGTGGTTGAAAAACCATCCCCCTCCAAGGCTGGTCCTTCTTCAGTACCACCAAAGTCTCCATTTGTGGAGACTCCACCTCCTAGTCCTGCTCCACACTCGGCTGATAAACCTTTTGGTACTAGTACTCCACAGGTTGACCCATATGTTACTTCGGGCTCCAATGAAGCTTTCCCTGACCCAAGTTCTCTTGGTGGGCAGGCGGAGGAGCCTACTACACTTATGTCTTTACTTGATCTTATGCGCAGGTATCATGAGAGGCTGGTTTCATTGGAAGCTGATTTGAACCAACACCGGAAACTTACTAGGGAGTTTGTTCTTCCTCTGGCTGATCGCATCAAAGCTTTGGAAACTCAGCAACGACGCCAAAAGAAGCGTGTGATCCATTCAGATTCTGATGAGGATGGTACGGAGCATGTTGAGGATGGTTTGACATTATTGGCAAAGGATGCATTTGCTGATAAAGTGTATGATGATTTGCCGGTTCCTCTGACATCCTCCAGTGTTCCTTCTCCTGGTGCTATTCCCACTCCTATGGATGGTGATTCTAGTCCTGCTGCTGGTTCCAATGCTGGTCCCTCCCATGATTCAAAGGGCAAGGCCCCAATGACTGATGCTCCCTCACCCTCTCGCAAACGTACCCACAGACAGCTCGAAGAGGAAAGGCTAGGTGAGGAGGCTGCTCAACGGCTTCAGGCCGAGATTGATGAAGCTGATATGGCCGCGGAAAAGGAGCTTCGACAGCGGAGGCGTGAACAAGTTCAGCACGATGCAATGCATTGGAGTGATAGTGAGTGGATGCAGGTGTTGACTATTCTCACCAGGGATTATGCTCAGTTTACAGATCTTTTGGGTGACGATGTTGATGAGAACAATTGTATTCCGCGAGCCCTGGTATTGATGCGCAAGCACCAGTTGGCGCTTGCTGCACAGCTTCGGGAAAAGAGAAAGAACAGACCTTTATCGAGGACTGAGGAGCGCAAGCAGATGCAGCGCTATGTGAAGTATCAGTCTGCTACTCATTTTAATGCTCCTTGGAAGTGGGACAGGGTTCGGGCTTTAACATTTGATGAGCTCAAGGAACTTTATGAGCGTATGGTTAAGCGACAGAGTCAACCAATTCCAGAAAGATTTATTTACCATCCTCGTGGTGTGACCTCTTCTTCGCCTGCTGCTCCTACTGGTCCTTCATCTGCTCCTACTCCTGGTTCTACTGCTAGTCCTTCGGGTTTTGTTGCTACTTCAGTTGGTACTTCTACTTCTCCTTTGGTTGCTCCTATGGGTTCTTCTGCTGGTCCTGCTACCACCACCACTCATACTTCTACCACCACACCTGTTACTACCACCACCACACATGCTACCGCCACCACCTTTGCTACTACAACCACCACAACTGCTACCCCTGATATGGCATCACCAACACCACCGGTTCCTGGAACTCAACCACTTCCTACTTCTGATGCAGCTCCTATTGATCCGATGGGTGGGCAAACTCATGAGTCTACTTCTCCTGCTCCCACTGCTGCTGCTGAGATCAAGGTAAAGGTTGAACCCACGCCAAGTGATTCCACACCTAGACGTTCGCTTCGCCAGAAACAAGCTCGACGTGTTCGCCGTGGTAAGACAGTCCCTTATGAGAAGCGTGATCCTGAGAATTTGATTGATGCGGCTTCTGACAGTGATTCTGACTTACCTTTGGGAAATGGGAACATTACTGGTTACACGGTTGAGCGTTCCACAACTCTTCCTGGTGTGGTATCCCATAGAATTACTTTGAGTGATGGGTCTGTGCATTTGGCTTCGGGTTTGCAGGGTGTGTTATCGTGGGTTGATCGTATGGATCTTATGGCGTTATATGGGTTAGTGGATTCTAGCATGCCATTTGACCCCATGGTTGTGTCTTCATGGCCTGGTCTGCGTATCTGGGCTGATCTTAAGCTGATGTTTGATGCACCTCCTCATGCTCCTGTTTCGGGTATATGGAAGGATCAAATGCAATGGGTGATTCAGCGCTGGAAGTTATATGCAAGATGTGGTGTGCATATGTTGGAATTAGAATCTGGTCATATGGTTTTTATGCTGACAGATGTGGAGTATCCTTTGACAATTTCTTCGATGGAGGCGATGTTGGCTAGTCATTTTCAAATTTCCAATGCTCCATCAGGAAATGAGTCCTCTATGGCCACGACATTGGTGGAAGGTATTCAGGCGCGTTTGATAGCAGATAAGAAGGCTGCTTCTAGTTTGTGATGTGATTGGGTTGTAAGTGTTTATGTTTTGTATTTTTGTTTATTTGTTCTTCTTTCCATTCTTTTCGCCAATATGTACAGTGATTGGTGAATTTCATTCTTTATAGTTAAAAAAAATAATAATAATAAACATTAAAAATTAGACTAACTTAAAACAATTTATAAAAAAAAACAGAAAAATATACTTTTTATATAATATCTGCTTATACTTTTCACATATCTTGGATTTTATACTTGTGACTATGATACCATTTGCTACTTCACATTGTGGGTTCTGGTTACTGAATTCTGCTTATGCTGGTTACTGGTTTCACTTGGTGTTGGACGTGGTCCACACAACAAATGGTTCTCAACTTACCATGTCTAATCGACAAGAAAAAGTTGATTCACCTTGAGGGTACGGCTCCTGGTGCGATTCTTAAATCCGTTGATGGTTGCCAGGTTACCCAAAACTGGATGGTTTTCACTTTCCATAGTCTTGGACTGAAAAGTGGCTAATCCAAGGGGGTATGGCTCTTGGTAAAGATCTTATCAAATCTGTTGATAGCTGTAATAGCTTGCTTAAAGCTATAGGGTTTTCAACTCACCGATGCTTCATTGCTAAGAGTTGGCGAGTCCAGAGGGGTACGACTTCTGGTAAAGACGCATCAAATCCGTTGACGGCTGTGATGGTTTGCCTAAAATCATCAGGGTACTCCCACTCACCATTGATTCACGTTCTAAGAGTTGGGCTGGGTTCTACTCTCCCAGGGTGATGCTTATTCCACCAGAAAGACTGGCTAGCCCAAGAGCGAGCAGCTACTTGGTAAAGGCTCATCAAATCTGCTCATGTTGCTGAAAAGATTCAACACGATGCTGATTTGTTCCAAGCTTTGGAGAAGCTTCTAGTGTTTCATGTTGCGGCGGTTACTCTGATTCTTATCTTTCTGATGCTGCTATTTGTTTTGCTGATACAATCCTCGGGCTTTGTTTGCACGTTTTCCAGGAAACTTGAACTCAACACGTCAAATTCAAGATTAGGGGAGGATTGTTAGGACCATTGTAATAGTTAAATGTAATAGGTAGACTAGGAGGTATGTAGTTCCTCCTGGTCCTAGTAGTAGTAGGAGCAAGTCCTGCTCCTGGTCCTAGTCGAAGTTAAACTTTATTATTTACTTAATATTCTGTTAGGATATGCATGAGATATGTTAGGAAAGGATATGCATATCAGTTTTACACGTTTTCTTTAATGCTGTATTAGGGTTTCCTTGTAGTATAAAAGGAACCTTAGGCAGAAGGGTTATGGACACCTTCACCAAACGTAGTTCTAGTCATTATCAATATTAGAAATCCTTAGAAAGGATCAAGTCTTTATAGTTATTATGTTCTCCTTGATTATATTTGTATTCTACATTCATATTGTGTATAGAGTCTCTTCGTGATTTGACTTGTGATTACAGAAGTCATTCACCGGTCCTGACAGGCTGCAAGATCTACATCTAGTAGACCCAACAATGTGGATGGGGGGTCATCAGCAGAAGTATTGTACGAACACTGTTTTGTACAGTTACGACCAGAAATAAGAAGCCAATTAGTACCGGCCACAGCGCCGCTCATTGGTTTTAGTGGAGACACCATCTGGCCAATAGGGCAACTGCGTCTGCTTGTAACCATTGGGAATGAAGAGCACTCCACCACTGCGTGGATGAACTTTATAGTGATACGCTCACACTCTCCATACAATAGGATCATAGGCAGACCAGGTATTCTAGCCATACGGCCGGTACCTTCCACGACACACGGAATGATCAAATTCCCTGTGGAAGGAGGAATTGTCACCATCTACAACACAATCGTACCAGCATCCGAGTGTCATGCCGTGACAACACCGGTTCCACCTGTTCCACCAAGGATGGATCACCACCTCCCAATTGGAGGGTGGCAATACATCCTGATTACCCAGACAAGAGGTGTCCATAGGGGGAACGCTCTCGGATAACGGCAAGAGGGCCATGTGCTCTCTCTTGAAGGCAAATTTAGATATAATCGCATGGGAGCCCAAGCATATGACGGGCGTACCATGCGCGATAGCAGAACATAAGCTCCAGATTCGCCAGGGGTACCAACCCGTTAAGCAAAAGAAGCGCGGTCAGGCACCTGAACGCAGCCAAGTGATACTGGATGAGGTATGGAAACTAGTGGACGCAGGTATCATGCACGAGGTATACTACCACGAGTGGTTATCCAATCCAGTCATGGTCAAAAAGCATGACGGAAGTTGACGCATGTGTGTGGATTTCACGGATCTGAACAAAGCCTGTCCACATGATTGTTACCCGTTACTGGAGATTGACTGTAAGGTGGAATCCCTATGTGGATATCCCTTTAAGTGCTTCTTAGACGCATATAAAGGATACCACCAGATCCAGATGGCGGAAGAGGATGCAGAGAAGACAGCGTTCCATACTAGTCAAGGGGTATACTGTTATACAAAAATTTTGTTTGGACTAAAGAACGTCGGTCTAACATACCAGCGGCTTGTGGACAAAGCCTTTGACTCACAGATAGGCCGTAACCTGGAGGTCTATGTGGATGACTTAGTCATCAAAAGTCATACGGAGGATGCACTTCTCCGGGATATCCAAGAGACGTTTGACACATTGAGGAGGATTAATATGAAGCTAAATCCAAATAAATGCACGTTTGGGGCAACGGAAGGAATGTTCCTTGGATGTATGATTGATCCAAATGGCATCAAACCTTGCCCAGAAAAAAACGGACGCAGTAATACAACTACCATCCCCTCAGACACGGAAAGAGGTGCAGTCCCTAAATGGGAAGCTGGCCGGGCTAAATAGGTTCTTATCAAAGTCCGCAGAGAAGTCACTCCCCTAATTCAAAACACTCAAGAAGTTCATTAAGAAGGGAGACTTCCGGTGGAAAAAGGAAGCGGAGGAAGCCTTTGGTCAACTCAAGCAACACCTCGCATCTCTCCCCATGCTAGTAGCTCCCCGGCCAAAGGGGGAGCTCATTATGTATCTATCAGCCACACATGGAGCAATAAGTGCGGTACTTATGACGGATAGGGACACAGTCCAAACTCCGGTCTACTTCATAAGTAGAACACTGCAAGGGCCGGAGTTGAATTACTCCCCTATGGAAAAATTGGTTTTGGCACTAGTGTTTGCTACAAAACGGTGGCGCCGATACTTTCAGGCGCACCCAATTGTAGTCATTACTGACCAACCAATAAAACAAGTCATCTCTAGACCGGATGTGGTAGGTAGGCTACAAAAGTGGAGCATTCTATTGGGAGAACACAACATATCTTATAGACCAAGGACGGCTGTTAAAGGCCAAATCTTGGCGGATTTCTTGATAGAAAAGCCGGATGAAGAAGGACCAATCGTAAAACAAGACGAAACTCCAGCAGAACCATGGGTGTTATTCACTGACGGATCTTCGTGTACGGATGGGTCAGGAGCTGGTCTCATCCTTACGAATCCGGAAGGAATGGAGTTTACGTACGCCCTTCGCTTTGAGTTCACAGCCACCAATAATGAGGCAGAATATGAAGCATTGATTGCGGGTTTAAAAATCACCGCTCGAATGGGAGTCCACAACCTTGAGGCCTACGTGGACTCGCGGCTTGTCGCGAACCACATTCTGGGAGGATATATAGCTAAGGAGGATAACATGGTCCGATACTTGGAGAAATTCAAGTCACTCATCTCGGCTTTCAGCAAGTTTTCTATCAAGCAGGTACCAAGGGGTGAAAACAAGAAGGCGGACGCTCTTAGCAAGATCACGTCTACAAGTTTCGCCCACTTATCCAAGCAAGTCTTGGTGGAAATACTCAAGGAAAAGTCTATAACATAAGGGGAGGTCGCTGCTATAGTTGAGGAGGACGGACCTACATGGATGACCCTGATCATCAACTATTTGACTAATGAAACCCTTCCGGACGAGGAAAAAGCGGCACGGCGCATCAGAAGGAAGTCGCAGCACTTCGAGCTTCGAGAAGGTATCCTGTATAAGCGCTCTTTCTTGCAGCCGTGGTTGCGGTGTGTGGGACCACGTCAGGCCACTTATGTGATCAATGAGATACATGAAGGGTTATGCGGCATGCACACGGGCTCCTGATCCGTGGTGGCTCGAGCCCTACGCACAGGATATTATTGGCCTACCATGCATAGGGACGCACGCGACATGATTTGCAAGTGTAGTGATTGCCAAGTGCACAGACTAGTGTCGCGACATCCGCAACAGGAACTTACACCTATTACATCCCCATGGCCATTCTATAAGTGGGGGATCGACATTGTAGGACCATTTCCTGTAGCTGCGGGGGGAGTTAAGTTCTTGATTGTCGCAATGGACTACTTTACACGTTGGATAGAGGCCAAGGCAGTCAAATCCATCACAGGCAAACAAGTTAAAAAGTTTGTTTGAGAGAACATCGTGTGCCGCTTTGGCTTACCAGGAGAAATCATCTCGGACAACGAGAAGCAGTTCGCGGATAATCCATTCAAAGACTGGTGTGCGGCATTGAATATCAAACGGCGCTTCGCGTCTGTTAAACACCCGCAGACAAATGGTCTTGTGGAACAGGAAAACAGAAGTTTGGGAAATGGCATCAAGGCACGCTTGGAGGAACGAAGTGCCAAATAGGTGGACGAAGTATCGCATGTTCTATGGGCGCATACGACTATGATCAAAACAGCCAACGGGGACACTCCATTCGCATTGGCTTACGGTACTGAAGCTGTTATACCAGCAGAAATAGGAATGCCTACCATCCGCACGACGGAGGTTAATGTCGTCACGAACGACGAGCAACTCCGAATCAATCTGGATTTGTTGGCGGAAAAAAGGGAGATAGCGGCTATCAATGAGGCCAAGTCCAAGGCCAAAATGAAGGCTTATTATGATGCCAAGGTTAAAGGTGTTTCTTTTCGACCGGGAGATTATAGTCATATGGATTTAGTTATTATAATATGCCATGTCTCATTCATATGCATTCATTCAATCACCGTACATGTACTATGCGCCTCTAGGCGGGGTAAGAGGATTAAATGAACCTACTAATTCAACTTGTCGCATAAGAGGGATGCAACCCCAGCGACGCGGATCATGTATCCTTACTAGACACCTTACTCACAAGACGTTGTGATAAGTTTCTGTATGCTGTACTCACGCAGTGCTTTGCATAGTAAAGACGCACGTCGCACGTCTAGTAAATTATAGACTTGATTGTATTTTTTTTAGTAAGACGTGACATGTCATGCAATATAGGTATATGATATCCAACAAAAAAATACACAAGTTTCACAATCATAACAAAATGGCCGTGGTTATCATGGATTTACTTGCATACATATGACAGTTATTTCACACATCAGTCTTAGCCGTGTACATACACGGACAAATAAAAGATACAAATGTTTACAAGGTAAATTACAACGGAGGTAGGAACTCCCCTATATCCTTCTTCCCTTCTTCAATCATGGCGCGGAGGGCCTCCCCGCGAGCATTCTTCCCATCCTGTGCCTTGATTGCATTCGCATCCAATGCCTAAGCAAGCAGTTTTTCATATTTCATTACCTTCGACACGGAGTCATAGGTAGGCAAGGTCAGTTGGATGTGATCAGAAGTAAGCTTGGACATTACTACCTCGTTAGGAGCATCCTTCAGCGCCTCCAGCTCGTCTAAAATAGGATGTTGGATTTCATCAAGTGCATCCATTGACGCGGTTATCTTGTCCGCAACTGAAGGGTTGTGGTAGGCGTGATGGGTAATATCTTCATTCTTACCTATCAATTCTGTAGCTTGGACCAAGACCTCGTGCCTACCACGGTCAATCCCATTCGAAACGACGCCTGCGAATGCTTGCAACAGGTACAGAGCTTCCATAACCTTACTCACGGTAAGGCGCATTCCCTGACCAATCATCCACCTGCCCCCAGCTATGGCAGATAGCAAAGGAGGACACATCCTTTCAGCACAATCCGTGGCCATCTTGCTTAGCTCCTCCTCAGCTGTCGCAGCTTGCTCATCCAAATTAATCCGCGCTTGGGTTAGCTCATCCTTCAGCGCGTCGTGCTCTTGTGCGATGTTGAATGCTTGTACGGTTACAGCTTTGGTAGAGGCTTCGGCTGCGGACACCTCCATATGGCACTTAGAGTTATCACATGGATAATGTGTTTTTTTCCTTGTGTAAAAAAAAACATTCATGTTGAAAGCATACCTTCTCGTTGGATGCGGCTACAAGGGCCTCAAGTTCGGCGATGCGTTTTTCCCAAGTGTTGGCATGATGGGCCTGCTCCTTCACGGTGGACTCTGCTGTAACCAACGCCGTTTGCAAGGACGCGATGGTCTTCTCGTGCTTCACAACTAGTGCTTCACGACGAGCTATCCTTTTGTCTGCACGCTTCACATTCGCCAAGGCCTTGATCAGACGACGTATTAAGGCGGCACCCACTGTCACTTGGTGTGCGGATGACACATCAAACTGCTCCAGCAAGGACTCATGGTCTAGTTCGTCCAAGTCTTGAGCCAGGGCTGGAGGAGTGATATGCTCGATAAATTCCGTGCACTCAGACTCCGCCTCCAACCTTGTTAAACTGGATAAATTCCATGCTGGGCGCAGGCTGTTCTCTAGTCCTTCAGGAAGTGGCTCCTCGGCATGTGTTACAGGAGGGGATGGAGGTCTTATTGATGTCGTGGGGGAAGGTTCCCTTTCCACCTCTTCCTCTTGGGCTACTGTCGACGGATCCGCCCTGTTATTGACAAATTAATTTTGTTAAGGCATTCTATCCTTGAAAGAAAAAAAAAGGATAAAGAATGAGAAGGTGCTTACGTGGTACCAGTTGTAGGTTTCGGGACGGTAGGAGCTACGGTACTCACGGGGGTGGCCATCCAGACTTGTTCTTCTACGTGCGGTGTAGGGTTGACCTGAGCCGTCGTAGTGCCGCTTCTGTCCTGGTACTGAGGATGGTCTTTTCTTAGTTTCTTTGGGGGAGCGTTAGAGGCCCCCACCCTGTTCCCTAGTGTCTTTTCCACCCTCCTGGTGGTCTTCCTCTTTCTGGATACGGGCTTGGGGGACCCGGAGGCTTGGGTAATTTCTTCATCCTCACCAGTAAAGTTGATGAAATCCTCTTCTTCTGCATCCTCCTGGTGCGGCACGACACCCTCAAGCAGCAACTCTCCACCATCTTCATTGTGGAAGTCAAGAGGGGATTTCTCGATAATAGGCTCTCCCTCATCTGATCTTTGCTCGGAAGTTTCTTCAAGGGGAATGGTTCGGTCCGCGGTTGCATCAAGGAGAGGAAGTTCATTCTCTTTCAGCGGGCGGAAACCTTCGGGCACTTTCATTGGGTCGCTCTGGCGCAAAAGCACATGTAGGTTCATCTCTACGGACGTATACAATTGTACGGATTAGTAAGTTCCTGACATGCAAATAACATTTATCATATCTACAAACATAAGTACACCTACCCTGTCTACGTTCCGTCAGGAAGCACGGATACATATCTTCCCTCCCATAATAGTGGCGGCTTAATCCTACTAAGCACAGAAAATGCTCCGGCAACCCCCTATGGAATTCTATGCGGTGGGTGTCTAGTATTTTCATGTCTTTGCTGCTATAGTCTTTGGATTTGGGCGGAAAATCTTTGGGTGCTTTGGTTTTAAGGACGAACGGAGTAGGGAATACTTTTTCATCAACAAAAAAGTAATGATCGTACCAGCTCTTAAGGGAGTCTAGGGGCTTCTATACGTCATGGGGGCGTTCCCGGATCGTTTTTTGAATGATAGCCACCCATTTACTAGTTGGGGGGAGTAAAAGACCCTAAATAGGTTTACGGTCGGGGTTACTCCGCATGTATGGCATGTAATCTCGAATTGATTGATTTTACACGCCCCTATGCAGTGCAGCTGGGTTATATTGAAATCATAGTACAAAAGCAGATCTACCAAGAACTTGGATAAGGGGATGCAGTAATTAGCCGAATCGAAGAGGCGCGTATATACGCCTATCTTTCACCTCGGGGTATCCGTAATTGCTTCACCGTCACCTGGATAGGTTGGGTGTACGCTTTCGGGGATGTAATATTTAGACAAAAATCTATATACTTTTCCGCAGGCATCACATTCAGGACATCCGTAATGACGGGGTTTTCCTTTACCATGTTTTATAAAAAGGATTTGAAAGGCGTGATGATCTAACCTACGGTGATGGAAATCCGTAGAATAAGAGGCAAAAGATGGAGGGGAGAAGCTTGGAATAACAATGGCGGAATGACTATGAACTGTGTGTGTTACAGTTTCACACACCAACTCTTATATAGGGTTGCCTCGATTTTCGAGGTAACGTGGATGTTTGCCACGTGTAAAACACTACGTCCATCCAACGGGTGGGATTTCTGACACTTCTGAAACGACAGAAGGGACCCATGGATCACTTCTTAATAGTTTTACGTGGCTCAATGATGGGTATTAATGGTGCACTTTTTGCAGGTGTGCGACTGATTAGTTGACTACCATTTATGCATTCATTCTTATGTCGGATTATGCGGTCATACGTAAGACTATATTCAATGTTGTATTTATTTTGTCTCGGTCGTCACGTGCGGCTGAGGTACCATTGGAATAAATTCCTAAGACAGGCAGCCATGTGCGGCCAAAACAAAATTTTAAATGTTTATCATTCCCTAGATCTTTCTTGGTATGTCCGGAGAGCATCTTGATAGTCTAGAGGTTACGCCTACGGCTGTAACAACTAGACTGGGGGGGACATGATGACGTATAGTCCTCAGCCGGGTCATGAGCCCGGCCTACGGGTACTACCCGTATCCGACCCATCTCGAATGGGTGGGAATAATGTTATTTAAGCTTATGGGCTTAGATGAACAGTAACCGCACACACGTGTGCGGCCCACGGCCCGACATGGCCGGTACAGGGTTAGACAGAATCATAGTCCTATTATGATTGGGATTTGTCCCAAAGGAGAGGATATTCACTCACCATAATTAGGAGATAACAATCAATCTAATTCTTGTGTTTATCCTTTCCTTGGGCCGAAGTATCAGTGACAGCCCATTAGGGTTTCACTGCCTATATAAAGAACCCCCAAGGGTTCCACAAAGGTATTACATTCTATATTCTCAAACTCTCATCTGATTCCTATAACCCTAACCGATTACTTAATCTCACGCCAGAGTCTAGTCGTGGGAAACATTCCCACGGTAAGCCTAACGCGTGTTGTTTAGTGTGTAGGATCCCAACCATACGATTCACTTGGTGCAGGAGCCGGAGTCCAGCCAACCCGAATTATGCCTAATTCGAGTCTAGCAAGGATCACCTAACTTTTGTATCAACAATTGGGAAAGGCGGGTTATCGTCGTTTTAGATGTACGGTACGTGTTTCAATCACGGAAACCTAGACAAATAATACACGGTCTTAGACTCTATTCCAATGACTTTATAAAAATAATGGTTATGTATATATGATGATATTATAAGTATGATGATGATCAAGTGAGATTGTATCTCTTCATACAACATTATAGTTGTTATGTGTTAGTCAATTTAGACTAGTTATACTAGTTTCAACCAAATTACATATTAAGGCCTAATAAGCCCATTATAAGTTCAATTCATTATATTATCCCATTTATACTTTTAATACCAGGCCTATACTCATATGTTAGGCCCAAGTGGGTTAAGCCCATGAGTAAGTCTATTTGTGTTAAGCCAAACTAGTTGGGCTAATGGTCCAATAAGGTTATTTTGGCCCATTAAGGTCCGTAAGTTATAAAACTCGGGTTTATCGGTTTTTACTTGTCAAATGTACTTGCATATCAGTAGATGAGTTATAAAAAGTTTAAATTAGACGGGTCCAACCGTCTACGTTTTATTTGACGAAAACGTTAATCTTTCAGTTTTTAGCCGAAAAGACGTAAAACTTATATACATAGTTTTATAACTTAGAAAACATATCAATTTGTACTTTTATAAAAATGTCATACTTATTTATCAAAGTATAAAACTTATTTTATAAGTATTATTATAAGTATTATCATAAGTTAGTGGGTTTTACATATGTATTTTATATTAGTATTACTTGAGTGCTTATTTTATATTATATACTTTTATTTCCAAATCTGATTATTAAAGTCCATTCGACCATTTTTGTCATATCTTGAGTTCTACAAGGAGATAGAAGTTCAAATTTGAGCAGTACAAACTACATTATATGTGCTACAAATAACACCTGTATAGCTACTGCTCAATCAGCCTCTAAGTATTTTAAATAATTCGTCCAAAATAGACTATACAGATTTGTACCTGAATAGTATTTTGATCATATCTTGCTCATTTGGTTGATTCCATTGAGTGGTCAACTCACCACATATGTAAAAATCATATATCTAACTGTATATTTAATAATCCAAGCTATTTTACCAAGTGATCATATTGATACTTACTGTTTTATACAGCGTATTATTTTAGTCAAGATTATAACATCTTTACATGTAGATTTTAATCTTTTTAACCAAATTTATCAACACAAGATCCCCACATAATACTTTGATCATCATTTATCAGCATATACATATACATTTATAAATAAAATACAAGATTACATTTACAAAATAACAAGGTAATGGAAGAAATGATCCTGTTACCAACCAAGATAGTGAAAGTCAAGAATAAGACTTGGTTTTTGATGACCAATCTTATGATAAACCAAGACCACCTTCAAGATCACCCAACTATATGAACACCTTGAGAAAAATCAGCCCTAGACTTCAAGTAAACTTCTTTGTAGATGTTAGGATCACCTCCAATCAACAAGACTTTAAAAGGATTTCATCTTGTGCAAGTTTAACACAAGATTCATGGTTAAATTTTGATCAAATGGTGGTTTATGGTGGTGAATTGGGACGGCAATAGAGAGAGCTGGAGAGAGTTTATGGTTGTTTTGCATGTAACAAATGAGGATAGTGGTTTATGTTTTGGTTGTTTTATGTGTAAATGGTTTTGAGACAAAACTAAGGAAAAGTATCCTTAGTTTAGCTATAAAATGGACACATCTTTGATGTGTTGGTGACGTTTTGGCCGCCCCTTAGTGGGGGTGGGGCAAGTGTTATTTTGTCTCATCCCCATTAATTTACGAGTACTCCTCGATTATAGTTTTCTCGATTTACGTGCCCTCGGGTATTTTTACAAAAAACGTTTTTATAAATTATGAATCAACGGCACAAAACAATCTAATAAAAATTGTCTCATCAAAAACGGAGTTCAAAAACGTAAATACGTAAACCTAGGGTTTCTAGTTTAGTCGTAAAGGACGTTAAATTATGCACGTAAGCCCTAATTTCAACCCGTAAATTGTGATTCTATGAACCAACACAAATTAAAATTCCAAATTAATATTCAAGAATAAATTTATTTCCTGAAATGTCGGACTTTCACCAAAAACGGTGTATGTAAACGTAAGCACGTAACATAGAGTTCTCCGGTTTAGACGTAGTCGATGCTACTTTAAGATGTAAACCCAAATTTCTTCCCAAAAATGAGTGAGTTCATAATATAACATTAAAATAATGATTTTAAATAATACTTGAGAATAAAATATCGACTATAAATTGACGGATTGTCACAGCAGTAACCCCTAAAGAGGATCTTTGTCCTCAAAGATCTATTTATCTTACTACTCGCTTCTTAGACATGTGGGCATTTCCTCCACATTCGGTCTTTTCTCACAAGTGTAATTCAATACAATTATGCGTGTTTCATCAATCATAACTACGGGAATACGATCTGGATTAAGTTGACTTACTTTCTCTATCCATGGTGTCCACGGGTTTTCGATGAATGCAACTTTTCGTCGATCTAAACTTCATTAAGAAATAATCAGATTTTCACTTGATAGACATTTTATCAAGTTCGATATACGAAACATTATTCACGCAGCCCTTGAAGTCCTAGGGTAGATCCAGCTTATATTCCTTTCAAACCAACTTTTTACATTATCTCAATGGTCCCATACAACGGGGACTTATTTCCCATGATCTTTCAGATCATCAATTCACTTCTCCATGGTGAATTTTTTTGGCATAACTTCGCTACCTATCCTGCACTTCAAGATCTACATTTCATATTCATATCCTCCTGTCCACTACTAGCAGTCAATAATCAGATCCTAATTTCAACAATCATTTCAGGTTTCACGGGTCGGGTATCTTGTAAGGTTAGGTTTGTCATCATAGGCAACCTTAAACCTAAAAGACATGTCCAACTCACAATAGGTGTATGTCGGGTATCGTCATCTAAACTCCCACCTACAAATGCTCTTATATTTAGATCCTAACAAGATTCGATCTCGATCCTAATACGATAATTATCAATGATAATCTCTCCAAAGGAAAACGATTATCCCGTTCATTACCAAAGGTTAATTATTCAAACATAAAACAAGACTTCTAGTGTTTGTATCGTTACTTTACCTCGTCCCTTCGATTGGGGTGGTAAACAGTACTCTCATCAAGATTCGTTCCCAATGGCTTCTTAGGAAATCTCTAGAAATTCGATGCGAAGTGAAGATCTTGATAGAGATGATCGATACAGACACACCATGCTTACACAACTCCTTTAAATACAAAAGAGTCAATTTCTCCATCGAGAATCTATCATTAACGGGAATGATATTAGCAGATTTGGTCAGTCTGTCGATGATGACCCAAATCGAATCAAATTCAGATGATGACCTTGGAATATTTGTGATAAAATCCATGGTGGTTATATCTCACTTCCAAACAAGAATTATAAGTTGCAGAAGCAATCCTGGTGGGTTTTGGCGTTCAGCCTTAACCTTCGCAAAAGTAAGATGTTTACCAACGTATGTGGCGATATCTGCTTTCATATTTGGTCATCAGTACAACTTCTTCAGATAAAGATACATTTAATCAGAAATGACAAGAATAGAATACTTAAACTTATGAGATTCCAACATAACTAAATCTTGAAATCATCCATATTCAGGCAGCCGCAACGACATTTTAAACACTTCTCATTAGCCACGAGACCCTTCATTGTCTATATTATCCTTCTTACAAGTCTCAGCTTGAACATTTTTAATTTGCTCGGTTAATTTATTGTGTATGGTCAATACTAAGGAACTCATCTTAATTGGTTCTCTATTCTTGCTACATAATGTGTCAGTATCTACATTCACCTTCCCTGATGAAATAAATATCATAACCATTATCACTCATAAATTATTTCTTCACATTTTCTAAGTTTTAGTTCCATCTCAACTATTATCTTTATCAGTTTTGCTTAATCCGACGTTTAGAGCGTCGATAACTATTACAAGTAATTAAATAATAAATATTTAATTTTTAGGAAACGTAAAAGTAAAAAATTTTAAATTTCTCAGTTCGTCCAGTTATAGAAAAATGTTCAAAATAAATTTGAATTTAGTTAACACGATTTTTGTTGATTTATCGAAAATAATTAATAAGATCTGTAAATGTTCGAAAAATCTTCGTTTATACTTTGGTCAAAATTTTCATAGTTGAAAAGCAAAAATGATCGTTCTAAATTCCAAATCATGGTTTAAATGGTTTCCTCGATCCCTCTTAGGTTGTCTTGAGGTATACACAAACATCTACTCCTAATGGAGTTAAATGATCTGGGTATAAGGGAATGATTCCTTAAAAATCCTTTGATAAAATTTTTGTCAAAACATATTTGCACTTTCTTTTTAGTATAACTCAAAGCCTTAATGGCTCTAATCTTTGAAGAGTAAATATAGATTCCATTATCTATTAATCACATGGTTAAATAATGTAAAGGATTAAGCCTTAAATCACATGTTAAATACTCAAGGTACAAGTTTTCACTGCTCGGCCAACTCAGGGCAGTTTACAAATGATTACTAACTCCTTCTTATTCTTAAGGACCATTTGTTTGTTTATAAGGACCATTTGTTTCTAACATATTTGCATCATTTGTAATGATTAGAATGGATGTAGTGATTGGAATGGATAATCTTCTTCACGGACGCGAATTTGATGATAACCATGTCGTGGATCAAATTTCTGAATATACGCTAGAACCTTGTAAATGATCGAACAAATCTTTCATCTTGGGCAATGGATATGAGTTTTGATCGTCAATTTATTCAGTTCCCGGTAATCAATAAATAGAAGGAATGATAACACCATAGATCTTCATGAGGACGAGCTCGGTAGAATAAAAGCTTTCTCCGACAACTCTCTCAGTTGCGCGGTAATTCTTTTGATTCAGATGGTGCTGATGTATAGTGTACATGCCACAGGTGCATCACCGAGAATATAATCAATACCAAATTCAACTTGCCTTAATGGCGAAAGTCTAGGTAATTCATCAGCAAATACCTCAGAAGTTTCAGATAGCAGGAACATCTTTTTAATAATTTACTTTAAGTTCTTTCTAGATTACAAGATCTATGACTAATTCATAACCATTCGTGGTATAATTTCAAGCCTAAATGCAGGATACAGTCACCCATCGGGAATTATTTAGATCACTTTTGATAATCAACATCTTATCTTTTAGGGGATTTCTACTCGGGTTCCCATCAATTTAGAAAATGACATCATGTCATAATCAACCAATCCATTCTAATGGCACTACCAACTTTCTAGTTTCATTACCATTGATAAGATTTGAACTTCTTAAAAGACTAATAATAACTCATAACCCTTCACAAATTCAAGGATATATGGAGACATAGCTAACATTAAGAGAGTAAGTTCAACGCATAATTTATGCGAGAGAATTTCTAATCAGATAAAGACGAAAACATTAACAAATAAGAATATATCACATGTTTCATGATTTGAGTACGCATTCGAAAGCTCCTCGGATCATTACCCAGGTTATTCAAATGAAATCTAATCAAAAGAAATGATAGGAACGTCAAAAGACCCAGTCGGGTGTCAATACTCGATAATTAGATACTTTTCTAAAGAATCTCACCATGAGAGGATTGGACAAGAAGGGGATATCAATTTTCAATTAAGACAATATCCACGGAGGAGTAATTTCGATTCAAAAAAATAAATGGTACGGGCACATATGTAGGTGTCTTTAACAATATGTCCCTATTTTTGCACTTCTTGCAGATCTCATAAAATTTAATCTTTCACAATCTTCAAAGAAAATTTAGTAGTTATTAATAATTTCATGGTGACTACTAATCAGCTTTGCATGGTCCCTTCCAAATTATATGTAGGCACGCGACTATATACAATTTTAGGATTCACGATGCAATACTCAGCTCATCAAAACTTTGTCATTATGTTTAAAATATATATATTCATATTTAATTATGAAATAAAAACAAAAATGATTTTACCGAAATGTTCATCATTATGAAAGCATTCCCATTTATAAGAGGTTTAATAAAAACTTTATTTCTACAATAACTACTAACAGTACCAATTTAAATAACTCATATAAAATGAGAATTTCCTATTTTCCCCTAGATGGTATCGTATTACTTATAAAAACAATGAGTGATTTGCAAAAGGAGTGATGAAGAGTTGTTCATCCAGAACTAACTATAATATGCTAGGAAATGATCTTAGCCAAATAATCATGAGGTTTGTGACCTCGATGGCACTCAGGAATACAAAGAGAAAAATCTACAACACAACTCTATCCGAAATGAGTACTTGTTCAATGGTTGCATCACTAATGCAAACATTAGGAAGAAGAAACTAAAGATAGATAACATCGATACATGTAGGATTTAGCAATCAAATGTAGTCTTTTCATTATTCACAAACAAGTCAAACATTGTACCGTCACACATTACGTGTCGCCATGTCATACAATTTCAAGGACTCATCCTACCAACTGATGTCTCAGTTAAGTTAGGGATTTTTAAAAGATACTACAATGAATTCTAATCTACAAAAGTCATTAGGTGTTCCGCCTTTCCCGGAAGATCCATCGGTCCCAATTCAGAAGAAGATTTCTTCAATTGATTTCTTTGACACGGGGCATCCTCGTCATTGGACAATGGTCTAGGAACAACCCTTAACACAAACCAACAATCATTTAAAACCTTATATTTCAACCACAGGACTTAACGACTTCCTCTTAACAATCTGGTATTCCATACAAGTTAAATTTGACTTTATTCAAGTTTCAACCAACTTATACTCAATGCGACATCCTACCTCATTCTCCAATACTTTCAACCTTATTCTTAGACCTTGAAAGGGAAATAAATGCTCGATATGAACAACACTTAATTTCCAATACTATAGCTCTTACAATAATAGTTATCAAATGAGTCACTAGTATGAAATGATTCACACGTTCAATAAGACTTTTCGGAAAGATACTAGTGGCATGAGGCTTTTGGGTAATGGTTCCAATGAGAGCCTCAAGTGCAACATTTAACTTTTCGATTTCAAATTTAAGAATTGGGTGACATCGAATCGAATGACACCTTTCTAGGTGGTAAGATTTTGTCAAACTCCACTCTATAAGGAAAGATCGTCATGACATCGATATCAGATTTAATCTCGCCAATTCTTATTTAATATCATAATCAACTAATACCAACATTTCTACGAATATCAACCATTTTGTTGGGATCATAAATATCCACAACTTGGTTTAGATCTAGAATAGCTAGAATTCCTACAAAATAGCTTCGATTGATTTGCTACGGGAGTTAGGGTTCCTTGTGACAATCTACGTCCTATAAATACCTCGTATAAGTATTAAAATAATCATCAAACAATCATGTAATCAAATTACAACATATATATAATCCAAGTTATATATATATTTAAATAACACTTCTCAGTCTGTCCTTGTCGGTATCTTGGGAATTCTTCGGCACCGTTATAGTGAAAAGACTTTTAAACATTTTACTCAAAGTATTTAAATAAAAATATTTATGGTTAAAAGATTTTGAAATGTTTTATTCAAAACCTTGGTTTTTAAAAATCTTTCGTTCTCTATAACGAGAGCACTGGTAC
Organism: Glebionis coronaria; assembly: GCA_025667525.1. Classification (NCBI taxonomy): domain Eukaryota; kingdom Viridiplantae; phylum Streptophyta; class Magnoliopsida; order Asterales; family Asteraceae; genus Glebionis; species Glebionis coronaria. The sequence goes on along the minus strand of CM046879.1, from coordinate 424,543,437 downwards.
CAAACTGTAACACCCCCAAATATTCATACTTTAGTTCAGCCGAAGAGTTGTTGGTGTTACGGGATTGCACATTACTCAAATCATAGACAACGCTTAAAAATCGTGTCGTTTAATAATAAAGCATTTTTCATTCATAAATATCAAATTACATAGGTCCCAAGTCATAGTATTTCATACAATTTTACAAAACATCTGAATGGAAATTTTATTTGAATGCTGGCCATAAATTCTTGTCGTCTTCCCGAGAATTACCTTCAAGTACCTGAGATAAAACATGTTAAAATTTTAGCGAAAACGCCGAGTGAAATCATAGAGTTTAATAGAAACCATTAATATATCACCGGTATATATAATCGTTACCGAAAATCATTTTATACAATTCTTTTTCGTAGGCCATAAAATAGGCCAAATACATTTTATACAAATCTTTCTCATAAATCATAGTATAGGCTTTTGCCTTCGAAATCATTATACGAACCATTGTCGTAAAAACATCATACAATACGTTTTATAACGTTGTATAAAGTTTAATAAAAAGCGTTATATGAAAATGCTTATGTAAAACCAAAACACAACATAATATCAATAATAAGACCCCTTATTGCTAGTCAGTCAATATATTTGAATTCAATGCGTATATCAGTAATTTCATTATTGGATTATTTATAAGCCGCATAAAATTGCTACCTTACTATACCAAACAACGGGTAGCTAACCCGTAATTCCTTTTGCCCATCTAAAACAATGTATCGTCACAATAATCACGCTTATATAAATCTTCTTATATATAAATTCGCTTACCAATCTATGTGGCACGACGGGGATCAACTGTCAAGGGGCGAACTTGGGTGATCTTCCCAAAATAGTACTATTATATGCATAAGCGTCTACCAAATCCTGGTAGTTCACAATTAATGCTAATGAGAACTTTAGTGACATACCCTAACTAATAATAATCCATTTCATTTTATTCATCGGGTCATATAATCATTCATCGGGTCATACAATCATTCGGGTCCATATCAATAAGCAAATAATCGGGACAACTGGTGTCCTATTTTATTAAAACTAACATGTTATCTCCCTCGCGGATTTATAAAACACTTCATAAAACATGTAAAAGAGCGCGAGACAATGAACTAACGTCGATTGGGAAAGGCGGGTTATCGGTGTTTTGGATATACGATATGTGTTTCAATCATGGAAACCTAGACAAATAATACCTGGTCTTAGACTCTTGTCCAAAGACTTTATAAAAATAATGGTTATGTATATATGATGATATTATAAGTATGATGATGATCAAGTGGGATTTTATCTCTTCATACAATATTATAGTTGTTATGTGTTAGTCAATTTAGACTAGTTATACTAGTTTCAACCCAATTACATATTAAGGCCCAATAAGCCCATTATAAGTTCAATTCATTATATTAGCCCATTTATACTTTTAATACCAGGCCTATACTCATATGTTGGGCCCAAGTGGGTTAAGCCCATGAGTAAGTCCATTTGTGTTAAGCCAAACTAGTTGGGCTAATGGTCCAATAAGGTTATTTTAGCCCATTAAGGTCCATAAGTTATAAAGCTCGGGTTTATCGGTTTTTACTTGTCAAATGTACTTATATATTATTAGATTAGTTATAAAAAGTTTACATTAGACGGGTCTGACCGTCTACGTTATATTTGACGAAAACGTTAATCTTTCGGTTTTTAGCCGAAAAGACGTAAAACTTATATACATAGTTTTATAACTTAGAAAACATATCAATTTGTACTTTTATAAAAATGTCATACTTATTTATCAAAGTATACAACTTATTTTTTAAGTATTATCATAAGTTAGTGGGTTTTACGTATGTATTTTATATTAGTATTACTTGAGTGCTTATTTTATATTATATACTTTTATTTCCAAATCTGATTATTAAAGTCCATTCCACAATTTTTGTCATATCTTGAGTTCTAAAAGGAGATAGAAGTTCAAATTTGAGAAGAACAAACTACATGATATGTGCTACAAATAACTCTAGTATAGCTACTGCTCAATCGTCCTCTAAGTATTTTAAATAATTCGTCCAAAACAGACTATACAGATTTGTACCTCAATAGTATTTTGATCATATCTTGCTCATTTTGTTGATTCCATTGAGTGGACAACTCGCCACATATGTAAAAATCATATATCTAACTGTATATTTAATAAACAAGCTATTTTACCAAGTGATCATATTGATACTTACTGTTTTATACAGCCTATAATTTTAGTCAAGATTTTAACATCTTTACATGTAGATTTTAATCTTTTTAACCAAATTTATTAACACAAGATCCCCACATAATACTTTGATCATCATTTATCATCATATACATATACATTTATAAAGAAAATACAAAATTACATTTACAAAATAACAAGGTAATGGAAGAAATGATCTTGTTACCAAGATAGTGAAAGTTAAGAATAAGACTTGGTTTTTGATGACCAATCTTATGATAAACCAAGACCACCATCAAGATCACCCAACTATATGAACACCTTAAGAAAAATCAGCCCTAGACTCCAAGGAAACTTCTTTGTAGATGTTAGGATCACCCCAAATCAACAAGACTTTAAAAGGCTTTCATCTTGTGCAAGTTTAACACAAGATCCATCATTAAATTTTGATCAAATGGTGGTTTATGGTGGTGAATTGGGACGGAAATAGAGAGAGCTAGACAGAGTTTATGGTTGTTTTGCATGTAACAATTAAGGTTAGTGGATTATGTTTTGGTTGTTTTAAGTGTAAATGGTTTTGAGACAAAACTAAGGACAATTGTCCTTAGTTTAGCTATAAAATGGACACATCTTTGATGTGTTGGTGAAGTTTCGAACGCCCCTTAGTGGGGGTGGGGCAAGTGTTATATTGTCTCATCCCCACTAATTTACGGGTACTCCTCGATTCTAGTTTTCTCGATTTACGTGCCCTCCGGGCATTTTACGAAAAACGTTTTTATAAATTATGAATCAACGGCACAAAACGAATCTAATAAAAATTGTCTCATAAAAAACGGAGTTCAAAAACGTAAATACGTAAACCTAGGGCTTCCGGTTTAGTCGTAAAGGACGTTAAATTATGCACCTAAGCCCTAATTTCAACCCGTAAGTTGTGATTTTATGAACCAACACAAATTAAAATTCCAAATTAATATTCAAGAATAAATTTATTTCCTGAAATGTCGGACTTTCACCAAAAACGGTGTATGTAAACGTAAGCACGTAACGTAGAGTTCTCCGGTTTAGACGTAGTCGATGCTACTTTAAGATATAAATCCAAATTTCTTCCCAAAAATGAGTGAGTTAATAATATAACATTAATATAATTATTTTAAATAATACTTGAGAATAAAATATCGATCATAAATTGACGGATTGTCACAATAATCTTTCTAAATGCATATATACTAGTTATATTTTGTTGAAATAAGAATATATTAATTCATGAGTCTCATTAACAGCTCTCATATATGGACATTTCATCCAAAGTTCTGTTGGAATGTCAAATATCCAAAAAATGATAGGTGTTTGTCCCTAGGTGATTATGTTCTTTTTAGTCTTGGATTACCTTGTATCATGATTCCCAAGAAGGAATTATTCTTAATTAGATTTGCCAATCTTATCTATTGATTGAAGTTTGATATTCTTTGGATTTGCCAATCTTCACTCAAAACGGTGTGTCTTAAGATAGTCTTAAATAGGTTGTGTCATATTTGAAAAAATATATATTCTTTTTAATAGAATAAAGTAGGAGGATGCTTGCACCAAAAATATCCTGTGGGGAAATATTTGACCAGTTAAGGATACTTTTTTAATGTTAACATTTGGCGACTCCTTAGAAACAATAAGTTTTCTCAAACCGCTTGTAGTATATTACTGTATCTTTGTGCTTACTTTTTTTAACATATCCTCTTTTAGATAACACATAGATATATTATGTTCTTAAATGTATTTATTTGAATGTTATATAGGTTGTGCAAAAATCATGCAGAGGTGAGACTCGCTGAGGCAGCCATAGTGGAGTTTGCAGATGGTGCAAAACCGGTTATCTTATGTTCTTAGATTTCTTTATTCGAAACTTATGTCTCTTGCAGATGGTGCAAAACCAAAGCTTATCAGGCTACTAAAGCTAGGTGGAGTTTGCACTAATAATGTCTAGCAACTTTTCTCAAGCTACAATTTGGAATGTCTACATTGGATGCGGTATGTATCTCAGTTAGACAAGAATCGTCCCCTTAGAACAAAGAGTTGAATGCTATTATTGGTGCATGGTTTACATTATGGAGCGAAATTTTTTTAATTATGGTTATTTGTTGATATGTGATTTATGTTAAAGTTGAATTGAAGCAGTCTTTATTTATTTTTACATTTTTGGTTCATCAAAATCAGTTTATATATCTTTGTTTTATTTACATTTCTTTATTTTGTTGGGTCAAATTTGTAAATTTTGGAATTTATTAAAAATTCCCTTTTTTGTAAAAATAGATTAAAACAAAGACAAGTTTTGAGATAAAAACATATTTTTTAGCCTATATCAAGACATGTTGGATGTTTCTATAAACATCTGTTTCTAAAGAACCAATGTCGATGTTTAATAAGAAACATATGTTATTTTTAATACGGAGACCCATTCTTAGGGAGGAAACCTGTGTCAATTCTCCTAATAGAGACTGGTTGTATAACCGGTTTTCATATGTTTCGATTATGGAGATATCGCCCTTTGGAGAGTGGTTCCAAAACCACTCTTCATGGGCTATTTTGACCAGTTTTTATGGCATTTTTATAGTAGTGACATCCATCTAGTAGACTTTGAAACCCATGTAAGAAGTATAGGCTTGGAAAATCCTTATTGCTTCAATTCTGACAACAGGTGCAAAAACCTATTCATAGTCAATGCCTTCTTCTTGTGTGTATCCTTGAGCAACCAGTCTTACCTTGTTTCTAATCACAATACCTCTCTCATCTCTCTTGTTTCCTAGAACCCAACGTGCTCCAATAGGTCTCACATGCTTGGGATAATCCACAAACTCCCAAACATCCTGAATTGTTGTAAAACCCGCATTCTTTTACCATGCATAGTACCCTTAGGATCGTACGTACTAGTTAAAAAATTCCTAATATAGCATGATTACGATTACGTGTTAGGAGTTTACGTATTACGTACGTGTTAGAACACGATAAGTATTTTATATGCACGATCACGTAATAATTATTTAGCAATAATTAATCACGAACATGCGATCACGAAATCACGAGCGTAATTAAAACACGAGCTATTATTAATTACGTATATATATTTACTACGAGCGTAATTAAATATATTAGATTATGGTATTTACGTAACGAGAACATTTAAAACACGAACATAAATAAACACAAACGACTAACAAATAACGAGACACGAAAAGAGGTACGGGAACCCCATGCGGGGGGGGGGGGGGGGGGTCCCATTACCAATTTTACTAAAGGGGGGGGGGGGGTTAATTAATTTTTACTACTCAAAATCACTTTACAGAAGATTTCAAGAAAAACCTAAACCTTCTCTTTCTCCTCTCTTTGTGCCGCCACCCATAATCACCAAATAAGGTGATTCCTTGATCATGGATCTTGAAGATTTGTTGTTTGTTCGTGTTTGTTCTTCATTCCCTTGATCCACGAATACGGTAAAACCTTTTTAAACATTTTCTTTTAATTTAATCTTTTTATTAATTATGAACATGTGATGTTTTTATAAAAACACATTAATTAAACATAGATCTAACATGTTTTGATGATTAATTAAATCAAAGGGTCGATTAAGGGGTGTTTTGTTTTGGGCCGCAGGATGCAACCGACCCCAAGGGGGTTTCGGTTTGCTTAGCCGACGACCACCAAGACCATATGGTACTGGTTGGTGCGTGTGGGTCCTACGGCAGCAAGGGGTACCCCGATTTGGTTCGGGGTACGGTGTCGATTCATGTCTGGTTCATGTTTTTAAGCTTAGATCCGGTTCATGGTTATGTTAGTTTTTTTTATGTTATGAACTTATGTTAAAATTAAATTAATAAAGATGTAATTAATTTAATAACATGACTTAGGTTAATTAATTATTAATAATCATGAAATTATTTTAACCTAAGTATTTATATTATTAAGACTGATAATTAATTAATTATTTTAAAAACCATGGATATAATTAATTAATTAACATGACTTAGGTTATATTATTAATATTTAATAATACATATCTTAACCTAAGTACTTAATATGTTTAATTAAAAACATGTTATACTTTAATTAAATATTATAGCCTATAGTTTAATTAAATTACATGAAATAATTATTAAACTATAGAATATATCATATGACTTAGAAAATAATCATGAAAACACTTAGGCTTATTTACTTAGGTTATTTAACCAGCTTATTTCTAACTATTGAAACTTTCTATTTTTAGAAACTTAATTAAATAAGGCAGCTAATTTATTTATGGAAACCAGCTATTTTTAGAAACTTGTTTATTTAAGGCAGCTAATCTATTTATGGAAACTTATTTAATTAAGGCAGCTAATCTATTTATGGAAACTTTCTATTTTTAGAAACTTATCTATTTTAAGCAGTAAATCTATTTTTGGAAACTTTCTATTTTTGGAAACTTTCTATTTTTGGTAACTTTCTATTTTTGGGAACTTTCTATTTTTGGAAACTTTCTATTTTTGGAAACTTTCTATTTTTGGAAACTTTCTATTTTTGGAAACTTTCTATTTTAGGAAACCTGCTATTTTTGGAAAGTTACTTATAATTACACAGTAAGTATAATAACACATGAAATACCAGAAATACTTAATCAGATTAAGCAGAATATAAGATTTAACACAGTTTAAGGCTTTAAACAGTAGAACATAGTAAGAACATATAAAATAAGCTAAGACATGACATAAAACCAGCTATGTATTATGTAAGCAGATACTTATTTCATGTACGTATTTATGTAGCACTAGTGTTTCGAAAGTAGGATTCTCGCAGTTCATCGTTCTCGTTCACTGGACATAAGGTACGGATTCCCGTCCTTTCAGTATGGACATTCTTTCCTTATTAGGATTCCCCGTATGCAGCCAACTGTTTTCCCGTAGTATAAGTATGAGTTTGATTGCTTATGTTTAAATATGATTACCTATAGCCATATGCATGCATGACCAGTTTCACCTAGTTATGGAGGTACCATAACCATAAGATTAGAGGCACTGATGTTATGACTTCACCACGGCGGAGTGATTGCTCGTGGCGTCCCTTCAGCTTTTGGCCATTTATTTAGATTTATCATGTGGGGCGTATGGGTGCATCCTAGTTACACGTTTTTATTCAGGATTACATGGTGAATGTGGTGTGTGCCTTGCATCCTTCACAAGGAGCTGATCCCTCCTACCCATAAAACCAGTATATTAAATTAGAGGCAGCCCCTCTAATTTGCATGATGAGGTCACCCCTCCAATTATTCATGCACGGTGGATTTTCATGACCTTTATTGGCTAATGGTAAAATATGACAAACAGTTTTTTATAAGATAAACATAAGACTTTCAAACTATAAAACCAGTTTATTAAGACTTAACCAGGTTACTCGGGACTTAGTTTCTTCCGCTGTTATTATGTTATATGCTTATCCTATTCATGCTTTATTGTACATCCGTGCACTGAGCGTATTGCTCAGCCGTTTTCCTTTTCTATGTTCCCAAAACGGCAGGTACTCAGGGACGCTCGTAGACACTAAGAGTACGTGCATATGGACTGGAAGCTGTCTAGCCTTCTTTACATTATGAATTTCCTTTCTTTATGATACTTATGCTTTGGACATTGTTTAGTCCTTTTCCTTTACTATACTATGTTTGTGTGTGATGAGCTTTATTTTTGGACTACCGATGTTTGATTCCGGTATTTTCCTTTATATGGTCAAGTAATGTTTAGACATTTTACCTTGTATGCTTTGATGACACGCCATAATTACTGTGATATTTCCATTTCCAAAATGGGGTGTTACAATTATGGTATCAGAGCCAAGGCTTCGACCTGTAGGCTCTCAAATATGACCTGTGATTAGTGGGTAGTCACTACGATCTTCCTAGAACTGACAGTTGTTTTCATGCATTCATCATTTTTAAGCATACATATACATGTCATTGTTACAAGGTTTTTGACTAAGTAATGGTTGGTACAGGACTGGCCCTATTTAGTCGCATGTGTTTTATCGAAACTTTTAGATTTGGGACCGACCCATAGGCGTCCCCTCGCTATGTCTTTTGTTTTGGGTGAACTGACCAGAGGCGTTCACTCTCGAGCATACAAAGTTTTCATAAAACTGCATCATGCATTCATACACAAATTTTTCTTGCATAAAATTTTTCTCGTGAAATTTTTAGTATAAATTTTTTTTATGTATATATTTATATTTTATGTTTTGATCTGTTTAATCATTTGTTTTATGTTATACTGTCAGATGGTTCTCACACGCGAACAGGAGCAGCTCAACGCTGCAATTCAGGCTGCCATGCAAGCCTTGCTTCCTCAACTGAGGAATGACATCCGGGCTGAAGTTCAAGCTGCCAATAATCAGCAGCACAATCAGCCGCCACCTCCTCCTCCTCTAGTGACATTAGCAGTATGGCTGGAGAGATTCAACAAGCTCCGCCCTCGAGCTTTTGAGAAGACAGATAGCCCCAGCGATGCTGAAAGCTGGTTGGCTCACATCAAGAAGATTTTCAACGCTATGGGCTGTGACCCTGCATACAAGGCGAGGTTGGCATGCTATCGGTTCGAAGGCGATGTACTCAACTGGTGGTTAGCTTTGATGCAATCTGAAGGTGGTGATGAGTGGGTTGCTGGTTTGACTTGGGCTCAGTTCAAGGACAGGGTGATGGATCAGTTCTTTCCCAAGGCTGAGCAGGACAAGCTCAAGAGAGAGTACCATGGGATCCGTCAGAGAGCTGGGGAGAATAGCAAACGAGTTTATGCAACGCTTTCTTCGCTTGGCTGGTTTCCTTGGTGCGGCAGCAGGTACTCCTAAAGAGCAGGCACATCACTTCAGATGGGCTCTTCGCACATCGGTCGCAAACAATTTGGTGTGTGCTACGTTCAATACTATAGCACAAGTGGCCGATGCAACACGGAAACTGGAAATGCTGCAGGAGAGGGATGAGTTCGGGGAAGCTGAAAGACCCGACAAGAGGCAGAAAACTGGGGAACGGTCTCAGCCGGCTACTCAGCAGCAGCTTCATCAGCCCAAGGGAAACGGTCAGACTAACGATCGTTCTGCTACGGATAGGCGTGGCGGTAATGACAATTACCATAAGAACGCCGGGCAATCCAGCAACAGCAGGAACCATGGAAACGGTAGGGACCAGAACCAGAGAGGTTCGCAGCCTAGCCGTCCAGCTATCACTGGTCCTCAGCCAGCCAGAGCACCTGCTGGAGGATACACTCATCCTCTTTGCTCTACTTGCCACCGTAGGCACCCAGGACCATGTCGCCGTAATACTGATGCGTGCTTCAAGTGTGGTCTTCCTGGCCATATTATGAAGGATTGCCGTAATGGCGAGATGGAGGGTACATCAGGACATGCTGATACCAAGCCGCCTCCTACTGCCGGGCGTGTCTACACGACATATCGAGACCAGGCCAATAAGTCTACAGGTACCATCACTGGAATCTTGTATATGTATGGTCGCGCTGCATGTGTTCTTTTCGATACGGGTGCTACTCACTCGGTTATTTCTACTGCTTATGCTAAGAACATTAGGATGCCTCCCTTGCCACTAGAAAATAGGCTTACTATTTTCACGCCTTTGAGGGACTATGTATTAATCACCCATGTATACAAGATTCTTCCCTTATAATTCGATGATAAGGTTCGACCTGTCGACGCTCTTCCGCTGGACATGAATGACTTCGACATGATTTTAGGCATGGATTAGCTATCCAAGTATCATGCTACCATAGACTGCCATTCATATCGAGTTATCTTCGGTGATGTCAATGCACCAGAGTACATTCATAATGGGTTCATACCCGGACGGTCTGTACAAGTCATATCCACCCTGCAAGCGCGTGCACTACTGTCACATGACTGCGAGGGTTATATAGCTACGGTTCACGACATGGAGGCTGAATCTCCATCGATTCAGGATCAACCAATAGTGTCGGAATTCCAAGACGTGTTTCCGGCAGAACTTCCGGGCATACCACCTGCACGAGAAGTGGAATTCAGTATTGAGCTGGTTCTAGGAGCTGAACCAATCTCCAAGGCTCCTTATCGCATGGCTCCCATAGAGCTGAAGGAGCTGAAGGATCAACTGCAAGAACTTCTTGAACGAGGTTTCATTCGACCGAGCGCATCTCCATGGGGCACACCGGTCTTGTTTGTTAAGAAGAAGGACGACAATATGCGTCTTTACATAGACTATCGCGAGCTCAACAAGATTACCATTCGGAATAGGTATCCACTGCCACGCATTGACGATCTGTTTGACCAACTCTAAGGGGCCAAACACTTCTCCAAGATTGATCTTAGGTCAGGCTATCACCAACTACGGGTCAAGGAGCAGGACATTGCTAAGACTGCTTTTCGTACCCGTTATGGACACTACGAGTTTGTAGTTATACCATTTGGCCTGACAAATGCTCCAGCAGTGTTCATGGATCTGATGAACAAAATCTTCCATGAATTTCTGGACAAGTTCGTCATTGTCTTCATCGATGACATCCTGATTTTCTTAAAGTCCAAGGAGGAACACGAAGACCATCTTCGTACAGTACTACAGATTCTTCGCCAGAAGCAGCTGTATGCTAAATTCTCCAAGTGTGAGTTCTGGTTAGACAAGGTGGCATTCTTAGGTCACATTGTATCAGCAGAAGGAATCACTATGGATCCAGCGAAGGTTGAGGCCATTACTAAGTGGCCAAGGCCGACATCAGCGACGGAAGTCCGCAGTTTCTTAGGCTTAGTTGGCTATTACCGTAGGTTCGTGGAGAACTTTTCCCGCCTAGCACTACCATTGACCAAACTGATGCGGAAAGGGGAGAAATTCGTCTGGACTGAAGATCGAGAGAAGATCTTTGAAGACCTGAAGCAGAAGCTAGTATCTGCACCTAATCTTACTCTACCATCTGGTACGGGTGGATTTCAAATCTACAGCGATGCATCGGGGAAGGGACTTGGCTGTGTTCTCATGCAACATGGGAAAGTGATCGCGTACGCTTCACGGCAGCTTAAGCCTTATGAAGAGAATTACCCCACGCACGATCTGGAACTTGCTGCAGTCGTGTTTGCATTGAAGATATGGAGACACTACTTATATGGAGAATCATGTGACATTTTCACGGACCACAAGAGCTTGAAGTATATCTTCACTCAGCGTGAATTGAACATGAGGCAGAGGAGATGGTTAGAGCTGTTGAAGGATTGTGACATTAATCTACAGTATCATCCCAGAAAGGAAAATGTAGTTGCAGATGCCCTTAGCAGGAAGTCCGGAATGATCAACGGCATTAGAATCGAAGAGGAAATCATAAGAGACTTGGAACGACTAGACATCGAGTACATGGTACGTGGACATCACGGTTACTGGGCTAATCTTAGAGTATAACCCGAGTTGCTATCTAAGATCAAGGAAGCTCAGAAAGATGACGGAGAAATCTGGGCGATAGTTCAGAATTTGGAGAAGCAGACAGAATTCAGAGTAGATGCAGATGGTATCGTATGGCAGGGCACGAGACTTTGTGTTCCTGATGACCAAGAACTCCGGGAAGCATTGTTAGCTGAAGCTCACAGCTCCCCATTCTCTATACGTCCTGGTTCGACTAAGATGTACCATGACATCAAACAGTACTTTTGGTGGAGTGGTATGAAACAGGATGTGGCCACTTACGTCTCCAAATGTCTTACCTGCCAGCAGGTTAAGATCGAGCATCAGCGATCTAGCGGTCTCCTTCAACCGCTAGACATTCCAGAGTGGAAGTGGGATAAAATCACCATGGATTTTGTTACCGGTCTTCCGCCTACCAAAAGGAAGCACGATGCAATTTGGGTTATCGTTGATTGACTTACCAAATCAGCTCATTTCTTACCGATCTGCAAGGAAGATCCGATAAGTAAACTCGCAGATACGTATAGAAGAGAGATCATGAGACTCCACGGTGCACCATCCAGCATCGTCTCAGACAGAGATCCTCGATTCACTTCGCGCTTTTGGAAAAGTCTGCAGAAAGCTCGGGTACACAACTTAAGCTTAGCACGGCTTTTCATCCTCAAACGGACGGACAGTCGGAGCGAACCATTCAGACATTGGAGGATATGTTGAGGTCATGTGCGTTGAAATGGACGGGTGATTGGGACGAATACATCTGTTTGGTGGAGTTTGCATACAACAACAGTTGGCACGCAAGCATCAAGTGTGCTCCATTTGAGATGTTGTATGGCAGAAAGTGTCGCACCCCAATCTGCTGGGATCAGGTTGGCGAGCGAACACTCGAAGGACAAGAAATCATAGAGATGACAAATGAGAAGATCGCAGTAGCTAGGCAGAAAATTCAGGAGGCACGGTCACGTCAGAAGAGTTACGCCGTTAAGCATCGTAGGGATTTACACTTTAAAGTAGGAGATCACGTCTTCCTTAAGGTTTCGCCGGCACGTGGTGTTAGACGCTTCGGGATTAAAGGGAAGCCCAGTCCTCGTTTCATCGGACCTTTGATATCATTGAACGAGTCGGTGAAGTATCTTACCGATTGGCGTTACCTCCGCAGCTTTCGCATGTGCACAATGTGTTTCATGTGTCCTTACTCAGAGGGTACCAATATCATCCCCTTCACATGGTTCAGTATCCACTGGAATAGATACGTGAAGATCTCACTTTTATAGAAGAACCTGAACGAGTTCTTGACAGACAAGAACGAGTCATGAGAAAGAAGACGATTCCATTTGTCAAAATTCTATGGAGGGATCATACCGAGCGGGAAGCCACTTGGGAAACGGAGGAGTCTATCCGGGCTTCTTACCCTCATTTCATATTTTGAATTCGGGTATGTTCTTCTTTTCCAGTTTACTTTATCTATAATTCGGGGACGAATTATTCTTTTTAAGGGGGGAAGAGTTGTAAAACCCGCATGCTTTTACCATGCATAGTACCCTTAGGATCGTACGTACTAGTTAAAAACTTTCCTAATATAGCATGACTACGATTACGTGTTAGGAGTTTACGTATTACGTACGTGTTAGAACACGATAAGTATTTTATATGCACGATCACGTAATAATTATTTAGCAATAATTAATCACGAACATGCGATCACGAAATCACGAGCGTAATTAAAACACGAGCTATTATTAATTACGTATATATATTTATTACGAGCGTAATTAAATATATTAGATTATGGTATTTACGTAACGAGAACATTTAAAACACGAACATAAATAAACACAAACGACTAACAAATAACGAGACACGAAAAGAGGTACGGGAACCCCATGTGGGGGGTCCCTACCCGCGGCCAAACAAGGGTAATGGGCCAAGCCCATTACTAATTTTACTAAAGGAGGGGTTAATTAATTTTTACTACTCAAAATCACTTTACAGAAGATTTCAAGAAAAACCTAAACCCTCTCTTTCTCCTCTCTTTGTGCCGCCACCCATAATCACCAAACAAGGTGATTCCTTGATCTTGGATCTTGAAGATTTGTTGTTTGTTCGTGTTTGTTCTTCATTCCCTTGATCCACGAATACGGTAAAACCTTTTTAAACCTTTTCTTTTAATTTATTCTTTTTATTAATTATGAACATGTGATGTTTTTATAAAAACACATTAATTAAACATAGACCTAACATGTTTTGATGATTAATTAAATCAAAGGGTCGATTAAGGGGTGTTTTGTTTTGGGCCGCAGGATGCAACCGACCCCAAGGGGGTTTCGGTTTGCTTAGCCGACCACCACCAAGACCATATGGTCTTGGTTGGTGCGTGTGGGTCCCAAGGCAACAAGGGGTACCCCGATTTGGTTCGGGGTACGGTGTCGATTCATGTCCGGTTCATGTTTTTAAGCTTAGATCCGGTTCATGGTTATGTTAGTTTTTTTTTATGTTATGAACTTATGTTAAAATTAAATTAATAAAGATGTAATTAATTTAATAACATGACTTAGGTTAATTAATTATTAATAATCATGAAATTATTTTAACCTAAGTATTTATATTATTAAGACTGATAATTAATTAATTATTTTAAAAACAATGGATATAATTAATTAATTAACATGACTTAGGTTATATTATTAATATTTAATAATACATATCTTAACCTAAGTACTTAATATATTTAACTAAAAACATGTTATACTTTAATTAAATATTATAAGCTATAGTTTAATTAAATTACATGAAATAATTATTAAACTATACAATATATCATATGACTTATAAAATAATCATGCAAACACTTAGGCTTATTTACTTAGCTTATTTAACCAGCTTATTTCTAATTATGGAAACTTTCTATTTTTAGAAACATAATTAAATAAGGCAGCTAATTTATTTATGGAAACCAGCTATTTTTAGACACTTATTTATTTAAGGCAGCTAATCTATTTATGGAAACTTATTTAATTAAGGCAGCTAATCTATTTATGGAAACTTTCTATTTTTAGAAATTTATCTATTTTAAGCAGTAAATCTATTTTTGGAAACTTTCTATTTTTGGAAACTTTCTATTTTTGGTAACTTTCTATTTTTGGGAACTTTCTATTTTTGGAAACTTTCTATTTTTGGAAACTTTCTATTTTTGGAAACTTTCTATTTTAGGAAACCTGCTATTTTTGGAAAGTTACTTATAATTACACAGTAAGTATAATAACACATGAAATACCAGAAATACTTAATCATATTAAGCAGAATATAAGATTTAACAAAGTTTAAGGCTTTAAACAGTAGAACATAGTAAGAACATATAAAATAAGCTAAGACATGACATAAAACCAGCTATGTATTTAGTAAGCAGATACTTATTTCATGTACGTATTTATGTAGCACTAGTGTTTCGGAAGTAGGATTCTCGCAGTTCATCGTTCTCGTTCACTGGACATAAGGTACGGATTCCCGTACTTTCAGTATGGACATTCTTTCCTTATTAGGATTCCCCGTATGCAGCCAACTGTTTTCCCGTAGTATAAGTATGAGTTTGATTGCTTATGTTTAAATATGATTACCTATAGCCATATACATGCATGACCAGTTTCACCTAGTTATGGAGGTACCATAACCATAAAATTAGAGGCACTGATGTTATGACTTCACCACGGCGGAGTGATTTCTCGTGGCGTCCCTTCAGCTTTTGGCCATTTATTTATATTTATCATGTGGGGCGTATGGGTGCATCCTAGTTACACGTTTTTATTCAGGATTACATGGTGAATGTGGTGTGTACCTTGCATCCTTCACAAGGAGCTGATCCATCCTACCCATAAAACCAATATATTAAATTAGAGGCAGCCCCTCTAATTTGCATGATGAGGTCACCCATCCAATTATTCATGCACGGTGGATTTTCATGACCTATATTGGCTAATGGTAAAATATGACAAACAGTTTTTTATAAGATAAACATAAGACTTTCAAACTATAAAACCAGTTTATTAAGACTTAACCAGGTTACTCGAGACTTAGTTTCTTCCGCTGTTATTATGTTATATGCTTATTTTATTCATGCTTTATTGTACATCCGTGCACTGAGCGTATTGCTCAGCCGTTTTCCTTTTCTATGTTCCCAAAACGGTAGGTACTCAGGGACGCTCGTAGACACTAAGAGTACGTGCATATGGACTCGAAGCTGTCTAGCCTTCTTTACATTATGCATTTCCTTTCTTTATGATACTTATGCTTTGGACATTGTTTAGTCCTTTTCCTTTACTATACTATGTTTGTGTGTGATGAGCTTTATTTTTGGACTACCGATGTTTGATTCCGGTATTTTCCTTTATATGGTCAAGTAATGTTTAGACATTTTACTTTGTATGCTTTGATGACACGCCATAATTACTGTGATATTTCCATTTCCAAAATGGGGTGTTACAATTGTAAACTGGTGAAGCTCATCCTGCATTGCTTCAACCCAACTTGGTTCTTGGAGAGCATCAAAAATCTTCTTGTGCTCACTCTATGATAGAAAGCAAGCAAACAAACATTCTTGAACCAAAGGGGTGTCATCCTTTTTTTGAATGTTTGCAATGAATCCTCCTTTAGGATTCCCTGTTCTTCTTGTCTGAACTGGTGAATTGATGGGACCAATGATTTGGGTAGGAGGGTGAGCTTTGGACACCTTTGTAAGAATTCCTCCCACAAACAATGTGTTGTCATGTACTGTAGATTCTAAAGTGCCATGATCCTCACCATCATTAGTTTCATACTCACTTGAATTGTGACGCACATTGTCAGCGTTTAAATTTATGACGTTGACATCTTCATTAAGTGTGGAACTTTGACCAAGTTTAGACTCATTTTTGTCAGCGGATGAAAGCAATGTGTCAGTGTTTGTATTTGGCGTGTCAGTGGCTGAACTACTTTTGTCAGCGGATGAAACACTTTCACTGAATTTTTCTTCTTTTTGCTTTCTCTCCACTTCCCTTTCAGCATCAAATGCTGGAATTAATTCTTTACTCCAAATGGGGACATCCACAAAAGAAAGTGTGTGAGTGACCTCATCTGCTTGTGATCCTTGCTCCTTTGTAGCCTGTATACCTGCATTGTCAATGATAGTTTCTTCCACAGTCTTTGGAGTGCTTTCTAAGAGAACTAGATCAATAACAGGAAAATAATTCATGGACCTAGATAATGGCTTTAAATAAAAAATCAAGTCTAGTCTATTAGCAGGATCACTAGGTTTACTCTCCAAAAGTCAACATGTATATTTTCTGTTATGACCTTATCTCTCTTGTGGTAAACCCTATACCCTTTGCTGTTCATAGAATAACCCACAAAATAATCCTCATCACCTTTTGAATTAAACTTACCTAGATTGTCACTAGTATTAAGTATCACTACGTGACATCCAAAGGGTCTAAGAAAATCTATATTAGGTTCTTTTCCAAAAGAGCTCATAGGGGTCTTATTGTGAATCTTAATGACCAAGGCTCTATTCTGATCATAACAAGCAGTATTCACAACTTCAGCCAAAAATGCAATGGGTAACTTAGCATCTGCTAACATGGTCCTAGCTGCCTCAATAAGAGTTCTATTTCTTCTTTCAGCTACACCATTTTGCTATGGAGTTCTAGCTATGCTGAACTCCCTAGTAATCCCCTTATCCACACAAAAGGCATCTAATAGGTCATTCCTAAACTCTCCACCATTATCACTTCTAAGAATGTTAACTGTAAACAATGATTTCTTTTCGATTTGATTAATAAAATTAATTAGGGTTTTGACAGTATCACTCTTTTTAATGAAAAAGAAAGTCTATGTAAACCTGGAGTGGTCATCAGTAACCACAAAGCAATAAGACTTGCCATTTAAACTTTCTATATTAGAAGGTCCAAATAAGTCCATGTGAAGCAAGTGTAGAGGTTTAGAACTAGATTGAACACTCTTAGACTTAAATGAGGACTTGTGTTGTTTGCCTTTAAGATCATTGTGGAATGCTTTTGACGGCAGTCCTCTCACAAGATCATGCCTCACAATTCTATTAATGTTTTCAAAGTTAATGTGCCCTAACCTTCTGTCCCATAAGTTACTCTCATCTGCTGAAGCTTTAGCATATAGACATGACAAGTTATTGTTCATTTTAATCCCTTGTAAGTTGACATTATAAATGTCCTTATGTCTAGGTGTTCTAAACTCAATAAACAGGTAGCACATAGTCTTTACTCAAGACTAAACATTCAATATCTATAAAAAGAACTTTAATTTTGTTGTCACAAACTTGTGACACACTAAACAAGTTGTAGTCAAGTTCTTTTAACAGAAAAACTTCATCAAAATGCAAGTTGTTAGTGATAAGAGTGCCTTTGCCTGATATTGTGCCATATCCTCCTCCAAAGAACACTTTATCACCATCTGGAATAGGAGTAAAGTTTGTTAAGTAGTCTTCCTTTCTAGTCATGTGCCTTGAGCTTCCAGAATCCCAATATCCATAATCATTAACCTGCTTTTGAATGCCCTGCACATAAAGAAAACAAATCAGTTTTCTTTGGGAATCCAAGCCTGAGTTGACTTGGATCCATTTGGTTGTTGAACAAGAATAGACTTGTTTCTTGTGACAACCCCCTATTCATCCCTCTTAACATTAAACACCCAGTTTGTCCCAATATGCTTTTCAAGATATTTAAACCTATTGCATGTCATGGAGACACCATTAAAAGTTGATGACTGGTCTTGTTTAGGTCTCCATGTTAGGTTGGATGATGCCTTAGATCCATTTCCTTTATGTTGTAAATACTTGTTATTATTGGGTCTAACATTGGGTCTAACAGCTGCTAATTGTGGAATTTTCATACCAAACCTAATCCTATTAGCGACTGAGTTTGCCTTGTCAGCGGATGAATTGTTCCTGTTAGCGTTTGAATTAGAGTTTTCTACAGGAACCCACTTTTTGTTAGACCAAGTGTTTGTCGTTTGGAAAGGTCTTTGGCCTTGGGGTGTTAGTTGCCTTAGTGAAATATGGAGCTGGTCTAGTGGCATGTGGTCTAGTATGAACATAAGGCTTTGGTTTGACCATGGTTGACTTATTGTCAGCGGCAGGTTTGTATCTACTGACACATCTATAATCCAAATGTGAGAAACTCCCACATGTATAGCAAGCCTTTCTAGACATAACCTTAGGTCTAGGTTCATAAAATCCAGTCCTATTAACACTAGCTTGACTCTTTGGTGATCTAGGTTTTTTATACATTTCAGTATATTTAACACTAGACCTGCTTTTAGATTGAGAACCAAGTTCAATAGGTTTGCCAGTAGTAGGGTTAGTGATGATTATGGGTTTAGGGTCAGTATGTTCATCACTAAGAAGTCCTCCTTTAACAAAGAGAGAAGGGTTAGCCTTCTTCCAAAGGTCAAGGTCAGTCACCCTTTGCTTGTACTCCTCAACTGGTGTGAGCACACGTGGTGGAGGAGTAAATTCCTCCACTTGGAGCTCTAGAATACCAGTCCAAGAAAAGTATTTCTTTAGAACCCTATAGAAGTCACCTGTTGGGGGTGGAACAACAACATACTCTTTAGAATGCATCCCAATCCCAGACATGTCTTTAGGGTTTCTCTGATCACTTAAGACCTTATCTAGGGTTTGACTAGCTTTTTCAAACTATTCAGTTTTAAGCCCTACATTATCTCTGTTTTGAATGGCCTCATCTAGCTTTAGTTTTAATTCATTATTTCCTTCTATGTAAGAAGCCATAACTTCAGAACTAAGTGCTAGATCCCTTTTAAGAACAGTTATTTGATCTTTTAAGTTAAATTCGATGTTCTTATACTCTTGCTCCATCCCATCTGATTGTGCAAGCCCCCTTTTGTAGTTTGAAATAGTGATATTCAATCCTAGAATATCATATTGTAGCTTTAAATTTCTTTATTAAGTTTGTTAGTATTATGTCTACAACCCTTACTACAAAATGCATCATCATATATCTCATTGTCTGATGAAGAAGAGGATCCGGCCATGAGAGCATACTGAACTTGCTCTTCATCTTTTCCAGCAACCAATGCTTGATTCTTCACTTCATCATTGTCTAGAAAGCTCCAATCAAATCCAACGCCATCAATTCGTTGCATTGCTACCGTGGCTTTAGGCTTAGAATCTTCAACCTTGATGATCTGTCTAGAATTCTATTCACCATCATTCCTCTTGGGAGATCTACATTCTCTAGCAAAGTGTCCCATTCTTTGACAATTGTAACATTCCACTTTGGATTTATCAAATCCAGCAGTCTCTTTGCTATTGAAAGTCATCTTTCTTCCAAATCTTTTGTTCCACCTGCTGGCTCTTATACTGCTAAGAGTCATATTCCATTTGATATCCATCTCTTCAAGATCAACATCACGAATTTGCTGAAGGTCTTCAAAAGAAATTGATGATACATTGGGCAAAGAAGCAATATAGGCACATACAGTATCCAAATCTATTCCTGCTGGTTTAAGATTTGATGAAGCATGATTGTATGTGTCAGCGTCTGATGAGCCGCTGTCAAGAGAAGTTTGTCCGCTGACAAAGCAAGAGTTGTCAGCGTCTGAAGTGTCATGGTGGGAAATAAAAGCCATGCTTACAGAAGGTGTTTTACTTCCTTGTTTAAGCAGAACTTCAGGTTCTATGACCTTCAATTGATTGTAGATATCATCAAAGGTCATATTCTTGTAAGCTTGTGTGGCCAATATTGCATTGGCATGGATTTCCCAACCATCTCCAAGAGCTCCAAGGAAAGCAGCATTAACATCATCATCTTCAAACTCAGTTTCCATGAATGCCAGCTTGCTAGTAATGTATTGAAGACGACTTCTCACTTCACTCAACTTTTCATTAGGTCGAGCTTTAAAAACAGCGAACTCCATTACCAGCTTCTTCTTCCTCTGTTTGAGAGTGTCCTCATTACCACCATAGGTGATCTCAAGGGCTTCCCAAAGCTCTTTGGCAGATTCATAATTTCTGAATTTGTGATGGTTTTTGCGTCCAAGAGCCAGTTTGAGAATGCTTAATGCCTTTATGTCTAGCCTTATATCTGCTACCTCTACAGCAGAGGTGGCTCTTCCATCTTCTGGTCTAGGAATCAAATCTTCAGGCTTAGCATTGGCTGTTCTCTTTTTGTCAACAGAGTCCAAGATCTTTTTAGCCTGGTTGAACTTGTTTCCAAGCTCAACAACCTCCCAGAGAACATAGTTGTCCACTTGCAGATATTGCTCAAAATTAAACTTCCAGATTTCGAAGTTATCAGGGTCAAGCATAGGGATTTTGAGGTTATGGTTTGAGGATCCTGAACTTTGGTTTTCTGTGGTCGACATGATGATTTTAGGGTTTTTGAAAAATTAGGGTTTTGATGTTCTTCTGATCAAAAGTTTTTCAATAATCTCTGATACCACTTGTTGATCCCAAACTTAGATCGATTAGCTTTGTGTTATCGAGATTGAATCAAGTATAACACGTAGAGAAACTTTGTTTTTATAATTATCTAAGTGTTATGCGAAATTAATACTTAAATCAAAGAACAAAACAAAACACAAGTTATACCAAACTTTCACTTTGTATTGATGAACGATAAGGTAAAATGAAAGTATTCAGGAAAAAATATATCAATACTAAACCCTAAGACCTCCTTTTATAACATAAGGAGTCTTGTACAATAAGAAAACTTGTCAACTATTCTAGGAAGATATATTAAGATAAACATAGAAAACACAATATACATGCATTTCTTCCTAACACATAAAAACGTGTTGACTAAGTATTCTGTTATAGTTGGGATTTTACTTGTCAGCGCTTGAATATTTCTTTTCAGCGTTCAATCTGTCAGCACCTAAATAACTCTTGTCAGCGTCTGAAATCCCTTTGTCAGCGGCATAGTGATGTAGCTAATTTTATTCCCAACAGATATCAAGACTATCTCATATCACAATCTTTATGATATCTTAAAACATCATCAGAATGAAGTAAACGAACTTAGGGCTGAAAAGGCAGAACAATGGGCCAACTCAATTGCATTTGTTGCTACAACTTCACCAAAACCCGTTCACCATCAACAAGCACCTTCCTATTCCTCAAGGCCATCAAGCTCATCCAACAAACCTCTAGCCACTACAAACAAAGAAAAAGCAGTTGTCCCCACTCCACCTCCAAAGTATGACACCTAGTCAGATGGAGACAATATTGATGAACAAACTTCAAGGGACAATAAGATTGAGGAACTCATGTCTTTACTCACCACAACATATAAGAAGATCTACAAACCTACCAACAGCAACCTCAGATCATCATCCAACGCTAGATATAAGGATGTTGACAATACTCCAAGGTATGATCGTAACGCAAGGTATGATAATCAGAGGATGTCGAATCAAGTTAGGGATAGAGAAAATGTAGGCACTCAGGTTGTGCAAAAGACTGGGATTCAATACTTTTACTGTAAGGAATTTGGTCATATGTCTAGATAATGTTAGAAGCCGAAACGGGTTAAGGATTCTACATATCACAAGGAAAAGATGTTGATGTGTAAGAAAGAAGAAGCATGGATTCAACTTAAACCAGATGAAGTTGATTGGCTTGATGACACTGATGATGAACCCGATGATCAAGAGTTGGAAGCACCTTACATGTGTTGGGAATAAAATGAGCTAAGTCACTGAGACGCTGACAAGAGTAATTTGGATGCTAACAAGAGCAAATGAAGCGCTGACAGATCAAGAACTGACAAGAGATATTCAAGCACCGACAAGAAGAAGTCCAACCACTGATAGGAATACTTAGTCGACACACTTTATATTTAAAGTAAAGATATGCTCAATATTGTATTTTCAATATTTATCTTTACATATAATAGTTGATAGGTAAACCTTTGTACACGACTCCTTGTGTTATAATAGGAGGTCGTAGGGTTTGTAATTGATATACATAATATCCAGTTTTACAAATTTTATCGTAAGCAAGTTCGTTTATCAATCTAAAGTGAAAGTTTGGTTTACTTCGTTTGTTTTTTCTTTATTCTAAGTGTTAATTCCGCATAACACTTGGATTGTTAAATACAACAATGTTTCTTTAAGTATTAATCTTGATTCAATCTCGTTTAATACAAAGATAATCAATCTAAGTTTAGGATCAATAAGTGGTATCAGAGCTCGTTGAGGAACTTTGATCTAAAAGAACATTAAACCCTAAAATCACTAGAAACCCTAAAACCAAACAAGATGTCTACCACAGAATCTTCATCCTCATCAAATCACAACCTAAAAATCCCTATGCTCGGTCCTGACAACTTTGAACAATGGGAAGTTAAATTTTGAACAATACCTTCAAATTTATGACCATACTCTTTGGAAAATCATTAAATATGGAAATCAGTTTGATAAAGCAGCTAGGATTGCTGCTGCTATTATAGGAAGAAGCGCAGCTGGTTCTACTGTTGCGGAACGTGCTGAAAGACCTGAAGATGGAAGAGCTGTCTCAACTGCTGATATAGCCGCAAGAAGGAATGACATGAAGACTTTGAACATTCTCAAACTCTCCTTGGGTCCAAAGAATCAACACAAGTACAAAAGTTTTGATTCTGCTAAAAATCTTTGGGCAGCTCTTCAAGTCACCTATGGTGGTAATGAAGATACTACCAAAGAAAGGAATAAGCAACTTTTGCATGAATATGCTGTGTTTAAGGCTCATCCCAATGAGAAGCTAAGTGAGGTGAGAAGTAGGCTTCTAGACATCTCTAGCAAGTTGTCTTTTATGAGAACAGAACATGATGATGCTGATATCATTGCTACTTTCCTTAAAGGTCTTGGTGATGCATGGAAAATTGAGGCTAGGTCAATCATTGGTACCAATGACCATAAGAGTTCTTCCCTTGATGACGTCTACAATAAGTTAAAGATTGTATAAAGTGAGATCTTACTTGATCATGGAAGCAAGTCAACATCTGGAAACGTGGTTTTCATATCGCATAGTGAAGCTCAAACCAGTGAAAGAGATTCATACGTACATCATGTTACTCGATCAACTTGTGTCAGCTGTGGATCAACCTTTGTTAGCGGCTCAAATTTTGACGCTAACACATACAATGTTGACTCACCAAGTCTTAAACCTGTTGGTATCGATTTGGATACAGTATGTGCATACATTGCTGCATTTCCTAATGGTCCCTTAATTACCTATGAGGATCTTGAGCAAATCAGTGATGAGAATTTGGAAGAGATGGATATTAAGTTGGATATGGCACTTACAAGCATAAGGGCCAACAGATGGAATAAGAAATTTGGAAGAAAGATGACCTTTAATGCTAAATACACAGCTAGATTTGATAAATCCAAGGTTTAGTGTTATAAATGCCATAGGATGGGACACTTCATGAGAGAGTGTAGATCTCCAAAGGTTATGGTCGCCATGCAAGATATTGATGGTGTTGAATGGGACTGTAGCTTTATTGCAAAGGATGTTGTAGAGAATCAAGCTTTGATTGCTGAGAAGGAAGAAGAAGAGCATGTTCACTTTGCTCTCATGGCCAACTCCTCATCTTCATCAGATAATGAGGTATATGATGATGGTTTCTGTAGTCAAGGGTGTTGATTAAACACTGAAAAGCTTAACAAAGAAAATTTAAAGTTAACATCAGATCTTTTTGATGTAGAATGCAGGCTAACAAATTATAAAATTGCACTTGCACATCCTGAAGGGACTATAGAGGAATACAAGAAAATAGTATTTGACCTCTAAGATCAAATTAATGTTTTGAATAATGATCTTAAAGTTATGGTTGAACTTAGGGATACTCTAATGAGATCTAGAGCAGATGTGCAACTTAAGTTAGATGAAGCCATTAAAGATAAAGAAAATGTAGGGCTTAAGATTGAAAAGTTTGATAAAGTTAGTCAAACCTTAGAAAAGTGTTTCAGTGAACAAAGAGACCCTAGGGACACGTATAGGATTGGGATGATTGAATATGTTGCTGTTCCATCACCTGCTGGGAAATTCTATGGTGTTCAGAGAAAAGATCACTCTTGGATTGGTATACTAGAACTCCAAGAAGATGAATTTATTCCTCCACCTAGAGTGCTTACCCTAGTAGAGGAATATCAACAAAAGGTTAATGATCCTGAACAATGGAAAGCAGCCAACCCTTTTCTTTTTGTTAAGGGTGGTGTGCTTAGTGAAAGTCCATTTGTGCCTACACCTATTACTGTGACCAACCCCACTACTAGAAAACCCATTGACCTTGGCTCACCAATTAAGAGAAAACTTAGTGTTAATTATGCTGAAACGTATAGAAATCCTAGGTCACCCCAAAGCCAAGCTAGTGTTAATGGGACAGGGTTCTTTCAATCTAGACCTAAAGTTATGTCTAGAAAAGCGTGTTACATATGTGGGAGTTTTTCTCATTTGGCCTATAAGTGTGTCAGTGGCTCTAAATACACCACTGACAATAGGTCAACCATGGTCAAACCCAGACCTTTTGTCCAACTAAGTCCACAAATCATTAGACCAGCTCCCTAATTTTCTAAAGGGACAAATACTCATGGACAAAGGCCCTTTCAAAAGACCAACACTTGGTTTAATAGACAATGGGTTCATGTAGACAACCCTAATTTGGGCGCTGACAAGAACGAATTTAGCGCTGACAGTAACAAATTCAACGCTAACAGGAACAATTTCAATGCTGATAGCGCCAAGTTTGGTATGAAAATGCCACAACAAGCTGCTGTTAGACCTTATGTTAGATCCTGTAACAATAGGTATTTACAACCTAAGGGAAAGGGGTCTAAAGCTTCATCTAGTTTGACATGGAGACCTAAACAAGACCAAAACCCTAATTCTGATGAAATTTCTATGACCTGCAACAGATTTAATTATCTTTCAAAGGTCATTACAAAACCAATTGGGATAAATTGAGTGTTCATGCCATAAAGGGATGAACATGGGGTTGTTAAAAGGACTAAGTCTGTTCTTGTCGAACAACCACGTGAATCCAAGTCTGCTCAGACTTGGGTTCCCAAAGAAAACTAATTTGTTTTCTTTATGTGTAGGGCATTAAAAAGCAGGTCAATGATCATGGATATTGGGACAGTGGATGCTCTATGCACATGACGGGGAAGGAAGATTATTTGACAGATTTTACCCCCATTAAAGATGGTGACAAAGTGTACTTTGGACGAGGATATGGAGCTATATCTGGCAAAGGCACTCTTATCACCAACAACTTACTTTTTGAGAACGTTTTTATGGTAAAGGAACTTGATTATAACTTGTTTAGTGTGTCACATGTTTGTGACAACAAAAATAAAGTTCTTTTTACTGATATTGAATGCTTGGTGTTGAGTAAGGATTTTAAGATTCCTGATGAGAAGTTTATTGAATATAGAACACCTAGGCATAAGGACATTTATAATGTTAATCTAAAAGGGATTAAAATTAACAAAAATATGTCATGTCTTTATGCTAAAGCATCAGTTTATGAAAGTAATTTATGGCACAGAAGGTTAGGGCACATAAATTTTAAGAACATTAATAAACATATGAGACATTATCTTGTTGATGGTTTACCTTCAAAGGCTTTCCACAATGATCGCTCTTGTGTTTCATGCCTTAAAGGCAAACAACATAAGGTATCCTTTAGGTCTAAAAGTGTGCATTCCAGTTCTAAACCACTTCACTTGCTACATATGGACTTATTTGGCCCAACTAATATAGAAAATTTAAATGGCAAATCTTACTATTTTGTAATAACTGGTGATTTTTCTAGGTTTACTTGGACTTTCTTTTTGGCCTTAAAAAGTGATACTACCAAGGTTTTGATTAACTTTATTACCCAAATTGAGAAGAAAACGGGTAGTAAGGTTAAAATTCTTAGAAGTGATAATGGTGGTGTGTTTAGAAATACACTGTTAGATAACTTTTATGTTGATAACGGGATTTCTAGGGAGTTTAGCATAGCTAGAACTCTACAGCAGAATGGAGTAGCTAAAAAGAAAGAATAGAACCCTAATAGAAGCAGCTAGGACAATGTTAGTAGATGCTAAGTTTCCCATTGCTTTTTGGGCTGAGGCTGTGAACACGGCTTGCTATGTTCAAAATGGATCCCTGGTTAACAAAATCCACAATAAGACACCTTATGAGATATTTTGGAACATGAAGCCTAATATAGGATTTCTTAAACCCTTTGGATATCATGTAGTGATTCTTGATAATAGTGATTCCCTAGGTAAGTTTAATGCAAAAAGTGATGAAGGATATTTTGTGGGTTATTCTATGAATAGTAGAGGGTATAGGGTTTACAACAAGAAGGAAAAACACATTCTTGAAAAGGTGCATGTCATGTTTTTTGAAAGTAAGCATAGTGATCCTGAGAATGGACCAGATTGGTTATTTGATTTAGAACCATTGTTATCATATAAGATTCAAGCTAACAAGAGGTGATCCGGAGGTCGGGGAGGATAAAACAAATGGTTAGACATTTTATAGAGAGAAAGATAACAAGGAAGAAGGAGTGTGTTTATTTCAAGAGAGAGAAAGTGAAATAAAAAAATGGGAATCCTCACCCCTCCATGGAAGTATGGAGGGGTATATATAGGCTAAACAAGGAGTAACTTTAACAACTTATCAATAGTAGTCCCTCCACGTTTTGCCTATTTGAATCTAATGTAATTCCGTAAATGGCGCTCACATTTTAGGGCTAACAACCATTATCTAGGACCTTGAATTATATGCCTGTTACTAATCCAGAGATTGTGAAGAAGGATTCAAATGTCTTGGAAGAACCTACTGTTAAGATTTCAGGTACACAGATTACTAAAGAAGAAGGATCACATACAGTTCAGCCAACCCCCATACTTGATTATGTTACCATTCCTATATGAACTGATGGGTTTATGCAAGCATCTGCTGCTGGAAAGGAGGAACAAAGGACACAAGCAAAACCAGTTGATGAATTCATGCATGCATCTTCAAGCACTGACAAAGCGAATTCAGATACTGACACGTTGAATTCAGACGCTGACATAGAAATACTATTGAACATGTTGAAGCTCCCATACTCAATCAATAGGTCAATTCAAGTGAGGATGGGAGTGGCAATGAAGATGATATTGGAAATATGGAATCTGTTATATAAGATAATTCACTACTTGGGATAGGAATACATACAAACGTGGCCAAAGATCATCCTCCTTCCCAAATTATTGGTGATATTTAGAGTCCTGTTCAAACAAGGAGAACTCATCAAACTCAAGGTGGTTTCATTGCCAATATTCACAAGAAGGAAGATATCCCTCTTGTGCAAGAGTGTTTCTTTGACTGTTTTCTGTCACAAAAGGAACCGAAGAAGATTTTTGATGCTCTTAAAGAATCAAGTTGGGTGGAAGCAATGCAGGATGAGCTTCACCAGTTTGCAATTCAAGATGTATGGGAGCTAGTGGACTGTCCAAGTTATGTCAGACCTATTGGGACACGTTGGGTTCTATGGAATAAAAAGGATGAATGAGGCATTGTGGTCTGAAACAAGGCACGTTTAGTTACTCAGGGCTATACACAAGAAGAAGGAATAGACAATGAAGAGGTTTTTGAACCTGTTGCAAGGATTGAAGCAATAAGGATTTTCCTAGCCTATGCTTTTTGCATGGGTTTCATATTTTATCAGATTGATGTGAAAAGTGCTTTCTTATATGGCACAATTGAGGAGAACTGTATGTGATGCAACCTCCAGGTTTTGAAGATTTAGAGCATCCAGACAAGGTTTATAGAGTTAAGAAAGCAATGTATGGACTTCATCAAGCCCCAAGAGCATGGTATGGTACATTATCTACCTACCTGGTAGAAAATGGGTTTAAGAGGGGGATACTATTTACAAAGAAGATTAGTAAGGATATGTAGATGATATTATCTTTGGTTCATCTAATCCAAAGATGAGTGAAGACTTTTCCAAGCTCATGACAGATAAATTCAAGATGAGTGCAATGGGAGAGATGAACTTCTTTCTAGGTTTACAAGTACAACAGAAAGAAGATGGTATCTTTATCTCTCAAGACAAGTATATGGCTGAGATCTTGAAGAAGTTTGGTTTTTCTCCTCATGAAAAACGGGCTAGCACACCCATGGATAGGGAACACCCTTGGGGAAAGACTGGAGATGGAAAAGATGTGGATGTCAGGCATTATAGATCAATGATTGGTTCATTTATGTATCTTATAGCCTCTAGACCTGATATCATGTTTGTTGTGTGTGCATGTGCACGCCATCAAGTGACTCCCAAAGAGTGTCATCTTCATGCTGTCAAAAGGATCTTTAGATACCTTAGGTGTTATCCCACCTTGGGATTATGGTATCCTAAATATTCTCCATTCGAACTTATTGGCTATTAAGACAGTTATTATAGAGGTGATAAGTTTGACATAAAATCCACAACTGGTGGATGCCAATTTCTTGGGAGTAGACTCATATCTTGGCAATGTAAGAAACAAACAGTGGTGGCAAATTCTACAACTGAAGCAGAGTATGTGGCTACAGTTGCTTGTTTTGGACAAGTTCTATGGATACAAAACCAGATGTTGGATTATAGGTATAATTTTATGCAGACCAAGATATTTGTAGAAAACAACAGTACATTATGCATTATTAAGAACCTTGTACATCATTCTAAAATAAAACACATAGAAATTAGGCATCATTTCATAAGAGATTGTTTTGAAAAAGGTCTAATACATCCAGATAGGGTAGACAAAGTAGAAAATGGGCTGATCTTTTAACTAAACCTTTTGATGTTGGGAGGTTCCAGTACTTGGTGACAAGTATTGGAATGATCAATCTCACCTAAATGTGTTTTTGAAATCATTGTATTTGTACAGGATGTGTACTGTTACTAGTCTTTGTAAAGGATTAGGTTTTCCACTTTATTTCTCTAACACTGACAAAGGTTATTTGAACGCTGACAAGTGTAAAAATGGTCGCCGATAGCAATATGTTAGTTTTGTGGTTTTTGATCTAATCATGCAGGCATTATGAGCATTGTAGTAATGGATACAAAGTTTCTTATGGATCTTTAGAGCTTACAAGAAATGTGTAAAAGTTTATTTATGATGGTTGGAATGTTTACACTCCTATCTTGAAATAAATTTTTGTCATATACTTTTTATTTTGGAACTATGTATATCCTAGTTTAAGGGGAGGTTTAGGTAACCTTTAGGATTTTGGGTATTCTTAGAATACTCTTATCACAATTCTAGATTGTGTCCACTGGTGAGTACGATTTAGAATTTCTAATTCGTGAGGCACTGTAGCATGCAAAGTTGATATAGTGTGCACGCTGCCAAGACTTTTTGTCCTAGAATTGGGTTTATATGAGGTAACTTCATTGTTACGAACTTCGGTTAGCAAGGGACACTTGAGGACAATTATGTCTATCTTGCTTAAGCAAGTGTGCATGATTCGACAGTGCTTGCCACCCAATAGTCATTTTTAGTCTAAGAATTATCTTCACTAGGGTAAACTTCTTTGTTAAGGTCTTTTCATTTTTAATTAATTTATTTTTGGCCACTGACATAATTTCTTTCCAAACGCTGATAAGACCAATTTAAACGCTGACATGGAAAAATTTTAATGCTGACAAGACTATAGCCGTTACACGCTGATGTTTACTTTTTGACCGTTGAAAAACATTGGGGTCCACCCAGTTGTTATTTTTGACGAAAATATGGGTCGTAATTTTAGCGAGTTGGAAAGTTTTAATTAATGTATGAGATAAGTTATATATTTTTCAAGATTGTGATGATTACTTTTTGAATATAACTGCCTCATATTTCAACCAATCGTATGTTTTTACCTCTCCTATAAATTTGGCTCTTTTCTTTCAAACAAGGTAACTACTTTTTGTTGTCTGCTAAAAACTCTCAAACCTTCATACCTCCATTGTTTTCATATCATAGTTTTTTTCAAATCAATCTTAAATGGCACCAAAGTTTAAATCTGCTCAAGTGGAATTGGTGTTAAGAAGCTAACACAACATGGTGGCTTATTTAGAAGAGGATAATACTTTTCATCCCCAATACACTCAGATGATTGGGTATTTAAACGCGTCTCCTCTAAGGTATGCACTTTCACATACTCCACTTGTCCCTATCACACACATCAAGCAGTTTTGGAAAACTGTAAGTTCCAAAACAATTGATGGAGTGATTACATTGACTGCTACTGTTCATGGGGTTCAATGGGTAGTTACTAAAGCTTTGGTTTGCCAATCTTTGCATCTTAATGATGTTGATGGTATAACTACCCTTCCCTTAGCAGAGCTAGAGTTTGGACTCCAAGGCTTGGGGTATGCTTTGCCCCCAGTGGGCCATTTAAACAAGTATACCAAACAACAATTTCCCCCAGCCTAGAAGTTCCTTATACATGTCATCCTACAATGTTTGAGTCCCAAATGCTCTTCTTTTAATGAAATCAACCGTTCAATCGGGAGTGCGATTGTTTGTATTGCAACTGGGCAAAGATATAATTTTTCAAAAATGATTTTTGATGGCATGTGTCACAACAAGGGTAACAAGATGACTCTTGCTGACCCTAGGTTTTTATAAATTGTTTTTGACATGCAGGGTATTGCAGTAGGGACCATGACCACTTTTATGAGGTCCCTAATCAAAAGAAAACTGGGTTTGGAAATATGAATTCACCCCCTATAGAGATTTACCTCTTACCCCAGCCATGCTAGTTGTTATTGAAGCAGCTGCACAACCTCACCCACAACCAGACCCACTACCAAAACACCCTCCATCACCCCAACACATGGACCTTGACCCTCAACCATCAGGCGCTGACACTCAAAATATGGGTGCTGACACACCCAACCTAAACGATGACACCATTATTCCTCAAACCCAAACAAACCCTCACACCCAAACAGACCCCCAGTCCACTTCCTCTTCAGAACCTCATGATTATAGGTTTGAGAAACGCTAAATAACTACTGGAGTGTTCTCCTCTAGTGGTCCTAGCCATGTAGCAGAGAGAACCACCTCCACAAGTTGGCTGGTGAAATGGGTGGGGCTGGGACTATTGACTCTGGCTTAGAAGTAGGTCAAGGCAGTCCTAACATCATTAAGACCCAATCCATGCCTGATGAATCTCTTTTGGGAGGTCAAATCCCCATCATAGAAGAGGGAAGATTGGAACATTTATCACTTTTTGAATTGACGGTGGTTTGCATTAGCTTGCAAAAGCAAAATGCAGACCTTGTACAAGTTGTCACAGGTCAAGGCATCGAACTCAAATCATTGAGGGAGAGGATAGTTATATTGGAAGCTGCCAATGCTCCTGGAAGGCAGGAGGATTCTTCCAAAGGGGAGGATGAACAGGTACATGTGAGTGACAAAGACTCACAAGAAGGTGGTTCATATGGGAGTATGGAAATAGCTGAGGCATTGACAAGATTGAAGGAGAAGCCATCTATGGATGCTTCTTTGATTACTCCCAAGAAGCTAAGTTTTGTAGACATGATGGAACAATCCACAAATTCAGCCGCTGACATTCAGAGTTGAGCACTGAAAAGAGCAAATCAGACGTTGACAGGTGTAAGGGTATGATTGGTGTATGCCAACCACAAGTTATCATCAAGGATGTTTCTACACAGGTACCAGCCATTACTTTACCAGCTATTGGAGCTAAGGATAAGGGTAAAGGGATTTTAGAAGAGGTTCAGGTACCAAAGAATGCAGCACAGGTACATTTTTATTCAGTTTTGGCTGCACAATTAGAGGAACATGATAGGATGGAGACTACTGATTGTAGTAAAAATACGTCTCTTGTTTAGGAAAATAAAAGAGCGTATATAAGCGGTAAGTATTAAGTGATGATTTAGGAAAATCAAGTGTAAATGACCCAATTAAGTTCGTTTCCCAAGGAGGTATATGTGTGTGACTAAAATGTAATGATATTTGAGATTAATATTGAGAAAGAAGTGGATGAGAAAATAGAATGACAGATACGTGAAAATTATTACTACGACGACTAAATTAAAGACCGTAAAAAGTGCTAAAATAAAAATAAATTCTAAAAATTCCCAAAAAATTATCAACAATCAAATTAATAAAACTAAGAGTTTTACAAATGATCAAAACTTTTTAAACCTTTTAATTAAATAAATATTAATTTTTAAATGCTAATTAAAGCCCTAAAAATCCAATTAATTATCAAAAAGCCCAAATAAATGTTTTTTCACTTTGTAAACCTCTATAATGACTAAATAAGACTAAAACTATTTTATGAATTTTAAAACTAATTAAAACTATTTAAAATGATTAAAAACTATTAAAAACTTAAAATAATTCTAAAAATTATGAAAATGATGATAAAATTAATCTAAGAATTACAAAAATCCTTTTTTAATGTATTAGACCTAAGAAAAATATAAAAAATGCAAAAATGTGAAAATTGAAATGTAAAAATAAAATAATATTAAAAATTCTAAAATTCTAAAAAATTCTAAAAACTTGCAAACTAGTTTATTTTAAACTAAATAAACAGAAAATGAAAGTGAAATTACCAAAATACTCCTAATGGGCCCCCGAATGGGCTAAAAATGAAAACAATCCACTTAAATGGGCTTTTTGGCCCAATAAAATCAAACTTGTCCAAATAAGCTGAAAATCACCAGTCTGACTCAAAATTTGATTTTAAGCACAAAAGTGCAAAGGCCAAAAAGTTAAAAATATGCTTATCACAGCTTAATGAGTCAACAGCTTATTCTTAGTGGGCCAATAAGCCAATTAAGCCATAAGCTAATGCCATAAGCTCTAATTGAACACACAACATCTTATTGAGATTCTAAACCAATCTGCAAAAAGAAGTTTTGAAAAAGCTCAAGTAATAAGCCGGAACTTTGAAAAGAACTTTTTCACTAAACGACAAAATAGTCGGGTTAGAGTTCTAGGACGTTTCAGAAGCTGATTCTTTTTACAAAAACTCACAAATAGCTTAACTAAGAATAATCAATAAGAAAATTCACAAAAATCCAAGTAGAATAAGCTGTAGAAGCAAATAAGCTGGCTGAAAAAGCAAAATAAGCTAGTTTCCTAGCAAAAGCTTAACCAAAAGCCTCGTAACTTCTCAAATATGATATTAAGCTGAGAAAAATGACACCTATCACAAAAACCAAGTTGTTGCATGTACCAATAAGCAAAATTATGCTTATTTGACCAAAAGTCAAAGTCCACCAAAAGTTACCAAATGATCAGGGATTGATTATAAGCTTGTTTTAAGCAACTTTTGTGAAGAACTCAAGGTTGAGCCCTTGTGAATCAAGTGGTCAGTTGACCAAACCTTGACAGATTTTGGCAAAATTAGGCCAATAAGCTAGTTAGCTTATAAGCCAGCAAATAAGCAACCAAATAGCAAGAAGCACTCACAAGCAACACAATAACAAGTTCCAAGCAGTTAAACAACTAGGCATACACTAGAATGACAAATGCAAGCCCAAATTGAGGTGGTCACTTTGCTGATGCAAATGACCACTTCAGCCAACTTTGATAAGCTCTAGCACCCACAGTAAGCCACCAAAATCAACAAACAGATAATGCACAGATAGCTTATCAATTAAACTCTTCCCAAACAAATTTCAGACCTTAGATCCAATAAACAAAGATTTTATTGGATCTGATGTGTTTGACAAATTTCAAACCAATGTTTTCAGATTTTTTCAAAACTTTGAAATCCTTATCCAAACCACTTCAGACTTAACCAATGACCAAAAGCAGTTACAAATGACTTGTTTAAACTATCCAAACCCTAAGAACCAAGGGTAAAAGGCCACAATGCCCTATGATCCCAAAAACCAAATAACCTTGTTTTAGCCCCTCTTCAAACAAACTCTTTGATTTTACACACAACCTACTGATTTTATGGTTTAAATACCTTACCTAGGTGAAAAATAACAGAAACAAACAATAAAACACAAAGAACAAACATAAGAACAACAAATTACATGGCAAAATTCATAACAGTCATGAACATGAAATTTTTTAGAGGAAACTTAAAGAGAGCTTATACCTATCCCCCACAACTTCCTAGGGAGATCAGCTATGCTCCTTGGACCACTCTCAACAGCTAGAGAGTGACAAAGGTCCTTGAACAAAGGATATGATATGTGCCTTGGCTGATGGTTCAAAGCAGAACCTTAAGGACTTGATTTCTTCAACACAAGCAACAAACAACCTGTCCAAAGGTTAATAAACCTTCACTAGCTTGGTGTCAACAAGCTTACAAAGGCTTATAGCTTTTGGTAGGGGTTAAGAAAGTTAAAAATAAGCAAATAGAACAATTATTTAAAGCTTTTTTCAAACTTAAAAACCTTACCAAATCAAAAAGTGCTTCAATCCAAAGATCAAAACAGCTTTGTAACATCAAATGGAACTCAGAATCACTCTTAAACAATACCAACTTTTAAAAACATAAAAAGGAATTACAATTTTTTCAAAATACCAAACATTTATAAATTTTAAAAAGGAATTATAATGTTTAAAGAGTAAAACTGGAACAAGGCTCTCTCACAGGTTGAGGATTCCTTATATAGGTCACAAGGGCTGAGATTACAATGAAAACCCTACCTAAGAAGTCCCTAAAATGCCCTTTGAATCTTCTAGACGAATTTTGTTGATGAGCTGTTTAGATTGATCTTGGACGTTCATTTATGCCTTTGGGACCAAGTATGAGTCTTAAAACGTTGATCTTGCCACCTAGGATTTCTTGGAGAGAAAGTTGTAAGCTGATTGGCTAGAAGGGAATTGGGGGTGGGGTCCATGGTGATGGGATTGTTGATGTGAGTGTGTGGAATGAATCGTGCTAATGTGAATCACACGTGGGTGGGTTTAATTAGGATTTACCCTTTGTTATGTAAAAGGTAAATATGGGTTCATAAAGGTGAATAGTAAACGGTTTAACCGTTTATTGTGAAGTGGGGAAGTGTTTGGCGCATTTTGGATTTGAATGTTTGGTTGCACAGTTTTAGTCCTTGGTCTTAGGCAGAAAATGTATAACATGTTTTTCAGCCCACTTAACTCATTTCCTTTGATATGAAACTTTCGAACTTCACACTTTTGTCCCAAAACTTTGGCAAAAGAATTTCAAGGGTTATTTTTGCCACTTTTGAATAGTTCAGGGACTGATCTTGGACATTTCTCATCTTTGAAGGTCTTCATTGGATCTTTGACTTCATGAGGGACTATTGTTGACAACTTAGAATTGTTGAGGGACTAAACTTGCCAAAACTTCAAAGTTGAAGGACCTTTTTGTATTTTTTACAAACTTAAAGGACCAAACTTGTAATTAAGAATATACAAGGGTATTAAGTGTCATTTCTTTATAAATGAGGGATGAATCTTGTACATCTTCAAGTCTTCAAGGGTTTTTCTTTGAGAAATCATGAACTAGGGCCTGGTTCTTTGTGCGGCTTCGTTTCTCGTGTTCGCTTTTCCTTGTTTCTTGATATCTTTTGTCTTTTTCACGATATCCATACCTAAAATACACAAGTAAACAAACACAAGTATATATATGGTATTTTATGACATTTTTATGCATTTTAAAGCCCGAAAAGAACAATGCGATCATGTATAAATGTCATCTCATCACTCCCCCATACTAATCCATTGTCGTGCCCTCACGCAATGCTAGAATAAAGTATCTAAGCATCTCCAAAAATCAGTTTTATAAACCTTTATTGAAAAGTAAAGACTTGCGACAATACTACGAAGAGGTGTAAAGACTTAATGTATGATTTTCATCACGTGAGTGACTTTTAGGGTCAATGAATAGAAACAAGTGAATGTTCCATAGAGTAAAGTTCGCCATCCTTGATTGTCATACATTCCATACTAAGTGCAAAAACGAGATCATTGTTGGTACAAGTCACACTGCTAACACTACTCATACGTCCAAATTGTGTAATACTTTTTCTCCCCGCAATCCTAGTTATTATGAAAGGAAATGGGTTTCAAGAGTTTTTTAACTATTTGTCATGGATCACAAGTGATTCATATTGACTTATTTGAGTATTTATTAGTCCGAAAGTAAAGTATCACGATTTAATCGATAGTTAGCCGAAGGACAAAATCTTTTAAAACGACTTCTCGAATATCTCCTTAAGTTCATATCTTGGCATAACTCGTTTCACGATTTGAGACCTTTCTCGAACCGATATTTGGCATGTACTTCATACTTCAAATCTTGGAAGACGTTCTTGAAATTATGGTATTCTCTTCATATTTTGGAATTTCTTCACTTGACGTTTTTGAGAGATTCTTCATACTTGGACCACGACTTCATCATTTTTCTTCAATCTTTATTTTGGATTTTGATATAGAACGATCCGCCTCCTTTTAGGACTTGGATATATTTATCCTCATACCTTGTAAGGGTCTTTTTGGATAGACTTTCTCCATGATATTTAGGGGAGTAATTGCTTTTCGTCGTGTGTCTCGATCCTTCATATTGATTTAGGAATAATGATACTTCACATCATCTTGGATCTTTAGCAACAAAATAGAGCTCTTCATGCCTTGTTAGGGCCTTTTTGGATATTTACCAATCTTCGTATCCCGCTTCAATAAGTTATGCCTTGGCTATGAACTCTATTCAACCCCAAGCAACTTTTAAACGATCTTATGCTAGAAGCTAAGTATCCTTTCAAATCGTACGACCTTACTTATTGCAATTATTTTTATTCCTAATGCATTGATATTATGGGAGAAAAAGCCACAATTAAAAACATATGAGTTTTAGAAAGAACATTTTCATGTTCTACGTTTAGAATGATCACTTGTCTAACTCTATCATTTCTCATTCTTCACTATTTAAAGACCTCTAATTGCCATGCAAGTCAAAATTAAGCCAAATTTGGATTAGCTTTCATTAAGACTATATCAAATCGAAGTTTTGGGTTTTCAAGCCACCTATAGGATCTTGCACTTTCTTGGACTTTTTTAAGTTTAGAGAATGCATTTTATTGTTCCCTTGATAAGTGTCTTTCTAGGATCAATTATAGGAACTTGTGAAAAGTTCTTGTTCTTAACCCAAATGAGCTAAGACTTTCGCGTTTTAAAGTTCCGTATATAAAAGTCTAGCAAAACTTGATTCGAGCGGGTAAAGGAATGTAAAGGGCTCGAAATTCCCATCAAGTCAAAAATTAGCTCTTATTCTACCCATCGGAAAATATACATTCTTGTCTTAAAAACACTTATGAAACTAAGAAAAAAATTTAAAATTTGGCCATTTTTAGCCTTATTAGCAACAAAACAAAACAAAATATTGAAAGTTGGAAAACGTGAGGGCGTAGCAAAGCATGTATCTATTCACCCCCCCATACTAAAATGAAACATTGTCCTCAATGTTTTGAGTCTAAAGGTGGAGCACCCCCATACTAGAGACGAAGAGTCGAATGCTTAGGATCTAGCATGGAAAGGGTGATCAACAATATATCTAAAGCCGTTTATTAATTATGTTAAAAGATAATTGTTAGAACAATAAAGGATATGTCATGTATTCATGAAAAACTCTTCAAGCAAACGATTGAGGTTCACGTGAACGAACACGAGAGTCTTCAATAGTAGTGATGATAATGATCTAGATAACACATTCACAAACAACCACGAGACAATGAGTTGGAAGGGCACAAATCCCCTCTCATTATTTATTAGAAAGCATTAAAAGGATAAGCATGGGATCTCCCCCACGAGGCACCTCGTTTTTTATTACCGAGTCATGAGCTCGACTCGATCCCCTCATTGCTAATTATCATTGGGGAAGGTGACTTGGTCGAGGTCGTCCAACGAAGGAACTTCCCCACCAA
Source organism: Glebionis coronaria (assembly GCA_025667525.1). Lineage (NCBI taxonomy): Eukaryota > Viridiplantae > Streptophyta > Magnoliopsida > Asterales > Asteraceae > Glebionis > Glebionis coronaria. Next base: position 424,504,883 of record CM046879.1, on the reverse strand, counting down.
AGTAGTGCTTAAGCCTATGTCCATTCACCTTAAAGTCAGGACCATCATTTTGAGCTAGCTCGATGGTCCCATAAGGAAACACTTGTGTTATGGTGAAAGGACCTGACGAACGAGATTTCAATTTCCCGGAAAATATCTTTAATCGAGAGTTAAAAAGTAACACTTGATCACCAACGTTAAAAACACGGTTTTTAATCTTTGCATCATGAAACTTTTTAGTCTTTTCTTTGAAAATCAATGAGTTTTTATAAGCATTATCTCTTAATTCATCTAATTCATTCAATTGTATTTTCTGGTGATCTCCCGCGGTCTTTAAATCTAAATTTGCATGCTTAAGGGCCCAGTATGCCTTATGCTCCAATTCAATGGGCAAATGACAATTCTTTCCATAAACCAACTTATATGGAGTACAACCGATAGGTGTCTTATAAGCGGTTCTAAAGGCCCATAAAGCGTCATCGAGTTTGTCGGACTATGAAGCACGGTTTTCTCCAATTGACCTCTCTAAAATCCTCTTCAAAGCTCGGTTTGAAACCTCGACTTGCCCACTCGTTTGCGGGTGATAAGCCGTAGAAAGACGATGAGTAACTCCATATTTCTTTAAGACCTTCTCGAATTGGTCATTACAAAAATGGGTTCCACGATCGCTTATAATAGCGCGAGGGGTTCCAAACCGAGAGAATAGTTTCTTCAAAAACTTCACTACCACACGAGCATCATTAGTAGGTAAAGCCTTAGCTTCCACCCACTTAGAAAGGCAGTCGACGGCGACGACGATATACTTGTTACCATGAGACGATGGGAACGGCCCCATAAAGTCTATTCCCCAAATGTCGAAAATCTCACACACTTGAATTATATTTTGCGGCATTTCATCACGTTGAGACGTTTTTCCTTGACGTTGGCATGAATCACACGACTTTACAAGTGCGTGTGCATCACGATAGAGAGTAGGCCAAAAGAAGCCGGCATCGAACACTTTCTTAGCCGTGAGATTAGCACCGTGGTGACCACCCGTGGGTCCCTCATGACAAGCTCTAAGGATGTTAGAAGCTTCAGCACCAAAAACACAACGTCGAACGAGTTGATCCGCACAAACCCGAAAGAGATAAGGGTCGTCCCAAAAAAAGAACTTGACGTCACGAAAGAACTTTCTCTTGTGTTGTGTCGTCATACCCTTGATTATGAAGTTCCCCGCATGGTAATTTGCAATGTTGGAAAACTATGGGGTGGTGTTTTTAGAATTCACTACACCGATAGTCTCGAGAGTAAATGTTTCAGTGATTTCCTTGTTCTCGAAAACATCTTTGTGAGGATCTTCTAGATTCTCGACTCCTTTTTTGTCAAGCACGGTGACATCAAATTCTTGGAGGAGGAGCATCCAACGAAGCAATCTCGGCTTAACATCTTGCTTAGCTAAGAGATACTTGATAGCCGAATGGTCGGTATACACGATGCTTTTAGTCAAGACGAGATAGGGTCGGAATTTCTCAAAAGCATAGATCACAGCAAGGAATTCCTTTTTCGTTGTGGTGTACTTTAATTGAGCCTCGGTCATCGTCTTACAAACATAATGGATAGGACGGAAATGTTTTTCATATCGTTTCCCTAAGACGACCCCTATAGCATAATTACTTGCATCACACATGATTTCAAAGGGTAATTCCCAATTAGGAGCAACAAGAATGGGAGCTTCGGTAAGTTTCCTTTTTAGAGTTTCGAAAGCTCTAACACAATCCTCGTTGAAATTAAAAGGAGCATCCTTCTCGAGAAGGTGTGTCATAGGTCGAGAGATTTTCAAAAAGTCTTTGATGAAATGACGATAAAAGCCCGCGTGGCCTAGGAAACTCCTAACTCCCTTAACCGGTTATGAGATGAGGTAACTTGGCGATGACGTCTACCTTAGCTTTATCGACCTCAATCCCCGCTTTCGAGACCTTGTGCCCTAAGACGATTCCTTGTTTACACACAAAATGACCTTTTTCCCAATTAAGCACAAGGTTGGTTTATTCAAAACGTTTTAACATTTGCTCGAGATTAGATAAACACGACGTGAACGAATTTCCAAACACCGAAAAGTCATCCATAAACACTTCCATCGACTTCTCGATCATATCATGAAAAATAGCCTTCATACACCGTTGAAACGTACCTGGTGCATTGAAAAGTCCGAAAGGCATCCAACGATAAGCAAATGTTCCATAAGGACACATAAAGGTAGTTTTCTCTTGATCACGAGGGTCAATAGGGATTTGAAAGTAACCGGAAAAACCATCTAAAAAGCAATAGAATTCATTTCCCGCGAGTCGCTCCAACATTTGATCCATGAAGGTCAAAGGAAAGTGGTCTTTACGAGTGGCGTCATTTAATTTTCGATAGTCAATACACGCCCTCCAACCGGTCACAACACAAGTGGGAATTAACTCGTTGTTTTCATTAGGCACAACGGTCATTCCTCCCTTTTTAGGGACACAATGAATTGGGCTCACCCATGGGCTATCGGAGATAGGATAAATCATTCCCACGTCAAGGAGTTTTAAGACTTCCTTTTTGATGACATCGTGAATTTTGGGGTTTACCCTTCATTGACTTTGAATTGCGGGTTTGTAGTCCTCCTCCATAAAAATCTTGTGAGTACAAAATTTTGGGTCAATACCCTTAATGTTGGAAATTTTCCAGGCAATTGCCCCTCTATGAGCTTTAAGAACTTTAAAGAGCGCGTTTTTTCATCATTAGCAAGACCTTTTGCAATAATAACCGGCAACTTGTCATCACCTTCCAAGAATGCGTATTCAAGGTGAGATGGAAGATCTTTCAATTCAAGGATAGGCGGTTCCTCGATTGAAGATTTTTGCTCAACACTCATAACTTCCATCCGCGGAAGAAATGGTGGAATAGAAGTATCATTACCAATAATCACCTCATCTTCATTGTCTATTTCATTTGAAGTAAAATCGCCTCCTTATAATGGAGTGAGATTTGGTGTAGAATTAACAAGAATCGGATCCAAAATAGTTGGATTGCCACTTGACGAGCTATCAGAAAAACCTAACACTTCTTGTGAAAACTCATCGTAAACTACATCAACTAAGTCGATGCGATTGATGGTAGCGATTGCATAAACATGAGAAGGTGTTGAGTTTTGAGTAGCGTTTATAACAAGTTCCTCTTCGTTGAATCTCAAAGTAATAGATCTTGCATGAACATCGATAAGCGATCTCTAGGTGTCTAAAAATGGACGATCTAAAATTAGAGGAACTTGAGGATCCACGGGGATGTCAACTACTATAAAATCAACGGGATAGTATAACTTCCCCACTTTCACGAAAACATGCTCGACTACTCCACATGCTAAAATCGTAGAATGATCGGCCATCTCGATAGACATGTTCGAAGGAGTAAGAGCCAGAAGCGAAAGCGATTTCCAAATGGAAAATGGCATCAAATTAATGCTCGCACCAAGATCGGCCAAGGCGAGGCATTCTTTCATATATTGTATATCACAAGGAATGAGAAACTTTCCGGGGTCACCAACTTTTTCTGGTATGCGGTTAAGATAAATCGAAGAACAATTAGCAAGCTTTGAAAGTTTTTCCTTATCGTTCATCATACTTTTAAAAGTGGAAGCGAAACGAGGCATATATAACAACGCGTCGGCTAAACTTACATTAAAATGAACTTGTTGAAACATTTTTATAAAAAGCTCGATTTGTTGTTTGTTACGTTCTTGCAATTTCTCTTTGTTTCGTCTCGAAGGGTAAGGTATGGGTGGTGTGGGTTGGACATTAGGCAACAGCCTTGGAATCTCGGGTTCCATGATTGGTATTGGTTCAACCGGAGGTGTGGTATGAGTGGTACTTCGTGGGCTTGTGATATGCTCCTTTTCGACCATCACCTCAGGCTCTTTCTTGATTTCCTTCTCCGTAGAAGTAATTGGATGAGAGATTGGTTTCTTGAAAGTTTTACCACTACGTGTAGTAATAACCTTCATTTCTCCCTTCGGGTTTGCAATGGTATCACTAGGAAGACCACCCGAGGAAGAGGGTTTACACATGATTGCTTTAAACATTTTTTCCATTTGGTCTTCAAATTCTGATTGCCTAGCATCCTCTTTTAACAATTCTTTCTTAATCTCATGTTGTCCTTGTTCCATCTTTTGTTGATTTTGTTGAAGACGTTGAACGTTTCCTTCCATTTTATTAGCATGAGTCTTAAGTTAATTAGCAAGTTCGTTTTTAAGCTCGTTTTTCAACTCAGATCTTAAGCTAATCATCTCGCGTTGAATATTATCAAACTTAGCATCATTTGCTTTAGCATAATCCAAAATTCTCCTTGAAGATTTTTGGTGTGATCATTTTGAAAACCTTGTGTAGTAGTTTGAAAATCACGTTTTTGGTTTTGATTTGAAACTTGTCCATTCCCACTTTGATAATTCCCTTTGTTTTAATTACGTGAATTGCTTTGATAACCACCATGTTGATTATTGTTTCGATAGTTGTTAGCATTTTGATTTGGTGGAGCTTGATTTGGGCGAGAACCTTGGCCGTTTTGGTTGTAAGTTTTCGTTGCTACGTAAGCACTCGAAGTGTTACCACCGACGGCAATGCACTCGAAAAGATCATGAGCTCCACCACAAGATAAACAACTCTTTTCAACCGCTTTAACCGATGCGGAATTCAAAGCATCTTGTGCTTTCCAATGTGTCATAAGCGTCGAAAACCTATCAAAAAACCGATTTTCCTCATTTGCTTCATCATGTAAGGCATTAATGTGACGAGACGATGACAAACCCATATTGGAAACACTCGGTCTGTTACGAGGGTTATAAACCTTAGATCTATTCTCGATAATCTTTAAAGCTTCATCGGTTTTTTTGCACAAAATATTACCACCCGCAGCGGCATTCAAATAATCTCGTTCATGATCATTAAGCCCATTATAAAAAGTATCTATTTGATGCAATTCCGAAAAATCATGGTGTGGACATTCATGTAACATTTCCTTAAATCGTTCCCATGCCATTGAAAAACTTTCATTATTACGTTGTGTAAACCTTGAAATCTCATTTTTCAAATGTGTTGTTTTAGATGGTGGAAAAAACTGGTTCACAAACTTAGAGACGAGATCACCCCATGTCAAAATCGAATTTGGCGGTTCTTTCTCGAGCCAAATTTTAGCGGGCCCATCTAACGAGTATGGAAACAACATCATCTTAATGGCGTCATGTGGAACATCCTTAAACTTGCTTGTTGCGGTGAGACGATTAAAATTCCTTATGTGGTAATGCAGGTTGTCTTTCTTATGACCTCTAAACTTATTTGCTTGTAACATCGACATTAAACCCGTCTTAATCTTGAAATTCTCCGCAAGGATGGCGGGAATCACAATAGCTTCTCCAAAACCCTCAGTGGGTGCTTGAAGCAACTCCATCATAGTACGATTAGCCATGGCGACTATTGGTTCTACAACGGGTTCGACAATTGGAGTTTGTTCTTCAATCAAAGGCTCTTGATTTCCTTGACTTTGACGACGTTTACGAGCTCGTTTTGCTTGATTACGAGTTAGCATAAACTTGACGTAGAATGGGATGTGAGCAAAGAAGATTCTTTTTGGTTGTTTTGTGGATTTTCAATTTTTTTGTGTTTTTGATTGTTTTTAATTTTTTTGGATTTTGTGTATCTTCGTAGAGAACAATCTACCAAATCTCTCCTCGAATCAAACTCTTGATTAAAGAAGCCTCAAAAGAATGAAAACGATCACGTGGAGTGAACGCCTTCGAATGACTTTAGAACTTTGGTGAAAACCAAATTGTTCAAGAGGGTTTAATCACAAAGAAACCAAGCAAATATATATGATACGTAATAATACTTTGGGCGGCAAAACCCTCGATTATCTTTCAATCTCAAAATACTCACAAGCAAGCGGGGAAACGAGGCGGCGGGAAGCACTTAAGAGCCTTTTTCCTTACGGTATATTTTATAATACCCACCTTATAGTTTGTATTTTTCAAAATCGAGCTTCACGAAAGTATTTATCTATTTTTGCCTTTTTCTTTTTATTTGAGATTCGAATACAATAATTAGGAGATCAAATCCGAATTAAGGTTGTGTTTTCACACTTTTGGAGATATTTTGTATTTGTTGTGATACTTAATACAATATAGTAATAATAATTTCACAAGAAAAATGAAAAAACCGATAATACGTATTAGTAGAGTTCTACTAATACAAATACTATTTATGGCAAATATTAAAAACGAAATGACAAATTAATCACGACACACCTCCCCGGCAGCGGCGCTAAAATGATTGTAGTAAAAATACGTCTCTTGTTTAGGAAAACAAAAGAGCGTATATAAGCGGTAAGTATTAAGTGATGATTTAGGAAAATCAAGTGTTAATGACCCAATAAAGTTCGTTTCCCAAGGAGGTATATGTGTGTGACTAGAATGTAATGATATTTGAGATTAATATTGAGAAAGAAGGGGATGAGAAAATAGAATGACGGATACGTGAAAATTATTACTACGACGACTAAATTAAAAACCGTAAAAGTGCTAAAATAAAAAAAAAATTCTACAAATTCGCAAAAAAATTACCAAAAATCAAGTAAAATAAACTAAGAGTTTTACAAATGATCAAAACTTTTTAAACCTTTTAATTAATTAAATATTAATTTTTAAATGCTAATTAAAGCCCAAAAAATCCAATTAATTATCAAAAAGCCCAAATAAAGATTTTTTCACTTTGTAAACCTCTAAAATGACTTAATAAGACTAAAAACTATATTTATGAATTTTAAAACTAATTAAAACTATTTAAAATGATTAAAAACTATTAAAAACTTAAAATAATTCTAAAAATTAAGAAAATGATGATAAAATTAATCTAAGAGTTACAAAAATCCTATTTTAATATATTAGACCTAAGAAAAATATAAAAAATGCAAAAATGTGAAAATTGAAATTTAAAAATTAAATAATATTAAAAAATAAAAAATTATTAAAAATTCTAAAAACCTGCAAACTAGTTTATTTTAACCTAAATAAACAAAAAATGAAAGTGAAATTATCAAAATACCCCTAATGGGCCCCCAAATGGGCTAAAAATGAAAACAGTCCACTTAAATGGGCTTTTTGGCCCAATAAAATCAAACTTGTCCAAATAAGCTAAAAATCACCAGTCTGATTCAAAATTTGATTTTAAGCACAAAAGTCTAAAGGCCCAAAAGCTGAAAATGTGCTTATCACAGCTTAATGAGTCAACAACGTATTCTTAATGGGCCAATAAGCCCATTAACCATAAGCTAATGCCATAAGCTCTAATTGAACACACAACATCTTATTGAGATTCTAAACCAATCTACAAAAACAAGTTTTGAAAAAGCTCAAGTAATAAGCCAGAACTTTGAAAAGAACTTTTTCACTAAATGACAAAATAGTCGGGTTAGAGTTCTAGGACGTTTCAAAAGCTGATTCTTTTTGCAAAAGCTCACAAATAGCTTGACTAAGAATAATCAACAAGAAAATTCACAAAAAGCCATGTAGAATAAGCTGTAGAAGCAAATAAGCTGGCTGAAAAAGCAAAATAAGCTAGTTTCCTAGCAAAAGCTTAACCGAAAGACTTGTAACTTCTCAAATATGATATTAAGCTGAGAAAAATGACACCTATCACAAAACCAAGTTGTTGCATGTAGCATATTTGACCAAAAGTCAAAGTCCACCAAAAGTTACCAAATGATCAGGGATTGATTATAAGCTTGTTTTACGCAACTTTTGTAAAGAACTCAAGGTTGAGCCCTTGTGAATCAAGTGGTCATTTGACCAAACCTTGACAGATTTTGGCAAAATTAGGCCAATAAGCTAGTTAGTTTATAAGCCAGCAAATAAGCAACCAAATAGCAAGAAGCACTCACAAGCAACACAATAACAAGTTCCAAGCAGTTAAACAACTAGGCATACACTAGAATGACAAATGCAAGCCCAAATTGAGGTGGTCACTTTGCTGATGCAAATGACCACTTCAGCGAACTTTGATAAGCTCTAGCACCTACAGTAAGCCACCAAAATCAACAAACAGATAATGCACAGATAGCTTATCAATTAAAGTCTTCCCAAACAAATTTCAGACCTTAGATCCAATAAACAAAGATTTTATTGGATCTGATGTGTTTGACAAATTTCAAACCAATGTTTTCAGATTTTTTTCAAAACTTTGAAATCCTTATCCAAACCACTTCAGACTTAGCCAATGACCAAAAGCAGTTACAAATGACTTGTTTAAACTATCCAAACCCTAAGAACCAAGGGCACAAGGCCCTATGATCCCAAAAACCAAACAACCTTATTTTAGCCCCTTTTCAAACAAACTATTTGATTTTACACACAACCTACTGCTTTTATGGTTCAAATACCTTACCTAGGTGACAACTAACAGAAATAAACAATAAAACACAAAGCACAAACACAAGAACAACAAATCACATGGCAAATTTCATAACAAATATGAACATGAATTTTTTATAGGAAACTTAAAGAGAGCTTATACTTATCCCCCACAACTTCCTATGGAGATCAGCTATGATCTTTGGACCACTCTCAACAGCTAGAGAGTGACCAAGCTCCTTGAACAAAGGAGATGATATGTGCCTTGGCTGATGGTTCAAAGCAGAACCTCAAGGACTTGATTTCTTCAACTCAAGCAACAAACAACCTATCCAAAGGTTGATAAACCTTCACTAGCTTGATGTCAACAAGCTTGAAAAGGCTTATAGCTTTTGGTAGGGGTTAAGACAGTTAAAAATAAGCAAACAGAACAATGATTTCAAGCATTTTTCAAACTTAAAAACCTTACCAAATCAAAACATGCTTCAATCTAAAGATCAAAACAGCTTTGTAACATCAAATGGAACTCAGAATCAGTCTTAAATAATACCAACTTTTAAAAACATAAAAAGGAATTACAATTTTTTCAAAATACCAAACTTTTATAAATTTTAAATAGGAATTACAATGTTTAAAGAGTAAAACTAGAACAAGGCTCTCTCACATATTGAGGAGTCCTTATATAGGTCACACGGGCTGAGATTACAATGAAAACCCTAGCTAAGAAGTCCCTAAAATTCCCTTTGAATATTCTAGACAAATTTTGTTAATGAGCTGTTTAGATTGATCTTGGACGTTTATTTATGCCTTTGGGACCAAGTATGAGTCTTAAAGCGTTGATCTTGCCACCTAGGATTTCTTGGAGAGAAAGTTGTAAGCTGATTGACTAGAAGGGAATTGGGGGTGGGGTACATGGTGATGGGATTGTTGATGTGAGTGTGTGGATTGAATCATGCTAAGGTGAATCACACATGGGTGGGTTTAATTGGGATTTACCCTTTGTTATGTAAAAGGTAAATCTGATTTCATAAAGGTGAACAATAAAAGGTTTGATCCGTTTTTTGTGGAGTGGGGAAGTGTTTGGCGCATTTTTTAGAATTGAATGTTTGGTTGCACATTTTTAGTCCTTGGTCTTTGGCAGAACTTGTATAACACGTTTTTTAGCCCACTTAACTCATTTCCTTTGTTATGAAAATTTCAAACTTCACACTTTTGCCCCAAAACTTTGGCAAAAGGATTTCAAAAGATATTTTTGCCACTTTTGAAAAGTTCAAGGACTGATCTTGGACATTTCTCATCTTTGAAGGTCTTCATTGGATCTTTCACTTCATAAGGGATTATTGTTGACAATTTAGAATTGTTAAGGGACTAAACTTGCCAAATCTTCAAAGTTGAAGGACCTTTTTTGTAATTTTAACAACCTTAAGGGACAAAACTTGTAATTATGAATATACAAGGGTATTAAGTGTCATTTCTTCATAAATGAGGGATAAATATTGTACATCTTCAAGTCTTCAAGGGTTTTTCTTTGAGAAATCATGAACTAGGGCCCGGTTCTTTGTGCGACTTCGTTTCTCGTGTTCGTTTTTCCTTGTTTCTTGATATCTTTTGTCTTTTTCACGATATCCATACCTAAAATACACAAGTAAACAAACACAAGCATATATATGGTATTTTATGACATTTTTATGCATTTAAAGCCCAAAAAGAACGATGAGATCATGTATAAATGTCATCTCATCAACTACCATAGAAAAGGTTAAGGATAGTAGTGATATTGATGAGAGTTCTGGTTCAAGTGTCATGATAATTGAAGAACCAGAAAGGTGGGAGTATGGAGAGGATGAGTTAGCTAGGGAGAAGCTAACAGAGTTGAAGATGAAAGTAGATTTTGATATGCCTGAAGTTATGGATATGTATTTTGCATGGGAATCTACAATTGAAGAAAAACCAGACATGTCAATCACTGGACAAATTTGTGGTTTGGATATTCTACTGAGAGTACAAGAAGATTGCAATGTGATCTTGAAGCACAAGGCTAATAAGGTGCTTTCTGAGCTCAAAAGGGATAGGAGAGAGCTCTATTATATGCTGCTTAGGTGTCATCAAGGTGGATGGACCTATAAGAGATTGAGGAGACTATGCTTTGAAGAATTGGAATTTCATGCTTATCCAATTTGGGAATGAGTTTGTGAGGCAAACACTATGAGGCTTTTCTCAGATGAAAGGAGAGAAGAAATTGAGGAACATATGCAGATCAAGAGGGCTTTTATTGTACCAAGGCCAGTGAAGAAGGGAATTCCAATTGAATGTCTAGTCTTGATAAATTGAATCCTAGTGAAGTAGTGATCAGAAAGAATATAAAGCTTTCACCTTTGGAGGCTTCAGATGTTGCAGAGGTATTGCCTTTGGATTTCAGAAACCCAATAATCAATTATGAAGAAAATGCAAGTAGGTTCTGGATGATCACCAGATATGGTTAAAATGTACATACTTTTACTTCCTTGATCTTATTGTTTGCAAGCATGAATAGAGAAGACTTGGTAGATCTATGGAATCTGATGAATACCAAGTATGATGCTGAAGAGCCTACTTCAGCAAATGGAATAAAGATCTGGACAACATTTAAGAGGATGATTGCACGAGATGAAGCAGATCCAATATGGTTGGATATGGACTATATCAGTGGTTTAAAGTGGCGTCTACATTCAGCTGTTGGTGTATACCATCTAAGCACCACAAAGTTTTCAGAGTATCTTCTGAGTGATGCTCAATATCCTATGTCTAAGGATGTTTGAAGAAGATGGTGTCTACACAGCTAGAAGTTGATTATACTAGTGATGTTAGCAAGGATTTAATTAGATTTGTTTATTTTGTAATTAACAAGTAGTTTGTATTTGTAAGAATCCTGCTTGTACTTAGTTTTTATTCAGAAACTTGATTGCTAGAATAGATATCAAGTTTAGGGGAGGATTGTTGGGAATAAAATGAGCTAAGTCACTGAGACGCTGACAAGAGTAATTTGGACGTTGACAAGAGGAAATGAAGCACTGACAGATCAAGCACTGACAAGAAATATTCAAGCGCTGACAAGAAGAAGTCCAACCACTTATAGGAATACTTAGTCAACACGCTTTATATTTGAAGTAAAGATATGCTCAATATTATATTTTCTATATTTATCTTTACCTAGAATAGTTGATAGGTAAACCTTTGTACACAACTCCTTATGTTATAAAAGGAGGTCGTAGGGTTTGAGTTGATATAAATAATATTCAGTTTTACAACTTTCATTGTAAGAAAGTTCGTTTATCAATCTAAAGTGAAAGTTTGGTATACTTTGTTTGTTTGTTCTTTTTTCTAAGTGTTAATTATGCATAACACTTGGATTGTTAAATACAATAAAGTTAGTCTAAGTATTAATCTTGATTTAATCTCGTTTAATACAAAGCTAATCGATCTAAGTTTGGGATCAACAACATGTACATGGAAAAGATTCAAGAAGTGATGCCAGAAACTACTAATTCGGAACCTATCTTTGATGCTAAGCCACTTGAAACGGTACATTCACATGATAACTATAATTTGTTTGCTAATGATCGACGTCATCTTGAGCAACCTAAAAGCATCAATGACACATATGTAATGGATACGGAGGATAGCAATATCTCTACCGATTCACTGCAAATGTGTAATGATGAAAGTACCGCTGCTCAGGATACTAAATCGGATGAGGACTGTGATTTGCTTGCGTCTATAAATTATAATTTAAAACATGAAAATGATGAATACAAAGAGGCCAATAAACGTTTCAAGCAAGCAAACACCTCCTTAGCCGAGTAGATAGACATGTTTAAAGAGTGTGATTATGTAAAAGAAGTTGATCGACGAGTTGCTATAGCTAATGGTTTGGTATATGAACGTAAGGTGCTCAACGAACAATATTGTTCTGAAGTAGCACATGAAATTCATTTGTCAAAACAAAAGGTATCGGAGCTTGAAACACAACTGTTGTTACATAAACTCCAGATTTCTGATCTCGGTTAACAAAGATCAAATTGAACTTTATAAGAATTGTGAAGAAATGGAAATTGAAAAAGTTCTTGCTTTGGAAAAAAAGTTGAAACGTTAAACAACATTGTTTATAAAACTGGTCAATCTATTCAAACTATGAACATGCTCAATAAAAATACAAGAACAAATTTTGTTACGCCTGACTATCTCAAGAAGATTAAAATTATTCAGCCTGCTCTATATGATATTGGTTTTTCTAATGATGGTCCTGACTCCGACGAAATCATTCGTCATGACGAAGAACGTCGATCCAACCTAAGTGACTTAACCCTATGATTATACTGCATGGAATGAGAAATATGTTATTAAGTTTGTCCTTTAAAGAGATCTTTCAAATGAACAAGAGTATTTTTTCAAATAATCCACCAACGTATGATAACACGTAAAATAAATTTTCCTCCAAAAGGGGTTTTAAAAAGTAGTCGATTTTGTTAGAAAAAATAGTTTCGGATGCAAAACGTAAATGAAATGAGAAATGTAAAAGTGTTCAACAATTTGAGTTTATAAAACAAGGGGTTTTGAATTTGTAAAAAGGTGTCGTCGATTATGAAAAAGTGTTTGGAGTACTCTTTGGAATATTAAACCTAACCCACAAGTGGAAGTGGTCATTCAATAATGTATTGTCCCAACCATAGATGATCTTTGAAATAATGTGGAAATGTTTTATAATGCTCTCACCGAGGAAATGGTAACTGATTTAAGATATGTTAAATCTCTTGAATATGAAGTTGATTTTCTTCAATCTAATTTAGCGACCCAAGAACACAACTTTCTAACAAAATTGATCGACTTTCTAAGGAATACTATTATGCTGACAATATGAATGCTATACTTTGTGTGTATATTGATGAGACTGCATTTATACATAGTCTCATCATCCAAATCGGGGTTAAAATGCTTAAAAATATCATAAAATACCCCAAAATATGCTTTATGTTTGTTCATTGTGTATTTTAGGTACGGATATCGTGAATTCAACAAAAGATCAAAGGAATCAAGCAAAAACGAACACGGGAAACGAAGCCGTACAAAGAACCGGACCCGAATGTGATTTTCCAAAAACACCCTTGAAGTTTGAAGATTTGACAACTTTGGTCCGTCATCTTTAAAGATTTTGCAAGAAAGGTCCTTGGAGAAATCATCTTATGCAAGTTTGGTCCTTCAAAGTTTAAGATATATCAAGATAAGCCCTTGAAGAATGCTATAAATGCATAACAAGTCCTTGTTCAAAAGTTGAAAAGTTTAATGTGCCAAATTTAACAAGTTAATCAAACTTGTTTATTAAGTATTTTGCTAAGAAAGCTGCCAAAACATGGATTGCCACCAATTTCAAAGTTAGGGGGTACTTTCTGCATTACTTAAACCCATACCCCTTAATACCCATTTCAAACCCACCATTTAACCCATGAAGCCCACTAAACCAACCAAACCCAAGCCCAACCCGTTTTTCCCTACACGAGCTACTAATAAACTAATATTAGTTTTAAGTTGTTATTAGTTTATTATTAACCCGCTAAACACATTCCCTACCCCAAAAACGGATAAAAAAACATCATTGTTCTATGATAAACCCTAATTCCCTTTCTTCACTAATCCTATGAATTATCCCACCATAATTTCCAGAATACTAATTTATGGTACCCTAATCATATCCCCATCCTAAAACTGGTCCCCTCTTCACACTACCAGCCTATCCACGCGTCTCCTGCCCCACAAAGTCACATGGTACCTAAAGGATGTCAGTGAATGAACGAATCTGATCTTAAGGAATGTTGGCTACTCCAAATCAATGGTTATGATTCACCATAACAATTGGCAAGACTCATAAGATGGCAAAGCATTCACATGCTAGGTTTGAATTTCAAAGATGCTCAATGAACACACGAATATTCCAAGGTCAAAAGAGGGATTTTGTAGCATTAGGGTTTTAGCAGTTCATGTATCTAGAATGTTCATCAAGTTAGTATAAATAGAAAAATAGATGTAATTTTCAATTTTGTTCCAGCTTTGTACAATTTTTTTATTTAAATGAATATTTATAGTGTTTTTCTAAAATTATTGCAAGGTTATGTTCCAAGTAGTGTAATGTTGTTATTTCATCTTTGTTTACTTTTATGCAAGGTTCTAGTGTAATTTCTTTTTTATCAAACTGTTTTTTAGTTCAAAAGTTTTTCTTGGCAAATTGAAGTTTTTAGACCACTGTTTTATACAACCTAATGACCTTTAAACTGACAATTTAAAGAGCTTTTCAAGTTTTATAAAGCTGTGTTTATTTATCAACCTGGTTCTAGAAGAGTGTTTCAAAAGTGTTCTCCAAAAGTTCTTTGTTGATTTTTTTTGGAATATCCTATTTTTGACTTTATTATTGTAATAAGCTAATAAGCTGACTTATTTGACATATAAGTTCAGCCTATCAAGCTTATTACTCTTCCTTTTCACCCTTTGTGTTTGTTTCATCTTTTTCAGCTACAAAAGTAGTAGAAGACATTTTTTCATCTCACTTCTTTGGGATCTATCGTAGATCCATTAGCAAAGAAGCCACCTAGTTCATCTTATCCCATAAGCCAGATAAGCTCTAATAAGTTTCAAGCCGTTTGCATCAGCTTGTTTGTGCTTGGTATGGACGTATATCAAGCTAAAGTAAGTTTAGAACTACCCTTAGCTTATTTGTGTTGAAAATGTGCCTTATTTGGATTTTCTTAGTTTGCTTATTTGTTAGGTTTCAATTGCTTATTTCTTGCCCTTGTTAGATTAATTTTATGCTTAGTGTGTTTCTTTGTGTTGAATTAGCTTTAGTCTCAAAAAATTCCTTTGTTAAGTTCTCATTTTTGCAATTTAACTCGTGTTTGGATAAGCTTTAAATTTTGTCTTAGGCGTAGAGTAAAGAATTAAGTTTGTTTGCAACAAGTTTTGGAGGTTAGACATAGTTAGTTTTTGCTTTTGTTTCATTAAATTTCATCAAAAAATCAAAATCAACTTGTTTCTCATACTCTGTGATAGTAATTGCAGTAGGTATTTGATTTCTGCAATAGTTCTTTATTGAAATTGTTAGTGCTTGTTTCTTACTTATTTTGAGTTTTGGTTAGGTGTTTAATACTTGCCTTTCGCTGGTTTCGACTAGGGTTGTAGTTTGATCACAACTTGGCTAAATATTGGCCAAGTTTTGGACTAGGTACACCAGCCATAATTTGAGGTGTCATATGTAAGTTTTAGAACATTAGATTTGGCACATTTATAATCCATTAGATGTGAGTTGCTGTTATAGAGTTTTCTTTAGTTGCTTTAGGCTTGCAACCAAGTGAACCAACAAAACTCTCTCTATCTGCCATTTATTGCATCAACAGGTTTAGGGTTGGTGTTTTTATGATACATGTGTTAAAATCTTGGTCATAGTAAGTTTACAGGTTAGATTAGGATACTTAGTCTTTTCTTTAAGGGTTATTTTCACTGTGGTTAAGACTAGTGCTGCTAAAATCACCCAAGAAACCAACTACATGTGCCATTAGCAGCCCACTTTTAGCACTAGACACCACCAGACCTGCTATTTGCCTCTATAGTGATTCGTTGTGGTTAATTCTAGGCTTTGGCTTATGTTTTGAGAATTCTCACTAGCTATGTAGAGGTTAGGTATTAGTGAATCTTTGCTGGACATAGGATTCGTTAGAGTTTGGATAGCTAAAAAACGTTTCATAGCTCACTGTATAGCTATAAGAACCACCAGACCTATGTTTTCTGTCATAATAGGGTGTATAGGTTGTTTTGGTGTTTAATGGTTTGGATTTTGGGATTAACTTGTAGATCTTAGTTTAGTATTGAGTTATATTAGCTGGTATTATAAGTTTAGAGGCTTTTGGGTAGCTTGTATGAGCTTGTGAGTTCACTGTATTGCCTAGAAACGCCGACAGACCCCATTTTTCTATGATAGTTACTGATTTGGCTTGATTTGTGGGCATTCGTGTGTTTGCATTGTTTTTATCTTACTTTTTATTGACTCCTCACACTTTAACGATTGTGGGGGTGCCCCCTTGTACCAAGAAACAACATCAAACAACTCATAACAACTGCAAAAATCCATACAATAACTTTTCTCTTTGTTGTCCTGAGAACGCTGCATTTTTTTTTGTTTTTTAGTGTGGTCCGATATCCGTCAGCACTAAGAAGATATCGGACAACACTACAGCCTTTTGTCTGGTGGGATCTAGGACAACACAGAAGTTCCCCAAAATTTAAAAATGGGGTACTTTTGTTGTTAGCTTATATAAGTGACTAGTTGGGCATTTTATTCAAACTTTTCATTTTCACTTTTTAATTTAGTTAAAATAGAATTTTAAAAAAGTTATTTTATTTTTCCTATTATTTTAATAATTTTTAGCATTATTTTAACGAAAAAATTGTTTTAGTGGTTTAAAAATAGAAAAATAGTTTTAAAAATTTAAGGAAAATAATTTTTAGTTTTTAATTAATATTAGTAAGTTATTTATTTGATAAATTTATATTTTAGACTTTTTGTTGATTTTATTTAATTTTAGGGCTTTAATTAGCATTTAAAATTAGATATTAAATCGATAATAAATTTTAAAATATATTTACTAAATTTTTATTCTTATTTATATTATTTTAGACTTAATTTTTATTTTTAATTAATTTTTAGTTTAAAATTTTTAATTTGTCACATTTTACGTTTTACGTTTACGTTTTACATTTACGTCGTTGTGTAATTTAGCATAACTCGTTTTTTTATCTCTTTCACAACCAAAAACGATCACTAATCCAAATATTGTTTTATACATATTGGCACATAACACATACACCTCCTTTGAGAACGAACTCGCATTTATTCGATTTTGCGTTTTTCCTGAAACGTGAAGTATAATACTTGCCGTTTATACGCGTTTTTCCTAAAACGTGTATGTTTTCACTATAACCATTTTGGCGCCGCTGTCGGGGAGGTGTTTTAGTGCCATTATACATATCATGTTTGTGTGAGTAGTGCGTTTTTGCTTTTCATTCTTGGAAAGCGTAAATATCATACATACTCGTTTTTATCTTTTAGTATATTGTAGAATATCCAAATAAAACGTGATAAATTCTTCCTCAATTAACACACAAATATTTTTCATTTTATCGTTTTTGTTTTCTTTTTGTGAATATTATATTATATTACGTAGAACAATTAATAAACAATAGTATCTAAATACGTGAGAAATCGCACCTTAATAGTTGAGCGTTCCGGTCACTATTGTTGTATTGAATTCAAACAAAAATCAAAGGCAAATAGATAAATACTCTTAAAAGATTTGATCTCAATTGGTACAAACTATAAGGTGGGTATAAGGCGGGTGTTATAAGTGACACCCTAAAGAAAAAGGCTCTTAAGTGCTTCGCGCCGCTTCGCTTCTCTGCTTGCTTGTGCGTATCGATTTAGTGACGACTAATTAAGGGTTTGCCATTCAAGTATTTATACATCTATTTTTGTGAGTTTTTATTATTGAACCTCGAAACGTTGTGGGGTTCCGCCAACGTTTCAAAGTCGACGAGGGTTTTTACTTCACGTAAATTCCTTCATTCCTCTTTGGATTCATTAATCAAGACCTTTGATTATTGGATAACTTTTCGTGGATTTAATTATCTACGTAATACACCCAAAATCCAAAACAATTAAAAAAGAATCAAAAACCAAAAAAATTGAAAAAACGAAAAACCCCAAAAAGAATCTTCTTTGCTACCCCCATTCTCTACGTTTGGTGCATGCACACTGGATCAAAGTACTATACGAATTCTAGCAACGTATCGAATCGACGCAATCAAAATCGAAGGAATCGACAACGAAGACGTGATTTAGAAACGAACGTTCCTAATTTTGTTGTCGAAACCATAGACGAGATGGCCGAGAATCGTACGATGATGGAGTTGCTCCAAGCACCCACCGAGGGTTATGGAGACGCGATCGTTATTCCATCAATCGAAGCGGAGAATTTTGAGATTAAAAGTTGAATGCTATCGTTGATTCAAGCTACTAAGTTTAGAGGTCGTGAGGCGGATAATCATCACAATCACATTCGAATTTGATCATCTTTAGGCCACGAGCAAGTTTAAGAACATCGACACCGATGTTGACAATCTTATGCTTTTTCAGTACTCGCTCGATGGTGCCGCCAAGGATTGGTACGAGAAAGATCCACCTAATTTTATAATTACGTGGAAGGATCTCGTTCTAAATTCGTTAACATTTATTTATGCCGTCTAAGACCACATTTTTCAAAAACGAGATCACGATGTTCGAACAAAAGACGAATGAATCGTTTAGAGACGCGTGAGATCGTTTTAAAGAATTTATTAGGCAATGTCCTCACCATGGATTTTTCGAGTTACACAAAATCGACACTTTTTATAACGATCTTAGTTTTCAAGAACATGATTCGTTAAATTCCGCCGCTGGTGGCAATTTTTTGTGTAAAACTTCGAAAGACGCTTTAATGATTATCGAAAATAGATCCATGGTTTTCCAACTCCGTATCACACCGAGTGTTGCCAATGTCGCCAATGTTAGTAATTCTAGTCGCGATATTGAGAGGGTTGATGCGAAAGTCGACAAATTGACGAATGTGTTTACGTCGTTCTTGATCGAGATGCAAAAAAAGACTCTCCCGCTACGGTGAAAGCGGTGGAGGTTTCGTGTACGTTGTGTGGTGGACCTCATAGTTATTACGAGTGTGCGGCTACGGATGGCCAAACGTCGAGTGTAAACGCGTTAAACAACAATTTTCAGAATCAAAACAACACGGGTCCATCACAAGGAAATTATCAAGGCAAAAAATTTAACCGTGGAAATAATTTTTCAAATCAAAACCGAAACAATTTTCAAGGGAATAATAATCAACAAGGAAATGTTTCGAATCAAGGTCGTAATTTGAGTTGGCAAAATCGAGATAACAACAACAATCAAAACTCGAATTTTCAAAACAATAATCAAGGAAACAAATTTTCAAGTGGTAATCACGGAGTTTTTCAAAGAAATAATCAAAACCAAGGGAACTTCAATTCTAATCAAAATAGTTCGTCAAATGGGTTTCAAGAATATATGAAAACGGATGAGGCTAATATGAGACGATTAGTGGGACAAATTGGTACTTTGAAAAATGACTTTTCCAATACATTGAAAAATCAAAATACAAAGACTGAGCAAGGACATATCGACATTGAAAAGATGTTTTCGGCCATAGTGAACAAGTCTTCAGGTGCGTCATCGAGTACGTTACCTAGTGACACGGTTACAAATCCGAAGGAACATGTTAAATCTGCCTCGTCTCGTGGAAAAGGTCGTGTGATTACCCCTACCCTTGATAATTTTAGAGTTGTTCCTTATTCTCACCCTCAACTTCTAAAGCGCCTTCATGTTGTAAAGTCGATGGGTGAACGTGGTGACCAAGGAAAAGAGTGTACACCCTCGTGTACCTCAAGTTCCATCCAGGGTTCAAAAATAGAGCTTTATCGAACTTACCAAAGTTACCCTTGAGGAAACTTGTGCTTCGATCCTTCTTAATAAACCCAAAAGGCATATGCCGAGAAAGGAACAGGATCCGGGCCAATTTCTATTACCTTGTGAATTTTCCGAGATTGAGGGATGTTTAGCCCTTCCCGATTTAGCTGCTAGCATCAATCTCATGCCTCATTCTCTTTGGAAATTGATGAAATTACCTAAACTTACCCCCACGAACATGACAATCGAGCTAGCAAATTTTACACCATTAAAACCATTTGGAATAGCCGAGGATGTTTATGTTAGAATTGGAAAGTTTGTTTTTCCCGCGGACTTCGTCATATCCGATTATGTGTGTGATCCTAAATGTCCCACTATTTTAGTTCGACCCTTTTTATCGACGGCTCGAGCCGTAATCGACCTTCACGGTGGGAAATTAACTATGAAATATGGGGAGGATAAAATGGACTTTTTTGCGAGTGTATCCCAAATTTCAAATGATCATGATTTGAAAGAATGAAAATGAACGGTTTTCAAGATGAGGATTTTAATGATAAAGAATACGTTTAATTAATTCAAAAGGGTATTCGTAAATTTATGGATGAATTTTGGGATATATTCGGTGAAACAAGTGAACAACCAATTCAGAAGGGTGACATTAGTGCCATCACGAGAATGACCAAAATGGACTCGTTTTCACCACCTTCGAAGGACCACGTCTTTGAGGCATCAACTTCTAATTCCATTGAAGTGCCTCCATTTCCTAACCCAATATCCATTGAGGCTAAAGGTTTTATCGATATTGATCCTCTCGTCATTGAAATTTCACTTAAGCATAGTCATTTGACTTGTAAGACCATGGTTGTGAGTTCTCACATCGATACTTTCTTTGATAAAGACGATGAGGACGATTTTGCCGAAATTAATCACATACTCAAAAATGCACAAGCAATTTTTGATTCTCTTAAATATAATTCTTCGTGTTGTGAGTATGATGATTTTGAATTCGAGCCCGAGATTGAGGAAATTATTAAACGATAGGTTGCTCTTTTGCCTCCACTTCCACCTACGATTGAGGTTGATTGCTCCAATATCGAGGTCGAACTTGATGAGTTGGAACATCTCATTCATAATGACGAACCAAGTCACGTGACCAAAAATCCCATTCTCGAGGAGTTACCTAATCAACACTCCTCAAATGAGAATGACGTTTACCACATTCGTGAGGATCTAAATTATCAACGATCCCCAGAAAATAATAATGCTTTTGTGCTTGATCGTGATCTCTTTGAGAGAGTTTCTAAAATCATTAATGAGGGGAATGACAAACCTTGGTTTGACAAGCCTATATATGACAAAGAAATCGATGAGATCAACGTTAATAAGGATGACGAATATGTTGACCCCGAGGGGGCGGTGTTCTTTGTTGATCAACGTTTTGAAAACTTATACAATCCACCACCCCCACCCGCGACTTAAATGTGAGAATTTTTAGTGTGCCTAACATCGTCTTAGAAACACCAAATATTTTCGACATCATAAAATCGGGTTTTCATAAAGAGTTTGAAAATGATGAAAAAGGAAAAGATTTTAAAATTGATATAAATGATTTTTCTACAATTTTAACTCCGTCATCACCGCGTTTTATGAGTACTACCACCTTGTCTACTCCCTTTGACGAGTGTGCGTGTAGTTTTAGTGTGGAGGAAGCCCCTTATGTTTGTTCACACTTTTCCACCGATGATAAGATATTCGATCCTAGAATCTCATTTATAGGGAAATCTCGGTCTTCCACCGATGCAATAAATGGAAAATATTTTTGTTTGCTTGGTGTGAGTCTAACTCGAGTATCTCATATTTTAGTGCCCCACCCTTCTATTTCTCACCTCTTTTCTTCTACCCCTTTGGGGTTTTGCTTACGGTTGGAGTAGCGTTGTTTCGTCTTTCATCCGAAAACGAGGACGCTATCTTTGACCCCGCTATACATTTATCTGGTTTTTAAAGTACTCCGTGTACTTTTGGGCATTGTTTATCATGTAATCCCCACCAAAAATGACCATACCTTGATAATCCCTAAATGATCACATTTATGGGGATTCGAGTCGAGCTTTTGACTTGGTTATCAAAAACAAGTTGCATCGGGGGGGATTCTCATGCTTATCGTTGTAAATATTATTTCTTTCTAATTAGTTAATGCGGGGACTTGTGCTCTTCCAACCTTTGTTTCGTGGTTGTTTGTGATTGTGATTTATTAGGTTCATCGTCATCATTGAAGCCTCTTGTGTTCGTTTTACGTATCACTCGAGCTTCGATCGTTTCCTTTGAAGATTCCGATATCCGATGATATCCTTTTGTGTTATAACGATTATCTTATTAGCATAATTCATAAATGGCTTTTAGATTATTCGTTTTACGCCTTCCATGCTTGAGATTAAGCATTCGACTTTTCGTCTCTAGTATGGGGGTGTTTCACCCTTAGACTTGAAACATTGAGGACAATGTTTAGTTTTAGTATGGTGGGTGAATAGATACTTCACCTTGCTTACGTCATCACACAATCCAATTTTCATCTTTTTGTTATCGTTTTATGCAAAATAACGCTAAAAATGGACAAATTTTAAATAATTTCTCATTTTTCATAAGGGTTTAAGACACGAATGTAGGTTTTCCGATAGTGAGAATAAGAGTAATTTTTGACCCAACCGTGCGTGTTGAGCACTTAGCTTTGATTCCTTAACTTTTAGGCTAAGCCTCTTAAATGAGGACGAGAAATGATAGAGTTCATTATAAGTTACTATGCTAAACGTAGAGTACTCGTATTCTTTAAAAAAACTCATGTGTTTCATTTATTTACATATTCTCCCCATGCTTTTGTATAAATAAATGCAATAAATAAGGTCGTACGGTTTATATGATATGTTAGCTTCTAGCCCAAGATCGTTTAAAAGTTACTTGTAATTAAATAGAGTACATAGCCAAGGCATAACTTATTGAAATGGGACACGAAGATTGACGAATCTAAAAAGGCCCTAACAAGGCATGAGGATTACCTTTTGTTGAGAAAGATCCAAAAGATGATGTGAAGAATCATTAATCCAAATCTTAAGGAGGATCAAGACACACGACGAAAAGCAATACTCCCAAAAAGGTTGCGGAAAAGTCTATCCAAAAAGGCCCTCACAAGGCATGAGGATAAATAAATCCAAGTCCTATAAGGAGGCGGATCGTTGTATATCAAAATCCTAAATAAAGAAGAGGATAAATGAAGAAGTCGTGGTCAAAAGTTAAAGCATCTCGTACCAAGTTGAAGATGTATACAAAAAATGAAGAGATGACCATAATTTCAAGATCGTCTCTCAAGATTTGAAGTTCGAAACACATGCCAAATATCGGTCTGAGAAAGGTCTCAAATCATGAAACAAGTTATGCCAAGATATGAACTAAAAATGATTAGAAGAAACGTTTTAAAAGATCGTGTTCTTTAGCTACTTATTAAATAAACCATCCTACTTTATTTTCGGCTTTAATAAATATCGAAATAAGTGAAAAATGTATCCTCGTGATCATTAAGACAAAATAAAATATAAGAGATACCAATTAGGAATAAGGGATTCTAAGTACGTGATTAACGCATATGATAGTGTTAGCATAACTAACTTGTAATAACAATGATCTTGTTTCACGCTTAGCATGGAATTGGGTGAAAATCGAGGATGACGAGCATATCTCTCTGAGGCAATCACGTGTTCTTATTATTTGACCCTAAAAGTCACATTTTCGTGATGAAAACACTACATTATGTCTAAAACGCATGTAGTAGTTAATTTAAATTTACGTTTCAATAAATGTCATATAAAATGAATTTTGGAAATGCTATGATACTTAATTCTAGCATTGCGTAAGAGCACGACAATGGTTTAGTATGGGGGAGTGATGAGACTACATTTATACATAGTCTCATCGTCCAAATCGGGCTTAAAATGCTTAAAAATATCATAAAATACCCCAAAATATGCTTGTGTTTGTTCATTGTGTATTTTAGGTACGGATATCATGAATTCAACAAAATATCAAAGGAATCAAGCAAAAATGAACACGGGAAACGAAGCCGCACAAAGAACCGGACCCGAATGTGACTTTCCAAAAATACCCTTGAAGTTTGAAGATTTGACAACTTTGGTCCCTCATCTTTGAAGATTTGGTAAGAAAGGTCCTGGAGAAATCATCTTATGCAAGTTTGGTCCTTCAAATTTGAAGATATATCAAGATAAGCCCTTGAATAATGCTCTGAATGAATAACAAGTCCTTGTTCGAAAGTTGAAAAGTTTAATATGCCAAATTTAACAAGTTAATCAAACTTGTTTATTAAGGATTTTGCTAAGAAAGCTACCAAAACATGGATTGCCAACAATTTCAAAGTTAGGGGGTACTTTCTGCCATTACTTAAACCCATACCCATGTCAAACCCACCATTTAACCCATGAAGCCCACTAAACCAACCAAACCCAAGCCCAACCCGTTTTTCCCTAAACTAGCTACTAATAAACTAATATTAGTTTTAAGTTATTATTAGTTTATTGTTAACCCGCTATATACATTCCCTACCCCAAACACGGATAAAAAACATCACTGTTCTATGATAAACCCTAATTTCCTTTCTTCACTAATCCTATGAATTATTTCACCATAATTTCCAGAATACTAATTTATGGTACCCTAATCACATCCCCATCCCAGAACTGGTCCCTTCTTCACACCACCATCCCATCCACGTGTCCCCTGCCCCACCAAGTCACATGGTACCAAAAGGATGACAGTGAATGAACAAATCTGATCTTAATGCGTGTTGGCTACTCCAAATCAATAGCTATGATTCTCACCATAACAACTGGCAAGTCTCATAAGATGACGAATCATTCACATGCTAGGTTTGAATTTCAAAGATGCTCAATGAACACACGAATATTCCAAGGGCAAAAGAGGGATTTTGTAGCATTAGGGTTTCAGCAATTCATTTATCTAGAATGTTCATGAAGTTAGTATAAATAGAACAATAGATGTAAATTTCCATTTTGTTCCAGCTTCGTACAATATTTTTTATTTAAATGAATATTTATAGTGTTTTTATGAAATTATTGCAAGGCTATGTTCCAAGTAGTGTAATGTTGTTATTTCATTTTTGTTTACTTTGATGCAAGGATTTAGTGTAATTTCTTTTTATCAAACTGTTTATTTGTTCAAAACCCACTGGCAAATTAAACTGAAAACTTAAAGAGCTTTTCAAGTTTTATAAAGCTTTGTTTATTTATCTGCCTGGTTCAAGAAGAGTGTTTCAAAAGTGTTCTCTAATAGTTCTTTGTTGATTTTTTTTGAAATATTATCCTTTTGACTTTATTTTTGTAATAAGCTAATAAGCTGACTTATTTGACATATAAGTTAAGCCTATCATGCTTATTACTCTTGCTTTTCACCCTTTGTGTTTGTTTCATTTTTTCAAGTACAAAAGTAGTAGAAGACATTTTATTCATCTCACTTCTTTGGGATCTGTTGTAGATCCATCAGCAAAGAAGCCACCTAGTTCATCTTATCCCATAAGCCACATAAGCTCTAATAAGTTTCATGCCGATTGCATCAGCTTGTTTGTGCTTGGTATGGACGTATATCAAGCCAAAGTAAGTTTAGAACTACCCTTAGCTTATTTGTATTGAAAATTGCCTTATGTGGATTTTCTTAGTTTGCTTATTTGTTAGGTTTCAATTGTTTATTTCTTGCCCTTTTTAGATTGATTTTATGCTTAGTGTGTTTATTTGTGTTGAATTAGCTTAAGTCTCAAAAAATTCCTTTGTTAAGTTCTCATTTTTGCAATTTAACTCGTGTTTGGATAAGCTTCAAATTTTGTCTTAGGCGTAGAGTAACAAATTAGGTATTTGATTTCTGCAATAGTTCTTTATGGAAATTGTTAGTGCTTGTTTCTTACTTATTTTGAGTTTTTGTTAGGTGTTTAATACTTGCCTTTCGCTGGTTTCGACTAGGGTTGTAGTTTGATCACAACTTGGCCAAATATTGGACAAGTTTTGGACCAGGTACACCAGCCACAATTTGAGGTGTCATATTTTATTATTAGAGCTTTTGATTTGGCACATTTATAGTCCATTAGATGTGAGTTGCTGTTATAGAGTTTTCTTTCGTTGCTTTAGGCTTGCAACCAAGTGAACCAACAAAACTCTCTCTATCTGCCATTTATTGCATCAACGGGTTTAGGGTTGGTTTTTTTATGATAAATGTGTTATAATCTTGGTCATAGTAAGTCTATAGGTTAGATTAGGATACTTAGTCTTTTCTTAAAGGGTTATTTTCACTGTGGTTAAGACTAGTGCTGCTAAAATCACCCAAGAAACCAACTACATCTGCCATTAGCAGCCTACTGTTAGCACTAGACACCACCAGACCCGCTATTTGCCTCCACATTGATTCGTTGTGGTTAATTCTAGGCTTTGGCTTGTGTTTTGAGAATTGATTACTTCTCACTAGCTATGTAGAGGTTAGGTATTATTGAATCTTAGCTGGATATAGGATTCATTAGAGTTTGGATAGCTAAAAAACGTTTCATAGCTCACTATATAGCTATAAGAACCACCAGACCTATGTTTTCTGTCATAATAGGGTGCAAAGGTTGTTTCAATGTTTGATGGTTTGGATTTTGAGATTAACTTGTAGATCTTAGTTTAGTATTGAATTATATTAGCTGGTATTATAAGTTTAGAGGCTTTTGGGTAGCTTGTATAAGCTTGTGAGTCCATTGTATTGCCTAGAAACGCCCACAAACTCCATTTTTTGTGATAGTTGCTGATTTGGCTCGATTTGTGGGCATTTTTATGTTTGCATTATTGTTATCTTACTTGTTATTGACTCTCCACACTTCAACTAGTGTGGGGGTGCTCCCTTGTACCAAGAAACAACATCAAACAACATCAAACTACTCATAACAACTCCAAAAATCCATACAGTAACTTTTCTCTTTGTTGTCCTAGAACGCTGCATTTTTTTAGTGTTGTCTGATATCGGTAAGCACTAAGTAGATATCGGACAACACTGCAGTCGTTTGTCTGGTTGGATCTTGGACAACATAGAAATTCCCCAAAATTTAAAAAATGGGGTACTTTGGTTTTTAGCTTATATAAGTGACTAGTTGGGATGTTTTTTTCAAAATTTTCATTTTTTCCTTGTTAATTTAGTTAAAATAGAATATAAAAAAAGTCATTTTATTTTTACCATTATTTTAATAATTTTTTGCATTATTTTAATTGAAAAATTCTTTTTAGTGCTTTAAAAATAGAAAAATAGTTTTAAAAATTTAAGAAAAATACTTTTTAGTTTTACTTAATATAAGTAATTTATTTATTTGATAGAATTATATTTTGGACTTTTTGTTGATTTTATTTAATTTTAGGACTTTAGTTAGCATTTAAAATTAAATATTAAATCGATAATAAGTTTTAAAATATGTTTATCGAACTTTTATTCTTATTTTTATTATTTTAGACTTAATTTTGATTTTTAATTAATTTTTAGTTTAAATTTTTTAGTTCGTCACATTTTAAGTTTTACGTTTGCGTTTTACTTTTACGTCGTAGTGTAATTTAGCGTAACTCGTTTTTTTCTTTTTAATCTCTCTCACAACCAAAAACGATCACTAATCCAAACATTGTTTTATACATATTGGCACATATCACATACACCTCCTTCGAGAATGAATTCACATTTATTCGATTTTGCGTTTTTCCTAAAACGTGAAGTTTAATACTTGCCGTTTATATACGTTTTTCCTAAAACGTGTACGATTTCACTACAATCATATACCGATCTTGATCAATATTGTCATGTAGCATGTTTAGTGTCAGAAACCGGAGAAAAATGTCACAATCTTGAAGATGAGCTTTCGAGACAAATTGTGTTAAATAAAGTACTTAAGAAAAGATTTTTTAATATTGAGAAAAATTACCATTCTCTTGAAATTTCTTTATAAAGTGATGATAAATCTCATAATCATAAAAAGTGTCAAGAACTTGCAGCTTCTTCATTTTGTCACTTAAATGAAAAGGATTTTGAAATAAATCACTTCAAATCTCATCTACAAGAAATGGACATAACCATCAGTGAGTTACAAAAACTCATTGAGAAAATGAAAGGAAAGTCTGTTTTGGGAAAACCATCTGTTGTTCGCCAACCAAACACGGACAAATGTCCCAAATCATCCGTTTTGGGTAAACCGTCAGAGACTTTGCCTAAGCTAGGAAATGATAAGAGCACAAATGTGATTGCACCAGGAATGTATAACATGAACACTAGGCCCACCCAACCTAGAACATCGCGGTTACCTCAGGATATCAGGAAAGTTAATCAGCGCGTGTCTTCTTCTACAGGAGTAATTCCCACTACTAGCGTTAGCGGACCACAACCTAAGAGCACTAGAATGCAAGACAAGGTCATGCCTAACAATAGTCAAGGAAAGAAGATGGAAGTAGAAGACCACCGTAGGAATTTTAAGTTTTCTAAGAATAAAACGTCTGTAACTGCCTATAATGACGGTTTGAATGTTAAGACCTCAAATGTCGAGTTTGCTTGTGTTAAATGTGGAAAATGTATTTGTACTTTCAATCATGATGTTTGTTCTTTTAATCCTAATGGCATGAATACTAGAACTAGGAAGCCTATTCTTGTGCTCACTAGTACTAGAAAACCCACAAGACCATTGAACCAATCGCTGCTCAACCACTTAAGAAACTAAGTGCATTAGACTCCACTACTCAGCAAAAACTAAACAGGTTAAGGAAGCTTAATGAGAAATGATTAGGACATGTAAAAGGGGGTACTCGAGATTCACATCTCCAGAGTATAAATTGGTACCTAAGATAACAACTATAGTAATTGGGTCTATTATCTTGCCTTTAGGATTTGCATCTATGACTTCTAATATTTTGGAACCCGTTTCAATCAAGGGCTCCAATTTGTCAAATGTAAGAACCCGTACTTTCCAAATATTATTTTATTCTTTTACTCGTCCTTTCTGAATTTTCCAACGTATTACATTTTCTTGGATTCTTATATGTAAATCCCGAGATCTTGATATTCTAATAAATTACACATTTTAAATATTTTCTGATCAATGATAATACTTTACTTGGAAGTATAAAAATTTTATTTTATTTTTCCATATTTATTTAAATCAAAGTTTTTGATTTAGAATCACCCGCATGCATTTTACAACGAGTTTACTCAAAATCAATGAACAACGATAATTTCTAATGATCGCGATACCAATAGATGCCCTATATTTTACATTTTATTATCGATTCTTTCGGTAATTAATATTTTCGATGATTTCGTTTTAATTACGTGTTAAGTCGTGCCGGGAAACCATATTATCATATTTATGTTGCATTTTAACGTTTGAAAAGTATTTTTACGAAACTCGAGCCTCGTAAATATTTGTAAAATCTACTAATAGTCATTTCTCGCTTATTAACAAATTATTTACTTTTTACTCCAAAAGTTTCAAAGTTGGCAAGTATTACCCCTACACCTAACAGCATATAAATACTAATTTCTTCCACTAAAACACACACATAAAAATTTTATAAAAAAATCACAATCACCTCCCCCCCTTTGTTTCTAGCCGTGACCCTCCACCCTAAAACCATCGAAGATCATCATCATCTACTATGATTTAAATAAAACTAAAACATATCCCATGTTCCAAATTTAATGGTGATTCCATTGATATAAAAATCTTGCACATGCATCAACTTTCAAGAGTTCTTGTGATTTTGTGGTTGGTTTATGTTTTAATCATCATACATGTAATGATCCTGGTAAGATCATCATGGTTTGATCATAAAAAGTTTTATTTTTTGATCTTTGATTTTTGTTAAATTTGACAAGCAAATATTTTAGGAGTTGTTTGGTTGATGGGTATGATAGTAGGGTGATATTAGAGGTATGGAATTTATTTGAATGAGTTGAAAAATTAACTTGATATGATTTTTAAACAAGGTATTATGAACAGCAGGTTAGAGCAGATTTTTCGTGGGTCAAAGTTTGATAAAAGCTTGATATTATAGGATAGTATTGTAGTGGTTGTCGAGACGCTCGTTTTGATATAAGATAGAGTTTCTAACTCATTACGTATCAAAAGTTATGCTAGTTTTAGTATTCGTGTACCGGGAGACGCAAATCGACACAATCCGAAATTGTGGCTGATTTTGGGTCGACTCTCGGGGACTTTAGGCATGGTTAGATAAATTATACTACTGATTTTAAAAGTTTATAAACTTAATATGATGAGTCTAGTAGTGGGTTTAAAAGGCGAAATGTCATGATAATAATTTTAAAGTGGTACAAACGGTTTTACAAAACGAGTATACTTTTGTCCCAAATATTAGAGTCGAGTAAAGTGTCGAGCTCATGGGATTCAAAGTGTGAAATTTGGCTCAATTTTTGGTGGGGCTTATACAGGTTATAAGTGACCTTGACACCAAGTTTCATCAAAATCGGACAAGTCTAGATAGGGTAGATCGGTATGTACATTTGAAGTGTACATGCTGATTTGTATTTTGGACACGTAGTTCAATGCTTGTGTTGCGTGAGTTTGAGTATTCACTATTGGACATGGTGACTTACTCAAGTGTTTAGTCATTATATAAATGACTTAGTTACTGGTCCGAGTGAAGTAAAGGGATAGTTTGACTTGCGTTAACTTGGCGTCTTATGACGGGTCAATTTCAAGAGTGTTAGTGTTTAAACGAGTAGTATTGGATTCACTTGGTTCGTATCACTAGGTTTGAAGTATGAGTACTTTGAAAATAATTAAGTCATATTATACTTGGTATATATCGATATTTGAGTTCTAGTCTTAACGCGCGTCTTATTTTGACAGGTTGCGGCTTTCGTGTTTTCCCGGGCATCCATATCGTTGGTGATCGTCTTACAACCACTATTTCTACTCAGCTTCTGAGTACAATGATTCACTTACCTTGTGGCTAAGGTGAGTTCATAGCCCCTTTTTACTTGTACATGGTTTCTAAACTCGGGTTGAGATTTTACATGGTGGAATACAACCATTTAAAACTGTATGATATCCAGAACTTGTATGCTATCCAGAACTTGTATGCTTTCCAGACTTTCATTATTATTATTGCTTTTAGTCTATAGCCATAAGTGTCCTCTCTTGATCATGAACCATTAATTTACTTGTGTTGCTAAGCGCGAATATTGTGGGTGGATCCATCGGGATTGACTATCCCCGTCCCGAGTACCTTGACGCACTAATATTTGTTTATACTTGAGTATTCAGGATGAATACTCACTAGAGGAACTTATATGAGTTAAGCTTCGGTTCATGAACTGAACAACAATAATAATGGTTTCGGACTATGGTTAATAATCATAACCATACTCCCTATTTACTTGTTTTACAAATGAATGCTTGTTTTTAATATCCGTTTTAGTATATCGTTTTTCCTCGAATCGACTCGAATTGATTTTCAACTTTAACAATGAGATTTATCGTTTTTGGTTAATAAAGCTTGCTTGGTATCTATTGTCTAATTAAACTCAAATGGGGAAAATTATTTAGGCTAAGGAATATATAAAAAATAAAAGCGCAAATAAATCACATAAGATTACTATAAAATGCAAAATAATTAAACTACAATTTAAAATCTAGATGCAACAAAAATAAACTATAATTAAAAATATTAATTATTCTAACTGCAAAAACTAATCTAAATGCAAGCACGTAATAATAGTAAAAGTGACAAAAAATGAAATCACAAAGATAAACTTAAAAATAAAGCGTAAAACATTAACCTTTTTAGCTTATTAATCTCTTAGATGATAAAGCTTGAAGCTTTATATACTAATAAGCTTAGTAATAATAAAAAGGTGTAAACTTTATACTAATAATAAGCTTATTTAAATGAAAACTAATTTTTAAACCTTTAAATCTGTTTTCTAAGATAATAATAATATTTAAAACTAATTAAACCGATTTTTATGAAAAATATATTTTTTTAAAAACAATATAAACTATATTAATCTAATTAATTAAACTAAAACGGTTAAGCTAGAAAAATAAAAAGGAGAGAACTTTGGTACCCGTAGTCCGAAGATAACGCTCTAAAAAAACAACATCAACATAATCAACAAAGCATGGCCCGTAAAGTACACGACCTCCCAAAAGTAACAAAATACGGCCCGTAAAGTACACGGCCAACCAAATCAAACTTAATCTAAGCGTATCCCGGCCCGTAAAGTTCACGGCCAACCAAATCAAACTCGAACCAAATCTATACAAACTATAAGCTCTTTACCAAACATTATAAACCGATTCACCAAGATCACAATAAAAAAGAGGTTAGAATAATAAGCAACTATTAATATTCTATAAAGAGATTTAAATAAAACTAATAGATCTAGAATATGTTTTTAGTTTTATAAAAATATATTAATTTTTAAGCTTAAAACTTATAGATCTAAACTAATTTGTATAAAACTAATAGATCTAACTATTTTGTTTGGTTTTATAAAAGTATTTCTAATTTTTAAAACTTAAAACTAATAGATATAAAAAACTAAAAGATATAAACTAAAAGTAATTAATTAAAAAGCTAGCTAATAAATAAGTTGTAAGCCTAAGCTTAGAACTTATGAGATTTAAAAAGCTAAAAAGCTAATAAAATAATCATCCAACAATAAGCTAGATCTAGGAATATAAGGCAACAAAAAGCTTGAAATAAGATGACTTATTTCAAACTTTAATATAAATTTAACTTATTAGGAAAAAGTTATAAAAACTTATCCCAAATTATAAGATAGATTATAATTGAAAGTAAAAAGAAAGGAAGAATGAGAACTAAACTAAAGAGAGTATTAATAAGCTAAAAGTTGAATTTTATTAATATGAAAAAGCTTATAGAAAAGCTTGGTACAAAACTTGAAAGGAAAATTACAACTAGAATGTGTAAATAAAAATTACAATGAAAAAGCTAGCTTCAATACAATGAGAATGGATAGTTTATATAGGTTGGTGGACAAGGGGTATAATTGTCTTTTCCCTTCTCATTTTGCTTGGAGGCTACAAATAGTTGTAGCCAGATGTATACTTGTTGGATTCATCGCCCCAATTATGAGCTGAACACTTTGCCACACGCCCATTAATTTCTTGGCACGCTTCTTCCTTTCTTGTTTTCATCAAAACTGCCACGTGGCACGCCTTGATTGCCTAGCAGCCGCTGACAAGTCTGCCACCTCGTACTGACTCTGCCAACTCGTACTGACGTTCCGGCGTCGCCGGTACTTGTTACTCTCCTATTGGTCCGCCACCACTGCACCTGCCACCTCTGACATCGTACTAACATGTCAGCTGACATGTCAGCGCCGCCACCTACCAAATCTGATCCTCGGACTGACGTGGCGGCGTCGCCGCCACGTGTCACCTTCTGGTTGGCCGCCGCCATTGCCACCTCGTACATGCATTAATGAGAGAATGTCAGTGCCACGTGGCGCGCTGGCATTGGCCAGCCGCAGCTACGTGGATTGCTGACGTCATGATGACGTTAGCAAGTCAACGGGTCGTGTCGGGTTTGGATCGGGTCGGGTCTGGATCGGGTCGGGTCTGGATCGGGTCCTGTTCGGGTCAGGTCAGATCTGCCACGTGGACCACTCAGGTGGTGCCACGTGGCACTGGCTTAATATAGATCACAAGATGCCAGCCCCAAGGATCGAACCTGGGTCTCTTGGCTCAAACTTTAGCAACCAAAGGAATGCCAGCTGAGCTGAGCATTCCTTCAAGTTTAACTATGCAAAGTTTAATATATGACCCTATTTGGCTATTTGACCTGGCAGCTATATAAACCCTCTATTTTAAACTAGTTAATAAAAATAATAATAATAATATTAATAATAATAATATACGAAAATTTGTTTTATTTTTATAAAAAATTATATTATTTTTATTATTAATATTTTCTAAAAATATATTTTATTTAAATTATTTATTTATTAAAAACTTATTTATTTATTAAAAACTTATTTATTTAATTTAAAAACTAATTAAATTTAAAAAATTCATAAGGAACAAACCGTGAGGAGTTATGATGCGAGATCGGGACCGTTGGCTTCGTAATTTTGTGCTCTTCCATGTGGTTTATTAGTGGATAACTTTGGAGAATGACAAAAATGGTCCTCGTTGTTAATAATTCATTAAATCATCATCCTTAGCCCTAAAAACTTCATTCTATTGGCACTTTTTGGTCCTTTGACTTTATCTTTGACTTTTTCTTCGATAAATGACCGTGAAATCCCGTGTTTTCTTTACTTTTGATCTTTTGTACCTATTCCACAACAAAAACACAAACCACGCATAATTCTGACATTTACGATATTAATTACACGTTTTGGTCTCGTTTTTCATTGTTTTAAGCAGTAAAAGGATAAGTGTTTACACACTTATTAAATCCCCTACACTTGACCATTGCAATGTCCACATGCAATGCTTAATTTTAAAGCTCAAATTTACATTTTTCATCATAATTAATCTATCTCGGCCTTTATTATGATATACTACTACTACTACAATAAAAGAAACTTAACAACGATGAAAAGATCAAAACTTTATTCAAAAGATATAACAATTTCAATTTAATTTATTTACTTTGAAATTGTTTGATGGAAGAAACTCGTAAAGAAATCTAAGACTTAAATTAGGGCTTTTAGTGTCATGAATATTTATCACCCTCAAGTTTCACGTTCCCATACCAAGCATAAAAACGAGATCATTGTTATTATAAGTTAGTAAAGCTAACACTTACTCATGTGGTTTAATTATTCACTTAGACCCCCTTATTCCTACGGTGTCTCTCTTGTATTTTATTTTTGTCTTGAATGATCACGAGGATGCATTTTTGAGTTATTTTCATAATTTATTAAGGTCGAAAATAAAGTAGGACGATTTAATTAATAGTTAGCTAAAGGACAAAATCTTTTAAAACGGCTTCTCGAAATCTCATAAAGTTCATATCTTGGCATAACTCGTTTCATGATTTGAGACCTTTCTTGGATCGATATTTGGCATTAACTTCAAACTTCAAATCTTGAGAGACGATCTTGAAATTATGGTCTTCTCTTTATATATGGAATATATCTTCACTTGGAGTATTTGATAGATACTTCAAACTTTGACCACGAAATCTTCATTTATCCTCTTCTTTATTTAGGATTTTGATATACTTCGATCCGTCTCCTTTTCGGATATGGATCTATTTATCCTTGTAGAAACTAGAAGGGGGGGTTGAATAGTTTCTAGTTCATTTTCAAAACATTTCGGCTCAATCTACTGCCTGCGGTTCCTTATCTCTGCCCGCGGTTCCTTATTGATAAGGAACCGCCGGTCCAATAACGAACCGCCGATAGTGGACGTAGCAACATTGTTAATTTGAAACCTTAACAATCCTTTGTATCAAATTCCTTATCAATCTTGACTAGATGTGAGATGTGTTTGATTGAGAGATAAATACTACAAGTAAGAAAACACACAAGCACATCAAATCAAGAGTACATCAAGCAATAGTCTAAACACTAAGCACACACGTACTAAGCACAAGCTTTTCCGCAACTAGGATGTTTAGACTAAGTGATGTACACTTGACCATAATCTAAACATGAAGCACACACGTACTTAGCCATAGCTTTTCCGCAACTTAGATGTTTAGATTATGTGATGCACACAAAGACACACAAAACAAGTATGCAATTATAAATACATCTACAAAGGTAAAGACATAAATGTAAATGAAAGTACCGACACGATGATTTATAGTGGTTCGGTCACGAAGCTCCTCTTCGCCCTACTCCACTCCTCGAGTACACCTTACTCGAGAGTTACTTCACTAGTCAACAAACTCCTTAAGGTGGAGAAACCATACACAACGTCGTTTATCCAATTTCCGACTCTAAGCTAAAAGTCGAGTCCTAATCTTAGGTAGGACCAATCTACACAACGTCGCCCACTTCACCATTTAACGACACAAGGCTAGATGTCGAGTTCTAATCGAAAGCTAGAACCAATCTTCACGACTCTTCACTTTGAAGCTAAGTGAGAACTTCACACAACACAACTACTAATCACTTTAAAGCTAAGTGAGAACTCACAAGACACAACCACATCCCTTTAGAGTTTAGTGAGAACTACCTAGACACAACCACATCACTTTAGAGTTTAGTGAGAACTACCAAGACACGACCTAATCTACCCACTAGTTATGTTTTATGGCCCAACATAACAAACCTTGTGTTTTATGGTCTAAACACATAAACCATATAGATCTAAGCACACAACACTTAGATCTATAACTCTAACACTATATCCAAGTACTAACAAGACTTGGATCTACACAACTAACACCTAATCAAAGGATACCCATCACTTGGATATTCTACCCTTACAAATACATCCAAGTGTACCCACAACTTGGATCTTCTACATATACATAGTAGGAAGGCAATAATCATGACTTGATCTAGAGAGATCTTCATCATGTTATGACTCTAGACACTAACACTTCACAATGGTGAAAGTGTTCTTCTCATTGCTCTTGATGAGGCAAATGAGGAATGGGATATTGGAAGGTTTTTGTGTGTTTTTGTGCAAGTAAAATAGAAGAGAATAGTCTTCTATTTATAGCCAACTCTTGCCTTGGAGAGCACCTTTTTACCCAATGGATAAAAGAGTGGACTACCCATTGGATAAAAGAGTGGACTACCCATTAGATAAAAGAGTGGACTACCCATTGGATAAAAGGATGCACCTTATATTCTTGGAGCCCAAATTCAAAATTTGAATTTTGAATTTATTAGTTTCCCTCCATCTTCTAGAAGCTTCCAGAAATCTTGAGTAAGCCTAAACCGGCTTGACTGCCCGCGGTTCCATATCTTCCCGCGGTTCGATATCACAAAGGAACTGCGTGTTCTATAAGAGAACCGCGCGTCCTTCTTGTCTTTCATGACGAATGTAATCTTCAAGGTGTCAAGAGAAGTATACATAAGTATGCTTGAGTGATTACGAGTACCTTACACATTTTACATTATGTATTGCGAGTTATACGTTTGTCATCACCAAAACATGAAGGGATCATCTTGATTAAACATCGTAATGTTTGCACTAACAATCTCCCCCTTTTTGATGATGACAAACAAGTAAACCGTAAGGCATAGTAAAATATGAAACGTACTCGTTTACACTTCCTTCTCCCCCTTTTGTCGAATCAAAAAGGTAGTCGTCATTTGAGGAAGAGTAGAATCCATATCATTTGAGGATGATCACGCATCCAAAGGTAGTCGTCGTTTGTAGAAGAGAAGAATCAACTTTGAGATAGCTTGCATCCTAAAGATATTCGGTTGAGAGGCGAGAATCCGAACCGTAATCCCATCATCCAAAGATATTGAGCTTGCGTCATCCTAGTGAAGTCATCAATCACCATAGGTTAACCACCTCCATGTCTTTGAGATCCCATAATTCATTACTTGCAAGATGTTCAATGAATGCAATTTAAGTGAGTGAACGATCGCAAATGTAATGAGTTGAACTCTTGAAAATGCTCCCCCTTGATATGAGCTCCCCCTTGCTTAAGGCACCAACAAAGCAAGAATAGTGACGAGCTACAAAAATGGGTTAGAAGTGTCCTACAAAACAAGGTTAGTAGACAAGAGCATATATAAAAAGAGATGTCACCTAAACGAGGATGATAAACAAGTCATTTGCACAAGCAATGACAAGCAAAGAAGTGTGCATGCGATGCTATCAATCCAAAAACAAATCAAAGGAGAGGATCTTGACAAGATCAGTTAACAATTGTTGGAATCACCCAATTGTAATGATAATATGTCAAAGGGTAAAAAGCTTAGAATTTTTGGAATCACCCAAGAAAATTCAAGATTTAACCCTCAACTCTCAAAAAACAAGGAGAGGATTTTGAGGAAATCAATTCAAAATTGTTGGAGTAGAGGTAGAAAAGAAACATCCAAGAATTTGAAGATATCATCTCAAGGGGTTAAAAACTTAGAATTGATGGAATCACCCATACCAATTGTAAATTTTAACCGCAATCAACTCTCAAAAAGAGGGACAAAAATATCTCAACCTAGAGACATTTTTTTTACCAAAAAAAAACCAAAAGCGGATAAATCGACGCTTTAAGAAAAAATCGGAATATAGGACATTATAGGCAAAGATGCGTATGAATGTCGACACCAAATGGTGTTTAGCATACGATAAACTACATGCTCAAAGTTTTGTAGCTCTTCTCAATCATTATGGATGTTCAAAGAAAAATTACATGATGAGGAAAGGGTAAGGCTCGACTCAACTTAGTTTAGAAAGACTAGAAGAAAGAGACTCGACTTAGAAGAGCATGATTAAAATGAATTGAGAGAGACTCAACAAAGAAGTTAAGGATAACTTCACAAAATGATTCATGAATACTATACCTTAGAAGGTGATAGTGAAATCTCGAAAGAAAATGAGAGAAGAAACTCAAAAGAAGCTCAAGAAGACATGAAGAGTTAGTACAAAATCTAACACATAATCAAGTAAGCACATAGGATAATTCATGCAATGCCTAATGAAGTCTACAATAAACCAATGTATAGAAGGTGCGCAATTAACACATATGGCATGCAAGAAACATGATTACTTAAAAAGAGAAGACTAAGTAAAACATGTTAGCACGTAGCATATAAGGACATGCATGAGTTAGACACATCTAAGAGATATTATATCAGAATTGCTTGACAAAGAAAAAACCTTTATAATAATCATGCATTCATTAACTAATCAATTAAGCATATAACATACGGATAAGCAAGAAGATATATAAGCAAGTAACATACAAGCAAGTCATCTATCTAGATATCACAAATCAAGCTACATGAAATGTAAATCTCCAAGAAGATTCCTAATTCTTATTAATTTAAGAAAAGGACTCAAAATAAGAGAAAAGAAAGAAACATAATAACAACAAGATCCAAGACTCAAAGAAAAATCATGTTGAAAAACATGAAAGGAAATACAAGAGAATAAAGATCATACAAAGATGTATATAAAAAAACAAGCCTAAAACTTAAGCATAATTTTAATCTTACTTACACTAGAATCCTAAGATTTGCTTAAATTAGATGTCTTAGCAATAAGCAAACCACGTGCTTAAATGAAAGACAAGGGTGGTGGCAGAATTTGGTGGGGTGAAAGGTTAAGTCACCAAGGGTTCAACAAAGTCATTCACAATGGGAATGCTTTGGATGGGTTGAGGTTGGGTAGTCACATCCAAGAGAGTACTTGGAGAGAGGGGTGAGGTTAGCTTATTCATTCTAGATTGGAATGAAGAGGAGGTAGAACCATGATAATGGTTGGTACCATGGGTTGAGGTAGTCTTGCATGGAGCAAGAGGTGGTGAGGGTGATAAAGAGATGATAATTGGAACAATCTCATTCTTGGGTGTATGAAAGGGTGAAGAGTTAAGTTTGGGAAACTTAATCTTAATTTTGAGGTACCTCTTTGAAGAGGAGGTTTTGGATGAATTGGAGGTTCTTGTAGAAACCATGGTAGTAATGGGTGGTTTAAGGGGTAAGGATGAATGGTTTGAGGTGTGAATAACATGGCTAACAAGGTGGGTTTAAAAAGGGAAAGCCCAAGATATTTTGGGAGTGATCAAAGGTTTGAAACAAAGATTCCAAAGGGTGTTGGAAAAATTGGGATGTTTCAGAAAACCCAAATTTGAGAGCTTCTGCCCGCGGTTCTTTATCTCCACCGGCGGTTCCATATTGATATGAAGCCGCGGTCTATTTAAAGAACCGCCTACAGAGGCTTGGTTTAGGTGGTGAATGGGGGATTATCCAATTCAGCAAATCCTAATGTTCTAGTCTAACTTATCATAAAGTCATGCTTAAGAGCAATAAAAACTAGAACACATACAAAGGAAAAACATATAGGTTCAATTAGCACGTAGGAAGAAGGTTAAGAGAAACCTAATGGCTACAAAAGAAAAAGAATCCTAATGACATACAACGTTCATCCAAGTAAACTATCATTAGTCATATATAGGAAGAGCCATTTAGCCAATTTAGAGAATGAGTATGAGACTATCACTAGAGGTGCTCAATTAAGGCTAAACACGATCATTTTTACGAGTTATACACCAACTCAACTTCCCACATGGAAGTAATTCAACCGTTAGGTCAAATTAAGATCCTAGTGCATAAATTCTCTAGTAGTCATTCTCAAGTTAGACAAAATGTAATTCCAACATTTGCCTAATAAAGTTTAGCAACGATGAAACTTGCATGGTGACACAATGCATGACCTAATGAGGGTTAAGAATGCACCATTGCATATCTTGTCAAACAAGTCTAGTTAAGGGTATTTACCTTAATAGAACTTGAGGCCAATAACTTTGAAGTGTATAAACAAAGTTTACACAAAACAAAGGAACACTCTTGATTGGTCTTTCGGAAATGACACATTTATAAATTGCATAGCAATGTAAATTACTTGAGTATTTCGGATGAAACATCCAAGTTATCAAACCGACTCTATTGTGCATTATAAGTAATTATTAAACAAAATATGTCTAACAATTTGAACAAGTAGATTCAATATAACATCATCAACACAAGTGTGAGTTATGATCCGATGTATATTATTAATAAACCACATTCATGTCTACACTAAAAAACATGTCAATTAGATTCGATAATGATACCAATCATAGTTTGAATAATGCATTGATATTTAATCGAAATCTTTCTTGATTCCCACAAACACTCTTTTAATAGAAAATAGCTAAGATTTTCAAAGGGTGTTTCATGTTTTATAGTGAGACATTTATCTACTTGAACTAATAACACAATGATCGAGTAAGACGACCCAAATCAATAGATTTGACAAGCTCCCAAAGCTTTCAAACCTAAAAGTGTTAAAGAACATGCCGAGGTGTACAAGATGTTTATGTAACATTTGTAAACCAAGAGATGTTAATCCTATATGCAATGCACACATAATGTTGCAACTAAAATGCAAGAAATCTAGCATACATCCTAATTAGGAAAAACTAGATACTAACAAATACCAAGCAAGGCACAAGAGACTAGACATATAAGCAATACTACTACAAATATCAAGGAACACTTAATAATGTCTACATATAATAATAACACACAAGGAAACACACACAAACAATTAGCTTAATGCATAAAAGCATTCGTCCATGTTTTGAGTGTTAGATACAACAAAGTATTCATAGCTTGATTTTATTTTAAAATAGTCTTTGACCCATTTAAAATTTATTTAAGTTTAACACTTTGTAAATATATCAATTTTCAAAGATATATCACCAAGAGATGTCCAACTTAATAGAAAAGAGTAAAACACAAGTTTTACCACAAACCGACGCTCAATACTTTGGACAAAGTATGGAACTTAGAAACCATCCAAATTTTAAAGTTTGAATAAAGGTTTGAAAGCATTTTTAATTGAAAGAAAATTCAATTACGTTCGAAATGACGGGTGGCACGACTTCTACGGACTTACGGTTGATTTTATATGATTTTTCAAAGTTTTCAAAAATCTGAGTCAGACTGACTGCGGTTCCTTATTGATAAGGATCCGCGGGGAACAATAAAGAACCGCGGTCAGAGGACAAAAAATGAGTTTTTGGCCAAAATCATTTGGTAACTTTTTGGAAGGACTTAGGACTCTAAAAAATCATTTTAGACACATAGAACTCGTATTTTAGAGTTAATTATGAAACAAAATATTTTTATACTTCCAAACATGAAAAGATTTAATTCAAGCTATTATACAAAGTTTATTTAACACCAAAACTTGTACGAATGAAAAAATAAAACACATTTCATAAGTAATCACTCTTCATGAACAATTTGATACAAAGATCGTCTCTATGTTTAAAAACCGTTTTCATTTTTAAAAACCATTTGTTTTGAAAAAGAGAGCAAAGATCG
Organism: Glebionis coronaria; assembly: GCA_025667525.1. Taxonomy (NCBI): domain Eukaryota; kingdom Viridiplantae; phylum Streptophyta; class Magnoliopsida; order Asterales; family Asteraceae; genus Glebionis; species Glebionis coronaria. The sequence continues at coordinate 424,462,875 of CM046879.1, read as the reverse complement.
ATCCAAGCTTTAAAGTACAATATACTTCAAAGATCTTGAGTAACCTCGCTCTGATGCCAATTGTAGAAACTAGAAGGGGGGGTTGAATAGTTTCTAGTTCATTTTCAAAACATTTCGGCTCAATCTATTGCCTGCGGTTCCTTATCTCTGCCCGCGGTTCCTTATTGATAAGGAACCGCCGGTCCAATAACGAACCGCCGACAGTGGACGTAGCAACATTGTTAATTTGAAACCTTAACAATCCTTTGTATCAAATTCCTTATCAATCTTGACTAGATGTGAGATGTGTTTGATTGAGAGATAAATACTACAAGTAAGAAAACACACAAGCACATCAAATCAAGAGTACATCAAGCAATAGTCTAGACACTAAGCACACACGTAATAAGCACAAGCTTTTCCGCAACTAGGATGTTTAGACTAAGTGATGTACACTTGACCATAATCTAAACATGACGCACACACGTACTTAGCCGTAGCTTTTCCACAACTTAGATGTTTAGATTATGTGATGCACACAAAGACACACAACACAAGTATGCAATTATAAATACATCTACAAAGGTAAAGACATAAATGTAAATGAAAGTACCGACACGATGATTTATAGTGGTTCGGTCACGAAGCTCCTCTTCGCCCTACTCCACTCCTCGAGTACACCTTACTCGAGAGTTACTTCACTAGTCAACAAACTCCTTAAGGTGGAGAAACCATACACAACGTCGCTTATCCAATTTCTGACTCTAAGCTAAAAGTCGAGTCCTAATCTTAGGTAGGACCAATCTACACAACGTCGCCCACTTCACCATTTAACGACACAAGGCTAGATGTCGAGTTCTAATCGAAAGCTAGAACCAATCTTCACGACTCTTCACTTTGAAGCTAAGTGAGAACTTCACACAACACAACTACTAATCACTTTAAAGCTAAGTAAGAACTCACAAGACACAACCACATCACTTGAGAGGTTAGTGTGAACTACCTAGACACAACCACATCACTTTAGAGTTTAGTGAGAACTACCAAGACACAACCTAATCTACCCACTAGTTATGTTTTATGGCCCAACATAACAAACCTTGTGTTTTATGGTCTAAACACATAAACCATATAGATCTAAGCACACAACACTTAGATCTATAATTCTAACACTATATCCAAGTACTAACAAGACTTGGATCTACACAACTAACACCTAATCCAAGGATACCCATCACTTGGATATTCTACCCTTACAAACACATCCAAGTGTACACACAACTTGGATCTTCTACATATACATAGTAGGAAGACAATAATCATGACTTGATCTAGAGAGATCTTCATCATGTTATGACTCTAGACACTAACACTTCAAAATGGTGAAAGTGTTCTTCTCATTGCTCTTGATGAGGCAAATGAGGAATGGGATATTCGAAGGTTTTTATGTGTTTTTGTGCAAGTAAAATGGAGGAGAATAGTCTTCTATTTATAGCCAACTCTTGCCTTGGAGAGCACCTTTTTACCCAATGGATAAAAGAGTGGACTACCCATTGGATAAAAGAGTGGACTACCCATTAGATAAAAGAGTGGACTACCCATTGGATAAAAGGATGCACCTTATATTCTTGGAGCCTAAATTCAAAATTTGAATTTTGAATTTATTAGTTTCCCTCCACTTCTAGAAGCTTCCAGAAATCTTGAGTAAGCCTAAACCGGCTTGACTTCCCGCGGTTCCATATCTTCCCGCGGTTCCATATCACTAAGGAACCGCGTGTTCTATAAGAGAACCGCGCGTCCTTCTTGTCTTTCATGACGAATGTAATCTTCAAGGTGTCAAGAGAAGTATACATAAGTATGCTTGAGTCATTACGAGTACCTTACACATTTTACATTATGTATTGCGAGTTATACGTTTGTCATCACCAAAACATGAAGGGATCATCTTGATTAAACATCGTAATGTTTGCACTAACAATCCTCATACCTTGTTAGGGTCTTTTCGGATAGACATCTCTATGATCTTTAGGGGAGTATTTGCTTCTCGTCGTGTGTCTTGATCCTTCATATCGATTTGGATTAATGATCTTCACATCATCTTTGGATCTTTAGCAAAAAAAGTGAATCCTCATGCCTTGTTTGTGCCTTTTTGGACTCGAATATCCTCATGCCTTGTTAGGGCCTTTTTGGATACGCCAATCTTCGCGTCCCACTTCAATAATTTATGCCTTGGCTATGAACTCTAATTAGTCCCGAGCAAATTTTAAACGCTTTTGGGCTATAAGCTGAGTAACTTTTCAAATCGTATGACCTTATTTATTGCATTTATTTATTGACAAGTGTTAGGAGAAAAAGCTCATAATTAACTCACATAAATTCATGAAAGAATACAAAACTTATAATTGACTCTGTCATTTCTCATTCTCCTCAATTTAAAATCTCAAAGAATGAGACTCGTGGATGCTTAGCCTAATAAACCAATTAAGGTCCATATGGTTAAGGATACTAGCTAGAGTAAACTCAATAAGTAAATCGGGTTGAGTAAAAATATTCACGGCGGGCCTAATATATCAAAGACGTCTAAACTCGTTAAAACCATTTTATTTATTTTTTTCCTTTTTGACTTTATTAATTAAATGGAATATATACATATGATAGTGATGACAAAAGAAAAGTAGATAAAAGAAAATAAATGAAAAATACTACTAGGCCAAAATAGATCAAGAGTTTGAAAAACGTCGAAAAATATTAATTTTCCGGTTAGAATGAGGACAAATTCATGGAAAATCCCACTTAACTTCGATAGAAGTCTCCCCTACACTTAATATAAACATTTTCCTCAATGTTTAAGCATGTGAAATTAAACTCCCCTACACTTAGGACATTTTGCACTTTGTTTAAAATCGAGCTAAGGAAGAGACAACTAAAGTGATTACATTTATTCAACTTATATATATATAAGTATGAGTCAAATTAGTTTTGATAGAACCGCGTACACGGGAGCACGGGATCACTGGTCGCGTCAAAAGCACCAAAAGTGGATCATGAAAGCACATATCCCTGCACAACAGCGTAAAACACAACCTACTTGGCTCCCCCTACACTTATTGGTTGAAAAGGTAAAGATAAAACCTAACCTAGTTATACGATGCTTGATTTATTTATCACGAGTCTCTATCTCGACTCGATTCCCGAATACTATGGTGAAAAGCTCATAATAAACCTTGAAGAAAATCCACCGAGGTCAAATACATGGTTCTCATCCAACAAGTAGTATAACCCTAAGGTGAAAAGCACAAGACAAAGTAGAGTAGGCGAGGTTCATTAAACAAATGGTGAGCACGGTGATAGTAAAAGCTTTGGTATGGTGAAAGCGTAGCTCAGAATATTCCAAAAATCTTTCCTTTTATTTCATCAGATGGATACTAATAAGTGTGAAAACACTTATCCTTTTACCACTTAATTCCAATAATAACAAGACCAAAACATGTATTTTATGTCGTAAATGTCGGAATTATGCGTGGTTTGTGTTTTTATTGTGTTTTAGGACCAAAAGATGAAAAAGGAAGAAAACATGGGCTATCACGGGCTTTTATCAAAGAAAACGAGAAAAGACGAAGTCAAAAGATCAAGATTGCAAAAGGAACGGAAGTCCAAGGCCTATTATGAAGATTTATCGAAGAAAAAGTCTAAAGACGGAAGTTTAATGAAGTCGAAGAACTCAAGTCTAATTATAGAAGAAAATTCAAAGACGAGTTCAATTTACATCGACAAATCCCGAGACGACGTCAAGAAAGACAAAGGATTTAAATCGAGTCGAGACGAGAAGAAAGAAAGAGGAGGCAACACATGCACTTTCCCATCTCCTATAAATACCCTCCTAAACACATTAGGAGGGTGGTTAGCTAGTTTATTTTCTTTTTTTGTAGTTTTCATTTTAGAGAGAGAAAGTGTTTAACTTTCTCTCACTAAAACTTCATCTTTTCTTTCAAGTTTAAGCTTTTATTTCATACTTGTATTTTGAATTCATTAATCAAAAGTTCAAGTAAGCTTTTAATTTTCAATCTTCTTTCTACCTTTCTAGATTTTTACTTTAATTTTGATCCGAAATTATTTTTCATATTGTTTCATCTTGATGTTTATGTGATTAAAAAGTTTATCTTTTTGATCATATCTAAGTCTTTGTGCAAATTGAGCTTTGAGCTTATTATGCTTATTGGCTTATTTGGTACTTAGCTTATTTGTCTTTTAATTTTTCTTATAAGTTTAGTGTTTTTGAAAGTTTGATTCAAAAAAAAAGCTTGCTTATTTTATATTTTATAAGTTTTCAAATTTATGCTTATTGAGTTGGTTAAGTTTCGGTTAAGTGTTCTTATTGGAAGTGCTTATTGCAGTTTTGGCTTATTTCTCTTGTATCAGATTACTTGTGCTCCATCGCAATCATAGGTTTACTTATTCTGATGCTTTATTCCGACGGGTTCAGGGTGATCGCAATAACCTTTTAGGTTCTACTTTGCGATCACGTTTATTTTCATCCTTATTCTGATCGTGATTGCGATCGTTCATTGCGATCGCACATTGCGACGGGTCTTAAGGATTTATTAAGACGAAACTCTGCCCAATTTTGGTTAGCAACACTCCGACAGAAATCCTTGTATTCCGATACTATTATTCCGATCTTACACATTCTGATACTGGATATTCAGATAGAGATATTCCGATAGACTTACATTCCGACAGAATTGCATTCCAATAGGGAAACATTCCGACGGTTATTCAGACAGCATTATTCCTATAGCTTTCATTTTCTATTATTCCGATGGTTTTGTTTTTGCAACATTCCGATAGAATTGACTTGTTACATTCCGATGGTTTAAGTTTTTAGTTTTACTACGTTTTAATTTCCACAAATTGCACGCTTCCCGAAATCTATGTTTTTACCAAGTGTTTTTCTAGTAAATTTTAGTTTAATTTTTAAAGCTTTAATTTTACTCAACGACATTTTTATATTTGCTTTTAGTTTAAAATAGATAATCAACCAAACCATTTATTTTTCCACCAAGAACGACTGAGTCGCACTAATTAACGGTAATCAATTCGAAAAGAATAGAACAACGAACTTTCATACGAGGCAAACCCTTGTATTAAATGGCACCGCTTCCGGCTCTTTTTGTTAAGATTAACGGTTTAAGTAAGAGACACGTTGGATTTTGGGATCCGTTCATCTTTGAACGTTATTTTTCTTGCTTAAATTTTAAAAAATCCATAAAATTTAAAAATTTTCAAAAAATCCAAAAAAATAGAATAACATAAAAAACGAAAAATATTTCTTGTCTATTTTTCTTTTCCTTTTTAGGTGTGTATGCGTACTCGTGCTCGTAAGAAGAAAGCAGCTCAAGCCGAAGTCATTACTCCACCTATTGTCACCATGGACAATCAACCAATGATCGAGCTTTTGCAATCGCACGTAGAGGGCAACACCGATGCTATTGTCATACCTGAGATTGGAGCCAACAATTTTGAGCTCAAATCCGGCTTTATTCAAATGGTCTCTGCTCAACCATTCTTGGGGCGTTCACTTGATGATCCTCATGACCATATAAAAAGGTTTCTTCAACTCACCAATACGGTTAAGTATAATGGGGTTTCACAAGAGGTAATTCGCTTACAACTTTTTCCTTTCTCCTTAGAGGGACAAGCCCAGAATTGGCTTGATACGGAACCGCCACAAAGTATCCTCACGTGGACGGATTTAGAGACTAAATTTATCAACTACTTTTTCCCACCCTCACGTACTACCGCTTTACGGAATGAAATCATTACCTTTGAACAAAAGTACGGTGAGACATTTAGTGAATCTTGGGACCGTTTTAAGGAACTGTTACAAAAGTGTCCACAACATGGTTTCACAAAAGTATATCAAATTAATACTTTTTACAATGGTTTAAGCATGAATGACCAAGATTCACTAAATAGTGCCTCGGGGGGTAACATTTTGGTTAAGTCTTCTAATGCCGCATGGGACATTATTGAGAATAAGTCTAGAGTGCAAACCAAGAGTGTTCGGACTAATGTGTCTAGTGCTAGCACTAATGAGAGCGACAAGAGAATTGACAAGCTTACTTCGCTTGTTGAAACACTTGTTCTCCAAACCGCTAACAATACCAAAGCTCTCAATGCTCAAGTTAATGCTTTGAGTCAATCATGTGAAATATGCGGGGGATCTCATTCATACACCGATTGTCCTTCGACTCATGACAATCCGGAAAATGTGTATGCCACCAACGGTAACTATTCCACGGGAGGCTATCAAGCACGTCCTCAAGGTGACCGCAATTTGCTCAGCTATCATTCAAACAATTTCCTTTCACCACCCGGTTTTCCACCTCAAAACCCAAACAACCTCAATCGCAACAATCAAATACAACCTCAAGCTCCAAATCAATATCAAACCCAAAGAAACTCATATCCACCTCAAAGAAACAATCAAGTTCACCAACCACCCGCTTATCAACCACCTTCCTACCATGCTCTTCCTCCCATACAACCCACCACATTTAATCAAGAGGTTGACACTTACATGAGGACTAATGATGTGATTGTGCAAAATCTTCAGCGGGAAATGGCCAACTTGAAAGCAAATATGGTGAAACAAGGGAATGATCTTCAAGCTGATATGCAAAACTCTTTGGCAAGTAAAACGAATGACTTAAGGAACATGATGGCTAGTTTCTTCCTAAGTAATCAAGCCTCTGGTTTGGGTTCTCTTCCGAGTAACACCGTTTCTAATCCAAGAGGGGAGATGAAAGCAATCACCACTCGAAGTGGAAAAGTTTTAAAGGAACCCGAGCTTCCTACACCTATACCGGTGATTATGACAAAGCAAAACGAGTCTATTTCTCCAATTCCTCCACCTTCTATTTCTTCAGTTCCTCCAACTTCCCCTTCTCTAATTCCTCCACCTTCTACTTCTACCCCTCCACTACCAAAGGATGTGAGTGAGAATTCCATTCCAAAGCCTTCATCTCAACCCAATATACCTTATCCCTCAAGGTTGAGGAAAGAGAAATTGAAGAACAAGGATGATATTCAGGTTTCTAACTTTCTCAAAATGTTTAAACAACTGAATTTCAGTATCTCCTTTGCTGAGGCTCTCGCTAACATGCCGAAATTTGCTAAAATGTTTAAAGATCTTCTTAGTGATAAGGAGAAACTTCTTGATATCGCTCAGACCCAACTTAATGAGAATTGCTCCGCAGTGCTCTTAAGGAAATTACAAACTAAATTTGGTGATCCGGGTCGTTTTCTCATTCCTTGCAACTTCCCTGAGGTAGAGAATTGTATGGCCCTAGCCGATCTAGGTGCTAGTATCAACTTAATGCCTTTAAGCATTTGGAAACAGTTATCTCTACCCGAGCTAGTCCCCACATGAATGACATTGGAATTAGCTAACCGTACGGTTGCTTATCCGGTGGGGATAGCCGAGGATGTCTTCGTCGGTGTCGACAAATTCACCTTTCCGGCGGATTTTGTTGTCGTTGACTACGAGATGGATCCCCGCGTTCCATTAATCGTTGGACGTCCATTCTTGAGGACCGGTCGCACTCTCATTGATGTAGCCGCGGGCGAATTAATCATGAGAGTCGGTGACGATAAAATCGTCTTCAGTATGGGTAAACTTTCTATGCAGCCCTCTGAAAACGAGAGCGTTAAGTCATTGACGTACTTGATGAGGCTTGTGAAGAACATTTCAAAGACGCTTGTAAAAGTGGTTCTTCTTCTCTACCCATTGTTGAGACCGTTGCCACTATTGCTCCATCACTAACTCCATTTGGAGAAAGTGATTTCATTTTGAAAGAATTTGAAGCAACTTTGGGAGATGTGGACTTGCAATATGACGATTCTCCCTCCAATTGGGATGAAGGCATTCGTACCATTGAGAAACTTTTCAATGAGGACTATATTTCTCCACAGTCTCCTAAGGAAATCTCTATCGATGATCCGAATTTAACTACGCCTTCCATCGAAAATCCTCCGGATTTAGAGCTTAAGGATCTTCCGTCTCATCTCGAGTACGTTTTCCTTGAAGACAATAAGAAGTCACTTGTCATCATCGCAAAGGACTTGAAAGAAGAAGAAAAATCTCGCCTTATCTCCGTGCTGAAGAATCATAAGAAAGCGATTGCTTGGAAAATCTCCGATATTCGTGGAATTGATCCTCACTTTTGCACACATAAAATTCTCATGGAGGACGATTTTAAACCCACTATTCAAAACCAAAGAAGGGTGAATCCCAAGATCCATGACGTAATCAAAAAAGAGGTTATCAAACTTCTTGATGCGGGAATGATCTACCCTATCTCGGATTCACCATGGGTTAGTCCCGTCCATTGTGTGCCTAAGAAAGGTGGAATAACTGTTGTTCCTAATGAAAACAACAAGTTGATTCCTACTCGTCTCGTTACAGGGTGGAGAGTTTGTATAGACTATAGCAAACTCAATGATGCTACGAGAAAGGATCATTTTCCCCTTCCTTTCATGGACCAAATGCTTGAATGTCTAGCGGGTAATGACTATTATTGCTTCTTAGACGGTTTCTCCAGGTATTTTCAAATTCCCATTGATCCCAAAGACCAAGAGAAAACCACATTCACTTGTCCTTATGGAACATTTGTTAATAAAAGAATGCCTTTCGGCTTATGCAATGCTCCTGGGACATTCCAAAGGTGTATGATGGCTATCTTCCATGACATGGTTGAAGAAACTATGGAAGTCTTCATGGATGATTTCTCGGTCTATGGTGATTCTTTCTCTCATTGCCTTGCCAATTTGGAACGCATGCTTAAGCGGTGTGAAGACACTCACCTTGTTCTAAATTGGGAAAAATGCCATTTCATGGTAAAAGAAGGCATTGTGCTTGGACATAAAATCTCAAAAACCGGTCTTGAAGTGGACCGTGCTAAAGTGGATGTCATAGCCAGATTACCTCCACCTTCAACCGTGAAGGGTGTGAGAAGTTTCCTTGGTCATGCGGGCTTCTATCGTCGATTCATTCAAGATTTTTCTAAAATAGCTCGCCCGATGACCCACCTCTTGGAAAAAGATACTCCCTTTATCTTTTTTAAAGAGTGTCTTGAATCCTTCAATATTCTTAAGGACAATCTAACTAAGGCACCGATCTTGGTTACCCCTAATTGGGATGTAACACCCCATTTTGATAAATGGAATGTCACGCGTAACTATGGCGTGTCATCAAAGCATGCAAGGTAATATGTAGTAAAACATACATGACCATAGGGAAAACCGGAATCAAACATCGGTTCCCAAACATAAGCCCAAAACATAACAAAGTAAATGAACTGAATGAGAGACTAAACAAGCATAAATATATGAAGGAAACAGGAGAAGAAGTCTATGGCAGCTTCCATCCTATGCATGTCCTCCAAATGCTCGAGTCTTGGGTACCTGCCGTTTTGGGACATGGAAAGGAAAGTAACGGTTGAGCAAAACGCTCAGTGCACGGATATACAATATAGCATGAAATAGAATAAGCATGTAACATATAACAGCGGAAGACTAAGTTCTGAGTAGACTGGTTAAGTATTGAGAAAACTGGTTTTATAGTTTGAAAAGCCTTATGTTTATCTTATGAAAACTGTTTTAACATATATATACCATAGCCCATATAGATCATGAAAAGGTCACGTGCATGAATACTTGGAGGGGTGACCTCATCATGCTGATTAGAGGGGAGCCTCTAATTAATATACTGGTCTGGGTAGGAGGGATCAACTCCTTGTGAAGGATGCAAGGCACACACCACATTCACCATGAAATACTGAATAAAACATGTAACTAGGATGCACCCATACGCCCCACATGATATAATAATATGGCCAAAACTGAAAGGCACGCCACGAGCAATCACTCCGCCGTGGGGAAGTCATAACATTGGTGCCTCCAATGTTATGGTTATGGTACCTCCATAACTAGGTGAAACTGGTCATGCTTGTATATGGCTATAGATTATGCTAATTAAACATAAGCAGTTCAAAACAATAAAACAAATACTGGGGAAAACAGTTGGATGCATACGGGGAAATCCTAATAAGGAAAGAATGTCCATACTGAAAGGACGGGAATCCGTACCTCAATTCTGGTGAATGAACGGAAGAGAGAATCCTACTTCTGGATCACTAACACTACATGAATACACACGTGTATAAGTATCGAATTACTGAATACGTACTGGGTTTTATGTCTTGTCTTAACTTATTTTATATGTTTCAAGTCATGTTTTACTGTTTTAAGCTTTAATCTGTGTTTATCTTATATTCTGATTAATCTGATTAAGTGTTTCTGATATTTCATGTATTATTATACTTACTGTGTAATAATAAGTAACTTTCCAAAAATAGCAGGTTTCCTAAAATAGAAAGTCTCCAAAAATAGAAAGTTTCCAAAAATAGAAAGTTTCCAAAAATAGAATTACTGCTTAAAATAGATAAGTTTCTAAAAATAGAAAGTTTCCATAAATAGATTAGCTACCTTAATTAAATAGTTTCTAAAAATAGAAAGTTTCCATAAATAGATATAAGCTGGTTAAATAAGCTAATAAATAAGCTTAAGTGTTTACTGATTAATATTCTAAGTCATAATGATATAATGTATAGTTTATTAATTATTACATGTCATTTAAATAAACAATAGGTTAAAGGTATTTAATTAAATATAATGTGATTTAATTAAATAAAGATATAATTACTTAGGTTAAAACATGCATTATTAATTATATTAATATAACCTAAGTCATGAGAATTAATTAATTATAGGTCATGGTTTTAATAATTAATTAACTATTTAGTCTAATTTTTCATGATTCCAATACTTAGGTTTAGCTATGTATTAATAGTAAAATAATTGACCTAAGTCATGATAATTAATTAATTATAAGTCATGTTTAATAATTAATTAATTACTATAGTCTGAATTAAATAATAAAATTACTTAGGTTAAAATCATGTATTATTACTTAGTAATAATAAACATAAGTCCATGTTTTAATTAAGTTAATTATATAGCATGTTAAATCAATTTAATTAACTTGTAATTAATAACCTTGTTATAATAAGTCGTGTTTTATTTATTTAATTTACCTTGTAAATTAATATATACGTTAAAGCTAATAACTTGTAAAACCATAACCCGTAATAATGTATTCTTTATTAAAACGCGTTGAAACCGAACCCGTGTTTTATTAATTTAAATGTAAAACTTGTATTATGTTTTTTCAAAATAAGTCTAGCCAAACAGCCTCTTAATCTGCCCTAAAACCCGTAGCCAAACAGCCCTTGACCCTGATTTAAAAACTCACTGCCAAACGCCCCCTTACTGCCAGTTTTCCCACTGGCAGTTACATGTTTTTCCCCTGCCTGTTGTTTGTTTCCCCTGCTTGTTATTCGTTTCCCCTGCTTGTTATTATTATCCCACCGAGACCCCCAAGGTCTCGGTTCCCACTGCTAGTACAACCCCTGCGAGGGTTCCCACTGTTAGACCAAACCAGGCCAGCACCCTTTTGGGTTGCGGCTGGTGGTGCAGTTCATCACCGAGAGTCTTTTGACTCTCGGTTTGTGTGCCAAACAATCACAGCAACAAATCAAACGTAATCCCTCCTTATTACAACTCGTTTAATATGCTTTAAAAGCCCCAAGTATTCGGATTAAAAGAAAATAAAGTAGATCGAATTAGGGTTTACCTTGTTTTACGTTTTAGGATTTTTAAATATGAAACACGAATCCTCCTTAGTTTTCTGGGATTAAAAGCCGTGATTCTTTCTCCCTTCTTGGTGATGATCGACGGCAGCAAGGAAGCAAGGAGGAGGAGAAGGAGGCGGCTGCATTGTATTAGATTAGGGTGTTTGGAATGTTTGTGTTTGTTGCCAAAATGAATATTACTCCCCTCGTCTATATTGTTTTACACGACCCAAAAACACACTTGGGCCTTGAGCCCAAGTCCTTCTCTTTTCTATTTTGTCAAAAACAGCCCAAAACCTTATTCTTATATGTTCGTATCATTCGTTTAATAAAACGTACGCGTTTAATTAATTACGTATTCGGTTTCTCGTAAAAATTATGCGTGAAGTATTTTGTAATAACTTCATGTTTATAAATAATATTGATTTACGTAGTACTTGTCGTATTAATTTAATTATACGTAATAAGAATAAACGTGTCTCGTATCCATGTTTACGTGTTACGTAGTTTACGTAATTTAATTAGTTTCTGATCGTGACTAAATATTATTATTTATTCATGTTCGTAATAATTATATATATACGTAATTAATATTAGTTCGTGTTTTAATTACGTTTATGATTAATTATTGTTAAGTACTTATCATGTGTTCGTACGAAATCGATACTTATCGTGTTCATGCACGTATGTAATACTTAAATAATAGCACGTGAATGTGATCATACTATAAAAGGAAAGTTTTTAATCTAGCACGTACGATCTTAAGAGTATTATTCATGGTAAAAGCAAGCGGGTTTTACAATTCTTCCCCCCTAAAAAGAATAATTCGTCCCCGAATTATAGATAAAGTAACTGGAAGCGAAACATACCCGAATCAAACCGGAAAGGTATGCAAAATAACGGAAATGAAGGTGACATGGTAGAAGGGAACGTGGAACGTGACATGTCTTGAAAAGACATGGAACGTGACGTGACTGAAAGGACATATCTAATCGATAAGAGAAAAATGGATAAGAAGTCCGGATGAACTTGTCCGTTTCCAAGTGGCCTCCCTCTTGGAACGGTTCCTTCAGAAGATCCTGACACTAATGATAAATCTTGGTCCTCCTGACCTTGACTTGGAATACGAAGAAATTCTTGGTTATCAACGGAAGGTAGATCCCCTAAATTCGATCGAGTAAAATAAGAGTTAACGTGCAAGGGTAACTGAAACGTTACGATGCAAGACAATCTGACTTAACTGATAATTAGAAACGATGCGCGAGACATAAAGAAACGTAGTACGTGAAAAATTTCGAACGTGATACGTGAAAATTTTTGAACGTGCTACGTGGAGATATGGCGAGTGTAGTAAGAGTAAAGATATCATGATCCATGATACGTGTAACATATTTTGATCATGATATGAGGAACGTGGAATGAACATGACATGTGAGACATATCGTGATCATAGAATATAATGGCGGTAACGCTAAACGCTACAAGGTGAGACGTGGAATATGACGTGAAACGTCTATCTGATGATGGAGAGTTATACTAAACTTGGGTCTGGTCTCACAAGTTCTTGCAAACTTCCCAGAATGAGAAAAGAAATGAACGTAAAATCGTAAGCCAAAATACGAATGGTCCATGTGGCAGATCCGACCGACCCGAACCGGACCCGATCCAGACCCGACCCGACCCGTTGACCGATCAGTTGACCTATTGACGTCATCATGACGTCAGCAATCCACGTGGCGGTGGCTGGCCAATGCCAGCGCGCCACGCGCCATGTGGCACTGGCATTCTCTCATTAATGCAGGTAAGAGGTGGCCGTGGCGGCGACCAACCAGAAGGTGACACGTGGCGGCAGCCCCGCCACGTCAGTCCGAGGATCAGAGTTGGCAGGTGACGGCGCTGACATGTCAGTACGATGTCAGAGGTTGCAGGTGCAGTGGCGGCGGACCAATAGGAGAGTGACACATGGCGGCGGCGCCGCCACATAAGTACGAGGTGGTCGAGTCAGTACGAGGTGGCAGACTTGTCACCGGCGGCTAGCCAATCAGGGTGTGCCACGTGGCAGTTTTGATGAAAAGAAGAAAGGAAGGAGCATGCCAGGCAATTAATGGGCGCGTGGCAAAGTGTGTAGCTCATAATTAGGGCGATGAATCCAACAAGTATACAGCTGGCTACAACTATTCGTAGCCTCCAAGAAAAATGAGAAGGGAAAAGACAATTATATCCCCTTGTCCACCAGCCTATATAAACTATCCATTCTTTATTGAAGCTATTTTTTTCATTGTAATATTTTATCTACACATAGTAGTTGTAATTTTCCTTTCAAGTTTTGTACCAAGCTTTTCTATATGCTTATTTATATTAATAAAATCCAACTTTTAGCTTATTAATAATCTCTTTAGTTTAATTCTCATTCTTCCTTTGTTTTTACTTTCAATTATAATCTATCTTATAGTATGGGATAAGTTTTTATAACTTTTTCCTAATAAGTTAGATTTATTAAAGCTTGAAATAAGTCATCTTATATCAAGCTTATTGTTGCCTTATATTCCTAGATCTAGCTTATTGTTGGAGGATTATTTAATTAGCTTTTTAATGTTTTAAATCTCAAAGTTCTAAGATTAGGTTTACAACTTATTTATAAGCTAGCTTTTTAATTAATTACTTTAACTTTATATCTTTTAGTTTTTTAGATCTGTTAGTTTTAAGTTTTAAAAATTAAAAATACTTTCATAAAACCAAAAAAATAGTTAGATCTATTAGTTTTTTTTACAAATTAGATTAGATCTATAAGTTTTAAGCTTAAAAATTAATATATTTTAAAAAACATCACCAGATGCCAGCCCCAAGGATCAAACCTGGGTCTCTTGGCTCAAACTTTAGCAACCAAAGGAATGCCAGCTGAGCTGAGGATTCCTTCAAGTTTAATTATGCGAAATTTAATATATGACCCTATTTGGCTATTTGACCTGGCAACTATATAAACCCTCTATTTTAAACTAGTTAATAATAATAATAAAATAATAATAATAATAATAATAGATTATGTTGCGAGAGGTTCGTCTTCGTTGTCCCTCTATCTCGTCTTGGGTGGAGTTTTGTTATTCTAGTCCGACAAGGTTGTATTATGGGGAACATGTATTAAGGTCAAGTCAGGGGGTACAACATGGTGACCCTCTTGGTCCGTTACTCTTTGCTCTTATACTTCAACCATTGATATGTAAGATTCGGGACTCCTTTTCTCTTTCTTTACAGGCCTGGTATTTGGATGATGGTACTATTATTGGGGATACTTTGGTTGTGGGGAAAGTTTTGGAGTGCATCATGGAGGATGGCCCAGTGTATGGACTGCATCTGAATATTGATAAGACTGAAGTTTTTTGGCCGACCGAGGACCCTCGCAGCAAGTTTATTGGTGTGTTCCCATATAATATTGCTCGACCTACGCGCGATGTTAAGTTACTTGGGGGGCCTGCGAGTGTAGATCTTGTTTTTGTAGTCAGCTTGTGTTGAAGCGTGCGGTTAAGACTATTGAGCTTATGGATGCTGTGGCCAAAATTAATGACCCTCAATGTGAGTTGCTGCTTCTTCGTTCATGTGCTGGTATTTCCAAGTTATAATTTGTTATGCGTACTTGTTCACCTTGTGCTTTCAAGTCTGCCCAAAGTTCTTTTGATTTGGCATTCCGTTCTTCTTTGGAGTGTATCCTTGTTGTTTCTGGACCGGGATTTGGTGATTGGCAGTGGGACTTGCTACGTTGCCCTTTTCCTTTGGAGGGTTGGGTGTTTATTCTGCGGGTGATGTATTGCATTATGCTTTTCTTGCTTCTCGGTTACAGTCAACTAATTTACAGTCTAAGTTACTTCAACACACCTATATTAGATCTTATGGGCTCCAGTTTGATGATGCCTTACATGTGTTTAACTCGGTTATGGAGATTGATTTTCTAAGTAATCCGAGTGAGGTCGCTGCCCCAAACTCATGAAGAAAATGGCAGATATATATTTTGCTCGGGTTATTAAGAATGCAGAATCCACTTTCGCTTTATCTGCTCGTCAGTTGGCTTTATGGGCATCTCAGAGGGAGGATCATACGTCTGACTGGCTTAGGACGGTTCCTATCCCCGGATTAGGTCAGACTATGAATGGGAGGTCTTATCGATGTGTTTTGTGTTATCTCTTAGGTATTCCCTTGTTCTCTGTTTCGAAGCCCTGTTCAGCTTGTTCGAGAGTGTTTGATGGGGATATATTTGGGGATCATGCGGTGTCGTGTGCTGGCATCGTTGGGATTAAGCATCGTCACAATTTGGTACGTGATACTCTTGCTGATATATGTTATCGTTCAGGGAAATCTGTCGGAAAGGAAGTTAATATTGGATTAGATGGAGGACCTGATAAGGCCTTACGTCCGGCAGATATTTTGTTTTATTCTCGGGAGGGGGGTAAAGATGTGTACGTTGATCTGACTGGTTCTTCTCCTTTGACTCGTACGGGGATGAATGACTTTGTTCCTGGCCGAGCTGTGATTGATGCTGCACAACATAAACGATGCAAGTATTTGGCTAGTGTGCAGCTCTCGGATATGGGTTTCTTCCTTTCTCCTTTTCTTCTTTAGGGGAGTTACAAGAAGATGCAGTTGCGTTGCTGAAGCGGATACAGAGATTTTCTAAGGTTCAAGACATTAGAGCGCGCGCTGTTGTACATATTTTCCATAGAATAGGTTTTACCATTTCTAAAGGGGTGGGAGTGCAGATAGTTTCTCGACTCCCATCCAATTTGTTGTAAATACCTTTTTGTTTCTAATAAACTGATGGTTTAATAAATAAATAAAAAAAAACTTGGTAATTTTACTTTGCCCCTCTTGATACTTTATTTTCTAAGGGGTTGCATACTGTGAAATCCATCCCTCCTAAGTGTCGTTTGGAATTTTCTCGGGTCTTGAAGGGAGCTCTCGATAAGGTGATGTGCAAGCCTGATGATATCTCTTGTTGGGTTAGTTTGTTAGTCTTGCCTATTTGTATCCTTAAAACATTTTTCCCAAGGAGTAATCTTGAGTGCAAGTCTGCGATTAAGCGCCAACGTCAGGAAGAGAGTATCACCAATACCATTCGTATGTGGAATGTGCCTGGAGGTAGTTTGCAGCTTGTAAAGGAGGCCTTGGCCGAATCTTCTCATCATATGCTAGATATTAATGAGGAGGACCTTAATCTCGATGAACGGAATATCAAACAGTGTAAGAGGAAGATCTGTGATGGACATTTTACTGCAGCTGTCAGAGTTCTTTCCTCTTCTGGTGTTGCTCCTTATAATGATGCAACTCTTAAAGAATTAAAGATTAAGCACCCTTTCAAGTCATCTCCCTCCTTGCCACTTACACCTACTGATCATCATCAACTTGTTTCATCTCCATCTGTGGTTCTAGATCGGATTAAGAGTTTTCCTCGAGGCACATCTTGTGGACGGGATGGATTGCGTGCCCAACACCTTATTGATTGATTAAGTAGAGTTGCAGTTGCTATTTCTGATGACTTGGTCTCTTCTATCACCCAAGTGGTGAATCTCTTTATCGGTGGGAAATGTCCTAAGACATTGAGTAAGTATATTGCTAGTGCTCCTCTCACACCGTTGGTTAAGCCGGGTGGTGGCATTTGTCCTATAGATGTTGGTACTATTTGGAGGCGTCTGGTCTGCAAAGTTTGTGCTGTTATGATTGGTCATTCGTTGGATGGTTATTTGGATTGGTTGCAGTTTGGGGTTGGGGTGTCGGGAGGAGGTGAGGCTATACTTCATGCCGTGAACCGTTTGGTTGAGGGTCGTGGAAATGACATTGGTCTATCGATGTTGCTGGTAGATTTTAAAAATGCTTTTAATCTGGTTGATTGAGAGGTTATGTTACAAGAAGTTCGTCTTCGATGTCCCTCAATTTCACGTTGGGTGGAATTCTGCTACTCTAACCCAGCAAGATTGTATTATAGGGAACACACCTTACGGTCTTTCCAAGGGGTGCAACAAGGTGATCCTCTTGCCCCTCTTCTTTTTTCCTTAGTGTTGCATCCTTTGATTTGTAAGATCAGAGACTCTTTTAGCCTTTTTCTACAAGCTTGGTATCTAGATGATGGCACTATTATCGGAGATACCTTGGTTGTGGGGAAAGTTCTAGAATTAATTATGGAGGATGGTCCGTGTTGTGGTTTGCATCTCAACGTTGACAAAACTGAGGTTTTTTGGCCTAAGGAGGACCCTAGAAGCAGGCTTGATGGTATTTTTCCGCCTAATATTTCTCGACCCGTGCATGGTGTTAAATTATTGGGTGGGCCCGTTAGTGTAGATTTTGATTATAGCTGTGAGCTTGTAAAGAAGAGAGTGTCCAAAACAATTGAGCTTATGGATTCAGTTTCCAAGATTAATGATCCTCAATGTGAGTTGTTGCTTCTTCGTGCATGCACGGGTATTTCTAAACTTTATTTTGCCATGCGCACATGCCCTCCTCGTTTCTTCGACTCTGCTCAACGTTCTTTTGACGTGGATCTTCGTTCTGCTCTCGAGCGTATTGTCACTGCTTCTGGACCAGGTTTTGGTGACTGGCAATGGAGGCTTGCCACATTGCCATTTACATTTGGGGGGCTAGGTGTTTATTGTGCAGGTGATGTTTTGAATTATGCCTTTCTTGCGTCACGATTACAGTCTGGTAGTTTGCAGACTAAGCTTCTTCGGCATGCTGGTATTATAGATTATGGGCTCACTTTTGATAATGCTTTGTGTGTGTTTAACACGTTTATGGAGACTGACCTTTTGAGTAATCTAAGTGAGATCGCTGCCCCCAAACTTATGAAAAAATTGGCACATATATATTTCACGAGGGTTACTAATATTTGCAGAATCCACCTTCTCATTATCACCTCGACAAATGGCTTTGTGGAAATCTCAAAAGGAGGACCATGCTTCTGACTGGCTTAGGGCGGTTCCAATTTCTGGTTTGGGACAGACTATGAAAGGTAAGACTTATCGTTGTGTGATATGCTATCGGTTAGGTATCCCGTTATTTTCGATCTCGAAGCCTTGTCCAGCTTGCTCTAGAGTGTTTGCTGGGGATATTTATGGAGATCATGCTGTATCATGAGCTGGTATTATTGGTATTAAGCATCATCATAATGTTGTGCGAGACACCCTTGTTGATATATGTTATCGATCGGGAATTTCTGTTGGTAAGAAAGTTGATATTGGGTTGGATGGGGGTGTGATAAACCCTTACGTCCGGCAGATATGTTGCTTTACTCTTGGGATAGAGGGCTTGATGTATGTGTGGATCTTACTGGGTCTTCTCCTTTGACACAAACGGGGATGGCAAATGTTGTGCCCGGAGGTGTGGTGATTGATGCGGCACAACGTAAACGTCTCAAATATGAGACTAAGTGTGCATCTATTGGATATGGTTTTCTCCCCTTTTCATTCTCTTCTTTGGGGGAATTAGAGGAGGACGCTACTACCTTACTCAAACGGATCCGAAAGTTCTCCATGACTCAAGATATAGGGGCTCGTGCTGCTATTCATATCTTTAGTAGGATTGGTTTTGCTATAGCTAAAGGAGTGGGAGCCCAGCTAGTATCTCGGCTTCCCACTAACTTTTTGTAAATCCTATTATTCTAATAAAATAATAATAATAATAGTAATAATAATAATAATAATAATAATAATAATGAGGGACTGCGGGCGATTCACGCAGTTGCTATCCTCTTTCCTCCATTAACGGAAGGCTGTCAATCCTCCATTGACAGAAACATCTCTTTCATCTCCATTAACTGCGGTATACCATCTTCTATCCTCCATTCTTCACCATCTCTTTCATCTCCTTGGACTGCGGGCGATTCACGGAGTTATCATCTTCTATCCTCCATTATCAGAAAGTTGTCAATCCTTCATTGACAGTAACATCTCTTTCATCTCCATTAACTGCGGTATACCATCTTCTATCCTCCATTAACTGCGGGTGGTTCACGCTGTTACCATCTTCAATCCTCCATTTACAGTAAGCTGTCAATCCTCCATTGACTGAAACTTTCATCATCATCTCTTTCATCACTGCGGGTGATTCCATTACCACCTTCATCACTGTGGTATACCTGTATCATCTTCATCTCCTTCAACCGCATACCCGTATTAATTTCATCTCCTTCAACAGAAACATTCACCATCCCATTACCATTCATCTCCTTCAACCGTTCCATTCATTAATTTCAGTTTCGGTGGTGGGGTCGTTTTGGTGGTGGGTTGTTTCGGTGGTGGGTTGTTTGTGGTGGGTTGTTTCCGTTTCGGTGGTGGGTTGTTTCGGTGGTGGGTTGGTTGCGGGTTACTGCTGTGGGTTTCGTCTCAGTTTCAGTTTCGGGTTTTGTCTCAGTGTCGATACTGTTCAGTGTTGAGGTTTGTGGTTTCTAGGGTTGTTCGCTTGTAGTATTAGGTTGAGGTTTCGTTAGCGCGTGGTGGGTTTGTACTTCAGCAGTGGTGAGTTTGTTTGCGGTACTGTAGGTTGTTTGGCAGTGGCTCGTTTCAGATTGGGGTTCTTGAGTGGTTGGTTGTGAGTGTTGGTTTTGAGTATTAAAACCTGCAAATATCCTACAGGGGTGGTATTACAGGTTGATTTACGGCATTGGGTTTGTTCATTTACTTGTTGTTCGTTTGGTGGTTGGTTTGGGGTTTGTTCATTTACTTGTTGTTCGTTTGGTGGTTGGTTTGGGATTGTGGTGTGGGGTATGCGCGTTCTATTGGTTGTGTTGTGTGGGGTTTTATTGTGTTGATCATGGGAGATTTGCTTAGAATTTCTTGCCCTTTGCAAGGGGGTGAAGGGTGTGGAGCTGGTAGAGGTGGGCGGGGGCATTCTAAAAAGTATTTTATCGACCACTTGGGTACTCGCCATTTTAAGACGGATGTGTTGAAGGGAGTTTACAAAGCGCGTATCGCGAATGATTTTTCCTTGTTTTCGGCCCTTGATCTTGCTTTGCATCAAGCGGGGATTTGGCTATGTGGTGAGTGTCTTGGTACGCATACTTTTGGTAAGAATTGTAGACATATGGATGGTGTTGTGGTTGAGTCTCCAGATTTTGAGGATTGTGCGATTCGGGGGATTGTTATGCCGGTTTGTTCGCCTAGTGTGGATGTTGATGTTGATCGAGGTCAGGTTTCGTTGTCCGGTTCTGGGCCTCCTACAGATTGTGACGAGGGTTCTGTTAGAACTGGCTTAGGGGTGGGTTCACTTTGTTTGGATGTTGACCTCCTTGACCGTTTCTTTTTGACGCGCATACACACGGTCAAGTGCATCCCGCCTAAGTTGAGGCTTGGTTTTGCTAGGATTTTTCTTAGTGCTCTTGACAAAGTTTTATCTAGCCCAAGTGATATTGCAGCGTGGGTGGAACTTCTCATCTTACCGGGTTGTATTTTGGTGATGTTTGTACCGTCTTGCAGGGCTCAGCGGCGATCTGGTGAGAGGGAGCGTGGTCAGTTTGTTAGTATTTCTAGTGCCATTGCTCGGTGGAGGGATCCTGGGGAGAGGATTGGTTTGATTAGAGATCGTTTAGGTGGTCCTTCCTTTTCTTCGCGTAGGTACTTGAGGTCGAAAGATGCTATGGCGGCTAATATTTCTCAATGCAAGCGTAAGTTAAGTGATGGCCACTTTTCAGCGGCTATTAAGGTCCTCACTTCCTCGGGTGTTGCCCCTGATTCTCCTGACACCCTGGGGGATTTAGAGGCTAAGCATCCCTTTGCCTCTCCTCCTGTTGTGCCTTCTTCTTCCTGTGGGGTGGACACGCTCTTTGTTCGCAAGGATCTGGTTTTGAATCGGATTCGTATTTTTCCCAAAGGTACTTCTTGTGGTCGGGATGGGCTTAGAGCTCAACATTTTTTAGATGTTTTGGGAGGAGCAGCTTCTGCTGTGGCCGATGATCTTTTGGTTTCTATCACTGGTGTGGTTAATCTGTTTCTTTCTGGTAAGTGCCCTAGTCTGCTTGGTGAGTTTATTGCCAGTGCCCCTTTGACTCCGCTTGTTAAGCCTGGAGGGGGCATTCGGCCTATTGCTATTGGCACTATTTGGAGGAGGCTTGTCTCTAAGGTTGCATCTTCTTTTGTTGGGGAATCGATGACCTCTTATCTGCATGATTTTCAGTTTGGTGTGGGGGTGCCAGGTGGGTGTGAGGCGGTTCTTCATTCTGTCAGCAGGTTTGTGGAGGAGAGAGGGGATGAGGCTGGACTTTCTATGCTTTTGGTGGATTTTCAGAATGCATTTAATCTTGTTGATAGGAGCACCATTATTCATGAAGTTCGGTTGAGGTGTCCGGCTATCTCGCCTTGGGTGGAGTTTTGCTATTCTCGGCCAGCTCGGCTTTATTATGGGGATTCTATTATTTGGTCTTCTCAGGGGGTTCAGCAGGGTGATCCATTGGGTCCCTTATTATTCTCTCTTGCTCTGCATCCACTTATTCATGCTATTCATCAGGCGTGTGAGCTCTCCCTTCATGCATGGTACCTTGATGACGGCACTATTATTGGTGATACTCTTATGGTTGCTAAGGATTTGGATATTATAAGTGTGGAAGGACCGGCTCGTGGGCTACATCTTAATGTTGATAAGTCTGAGCTTTTCTGGCCGGTGGAGGATCCTCGGGGGTTGGTAGATGGCCTCTTCCCTGCTTCTATTTCTCGTCCGCGGTCTGGTGTCAAGCTTCTTGGTGGCTCTATTAGTCGTGATTCAGGTTTTGCTGGTAATTTTGTTGCGCGTCGGGTTTCTAAGGCTATTTCTTTGTTAGAGGCTGTTAGGGGGCTTGATGACCCGCAATGTGAACTTCTTCTCCTTCGTTATTGTGCTGGTGTTTCTAAGTTGGTGTATGCTTTGAGGACTTTCCCCCCTGGGTTTCTTGAGGGTGTTTTGTCACAGTTTGATCAGGCCTTACGCACGTCTTTAGAGTTGATTGTTACGGGTTCAGGGCCTGGGTTTGGTGATTTGCAGTGGCGTCTTGCTACTCTCCCTATCAGTATTGGTGGCCTAGGGGTGTTATGTGCTGAGGATGTCAGGCGATTTGCCTTTATTGCTTCTCGTTTACAGTCTGGTGATTTGCAGGTTCGGATTTTGGCGAGGTCTGGGATTGTTTCGTCGGGCCCTATTTTTCAGTCTGCTCTTGATGCTTTCTCGACTTGTTGTGGTGTCGATCCTCTCTCTATCACCACTAGCTCTCCTGCCCCCCAGTTTATGAAGTCTTTGGCAAAGAGTTACTTTGGTTTCATTGATGGTTGTTTGACGTCGCGTTTCGGGTTGAGTCGTCGTCAGGAGGCACTTCTCAGCTGTGTGCGTGCTCCTCATGCGCAAGATTATCTCTTCACTATTCCGATTGATGGGTTGGGGCAGCGGATGAACCCGACACAGTTTCATGCGGTATTGTGTTATCGTTTGTCGATTCCTTTATTTCCTGATGGTTCTTTGTGCTCGGGTTGCCATGTACATCGGATGGATCTGTGGGGTGATCATGTTGTTCATTGTGCCAGTGATTTGGGGGTTAAGTTTCGACACAATCTTGTTCGTGATGTGTTGTTTGATATTTGTTCTAAGGTTGGTGTGTCGGTGAGGAAAGAAGCTGATATGGGCTTTGTTTCTGATGGTGGGCGTGATCTTCGGCCAACAGATTTATTGCTCCACAATTGGTCCCAGGGCAAAGATGTGTGTTTAGATGTTACAGGGGTTTCTCCGTTTGCAGGGGCGGGGTTGGAGTCGTGGGTTCCTGGGAGTGCTTTGCAGTCAGCTGTTCAGAAGAAGAAGAGGAAGTATTCTTCTATTTGTGCTGAGCATGGTTACTCGTTTATTCCATTCGCCTTCTCGACTTTTGGGGAGTTTGAGGAGGAGGCGATGGGTACTCTCTCGCGTCTTAGGCAGTTAGCTGGTTGTCATTCTAATGACGTGAGGAGTGGCGGTTTTTTGATGTCTAGACTTAGTTTTTGTATTCAAAAAGGAGTGGGCGCGCAGCTTGTTTCGCGGCTCCCTTCCAATTTTGTGTGATTAATAAAATTGGTATTTTAGATAAAAGAAAAAAAATAAAAAAATAAAAATAATAATAATAATAATAATAGTAATAATAATTAATAATTATTATTAATAGGATAGAGGCGGATGTAGTTACATTGTTAAAGAGGATCCGAAAATTCACTATGGCTCAGGACATCGGTGCACGTGCTATTGTTCATATATTTAATAGGATTAGTTTCGCTATTGCTAAAGGGGTGGGAGCGTAGATAGTATCTCGACTCCCATCCAATTTGTTGTAAATCCCTTTTTGTTTCTAATAAAAAATTAAAATATTAATACCAATAATAATAATAACAACAATAATCATATACGAAAAATTATTTTATTTTTATAAAAAACTTTATTTTATTTTTATTATTAATATTTTCCGAAAATATATTTTATTTATATTATTTATTTATTAAAAACTTATTTATTTAATTTAAAAACTAATTAAACTTAAAAAATTCATAGGGAACAAACCGTGAGGAGTTATGATGCCCCCGTTGTCTTCGTAATTTTGTGCTCTTCCATGTGGTTTATTAGTGGATGACTTTGGAGAATGACAAAAATGGTCCTCGTTGTTAAGACTTCATTAAATCTTCATCCTTAGCCCTCCAAACTTCATTCTTTTGGCACTTTTTGGTCCTTTGACTTTATCTTTGACTTTATCTTCGATAAATGACCGTGAAATCCCGTGTTTTCTTTCCTTTTGATCCTTTGTACCTATTTCACAACAAAAACACAAACCACGCATAATTCTGACATTTACGATATTAATTACACGTTTTAGTCTCGTTTTTCATTGTTTTAAGTGGTAAAAGGATAAGTGTTTACACACTTATTAGTGTTTCACATCCTTATTGCTAAACTTATGAATATCACTCAACTTTATGTTGATGATTTTACATGTTTAATCTCAGGTATTATTACTTATCTTTGCTTGGATGGGAGCCCGCAGGATATTATCGCAGATTGGAGATTTCTGTTTATGCTTTTGAAAGTTTGGTTTTAGTAAAAACTGTCAGAAGTTTATTCTGTCTTTTTGGCAACTATATGTTATAAATCATGATAAAATAATAAATTTTTCGCATATAAAACTCTGGGACCTATGTTTGAATACTCTAATATATATATATATATATATATATATATATATATATATATATATATATATATATATATATATATATATATATATATATATATATATATATATATATATATATATATATATATGATGAAATGTATATGTTTTTATTACGTCAACTTTGTGTCAACAGTATTTCATTGTTTCTTGTACCATGATGTGGAACCCCCTTGTTGCCTAGTCATTCCCTTGCCTGATTCTTGGAGTCTCACAGATTGGTATCAAAGCGATGGTTATAGGGAGCTGAGTCGTTTTTTAAAACATGGTCAATAACCGAAAGTTCAAATGGTTCATGTTTTAAGTGTAAAACACAGAATCTGCCATTGGTGTTCGATATCTGTGCGTGTAACTCTCTAATCCTTATTATTTACTTTTAATTATCGTTGTAGTATTTCATCTTTTGATTACATGTTGAAATATTACATTATCCTAATGACGATAATTACTATGTCTTTTCAAAGCCTTGTGCTTCATGGATTATCATCGAATATTAATTGATTACATATGCTCTTACTGTATTTCTTGAATTCTTGTTCATGTAAACTTGATATTGTTACCATGATTTTAATTTGTTACGACGTTACATACTTGTATCCGGAGCGAGTATGCTGCCGAATTTTCATACTCACTTTCTGAGTTCTATTGCTATCTTGTTTTGCATGATAGGACTAATCTTATATACTTGTTCTTTTGAACCGTCTGTTTTTTCTCGACTCACTATTACATGTTGTCGTATTCTTGTGATACCATTGTTCGAGATTAAAAAAGTGTTGTTTTCGATGAAACTTCCGATTTTCATATTACTATCATGCGTGTTACTTTCATTATTAAGCCTCTTTAAAATATCTATTTAGATATACAGATTTCTTTCTGATCATTGGTGATTTGATGTCTTGGAAAAACATACTCTATCGACCATTGTGTAGCTCAATGTGTCTCCGAAAAAGACTAAAGGACATCGTGTGAGTCACACATCTCGAAGCATTACTCGAATCCGTGTTGAATAATATCGTGAGTTTTCATAACCTTGAATGACCTTTACGTCATCGTTTTATGCGACACTTGTATATCGATTAAATATTACCTCATTGACCATTCTACGTTTCGAATTCGAATTTCAACATTTGTTTGTACCTTGGAAACGTCATCGTCATCTTGTAATTCATCCTCTATTATGTGGCGATTGTTTGGAATACAATTCTACTTCTATGAACTTGTACCCTCCCTTTTCATTAAACCTCCTCGCTCCAGGAGTGTGACTTGTCAATGTTCCATTTATTTCTTGATATGTCTTGTGATTTGGGAAAATCACATTGCCAAAAGACCTTATTGCATTGCATCTTGAAACATAAGACACGGATGCCATGCGTCATTTTTGATTTCTTAGATTATTGTTGGCATTCATAAACCAATTTTATACTATGTTTAAGCGTTTTTGAACTACATGTTTCGAAAAATATGTACATTTTTATGCGTCACTATTTACGTGTTAAATTCCTGAATTTTCCTAAAATAGAAACTTTACGGAGTAGTCGTACTATTTGGGAACTGATGCCCTACTTAGTTAAAAGCATATTTATGACAAATAAATTACAATGTTAACACATATGGATTCCTCTATCCTTCTTCTATATATGACTTATTTGTCATTCTATATTGTCTTTCTTTGCTTCTATCGTACCACTAATTTGGGTCGAGGTTTGAAGTATTTGCTTTCACATAGTTCGTTATCATCTTGACACGTGTTTCATGACGATTCCAGCTAAAACTTTTGAAGCTTTATCAACTTGCAACGATGTCATTTATTGTCTTGAACTACTCTTTATCACTCTCATGTAACCCACTCGCTATTTTCTTAGTGCTCTTGACAAAGTTTTATCTAGCCCAAGTGATATTGCAGCGTGGGTGGAACTTCTCATCTTACCGGGTTGTATTTTGGCGATGTTTGTACCGTCTTGCAGGGCTCAGCGGCGATCTGGTGAGAGGGAGCGTGGTCAGTTTGTTAGTATTTCTAGTGCCATTGCTCGGTGGAGGGATCCTGGGGAGAGGATTGGTTTGATTAGAGATCGTTTAGGTGGTCCTTCCTTTTCTTCGCGTAGGTACTTGAGGTCGAAAGATGCTATGGCGGCTAATATTTCTCAGTGCAAGCGTAAGTTAAGTGATGGCCACTTTTCAGCGGCTATTAAGGTCCTCACTTCCTCGGGTGTTGCCCCTGATTCTCCTGACACCCTGGGGGATTTAGAGGCTAAGCATCCCTTTGCCTCTCCTCCTGTTGTGCCTTCTTCTTCCTGTGGGGTGGACACGCTCTTTGTTCGCAAGGATCTGGTTTTGAATCGGATTCGTATTTTTCCCAAAGGTACTTCTTGTGGTCGGGATGGGCTTAGAGCTCAACATTTTTTAGATGTTTTGGGAGGAGCAGCTTCTGCTGTGGCCGATGATCTTTTGGTTTCTATCACTGGTGTGGTTAATCTGTTTCTTTCTGGTAAGTGCCCTAGTCTGCTTGGTGAGTTTATTGCCAGTGCCCCTTTGACTCCGCTTGTTAAGCCTGGAGGGGGCATTCGGCCTATTGCTATTGGCACTGTTTGGAGGAGGCTTGTCTCTAAGGTTGCATCTTCTTTTGTTGGGGAATCGATGACCTCTTATCTGCATGATTTTCAGTTTGGTGTGGGGGTGCCAGGTGGGTGTGAGGCGGTTCTTCATTCTGTCAGCAGGTTTGTGGAGGAGAGAGGGGATGAGGCCGGACTTTCTATGCTTTTGGTGGATTTTCAGAATGCATTTAATCTTGTTGATAGGAGCACCATTATTCATGAAGTTCGGTTGAGGTGTCCGGCTATCTCGCCTTGGGTGGAGTTTTGCTATTCTCGGCCAGCTCGGCTTTATTATGGGGATTCTATTCTTTGGTCTTCTCAGGGGGTTCAGCAGGGTGATCCATTGGGTCCCTTATTATTCTCTCTTGCTCTGCATCCACTTATTCATGCTATTCATCAGGCGTGTGAGCTCTCCCTTCATGCATGGTACCTTGATGACGGCACTATTATTGGTGATACTCTTATGGTTGCTAAGGATTTGGATATTATAAGTGTGGAAGGACCGGCTCGTGGGCTACATCTTAATGTTGATAAGTCTGAGCTTTTCTGGCCGGTGGAGGATCCTCGGGGGTTGGTAGATGGCCTCTTCCCTGCTTCTATTTCTCGTCCGAGGTCTGGTGTCAAGCTTCTTGGTGGCTCTATTAGTCGTGATTCAGGTTTTGCTGGTAATTTTGTTGCGCGTCGGGTTTCTAAGGCTATTTCTTTGTTAGAGGCTGTTAGGGGGCTTGATGACCCGCAATGTGAACTTCTTCTCCTTCGTTATTGTGCTGGTGTTTCTAAGTTGGTGTATGCTTTGAGGACTTTCCCCCTGGGTTTCTTGAGGGTGTTTTGTCACAGTTTGATCAGGCCTTACGCACGTCTTTAGAGTTGATTGTTACGGGTTCAGGGCATGGGTTTGGTGATTTGCAGTGGCGTCTTGCTACTCTCCCTATCAGTATTGGTGGCCTAGGGGTGTTATGTGCTGAGGATGTCAGGCGATTTGCCTTTATTGCTTCTCGTTTACAGTCTGGTGATTTGCAGGTTCGGATTTTGGCGAGGTCTGGGATTGTTTCGTCGGGCCCTATTTTTCAGTCTGCTCTTGATGCTTTCTCGACTTGTTGTGGTGTCGATCCTCTCTCTATCACCACTAGCTCTCCTGCCCCCCAGTTTATGAAGTCTTTGGCAAAGAGTTACTTTGGTTTCATTGATGGTTGTTTGACGTCGCGTTTCGGGTTGAGTCGTCGTCAAGAGGCACTTCTCAGATGTGTGCGTGCTCCTCATGCGCAAGATTATCTCTTCACTATTCCGATTGATGGGTTGGGGCAGCGGATGAACCCGACACAGTTTCGTGCGGTATTGTGTTATCGTTTGTCGATTCCTTTATTTCCTGATGGTTCTTTGTGCTCGGGTTGCCATGTACATCAGATGGATCTGTGGGGTGATCATGCTGTTCATTGTGCCAGTGATTTGGGGGTTAAGTTTCGGCACAATCTTGTTCGTGATGTGTTGTTTGATATTTGTTCTAAGGTTGGTGTGTCGGTGAGGAAAGAAGCTGATATGGGCTTTGTTTCTGATGGTGGGCGTGATCTTCGGCCAACAGATTTATTGCTCCACAATTGGTCCCAGGGCAAAGATGTGTGTTTAGATGTTACAGGGGTTTCTCCGTTTGCAGGGGCGGGGTTGGAGTCGTGGGTTCCTGGGAGTGCTTTGCAGTCAGCTGTTCAGAAGAAGAAGAGGAAGTATTCTTCTATTTATGCTGAGCATGGTTACTCGTTTATTCCATTCGCCTTCTCGACTTTTGGGGAGTTTGAGGAGGAGGCGATGGGTACTCTCTCGCGTCTTAGGCGGTTAGCTGGTTGTCATTCTAATGACGTGAGGAGTGGCGGTTTTTTGATGTCTAGACTTAGTTTTTGTATTCAAAAAGGAGTGGGCGCGCAGCTTGTTTCGCGGCTCCCTTCCAATTTTGTGTGATTAATAAAATTGGTATTTTAGATAAAAAAAAAAATAAAAAAAAAATAAATAATAATAATAATAATAATAATAATAATAATTAATAATTATTATTAATAGGATAGAGGCGGATGTAGTTACATTGTTAAAGAGGATCCGAAAATTCACTATGGCTCAGGACATCGGTGCACGTGCTATTGTTCATATATTTAATAGGATTAGTTTCGTTATTGCTAAAGGGGTGGGAGCGTAGATAGTATCTCGACTCCCATCCAATTTGTTGTAAATCCCTTTTTGTTTCTAATAAAAAATTAAAATATTAATACCAATAATAATAATAACAACAATAATCATATACGAAAAATTATTTTATTTTTATAAAAAACTTTATTTTATTTTTATTATTAATATTTTCCGAAAATATATTTTATTTATATTATTTATTTATTAAAAACTTATTTATTTAATTTAAAAACTAATTAAACTTAAAAAATTCATAGGGAACAAACCGTGAGGAGTTATGATGCCCCCGTTGTCTTCGTAATTTTGTGCTCTTCCATGTGGTTTATTAGTGGATGACTTTGGAGAATGACAAAAATGGTCCTCGTTGTTAAGACTTCATTAAATCTTCATCCTTAGCCCTCCAAACTTCATTCTTTTGGCACTTTTTGGTCCTTTGACTTTATCTTTGACTTTATCTTCGATAAATGACCGTGAAATCCCGTGTTTTCTTTCCTTTTGATCCTTTGTACCTATTTCACAACAAAAACACAAACCACGCATAATTCTGACATTTACGATATTAATTACACGTTTTAGTCTCGTTTTTCATTGTTTTAAGTGGTAAAAGGATAAGTGTTTACACACTTATTAGTGTTTCACATCCTTATTACTAAACTTATGAATATCACTCAACTTTATGTTGATGATTTTACATGTTTAATCTCAGGTATTATTACTTATCTTTGCTTGGATGGGAGCCCGCAGGATATTATCGCAGATTGGAGATTTCTGTTTATGCTTTTGAAAGTTTGGTTTTAGTAAAAACTGTCAGAAGTTTATTCTGTCTTTTTGGCAACTATATGTTATAAATCATGATAAAATAATAATTTTTTCGCATATAAAACTCTGGGACCTATGTTTGAATACTCTAATATATATATATATATATATATATATATATATATATATATATATATATATATATATATATATATATATATATATATATATATATATATATATATATATATATATATATATATATATATATATATATATATATATATATATATATATATATATATATATGTATATATATATATATATATATATATATATATATATATGATGAAATGTATATGTTTTTATCACGTCAACTTTGTGTCAACAATATTTCATTGTTTCTTGTACCATGATGTGGAACCCCCTTGTTGCCTAGTCATTCCCTTGCCTGATTCTTGGAGTCTCACAGATTGGTATCAAAGCGATGGTTATAGGGAGCTGAGTCGTTTTTTAAAACATGGTCAATAACCGAAAGTTCAAATGTTTCATGTTTTAAGTGTAAAACACAGAATCTGCCATTGGTGTTCGATATCTGTGCGTGTAACTCTCTAATCCTTATTATTTACTTTTAATTATCGTTGTAGTATTTCATCTTTTGATTACATGTTGAAATATTACATTATCCTAATGACGATAATTACTATGTCTTTTCAAAGCCTTGTGCTTCATGGATTATCATCGAATATTAATTGATTACATATGCTCTTACTGCATTTCTTGAATTCTTGTTCATGTAAACTTGATATTGTTACCATGATTTTAATTTGTTACGACATTACATACTTGTATCCGGAGCGAGTATGCTGCCGAATTTTCATACTCACTTTCTGAGTTCTATTGCTATCTTGTTTTGCATGATAGGACTAATCTTATATACTTGTTCTTTTGAACCGTCTGTTTTTTCTCGACTCACTATTACATGTTGTCGTATTCTTGTGATACCATTGTTCGAGATTAAAAAAGTGTTGTTTTCGATGAAACTTCCGATTTTCATATTACTATCATGCGTGTTACTTTCATTATTAAGCCTCTTTAAAATATCTATTTAGATATACAGATTTCTTTCTGATCATTGGTCATTTGATGTCTTGGAAAAACATACTCTATCGACCATTGTGTAGCTCAATGTGTCTCCGAAAAAGACTAAAGGACATCGTGTGAGTCACACATCTCGAAGCATTACTCGAATCCGTGTTGAATAATATCGTGAGTTTTCATAACCTTGAATGACCTTTACGTCATCGTTTTATGCGACACTTGTATATCGATTAAATATTACCTCATTGACCATTCTACGTTTCGAATTCGAATTTCAACATTTGTTTGTACCTTGGAAACATCATCGTCATCTTGTAATTCATCCTCTATTATGTGGCGATTGTTTGGAATACAATTCTACTTCTATGAACTTGTACCCTCCCTTTTCATTAAACCTCCTCGCTCCAGGAGTGTGACTTGTCAATGTTCCATTTATTTCTTGATATGTCTTGTGATTTGGGAAAATCACATTGCCAAAAGACCTTATTGCATTGCATCTTGAAACATAAGACACGGATGCCATGCGTCATTTTTGATTTCTTAGATTATTGTTGGCATTCATAAACCAATTTTATACTATGTTTAAGCGTTTTTGAACTACATGTTTCGAAAAATATGTACATTTTTATGCGTCACTATTTACGTGTTAAATTCCTGAATTTTCCTAAAATAGAAACTTTACGGAGTAGTCGTACTATTTGGGAACTGATGCCCTACTTAGTTAAAAGCATATTTATGACAAATAAATTACAATGTTAACACATATGGATTCCTCTATCCTTCTTTTATATATGACTTATTTGTCATTCTATATTGTCTTTCTTTGCTTCTATCGTACCACTAATTTGGGTCGAGGTTTGAAGTTCTTGCTTTCACATCGTTCGTTATCATCTTGACACGTGTTTCATGACGATTCCAGCTAAAACTTTTGAAGCTTTATCAACTTGCAACGATGTCATTTATTGTCTTGAACTACTCTTTATCACTCTCATGTAACCCACTCGCTATTTTGTCACCATACAAACTCAAACTAGCATTGTTTGCGAATCATTTTACAAGATGTTCTACTTGGGTCTTATTAAATACTTGAATTATATCTTATAAAATTAATTTATATTAATTTTACAATGTATTTTTACAAATTGTTCAACAATTGGTCTTGTAAATAATTCTTGTAACAATAAAATTGTTGAATTAAATATCTAGCCAGTAACTTATTGACAAAAAGTTTCATAAATTATATTGATTCCATTTTTACAAATGGCATTATATGCATATTTTATATCATATGATATGTAATACTGGTTTGAGGAAGCTGAATATCGCATTGCTAGTCCTAAATTATGCATGGCCTGATCACTTATGCGTAGTTTAGAAGGAGCCATGCAAGGCCGAATAGTAGTCACCATAAATATTTGACCAAGAATCAAATTTTTAATAATGTTCCTTAAAAAGTTAGATAAATAAAAGTTTTGAAAACTTTTACATCTTATGCGAGTAACAACAGTTTGCGACATACACATATGAACCCTTGTCTTTTCTTGAACAAATTACATGCATTTAAGCACATACTTCCTTACTCAATGATCTTTGTTTTACCTTTTACCTCATCAACCTCATGAGATAATTCTCGTTACCACTTGTCTAATTTCTTACCATTCATACCACACTTGAAAGTTTCAACCTATTATGCTTCTACATTGATCGACCTTCTCTAGCTATTTTGGTAGACCTTTGAAACGTCTCTAGACGCGGATAATGAATTATGGGTAGAAATGGATAATGATTTTCCTTATCCGTCATGATGTTTGTTAGACTATATCGTCTTGAAATTCATTCGTGTGAACCACATACTGATTTCGCCTCTTACTGCTAATGATGCTCATTTTACCAAAATTACTCTCAAGTGACTTCTTAAGAAGTTTTCTTTGATTCAAAAGTTCATTGTGTGGCTTTTCTCTTTCGATCGTGTATCGACCACTGAGGACTTAATAAGCCGTTGTTGGTGACGCCAACCTCACTCGTGAATTAATCTTGCTGAATCCTTTGTTCCTTATTGTCCTTATCATTAATGCAATTGTTTTATCATGTTCGTTAAGGAAATTGATACAAATTTCGTTTTATCCCCTCGTGCTATTACTCGAATACTAATTATTGATTATTATTCATTTCATACTCGTTTGCTATCTTGTCACCTTTTGAAAATCAGAAAATGTCACATTTTTACCCTTTGATGCATAAAACACCCTTATGGATTTCTACAAATTATTCTTAAATTTTAAGAACGTTTTACACATTTTATCAAGTGTTTAAATTACCAAATAACCGTTTCAAGTTCAATGACGGAACTATTCATCCTCTTTGATAGATTTATAACTAGTATATAAAAGGATGTCATGCTTTATCTTTTAAAAGTATTTGATTTTATCATACTATACTCTCAATCTAATTAAATTATCAATTTAATTTATTATTTCTAACAATGATTCTAAATAATCTGGAAACTTGATTTTCTCTAATGCTAATGATAAACCTGAGTTTTAACAATAAATTCATGTAGTCATCTAAAAGCTTTCAAGCCCTTCAAGATAACTATTTTGAACTGTTCTACTTATTGGTTTTAAAATCCTGATCAAGAAAAAGATATAGCAACTGCTTACTCGCCAAATATATAGTTTGATTTCATATCACTAAACTTTGTAACATTTTCTTTTAATCAAGAAAGTACCTAAACCGAGTTTTAAAGTAATACCAAATCCTAGATAGATAGTTGTGACAACTTGTATTTTGAATATTCATATGTAATTCTTTTTTCTCCTCTATTTCTCTTGTAACTAGATTCTTACGTTTTAAAATTGTCGTGTATTACAGTTGCGCGATTTGCGACTCCTTGTTGATTAACAACCTTGATTCATTTTAGTGCACCTTGTTCGTTTAAGCAATTCATGTGTTCATTCGATCATGATATTTCTCCGAACTGAAAGGTCAAGGTCATTATTCTCATCCAAGTTTGAAA
Organism: Glebionis coronaria; assembly: GCA_025667525.1. NCBI lineage: Eukaryota > Viridiplantae > Streptophyta > Magnoliopsida > Asterales > Asteraceae > Glebionis > Glebionis coronaria. The sequence goes on along the minus strand of CM046879.1, from coordinate 424,428,321 downwards.
AATTTATTCGGGATGGAGTTAAAAACTGAAGCATAGCAAATTCTAAATTTTAAGGTACGCCGTGGGGCAGAAATTACATGGGAAACAATTAATCAGTTCTAAACTATGTACCTCCTTTTGTTTGCATCTTCTTCGGTCTCCAGTAGAACTCTGAGGGACTAGAGTTCCTTTAGGGGGGTAGACTGTAAGAACCCGTACTTTCCCAGTATTATTTTATTCTTTTACTCGTGCTTTCTGAATTTTCCAACGTATTACATTTTCTTGAATTCTTATATATAAATCCTGAGATCTTGATATTCTAGAAAATTACACATTTTATGTATTTTCTGATCAATGATAATACTTTTACATGGAATTATAAATTTTTTTTTGTTTTTCCATATTTATTTAAATCAATGTTTTTGATTAAAAATCACCCGCGTGCATTTTACAGCGAGTTTACTCAAAATCAATGAACAACGAGAATTTCTAATGGTCGTGATACCGACGGATGCCCAATATTTTACATTTTATTATCGATTGTTTCAATAATTAATATTTTCGATGATTTCGTTTTAATTACGTGTTAAGTCGTGTCGGGAAACCATATTATGATATTTTCGATGCATTTTAACTTTTGAAAGTATTTTTACGAAACTCGAGCCTCGTAAATATTTGTAAAATTTACTAATACTCATTTCCCGTTTTTTAACAAAGTATTTACTTTTTAGTCCAAAAGTTTCAAAGTTGGCAAGTATTACCCCTACACCTAACACCATATAAATACCAATTTCTTCCACTAAAACACACACATAAAAATTTTATAAAAAAATCACACAATCACCTCCTGCCCTTGTTTCTAGTCGTGACCCTCCACCCTAAAACCATCAAAGATCATCATCATCTACTATGATTTAAACAAAACTAAAACATATCCCATGTTCCAAATTGAATGGTGATTCCATTGATACAAAAATCTTGCACATGCATCAACTTTCAAGAGTCTTATCATTTTATGGGTTTATATTTTAATCATCATGCATGTAATAATCTTGGTAAGATCATTATGGTTTGTTCATAAAAAGTTTTATTTTTTTATCTTTGATTTTTGTTAAATTTGACATGCAAAAATTTTAGGAGTTGTTTGGTTGATGGGTTTGATAGTAGGGTGATATTAGAGGTATGGAATTGATTTGAATGAGTTGAAAAATTAATTTGATATGATTTTTAAAGAGGGTATTTTGTACAACAGGTTAGAGCAGATTTGTCGTGGGTCAAAGTTCGATAAAAGCTTGATATATTAGTATAGTATTGTAGTGGTTGTCGACACGCTCGGTTTGATATAAGATAGAGCTTCTAACTCATTACACATCAAAAGTTATGCTAGTTTTAGTATTCGTGTACCGGGAGACGCAAATCGACACAATCCGAAATTGTGGCAGATTTTGGGTCGACTCTCACGGACTTTAGGCAAGGTTAGATAAACTATACTACTGGTTTTCAAAGTTTATAAACTTAATATGATGAGTCTAGTAGTGTTTTTAAAAGGCGAAATGTCATGATATTAATTTTAAAGTGGTACAAACGGTTTTATAAAACGAGTATACACTCTGTCCCAAATATTAGAGTCGAGTAAAGTGTCGAGCTGATGGGTTTTAAAGTGTTAACTTTGGCTAAAATTTTGGTGGGGGTCTTATACAGGTTATAAGTGACCTTGACACCAAGTTTCATCAAAATCGGACAAGTCTAGATACGTATATCGGTATGTACTTTTGAAGTGTACATGCTGATTTGTATTTTGGACACGTAGTTCAATGCTTGTGTTGCGTGAGTTTGAGTATTCACTATTGGACATGGTGACTTACTCAAGTGTTTAGTCATTATATAAATGACTTAGTTACTGGTCCAAGTGAAGTAAAGGGATAGTTTGACTTGCATTGACTTGGCGTCTTATGACGGGTCAATTTCAAGAGTGTTAGTGATTAAATGAGTAGTATTGGATTCACTTGGTTCGTGTCACTAGTTTTGAAGTATGTGTACTTTGAAAATATTTAAGTCATATTATACATGGTATATATCGGTATTTAAGTTCGAGTCTTAACACGCGCCTTATTTTGATAGGTTGCGACTTTCATGTTTTCCCGGGCATCCATATCGTCAGTGATCGTCTTACAACCATTGTTTCTACTCAGCTTCTGAGTACGATGATCCAGAACTTGTATGCTATCCAGAACTTGTATGCTTTCTAGATTTTCATTATTATTATTGCTTTTAGTCTATAGCCTTAAGTTTACTCTCTTGATCATGAAACGTTAATTTACTTGTGTTGCTAAGCGCGAATGTTGTGGGTGGATCCATCGGGATTGACTATCCCCGTCCCGAGTGCCTTGATGCACTAATATTTGTTTATACTTGAGTATTCAGGCTGAATACTCACTAGAGGAACCTACATGAGTTAAGCTTCGGTTCATGAACTGAACAACAATAATAATGGTGTCGGACTATGGTTAATGATCATAACCATACTCCCTATTTACTTGTTTTACAAATTAATGCTTATGTTCCACATCCTTATTGCTAAACCTATGAATATCACTCAACTTTATGTTGACAATTTTACATGTTTAATCTCAGGTATTATTACTTAGCTTTGCTTGGATGGGAGTCCGCAGGATATTATCACAACTTGGAGATTTCTGTGATGCTTTTGAAAGTTTGGTTTTAGTAAAAACTGTCAGAAGTTTATTCAGTCTTTTTGGTAACTATATGTTAAAAATCATGATGAAATAATAAATTTTCGCATATAAAACCTTGGGACCTATGTTTGAAAACTCTGATATATATATGATGTAATATATATGTTTTTATTACGTAAACTTTTTGTCAACAATATTTCATTTCTTCTTGTACCATGACGTGGAACCCCTTGTTGCCTCGTTGTTCCCTTGCCTGATTCTGGGGGTCTCACATCAAACTCTACATTGTCTCCTAATTCTTATGTAGCTAGTCGAGATCATCCTCTTCATAATGGACTCCGGGTGCACCAAGCACATGACTGGAAATATCAAGCTTCTAATTAACTTCGTGGAGAAGTTTCTGGGTACAGTGCGGTTTGGAAATGATCGGTTTGCACCGATACTTGGATACGGAGATTTGGTACAAGGGAGTATTACTATTAAAAGGGTTTATTACGTCGAGGGACTGAATCACAATCTATTCTCGGTTTGTCAATTTTATGATACGGATTTAGGAATGGCTTTTCGGAAAACTACTTGCTATGTTAGAGACTACGACGGGAATGACCTTCTCACAGGTTCTCGTGGCACAGATCTATACACAGTAACTCTTCTAAACATTTCTTCATAAACTCCAATCTGCTTAATGGCTAAAACTTCATCTTCTCATGCTTGGTTATGGCATCAACGATTATTACATCTCAATTTTGACACCATCAACTTGCTCTCGAAGAATGATATTTTGACCGGTCTTCCTAAATTGAAATTCGTCAAAGACCATCTTTGTTCATCCTGTGAGTTGGCGAAAGCAAAAGGAAAGTCTTTCAAACCGAAGACTAACCCAAGCTCAAAAGGACAATTGGAACTTTTACACATGGATTTATGTGGCCCCACGCGTGCAGAGAGTATTAATGGGAAAAAGTATATTCTCGTGATTGTTGATGATTACTCCAGGTACACATGGACTTACTTCTTGAGGTCTAAAGACGAAACACCAGAGTTTCTCAAAAACTTTCTCAAGATGATATAACGCAATCTTTAAGCTCAAGTCTTAATGGCTCGAACGGATAGGGGTACGAAATTTTTGAACAAGAATCTGCATCCTTATTTCCAAGAAGAAGTCATAAAACACCAAACTTCAATTGCTCGAACTCTTGAACAAAATGGCGTTGTCGAAAGACAGAATCGTACTTTGGTTGAGGCTGCTCGAACAATGCTTTCTGCATCAAAATTACCACTATTCTTCTGGGCTGAAGCAATTGCAACTACCTGCTATACTCAGAATCGTTCTCTCGTAATCCCATGACATGAAAAGACTACCACATCATCAATGGCAAGAAACCTACTGTTAAGTTCTATCACATTTTTTGCATCGTGTGCAACATTCTTAAAGACGGCGAGAATCTCGGCAAAATGAAAGAAAAAGGTGATACATGCATTTTTTTGGGGTATGCTACAATGTCGAAAGGATATCAAGTCTACAACAAGAGAACAAGAATTATTGTCGAAACAATTCATGTCAACTTTGACGAATTGCCACAAATGGTACTTGATTACAACAACTCAAGTCCCGCACCTCAATGTCCTGTAATGGCACCTACACAAAGCAGTGTACGTCCCGTGCAAGAATGTCAAGAAAACACTCCTACAGCAGACTTGGCGGACAAGACAAAAATGAATGAGTTGTATTACTTATATAGTCTAATTTTTGATGAATATTACTATGTAAAACAATCAAGTTGTGTCAAAGCCTTCCGTTGTCAATACTATTGATGCACCCGCACCAAGTCAACAAGACACAACTGCATCTACTTCAGCAACCGTTGCTCAAGAGACAATTCCATTGGATAATCAACAAACTAATGATACTTTCATTGAACCGTCATCACTTGTTAATGTTGGCGGAGAAAAAAACGATCAAGCAGAAGATGCACAATCTGGCGAAGACAAATTTATCAACCCATTCGATACACCGGTACGCGAAGTCGGTGGGTCATCTACTCAACATGTTGATCATCAAACATGCACACTTTCAATCAAATATATCCATCCACTCATCATTGGATTTGTGATCATCCACTTGAACAAGTTACTGGAAATCGTTCAAAACCGGTTCGAACACCCAGACAACTAGACACCGATGGCGATGTGTGTATGTATGCACTCACCGTGAGTACATCTGTACCTACAAACATGAAGCAAGCCATGGCTGATCATGCGTAGATCGACTCTATGCAAGACGAACTTCATCAATTCGAAAGACTCGAAGTCTGGGAAATTGTTGACAAACCATATGGAACAAGGCTTCTCGATTTCAAATTAGATTTGGAAGAACAAAATGGATGAAGAACAAACAATTATCAAAACCAGTTCTCGTCTTGTGGTTAATGGATATCGTCAATAAGAAGGAATAGATTTTGATGAATCATTTGCACTAGTCACTCGGTTGGAAGCAGTCAGGATTTTCCTCGCTTATGCTGCACATAAGGGCTTTACAGTTTATCATATGGACGTTAAAACAAGTTTTTCTCAACAATCATTTGAAGGAAGAAGTGTATGTGAATCAGCAAGAAGGATTCATGGATCCTCATCATCCTGACAAAGTCTACTATCTCAAGAAGGCAGTATACAGACTGATACAAGCTCCAAGGGCGTGGTACGATAAGCTATCAAACTTCTTGGTATCCAAAGGGTTCTCCAAAGGTTCCATTGATCCTACTCTTTTTATTAATAAATACGAGGATGACATATTGCTTAAGCAGATTTACGTTGATGACATTATTTTTAATTCTACAAACCCAAAACTTTTAAAACGTTTTGAAATACTAATACACAACAAATTTGAAATGTCAATGATGGGGGAGGTAAAATTCTTTTTTGGCCTCCAGATTCACCAATCCCCACGTGGTATCTTTATTAACCAAGCTAAGTATGCTCAAGAGATACTTGTAAAGCATGGTATGACCTCATGCGCTCGCGTTGGTACACCATTGTCGACCTCATAGATGCTGACTTGTACTCACCACCCAAAGATCAAACGCGATATCATAGTATGATCGATTCACTCATGTACCTTACAACCAGCAGACCAAATATTCATCATGCTATGTGCTATTGTGCACGATATCAGGCTAGACCGACTGCCAAACACCTCAAGGAGGTTAAAAGGATCTTTCGGTACCTTAAGAATACCATTCACATGGGACTTAGGTATCCGATGGAAACCAGTTTTCATCTAACGGACTATTCAGATTCTGATCACGCAAGTTGACTTGATAGTCGAAAAAGCACTTCTGGTGGCTTACAATTTCTAGGGGAAGACAAACTTGTGAGTTGGTCGTCAAAGAAGCAGGATTGCACTTCATTGTCATTAGCCGAAGCAGAGTATGTGGCTCTATCTGCGTATTGTGCTCAAGTCCTTTGGATGAGAACTCAACTCATGGATTATGGCTTCCACCTTGATAAAATACCTATGTATTGTGACTCAAAGTCGACCATCAAGTAGGATATCAGTTCATCAAGGAACAAGTGGAACGTAGTATCGTTGAATTATATTTTTTCGGAACTGATTACGAGATAGCGGACTTGTTTACAAAAGCTCTGTCGCAAGATAGGTTTGAATACCTCATCGGCCGTCTAGGTATGTGATACATGACTCCAGCAGATCTAGAGGTTTTAGAAAATGAATCTGCTTGATAATTGTTGATCCCAAACTTAGATCGATTTAGCTTTATGTATACGAGATTAGATCAAGTAATACACTTAGAGAAACCTTTGTATATGTATATGACAATCTAAGTGTTATGCGGAATTAACACTTAAACAAGAACACCCAAGATATAAACAAACTTTCACTTTGATTAATGATATCAAACTTGCTTACAATGAAAGTAGTTTACGTATGAAAACTTATATTGAACATTAACCTAAAGGTCTTCTTTTATAGACATAAGAAGCCTTGTACAATAATCTACGTATCAACTATTCTAGGTAAAGATAAATATAGAAAATACATTGTTGTTCCTATCTTTACTAGAAGTAATCTAGAATACAATAAACGCGTAGAGTATATCCTTCCATCAGTGCTTGTCTTCAATGTATCAACGCTTGACTTTGTCTTGTCAACGCTTGATCTGTCAGCGTTTTTTTTCTTCCTATCAACGCTTAATTAACTCTTGTCAGTGCTCAAGTAGACTGGCTATAATTTATTCCCAACAATCCTCCCCTAAACTTGATATCTACTCTAGTGATCAAGTTTCTGAATAAACATTAAGGACTAGGAGGAATCTTACAAACCTTCTCATATTGGTAATAAATAAATCTGATCAAGTCTTTGGCCACGTCACTTGAATAATCAATTTCCAGCTGTGTATTCTTAATCTTCTCCAAGACTTCCTTGGACATGAAATACTGACCATCTACAAGTAGATACTCAGCAAACTTTGTAGAACTCAAATAATAAACACCAGCAGCTGAATATAATCTCCATTGAAGACCACTGAGGTCATCTTTAAGATCCTTCCAAACAGCAGGATCTTCATCAATTGGTCCACACATTCTATTGAATGTTGACCACAGTTTTATTCCATTGACTGAAGTCGGTGCTTCAGTCACATACTTGGCCTCTAATAACCTCCATAGGTCTACCAAGTCTTCTCTGTCAAAACTTGCAAACAAAGATATAAGGGTGGTAAAAGTGTGAACCTCTTTTCCATACCTGCCAATCTTCCAAAACCCACATTCATCTTCTTCATAGATTATAATAGGGTTTCTGGAATCAAGTGGTAACACTTGTACCATATCTGAAGCTTCTAATGGTGAGAGCTTGAGGCTCTTTCTTATAATAGCTTCACTTGGATGTAATGGATCCATGTCTTTGGGAAACTCCATAGGGACTCCTTTTTCACTGGTCTGGGAACAAACATTGCCTTCTTGAGCTCCATTTCCTCTGCAAGTTCTTCTTTTCTTTCATCAGAAAGAAGTCTTAGAGTGTTTTCTTCCTGCACTCTAACCCAAATGGGATAAGCTCTACATTCCAACTCTTCAAATGTCAATCCAGTCAATTTCTTATAAGTCCACCTTGTTCCATGACATCTGAGCAGCATGAAGTACAACTCCTTTCTATCCCTTTTCAAATTTGAGAGAACATTACTTGCTTTATGTTTTAGAATGACCTTGCAATCCTTTTGTACTCTGAGAAGAATCTCCAATCCCCATATCTGATCTGAAATGGTCAAATGTGGATTCTCTATACACCTATCTTCCCAGGCATGGTACATCTGAACCACCTCTGGCATATCAAAATCAACCTGCAATTTCAACTCATTCAATTTCTCCTTGGCCAGCTCATTACCATACTCAAGTCTTTCTGGCTGTTCTATGATCATAACACTTGAGTCTGAACTAGCTTCATCACTTCCTTCTTGCTCTTCTGAAGTGACAACAAAAGGTGATTCACCCACCTGCTTTCTTTCTTGTTCCACAATTTGTGCAGCCAACCTTTTATCAAATTCAATTTGTGCTGCATTCTTTGGAACAACTTCTTCTACCATAATACCCTTACCCTTATCTAATGGATCAACTGTTGGTAAGGTAGATGGTAATACCTGTGAAGAAACCTCTTTGATGATGGATGATGACTGGAATACATCAACCTCATTTGCAGGTCTGTCAACGCCCAATTTTGCTTTGTCAGCGCCCAAGATACTCATGTCAGTGTTCAAATTCTGCTTGTCAACGCTCAAATTACCTGCCTCAGTGCCTTTTGCAATTTCCTCCAACATGGCTGTAAATGACAAATTTAAGTTTGTAGGAGAGACTAGAGACGTATCAAAACCTGTCTGTTTCTTTAAACTTGTTAGGGCCTCAGCAACATCCAAAGATTGACCATCATGAGAGCCCTTATCACTCACATTTATTTGTTCATCCTCCCCTTTGGAAGATTCCTCCATCCCTCTCCTTGTACTAGCAGTCTCCAAATTAACAATCTTCTCCCTCAAATGCTTGAGTTCAAGGCCTTGTGTGCTGACAACTTGTACCAAGTCTGCATTTTGCTTTTGCAAGCTCATGCAGACAGTCGTCAATTCCATTAGGGTCATTGGTTCCAATCTGCCCTCTTCTAAAATGGGTATTTGACCCAAAAACCATTTGTAAAAATCTGGGATAAGGTAAAGTCATTTTATTCCCTTTATTTTTACACATGCCCTCAAAATCATTTTGGAATAATTAAATTTTTGCCCAGTAGCAATGCACACAATAGCACTTACAATAGATCTATTGATCTCATTGTGTGTAGTACACTTGGGACTCAAATATTGTAAGAGGACATGTATTAGGTACTAACAGGCTGGGGGAAACTCATGTTTATGATATTTATTTAAAGTTCCTTGAGAAGGAAAAAGATAACCCAAAGCCCTTAGTCCTTGTTCTATTTCACTAATGAGAAGGGTGGTTATACCATCAGCATCATCAAAATGCAAAGCTTGGCATACCAAAGCTTCAGTAACCACCCATGTTCTCCCATGAACAATAGAAGATAATGTAGTCACTCTATTAATTATTGAGGAACTGACATTGTTCCAAAACTGTTTAATATGTGTGACAAGAATGAGTGGAGCATAAGAAAGAGCATACCTAATGGGGGATGCATTCAGATACGCCACTATTTGTGAATACTGGGGAAACAGAGTATCATCAGCTTCAAGATATGCTACCATGTTGTGTTGACTTCTGAACCCCAATTCCAAATCAGATGGTTTAAACTTTGGTGCCATTGTTGAAAGCTGTTTGAATGATTGAGAAAGATGAAGTTATAAGAGAAAATTATGTTAGACAAGAAGAATAGGTACCCTGTTTAAAAATAGGAGCCCAATATATAGGAGAAGAAAATGCATGTGATTGGCCCAAAAATAGGCAAGTATTTTCAAAATGCAATCATGAAAATATTGAAAAAGAATAAGTGTATCTCATGCATTAAATGAAAGTTATCAGCTCCTAAAATTACGGCCTAAAAATATATCAAACAGTAACAACTGGGTAGGTCCCATTGAGTGTCAACGGTCAAAAATAACCCATCAACGCCCAACGGCTATATTCTTGTCAACGTTTGCCAAAGTCATGTCAGCGTCTAAATTGGTCACAACAACGCTTGGAAAAATACTTGTCAGCGTCCAAAAATAAAAATGTTTAAAAAAGAAAAATGACCTTAAAAAATTAATTTATCCTAGAGAAGATAACCAAAAAGTTGATAATTATTATAAGGCGGCAAGCACTGTCCAGTTATGCACACTTGCTTATACAAGATAGACATAACAGTCCTCTAGTGTCCCTTGATAACTAAAACTCTTAACAACTAAGTTAACTTATAAAATCCCTTGTTACTCCCAGGTAAAACCCATGAAAAAATCATTCCCAAGTCTCCCAACTGACCACAACCAATTCTAGGCCAAAAATGTCTTGGTAACATGCATAGTATATCAACTTTGCATGCTACAGTGCCTCATGATTTAGCAAAACTAACTCATACTCACCTGTGGACACAATCTAGAATTGTGATAAGAGTATCATAAGGATACCCAAACATCCTAAAGGTTCCTAAAACCTCCCCTTAAACTGTGATACGAAAGTTGTCAAAAAAATGCATGAACATAAAAAATTTATGTCAAGATAGGAATTAAAAATTCCAACCATCATCCATAAATAAAAAGATGTCCAAATGCTTCTTCAATGATCCATAAGCAACTCTGTATCCAATGGTATACTGCTAACACCTCCTGCACATTTAGATTGAAAACCACAAAACTAACATTGTTGCTGACAACGCCCCCATACCACTTGACAGCGTTGAGGGAAGCTTTGTCAGCGTTAGACAAATATATTGCTGACAACGTCACAAAAACACTTATCAGCGTTCAAGCAACCTTTGTCAGTGTTAGAAAAATATAGTGGAAAATCTAAATCCTCAAAAAGACCAATAACAATGCATTATCCTGTACATACTGTTACAAAAAGACTCCAAAACACATATTATGTGAGATTGATCATCCCAATACTTGTTACCAAGTATTGAAACCTCCCAGCATCAAAAGGTTTAGTTAGTAAATCTGACACATTCTCTTCTGTGTCAACCCTATTTGGTTGTATTAAACCCTTTTCAAAACAATCTCTTATAAAATGGTGTCTAATTTCTATGTGTTTAGTTTTAGAATGATGTACAGGATTCTTAATAATGCATAATGTGCTGTTATTGTCAACAAATATCTTGGTATGCATGAAATTATACCCATAGTCTAATAGCTGGTTCTGAATCCACAAAACTTGTCCACAACAAGCAGCTGCAGCCACATACTCTGCATCAGTTGTAGAATTAGCTACCACTGTTTGTTTCTTGCATTGCCAAGATATCAACCTGCTCCTAAGAAACTGACATCCACCAGTTGTGGATTTTCTATCAAACTTATCACCTCCATAGTCACTGTTTGAATATGCAACCAGCTCCAATGGTGAATCCTTTGGGTACCACAAACCAAGACTAGGATAGCATCTTAGGTACCTAAAGATCCTCTTCAAAGCATAAAGATGACATTCTTTGGGAGTCACTTGATGGTGTGCACAAGCACACACAGCAAACATGATGTCAGGTCTGGAGGCTGTAAGATACATCAATGATCCAATCATGGATCTATAGTGCCTGACATCAACATCTTTCCCATCTCCAATCTTTCCCCAAGGGTGTTCTCTATCCATAGGAGTAGTAGCCCTCTTTTCATGTGGAGAAAAGCCAAACTTCTTCAAGATCTCTGCCACATACTTATCCTGGGAGATGAAGATACCATCTTCTTTCTGCTGAACTTGTAACCCAAGAAAGAAGTTCATCTCCCCCATAGCACTCATCTTGAATTTATCTATCATAAGCTTGGAGAAATCCTCACTCATCTTTGGATCTGTGGATCCAAAAATGATGTCATCAACATAGACCTGAACAAGCAACGCATCCTTATCTTTATTCTTTGTAAATAGTGTCTGATCTATGGTGCCCCTCTTGAATCCATTATCCACCAAATAAGTAGACAAGGTACCATACCATGCTCTTGGGGCTTGATGAAGTCCATACATAGCCTTCTTGACTCTATACACTTTGTCTGGATTCTCTGGATCCTCAAAACCAGGAGGTTGTATCACATATACCTCCTCAACATTTGTTCCATAGAGGAAGGCACTCTTGACATCCATTTGATAGATAGTGAAACCCATGCAGGATGCATAGGCTAAAAAGATCCTAATAGCTTCAATCCTTGCAACTGGTGCAAAGACCTCCTCATAGTCTATCCCCTCATCTTGTGTATATCCCTGAGCCACTAATCTTGCCTTGTTTCTGACCACAATACCTCTTTCATCTCTCTTGTTTCTTAGAACCCATCTTGTCCCTATAGGTCTGACATATCTGGGACAATAAACCAACTCCCAAACATCCTGAATTGCAAATTGGTGAAGCTCATCCTACATTGCTTCCACCCAACTTGGTTCTTTGAGAGCATCAAATATTTTCTTGGGTTCCTGTTGTGACAGAAAACAGGCAAACAAACATGCTTGCACAAGAGGGGTATCAACCTTCTTGTGAATATTGGCAATAAATCCACCAAGACCTTGATGAGATCTTCTAGTCCGAACAGGATTCATAATATCACCAATGATTTGAGAAGTAGGGTGATTCTTCATAGTAGAAGTGAGAACTCCTCCTTCAAAAAGTCTGGTGTCTTCAATCTCATTCTCCAAGTTGCCAATATCTTCTTCTTCAGACTCTCTTTCATCAACATGAGGATGAACCTCTTCATATAAATTGGAAGGTTCACCATGTTCAAAAGTGGAAGAGAAACGATGTGCAAAACTGTTGTCAACGCCTGAACCTTGGTTGTCAGCGTGTGGGCTAACAACGCTTGAACTATTGTTGTCAACGTCTGAGCCATCAACGTCTGAATTGGTCTTGTCAGTGCTAGATTTGCCTTTGTCAGCGCCTGAAGGACCATGCATGTTGTTATCTGGTGGTACTTGGGAACCACCATTATCTTTTCCAGCAGCAGCAAAAGCATCTATCCATATGGGAATTGTGACATACTCTAGTATAGGAGATGACTTTTCTGCTTGTGATCCAACCTTTTCATGAACCTGAGTACCTGAAACATCAACAACTTGTTCTTCTACAACATTTGAAGTTACCTTCACAATGTCTGGATTAGTGACAGTCATATAATTTAAAGTCCTAGACAAAGGTTCCAAGTCAAACAACCAATTTGGACCACTTTCAGGATCACTAGGTTTACTCTCTAAAAACCTAACATGTACTCTTTCAAGAATACGTTTTTCCTTTTTAAGATAAACCCTATATCCCTTGCTCTGCACTGAATACCCCATGAAGTAGCCTTCATCACCTTTTGCACTAAATTTACCTAAGGCATCACTAGTATCTAAAACTACTACATGACAACCAAAAGGTCTGAGAAAACCAATATTAGGTTTTCTTCCCCAAAGTAACTCATAAGGTGTTTTGTTCTGTATTTTGTTGACCAATGCTCTATTTTGAACATAGCAAGCTGTATTAACAGCCTCAGCCCAGAAAGCTATAGGGAAATGAGCATCAGCCAACATGGTTCTGGCTGCTTCAATTAGGGTTCTATTCTTTCTTTCTGTAACCCCATTTTGCTGAGGGGTTCTAGCAACACTAAATTGCCTAGTAATTCCTTTCCTGGCACAAAAATCATCTAACACTTTATTCCTAAATTCACCACCATTATCACTCCTAAGCATTTTAACTTCATTGCCCGTTTTCTTTTCAATCTGAGTGATAAAATCAATTAAAGTGTCAGCTGTATCACTCTTCATAGCTAAAAATAAAGTCCAAGTAAACCTAGAAAAGTCATATGTGATGACAAAGCAGTATGATTTACCATTCAAACTCTCTATATTGGTTGGACCAAATAGGTCCATATGAAGCAAGTGAAGAGGTCTAGTACTAGAAAGCACCTGTTTAGACTTGAATGAGACCTTATGTTGCTTGCCTTTAAGACATGCAACATAAGAGTGGTCATTGTGGAAGGCCTTTTCAGGCAAACCATCAACCAAACCAAGTCTCACAAGCCTGTTTATATTCTTAAAGTTTATGTGCCCTAGTCTCCTGTGCCATAGATTACTCTCATCTACTGAAGCTTTAGCATAAAAACATGACATATTGTTGTTCATTCTAATCCCATTGAGATTCACATTATATATGTCTTTATGTCTAGGTGTTCTATAGTCAATATATCTCTCATCAGGGATCTTATAATCTTTGTTTAACACCAAACATTCAGTATCAGTAAACAGAACTTTATTTTTGTTATCACAAACTTGTGATACACTAATCAAGTTCCTTTACCAAAAATACCTTCTCAAAACGCAAGTTCTTGGTGAGAAGTGTTCCTTTGCCTGTGATAGTACCATATCCGCCTCCAAAGTAAACCTTATCACCATCCTTAATGGGAGTGAAGTTAGTGAGATAATCTTCCTTCCCTGTCATGTGCCTTGAGCATCCACTGTCCCAACATCCATAATCATTGACCTGTTTTTGAATGCCCTGCACATAAAGAAAACAAGTTAGTTTTCATTGGGAACCCAAGCCTTAGCAGACTTGGATACATCTGGTTGTTCAATAAAAACAGATTTAGTTCTCATAACAACCCCATGTTCATCCCTCTTAGGATGAAATGCCCAGTTAACCCCAATAGGTTTTGTAATGACCTTTGAAATGTAATTAAATTTGTTGCAGGTCATTGAAATCCCATTATCATTAGGGTTTTGATCTTTCTTTGGTCTCCATGTCAAGCTTGAAGAAGCCTTTGACCCCTTACCCTATGGTTGCAAATATTTAGGTCTGGTCACGTTTCTGTCAGCGTTGGATTTGGTCCTGTCAACGCTGAAATTACCCTTGTCAGCGTTGAACCTAGGGTTTGCTACAGAAACCCATTGCCTATTAGACCAAGTATTTGTCTTTTGAAATGGTCTTTGTCCATGTGTGTTAGACCCTCTAGTGAAGAATGGGGCAGGTCTAACAACTTGTGGACTTTGTTGCACACAAGGTTTAGGTTTGACAACGTTTGATTTTCTAACAACGTTGACTTTGGAAGCGTTGACACACTTATATGCTAAATGTGAAAAGCTACCACAAGTGTAACAGGCTTTTCTAGACACAACGCTAGGTCTAGAAGAGAAAAAGCCTGTTCCATCATTGCTAACTTGGCTCTTAGGTGACCTAGTATTCCTATGCATCTCAGCATACTTAATGCTAGGTTTTCTAACAGTGTTTGAGCCAAGGTCAACAGCCTTACCAGTGATTGGGTTTGTAACTTTAATGGGGGTTGACTCATTAGGACTTTCACATAACAAGCCACCCTTAACAAATAAGGTAGGGTTAGCTTTCTTCTATTCATTCAAGTCAGTCAACTTCTGTTGATACTCTTCAACTGGGGTAACAACTCTTGGTGGAGGAATGAATTCCTCCTCTTGGAGTTCTGGTAAACCAGTCAAAGATAGGTCCTTTTGTTGGACACCATAGAAGTCACCAGCTGGTGGTGGAACCACAGAGTAGTCTTTCATCCCAATCCCAGTCATGTCCTTAGGATCCCTTTGTTTATTCACACATTCTCCTAGGGTTTGTGTGGCCCTATCATATCTCTGAATTTTAAGGCCAACATTATCTTTATTCTTAATGGCCTCATCTAACTTAGCCTGTAAATCACTATTAACCCTTTCCATGATGTTCCTAACATCATTACTTGCATCTAATTCATGTTTTAAGATATTTATTTTATCTTTTAAATCAAATTCCATTTTCTTGTATTCAGAAACTGTTTTCTCAGTTTGAGTGAGAGCTAATTGATATTTAGACAGTTTGCATCTCTCAGTACTCACATCATCTAATAACCTTAACACCTCTTTGTTAAGTTTCTCAGTATTTAACCTACAACCCTTACTACAAAAAGCATCATCTTATACCTCATTATCTGATGAAGAGGAGGAGTGTGCCATGAGAGCATATTGAACATGCTCTTCTTCTTCAATTTCAGTAACCAAAGCTTTATCCTCTTCTACATCTTTAGCCAAATAGCTCCAATCCCATCCCATACCATCAATTCCTTGAACTACAACCATGGCCTTAGGGTCCTGAGCCTTAACAATTTGTCTTGAGGGTTTACCAGCATCAGATCTTCTAGGAGATCTGCATTCCCTCATGAAGTGCCCCATACGATGACAGTTGTAGCACTCAACTTTGGATTTGTCAAATCCAGCTGTGTCCTTTGCATTGAAGGTCATCTTCTTCTTAAACCTTCTATTCCACTTGTTTGCTCTTATACTAGCAAGAGCCATGTTCCACTTGATATCCATCTCTTCCAAGTGCTCATCACTTATCTGCTCAAGGTCCTCATATGTAATCACTGAACCATTGGGCAAAGAAGCAATATAGGCACATACAGTATCTAGGTCCAAACCAGCAGGTTTAACTCTTGGTGAGTCACTTTTGTATGTGTCATCGTCTGAATAGGAGGCGTTGACAGAACATGTTCCAGCGTTGACACATGATGATCCAGTAACTGGATGCATGTAAGAGTCCTTCTGATCAAACTGTACTTTACTATGTGAGAAGAAAGCCATGTTACTATTAGTAGACTTACTTCCATGCTCCAGAAGGGTTTCATTCTCCAACAGCCTTAGTTTGTTGTAGATATCATCAAAAGTAGAACTTTTGTGAGTGTTGTTGGCAAGTATAGATCTTGCCTCAATCTTCCACGCTTCACCAAGACTTTTAAAAAAAGTAGCATTAATGTAAACATCACCAAGTTGTGTCCCCATGAAGGACAATTTGCTTGTAATATCAAGCAATCTGCTTCTCACACTGCTAAGCTTCTCATTGGCTTGAGCTTTGAAAACAGCATAATCATGCATGAGTTGTTTCTTCTTCTCTTCCCTAGTATCTTCATTGCCACCATATACAACTTCAAGAGCTTCCCAAAGGTCTTTAGCAGAATCATAACCTCTGTATTTATGCTGGTTCTCTTGTCCCAAAGAGACTTTCAGAATATTTAGGGTTTTCATATCAACCCTTCTCTTTGCTATGTCTTCAGCAGACACAGCTCTACCATCACCAGGTTTTTCTTTCTTATCTGCTTCTGGACATCCAGCAATAGCAGTTCTTGTAGCAATAGCAGCAGCAACCTTTTCAGCTCTATTGAATGTGTTTCCATATTCAGTGATCTCCCAGAGAGTATAGTCATAGATCCCCAGATATTGCTCAAAATTGAATTTCCACAATTCAAAGTTGGTTGCATCAAGCATGGGAATCTTGATGTTTGGCAAAGGTTGGGAGGAAGAGTTTATTTCTGCATTTGACATGATGTTGTTTAGGGTTTTGAGAAAATTAGGGTTTTGGTGTTTTTAGGGTTTTTGTGTTCTTTAAGATCAAAAGTTCCTCAACAAGCTCTAATACCACTTGTTGATCCCAAACTTAGATCGATTTAGCTTTATGTATACGAGATTAGATCAAGTAATACACTTAGAGAAACCTTTGTATATGTATATGACAATCTAAGTGTTATGCGGAATTAACACTTAAACAAGAACACCCAAGATATAAACAAACTTTCACTTTGATTAATGATATCAAACTTGCTTACAATGAAAGTAGTTTACGTATGAAAACTTATATTGAACATTAACCTAAAGGTCTTCTTTTATAGACATAAGAAGCCTTGTACAATAATCTACGTATCAACTATTCTAGGTAAAGATAAATATAGAAAATACATTGTTGTTCCTATCTTTACTAGAAGTAATCTAGAATACAATAAACGCGTAGAGTATATCCTTCGATCAGTGCTTGTCTTCAATGTATCAACGCTTGACTTTGTCTTGTCAACGCTTGATCTGTCAGCGTTTGTTTTCTTCCTATCAACGCTTGAGTAACTCTTGTCAGCGCTCAAGTAGACTGGCTATAATTTATTCCCAACAATAATATCGTTGGAGAAAAGAAAATAAAAAAATATAAAACCCCATAAAAGCAAAATACAAAATAGAAAATTTCAAAAATAAAAAAAGAATCTTCTCGACTTGTCTTTCAGTTATCGATAATATTTACCTGCCTAGAAATGTCGTTCAATAATGACACGGGTTAGTGAATAAAGCTCGAATGAATGTTGCAAAATAATTTTAAAACATGTCATTTCTATTTTTCTCACTACGACTTCTAAGTATATGTCAGCTTAGAACTCGGTCTTTATCATATGGAAAGGTTATCACCGATGATAACTTATCCTTTACAACAGGAAATTAATTTTTTTCTCGGTCATGAGCTAGTCACAAAACATGAGCTAGTCACAAACAATCGAAGTTTTGAGCTCATGTAAAAATGGACCTGCATGGGGAGTGTACGTTTCAGTGCGCTTGCCCTAAGCAATATAAGAGAATTCTTCTATCATGATTATTTTAAAACCGTTGAATACAATTTTTCAAGAATTTTTTAATAAGATTTTTCTAAATATTTCAAAATTTTTTGTTCAACACTCCCTTCCTCATAATGTGGTTTTTATGTCTCAAAAATGTCATATATTATTTGGATCAATTTTTGAGGGGGGGTGTTTTAAAATCAAGCCTTTAATGTTGTTGGGTACATCTCATAAATTGTCAAATGTTATGTATCCAACACGTTCCAAAAATGGTTTAAGACTGTCATATATAATAAATTATATCAGAAAAGACATCTCAACTCCTTACTTCAACATATTTTGTGGTGTCATTTTATTCTAAAATATTGTCAAATTGTGATTAATTAAGACCCACATATATTTTTGAGGGGGAGCAACCCGTCAAAAAGTTCCATGATTCATGCGTGCACACATCTTTGTCTCCCTACGATTTTTAGAAATTGTCATAATTTTAATCAATTGGTATCTCTAATATTAAGTTTTTATATTAGAGATAGGGGGAGAAAGTGTGATTAAATGTAATATATTGAAACATGTGATCTTAAATACTCAAGTGCAACTCTTTCCTTCACATGTTAAACTATTTCGAATATCCATGCATGTGTGTAGGAGGAGTATTTCGGAAATGTAAAACTCTTAAAGTGTTAAAAGTTTTATTTTTATCAAGCACTTTGATTGGTTTTTCAATTGTTTTACGATACCCAAACAACCTACTATCCACGACAGAACGATGGAGTTAAAAGGTGGTTTAGGATAGGAAGCTAAGTCCTATGATCCAACCAGAACTGGAGGGATCTACCCAAGGACGGTTCCGTAGCTAGAAATAATTGTCCTTTGGAAAGATGAGTTGAATAAAGCTGAATGCGGACTAATTACTTAAGCTAGTACTGGAAAAATCACTACAAGGTGCTAGTGATGACGTATTGGTAAGCATTGAAGGAGTTGAATATTCTATGCAACTTAGTTAGAAACCGGGTTAACACATCTATTGAATACAAGTGTCATAGACCCAGTGATGTGATGCACAACCCTCCCTCGCCATTCAGGTTTCTCTCAAAAGAAAATTGTCTCATTATCACGGAGATCAACACGTTATCTTATGACTTTCTCACTTCGGGTTAGTTGGTATTGAAAAGGTGGCAGTTAACTCCAGCATCCGATTTCTAAAAATGCACTATCGAGTCTAGAGCCAAAAAATATCAATCTATCTTCTAACTAGGACACAATCGAGTCCTACGCATTATCCTTGTGAAATTTCCAGAACATCAGAGTTATACGATTCACAATGAAAATAGAAATCCTGCTTGAGTCAACATTAAACAAGCTCATGGTAGGTAACTTGTGCGATTCTACACGAATCAAACTTGTGAAAACTGGAATGCAACTAAGTTTAGATTCTTAAATAAATCAAACTTGATTCCAGATCTCTTCACAAAATTCATGTGATCTTGGCAGAACATTCAGAGTGACACTATTTAGTGCTCACAGTGACAAATGGAAATCCTCCCAGTGTCAACCTCAAACAACACTATATTAGGTGACTCGCAAGATTCTTTATGAATCAAGCTTGTGACAAACTAGAAAGCAACAATGGTGCGATTATTCTAGAATCAAACTTGTTCCAGGAATTCTGAATTAACGACTCTAATCAAATGGATAATCGTATCCTTTTGATTCACTCTTTACGTTCATAGTCGGCTTTGTGACGGCCGATGTAACACCCCCAAATATTCATACTTTAGTTGAGCGGAAGAGTCGTTGGTGTTACGGGATAGCACATTACTCAGATCATAGACAACGCTTCAAAAGTCGTGTCGTTTAATAACAAAGCATTTTCCATTCATAAATATCAAATTACATAGGTCCTCAGGTCATAGTATATCATACAATTTTACAAAACATTTGAATGGAAATTTTATTTGAATGCGGGCCATAAATTCTTGTCGTCTTGCCGAGAATTACCTTCAAGTACCTGAGTTAAAACATGTTAAAAAGTCAGCGAAACGCCGAGTGAATTCATAGAGTTTAATAAAAACCATTAATATATCATTGGTATATAATTATTACCGAAAATCATTTTTGTACAAATCTTTGTCATAGGCCATAAAATAGGCCAAAGACATTTTATACAACTCTTTGTCGTAAATCATAATATAGGCTTCTGCCTTCAAAACCATTATATGAACCATTGTCGCAAAAACCTCATACAATACGTTTTATAACGTTGTAATAGAGTTAAATAACAACCGTTATATGAAAATGGTTATATAAAAACAAAACACGAACATAATATCCGTAATAAGACCCCATATTGCTAGTCAGGCAATATATTGTAATTCAATGCGTTTATCAGTATTTTCGTTATTGGATTATTATAAGCCGCATGACATTCCTAACTTACTATAACAACAACGGGTAGCTAACTCGTAATTCCTTTGCCCATCTAAAACAACGTGTCGTCACAATAATCACGCTTATATAAATCTTCTCATACATAAATTCGCTTACCAATCAATGTGGCACGACGAGGATCAACCGTCAAGGCGCGAAATGGGGTGATCTTCCCCAAATAGTACTATTATATGCATAAGCGTCTACCAAATCCTGGTAGTTCACAATTCATGCTAATGGGACTTTTAGTGACATAAGCTAACTAATAATAATCCATTTCATTTCATTCATCGGGTCATATAATCATTCATCGGGTCATATAATCATTCGGGTCCATATCAATAAGCAAATAATCAGGACAACTGGTGTCCTATTTTATTAAAACTAGCATATCATCTCCCTCACGGGTTTATAAAACATTTTATAAAACATTTAAAAGAGCGCGAGGCTATGAACTTGCGTTGATTGGGAAAGGCAGACTATCGTCGTTTTGGATGTACGGTACGTGCTTCAATCACGGAAACCTAGAAAAATAATACTCGGTCTTAGACTCTTGTCCAATGACTTTATAAAAATAATGGCTATGTATATATGATGATATCATAAGTATGATGATGATCAAGTGGGATCTTATCTGTTCATACAACATTATAGTTGTTATGTGTTAGTCAATTTAGACTAGTTATACTAGTTTCAATCCATTTACATATTAAGGCCCAGTAAGCCCATTAAAAGTTTGATTCATTATATTAGCCCATTTATACTTTTTAATACCAGGCCTATACTCATATGTTGGGGTCAAATGGGTTAAGCCCATGAGTAATCCCATTAGTGTTAAGCCAAACTAGTTGGACTAATGGTCCAATAAGGCTACTTTGGTCCATTATGGTCCATAAGTTATAAAGCTCGGGTTTATCGGTTTTTACTTGTTAAATGTACTTACATATCAGTATATGAGTTATAAAAATGTTACATTAGATGGGTTCGACCGTCTAAGTTTTATTTGGTGAAAACGTTAATCTTTCGATTTTAGCCGAAAAGACGTAAAACTTATATAGTTTTATAACTTTAGAAAACATTTGAGTCTTTACTTTTATAAAAATGCCATGTTTATTTATCATAGTATATAACTCATTTTATACTACTTATTATTAGTTAGTGGGTTTTACATATTTATTTTATAATAATATTACTTGAGTGCTCATTTTATATTATATAATTTTATTTACAAATCTTATTATCAAAGTCACTTCCACCATTTTTGTCATATCTTGAGTTCTACAAGGAGATAGAAGCTCAAATTTGGGCAGCACAAACTACATAATATATGCTACAAATAACTCCTATTAGCTACTCAATCTTTCTCTAAGTATTCCTAATAATTCGTCCAAAACAGACTATACAAATTTGTACCTTAATAGTATTTTGAACATATCTTGCTCATTTTAATGATTCCATTAAGTGGCCAACTCACCACATATGTAAAAATCATATATCTGACTGTATATTCAATAATCCAAGCCTTTTTACCAAGTGTTCATATGGTTACTTACTGTTTTATACAACATATAAATTTAATCAAGATTCTAACATCTTTACATGTAGATTTTAGTCTTTTTAACCAAATCTATTAACAAAAAATCCCCACATAATACTTTGATCATCATTTATCATCATATACATATATATTTATAAAGAAAATACATGATTACTTTTACAAAATAACAAGAGGATAGGAATAAACAATCTCTATACCACCAAAGTGATGCAAAGGTTGAGATTTTAGATGAACAAGGCTTGGTTCTTGTCACCAAATCTTTAATCTTGGCAAATGAACTTTTGAGTTCCTCAAATGGATGAACACCTCCATGAGATCAGCCCTTGAACTCCATGTAAACTCCTTTTTAGCTGTTAGGATCACCTCAAATCACGAAGTCTTCAAAGGGTTATCATCTTATGCAAGTTAAACATAAGATTTATGGTAGAAATATGATCAATGGTGGTGTTTGGTGGTGGAGTATGGACGGAAAGGGGAGGCTAGAGAGAGAGATTGAGAGAGTTTTTGCATGTAGAAAATGGGAGTAAATGGTTTAGGCTAGTGGTTTTGTAGTTTAGTAAGACTTCAAGGACAAGTGTCCTAAGTCTTAATAAAAAGTTAACACCAAATGGTGTTGGTAGCTAGTTTTGCCGCCACTTGTATGGGGGTGAGACAAGTGTTAACTTGTTTCGTCCCCACTAATTTACGGGTACTCCTCGATTCTAGTTTCCTCGATTTGCGTGCCCTCGGGTCGTTTTACGAAAAACATTTTTATAAATTATGAATCAACGACGCAAAACGAATCTAATAAAAATTGTCTCATCAAAAACGGAGTTCAAAAACGTAAATACGTAAACCTAGGGTTTCCGGTTTAGTCGTAAAGGACGTTAAATTATGCACAAAAGTCCTAATTTCTTCTCGTAAATTTGTGAGTTTATGAACCAACACAAATTAAAATTCCAAAATAATATTCGAGGATAAATTTGTTTCCTGAAATGTCAGACTGTCACAAAAACAGTGTATGTAAACGTAAGCACGTAACCTAGAGTTCTCCTGTTTAGACGTAGTCGATGCTACTTTAAGACGTTAAACCCTTATTTCTTCCCAAAAGTGAGTGAGTTCATAATATAACAATAAAATAATGATTTTAAATAATACTTGAGAATAAAATAACAAACTTAAATTGACGGATTGTCACAACAGTTAAAACTAAAGAGGATCTTTGTCCTCAAAGATCAATTTATCTTACTACTCGCTTGTTATAGAATCAAGACATGTGGACATTTCCTCCACATTCGGTCTTTTCTCTCAAGTGTAATTCATTACAATACGCGAGTTTCATCAAACATAACTACGGGAATACGATCAGGCTTAAGTTGACTTACTTTCTCTATCCATGATGTTCACGGGTTTTTGATGAATGCAACTTTTCGTCGATACAAACATCATTAAGAAATATTCAGATTTCCACTTGATAGACATTTTATCAAGTTCGTTATACGAAACATAATTCATGCAGCCCTTGAATTCTTAGGGTAGATCTAGCTTATATGCCTCTCAAACCAAATCTTTACATTATCTCGACGGTCCCATACAACAGGGACTTAAATTCCCTTGATCTTTCAGATCATCCATTCATCTTTCCATGATGAAAAATTCTCGGCATAGCTTTGCTACCCATCCTGTACTTCAAGATCTACATTTCATATTCACATAACCTCCTGCCCACTACTGGCAGTCAATAATCAGATCCTAAATTCAACGATCATTTCAGGTTTCGTGGGTCGGGTATCTTCATCCCAACTCCTGCCTACAGATGCTCTTATATTTAGATCCTCACAAGATTCAATCTCGATCCTAATACGATAATTATCAATTATAATATCTCCAAAGGAAAACGATTATCCTGTTCATTACCAAAGGTCAATTATTCAAACACAAAACAAGACTTCTAGTGTTTTTATCGTTCTTTCACCTTGTCCCTTCGATTGGGAGTGGTAAGCAGTACTCATATCAAGATTCGTTCCCAATGACTTCTGAGGAAATCTCTAGAAATTCGATGTGAAACGAGGATCTTGATAGAGATGATTGATACAGGCACACTATGTTTACACAACTCCTTAAATACAAAGGGGTCAATTTCTTCATCGAGAATCTATCATTAACGGGAATGATATTAGCAGATTTGGTCAGTCTGTCGACGATGACCCAAATCGAATCAAATTCAGATGATGACCTTGGAAGATTTGTGATAAGAATCCATGGTGATTCTATTCTATTTACAAACAGGAATAATAAGCTGTAGAAGCAATCCTTATGGATTTTGGTGTTCAGCCTTGACCTTTGCAATAGTTAGATGTTTACTAATGTATGAGGCGATGCCTGCCTTCATAATTTGCCATTAGTACAATTTCTTCAGATAAAGATACATTTTATCAGAGATGGCATGAATAGAATACTTAAACTTATGAGATTCCAACATAACAAAATCTCAAAATCCTCCATATTCAGGCCACCACAAACGACCTTTTAAACATTTAACGCCATCGGCTCTCATTTCTAATGGTTCACATTAGCCGTGAACCCCCTTTTATTATCTATATTATCCTTCTTACAAGCATCAGTTATTTCTAAACTGCTCAGGCAAATTATTTTGCACAGTCATTACTAAGGAACACATCCTAATTGATTCTTTATCCTTTCTACATAATGTGTCAGTATCTAAATTCACCTTCCCAGATGAAATAATTATCATGACCACAATTCACTCAGAAATTCTTTCTTCGTATTTTCTAAGTTTTAGTTTCGTCTTAACTATTATCTTTATTAGTTTTGCTCAATCCGACGTTTAAAGCGTCGATAAATATTACAAGTAATTAAATAATAAATATTTAATTTTTATAAAACGTAAACGTAAAAAGTTTTTAAATTTCTCAGTTCGTCCAATTATAGAAAAATGCTCAAAATAAATTTGAATTTAGTTAACACGATATTTGTTGATTTATCGAAAATAATTAATAAGATCCGTAAAGGTTCGAAAAATAATTGTTAATACTTTGGTCAAAATTTTCTTAGTTGAAAAGCAAAAATTATCGTTTCAAATTCCAAGTCCTGGTTTAAATGGTTTCCTTAATTCCTCCTAGGTTGTCTTGAGGTATACACAAACATCTACTCCGAAGGGAGTTTAGCTAAATAATCTGGGTATAAGGGAATAATTCCTTAAAAATCCTTTGATAAATATTTGTCAAAACATTTTTGCACTTTCTTTTTGGTATAACCCAAAGCCTTAGTGGCTCTAATCTTTGAAGAGTCAATATAGATTCCATTATCTATTAATCACACGGTCAAATAATGTAAAGGATTAAGCCTTAAATCATATGTTAAATATTCAGGGTACAGGTTTTCACTACTTGGCCAATTAAGGGCAGTCTATAAATGATTACTAATTCCTTCTTATTCTTAGAAACAAACAGATGGTTCTTAATGATCACAAGCATGAATTTATCAAATTACAGCCTACACACGTGATTCACCAAATTTATGAATGCTACATGTGCATTGGTCAATCCAAACGACATAACATGAAACTCATAATGTTCATTACGAGTTCTGGATGTAGTGATTGGAATAGATAATCTTTTTCGCGGACACGAAGTTGATGATAACCATGCCATGGATCCAATTTTGAATATACGTTAGAACCTTGTAAATGATCGAACAAATTTTTCATCTTGGGTAATGGATATGAATTTTAATCGTCAATTTATTCAGTTCACGGTAATCAATAAATATAAGAAATGATAACACCATAGCTCTTCATGATGACGAGCTCGGTAGAATAAAAGCTTTTTCTGACAACTCTCTCAGTTGCACGGTAACTCTTTCGATTCAGATGGTGCTGAAGTAGGGTGCACACGCCACAGGTGTAGCACCGGGAATATAATCAATACCAAATTCTAATTTCCTTAATGGTGAAAGTCTAGGTAATTCACCAGCAAATACCTCCGAGAGTTTTAGATAATAGGAACATTTTTAATAAATTTACTTTAAGTTCTTTCTAGATTAGAAAACCTATGACTAGTTCATAACCATTCATGGTGTAATTTCAAGCCTAAATGCAGGATATGTTCACCCATCGGGAATTATTTAGATCACCTTTGATAATCAACGTCTTATCTTTTAGGGGAATTCTACTCGGGTTCGCATCAATATAGACAATGACATCATGTCATAATCAATCAATCCATTCTACTGGCACTACCAACTTTCCAGTTTCATTACCGTTGATAAGATGCGAAGTTCTCAAAATACTAATAATAACTCATAACCCTCCACAAATTCACGGATATATGGAGACATAACTACCATTAAAAGAGTAAGGTCAATGCATAATCTACGCGAGAGAATTTCAAATCAGATAAATACAAAAACATTAACGAACATGGATATATACCATGTTTTAATGATTTGAGTACGCATTCGAAAGCACCTCGGATCGTTACCCAGGTCATTCAAATAAAATCTAATCAAAAGAAATGATAGGAATGTCGATACATCCAGTCGGGTATCAATACTCGATAATTAGATAGGTTTCCAAGGAATCTTATCATTTTAAGAAATGAACAAGAAAGGGATATCAATTTTCAATTAAGACAATATCCACAGATGAGTAAATCCGATTCGGAAAAATAAATGGTACGGGCACATATGTAGGTGTCCCTAACAATATGTCCCTATTTTGCACTTCTTGTAAATCTCATAAAAATTCAATCTTTTAGAATTACAACGAAAAATGTAATGTTTATTAACAATTTCATGGTGAATACTAATCAGCCTTGCATGGTCCCATCCAAATTGTACGTAGGCGTGCAACTATATACAGTTTTAGGATTAACGATGCAATACTCTATTCGTCAAAATTTTGTCATCATGTTTAAAATATATATATTTTCATGCTTAATTCTGAAATAAGAATCAAAATGAATTTCCAGAGATGTTCTTTGTTATGGAAAGAATTAAGTTTTCCAAGGTGTTTCATAAACAACTTTATTTCGATAATGTTACTTATAAGTCTCACTTTGAATAATCCTTATGGTGATGAAAATTCAATTTTTCTCAAGGGACACTGTTTTAACTTATAAAAACAATGAGTGATCTGCAAAAGAGTGATGAAGAGATGTTCACCAAGAACTAACTACAATATAATAGGAAATGAGCTTAGCCAATTAATCATGAGGTTCATGACCTCGATGGCACTCAGGAATACAAAGAGAAGAATCTACAACGCAACTCAAACCAAGATGAGTTCTTGTTCAATGGTTGAATCACTAATGCGAATCATTAGAAAGAAGCAAGAAAAGATAGATAACATCGATACATGTAGGATTTAGCAATCAAAGGTAGTCTTTTCATTAATCACCAACAAGTCAAAAATTGTACCGTAACACATTACGTGTTGCCATGTCATACAATTCAAAGGACTCATCCTACCAACTGATGTCTCAGTTAAGTTAGGGATTTTAAAAGATACCACAATGAATACTAATCAACAAGAGTCATTAGGTGTTCCACCTTTCCTGGAAGATCCATCGGCCCCAATTCAGAAGAAGATTTCTTCATTTTATTTCTTGTACACTAAGAACCCTCGTCATTGAACAATGGCCTAAGAACAACCCTTAACACGACCTAACAATCATTTAAAACCTTATAATTCAATCACAGAACTCAATGACTTCCTCTTAATAATCTCATATTCCATACGAGTTAAATGTTACTTAATTCAAGTTTTCAACCAACTTATACTCAATGCTACATCCTACCTCATTTTCCAATACTTTCAACCTTATTCTTAGACCTTGAAAGGGAAATAAAAGTTCGACATGAACAACACTTAATTTCCAATCCTATTGCTCTTACAACAATAGTTATAAAATGAGTTGCTAGTATGAAATGACTCACACTTTCAATTAGACTACTCGAAAAGATACTAGTGGCATGAGGCTTTTGGGTAATGGTTCCAATGACAGCCTCAGGTGCAACATTTACCTCTTCGATTTCAATTTAAGAATTGGGTGACACCAAATCAGATGACACCTTTCTAGGTGGTAAGGTTTTGTCAAACTCCACTCTATAAGGAAAGATCGTCATGACATCAATATCATATTTAATCTCGCTAATTCTTCTTTAATATCATAATCAACTAATACCAACATTTCTACGAATATCAACCATTTTGTTGGGATCATAAACATCCACAACTTGGTTTAGATATGGAATAGCTAGAATTCCTACAGAAATAGTTTCGATTGATTTGCTAGGGGAGTTAGGGTTCCTTGTGACAATCTACATCGTATAAATATCTCGTATAGGTATTAAAATAATCATCAAACAATCATGTAATCAAATTACAATATATATATATATATATATATATATATATATATATATATATATATATATATATATATATATATATATATATATATATATATATATATATATATATATATATATATATATATATATATATATATATATATATATATATATATATATATATATATATATATATATATATATATATATATATATATATATATATATATATATATATATATATATATATATTTATATATTAAAATAACACTTCTCAGTTTGGCCTTGTCGGTAACTCGGGAATTCTTCGGCACCGTTATAGTCAAAAGATTTTTAAACATTTTATTCAAAATATTTATTTAAAAATATTTATGGTTAAAAGATTTTGAAATGTTTTATTCAAAACCTTGGTTTTAAAAATCTTTCGTTCTCTATAACGAGAACTCTGATACCAAAATGTAACACCCCCAAATATTCATACTTTAGTTCAGCGGAAGAGTCGTTGGTGTTACGAGATAGCACATTACTCAGATCATAGACAACGCTTAAAAGTCGCGTCGTTTAATAACAAAGCATTTTCCATTCATAAATATCAAATTACATAAGTCCTCAGGTCATAGTATAACATACAATTTTACAAAACATTTGAATGGAAATTTTATTTGAATGCGGGCCATAAATTCATGTCGTCTTCCCGAAAATTACCTTCAAGTACCTGAGATAAAACATGTTAAAAAGTCAGCGAAACGCCGAGTGAATTTATAGAGTTTAATAAAAACCATTAATATATCATCGGTTTATAATTATTACCGAAAATTATTTTTGTACAAATCTTTGTCGTAGGCCAAAGACATTTTATACAACTCTTTGTCATAAATCATAATATAGGCTTCTGCCTTCAAAACCATAATACGAACCATTGTCGCAAAAACATCATACAATACGTTTTATAACGTTGTATAGAGTTAAATAAAAACCGTTATATGAAAATGGTTATATAAAACCAAAACACGGACATAATATCTGTAATAAGACCCCGTATTGCTAGTAGGAAATATGTTGTAATGTTAGCCTCAAAATATTGAGTCAAACAAGAATGTTCGGTCATAAGTTTTTATTGTAATATTTATTAGAACGTTGTAATAGTTAGTTAAAATAGTCGTGACATTACGGGCTTGATGGTTAGCTTAAAAGGCCTCTTTCAAGGTACTAAGCATTTATTCAAGCCCGGCCCGAAACAATATAGTCCATTAGAGAGCCCGCATGTGGGTGGACTATATAACCACCCTCCTAGCATGTTAGGAGGGTGGATGTTCTCATAATTTCTTAATCTAATTTTTACCAAGTTAATCACCTTTTTCTCTCTACTTTCTCTCACTACTTTCTCTCTCTAGAATCTATATTATTTTCTTCTTTATTTCTATCTTATATCATCTAAATATATGGGACAACATTTGGTATCAATCGCCACGGGGTAGATTAGTGATTGGTTGTTGTTATTGATTTGATTTATGTGATATAATCATAAATCTTCACGGATTAAAATTTTTTTAGTGTTTTTCGAGCTCTAAATCTTGATTTAAATCACCTACAAAGTTGTGGTGGGAATTTAGATTATTTATTGTGGTTAAAATCACAAGTTTTTGGGGCGTTTTGGATTGAGTTTGGGTTACGGTTTGTAAACAGTTGGTTCGTTTTTGTTTTGAGGATTGGCTGGTATTCCTTTCGTAAAAGGGTTTATGAGTTTCTTACGAAAGCTGCCAAACGAAAGCTTTCGTGAAAGGGTTTAAGGGTTGATTCCTTTCGTAAGAGGGTTTTGAAAAGTTACGAAAGCTTATTCATACGAAAGCTTTCAGTTACGAAAGTCCTTCGAAAGGAATTGGTTAAAGAAAGGATTTTGGCTACGAAAAAATTTTGGTTATGAAAGGATTCACTACTACAAAATGAAGTTTAAGTGACACACATAAAGTGTTGTATTATGTGTTTATAATGTTGCATTATGCATAATGTGACACTTTATCAAGTGCTATATTATGCAACGTCGCCTTAGGTATAAGCAGCACTTCTAATTGGAATGTGTAACACTTTTTAAATGTGTTGCATGTTTATTACCAAATGTGATTCTTTAAAGTGAAACACTTTTTACACTCAAATACAACACTTTATACTCTGATGCAACACTTTCACATTCAATTGCAACATTAATATGCAACATTCTCTATGCAACACTTTTTACATTTGCAACATTTTTTTATTCAATGCAACACTTTTAAGTATAAAATGCAACATTTTTTTGCACGACCACAACACTTTCAAATTCATGTGCAATGCTTTCTCATTATTAAATCTGATTTTGCAACACTTTATTTCGTCAAACGCAACACTAATGCAACACTGCTAGTTGTTTTCAATCATACAAAGCGACACTTTTATAAATGATTAGTAACACTTTTGTTTTCCACAGTACAATGCTAAATATGTACTGTAATATTTATATCATACACATTAAAAAAAGTCTAATAATACATTAATAATTAACATGTGTTCAACAATAGGATAATACAATACCACAGATAACATTGCACTCTATTTTGACTAAGTTATCTAATGGGAAACAACCAAAATAAAACTTCTAGGAACAAAAGAAAGTACAATCAAACTATAACCATAACAAACATAAAACTTCTGGTGAACAAAAGAAAAAGCAATCAAACTATAGACTTCTTGAGTTTATCTTAAAAAATCTCCATGCACAGTTTGTATACTATAAAACGTCACTGCCTGTCCAAATAAAAACAATATAAAATAATGTTAGTTTATACTTATGATGGATATGCAAATAGAAGGCGGCAAAATATCTAATAAAGTACATTCGAACAACATTAAGATGATAGATAACTGCACATTATAGCGATATCAAGGAGACGTGGTCCGTACGAAAAACAAATGATCAACTAACTACTGAAAAGGCATTTGCGTCTGCTGTCTAGCTATAATCAGTTTCATTAAATTCTTCTCTATGTACAAGTGGTAGTTAGACCATCTATAGATAAAACATGCCAAGTACAAGAGTACTATTGTTTCCTCCTTTCAATCAATATCAAAACTTCTACAGCAAACAACCAGTGAGAAATCCAGTATCTCCTTAAAACCTGCATCAAGTGAAAACAAAATTGGCACACGTATTCAACTCTTTTTGTCCATAAATTTTTAACAAAAGTACCTGTTTATCTAAATTTCAAACCACGTATGACGAAAGAGGTAATCTCTAATTCTGTATACAAAGCTCCTAAATCAAAATTTTCACAGCTAAAATTAACAATAGAAAACTATTTATGAACACACGCTGGACATTTTCCGTACACATAACAATATACATTCAGCGGTAAGCACAACAATGTTAAGCAAATACATATTATACAAACCTGATTTTACATGATTGACATCAGACCTCAGATAAATTCTATTAATATTTATAAACATAAATAACATTTTACACAAGCAAGAGCTTTCATTAGCAAAAAACAAGCACTCCAAAGCTAGGATACAAAAGACAAAGGATGGACCAGCCACACAATTAGGAAAGTAGACATAAGGCAACCAACATAATAGAAATCTATGAACCAACTATCGTAGTAGACACACAACCTGCAACACAAAGCACAACATACCAACAAATCATAACACAACATAGAGTACAAGCAAATGAGAACTCATAGCAGACTAAAGTAACCAACTTCTAGGATATACTCGGGTTTTAGAGCATGTTTTGTATGAATTCACATAAGAGGGGTGTACCTTGAACCAAATATACACGACAACTCATGTTAAAAACTCTGTAATAACTCCACGAGGGGTGTACCTTGAGCATGTTTTGTATGATGTGAATGTGGTTGTACCAATGATCCAAGCACACAAGCCATCACAGACACAAAATACTATGTGGATGTCTTGAATAATAGAGGTTTACATCATACCAGACTTTACTCACAAGTGCGCCGACTAGTGTATCAGAATGTTATTAACACGTAGCTTTGGAAGAGTATAAGTTGACAGATGCAATGGTAAAGATGGGTAAGATTGTTGTTATGACAGGTTGTCAAGGAGGTTTTGGTTACATGCCAGATTAACAAATAAAGAGGCCAAAAGTTAAAATGCTCCTATAAATTTAACTTAGTTGTTGATGCAACAAATAGTTTGCTTATGCTTTTATCAACACAAACAAAAAAAAACTTCATTTTCAAGTAATTTGGTTTGCAATTATAGTGGTAAAGTTGGATGCAGTTATGGGGACTGGTACTCGGCTAACTTTTTTTTCTTTCACAAGATTTCAAAATAAGACAAATGTTTTGTCAAAATTGTTCATTGTTTTATGTCATTAGAGGAGAAAGTAATTAATTCCTATGTTTGCTACAAAAATTACACTACTTAATTTTGGAATATTCTTCCAAATTTGTGTTTTACTTGTTCTCTGTGGGATTATATATTTTGTTTGAAGTAAAATGTTTAACGGGAAATGAACTAATAGAGAAGATTTGTTTGTTCTTCGTTCTCAAAAGATACAGGATTGCAAAAAAATGTCGAAGCTAAAATTGCATTGGAGCATGATGATGATGCTTGATGACTTGAGGGAATTTGCTTTACTTTATTTCTTGTTGCTGCATTTTTTTCTACTATATTTTGGCTACTGTACTCAATTTGTTGATATGGATTAAACTTTTAATTACTATGGAACTTGCGTTTTACGTTTTGGTACTCATTATGTAAGTAGTAAGTAGTAACTACTCTAGTTTCTATGAAACTTATGATTTGAATTTTATTGGCGATTGTGCAACTACATTATTCTTGTTCTGTTGTTCAAAGTTGCATTGTTTTTGGGGTTTGTCCGACTTAGGATTGTGAAAACGTGACTTTGGGTTTAAATTATAAGTTGCGACGAAATATTGTCAAAATACAACAAAAACTAACTCGAGAGATGATGAAAGTGTGTTTTGGACGTCTATATGTACAAAGTTAAATGAAAGTGATTATCAAAATCTGTAATAGTAAAGCACTAGTGTCCTTGATAAAAAAACATATGTATATATGGATATGCGACGCTTTCTAAAATGTTGTGCAACACTTTTTATAATGTTGCTAGATTGAATAAGATTTACAACACTTCAAACCAAAATGTTGCGCTTTTCTATAAAGAAAATGCAACGCTTTTATAAAGTGTTGCATTTTACAATAAAGGATGCGACATTTAGAAAGAGTTACGAAAGGATTTTGGATATATAAGGCAACAATTTTAAAAGTGTTGCTTATCAAATGCTACAATAGCTTCATTTTCTTGTAGTGATTTCAGCGAAAGAGTTACGAAAGGATTTTGGATACGAAAAGATTTTGGTTACGAAAGGATTTCAGCGAAATAGATACGAAAGGATGTTGGTTACGAAAGGATTTTGGCTACGAAAGGATTTTTGTTACGAAAGGTTTTCTTCAATGAAACCTAATTCCCACGAAAGGATTTTGTTACGAAAGGTTTTCTTCTACGAAACCTAATTCCTACGAAAGGATTTTGTTACGAAAGGTAATAAGTGTGTAAACACTTAACCTTTTGCCACTAAACAAGACCTAATCATGTGTTTTATATCATAAATGTCGGAATTACGCGTGGTTTTGTGTTTTGTGTGTTAAATAGGTACAAATGATCAAAAGAAGAGAAAACACGGGATCTCACGGTCAAATGTCAAAGAAAAGTCAAGAAAGAGTCGAAGACAAGATCAAAAGACCAAAAGTGTGCCAAGATCACGAAAACCGGCTAAACCGACACGAGCTTAAAGAAAAAGATCATGAAAGCCGAAATCGATCTCGTTTTAGTGGATAAAATCTTTTTGAAGTTATTGGGACACGTGGGTCCCACATTCGGGTAAATGGGCCCAAAAGCCCATTTGTGGATTAACTTTTACTTATACTTGAATAAAAGCCCAAACAATGGCCCAATCCATTTTCAAAAAGGAATATATAAGGCGGATGGATTAAAGGGTGCATTGGGCCAAAGCAAAAGCCTAAAGTCAATAATTACAGATGGAAGGAGAGTGTTTTTCATATGGGCTAAAAGCCCATTCGCATATGTAAATGGGACGATTTATGTGTATCACTTATTTTCCTGGTCAAGCAAGTCCAGTCAACACAATCCTTTACCCTCACACGTTTTATTTAAAACGTTACTCCCTAACCCTACACTTAACACCACACACGTGTACTCTCAACTTTTCCCAACACAAATAAAAACGAAAAATTACCCCCACTCTCTCTCATATTTCGATACAAACAAGAAAGAAAACCCACACCTTCCTCTCCCTTTTTTACAGCCAAACTCACAAACCCTAATTTTACCATCTCAAAAAATTACACAAAAGATATTAGGGCTTTTTGTTTAAGTGTGTAATTCACACACTTGGGAAATAAATCCCCCCTTTTAATTCGGATCAAGCACCAAGGAGTGGTCCTATCCGACGTGGCTTAATACTTGATTTTGATTGGTGGGAACACCTCACCAAAAACAATCCCACCAATAATCATGCACCATGTTGGCAATTCGTGACTCATGGGCGAATTTCCATTGGAAGAATCAATCTCATCCGTTGGATCAAGCAAAGAAAAGAAGAGAAGAATTGAAGGGCTAGGATTGCAAGCCTTGGGCACCAAGGTTTGAGGGTTTTCCTATAAAAACCCCCATTTCTCACAAATGTAATTGTGCCTTTCTTTATTTTTAATTTTCGGAAAATTAGGTTTTAGGATTTAAATTTGTAATTTTAATTTTCAGTATTGTACTCTTTTATTTAATTAATGAAAAGCAGTTTATTTAAATTAATTTTCGTCTCATTTTAATTCTTGCAAGTGTGGTATAATTTATCTATAATCTGTTTCAATTTTTTATATTACTGTTCGTTAATTAATATTGTTATGATATAAAAAAAAATTTAAAAAAAAAATAAAAAATAAAAAAAAAAGAGATAAAGAAAGTGTAAAGAATTTTCCCCAACTGGGAAAATACAAAAAAAGGGTGACTGTCGGTTTGGAATCTTTTTGGTTCGAAGATTTTGGATCGAGAATTGGTTTCGAGCCGTTGATAATTTGAGGTGGTGTTTGGTGTTGCTTCGGTTCACAAGTACGCTCAGCGCGTTACTTCGACCCAACGGTTTCGTCAAAAGGTTCTTATCTCTTTTAACCTTGTTAAGTTTTAGAATTATTTTAGTTATTTGTTAGGTGTTTGAATCTGCTTAATTTGTCTTTTCGTTGTTTATGCTTAATTTTTGATTATCGTTCTAAATTGCTTAGTCTAATTTGTTTAAGTTTTAAATTGTTTGATTTGGAGTATTCGGATCTGCTTGTTTTTAGTTTGTTTGGTTTTGAAAGTTTGTTTGGATTAACTTAGTTTAAAATCTGCTTATTCAAGTCTTATCTGTTATGTTTTAGAATTCTTATAGTATTTGTTTAAACTTCAGTTAAGATATAATTTTGTTTGGATATTGCTAGTTTTTGATTGAGTTTTTAGTTTCAGTGCTTATTTAGATATAGCTTATTGCTTTTTTGGATATAGCTTATTGATTTATCTGTTTAGTTGTGAGGGGTATTTGGCTTATTCAGTTTTTTTTTGTTTGCTATTCTGATTTAGCTGATTATTTGTGCTGATATTGTTCTAACAGACCCAATTGGTCTGTGGATTTAATTGTTTTCTCAATTCCAAAAAGCTAAAAAAATAATAGCTAAAAATTTGTGCAGTCCTGGGGATCGAACCCATGACCCCTCGTTCCCCAATCCAACGCCATAACCAGTAGTCTAGGACCCTTTCTTGTGTACTCTTTTGCACTTTTTAATTAATATAGGATAATATATGTTTGGCAGTTAATTTTAGTTTAAATTAAAATTAGTTTAATTCAAGTTTAGTTTTCTTTAAATTAATTAAAAAGTTTTATTTTCTTTTATAATAGTTTTTATAAATATAAAAAAGACAAAAAAATATTTTATTTACTTTTATAATTTTAAATTACTTTTCATTTTATTTTGTTTATTTAAAAATAGTTTTTATTTACATTGTTTTAAAATTAGTTAAATTAATCTAGTTTTTTATAAAATTAAGTTTTTAAATAAAATTCTTTTTATATATAATTTTCAAAATAGTTTTATTAGATTAAATTAGATTTAAATTTTAAATTGGTAGGTAATTTTTAAATAGTTTTCTTTGTATTGTTAATTGTCTTAGTTTAAATTACCCAAAAAAATAGATTTTACCAAAAACAAAGTTTAGTCGAAACATTAATTGGTAATCAAATTCGAGTCGAATCGAGGAAAAACGAACATTAATTGCTTAAATTTGGATTAACAAAAATCCTAGTTTCAAATTGGCGCCGCTGCCGCTTCGCTCGTACGATTGACGATTTTTCGTGAAGACGTTTGGATTTTGGGATCCGTTCGCTTTGAACGTTAATTTTCTTGCAACAAAAATAAAAGATATAAAAAAAATCAAAAACTTAAAACTACAAAAAAATTAAAAAAATCACAAAATCAAACTCTTTCCTAAGATTTGCACCAAAAAAATTAAAAAAATACAAAAGTAATACTTTTTCCTAAAAGTATTACACCAAAAATATTACGTATTAGTGTTAATTTTTAGTTCGATTTCTTTCGTTTTTCTTGTGAATATATATTTTTCTTAAAAAATACAAAAAGATTTTTCTTTTACTATAATATATTACGTAGCACAATAAATTTACCTACTTTTAAAATAAGCCTTTGTTGGGATTTCATCACCTAACTATTGTAGTCGCATCCATAACGAAAAAAAGGGCAAAATAGATAAATACTAGTAAGACGTTTGAACTCGACATATACAAACTATAAGGTGGGTATAAGGCGACGCGCTATAAAAGGCCGTCTAAGGAAAAAGGTTTTTAAGTGCTTTGTGCCACCTCGTTTCCCCACTCGCTTGTGCGTATATTGAGAGGGACGACCGATTATTGGTTTGCCAACTCAATTAGTACTTACGTATATATTTTTGTAGTTTTTTTCATATTGCTCCTCGAGAGGGAAAATCCTTTTCCTCTCAAAGTCGACCGAGGTCACCAACCTCATTCCAATGTTTTAATTGTATGCGCACTCGCGCGCATACATACATACCGATTGGTGTACCAAATACTTCTAATTCTTCTAAAAAGAAGAAGAAGAAAAAAAAAGACCGTCATTAAAGCCGATCCCGAGAGTCGAGCTTTCGACAATACGATGGCAACGGATAATCGACCAATGATTGAGATTCTACAATCTCACGTTGAAGGAAACGATGACGCGATTGTGGTGCCGAATATTGGAGCTAATCATTTCGAACTTAAATCGGGTTTTATTCAAACGGTTTTCGCTACACCATTTTTAGGCCGTACTAATGATGACCAACACGCTCATATCAAACGTTTCATCCAATTAGCTAATACCGTCAAATACAATGGGGTGCCCCAAGAGGCCGTTAGCCTCCAACTTTTTCCTTTTTCCCTCGAGGGACAAGCCCGGATTTGACTTGATAAGGAACCACCCCAAAGTATTACCACATGGATCGACTTAGAGACCAAGTTCATTAACTACTTTTTCCCACCATCACGGACCACTTCTTTAAGAAATGAGATCATCACCTTTGAACAACAATATGGGGAAACATTTAGTGAGTCTTGGGATCGTTTTAAAGATCTTTTGAGAAAATGTCCACAACACGGTTTTACTAAAGTGCATCAAATCAACACGTTTTATAATGGTTTAACTCTAAACGACCAAGACTCACTTAATAGTGTCGCAGGGGGGCAATATTCTTGTGAAAACCATGAACGAGGCTTGGGCCATTATTGAGAACAAGGCAAAAGTGCAAACCAAGAGTGTTAGGGCTAATATGGCAAGTGCAAGTACTAGTAATAATGAGGTGAATGATCAAATTAAGGAGCTTACTTCAATTGTGAAAAACCTTGCTATAAAAACCGACGCCCTCACTACACATGTGCATGCCGTGAAAGAAAATAGTGAAACGTGTGAGACTTGTGGTGGACCACATTCATATTTTAATTGTGACAAGGTTTAGAATAATCAACAAGAAGTTTATGCTTATAATAACAATGAAAATGATCGGATTAATTTCAAACCAAATGTTGATGTTAACCATTTGTCTTACAAGTCTAATAACTATTTGGCTCCCCGGGTTTTGTAGCACCACAAAGACCACCCCCACCCGCCTAAAATAGGAACCAAGGTCCTCAACGGGGTAATTTTCAAGGAAATTCTAATCAACGGGGTTTTAATCAAAATCAAGGGAATTTTCAAGGGCAAAACCAAGGGTTAAATAATCAAGGATTTAATAACCAAAGTTTTCAAAATCAAGGTTCTAATCAATATCAAAACCAAGGTTTTCCTAATCAAGGTTATAATCAAATGAACATGTATAATCCTCAAATGGACTTGGTTTTACAAAAATTATCCGACCATGAGCGAATCATGAGAGAAATGCAAGAACATAATCGACAAATGCAAGAATCGACCGATAAGAAATTTTTGACCATGATTCAAACCTTTCGACCCCAAGGTGCCCTCCCTTCGAACACCGTGACTAATCCTAGGGCTAATGTTAATGCTATCACTACTAGGAGCGGTAAGACCACCGTAGAACCTTCCCCACCTAACCAAGGACCCGAGATACCTTCTTCTTCTTCCACTTCTGACATACCTCCCGTTATGCATTCGTCTACACCTTATGTTCCACCGATACCTAAATTTTCTACCACACCTTCGGTTCCAAAACCGGTTCCTTCACCTTCTATTTCTATGCCTCCTCCTCCACCAAAGGATGTGAGTGAGCAATCCACTCCTAAGCCTTCATCTTAGCCCAATATACCTTATCCCTCAAGGTTGCGGAAAGAGAAATTGAAGAATAAGGATGATATTCAAGTTTCGAACTTCCTAAAAATGTTCAAACAATTGAATTTTAATATCACCTTTGCGAGGCGCTCGCTCACATGCCTAAGTACGCTAAGATGTTTATGGATCTTTTAAGTGATAAGGAAAAGTTGATTGATATTGCCAATACCCAATTGAATGAGAATTGCTCCGCGGTTCTTTTGAGAAAATTACCGGTTAAGTTAGGAGATCCCGGTCGATTCCTTATTCCTTGTAATTTTCCGGGTGTTGAGAATTGTATGGCCTTGGCGGATCTCGGAGCGAGTATCAATCTTATGCCATTGTCCGTGTGGAAACAATTATCTTTACCCGAGCTAGTCCCCACTCGTATGACATTGGAATTAGCTAACCGTACGGTTGCTTATCCGGTGGGGATAGCCGAGGATGTTTTTGTAGGAGTCTACAAATTCACTTTTCCCGCCGATTTCGTCGTAGTCGACTATTAAATGGATCCCCGTGTTCCTTTAATTGTGGGATGACCCTTCTTGCGGACCGGGCGTACATTAATTGATGTAGCCGCGGGTGAACTTATCATGAGGGTCGGGGATGACAAAATCGTCTTTAACATGGGTAAACTTTCCAAACTTCCCGATGAGCCCGAATCCGTGAATTTCATCGATGTGCTCGACGAAGCATGCGAAGAACATTTTCACGAGGCTTGTAAGAGCGGGATTTCTCCTTTACCTCATGTTGAGACCGTTGCTTCTATTGCTCCTTAATTGACTCCATTTGGAGAAAGCGACTTAGATGATTTTGAAGCTAGCTTGGGTCCTCTCGATATTAAGTATGATAATTCTCCCACCAATTGGGATGAAGACATTCGTACCATTGAGAGAATTCTCAATGAGGACAATATTTCTCCACCTACTCCTAAGGAAGTTACAATCGATGATCCTACTTTGACTAAGCCTTCCATTGACAATCCGCCAGATTTAGAGCTTAAGGATTTACCGTCTCATTTAGAGTACGTTTTCTTAGAGGAGGATAATAAGTTGCCCGTCATTATTGCTAAGGACTTAAAAGAAGATGAAAAATCCCGACTTATCGATGTGCTTAAGAATCATAAGAAAGTTATTGCTTGGAGAATCTTCGACATTCGCGGAATTGATCCTAATTTTTGTACTCGTAAAATTCTCATGGAAGATGACTTTAAACCCGCAATCCAAAATAAAAGACGGGTTAATCCAAAAATTCATGAAGTTATTAGAAAGAAGTTATCAAACTTCTCGATGCCGGAATGATTTACCCTATCTCGGATTCGCCATGGTTGAGTCCCGTCCATTGTGTGCCTAAGAAAGGCGGAATCACCGTTGTTCCCAACGAAAACAACGAGTTGATTCCTACTCGACTCGTAACGGGTTGGCGAGTTTGCATTGATTATCGTAAGCTCAATGATGCCACTCGTAAGGATCATTTCCCTCTTCCTTTCATGGATCAAATGCTCGAGCGTTTAGCGGGTAATGATTTCTATTGTTTCTTAGATGGCTTTTCCGGATATTTTCAAATCCCTATCGATCCAAAAGACCAAGAGAAAACCACATTCACTTGTCCCTATGGAACATTTGCTTACAAACGAATGCCTTTCGGCTTATGCAATGCTTCCGGGACTTTCCAAAGGTGTATGATGGCGATATTTCATGACATGGTTGAAGAAACTATGGAAGTCTTTATGGACTATTTCTCGGTCTATGGTGATTCTTTCTCTTCTTACCTTGCTAATTTAGAACGTATGCTCCAACGGTGTGAAGACACTCGTCTCATTCTTAATTGGGAAAAATGCCATTTCATGGTAAAAGAAGGCATCGTCCTCGGTCATAAAATTTCCAAAGCCGGTATCGAAGTCGACCGTGCTAAAGTTGATGTCATTGCTAAGTTACCTCCACCTACCACCGTCAAAGGAGTTAGAAGTTTTTTAGGCCATGCGGGATTTTATCGACGTTTCATCCAAGATTTCTCGAAAATAGCTCGTCCAATGACTCATCTCTTAGAAAAGGATGCTCCTTTAATCTTCTCTCAAGAATGTCTCGACTCTTTCGAACTTTTTAAAGGTAAATTAACTAAGGCACCGGTCTTAGTCTCTCCAAATTGGGAGTTACCTTTCGAGCTCATGTGCGATGCTAGTGATTTCGCGGTAGGAGCGGTTTTAGGTCAACGAGTTAACAAACATTTCCAACCCATTCATTATGCTAGTAAAACAATGACGGGGGCTCAATTGCATTATACCACTACCGAAAAAGAGCTTTTAGCCGTAGTGTATGCTTTTGAGAAATTCCGCCCCTATCTTGTGCTTTCCATCACCATCTTTTACACCGACCATTCCGCCTTGAAATACTTGTTGACCAAACAAGATGCTAAACCGAGACTCCTTCGTTGGGTTTTGCTCCTACAAGAATTTAAAATCGAAATTCGTGATAAAAAAGGAGCAGAAAACCTAGCCGCGGATCACCTTAGTAGACTTGAGGATCCTTATCAAGGGGAATCTCCAAATCAAGAGATTAATGAATCCTTTCCCCTTGAAACCTTAATGTCTATTAATTCCAATCTTGATGATACCCCATGGTTTGTGGACATTGCAAACTATTTGGCGGGTGGTGTCCTTATTGAAGGGTTATCGTCCCAACAAAAGAAAAAATTCTTCAAGGACGTTAAAACGTACTATTGGGACGACCCTTATCTTTTCAAGCAATGTGCGGACTTAATCATTCGTAGATGTGTTGATGGATCGGCGGCTTTACAAAT
The DNA here is from genome assembly GCA_025667525.1 of Glebionis coronaria. Classification (NCBI taxonomy): domain Eukaryota; kingdom Viridiplantae; phylum Streptophyta; class Magnoliopsida; order Asterales; family Asteraceae; genus Glebionis; species Glebionis coronaria. Next base: position 424,386,082 of record CM046879.1, on the reverse strand, counting down.
CCTTGAAGCTTGCCATAAAGGACCCACCGGTGGTCACTTTGGTCCTAATTACACCGCTAAAAAAGTTTTCGACTCCGGATTCTATTGGCCCTCCATTTATCATGATGCACATGAAATGGTTAAACATTGTGATGCTTGCCAAAGACAAGGCAAGATCACACATAAAGATGAGATGCCTCAAAATTTCATCCAAGAATGTGAAATCTTTGACGTATGGGGCATCGACTTTATGGGGCCGTTTCCATCATCAAAAGGAAACAAGTACATCCTCGTAGCCGTTGACTACGTATCAAAATGGGTTGAAGCAAAGGCTTTACCTACTAACGATGCGAGGGTGGTTGTTAACTTCTTGAAACAATTGTTTGCTCGATTCGGTGTGCCTCGTGCTATTATTAGTGATCGCGGGACTCATTTTTGCAATGATCAATTCGCACGAGTCATGGATAAGTATGGTGTCAATCACCGACTTTCCACCGCGTATCATCCTCAAACTAATGGTCAAGCCGAGGTTTCTAACCGTGGTCTTAAGAGAATCTTAGAGCGAACCGTGGGAGAGCATCGTGCCTCATGGGCCGATAAATTAGATGATGCTTTGTGGGCTTTCCGTACCGCTTATATGACACCTATATGTTGTAGCCCTTATCGCCTTGTGTACGGAAAGGCGTGCCACCTCCCCATTGAGTTGGAGCATAAGGCTTATTGGGCCTTGAAATGGGCTAATTTTGATCTTAACAAAGCCGGTGATCATAAGAAAATCCAACTCAATGAACTTAATGAACTTAGGAATGAGGCTTATGAAAATTCATTAATCTACAAGGAGAAGACTAAGCTCATTCATGATTCCAAGATTAAAAACCGAGAGTTCCATGTTGGTGATCAAGTTTTACTTTTTAACTCTCGGTTGAAAATCTTTTCGGGTAAACTTAAGAGCCGTTGGTCCGGTCCATTCACCGTGGCCCAAGTTTTTCCTTATGGCACCATTGAGTTATCTCAACCAAATGGGCCTAACTTTAAGGTGAATGGCCAACGGGTTAAGTTGTACTATGGAGAGGACATCTCTCACGAGATGATTCCATCCCTCTCCACATTTCCCTTGAATTAATTCGGGAAATCGAGTCGAGCTAGAGACTCGTGATAAATAAATCAAGCATCGTATAACTAGGTTAGATTTTTACCTTTACCATCTTTTCCACCCTTTTTCACCTTCATCCATTTTCCACCAATAAGTGTAGGGGGAGCCAAGTAGGTTGTTTGTGTGTTGTGATGTGTGCAGGGACATGTGCTTTGATGATCCACTTTTGGTACTTTTGATGAGACCCGTGATCCCGTGTTCCCGTGTACCCGGTTCTATCAAAATTATTGTGATTCATACTTGTATATAAATAAAACGAATAAATGTAATCACTTTAGTTGTCCCTTCCTTAGCTCGATTTTAAACAACGTACTCAATGTCCTAAGTATAGGGGAGTTTATTCTCCCACATGCTTAAACATTGAGGACAATGTTTATATTAAGTGTAGGGGGACTTCTATCGAATTTTAGTGGGCTTTTCCATGAATTTGACCCCATTTAACCGGAAAATTCAAAAACATTTCAACGTTTTTCAAATTTTTGATCTTTTGGCCTAGTAGTATTTTTATTTATTTTCTTTCCTTTTGTTATCGCATCGTAATAATTTCCATTTCAAGAATAAAGTCAAAAATGAAATAAATAAATAATATGGTTTTAACAAGTTTAGATGTCTTTGATATATTAGGCCCGTCGTGAATATTTTGACTCAACCCGAGTTTACTTATCCAAGTTTACTCTAGCTAGTATCCTTAACCATATGGACCTTAATTGGTTTATTAGGCTAAGCATCCACGAGTCTCATTCCTTGAGATTTTAAATTGTGGAGAACGAGAGATGATAGAGTTAATTATAAGTTTGGTATTCTTTCATTAACTTATGTGAGTTAGTTATGAGCTTTTTCTCCCATCGCTTGTTAATAAATATATTTGCAATAAATAAGGTTGTACGATTTAAAAGGTTACTTAGCTTCTAGCACAAGATCGTTTAAAAGTTGCTCGGTATTAATTAGAGTTCATAGCCAAGGCATAACTTATTGAAGTGGGACGCGAAGATTGGCTTATCCAAAAAGGCCCTAACAAGGCATGAGGATACCCGAGTCCAAAAAGGCCCTCACAAGGCATGAGGATTCACTTTTTGCTAAAGATCCTAAGATGATGTGAACATCATTAATCCAAATCAATATGATGGATCAAGACACACGACGAGAATCAATTACTCCCCTAAAGATCATGGAGAAGTCTATCCAAAAAGACCCTAACTGTGGAAACCAATATTCGCGGATCGATTAAGCTTACTAGGATATGCATCTCATTCATATGATAAACATAGCAGAATTGAACAAGACACATGAACAAGGTGTTTACTTCCAATGATTACTTTATTCCAAACGATTACTTGCACTAAACGATTACAAGTAACCTCTAGGCGTGTATACATTAAATCCCACTCCTAGAACACGAAGACACTTTAGGTTTACATTGTGAATAATTGAATGATTAAACCTATGCAGGGTGTGTGTTTATATACTACACATAATCCTTTTTTACAAAAAATCTAATTACACTAGAAGTCCCTCCATCTTTTGCTAATAAGTCCTCCTTGTTGTATGAAAGGGCTCCATATTCTTGTAAATCTCGATAATTGCATATAAGTCCTTCTTGTTTCATTATTGTTGTATTGTCTCATCAAATTAATTCCCAACAATCTTCCCCTATTTGATGATGACAAAACCAATCTTCAAATCTTGATCTTTCACGAATGAAACAAGCTTCCCCTTAAAGTAAGATTAAGACTTCTTGTAAAACATATCACCACATAAAATTAAGTTGCATACCTTGATCTTTGACTCTTCTTCCCCTTTTTGTCACATCCAATAGGGGTCTTCTAAAGATAAACATCTAATAAACTCTTCCCTTTGAGTGGTGCATGTAAATGAATCACGAACCATGTAGACTCTAATTGTAGATTACGAATAAAGAAAAACGAATATATCCTATTTGTTGAAGAAGTGGAATCTCCCAAGCTTGTACCTTATATCTTGCACTATCCATGTGACGTCGAACTTATATAATGCAGGAAACTATAAGCAGACCTCGATCTCTTGTCAAAATCCTCATCCTTTGTGTGACACTGAGCACAATAATGTAACTCCTTCAAGTGATAGCAAGGTATCTAGTTGCTAGATATGACAAGTCTTCGTCACCATTCATGTAAGCACGAACAAGTTATCTCAAAAGATTAGATCCCAAACTTAGATCGATTTAGCTTTATGTATACGAGATTAGATCAAGTAATACACTTAGAGAAACCTTTGTATATGCTTATGAATCTAAGTGTTATGCGGAATTTAACACTTAAACAAGAACACACAATGATATAAACAAACTTTCACTTTGATTATCAATATCAAACTTGCTTACAATGAAAGTAGTTTACGAATGAAAACATATATCAAACATTAACCTAAAGGTCTTCTTTTATAGACATAAGAAGCCTTGCACAATAATCTACGTATCAGCTATTCTAGGTAAAGATAAATATAGAAAATACATTGTTGTTCCTATCTTTACTAGAACTATTCTAGAATACAATAAACGCGTAGAGTATATCTTCCTATCAGTGCTTGTCTTCAATGTGTCAACGCTTGACTTTATCTTGTCAACGCTTGAGCTGTCAGTGCTTGTTTTGTTCTTGTCAACGCTTGTTTTACTCTTGTCAGCGCTCAAGTGATCTGGCCTTAATTTATTCCCAACAATCCTCCCCTAAACTTGATATCCACTCTTATGATCAAGTTTCTGAATAAACATTAAGGACTAGGAGGAATCTTACAAACCTTCTCATATTGATAATGAATAAATCTAATCAAATCTTTTGCCACGTCACTTGAATAATCTATCTCCAGCTGAGTGTCCTTCATCTTCTCCAAAATAGCCTTGGATATGAAATACTGACCATCCACAAGTAGATACTGAGCAAACTTTGTAGAACTCAAATGGTAAACACCAGCAGGTGAATATAACCTCCATTGAAGACCACTGAGGTCATCTTCAAGATCCTTCCAAATTGCAGGATCCTCATCTTTTGGTCCACACATTCTTTTAAATGTGGTCCAAAGTTTTATTCCATTAGCTGAAGTTGGTGCTTCAGCCTCATACTTGGTCTCCAGCAACCTCCAAAGGTCCACCAAGTCTTCTCTATCACAACTTGCAAACAAAGATATGAGAGTGGTAAAAGTGTGTACCTCTTTGCCATATCTGCCAATCTTCCAAAACCCACATTCATCTTCTTCATAGCTCACAATTGGGTTCCTGGAATCTAATGGTAACACTTGCACCATATCTGAAGCTTCTAAAGGTGACAGCTTGAGGCTCTTTCTGATGACAGCTTCACTTGGATATAGTGGATCCATATCTTTGGGAAACTCAAATGAAATTCCCTTCTTCACTGGCATGGGAACAAACATAGCTTTCTTGAGTTCCATTTCTTCTGCAAGTTCTTCCTTTCTTTCATCTGAAAGAAGTCTGAGAGTGTTTGCTTCCTACACTCTCACCCAAATGGGATAAGCCCTGCTTTCTAACTCATCAAATGTCAAAGCCTTCAACTTCTGATAAGTCCATCCAACTCCATGACATCTGAGCAACATAAAGTATAGCTCCCTTCTATCCCTTTTCAACTCTGAGAGAATATTACTTGCCTTGTGTTTCAAAATTACCTGGAAATCCTTCTGAACTCTAAGAAGAATCTCCAAACCCCATATTTGATCTGAAATGGTCAAGTCTGGATTCTCCATACATCTTTCTTCCCAAGCATTGTACATTTGAACCACCTTTGGCATGTCAAAGTCAACCTGCAATTTCAACTCTCTCAGCTTCTCCTCAGCCAACTCATCACCATACTCAAGTCTTTCTGGTTCTATAATCATCACACTTAAGTCTGAGCTAGCTCCATCACTTCCTTCTTCTGAAGTCACAACAAATGGTGACCCCTTTTTATCTTGTTCCATAATTTGTGCAGCTAATCTTCTATCAAACTCAACTTGAGCTGCATCCTTTGGAACAATCTCTTCTACCATAATACCCTTACCCTTATCTGATGGTGCAATGGTTGGTAAGGTAGATGGTGATACCTGTGTAGAAACCTCCTTGATGATAAATGATGATTGGGATACATCACCTTCATGTACAGGTCTGTCAACGCCCAATTTTGTCCTATCAGCGCCCAAAATATTTCTGTCAGCGTCCAAATTCTCCTTGTCAACGCCCAAATATCCTCCCTCAGCGCCTTTTGTAACCTCTCTCAATATAGCTGTAAATGATAAATTCAAATTGGTAGGAGAGACTAAGGACGTATCAAAACCTATTTGTTTCTTCAAAGTTGTAAGGGTCTCAGCAACATCCATTGATTGACCATCATGACTGCCCTTATCACTCAGATTTATTGGATCTTCGTCCCCTTTGGAAGATTCCTCCATACCCCTCCTTGCACTAGCACTCTCCAAAAAAACAATCCTCTCCCTCAATTGCTTGAGTTCAAGGCCTTGTGAGCTGACAACTTGTACTAAGTCTGCATTTTGCTTTTGCAAGCTTATGCAGACTGCCGTCAATTCCATAAGAGTCATTGGTTCCAGTCTGCCCTCTTCTAAAATGGGGATTTGACCTCCCAAGTCAGATTCATTGGGCATGGATGAGGACTTAATGATGGTGGGACTTCCTTGGTCAGCATCTAAGCCAGAACAAATAGTCCCAGCCTCATCTAGGTCACCAGCCACACTTGTGGTGGTGGTTCTCTCTGCTACATGGCTAGGACCACCAGAGGAGAACACTCTAGTAGTCCTTTGGCGTTTCATCAACCTATATTCAGGGGGTGTGGAAAAATGAGTGGATGTGGGTTGGTTAAGGGGTGTTTGGGTTTGTGAAGGTTGTGTGTCAGCATTGGAAATAGGCACATCAACGCCAACATTTAATGTATCAGCGTTGAAGGATTCTGAGTCAATTTGCATGTGTTCAGGTGAAGGTAAAGGTTCAGGGATTGGTTCAAGTTGTGGTTGGGGGTCAATTTGTGGTTGGGGGTCTGGTTGGGGGTCTGGTTGGGGTTGTGCTGCTGCAATAACAGCAAGCATAGCTTGGGTTAAAGGTAGGTCACGATGGGGTGGTGAGTTCATCTTCATAAAATAGCTTTCTTTTGCTCAGGGATCTTATAAAAATCATTGTGATCCCTTGAGCAGTAACCTTGAACATCAAAAACCATTTGTAGAAAACGGGGATAAGCTAAAGTCATTTTGTTCCCCTTGTTTTTACACATGCCCTCAAAAATCATTTTAGAATAATTAAACTTTTGCCCTGTTGCAATGCACACAATAGCGCTTGCAATGGATATATTGATCTCATTGTGTGCAGTGCATTTGGGACTCAAACATTGAAGGAGGACATGTATGAGGTACTTCCAGGCTGGGGGAAATTCCTGCTTATGATACTTGTTTAGAGTACCTTCATCAGGAAAAGGATATCCCAAAGCCCTAAGCCCTTGTTCTATTTCATTTATGGGAAGGGTGGCTATACCATCAGCATCATCAAGATGCAAGGCTTGGCGTACCAAAGCCTCAGTAACCACCCAAGGTCTCCCATGAACATTAGAAGTCAATGTAGTCACTCTATTAACTGTGTAGGAACTGACAGTGTTCCAAAGATGTTTAATATGTGTGACTGGAATGAGTGGTGCATGAGAAAGAGCATACCTTAAAGGGGATGCGTTCAAATACGCCACCATTTGTGTGTATTGGGGAAACAGAGCATCATCAGCTTCAAGATACGCAATCATGTTGTGTTGTGATCTGAACCCCAATTCCAATTCTGATGGTTTAAACTTTGGTGCCATTGATAAAAGCTGTTAAATTTAAGTGAAGAAGATGAAGTTGATAAGAGAAAAATTGTGTTAGACAAGAATTGTAGATACCCTGTTTAAAATAGGAGCCAAATTTATAGGAGAAGAAAATGCATGTGATAGGCCCAAAAATAGGCAAGTATTCTCAAAAATCAATCATGAAAATATTGAAAAGTTATAAGTTTATCTCATGCATTAAATGTAAAGTAACAACTCCCAAAATTACGGCCTAAAAATATGTCAAAAAGTAACAACTGGGTAGGTCCCATTGAGTGTCAACGGTCAAAAATAACCTATCAACGCCCAACGGCTATAATCTTGTCAACGTTTGCCTATAGCCATGTCAGCGTCTAATTTGGTCACAACAACGCTTGGAAAATTCTTGTCAGCGTCCAAAAATAAAAATGTTTTAAAAATGAAAAAATGACCTTAACAAGTAATTTATCCTAGAGAAGATAACCAAAAGCTGATAATTATTATAGGGCGACAAGCACTGTCCAGTTATTCACACTTGCATAAGCAAGATAGACATAACAGTCCTCTAGTGTCCCTTGCTAACCAAAACTCTTAACAACCAAGTTATCTCATAAAATCCCTTGTTACTCCCAGGTAATTCCCATAACAAAATCATTCCCAAGTCTCCCAACAGACCACAACCAATTCTAGGCCAAAAATGTCTTGGCAGCATGCACAGTATATCAACTTTGCATGCTACAGTGCCTCATGATTTAGTAAAACTAACTCATACTCACTTGTGGACACAATCTAGAATTGTGATAAGAGTATCATATGGATACCCAAACATCCTAAAGGTTCCTAAAACCTCCCCTTAAACTATGATACAAAAGTTTGCTAAAATCATGCAGGAACATAAAAAATTTATGTCAAGATAGGAATGTAACATTCCAACCATCATCCATAAATAAAACTTGTCCAAATGCTTCTCCATTGATCCATAAGCAACTCTGTATCCAATGGTATACTGCTAACACCATCTGCACATTTAGAGTGAAAACCACAAAACTAACATTGTTGCTGACAACGCCCCGATAACACATGACAGCGTTGAGGGAAGCTTTGTCAGCGTTAGACAATTATATTGCTGACAACGTTAAAAAAACACTTATCAGTGTTCAAGCAACCTTTGTCAGTGTTAGAAAAATATAGTGGAAAATCTAAATCATCAATAAGACCAATAACAATGCATCATCCTGTACATACTTTTACAAAAAGACTCCAAAACACATATTATGTGAGATTGACCATTCCAATACTTGTTACCAAGTATTGAAATATCCCAGCATCAAAAGGTTTAGTTAGTAAATCTGACACATTTTCCTCAGTGTCAACCCTATCTGGTTGTATTAAACCTTTTTCAAAGCAATCTCTTATAAAATGGTGTCTAATTTCTATGTGTTTAGTTTTAGAATGATGTACATGATTCTTAATGATGCATAAAGTGCTGTTATTGTCAACAAATATCTTGGTATGCATGAAATTATACCCATAGTCCAACAGCTGGTTCTGAATCCACAACACTTGGCCACAACAAGCAGCTGTAGCCACATATTCAGCTTCAGTTGTAGAATTAGCCACCACTGTTTGTTTCTTGCATTGCCAAGATATCAACCTGCTCCCAAGAAACTGACATCCACCAGTTGTGTATTTCCTATCAAATTTATCACCTCCATAATCACTATCTGAATATGCAATCAGCTCCAATGGTGAATCCTTTGGGTACCATAAACCAAGACCAGGATAGCATCTTAGGTACCTAAAGATTCTATTCACAGCATAAAGGTGACATTCTTTGGGAGTCACTTGATGGTGTGTACAAGCACACACAGCAAACATGATGTCAGGTCTGGAGGCAGTAAGATACATCAAGGATCCAATCATAGATCTATAGTGCCTGACATCAACATCTTTCCCATCTCCAATCTTTCCCCAAGGGTGTTCTCTATCCATAGGAGTAGTAGCCCTCTTTTCATGTGGAGAAAAGCCAAACTTCTTCAAGATCTCAGCAACATATTTATCCTGGGAGATGAAGATACCATCTTCTTTCTGCTGAACTTGTAAACCAAGAAAGAAGTTCATCTCCCCCATAGCACTTATCTTGAATTTGTCTGTCATAAGCTTGGAGAAATCCTCACTCATCTTTGGATCAGTAGACCCAAAAATGATATCATCAACATAGACCTGCACAAGCAACACATCCTTGCCTTTCTTCTTTGTAATTAGTGTCTGATCTATGGGGCCTCTCTTGAATCCATTGTCCACCAAATAGGTAGACAAAGTACCATACCATGCTCTAGGGGCTTGATGAAGGCCATACATAGCCTTTTTGACTCTATACACTTTATCTGGATGCTCTAGATCCTCAAAACCAGGAGGTTGCATTACATATACTTCGTCAACAATGGTGCCATAGAGAAAGGTACTCTTGACATCTATTTGATAGACAGTGAAGCCCATGCAGGATACATAGGCTAGAAAAATCCTAATAGCTTCAATCCTTGCAACTGGTGCAAAGACCTCCTCATAGTCTATCCCCTCCTCTTGTGTATATCCCTGAGCCACTAACCTTGCCTTGTTTCTGACCACAATGCCTCTTTCATCTCTTTTGTTCCTTAGAACCCATCTTGTCCCTATAGGTCTGACATATCTGGGACAATCAACCAGCTCCCAAACATCCTGAATTGCAAATTGGTGAAGCTTATCCTGCATTGCTTCCACCCAACTTGGTTCTTTGAGAGCATCAAATATTTTCTTGGGTTCCTCTTGTGACAGAAAACAGGCAAACAAACATGCTTGCACAAGAGGGGTATCAACCTTCTTGTATATATTAGCAATAAACCCACCAAGACCTTGATGAGATCTTCTAGTCTGAACTGGAGTCATAACATCACCAATGATCTGGGAAGGGGGGTGATTCTTCATTGTGGAAGTGAGAACTCCTCCTTCAAAAAGTCTGGTGTCCTCAACCTCACGCTCCATGTTGCCAATATCTTCTTCATCAGACTCTCCTTCATCAACGTGAGGATGAACCTCTTCATATAAATTGGAAGGTTCACCTTGTTCAAAACTGGAAGAGAAAAGATGTTCAGTATTGTTGTCAACGCCTGAATCTTGTTTGTCAGCGCCTGGGCCAACAACGCTTGAAGTGTAGTTGTCAACGTCTGAACCATCAACGCCTGAATTGGTCTTGTCAGCGCTAGATTTGCCTTTGTCAGCGCCTGAAGGACCATGCATGTTTGTATCTGGTGGTACTTGGAAACCACCATTATCTTGTCCAGCAGCAGCAGCAGCAACAAAAGCATCTGTCCAAATGGGAATGGTAACATATTCTAGGATAGGAGATGTCTTTTCTGCTTGTGATCCAACCTTTTCATGAACCTGAGTACCTGAAACATCAACAACTTGTTCCTCCATAACATTTGAAGTTACCTTCACAATGTCTGGATTAGTGACAGGCATATAATTTAAAGTTCTAGATAAAGGTTCCAAGTCAAACAACCAATTAGGACCACTTTCAGGATCACTATGTTTATTCTCTAAAAACCTAACATGTACTCTTTCAAGTATATGTTTGTCCTCTTTAAGATAAACCCTATATCCCTTGCTCTGCACTGAATACCCCATGAAGTAACCCTCATCACCTTTTGCACTAAATTTCCCTAAGGCATCACTAGTGTCTAAAACTACTACATGACAACCAAAAGGTCTGAGAAAACCAATATTAGGTTTTCTACCCCAAAGTAACTCATAAGGTGTTTTGTTCTAAATTTTGTTAACCAATGCTCTATTTTGCACATAGCAAGCTGTATTAACAGCCTCAGCCCAAAAGGCTATAGGAAAGTGAGCATCAGCCAACATTGTTCTGGCTGCTTCAATTAGGGTTCTATTTTTCCTCTCAGCAACCCTATTTTGTTGTGGGGTTCTAGCAATACTAAATTGCCTAGTAATTCCTTTCCTGGCACAGAAATCATCTAGCTTCTTATTCCTAAATTCTCCACCATTATCACTCCTAAGCATTTTAACCTCATTGCCAGACCTCTTCTCAATCTGAGTTAAAAATCAATTAGAACATCAGTTGTGTCACTCTTCATAGCTAGAAAGAATGTCCAAGTAAACCTAGAAAAGTCATCTGTGATGACAAAGCAATATGACTTACCATTCAAACTTTCTATATTGGTTGGACCAAAGAGGTCCATGTGTAGCATATGAAGAGGTCTAGAACTAGTGTGCACCTGTTTGGACTTGAATGAGACCTTGTGCTGCTTTCCTTTAAGACATGCAACACAAGAGTGGTCATTGTGGAAGGCCTTCTCAGGCAAACCATCAAGTAAACCAAGTCTCACAAGTCTATTTATATTTTTAAAATATATGTGCCCTAGTCTCCTGTGCCACAAATTACTCTCATCTACTGAGGCCTTAGCATAAAAACAAGACATATTATTATTCATTTTAATCCCATTCAAATTCACATAATATATGTCCTTATGCCTAGGTGTTCTATACTCAATATATTTCTCATCAGGAATCTTAAAATCCTTGCTTAACACCAAACACTCAGTATCAGTAAAAAGAACTTTATTTTTGTTATCACAAACTTGTGATACACTAAACAGGTTGTAATCAAGTTCTTTTACCAGGAAGACGTTCTCAAAACGCGGATTCTTGGTGAGAAGGGTTCCTTTGCCTGTGATAGTACCATATCCGCCTCCAAAGTATACCTTATCACCATCCTTAATGGGAGTGAAGTTCGTCAAGTAGTCTTCCTTCCCTGTCATGTGCCTTGAGCATCCATTATCCCAATATCCATAATCATTGACCTGTCGTTGAATGCCCTGCACATAAAGAAAACAAATTAGTTTTCTTTGGGAACCCAAGTCTTAAAAGACTTGGATTCATCTGGTTGTTCAATAAGAACAGACTTAGTTCTCACAACAACCCCATTCTCATCCTTTTTAGGATGAAATACCCAGTTAACCCCAATAGGTTTTGTAATGACCTTTGAAATGTAATTAAATCTATTGCAAGTCATTGAAATCCTATTATCATTAGGGTTTTGATCTTTCTTGGGTCTCCATGTTAAGCTTGAAGAAGCTTTAGACCCCTTACCTTGTGGTTGCAAATATTTAGGTCTGGTCACGTTTCTGTCAGCGTTAGAAATTGTCCTGTCAACGCTGAAATTACCCTTGTCAGCGTTGAACCTAAGGTTTGCTACAGAAACCCATTGCCTATTTGACCAGGTGTTTGTCTTTTGAAATGGTCTTTGTCCATGAGTGTTAGACCTTCTAGTAAAGAATGGGGCAGGTCTAATCACTTGTGGACTTTGCTGCACACAAGGTTTGGGTCTGACAACGTTTGACTTCCTAACAACGTTGACTTTGTTCCTGTCAGCGCTGAAATTGTTCCTGTCAGCGCTGGCTTTGGGAGCATTGACACACTTGTATGCCAAGTGTGAGAAGCTACCACAAGTGTAACAAGCTTTTCTAGATACAACTTTAGGTCTAGAAGAGAAGAAGCCTGTTCCATGATTGCTAACTTGGCTCTTGGGAGACCTAGTATTCCTATACATCTCTACATATTTAATAGTAGGTCTTCTAACAGTGTTTGAGCCTAGGTCAACAGCTTTACCAGTGATTGGGTTAGTAACCTTAATGGGTGGTGACTCATTAGGACTTTCACATAGCAAGCCACCCTTGACAAATAAAGTAAGGTTAGCCTTCTTCCACTCATTCAGGTCAGTCAGTTTTTGTTGATACTTTTCAACTGGAGTGACAACTCTTGGTGGAGGAATGAATTCCTCCTCTTGGAGCTCTGGCAAACCAGTCCAAGATAGGTCCTTTTGTTGGACACCATAGAAGTCACCAGCTGGTGGTGGAACCAAAGAGTAATCATTCATCCCAATCCCAGTCATGTCCTTAGGATCCCTTTGTTTAGCCACACAGTCTCCTAGGGTTTGGGTGGCTCTATCAAATCTTTGAATTTTAAGGCCAACATTATCTTTATTCTTAATGGCCTCATCTAACTTAGCCTGTAATTCACCATTAACCCTTTCCATGATGTTTCTAATATCCATACTAGCATCCAACTCATGTTTTAAGATATTGATTTTATCTTTTAAGTCAAATTCCATTTTCTTGTATTCAGAAACGGTTTTCTCAGTTTCAGTAAGAGCTAGTTGGTAATTAGACAATTTACATCTTTCAGTACTCATATCATCTAATAATCTTAACACCTCTTTGTTAAGTCTTTCAGTATTTAACCTACAACCTTTGCTACAAAAAGCGTCATCATATACCTCATTAACATATGAAGAGGAGGAGTGTGCCATTAGAGCATATTCAACATGCTCTTCTTCTTCAATATCAACAACCAAAGCTTTATCCTCTTCAACATTCTTAGCCAGATAGCTCCAATCCCATCCCATACCATCAATTCCTTGAAATGCAACCATGGCTTTGGAATCCTGAGCTTTAACAACCTGACTTGAGGGTTTACCAGCATCAGATCTTCTAGGAGATCTGCATTCCCTCATGAAGTGCCCCATACGATGACAGTTGTAGCACTCAACTTTGGATTTATCAAATCCAGCTGTGTCTTTTGCATTGAAGGTCATCTTCTTCTTAAACCTTATGTTCTACCTATTTGCTCTTATACTAGCAAGAGCCATGTTCCACTTAATGTCCATCTCTTCCAAGTGCTCATCACTTATCTGCTCAAGGTCCTCATATGTAATCACTGAACCATTGGGCAAAGAAGCAATGTAAGCACAAACAGTATCCAAATTCAAACCAGCAGGTGTAACTCTTGGGGAGTCACTCTTGAATGTGTCAGCGTCTGAATAGGAGACGTTGATAGGACTTGTTCCAGCGCTGACATATGATGATCCAGTAACTGGATGCATGTAAGAGTCCTTCTGATTGAATTAACCTTCACTATGAGAGAAGAAGGCCATGTTACTGTTGGTAGACTTGCTTCCATGCTCTAAAAGAGTTTCATCTTCCAACAGCCTTAGTTTGTTGTAGATGTCATCAAACGAGGAGCTCTTGTAGGTATTGTTGGCAAGAATAGATCATGCCTCAATCTTCCATGCCTCACCAAGACTTTTAAGAAAGGTAGCATTAATGTCAACATCACCAACTTGTGTCCCCATGAAGGACAACTTGCTTGTAATGTCAAGCAGTCTGCTTCTCACACTACTCAGTTTCTCATTGGGTTGAGCTTTGAAGACAGCATAATCATGCATGAGTTGCTTTTTCTTTTCTTCCTTAGTGTCTGCTCACCATATGCAACTTCAAGAGCTGCCCAAAGATCCCTAGCAGAGTCATAGCCTCTATATTTATGCTGGTTTTCTTGTCCCAAAGAGACTTTCAGAATATTTAGGGCTTTCATGTCAACCCTTCTCTTTGCTATGTCATCAGCAGCCACAACTCTACCATCTCCAGGTTTTTCTCTCTTATCCTCTTCAGAACATCCAGCAACAGCTGTTCTTGCAGCAATGGCATTAAGAATCTTTTGAGCCTTATTGAATGTGTTTCCATATTCAATAATCTCCCAGAGTGTGTAGTCATAGATCCCCAGATATTGTTCAAAGTTGAACTTCCACAAGTCAAAGTTGGTTGCATCAAGCATGGGAATCTTGATGTTTGGTAAAGGTGAGGAAGAGGAGGTTATTGCTTCAGACATGATGTTGTTAGGGTTTCTGAGAAAATTAGGGTTTTGGTGATTTTTAGGGTTCTGGTGTTCTTTAAGATCAAAAGTTCCTCAACAAGCTCTGATACCACTTGTTGATCCAATATTCGCGGATCGATTAATAATGTTTGAAATTTTTACCCCAAAGTATCAAAGTTCGTTATAGTTCCGAATCTTTTCGAATTGAAAACCGGTCTTAAGTGCGACTCAATCGTCTTTTGGTGAATCAAGGGAATGGTTGGTTTGTTTGTTTTAATCTAATAACAAGTAATTAAAGTGTCGTTGAGTTAATGGAAGTTAAAATATTAATATTGAAATGACGAGTAAAATAATTCATATAAATGTAAAGGTGACAATGGAAAAATACTAACTCACTAAATAAAACTAACACTTTGAAAATTTTCAGAAAAATAAAAGGTATTATAAGAAAGTGATATCGAAGGAAACCAAAATAAGCCAAAAAGGGGGCCCGATCGGAATGTTTTCCGATCGGATGGTCGGAATATAGGAGGAAACAACCCAATCGGAATGCAGCTAAATGGGTACCAATCGGAATATAGGACAATTGGTTGGATCGGAATAAGCTCAAAAATGAAACCAATCGGAATGGGTAGTTAAGACTATAATCGGAATACGTGCAAATGCACCGATCGGAATAAGGTACAAGCCCTACCGTCGGAATACTGAAGATGGTGCCCTGTCGGAATATTCACCAATCGGAAAGGGGCTAACAACCCTTCCGAAAATAATGGAATTCAATTAAGAAGATGCACCGGTCGGAATATAGGGGCCAATCGGAAAGGGGATATAAATCCCTTTTCGAAATCTATGGAAAAAGAATAAGCTAGGAAATAAGCTAACTTTTACAAGCCAATTCCAAAACTTATAAATCCAAAATACTTAACCGAATCAAATAAGCACTTTAATCAACTTATCTAACTTGGAATCAAGCAACTTTTTAGATCAAACAATAAAAACTTAAACTTTTTATTAAAACTTTTTTAATAAGAAAAATAAGATGATCATAAAAATAAGCTAATAAGCACAAAAGTCTTAAAGCTTAATCAAATGAAATCTTATAAAATGATCAAAAGATTAACTTTTTAGCATGAAATCAATTAGAACAACACGGATCACATGATAATCACACCAAAATCAATCTTAAATCAAAGAAAAGTAGAATGAGATTAAGAGATAAAAGCTTAAAATGGAACTTTGATTAATGAAATAAGCAATACAAAAGTGTTTAATCTTGAAAGATTAAAAGAAAAAGATGAACTAGTGAGAGAAAGTTTAAGACTTTCTCTCTCTAAAAACTAAAAGTGAAAAATTTACTAAAAATCTAACCACCCTCCTAATGACTATTAGGAGGGTATTTATAGGGAAGGTGGAAGGAGTGCATGTGTTGCATCTTCTTTCTTGCTTTCTTCACGTTTTCTCGACTCGACTTTAATTCTTCGTCTTTGTCGTCTCGGGATTTGAACTTGTCTTTTAATTTTCTTCTTCTATTAGACTTAAGTTCTTCGACTTCGTTAAACTTCCGTCTTTTGACTTTTTCTTCGATAAATCTTCAGAATAGGTCTTGGACTTCCGTTCTTTTTGCACTCTTGATCTTTTGACTTCGTCTTTTCCCGTTTTCTTCAATAAAAGCCCGTGAAAGCCCGTGTTTTCTTCCTTTTTCATATTTTGGTCCTAAAACACAATAAAAACACAAACCAAGCATAATTCCGACTTTTACGACATAAATCACACATTTTGGTCTTGTTATTATTGGAAATAAGTGGTAAAAGGATATGTGTTTTCACACTTATTAAATCCCCTACACTTGACCATTGCAATGCCCTCATGCAATGCATTAATTTTAAAGCACGGTTTACATTTTCCATCATAAATAACCCACCTTGGCCTTTATTAAGTACTAAACATAAAAGATAGAAATAAGTAAAGAAATTAAAAACTTACATTGGGTTTTGGCGGCCGTGAACGTTTATCATCCTCAAGTTTCACGTTCCCCATACCAAGCTTAAAAACGAGATCATTGTTATTATAAGTTAGCAAACTATCACGAATTCAGGTGGGCCAATTATTCACCTAGACTCCCTTATTCCTAGGTGTATCTCTTTTATTTTATTTTTGTCTTGAATGATCACGAGGATGCATTGTTTGACTTATTTCGATAGTTATTTAGTCCAAAAATAAGGTGAACGATTTAATCAATAGTTAGCTAAAGGACCAAATCTTTTAAAACTGCTTCTCGGGATATCAGAAAGTTCATATCTTGGCATAACTTGGTTCGCGATTTGAGACCTTTCTCGGGCCGATATTTAGCAGCGACTTCATACTTCGAATCTTCGAGAGACGTTCTTGAAATTATGGTCTTCTCTTCATAATAGGAATTTCTTCACTTGAAGTTTTTGAGAGATTCTTCATCTTTAGACCACGACTTCTTCATTTTTCTCCAATCTTTATTTTGGACTTTGATATACAACGATCCGCCTCCTTTTAGGACTTGGATCTATTTATCCTCATACCTTGTTAGGGTCTTTTCGGATAGATTTCTCCATGACTTTTGGGGAGTTCTTGCTTTTCGTCGTGTGTCTCGATCCTTCATATTGATTTTCGATAAATGATTCTTCACATCACTTTTGGATCTTTAGCAACAAAATGTAGCCCTCATGCCTTGTTAGGGCCTTTTTGGACTCGCCAATCTTCGCGCCCCGCTTCATAAGTTATGCCTTGGCTATGAACTCTCGTCATTACCGAGCAACTTTTAAACGATCTGGGGCTAGAAGCTAAGTAACCTTTTAAATCGTACAACCTTATTTATTAGCAGATTAATTTATTAACAAGCGGAGGGAGAATAGGCTCATAATTAACTCACATAAATTCACAAAAGAATACCGAACTTATAATTGACTCTATCATCTCTCGTTCTCCACAATTTAAAATCTCAAGGAATGAGACTCGTGGATGCTTAGCCTATTAAATCAAAGTTTTGGGTTTTCGAGTCGCCTATAGGATCTTGCAAATTCTTCGACTTTTTCAAGTTTAGAAATCGCGTTTTAAAGTTCCCTTGATAAACGACTCTCTAGGATCAATTATAGGAACTTGCGAAAAGTTCTTGTTCTTAACCCGTGAGGGTTAAGACTTTCGCGTTTTATAGCTCCCTATATAAAAGCCTAGCAAAACTTGACTTAAACACGTTAAGGATACTAGCTAGAGTAAACTTAGGCAAGTAAACTCGGGTTGAGTCAAAATATTCACGACTAAGAAAAATCTAAAACCACTTTATTAAAAATTTGTTCTAGCAAAGGAAACATAACAAAGGCAAATACACTATACAACTAGGCCAAAATAGATTAAAAATTTTGAAAAATGTCGAAAAATCAAATTTTCCGGTTAAAATGAGGGCAAATTCATGGAAAAGATCACTTACTTCGATAGAAGTCCCCCCTACACTTGAGATAAACATTGTCCTCAATGTTTAAGCATGTGGGAGTAAACTCCCCTACACTTAGGACATTGTGCACTTTGTTTAAAGCTTGCTAAGGAAAGGACAACTAAAGTGAATTCAATGTGAACATATAGAATATGAAATATTGAATCACAAGAGTTTAGGATAGAACCGGGAAGATAGGAAACACGGTATCACGGTTCGTCAAGATGCTTGCTGAAGCTTAAATCCCTGCACAGCACAAGAAACAAGACAACAAACATATGCGGGGCTCCCCCTACACTTATTATGAAAGCAGTAAAGGATAGAACACGGGTTGCCTCCCGAGAAGCGCTTGTTTTTGGTCACCGAGTCATGAGCCTGACTCGACCCAATTTTAGGTCATGGGGAACGTGGTGAGGGATGGAATCATCCCCTGGGAGATGTCCTCACCAAAGTACAGCTTCAAACGCTGGCCATTCACCTTGAAATTGGGCCCATTCGGCTGAGAAAGCTCAATGGTCCCATATGGAAAGACTTTGGCGATGGTGAATGGACCAGTCCAGCGGCTTTTCAACTTGCCAGAGAAGATCTTCAACTGAGAGTTAAAGAGTAGAACTTGATCTCCAACGTGGAACTCTCGGTTCTTGATTTTAGCATCGTGGATCATCTTCGTCTTCTCCTTGTAGATCAGCGAGTTCTCATAAGCTTCATTCCTCAGTTCATTTAGCTCGTTGAGTTGAACCTTGCGATGATCACCAGCTTTGATGATGTCAAAGTTAGCCCACTTCAAGGCCCAGTGCGCCTTATGTTCCAGCTCGATGGGTAGGTGGCAGGCTTTCCCGTACACAAGACGATAAGGCGTACATCCGATCGGGGTCTTGTAAGCAGTACGGAAAGCCCACAAAGCATCATCTAACTTATCGGCCCACGCGGCGCGATGCTCTCCCATAGTACGCTCCAGAATTCTCTTCAAGCCACGATTGGAAATTTCGGCTTGCCCATTGGTTTGGGGATGATAGGCGGTGGAAAGACGGTGATTGACACCATACTTTGCCATGACTCGTGCAAATTGATCGTTGCAAAAATGAGTCCCGCGGTCACTGATGATAGCACGAGGAACGCCAAATCGAGCGAAAAGCTGCTTCAAAAAGTTCACAACCACCCTCGCATCATTCGTAGGAAGAGCCTTAGCTTCAACCCATTTAGAGACGTAGTCGACGGCGACGAGGATGTACTTGTTCCCTTTGGATGATGGAAATGGCCCCATAAAGTCGATGCCCCATACATCAAAGATTTCACATTCCTGTATGAAATTTTGAGGCATCTCATCCTTATGTGTGATCTTGCCTTGACGTTGGCAAGCATCACAATGCTTAACCATTTCGTGAGCGTCACGATAAATGGTGGGCCAATAGAATCCAGAATCAAACACTTTCTTAGCGGTGTAGTTGGGACCAAAGTGACCACCGGTGGGTCCTTTGTGGCAAGCTTGGAGGATGTCAAAAGCTGGCGGTCCGTCAACACATCGACGAATAATCAGATCAGCACACTGTTTGAATAGATAAGGGTCATCCCAAAAGTAAGTCTTAACATCGTTCAAGAACTTCTTCTTTTGTTGGGATGTTAACCCTTGGATGAGAATACCACCCGCTAAGTAGTTTGCGATGTCTGCAAACCACGGGGTGCCATCAAGATTGAGATTTATAGACATTCGAGTCTCCAGGGGGAAAGAGTCATTGATCTCTTTGTTCGGATGATCCCCCTGATATGGATCCTCTAGTCGACTCAGATGATCCGCGGCCAGGTTTTCGGCTCCCTTCTTGTCACGAATTTCAATGTTGAATTCTTGAAGGAGTAAAACCCAGCGAAGAAGTCTTGGCTTAGAATCGTTCTTTTTCATCAAGTACTTCAACGCGGAATGGTCCGTGTATACGATGGTGGTGGATAGAACAAGATAGGGGCGAAATTTCTCAAAAGCATAGACAACAGCTAAAAGCTCTTTTTCGGTTGTCGTATAATGCAATTGAGCCCCCGCCATTGTTTTGCTAGCGTAGTGGATTGGTTGGAAGTGTTTATTCACTCTTTGGCCCAAAACCGCACCAATAGCAAAGTCGCTAGCATCGCACATCAATTCAAAAGGCAGCTCCCAATTAGGGGTAACCAAGACCGGTGCCTTAGTTAGCTTATCCTTAAGAAGATTGAAGGCTTCGAGACACTCTTTAGAAAAGATAAAGGGAGTATCTTTTTCCAAGAGGTGAGTCATCGGGCGAGCGATTTTAGAGAAATCCTGAATGAATCTACGATAGAAGCCCGCATGACCCAGAAAGCTTCTCACACCCTTCACGGTTGAAGGTGGAGGTAATTTGGCTATGACATCCACTTTAGCACGGTCGACTTCAAGACCGGCTTTAGAGATTTTGTGTCCTAGCACAATGCCTTCTTTTACCATAAAATGGCATTTTTCCCAATTTAGAACAAGGCGAGTGTCTTCGCACCGCTTAAGCATACGTTCCAAATTGGCAAGGCAAGCAGAGAAGGAATCCCCGAAGACCGAGAAATCATCCATGAAGACTTCCATGGTTTGCTCAACCATGTCATGGAAGATAGCCAACATGCACCTTTGGAAAGTCCCGGGGGCATTGCATAAGCCAAAAGGCATTCTTTTATAAGCAAATGTGCCGTAGGGACAAGTGAATGTTGTCTTCTCTTGATCTTGGGGATCGATGGGTATTTGAAAATAACCCGAGAAACCATCCAGAAAGCAGTAATATTCATTACCCGCTAGACGTTCAAGCATTTGGTCCATAAAAGGTAGAGGGAAATGATCCTTTCTCGTGGCATCATTGAGTTTGCGGTAGTCTATACAAACTCTCCACCCAGTAACGAGACGGGTAGGAATTAACTCGTTGTTTGTATTGGGCACAACGGTGATTCCGCCTTTCTTAGGCACACAATGGACTGGACTAACCCACGGTGAATCCGAAATAGGTTAAATCATACCCGCATCAAGAAGTTTGATAACCTCTTTTTTGATGACTTCATGGATTTTAGGATTCACCCTTCGTTGACTTTGAATGGTGGGCTTAAAGTCGTCCTCCATGAGAATTTTATGTGTGCAAAAGTGAGGATCAATTCCACGGATGTCGGAGATTTTCCAAGCGATGGCACGTTTATGCTTCTTCAACACAGCGACAAGGCGTTTTTTCTCGTCTTCTTTCAGATCCTTTGCGATGATGACCGGTAGCTTCTCGTCGTCTTCCAGGAAAACGTACTCAAGATGAGGAGGTAGGTCCTTAAGCTCAAGAGTAGGAGGATCCTCAATAGATGGTGAAACTAACGATGGATCATCATTAGTCACCTCTTTAGGAGCAGGAGGAGAGAATGGGTCCTCATTGAGAAGTCTCTCAATAGTACGAATATCTTCATCCCAATTGGTGGACAAATTATCATACTTAATATTGAGAGGACCCAAGCTAGCTTCGAAATCATCCAAGTCACTTTCTCCAAAAGGAGTCAATGCTGGAGCAATTGAGGCAACGGTCTCAACATTGGGTAGAGGAGAAAGAGTACTTTTGCAAGCATCATGAAAATGTTCTTCACAAGCCTCATCGAGAACATCAATAGCATTAACGCTCTCATACGAATAAGGTTGCTTAGAAATCTTACCCATGTTGAAGACAATTTTATCGTCACCAACTCTCATGATTATTTCGCCTGCGGCTACATCAATGAGAGTGCGACCGGTCCTCAGGAAGGGACGTCCAACGATTAATGGAACACGAGGATCCATCTCGTAGTCAACGACGACAAAATTCGCCGGGAAGGTGAATTTGTCAACGCCAACAAAGACATCTTCGGCTATCCCCACTGGATAAGCAACCGTACGGTTGGCTAATTCCAAAGTCATTTTGGTGGGGACTAGCTCAGGGAGAGATAATTGCTTCCAAACACTTAAAGGCATTAAGTTTATACTGGCACCTAGATCGGCTAGGGCCATGCAATTCTCTACTCCCGGGAAGTTGCAAGGAATCAAGAAGCGACCCGGATCACCAAGTTTGGTGGGCAATTTCCTTAAAAGCACTGCGGAGCAGTTCTCATTAAGTTGGGTCTGAGCAATGTCAAGAAGCTTTTCTTTATCACTTAGAAGATCTTTAAACATCTTAGCATATTTGGGCATGTGAGCGAGAGCCTCGGCAAAGGAGATGTTAAAATTCAGTTGTTTAAACATTTTAAGAAAGTTTGAAACTTGAATGTCATCCTTGCTCTTTTGCTTCTCTTTCCTCAACCTTGAAGGATAAGGTATATTGGATGAAGAAGAAGGCTTTAAGGGAATAGGATCACTCACAACCACGGGTGGTGGGGAAATGGGGATAGAAGGTGAAGGAGGTGGGGAAAGTTGCTCTTTTTCCTTGTTCACAATCACCGGTGGAGGTGTAGGAAGCTCGGGTTCCATATAACCTTTTCCACTTCGAGTGGTGATTGCTTTCATCTCCCCCCTTGGATTCGCAACGGTATTACTCGGAAGAGTACCCGAAGAAGAGGGTTGATTACTTTGGATGAGCGAACCAATCATATCACGAAGGTGAAGAGCTTGATTGTTGAAAGAGTTTTGCATGTTGGCATTAATATCATTGCTGTGTTTGGCCATATCATTCCTTAGCTCGGCTCGAATATCACTCCCTTGTTTCACCATGTCATTCTTCAAGTTGACAAATTGACTCTGAAGATTCGTCACCATCTCACGATTAGTCTTCATGAACGTCTCGACGTCTTGGTTTACGGCCATCGGTTGATTGAGAGGTGGAGCTTGGTAAGCTTGAGAATTTCCTTGAGTTGGGTATGGGTTTCTTTGGGATTGATATTGGTTTTGAGCACGAGGTTGGGATGGGTTGTTTCGGTTGTAGCTTTGTTGTTGGTTTTGGTTTGCAGGAGGGAAACCAAGAGGAGCAAGATAATTGTTGGAACGATAACTTAGCAAGCCACGGTCTCCTTGAGGGCGAGCTTGATAGCCTCCCGTAGGATAAGTACCATATGCTGCGTTAACGTCTTCAGAATAATTGCCGTGAGTAGAAGGACACTCATTGTAGGAATGAGGACCACCACATGTGTCACAAGAAATAACAACGGCTTTAGCTTGTTGAGTTTGGTTAGAAGTCAAAATTTGGAGACTTTTGTTAATATCAAGAATAGCACGTTCCGAAATAGACGAGTTGGTGTTGGAAGAAGTAGACGAAACATTGACTCTCTGATTAGATCTTGAGGATGCGGAAGAATCCCAATTCTTGTGGTGAGTAGTCATGTTTTCAATCAACTCTCGACACTCCTCCGGTCTCCTTTTCATAAAAGTACCACCGGCGGCGGCATTGATCGTGTCACGATCACGAAAGGTGAGACCATTATAGAAGGTGTCAATGAGAGTGACGGGGAGCATATTGTGATTAGGACAGCGGTCGATCAAATCATTGTAACGTTCCCAAGCATCAAAAAGCGATTCATCATTCTCTTGCATAAATCCACTGATTTGGTTACGAAGGCTAGTGACCATGGATGGGGGAAAGTAGCGCGATAAAAAGCGTTGAGTCATGTCGTTCCACGTATGAATAGAATTCTTAGGAAGACGGTCAAACCATTTCTCGGCATGGTGAGAAAGTGAGTGTGGAAAAAGTTGAAGGCGAAGGTCATCCATAGAAATACCGGGGCATTTCATGCTTTGGGTAATGGTAATGAATTTGTCGAGGTGTTTGTTGGCATCATCATCCGGAATTCCACGAAATGGGTTCGTTTGCACTTGTTGTATCATGTGATGCTTCAACGAAAACTCCTGAGCCGTGACGTGCATTGGCGCAATCGGGCCTCCTCGTCCATTCATAGTGGGTTGGCACAATTCCTCCATGGTTCGTAAATCAGGTAGAAGGACATTGTTGTTGTTGTTATTGTTGTGGTTGTTATTCAAATTATTTTGAGGTGGGCGATTATTGTTGTTGTTAACACCAGCCATATCTAAATCTTCACGATTCTCGGGCTCAGAATAGTTTGTAGATCTAGTACGCATGCACCTGCAGAAGAAAAATATACACAAGGAATATCTATATAATCCTTTTGGTTTTTATAGGTTTTTTTAATGTTTTTGTATTTTTGAATAGTTTTATATTTTTTTGTGGATTTTTGGAAATTTTTATAGCAATGAAAATAACGTTCAAAGAACGGATCCCAAAAGTCAATGCGTCTCTCACTAGAAACCGTTTATCTTAACGAAAAGAGCCGGCAGCGGCGCCATTTTAATGTTTGAAATTTTTACCCCAAAGTATCAAAGTTCGTTATAGTTCCGAATCTTTTCGAATTGAAAACCGGTCTTAAGTGCGACTCAATCGTCTTTTGGTGAATCAAGGGAATGGTTGGTTTGTTTGTTTTAATCTAATAACAAGTAATTAAAGTGTCGTTGAGTTAATGGAAGTTAAAATATTAATATTGAAATGACGAGTAAAATAATTCATATAAATGTAAAGGTGACAATGGAAAAATACTAACTCACTAAATAAAACTAACACTTTGAAAATTTTCAGAAAAATAAAAGGTATTATAAGAAAGTGATATCGAAGGAAACCAAAATAAGCCAAAAAGGGGGCCCGATCGGAATGTTTTCCGATCGGATGGTCGGAATATAGGAGGAAACAACCCAATCGGAATGCAGCTAAATGGGTACCAATCGGAATATAGGACAATTGGTTGGATCGGAATAAGCTCAAAAATGAAACCAATCGGAATGGGGAGTTAAGACTATAATCGGAATACGTGCAAATGCACCGATCGGAATAAGGGACAAGCCCTACCGTCGGAATACTGAAGATGGTGCCCTGTCGGAATATTCACCAATCGGAAAGGGGCTAACAACCCTTCCGAAAATAATGGAATTCAGTTAAGAAGATGCACCGGTCGGAATATAGGGGCCAATCGGAAAGGGGATATAAATCCCTTTTCGAAATCTATGGAAAAAGAATAAGCTAGGAAATAAGCTAACTTTTACAAGCCAATTCCAAAACTTATAAATCCAAAATACTTAACCGAATCAAATAAGCACTTTAATCAACTTATCTAACTTGGAATCAAGCAACTTTTTAGATCAAACAATAAAAACTTAAACTTTTTATTAAAACTTTTTTAATAAGAAAAATAAGATGATCATAAAAATAAGCTAATAAGCACAAAAGTCTTAAAGCTTAATCAAATGAAATCTTATAAAATGATCAAAAGATTAACTTTTTAGCATGAAATCAATTAGAACAACACGGATCACATGATAATCACACCAAAATCAATCTTAAATCAAAGAAAAGTAGAATGAGATTAAGAGATAAAAGCTTAAAATGGAACTTTGATTAATGAAATAAGCAATACAAAAGTGTTTAATCTTGAAAGATTAAAAGAAAAAGATGAACTAGTGAGAGAAAGTTTAAGACTTTCTCTCTCTAAAAACTAAAAGAGAAAAATTTACTAAAAATCTAACCACCCTCCTAATGACTATTAGGAGGGTATTTATAGGGAAGGTGGAAGGAGTGCATGTGTTGCATCTTCTTTCTTGCTTTCTTCACGTTTTCTCGACTCGACTTTAATTCTTCGTCTTTGTCGTCTCGGGATTTGAACTTGTCTTTTAATTTTCTTCTTCTATTAGACTTAAGTTCTTCGACTTCGTTAAACTTCCGTCTTTTGACTTTTTCTTCGATAAATCTTCAGAATAGGTCTTGGACTTCCGTTCTTTTTGCACTCTTGATCTTTTGACTTCGTCTTTTCCCGTTTTCTTCAATAAAAGCCCGTGAAAGCCCGTGTTTTCTTCCTTTTTCATATTTTGGTCCTAAAACACAATAAAAACACAAACCAAGCATAATTCCGACTTTTACGACATAAATCACACGTTTTGGTCTTGTTATTATTGGAAATAAGTGGTAAAAGGATAAGTGTTTTCACACTTATTAATTAAGCTTACTAGGATATGCATCTCATTCATATGATAAACATAGCGGAATTGAACAAGACACATGAACAAGGTGTTTACTTCCAACGATTACTTTATTCCAAACGATTACTTGCACTAAACGATTACAAGTAACCTCTAGGCGTGTATACATTGAATCCCACGCCTAGAACACGAAGACACTTTAGGTTTACATTGTGAATAATTGAATGATTAAACCTATGCAGGGTGTGTGTTTATATACTACACATAACCCTTTTTACAAAAAATCTAATTACACTAGAAGTCCCTCCATCTTTTGCTAATAAGTCCTCCTTGTTGTATGAAAGGGCTCCATATTCTTGTAAATCTCGATAATTGCATATAAGTCCTTCTTGTTTCATTATTGTTGTATTGTCTCATCAAACTAATTCCCAACACTAACAAGGTATGAGGATAAATAGATCCAAGTCCGAAAAGGAGGCGGATCGTTGTATATCAAAATCCAAAATAAAGAAGAGGATAAATGAAGAAGTCGTGGTCAACGTTTGAAGCATCTTTCACTCCTTATGAAGATGTATACCAAAATGAAGAGAAGACCATAATTTCAAGATCGTCTCTCAAGATTTGAAGTTTGAAGTACAAGCCAAATATCGGTCCGAGAAAGGTCTCAAATCGTGAAACGAGTTATGCCAAGATATGAACTTTTTGAGGTTTCGAGAAGCAGTTTTAAAAGATTTTGTCCTTTAGCTAACTATTGATTAAATCGTCCCACTTTATTTTCGGCCTTAATAAATTATTGAAATAAGTCAAAAATGCATCCTCGTGATCATTCAAGACAAAAATAAAATACAAGAGATACACCGTAGGAATAAGGGGGTCTAAGTGATTAACTAAACCACATGAGTAAGTGTTAGTTGTGCTAACTTGTAATAACAATGATCTCGTTTTTAAGCTTGGTATGGGGAACGTGAAACTTGAGGGTGATTAATATTCATAACACCAAAGCCCTAATCTAAGTCTTAGATTTCTTTATAAGTTTCTTCCATCGAATAATTTCCAAGTTAATAAATGATTATAACTTTTGTCTCTTTCTTAAGTTTTATCTTTTCGTCGTAGTAGTAGTAAGTGATAGTAATAAAGGCCGAGATGGATTGATTATGAGAAAAATGTAATGCTTTAAAACTATGCATTACATGGGGTCATTGCAATGGTCAAGTGTAGGGGATTTAATAAGTGTGTAAACACTTATCCTTTTGCCACTAAAATCAAGTTAAAACAAGACCTAATCATGTGTTTTATATCATAAATGTCGGAATTACGCGTGGTTTTGTGTTTTGTGTGTTAAATAGGTACAAATGATCAAAATAAGAGAAAACACGGGATCTCACGGTCAAATGTCGAAGAAAAGTCAAGAAAGAGTCGAAGACAAGATCAAAAGACCAAAAGTGTGCCAAGATCACGAAAACCGGCTAAACCGACACGAGCTTAAAGAAAAAGATCATGAAAGCCGAAATCGATCTCGTTTTAGTGGATAAATTTTTTTGAAGTTATTGGGCCAAGTGGGTCCCACATTCGGGTAAATGGGCCCAAAAGCCCATTTGTGGATTAACTTTTACTTATACTTGAATAAAAGCCCAAAAATGGCCCAATCCATTTTCAAAAAGGAATATATAAGGCGGATGGATTAAAGGGTGCATTGGGCCAAAGCAAAAGCCTAAAGTCAATAATTACAGATGGAAGGAGAGTGTTTTTCATATGGGCTAAAAGCCCATTCGCATATGTAAATGGGACGATTTATGTGTATCACTTATTCTCCTGGTCAAGCAAGTCCAATCAACAAAATCCTTTACCCTCACACGTTTTATTTAAAACGTAACTCCTCAACCCTACACTTAACACCATACACGTGTACTCTCAACTTTTCCCAACACAAATAAAAACGAAAAATTACCCCCACTATCTCTCATATTTCGATACAAACAAGAAAGAAAACCCATACCTTCCTCTCCCATTTTTACAGCCAAACTCACAAACCCTAATTTTATCATCTCAAAAAATTACACAAAAGATATTAGGGCTTTTTGTTTAAGTTTGTAATTCACACACTTGGGAAATAAATCCCCCCTTTAATTCGGATCAAGCACCAAGGAGTGGTCCTATCCAACGTGGCTTAATACTTGATTTTGATTGGTGGGAACACCTCACCAAAAACAATCCCACCAATAATCATGCACCATGTTGGCAATCCGTGACTCATGGGCGAATTTCCACTACAAGAATCAATCTCATCCGTTGGATCAAGCAAAGAAAAGAAGAGAAGAATTTAAGGGCTAGGATTGCAAGCCGTGGGAACCAAAGTTTGAGGGTTTTCCTATAAAAACCCCCATTTCTCACAAATGTAATTGTGCCTTTCTTTATTTTTAATTTTCAGAAAATTAGGTTTTAGGATTTAAATTTGTAATTTTAATTTTCAGTATTGTACTCTTCTATTTAATTAATGAAAAGCAGTTTATTTAAATTAATTTTCATCTCATTTTAATTCTTGCAAGTGTGGTATAATTTATCTATAATCTGTTTCAATTTTTTATATTACTGTTCGTTAATTAATATTGTTATGATATAAAAAAAATAAAAATAAAAAAAAAAAAGAGATAAAGAAAGTGTAAAGAATTTTCCCCTACTGGGAAAATACAAAAAAAAGGGTGACTGTCAGTTTGGAATCTTTTTGGTTCGAAGATTTTGGATCGAGAATTGGTTTCGAGCCGTTGATAATTTGAGGTGGTGTTTGGTGTTGCTTCGGTTCACAAGTACGCTCAGCGCGTTACTTCGACCCAACGGTTTCGTCAAAAGGTTCTTATCTCTTTTAACCTTGTTAAGTTTTAGAATTATTTTAGTTATTTGTTAGGTGTTTGAATCTGCTTAATTTGTCTTTTCGTTGTTTATGCTTAATTTTTGATTATCGTTCTAAATTGCTTAGTCTAATTTGTTTAAGTTTTAAATTGTTTGATTTGGAGTATTCGGATCTGCTTGTTTTTAGTTTGTTTGGTTTTGAACGTTTGTTTGGATTAACTTAGTTTAAAATCTGCTTATTCAAGTCTTATCTGTTATGTTTTAGAATTCTTATAGTATTTGTTTAAAATTCAGTTAAGATATAATTTTTTTTGGATATTGCTAGTTTTTGATTGAGTTTTTAGTTTTAGTGCTTATTTAGATATACCTTATTGCTTTTTTAGATATAGCTTATTGATTTATCTGTTTAGTTGTGAGGGGTATTTGGCTTATTCGGGTTTTTTTTGTTTGCTATTCTGATTTAGCTGATTATTTGTGTTGATATTGTTCTAACAGACCCAATTGGTCTGTGGATTTAATTGTTTGCTCAATTCCAAAAAGATAAAAAATAATAGCTAAAAGTTTGTGCAGTCCTGGGGATCGAACCCAGGACCCCTCGTTCCCCAATCCAACGCCATAACCAGTAGTCTAGCACCCTTTCTTGTGTACTCGTTTGCACTTTTTAATTAATATAGGATAATATATGTTTGGCAGTTAATTATAGTTTAAATTAAAATTAGTTTAATTCAAGTTTAGTTTTCTTTAAATTAATTAAAAAGTTTTATTTTCTTTTATAACAGTTTTTATAAATATAAAAAAGACAAAAAATATTTTATTTACTTTTATAATTTTTGAATTACTTTTCATTTTATTTTGTTTATTTAAATATAGTTTTTATTTACATTGTTTTAAAATTAGTTAAATTAATCTAGTTTTTTATAAAATTAAGTTTTAAATAAAATTCTTTTTATATATAATTTTCAAAATAGTTTTATTAGATTAAATTAGATTTAAATTTTAAATTGGCAGGTAATTTTTAAATAGTTTTCTTTTTATTGTTAATTATCTTAGTTTAAATTACCCAAAAAAATAGATTGTACCAAAAACAAAGTTTAGTCGAAACATTAATTGGCAATAAAATTAGAGTCGAATCGAGGAAAAACGAACATTAATTGCTTAAATTTGGATTAACAAAAATCCTAGTTTCAAAAGGTTTCTACGAAAAGATTCTACGAAAGGTTTTTTGCGAAGGTCTGTTTCTACGAAAGGAATTTCTACGAAAGCTCATTTTCTACGAAAGTTCTTTTCTACGAAAGCTTTCTTTGTTTCAACGAAAGGATTTTTATTTTTGCGAAAGACAATTTTTAGAGGATTTCAACATCTTTCTTCGACAACAACAATCACAACTCGTCTACTTAAGATCCTTTTTCACTTCAACAATATCAAAATGGATTCTACTCAAGAGTATCGTGTCACAAACAACAACATCATGGTGGTGGGTAACAAAGAAAGACCACCAATTCTTGTGACGGGTCCCTATGCACAATGGCAATCACAATTCCTTCGATATCTTGACACCAATCCCAATGGTGATGTTCTTCGACGTTGCATCAAAGAAGGACCGTATACTCCCACTACAATAACCATTCCTGCAATTCCAGCAACCGACTCGATGACTGGTTCCGATGAGAAAACAATTGAGGAAACATATGAGAATACTTCGAAAGAGAAAAGTGTTTGGATTGATGCAGAGAAAGAAGTAATCTATTTGATTCTAAATGGGATTGGGGATGATATTTACTCAACGGTTGATGCATGTTCTACTGCTAAAGAGATGTGGTTTGCCATTGAACGTTTGCAACAAGGTGAATCACTTAACAAGCAAGATGTCAAAACTAACTTGTTCTGGAACTTTGGTAAGTTTACTTCATTGGATGGGGAAACAATTGATTCATATTACTCAAGGTTCTACAAGATGATGAATGACATGACAAGAAACAATTTGCAAGTCTCCACCATGCAAGTCAATGTGAAATTTCTATAGCAACTTCAACCAGAGTGGACACAATTTGTAACTTTGGTGAAACAACAAAGTAAGTTAGACAAGGTCAACTATCACACGCTCTTTGACATTTTGAAACAAATTCAGAATGAGGCAAATGAACTTCGAGCTGAAAGGATAGCAAAGACTGATAATCCACTTGCTTTGGTGTCTATCACTCAACACACTCAAGATCATCGCTCTCGTGCTCCAAAGTCATACTCCGCTAGATCCTCATCACCAATATACTCCACCACATCCTCTTCACCAAGATACTCCACTTCATCTAAGTATTCAGCTCCTATAAGATCACGAGACAAAGAACCAAGAGCACCATCACCATCACCTGAGCCATCATCTGAAGTGGACGGTGATGAAGAACTAGCTCAGAAGGATAGGGAGATGAAGCAACAAATTGCTTTCATTATGAAGACCTACAAGAAAATCTTCAAACCCACCAACAACAATCTTCGAACATCATCAAATACAAGGAATCAATATGTTGAGACTCCTCGAAGGTATGAAACACGTCAATGTGATGAAAGTACTCTAAGGTATGATCGACTTAATCCAACACATGTTGAGGGTTCTGTACGGTATGATCGACAAACTGCTAAGTATGATGCTCAGAGGATTGCTACTGCTGTTAGGAATAGGGACATTGTTGGTACTCAAGTGGTTCAGCAAAGTGGGATTCAATGCTTTAATTGTCAAGGTTATGGGCATATGGCAAAGGAATGAAGAAAGCCGAAACGAGTTAGGGACTCTGGTTATCATAAGGAAAAGATGCTGCTTTGAAAGAAGATGGAAGCTGGGGTTAAATTATCGGCTGAGGAAGGAGCCATGCTTGATGACACTGATGATGAAGCTTCCGATCAAGAACTTGAAGCACATTACTCGTACATGGCAAACGTTGAAGAAGTTCTCAACGTCACTAAAGATGACAATGGTCCTATCTTTGATACTGAGCCAATCGATAAGGTACACACTGAAGAGGAATATAATGTATTTGGTAGTATTCATGAGCATTGTGAGCTACCTCAAGACATTAATGACACATGTATGATGGAAACGGTTGATAGCAATACCACACCCGATTCATCAGACATGTGCAATAATGAGTCTGAGGATGATCAACATGCAAATGAGTATGATGAGGACGAGGAGCGTATTGCGCTTGCTAACTTAATTGCTTCTTTACAAATAGATGTCAACAAAACTAGAAAGAGTCAAAAGCAATTAAAGAAGGCAAACGTTACGCTCACTCAAAATTTTGAAGAATGCAAAGCTGCTCTAATTAAATCTAGTAAGACCATTGATAGCTATAGAGCTCAGCTACTTCAAAGGACTAATGAGATTAAGGGGTACAAAGGGTGTTTAGTTAATGTTAAGAAGGACGATATTCAACAGAAATATAACGAAACTCTTAAGCTTCTAGAACAATAGAAACGTAATTAGAACACCTCTTTGAGTACTGGACGTCACAAATCGTATCTTGCTACCACTAAAGTTAATGAGCTAACTCAACTAAATGGTTTTCTTCCAGAGGATAAAACTAAACTTGTTAATGAAAAGAAAGCTGTGGTTGAAAAGATGGAAAAGGATTTCAAAACTAAACAAGCGAATGACATCGACAAAATGGTGGAACTTGAAACTCAAATTGATTTTTACAATAAAATTGTTTACAAAACTAATCAATCAATTCAAACAATGAGAATGTTGGCACCTCGTTCGTTCTTCAAGGATAGACCTAGTTTTGCAAATCCTAAGTACCTTGAGCAAGCTCAATCTGAGAATCAGCACTTATATCTTGATGAGTCCCAATGGACCGATCTTGATTGTCTTGTTGTTAGGCCCGATAGTGAAGATACAAACGATTTGGAAGAAGAGAGTAGACCAAAAGTTAATAAAGAATTCGTTAAACCATATAGTTATGCTTATGAAAACAGTCTTTATGGTCTCTTCAAAACACAAACATAGAAAAATCGTGAGCAAATATTTTTCGAATGTGAACAAATAAGAATTAAATGGAGACAAGCTTTTGCTACTAAGAAAACTAATGTTTCAAAATTTATTGAATACTTGTCATTTAAAGCTTCTATAAGCAAGAGTAAGCAAGCACTTAGTTTTCTCAAGAGTAACAATGAAAATTTCAAAAAGGTTGTTGAAGATGACTGGAAAAAACGTGAACTTTCGAAAGGAGACAAAGAAATTCCTCACGATATAACTGTGCTTGTGAAAAGTATTTTGATTCCGCTTGCGGAAAGAACGCAAAAACATATTTTTGAATTTGAAACACAAATAAAGCAAGAAATGTTTGATGATTTGAAATATTTGGAATCTCTTGAACAAGAAGTGAACGACCATCAACCTGAAAGAGACGAGTTTTCTACCGCATATGATCTACTCTTACATGAATGTCTCTCAAAAGATATTATGTGTGTTTATGTTACATCTTATGCTGATATTGATGAATATTCTGATGTTGCATGCAAATATCTTGATCAAGTTAAAGAATGTGAACGTCTTGAAACTGAGCTTTCGAATAAAGTTGAACAAAAAGAGTTTTCGTTACTACAACATAGATATGATTATCTTCAAAAATAGTATCACTCACTTGAACTTGCTTTGCAAAAGAAAGTTGGCAGCTTTTCAAATGACACACCTTTGGAAGTAAAATTATCTGAGTCATGTTGATTACTAAACGAAAAAAGTCTTGATATTTCGGATTTGAAAGCTCAGTTACACGAAAAAGACATAGCAATTATAGAGTTGAAGAAACTCATTGCTAAGATGGGTGGGAAAGTTGTAGAACCTAGCGTTAACAAACCTGTTGTTAGACAACCTAATGCCTTTAAAGTGAATAGATCCTCTATCTTGGGAAAACCATCTGCTTTCTCAAATTCTTTGTTTACAAAACCTGTGTTTGCCCCAAAGATGGATGGAAAGGAAAGGTTACCACATACTCAACCCATAAGGAATACTGTAGCACCAAGCGTTAAGCACAATAATGTGATTAAACCATGGATGTATAGAATGACCACTAAGCCCACAAACAAAGTTAGTCACTCGCCTCAGACTTCTAGAAACACTAATATTCGTGTGTCTTCTACTACAGGAGTAGTCTCTACTGCTAGTGTTAGCCGGCCTCAGCTTAAGAGCACTCAAGTGAATGATAAGGTCTTGAAACACAAGAGTCAAGGGAAGATGAAGGAAGTAGAAGAACACCCTAGGAATTTGAATGTTTTTAAAAATAAAAAGTCTGTAATCGCGTGTAATGACGATGTGAATGATTTGAATGATTTAAATGACATGAATGTGAGATTTGTTTGTGTCAAATGAGGAAAATGTGCTAATGCTAATCATTCTATGTGTGCTATCAATAATGTCAAAGGCGTAGATACTAGAACTAAGAAGCAAGTTACGATGCCTATTAGTGGTAGTAAACCCAAACACAAAGTGAACCATTCTGGTGCAACTCCCACTAAGCAAAGTATTGCATCAGACTCCACCACTAAGAACCCTAGAAGCAGAATTACGGAATTATATGAGGCTGCTAGCAAGTCTTGGAAATGGTGGTTTGCTAATCAATGTCCTCCGGGATATAAATGGATGCCTAAAGTTAGGACAGAAAATGTGACAACGAGTGTTAGTATGCCTTTAAATATTGATAAGGACACTAATGATTCTACAATCACAACTACTGTGGTATCCAATTTAGCAAATGCTCCATCGTGTTCTAACTCTTCTGCAGGTTATACAAATAATTCTCTTCATACTGGACCCGGATGCACGAAGCACATGACGGGGAATCTCAAGCTTCTAATTAACTTCATGGAGAAGTTCCTGGGTACGGTCCGATTCGGAAATGATCAATTTGCACCGATACTAGGATATGGAGATTTGGTTTAAGGGAATATCACGATCAAAAGGGTATACTTTGTAGAAGGGCTCAATCACAATCTTTAATCGGTTGGTCAATTCTATGATGCAGATTTGGAAGTTGCTTTCAGAAAGAAGACATGTTTTGTTCGTGATTATGATGGGAATGGTTTACTCACCGGTTCACGGAATACCGATCTTTACACAATTTCACTACAAGACACAACTTCATCAACTCCAATTTCCTTCATGGCTAAAGCTTCAACGACTCAGGCATGGTTATGGCATCAACGTCTATCTCACCTCAACTTTGATACCATCAACTTGCTTTCTAAGAAAGATATTGTGAGAGGCCTTCCAAGTTTGAAATTCATCAAAGATCATCTTTGTTCTTCTTTTGAGCTTTGTAAAGCTAAACGAAATAGCTTCAAAACAAAGACCACACCAAGCTCTAAAGGACGGTTAGACCTTCTCCATATAGATTTGTGTGATCCCATGTGTGTTCAAAGTATCAATGGGAAGAAATATATTCTGGTGATTGTCGATGATTACTCAAGGTACACATGGACTCACTTCTTGAGGTCCAAGGATGAAACACCCGAAGTTCTCATCAGCTTCCTTAAACTGATACAACGTGGTCTTCAAGCTCAAGTAAAAGTGGTTCGTACTGACAGAGGCACAAAATTTTTGAATTCAACTATGAGAAATTATTTTGAAGCTGAAGGAATTGAACATGAAACATCTATTGCTCGAACACCCGAACAAAACAACGTTGTTGAAGGACGAACCGTACTTTAGTTGAGGCTGCTCGAACATTATTATCCGCTTCAAAACTTCCACTATACTTTTGGGCCGAAGCCGTTTCAACTGCATGCTACACACAAAACAGTTCCTTAATTATCCCAAGACACGAAAAGACACCATATCACATTATCCATGATCGAAAACCTTCACTCAAACACCTTCATGTTTTTGGATGTACTTTTTACATAATTCGAGATGGTGAAAATTTGGACAAGATGAAAGAGAAAGGTGATGCATGTATTCTAGTGGGATATGCAACTCAGTCTAAGGGATATAGACTCTACAACAAGAGAACAAAATTGGTAGTCGAGACTATTCACATCCGATTTGATGAATTACAAGAAATGGCGCTTGAACAAAACAATTTAAGTCCCGAACCACAACGACACACAACTTCTGTTCACAACCGCACGGAACTCAGAACTCAAGACCACAACAATGAACCGTCAAGTTCAACGCTGGTTCAAGGAAACGTTCCAAGAGCAGATATGACAGTCAACAGGACAATTGAAGAATTGGAAATGTTATATGGACCAATGTATGATGAATATTTCACTGGGGAGAAACAAGTTGTATCGAAGTCTTCCGCTGTCACTCATGATAAGAATGATGATACCGATCATCGTCAAGAAAATGATACAACTTCATCTACTTGAACACGGGTTGCTGCAGCTTTACCTCCTCAAAATATCATATCAACAATCGCTCCTAAAACATCCACAACTACTGTAATTGCTCCAGAGAACACAAATCAAGCAGACAATGCATTATCTGACGAAGACGAATTTATCAACCCATTCGGTACACCGGTACACGAAACTGGAGAGTCTTCTACTCACCATGTTGATCCGTCAAATATGCATACGTTCTACCAACGACATGCTTCTACACATCATTGGACCCGAGATCATCCTTTGGTTCAAGTAATTGGAAACCCTTCACAGCCTGTTCGTACAAGACGACAGCTTGAAATCGATGGCGATGTTTGTATTTTCACACTCGCCGTGAGTTCCGCTGAACCGAAAAACATCAAAGAAGCCATAGCTGATCACGCTTGGATTGAATCGATGACGGATGAACTTCAACAATATGAAAGACTTAAAGTCTGGGAACTTGTTGACAAACCATACAATGTAACACCATTAAATCTTTGATGGATCTAGAAAAACAAGATGGATGAAGAGAACACGATCATCAAGAATAAATCTAGGCTAGTGGCTAAAGGGTATGGACAGAAAGAGGGTATTGATTTTGAAGAATCATTTGCACCAGTAGCTCGTTTGGAAGCGGTCAGGATTTTCCTTGCTTATGTTGCACATAAGGGATTCATTGTCTATCAAATGGACGTAAAGACGGCGTTTCTTAACGGTCCTTTGAAGGAAGAAGTCTATGTCACACAGCCGGAAGGATTCGTCAATCCTCATTATCCTGACAAGGTGTATCGTCTCCACAAAACACAATATGGACTCAAGCAAGCTTCAACGGCGTGGTACGATGAGCTCTCAAAATTTCTGGTCTCCAAAGGTTTCTCAAAAGGTTCCATTGATCTAACTTTGTTCACTTCTAAATATGAGGATGCCATTTTGCTTGTGCAGATTTACGTTGATGACATTATTTTTGGGTCTACAAACCCAAAACTTTCAAAATGGTTTGAAAACTAATGCACAACAAATTTGAAATGTCAATGATGGGCGAACTAAAATTATTTCTTGGAATTCAAGTTCACCAATCCCCAAGTGGTATCTTTATTAACCAAGCTAAGTATTGTCAAGAGATAATCAAAAAGCATTGTATGACCTCATGTGACCCCGTTGGGACACCATTATCAACCACATCCCTAGATTCTGACTTAGAGGGAAATGCCATAGATCAAACAAGATATCGTTCCATGATCGGCTCACTCATGTAATTGATAGCAAGCAGACCAGATATATCACATGCTACGTGCTATTGTGCACGATATCAAGCACGACCCACTGAAAAGAACCTCAAGGAGGTTAAACGGATCTTTTGGTACCTTAAGAATACCATTCACATGGGACTCTCGTATCCGAAGGAAACCGGTTTCTTTCTAACGGCCTATTCAGATTCTGATCACGCAGGGTGTCTTGATACTCGAAAAAGTATTTCTGGTGGTGCACAATTTCTAGGATAAGATAAGCTCGTGGGATGGTCTTCCAAGAAGCAGGATTACACGTCACTTTCATCAGCCGAAGCGGAGTATGTGTCTATATCTGCGTGTTGTGCTCAAGTTCTATGGATGAGAACACAACTCACGGATTATGGCTTCCACTTTGATAAGTACCTATGTACTGTGACTCAAAGTCCGCCATAGCCATCTCCTGCAATCTGGTATAGCATTCCCCCACGAAGCACATAGATGTCAGATATCACTTCATTAAGGAACAAGTTGAAATGGGTATTGTTTAATTATACTTTGTTGGAACTGATTACCAATTAGCTGACTTGTTTACAAAAGCTCTTTCGAAAGAGAGGTTTGTGTATCTAGTTAGGAAAATTGGTATGAGATGTTTGACTCCAGCAGAACTGGAGATTCTGGCAAAGAAGCCTACTTGATTCATCTATCAAATATCTACATGTAAATATTAATAAAAAAGCAAAATACAAAATTAAAAATCTTTCAAAATACCAAAAAGATTCTTCTCGACATGTCTTTCAGTATCGATAATATGGACGTGCCTAGAAATGTCGCTCAATAACGACACGGGTGTGTACATAAGTCTTGAATGAAATTTGTAAATATTTTTTCAAAACATGTCATTTCTATCTTTTCTAAAGAAAATTGTCTATTTTGGACAATATTTCCAACAACGGGTAGAGCAATCTATCTCGGGTTGAGCTTGTCACAAAACATTCAACGTTTTGAGCTCAACACAATGGCTTGTAATTACTTTCAGATTGCAACCCGGATCTATATTCACGGGGGAGTCTACGCTTTAGTGCCCTTTCCCTCAGCAAAAGAAGAGAAATCTTCTTACACTTGAGTGGATTCGTCAAGACATTCAAAGTCTATGAACTCAAGTTTATGATTTAGAAAAACCTCTTCGTCAAAACAAAGAAATAGGATTTTTCAAAAAGCGTTGAACACAATTTTTTCAAGAATTTCTCAATGATTATTCAAAATCTTTCAAAAATAGTGTGTTCAACAACTCCCATCCTCAAAAAGTGAAATGTGGATCATATCCTCACAATGACAATTCAATTGGATCAATTTTTGAGGGGGAGCGTTCCAAATTCATGCTAAGTTTGACACATTTTTCTCTAGAAAGTTTTTCAAGACTATTTTCATAATGTATTTTAATCAAATTTGGTATCTCTAATATCAAACGATTTTATATATTAGAGATAGGGAGAAAATGTGATTAAAATGTGATCTAAAGACTCAAGCACTCATGGTTTCGATCAAATACCCACGACATCTTTAACTCACGACGTTATTGGTGTAAAAATGGTGGTTAGGTTTAAGTCCTATGATCCAACCAGAACCGGGGGGATCTTCCCAGGTATAATCCAATAGATTATTAGAAGTCCTTAGGAAAGATGGAGTAGAATATGAACGAAGCTGAATGCTGACTAAGTACTGATGCTAGCACTGGAACAATCACAACAAGGTGATATTAATGATGTCTTGCTAAGCATTGAAGGAGTTGAAGAATGAAAAAGAAATTTAAGGATAAAGGGTGTGAAGAAAGAAGCCCTCCATACAACTTAGGCAGAAACCGGGTCAACACATCATGAAGACAACGCATCATGGACCCATTGATGTAATGCACAAACCCTCCCCAGCTGACTCAGGCTTCTCTCAAAAGAGTTTATTTTATTGTCACGGAGATCAACACGAAGTCTATTGACTTTCTCACTCCGAGATAGTTGATATTGAATAGGTGGCATCTGCTCCAGCCTCCGACCACTAAAAGTGCACAAATCGAGTCTAGAGCCAAGAGATCAATAAAATCTCGTTAGGACACACGGATGAAGATCAAGAGAGTCCTACGCTATATCCTTGGGATATTGCTAGAACACACAGAGTGATACTAGTTAGTATTCACAATGATGAGTGGAAACCCTTTCAGTGTTAACATCTAACAGCACTACGGTCGGTCATGTGTAAGATTCTTTTAGAATTGAACATGTGTAAACTAAAAAGCAACAGTGGTTTGATTCTGAATTGATTCAAACTCGTTTCAGGTTTCTACGCAATATCTTTATGGTCTTGCCAGAACATTCAGAGTGACATTCATTAATATTCACAGTGACGAATGGAAATCCTTCTAGCGTCAACATCAAACAGCGCTACGGTAGGTTACTTGCGAGATTCTTATGAATCAAGCTTGTGTCAAACTGGAAAGCAAGAATGGTAAGATTCCTAATGAATCAAACTTGTTCCAGAAAATTGAATTGACGACTTTAATCAAGCGGATATCTATCCAATTGATTCACTTTTTATGTTCACAGTCTTGGTTTGAGACGGTCGAGTAAAGAGAACGGCTAGTACAGCCGCGAAACCCTGTCAAGGAGGTTCTTAATTGAATCTACCTAATCACATGTACGATATTTAATATCGTGTAACGGTCTTCACCGACCGAGGTAAAACGCTACCGATTTAGGACGAATGTCAAAGCCATTCAATCCGTGTCTAAGTTTTGTCTCGAGAAGGTGAAGTTACGGTGTACTCAGCAAAGTTGAAGATTCAAAACCACATTCTCATGCCACAAGACATTCAACAATCAAGAGAGCTAAAGACTTCCGCAACTCTGATGATCAAAATCTTCCTTATCAGTTAATGTAGAGGAATGACCTCTCTTCAAAGGAGATAGTTAGCAAGCTTTCAAGATTATGCAAAGTATAAGCATGTGGATAAAGACACAAGATCGCAAGATGGCAAAGACAAGTCAAATATAAGTTGAAGATCTCGAGTTTAAAGACAAAGTCAAAAGACAACGAAAAAGGCTCAAAGATCACAGCATGAAGGAACAATACTACTATTACACGTTCAAGACTCATTATGATGAAATTCGTAATCTTCATTGAACTCCAAATATCAAAGAGGAATGACCTCACATTGGGGGAGATTGTTAGCCTAAAAATATTGAGTCAAACAAGAATGTTCGGTCATAGGTTTTTATTGTAATATTTATTAGAACGTTATAATAGTTAGTTAAAATAGTCGTGACATTACGGGCTTGATGGTTAGCTTAAAAGGCCTCTTTCAAGGTACTAAGCATTTATTCAAGCCCGGCCCAAAACAATATAGTCCATTAGAGAGCCCGCATGTGTGAC
The DNA here is from genome assembly GCA_025667525.1 of Glebionis coronaria. NCBI lineage: Eukaryota > Viridiplantae > Streptophyta > Magnoliopsida > Asterales > Asteraceae > Glebionis > Glebionis coronaria. Next base: position 424,345,183 of record CM046879.1, on the reverse strand, counting down.
AACCCTGGTTTTGAGGTTCGTCACTTAGTTTTATTTTGTGCTAGTTACGTGTCTTTACGTGTTTATGTGCTTATTGGTGTTAATAGATTGTGGTTTGGATATCGTTTCCGGTACGGGATACCTTGTGAGTGAAACGATGTGTGATGATTTCATGTTCATCAGTTCACATGGTAGTGACTATGAAATGAGATGGTGTTATTTGGTGGTTTTACGTATACGTATATGTATTATAGAAAATCGTATTTTTACGATTTACGGTTTAGCATTTAGAGGTCTCGGATGAGGTAATTAGTCATATGGATATTTTTCGGGATGGTTTTAAGTCATTTAGGACTTAAATATAAAGTTTATTTCAAAATTTGAGATTTTTTATAAAAGTGTACATTTTAAGTCTTTTACGGTAAAACGCGTAAATTTGACTAGTTTTACGCTTTTGAGGTTTTGGAGGCTTTAGGAGCTGAAATAAATTAAGGTAAGTTAAGTTAATATTAATAACTTAATAATTAATAATAAAAAGAAAAAATAATAATAAAAAGGTGGGTCGGTTTGGTTTGGACGCAAGAAGGAAAAAAAAGGGAAGAAAAAGAAAATAAGGAAACAAGACTTTTGGGTTGGGCTAGGATTTGTCCAACTTAATTATATAAGGTTTTTATACAACAAAACACTTCATAATTCTCTGGAGGAAAAAGAAGTCGACGGCATCAAGAGAATTTTTAGGATTTTTATGTTTTTTTCATCTTCCATTGAATTAAAGGTAAAACATTCATAAACCTTTTTGATTAAATTGTTTTTATGTTTAATTGATCATCTTATGATGGATTTAGGTTAGGGTTTAATATAAAAACAGTAAATTAATGTTGTATTAATCATAATATGATGATTTCATAAATTAGGGCTTGTAATTAGAGGGATTAGGGTTAATTAATGAGGTTGATTTTGTTAAACCCGTTTTTAAAAACTGGGCAGAATTTTGAGTCAATTGTTTTGATCATATTGGGAGTTCTACAAACTCTTATTTTACGATCCAAGTATCCATGAAAAGGTAATAGAAGTGGCTTTCCAATGCAAGGAACGAGAACTAAATTGGAGGTCGGGAAGTGGGTCAAAAACAGGTTACAACAGTCGGAGGTCAAAACATTTTTGAAGTCAGCCTGTTTTCTTTTTAACGAACATGAGAGATGGTTTATATACTGTATGTAGTAAGTATCTGTACTTGGGCTAAGGTTGTGGTTTAGTGTAAGACCCCCTAATCATAACAAACTTTTTGTATGTTTAAAATCAGTAAATCAGGAATGACGAAAGTATATATATATATATATCAGGGCCTTAACAGTAGCTTTAAGGTTGGGGCAAGTGGGAGGTGTTAGCTAACATATGTAAGGGAATAAATATTTCCTTTACAGAGATCATAGGGTGTGTTTAGGTGGGTGTTTGGCTTATAGTTTGGAGACCTAAAACTGGGACTGTTTTTGATAAAATGTTAACGGGATGTGTTATGAAGTAAACGAGTTAAGGGCTTTATAGAGGGGTGTAATGAGATTCTTAGAGCATATATGAGGTATATATATGGGAGAAGGTTAGATGTCCATCATAGGTTGATGAGCCATTTTAGTGTTTGGTTCATGTTTTGATTATGTGTTTTTGGTTGTTAGCTTTTTGCTAGTGCGCGGATGTTTGGGGAAGCTCAATCAGGTGAGTTACATAGTCCCATGTTTACTATTGTTTTTGACTTCCAGATGGGATGGAAGAGATACTGTGTTATGTTATTTATAAGTTTATGCTGTGAATGTTTTGGCATTGGTAATGGACTTATGTGTGCATACTTATATGATTAACTGCTAGATAATTCTTGATTGTTTATGTTTTGACTTGGTACCAAAGGGATGTTGACAAGGCGGGGCCTTGGGGAGGTACATAGATGTGTGAGAATCTATGGGAACAATGTATAATGACAAGGCGAGGCCTTGGGGATTGGTTCATAGGTGTTTGGATACCTATGGGAGTTTGATGTATGCTATTGGCTGGGAGCCTTAGTGTTGGTTTGATTAGTTAAATCTTGAATGATAGTTATTAAGACATGATAGTATCACATTGTCCATATGTTTGAACTTTGATTGTACTCACAGCTTTTTGGTATGATTTGGCGTTTGAGTCTAAACCTATGACTCTCACCAACTTTATGTTGACGTGTTTTAGTGTCTCTTTCAGGTGAGAATGTGGTTAAGCTTGAGGATAGAAGAGGCTAGATTTGGATGGCTTAGGATTGCATATAGAAGGAGATCCCCGTTCCTTCTTAGTTTACCTTTTTGTTTTTCTATTAGTGATACATGTTGGCACCTATATGTATGTTTCGGTTTTGTTATTTGTTTGTCTTGGGTAAGAGGTAGGACTATTACCTACTTACCTAGACTCCTGCATGGTTGAGATATTATCATGACATTTGTGTCGCCATTTATGACATTATAGTTGCATTTTAGTTTTCTCTATAGAGACACCATTTGTTGTGATGACATCCATACGTCGCGCCCCATATTCCGCCATGGTGGGGTGTGACAGCATGCGGGTGGACTATATAAGCATCCTCCTAGCATGTTAGGAGGGTGGATGTTCTCATTATTCTGAATCTAATTTTCACCAAGTTAAACACCTTTTTCTCTCTACTTTCTCTCACTACTTTCTCTCTCTAGAATCCATCTTATTTTCTTCTTTATTTCTATCTTATATCATCTAAATATATGGGACAACATGTAATTCAATGCGTATATCAGTATTTTTGTTATTGAATTATTATAAGCCGCATGACATTGCTACCTACTATAACAACAACGGGTAGCTAACCCGTAGTTCCTTTTCCCATCTAAAATAGCGTGTCGTTACAATAATCACGCTTATATAAATCTTCTCATACATAAATTCGTTTACCAATCAATGTGGCACGACGGGGATCAACCGTCAAGGCGCAAACTGGGGTGATCTTCCCCAAATAGTACTATTATATGCATATGCGTCTACCAAATCCTGGTAGTTCACAATTCATGCTAATGGGACATTTAGTGACATAACCTAACTAATAATAATCCATTTCATTTCATTCATCGGGTCATATAATCATTCATTGGGTCATATAATCATTCGGGTCCATATCAATAAGCAAATAATCGGGACAACTGGTGTCCTATTTTATTAAAACTAGCATGTTATCTCCCTTGCGGGTTTATAAAACATTTTATAAAACATTTAAAAGAGTGTGAGGCTATGAACTCACGTTGATTGGGAAAGGCGGGCTATCGGCGTTTTGGATGTACGGTACGTGCTTCAATCACGGAACCCTAGACAAATAATACTCGGTCTTGGACTCTTGTCCAATGACTTTATAAAAATAATGGTTATGTATATATGATGATATCATAAGTATGATGATGATCAGGTGGGATCTTATCTCTTCATACAACATTATAGTTGTTATGTGTTAGTCAATTTAGACTAGTTATACTAGTTTCAATCCATTTACATACTAAGGCCCAATAAGCCCATTAAAAGTTCAATTCATTATATTAGCCCATTTATACTTTTTAATACCAAGCCTATACTCATATGTTGGGCCCAAGTGGGTTAAGCCCATGAGTAAGTCCAGTAGTGTTAAGCCAAACTAGTTGGGCTAATGGTCCAATAAGGCTACTTTGGCCCATTATGGTCCATAAGTTAAAAAGCTCGGTTTTATTGGTTTTTAATTGTTAAATGTACTTACATATCAGTATATGAGTTATAAAAGTGTTACATTAGACGGGTCCGACCGTCTAAGTTTTATTTGTCGAAAACGTTAATCTTTCGTTTTTAGCCGAAAAGAGGTAAAACTTATATATAGTTTTATAACTTCTGAAAACATTTGAGTCTTTACTTTTATAAAAATGATATGTTTATTTATCATAATATATAACTCATTTTATACTAATTATTATTAGTTAGTGGGTTTAAAATATTTATTTTATAATAATATTACTTGAGTGCTCATTTTATATTATATACTTTTATTTACAAATCTGATTATCAAAGTCACTTCCACCATTTTTACCATATCTTGAGTTATACAAGGAGATAGAAGCTCAAATTTGGGCAGCATAAATTACATAATATGTGCTACAAATAACTCCATTTTAGCTACTGGTCAATCATCCTCTAAGTATTCCTAATAATTCGTCCAAAACAGACTATACAGATTTGTACCTTAATAGTATTTTGATCATATCTTGCTCATTTTAATGATTCCATTGAGTGGCCAAATCACCATATATGTAAAAAATATATATATAACTGTATATTTAATAATACAAGCCTTTTTACCAAGTGTTCATATGGTTACTTACTGTTTTATACAGCCTATAAATTTAATCAAGATTTTAACATCTTTACATGTAGATTTTAGTCTTTTTAACCAAATCTATTAACACAAAATCCCCACATAATATTTTGATCATCATTTATCATCATATACATATACATTTATAAAGAAAATACATGATTACTTTTACAAAATAACAAGAGGATAGGAAGAAACAATCTCTATACCACCAAAGTGATGCAAAGGTTGAGATTTTGGATGAACAAGGCTTGGTTCTTGTCACCAAATCTTTAATCTTGGAAAATGAACTTTTGAGTTCTTCAAACGGATGAACACCTCCATGAAATCAGCCCTTGAACTCCGTGTAAACTCCTTTTCAGTTGTTAGGATCACCTCAAATCACCAAGTCTTCAAAGGTTTATCATCTTATGTAAGTTAAACATAAGATTTATGGTAGAAATTTGATCAATGGTGGTGTTTGGTGGTGGAGTATGGACGAAAAAGGGAGGTTAGAGAGAGAGATTGAGAGTTTTTGCATGTAAAAAATGGGAGTAAATGGTTTAGGCTAGTGGTTTTGTGGTTTAGTAAGACTTCAAGGACAAGTGTCCTAAGTCTTAATAAAAAGTTGACACCAAATGGTGTTGGTAGCTAGTTTTGTCGCCACTTGTATGGGTGTGAGGCAAGTGTTAACTTGTTTCATCCCCACTAATTTACGGGTACTCCTCAATTCTAGTTTCCTTGATTTGCGCGCCCTCGGTTCGTTTTAAAAAAAACGTTTTTATAAATTATGAATCAACGACACAAAACGAATCTAATAAAAATTGTCTCATCAAAAACGGAGTTCAAAAACGTAAGTACGTAAACCTAGGGTTTCCGGTTTAGTGGTAAAGGACGTTAAATTATGCACGTAAGTCCTAATTTTTCTCGTAAATTTGTGAGTTTATGAACCAACACAAAATAAAATTCCAAAATAATATTCGAGAATAAATTTGTTTCCTAAAATGTCGGACTATCACAAAAACGGTGTATGTAAACGTAAGCACGTAACGTAGAGTTCTCCGGTTTAGACGTAGTCGATGCTAGTTTAAGACGTAAACCCTTATTTCTTCCCAAAAGTTAGTGTATTCATAATATAATAATAAAATAATGATTTTAAATAATACTTGAGAATAAAATAACGAACTTAAATTGACGGATTGTCACAGCCGAGTAAATAGAACTGGCTACTACCGCCAGGAAACCCTGTCAAGGAGGTTCTTAATCGAATCTACCCTATCACAGGTACGGTATCTAATACCGTCTAATGGACTTTACAGACCGGAGGTAAAATGCTACCGAATTAGGACGAAATGTTCAAAGCCATTTCTTTCGTGTCTATATATGTTGCTGCATATGAAGAAGGTGGCGTCGCTATGTACTGAGTCAAGTCGTTTCAACATGTTCATACCTAAAGTAAAAGTCTTCCGCAACTCTGACGGATACTTGAAGGCCAAACAAGAACTACATACATTGAAGGATATTGTTAGCCTTATATTCTATATGGCCAAACAAGAACTATATTTGTATGGGATATTGTAAACCTTTCGAAGTCAACAAAGTATGAACATGTCGATTTAGAAGTCACAAGAACACAAGATGCTCAAGGATAGATTGAAGATATCAAAAACTCAAAGTCAAAAGACGAAGGCTCAAGACAAAGATCAGAAAATCATGAAGGAACAAAGACGTTACAAACAAGATCAAGACCAACATAGAAGACCTAAGAAGGAAAATCTCTAAAGTCAAATGAAGATCACGTCCACAAGAATGTATGCAGTGACGCTAGTTTAGCACTCAAAAGATGACCGATACATTGGGGGAGATTGTTAGCCTTATATTTTATATAGTTAAACAAGAATGTAATAGGTCATCTTAGTCGTTAAAGGTCTTGTATAGTAATAGGCTAGTCGGGTTAACCGGGCTTGTACTTTAAGCTGATATCGTCTATGTTGTGGGCTCTAAGCCCAAGTTAAGCTAAGACCGGACCAAGGAAACAAGCCCACGAGCTCACCAAGTTCGTGGGTATATAAACCCTCTTCCAAATGTGGAAGAGGGTGTTGGTTCATTTTACTTTCTCTCTCTAGTAAATTTTTACCTTCCACCATTCTCTATATTCTCTCTATTTTCTTACTATGATTTGTGTTATGGATTGATTTAGTTTTAATACTATGTTTCAAACCTCCATGAGTTAATTTGGTTGCAAAAGGATAAATAGGTAGATGTTAGTATCATGAGTAAAAAATATATATATCAAGAAGCCGCACCCATGATCGGTAAGTTTGGTTTTAAGACGATCAAGGTTTGTGATAACCGTGGTTTTGAGGTTCGTCACTTGGTCCTATTTTTAGGTTAAATTATGTGTGACTATTTGTTTAGTGTGTTTACATGTTATTTTGCGTGAACGAGGTTGGTGTGGATATCGTTTATGGGTATAGAGTACTCATAAGTAAATCGAGGAACGGTTATTTCATGTTCATGAGCTCACAATTAGTGACTATTAAATGAAATGGTGTTAATTTTGGTGTTTACGTATACGTATAAGTATTATAGTTAATTGTATTTTTTTTAGGATTTGGGGTTTAGCATTTAGAGGTCTCGGGTAAGGTGTTTAGTCATGTGAGTATTTTTCGGGATCGTTATAAGTCATTTAGGACTTAAATATAAAGTTTATTTCAAATTCCAAGAGTTTTTATAAAACTGTATATGTTAGTGTCTTTTACGGTATACGCGTAAAACTGACTAATTTTACGGTTTTGAGATTTTAGAAACTTTAGGGGCTGAAATAAATTAAGTAAATTTAAGGAAATATTAGTTAAGTAGTATAAATAAATAAAAATAAAAAAAAATAAAGAAAATTAGTGTTCTTCATAAAAATCTTGGTTTCCATTAAATCTAAGGTAAAACCTTCAATAACCCTTTTCAATTTAATTGTTTTTAATGTTTTTATAATTATCTTATGATGGATTTAGGTTAGGATTTAAATTAAAATCTGTATATTAATGATATTATAATGATTAGGTGAATTAGGGCTTGTAATTAGTGGAATTATGGGTAATTAATTAGGTTAATTTAATTAAACCCGTTTTTAAAAACTGGGCAGAATTTAGGGTCAATTGTTTTGATCATATAGGGAGTTCTACAAACTCTTATTTTACGATCCAAGTATCCCTGGAAAGTTAATTGAAGTGGCTTTCAAATGCAGGAAACGAGAACTAAATTGGAGCTAGGGAAGTAGGACAAAAACAGGTTACAACAGTCGGAGGTCAAAACAGTTTTGAAATCAGCCTGTTTTCTTTTTATGTTTTGGGTTGTTTGGGGTACTTAGGGTTGTATTGGGACTTTCAAACGAACATGGGAGTTGGTTTATATATTATAGGAAGTATCTGCATTGAGGCTAAGATTGTGGGTTAGGGTAAGACCCCCTAAGCATAACAAACTTCTTGTATGTTCGAAAACAGTAAAATCTGGATAGACAAAAGTATATATATATATATATATATATATATATATATATATATATATATATATATATATATATATATATATATATATATATATATATATATATATATATATATATATATATATATATATATATATATATATATATATATATTGTGGCCTTAACAGTAGCTTTAAGGTTGGGGCAAATGGGAGGTGTTAGCTAACATATTTAAGTGCATAAGGTTTCCTTTACAGAGATCATGGGTATGTTTAGGTGGGCGTATGGCTTATAGTTTGGAGACCTAAAAACCGGGACTGCTTTGGATAAAATGTTAATGGGATGGGTTATGAAGTAAATTAAGTTAAGGACTTGTTAGGGAAGGGTAATGGGGTGTTTAGAGTATATTAATGAGGAATATATATGGGAGGAGGAGAGATGTCCATCATAGGTTGATGAGCCGTTTTAGTGATTGGTTCATGTTTTGATTATGTGCTTTTGTTTGTTAGCTTTTTGCTAGTGCGTGGAATTTTGGAGAAGCTCAATCAAGTGAGTTTTATAGTCCCATGTCTACTAATGATTTTGACTTCCAGATGGGATAGAAGAGACACTGTCTTGTTTTTATAAATTATGTTGTGAATGTTTTGTGTATGGTGATGGACTTGTGCATACTTATGTGATTAATTGCTAGATGATTCATGATTGTTTTATGTTTTGACTTGGTACCAAGGGGATGATGACAAGGCATGGCCTTGGGATTGGTACATAGGTGTATGGGCGCCTATGGGACCATGGTGTTTGGTAAGGCTGGGAGCCTTGGACTCGGATTTGGTTTGGTTTGTTAAATCTTGAATATTAGTTGTTAATGCATGTTTGTATCACATTGTTCATATGTTCATTTGTTAGTGGTTGTTGTTCACAGCTTATGGTTTGATTTTGGCGTTTGAGTCTAAACCTATGACTCTCACCAACTTTATGTTGACGTGTTTTAGTGTCTCTTTCAGGTGAGAATGTGGTTAAGCTTGAGAATAGAAGTGGCTAGTTTTGGAGGCATTAGGAATGCATTTTAGAAGGAGATCCCCGTTCCTTCTTAGTTTCTTTGGATTGTTTAATAAGTGATACTGTTGACACCTATATGTTTGCTTTGTTTGTGTTAATTGTTTGTCTCAGGTAAGTGGTAGGACTGTTACCTACTTACCTAGACTCCTGCATTGTTGAGATATTGTCATGACTTTTGTGTCACCATTTTATGATATTTCTTATTTCATTTAGTTATCTCTATAGACACGACATGTTGTGATGATATCCATACGCCGCGCTCTATATTCCGCCATGGTGGGGTGTGACAGAATGGTATCAGAGACAATGGTTATAGAGAATTAGATTGCCTAGTCGCGTAGCCTAGTCTATAGCTTAAGGGTCCCTACATATAGGCGTCATAGGAGTATGTGTGCAAAATATAATAATTGATGTGTTTGGATGTTATTTTGTGATGTTTGTTAATGGTTCATACTTAGCCACATATTATTTTCCTTTTCGGGTTTTGACTAGTGTGGGATTAACTACCATCGTCCACGCTAGTCATTGTTGTACTTTGCTTAGAAATGTATATTATAGTACATAATTTGGTACATGATAGCATCTGCCTTACGTTATGTTATTTTATGTATCTGATGAGTAATATTTTCTTCTGATGTTTAAGTCATGCCCCCTAAGAGATAAGTAGTGGTGCAAGCCACTGGAATTACGAGTATAGGATGCCATATACGTACAAACTATAGGAGGACAATTCCATATGAGTGGTATCCATGTGAGGCTATAGAACGCATGTCTAAGGTGAAAGTGAACAATATGTGGGTCTATAAGACTGTCCTAACGATAACGGCTAAAGAAGGGAATAAGGAAGTACTATTGAGGAATGTCAAGACTAAACCAGTTTATCCAGATAGTAACAATAATGGAGGAGGAGAATCCGATATAGAATCCATTACATCAAATAGTTATTTGTTTTTAAAAAAAGAAAAGCTTAATATTTTCCGACTCTTATGGGTGGCATGCCTTAGAATTATTTATGTTTTTGTTTGGATTATGTCTATGCTAGTTTAGCTAGACCATGGATTTGGGATGTTTCAAGTATTTGATTATGTTATTTTAATAAATGGAGTTTTGGATCTTATTTTGTGTGGTTATGTGCTTGTGAGTTGATGGATTTATGTGTTATGTGTTGTATAAATTCTTATAAGTGTCATCATAGGAGGGAGTGCATTGGAGAAAGGGTAAGTGTATAAGCATGGTGGCCAACATGGTTATACAAGTACCACAACTTCAATGGATTCCTAAGTATGGTTACATGAAATAGGATTGATACATGCATGTATAGTATATGTTAGTAGTACGTATGGTTATGATACGTGTGTGTATGGTGGTAAGTATACTATATGGAGTATTTTGGTAGTTGTTAACGGGTGTCATGTTTTTAGTATAGCATGGTGAATACGCGAAATGGTTCTGGAGGAAGTGGTGGGGACGGAAATCCTGATTTGGCTGCTTTGATTGCTGCTCAAATGGCCAACATAATACCAACCATTGTTCAGCAGGTGACTAATAACCTGAACAACAACAACAACAACAACAACAATGGTCAAGGAGGAGGTGGAAACAATGGTTGTAGCTATAAGGCATTCACGTCTGGGAAAGGTGGCGCGGTAGTACTTACCCAATGGATTGAGAAGATGGAAAATGTGATTTAGATGAGTGGTTGTTTACCCAATCAAAGGGTCATGTATGTAATTGGTTCACTGGTAGGGAAGGCTTTAACTTGGTGGAATACTCAAGTCCAAGCAAGAGGGAGAGTTGCTGCAAATGCTATGGCTTGGGCCGACTTCAAGGCTCTTATGACTACGGAGTTTTGTCCAAGCAATGAGATGGAGAAGCTGGAAAATGAGTTTTGAGGACATGCTATGGTTGGAGCGGCTCATGCAGATTACACGGATCGCTTCCATGAATTGGCAAAGTTGGTTCCCCATTTGGTTACCCCTGAGGCAAACAAAATCAAGCAGTACATTGCTGGATTGCCTACTCAGATTAGGGGAATGATCAAGGCTACTCAACCTAACACGATACAGCAAGTCATACTTACAGCAGGTATACTTACTGAGGAGGCGGTATCTAGTGGAACCTTGGTAAAGGCGGGGGATAAAAGAAAGCAGCTAGAAGCCGCGAAATCGCCTGACACCAACTGGAAAATGTTAAGAAGGCAAAAGATGGAAGAAATGTTGCCATGAGAGTACCTCAAGGTTTTGGAAATTCGAACAACAACAATGCAGCTTGTCGAACCTGCTCTAGGTTCCATCCAAGAGGTACACCATGCCAGGTATGTTTCAATTGCCAGAAACCGGGACACTTTGCTAAGGATTGTGGATCACCTAATAGGAACGCAACACCAATCCAGTCTGTGAGGATGAATGTCACCGGGGGAAACTGCTTTGAGTGTGGACAACCCGGTCATTTCAAGAGGGAGTGTCCTAGATTAGTTGGAGCAACCACTCAGGGCAGACGGCAGCTAGCTTTGGAATGAAATCGAGGAAACCAAGGCGGTGGCAATCAGAACAATGCTAACCGCAACAATGGAAACACTGGGAATCGGAACTGGAACAGGAACGAGGGAAATCAGAATAAGGGAAATCAGAATGGAGGCAGGGTTTACCTTGTGAATGCAGTAGAGGCCATCCAGGACCCGAATGTGGTGACAGGTACGTTTTCTGTTAACAATCACTTTGCTACTATCCTTTTTGACTCTGGGGCAGATTTTAGTTTTGTGTCTTCTCAATTCGTGCCTTTGTTAAATATGAACCCTAGTGTAGCGAAACCAGGGTATGTGATTGAGATAGCTAGTGGTAAGAAAGAAGAGGTGGATGAGATATTTTTAAACTGCAAATTAGAGTTGGGATAATTTAAGTTCACCATAGATTTAATCCCTCTAGGACATGGGAGTTTTGATGTGATTATTTGGATGGATTGGTTATCGAAGCATAGGGTTGAGCTAATGTGTCATGAAAATATTATTAAGATCCCCATAGGTTATAATAAGGTGTTATACGTGTACGGAGAAAGGAAGGAGAAGAAGACCAGGTCCCTTATGAATGTCAAGGATGATGAGCCACAAATTATTAAGATTCGAGTAGTAAGAGAGTTCATAAATGTATTCCCGGATGACTTGATGGGATTACCACCGGTGAGACAAGTAGAGTTAAAGATTGACTTAGTACCCGGGGAAACACCTGTAGCGAAGTCACCATATCATCTAGCACCGTCGGAGATGCAAGAATTAGCTGAGCAACTCAAGGAGCTGCAGGATAAGGGTTTCCTTTGACCAAGTTCTTCTCCATGGGGAGCACCGGAGCTATTCGTTAAGAAGAAGGATGGATCATTCCGGATGTGTATCGATTATCGGGAGCTGAACAAGCTGACCATTAAGAACCGTTATCCTCTCCCAAGGATTGATGATTTATTTGATCAGCTGCAAGGAGCAAGATACTTCTCAAAAATTGACCTTAGGTCCGGTTATCACCAACTAAGGGTCTGTGAGGAGGACATACAAAAGACCGCGTTCAGAACGAGGTATGGACACTTTGAATTCACCGTTATGCCATTTGGGTTGACAAACGCGCCAGCAGTGTTCATGGATCTAATGAACCGAGTGTGCAAGCCATATCTGGATAAGTTTGTCATAGTCTCCATTGATGACATACTTATCTACTCTAAGACGGAGGAGGAACACAACAAGCATTTAAGGTCGGTGTTGGAACTGCTCAGGAAGGAGAAACTTTATGGGAAGTTCTCCAAGTGTGAATTTTGGCTGCAAGAAGTACAATTTCTAGGGCATGTAATCAACAATGATGGCATACATGTAGACCCAAAGAAGATTGAAGCCGTGAAGGATTTGAAGGCACCTACTACACCGTCAGAAATAAGGTCATTCTTAGGTTTGGCAGGATATTACAGAAGATTTATAGAGAATTTCTCTAGAATATCAAAGCCTTTGACATTGTTGACCCAAAAGAATCAGAAGTATGAATGGGGCGAAGAGCAAGAGCAGGCGTTTCAGACACTAAAGGATAGGTTGTGTAATGCACCGATCTTGTCCTTACCAGAAGGGGTGGAAGATTTTGGGTTTATTGTGATGCGTCCAACCAGGGGTTAGGATGTGTTCTTATGCAGCGAGATAAAGTGATAGCTTATGCATCACGACAATTGAAAAACCATGAGAAGAATTAGACCACACACGACTTGGAACTAGGGGCTGTAGTCTTTGCTCTCAAGATATGGAGACATTACTTGTATGGGACGAAAAGTGTGATCTATACGGATCACAAAAGCTTACAGCACATATTTGACCAGAAAGATTTGAACATGAGGCAGAGGCGATGGTTGGAGTTATTTAGTGATTATGATTGTGAGATCAAGTATCACCCTGGAAAGGCCAATGTGGTGGCGGATGCTCTAAGTAGGAAGGAGAGGCTAAAACCTAAAAGAGTAAGGGCAATGAGCATAACTATTCAGACAACTCTTAAAGATAGAATTCGAGCAGCACAAGTAGAGGCCATTAAGGAGGAGAGGCTGGTTGAAGAAAATCTACATACTATGGATCAGTACATGGAAGAAAGAGGAGATGGTTGCAAGTATTACTTGGATAGAATCTGGGTTCTGTTGTTTGGTGATACAAGGAAGGTTATATTGGATGAAGCTCATACGTCGAGGTATTCGATATACCCAGGAGCTGATAAGATGTATCGGGACATGAGGGATATGTATTGGTGGCCAGGAATGAAGAAAGATGTAGCTTTGTACGTTAGTGAGTGTTTGACTTGCGCCAAGGTGAAGGCTGAACATCAAAGACCATCAGGATTACTGAACCAACCAGAGGTTCCTAAGTAGAAGTGGGAGAATATTGCCATGGACTTCATTACAAAACTTCCAAGGTCTAACAGTGGTTATGACATGATTTGGGTAATAGTGGACAGACTGACTAAGTCTACACATTTTGTGGCAATAAAGGAGGATGGTAAGATAGAAAGGTTTGCCAAGAAATACTTGGAACATGTGGTGGCAAAACATGGGGTGCCGGTGTCGATCATATCGGATAGGGATAGCAGGTTTACGTCTAGGTTTTGGGGACTACTACAGAAATCCTTGGGTACAAGGCTGGATATCAGTACAGCTTATCATCCGCAGACGGATGGTCAGAGTGAGAGGACTATACAAACACTAGAGGATATGTTGAGGGCGTGTGTGATAGCCTTTGAAGGAAGTTGGGAGAATCACTTGGCGTTGGCAGAATTTTCGTACAATAATAGTTACCATGCTAGTATAGAGTGTGCATCGTTTGAAGCTGTAAAACCCGTAAAAATAAGGTCATAATTTAATTCTATTTTCAATTATTTTGAAGTATTTTATAACGTTAAATATTATTATGTTTAACGGTTTAAGTTGAAACCGATATTAAATATTAAATTTTAATATTTTGACGAGCAACGAGGACTACTAGTGATCGCGATACCGACGGATGCCAAAATTTTTATATTTTATTATCGATAGTTTCGATATTTAATAGTTTTGACGATATCGTTTTAATTACGTATCGAGTCGTTATATTATTATTTTTCGTGTGCGTTTAAACTTAAAAAAAAATTATTTTTACGAAACCCGAGTCTCGTAAATATTTCAAAATTTACAATTTACATTTTCTACCCTTTTAAACTATTTTATTACATTTTGGACCAAAACTATCACAAATTGGCAAAAACTACCCTAACCTTACACTATATATAAAATTTCCACTAGCAAAATTCATTTAAAAATCACTAAAATAAAAACAACCAACTCTCTCTTCTCCCTTTGTTTTTAGCCTTCCTCCATTAACACCACAAACATCTTAATCAAAAATTTTCTAGCTTGATCCAAGAGAAACCAAGCAAAGTCCCATCCTCCATTTTCAAAGGGCTACAATTTGGTATAAAATTTTCATACATGCAACCATATAAATTTTTCAAGAAAAGTTGGTTATGTTTGATCCAAATTTGTTGTAGGCATGTGTTAGTAGTGATGATCAAAAGATTTTCATGCTATGTTTTTGTTAAAAAGTTGATTTTTAATTTTTGGGTTTTTGATTTAGATGATGATACAAGTGTTAGGATTAGATTGTGATGATAATAGGATGTTAGAATGATGATGAAAGTTATTGGTTTTGATCAAAAACTTGATTTTGTATGGTTTTTAAATGGCCAATTTTAGGCAGTAGGTTTACGGCCATTTTCGAGGGTCTTAAGTCTGAATATAGGATGATATTATGGGATTATGTCGTAGAGAATTTCGTTAGCTTCGATTTGATATAAAGTAGGCCTTCCAACTCCAAACGAGGTGGAAGATACACTAGTTTGATTTTCGTGTACCGGGAGACGAGTGTTGACACAATCCGAAAATTGTTGTCGATATTTGGATCGAATCTCGGGGACTATAAAATGCGTTTCAAAATGATTCAAGGGCTGTTCTCAGGCTCCAAGTTTAGCATTTTGAGTCTATTTTTAGAATCAAGTGGCGGTTTTACAAATGGAGTTGTTTAGAATGGTGAAAATGGTTTCGTAAGTCAAGGTCGCTAAACTGTCCGGATTTTGTGATTCAAAGATGAGTCGGGCAGGGAACTTTAGAAGTAAAATATTTTAATGGGCTCTTGGGAGGACTTTCTACATATAGTAAGTGAGTTCTCTGAGTAGTATCATAAAAAGTTGATATGTTTAAGTATGGGAAAACGGCTTGGACATCCGGTATGTTCCGGCAGATTTTTATTAAAGGCATATAATAATAAAATGAATATATAAGAGAGTATAATAGAACCACTTGCATCGTTTTCTCTCGAGTTGTCGTGATTTTATACTTGAGTTTGATTTTATTAAGTATCATTTATTTCTCGAGTCTATTATTAATGTACGCACCTTATTTGCTAGGTTGCGGTTGTCGTGTTTTTCGGGCATCTACTATCGTCGGCGATCGTCTTCAACTACTATAAGTACTAAGGTAAGTCTATAGCCTCTCTTTATACAAGTTATTAAATGATTTTAAACCCGCGAGGGGGAATACATGTTTTATAAACTTAGAACACAAGATTTCTATGGTATGCTTTGTCCCTCTATGAATGGACCCGTGGTTGCCTTTAAATTGCATTAAGTGATTGCCTTTGTTAAAACCTCAATTATGGACCGTTAATTAACCTATGATGGGTTAACCGCTAGTACAATTAATAGATCTATGGGGGAAGCCGCCCCGGTTCAGTTTTTGTCGACTTGTCATAGAAGCTTAGGCCCGACCTCCACACTGTTTGAACATATTGTATTGAGAAGTCAGGTATACGGCAATGTACCAATAATCTGGAGGTAACCGAAAATTAATAAATCTCTCGTCTTATTAGACTGATATGGGAGTGTCTAAGGGCTCGGTTCCATGAGCTTATTGCAATTTATGCTATATAGAATTATTATTGTTGATGCGAATTATTATTTGATGCTTATAAGCATGCCACAAACTTATAATCTTTGCTTGTGTTCAAATTGATTTCATAAACCTATAGATTCACTCGGCATTTTTGCTGATTGTTTTACTCACATGTATTTCAGGTAATCAAGAAGTGGAAGCTTGGAGGTCACGGGGAATGAAGTTGTGCACTGCTTTTGTTGTTCAAACTCTTTGATTTATTTATCGTTCCATTTTTAAAACAAACCAATATGTTGTTTTAACTTATCTTTTGGTAACGATTACTTGGGACTACGCTACTCTAACAAATGTTTTAGGAACGATAAATCTAAAACGTCTCTTTTCGATTCGTTCTTTATAAATCATGTGTTGTTGTATCATTGTTTAGCACCCAAAGATGGATTCCGATGCGTGTAAATTTGGGGGTGTTAAAGATTGGTACCAGAGCCATGAGTTATAGAGAACTAGGTCATTTTCTAAAAAAACCTAAACTATAACTGTCAGTTTTATTTTTCAAAGAGTCGGTGCACATGATTTCGCGTGACTTCAGGTTCAAGCTACTTCTGGGATTACAACTTTAGTATACATTATTATGTATGTCTTATTGCTAAGTATTTCTAAATAAATACTATAATCCTTTATCGATATATATATTGATATCGTTAAACTTTTCGATAAGAGTTATCATTTATTAATGATTTACTTAAATAAATTTTTGGAATTTTTCCTGCAATTATTTTGAAGGATTCTCTACATTTATTTAAATTATTGGAAATTATCCTATTTCATTTTGTTATGACCTTACATACCTTCATCTGCGCGCGTTACTTTTATTGCTTAACCCTTTGAGATATCTATATAGATATCCAAATCGTCTTCCGACTGTTTGTGTTTAGACGTCTTGAAACGTAATTTCTAGACCATTGTGTAGCTCAATGTGTCCTTGGAATAGACTAACCGCTATTTATTGACATTTATATGTATCGACTCCGAAGTGTATTGTTCACTTATATCTCGGTAACGTCATCGTCATTTTATAAATCATCGTCTAGATTATGGCACTAGAATTGGAATACGATTTTACTTATATAAGATTGTATCATTTGTTTTTCATTAACCTTCTCGCTCCCGGAGTGTAGCATGTTAATGTTCCATTCTTTTCTTGCTATGTTTTGTGTTTTTGACAATCGTGGCACCAAGGAGATTTGTTTACATTGCATTTTGGAATCTAAATTACGAACGTCTTTCACCGTTTTGCTTCCTGAATTTCGTGTTGAATACCTTGAAGCATTTTCTGTCATTCATCATGCTATATATTATTTGATGCTCATTACGAGATTTATTTTTTTCGTTGTTGTAAAATCCACAAGACATGTGTGTATATATGTATATATTTTGAGCCGTTAAGAAGTGTCGAAAAATACACTTTATGCAGAAACTGTAGGGGCAGTATAAACCGGTCAAAACTTAAAAGTAAAACCTGCGTTTTTAAAATAAAATAGTCAAACCTGCACAGAACTTGCAGGGGTATTTTGGTCATTTTACATTGGTTTTCAGGTCTCGGGTAAAACTAGAAAGTCGTCTGAAACGTCGTTTTGCATCAAAATGCTTTAGACTCCGAGTCTTGGAGATGTCGTTTATCGGGTCAATTAATCGGCTCATATTAAAAGTTAAATCTGATAGAAAATTCAGAACATGAGTTTTAAACGTTTCTAAGCAGTTTTGATTTCATTTGAGATCGTAAAATTTTAACAAATATTATTTTACAACTAACGAATACTAGTTGCATGTGAAGATATTTAAAAATAAAAACAGTACAGGATTAGCAATTACCGGATTAATGGTGTAATTTTAAAACGAATAACATACTTTCTTAAAAGCATGTTGTGTCGAGTATCTTACAAAGAATACACATGTGGATTGTTTTATTCTTTTTATATATATGACTCATTTGTCATTCGATGTTATTTTATTTTCGTTTTCTTCTAACCTTCAACTGATTTGGGTTGAGTTTTGAAGTTTTGACTTCACATTCTTCGTCGATATTCTCATCACGTGTCTCATGGCGTTTTCGTCTAAACCTTATAACCTTTTGAAACCTTAACAACTTGTAACCATTTCATTGATTGTTTTACGAGCTACTATTTGCTACTTTTTGCAAAACTTTGACTACTTTATACGTTGTCATAATGTCATATTATAAATAAATCTGATATTGTTTTACGATTATTTTCACAAATTATTTTTACTTTGGTCTTATAAAATACTTTTCGTGACATTCAAAGTTGCTTATTGAGTATTTCACAAATTACCTGTTTCTTATAAATTTATAAAATATTTTTAAAATTACATTTTTCAAATGGCATGGTTTATATATAAACATAAGAAACGTAATACTTTTCGACGAAATGGAGCACTGCATTGCTAGCCCTAAATTATACATGGCCTGATCACCTATGTCTAATTTAGAAGGAGCCATGCTAGGCTGAATAGTAGTCACCTTAAAAATCTTGATAATAAGGAACTTTTTACTTGTATTCATAATAGAATAAAATAAAATGAAATAAAATGAAAAGAAGTTTTAAAAACCCTTATATTTTATGCAAGTAGCACAATTTCTATGCATCCGCATACGTTTACTTGCCTTCTCTTGAACGAATTACGCGCTTACGAATACGTTTTACTCAACGATCGTTTTTCCACTTGTTACTTCATTTTGTCTTATAACTGATTTCTTTTGACCGTTCGTCTAATTACTGACTGTTGATAAATGACTTGAAAGTCTCAATGTTTTATCCTTCCTTCTCGTCCAATCTTCTTTATGCGACTGGGTAGATCTTTGGAATGTCTCCGCACGTGAATAATGAATTATCACTAGAGTGATTTCCGTATATCCGGGATGACGTCCGTCACTCTCGTTTGTCTCGAAATCCACTCTTGTGAACCGTGCTTTGACTTCTCTCTTTAAACACTAACATCGTTCATTTGATTTGTTTTAATTACAAGTGATTATTAGGAATTTTATTTATTAAAATTTTTGTATGGATCTTCTTTCCGATCATGTATCGACCACCGCTAAGTTAACGAGCTGATATTGGTGAAGCATCAACCGCACTAACAAAATTGACAACTTGTTTAATCTATTATTTCTTATCGTCTTACCATCAACGCCTTTATTTTATTATTCTCTTTAATAATTTATATGACATTTTCTTCGTCCCCTTTTGTACCATTGATTTCGTACTAATTGTTGACTATTATTTCCATTCGTATTCGTTTGTTATCTTGTCACATTTCGAAACCCGAATGTAACCCATATTTATTTTGGAATGATAAACACCTTTATGTATTCCTACAAAGTATTATAAATTTTTTTTATGGAACTTGTCTACATTTTCTAATGATTTTCAATTATCAAAATAACCATCACAAGTAAAAGGTCAAATTTATACACCATATTTTGTATAACTAAAACTAATGTTTAAAATAAAATTATGTTCTACCTTTTGAACTAATTGACTTATCATACTTTACTTTTAATGTAATGAAATTGCCAGTTTAATTTATATTCCTAATAGTGATTTAATTTGGAAATTATATTCTCTAATTGTAACCATCAGTATGAGTTTAATTAATAAATTTACATCATTCTTTCAAAGTTTCTTAAGACGACCAAATAAATTTTGAAACTATTTTACTTCTATTTTTGATGTATCATCTTTATCAAGAAAGTACCTCAACTGAGTTTTAAGGCAATACCAAATCCGGGACGGATAATTGTGACAAATGTTATTTTAATGATAATGTATAATTTATTCTTCGCTCTCATTTTTCTAGTATTGTGATTTATTATGTTTTACAGTTACGTGAGTCGAGATCCCTCGTCGATCGTCAACCTTAAATCATTTTACCACATCTTGTTCGTTTATGCGTTTATTGAATTCATTTTTATCTCGTTCTGTTCCTTGTATTGAAGATCACTATTTTATTCTGAGTTTAAAATGAATCTCGGGAAGCAGTGTATAAGAAGAAACGATAAGTGTCACCAGGATTTATGCGTGTACTTGTGGAATGATTGAGGACCGAATCTCTTAATGAATGGAGTTAATAAATTCGTTACAACCTCGAGGAGTATGTTGAAGCCGACACCGCAAGTGGAAAGACTCTTGAGATCAAGTAGTTATTATCAAGGGTTTGTTCAAGGTTTTCTCGATGATTAACGGTGGATATCTATACTCGATGTTTATGTTCGACCTTTTCTTTTATGTACTTATATGGTGTGTGATCTAGTCAAATGATCGTAAGTTGTGAGAACTTGAGATGGCATCATCTGATGACGTCCGATCATATAGAACACATATTATGTAATATCTTTTTGACTTTCAACGACGATGTTTATTGAGACTTGAATGCGCGTTGGCGAAAGTGAGGCGAGTTGAGCGCTGGGACGTCGCTCCCTTAAGGTGGTGAGGATGTAAAACCCGTAAAAATAAGGTCATAATTTAATTCTATTTTCAATTATTTTGAAGTATTTTATAACGTTAAATATTATTATGTTTAACGGTTTAAGTTGAAACCGATATTAAATATTATATTTTAATATTTTGACGAGCAACGAGGACTACTAGTGATCGCGATACCGACGGATGCCAAAAATTTTATATTTTATTATCGATAGTTTCGATATTTAATACTTTCGACGATATCGTTTTAATTACGTATCGAGTCGTTATATTATTATTTTTCGTGTGCGTTTAAACTTTAAAAAAAAAAATTACGAAACCCGAGTCTCGTAAATATTTCAAAATTTACAATTTACATTTTCTACCCTTTTAAACTATTTTATTACATTTTGGACCAAAACTATCACAAATTGGCAAAAACTACCCTAACCTTACACTATATATAAAATTTCCACTAGCAAAATTCATTTAAAAATCACTAAAATAAAAACAACCAACTCTCTCTTCTCCCTTTGTTTTTAGCCTTCCACCATTAACACCACAAACACCTTAATCAAAATTTTTCTAGCTTGATCCAAGAGAAACCAAGCAAAGTCCCATCCTCCATTTTCAAAGGGCTACAATTTGGTATAAAATTTTCATACATGCAACCATATAAATTTTTCAAGAAAAGTTGGTTATGTTTGATCCAAATTTGTTGTAGGCATGTGTTAGTAGTGATGATCAAAAGATTTTCATGCTATGTTTTTGTTAAAAAGTTAATTTTTAATTTTTGGGTTTTTGATTTAGATGATGATACAAGTGTTAGGATTAGATTGTGATGATAATAGGATGTTAGAATGATAATGAAAGTTGTTGGTTTTGATCAAAAGCTTGATTTTGTATGGTTTTTAAATGGCCAATTTTAGACAGTAGGTTTAAGGCCATTTTAGAGGGTCTTAAGTCTGAATATAGGATGATATTATGGGATTATGTCGTAGAGAATTTCGTTAGCTTCGATTTGATATAAAGTAGGCCTTCCAACTCCAAACGAGGTGGAAGATACACTAGTTTGATTTTCGTGTACCGGGAGACGAGTGTTGACACAATCCGAAAATTGTTGTCGATATTTGGATCGAATCTCGGGGACTATAAAATGAGTTTCAAAATGATTCAAGGGCTGTTCTCAGGCTCCAAGTTTAGCATTTTGAGTCTATTTTTAGAATCAAGTGGCGGTTTTACAAATGGAGTTGTTTAGAATGGTCAAAATGGTTTCGTAAGTCAAGGTCGCTAAACTGTCCGGATTTTGTGATTCAAAGATGAGTCGGGCAGGGAACTTTAGAAGTAAAATCTTTTAATGGGCTCTTGGGAGGACTTTCTACATATAGTAAATGAGTTCTCTGAGTAGTATCATAAAAAGTTGATATGTTTAAGTATGGGAAAACGGCTTGGACATTCGGTATGTTCCGGCAGATTTTTATTAAAGGCATATAATAATAAAATGAATATATAGGAGAGTATAATAGAACCACTTGCATCGTTTTCTCTCGAGTTGTCGTGATTTTATACTTGAGTTTGATTTTATTAAGTATCATTTATTTCTCGAGTCTATTATTAATGTACGCACCTTATTTGCTAGGTTGTGGTTGTCGTGTTTTTCGGGCATCTACTATCGTCGGCGATCGTCTTCAACTACTATAAGTACTAAGGTGAGTCTATAGCCTCTCTTTATACTAGTTATTAAATGATTTTAAACCCGCGAGGGGGAATACATGATTTATAAACTTAGAACACAAGATTTCTATGGTATGCTTTGTCCCTCTATGAATTGACCCGTGGTTGCCTTTAAATTGCATTAAGTGATTGCCTTTGTTAAAACCTCAATTATGGACCGTTAATTAACCTATGACGGGTTAACCGCTAGTACAATTAATAGATCTATGGGGGAAGCCGCCCCGGTTCAGTTTTTGTGGACTTGTCATAGAAGCTTAGGCCCGACCTCCACACTGTTTGAACATATTGTATTGAGAAGTCAGGTATACGGCAATGTACCAATAATCTGGAGGTAACCGACAATTAATAAATCTCTCGTCTTATTAGACTCATATGGGAGTGTCTAAGGGCTCGGTTCCATGAGCTTATTGCAATTTATGCTATATACAATTATTATTGTTGATGCGAATTATTATTTGATGCTTATAAACATGCCACAAACTTATAATCTTTGCTTGTGTTCAAATTGATTTCATAAACCTATAGATTCACTCGGCATTTTTGTTGATTGTTTTACTCACATGTATTTCAGGTAATCAAGAAGTGGAAGCTTGGAGGTCACGGGGAATGAAGTTGTGCACTGCTTTTGTTGTTCAAACTCTTTGATTTATTTATCGTTCCATTTTTAAAACAAACCAATATGTTGTTTTAACTTATCTTTTGGTTACGATTACTTGGGACTACGCTACTCTGACAAATGTTTTAGGAACGATAAATCTAAAACGTCTCTTTTCGAGTCGTTCTTTATAAATTATGTGTTGTTGTATCATTGTTTAGCATCCAAAGATGGATTCCGCTGCGTGTAAATTTGGGGGTGTTAAAGAAGCACTTTATGGTAGGAAGTGTAGATCATCGTTGCTATGGGCTGAAGTGGGAAGTAGTCAACTAATTGGACCGGAGATGGTACAGGAGACTACGGATGCGATAACTGTGCTTAAGGAAAAATTAAAGACGGCTAGGGATCGACAGAAGAGCTACGCGGACAACAGGCGTAAGCCGTTGGAATTTGAGGTTGGGGACAAGGTTATGCTAAAGGTTTCACCATGGAAAGGGGTGATGCGGTTTGGGAAGAAAGGGAAGTTAGCGCCTAGATTTGTGGGTCCAGTTGGAATCCTTGAAAGGATTGGGCTAGTGGCGTATAGGTTGAGGTTACCGGAAGAGTTGAGTAGTGTACATGATGTGTTTCATGTATCAAACTTGAGGAAATGCTTGGCAAGAACTGACTTGCAAGTGTCGGTGGACGATATTAGTATAGACGCGAGTCTTCGTTTTATTGAGGAGCCGGTAGAAATTATGGACCGTGAAGTTAAATCATTGAAAAGAAGTAAGATACCGTTAGTTAAGGTTAGGTGGAATTCAAAACGTGGACCGGAGTTCACGTGGGAACGGGAAGAGTTTATGAGGAATAAGTATCCTCAGCTGTTTGATAATGACGATCCTAAGGAGTAAATCTCGGGACGAGATTTCTATTAGGAGGGAGTGATGTGACAACCGTGGTTTTGAGGTTCGTCACTTGGTCCTATTTTTAGGTTAAATTATGTGTGACTATTTGTTTAGTGTGTTTACATGTTATTTTGCGTGAACGAGGTTGGTGTGGATATCGTTTATGGGTATAGAGTACTCATAAGTAAATCGAGGAACGGTTATTTCATGTTCATGAGCTCACAATTAGTGACTATGAAATGAAATGGTGTTAATTTTGGTGTTTACGTATACGTATAAGTATTATAGTAAATTGTATTTTTTTTAGGATGTGGGGTTTAGCATTTAGAGGTCTCGGGTAAGGTGTTTAGTCATGTGAGTATTTTTCGGGATGGTTTTAAGTCATTTAGGACTTAAATATAAAGTATATTTCAAATTCCAAGAGTTTTTATAAAAATGTATATTTTAGTGTCTTTTACGGTATACGCGTAAAACTGACTGGTTTTACGGTTTTAAGATTTTAGAAACTTTAGGGGCTGAAATAAATTAAGTAAATTTAAGGAAATATTAGTAAAGTAGTATAAATAAATAAAAAGAAAAAAACTAAAGAAAATTAGGTTTCTTCATAAAAATCTTGGTTTCCATTAAATCTAAGGTAAAACCTTCAATAACCCTTTTCAATTTAATTGTTTTTAATGTTTTTATAATCATCTTATGGTGGATTTAGGTTAGGGTTTAAATTAAAATATGTATATTAATGATATTATAATGATTAGGTGAATTAGGGCTTGTAATTAGTGGAATTATGGGTAATTAATTAGGTTAATTTAATTAAACCCGTTTTTAAAAACTGGGTAGAATTTAGGGTCAATTGTTTTGATCATATAGGGAGTTTTAGAAACTCTTATTTTGCGATCCAAGTATCCCTGGAAAGTTAATTGAAGTGGTTTTCAAATGAAAGAAACGAGAATTAAATTGGAGGTCGGGAAGTGGGTCAAAAACAGGTTACAACAGTCGGAGGTCAAAACAATTTTGAAATCAGCCTGTTTTCTTTTTATGTTTTGGGTGGTTTGGGGTACTTAGGGTTGTATTGGGACTTTTAAACGAACATGGGAGTTGATTTATATATTATAGGAAGTATCTGAATTGGGGCTAAGATTGTGGGTTAGGGTAAGACCCCCTAAGCATAACAAACATTTTGTATGTTCGAAATCAGTAAAATCTGGATAGACAAAAGTATATATATATATATATATATATATATATATATATATATATATATATATATATATATATATATATATATATATATATATATATATATATATATATATATATATATATATATATATATATATATCGGGTCCTTAACAGTAGCTTTAAGGTTGGGGAAAATGGGAGGTGTTAGCTAACATATGTAAGGGCATAGGGTTTCCTTTACAGAGATCATGGGTATGATTAGGTGGGTGTTTGGCTTATAGATTGGAGACCTAAAAACCGGGACTGTTTTGGGTAAAATGTTAACGGGACGGGTTATGAAGTAAATTAAGTTAAGGACTTGTTAGGGAAGGGTAATGGGGTGTTTAGAGTATATTAATGAGTAATATATATGGGAGAAGGCGAGATGTCCATCATAGGTTGATGAGCCGTTTTAGTGATTGGTTCATGTTTTGATTATGTGCTTTTGTTTGTTAGCTTTTTGCTAGTGCGTGGACTTTTGGAGAAGCTCAATCAGGTGAGTTTCATAATCCCATGTCTACTAATGATTTTGACTTCCAGATGGGATGGAAGAGACACTGTGTTATTTTTATAAATTATGCTGTGAATGTTTTGTGTATGGTGATGGACTTGTGCATACTTATGTGATTAACTGCTAGATGATTCATGATTGTTTTATGTTTTGATTTGGTACCAAGGGGATGATGACAAGGCGTGGCCTTGGGTTTGGTACATAGGTGTATGGGCGCCTATGGGAGCATGGTGTTTGGTAAGGCTGGGAGCCTTGGACTCGGATTTGGTTTGGTTTGTTAAATCTTGAATATTAGTTGTTAATGCATGTTTGTATCACATTGTCCATATGTTCATTTGTTAGTGGTTGTTGTTCACAGCTTATGGTTTGATTTTGGCGTTTGAGTCTCAACCTATGACTCTCACCAACTTTATGTTGACGTGTTTTAGTGTCTCTTTCAGGTGAGAATGTGGTTAAGCTTGAGAATAGAAGTGGCTAGTTTTGGAGGCATTAGGAATGCATTTTAGAAGGAGATCCCCGTTCCTTCTTAGTTTCTTTTGATTGTTTAATAAGTGATATTGTTGACACCTATATGTTTGCTTTCTTGTGTTAATTGTTTGTCTCGGGTAAGTGGTAGGACTGTTACCTACTTACCTAGACTCCTGCATTGTTGAGATATTGTCATGACTTTTGTGTCACCATTTTATGATATTTCTTATTTCATTTAGTTATCTCTATAGACACGCCATGTTGTGATGATATCCATACGTCGCGCTCCATATTCCGCCATGGTGGGGTGTGATAGAGTCGTTTTCGTACACCCGAAGGTTATCGTAGTTCCGGCGAAGTGTGAATGGAAATCCGCGCTTATGTCTCTAGTTTGATGCTCGAATAAAAGAATTTTAATTTTTTTTTTTAATTTAAACTATTAAAATTAGTAATAATATATTAAACGATAAAAACAATAATTATACTATGAATATTAAACTAAAGATTTTTAAAATAATACTAATGAAAATAAAGATGCTAAACTAATATATACATTTTAGGCCCTATGATTAAGAAAACTATCTATTCTAATCACCACTAGACAACAAAACCTAATTATATCTTAATTCTAGTGAAGTGAAAACTAAACAAAATGGTTTTGAAAGTGAAAGTACAAATTTTTGATTGAAGAACTTGTATGACGTAGGACCATTAAAAGGATTTAACAATATGTAAATAAATTTAACACTAGGACCCAAGTCATAAAAACAAATTTCTATAAATGTATATTAGATAAAGAAAGATCTCGAAATTGGAAGTCCAAGTAAAATGTATAATTATTTTGCAATAAAAAAAGGCATAAAATAAATCTATGATAATTACTATCTAATATATGAAATTAAAATAAAACTACTAAAAGAACATACCTATGATTGGTTTACAAATAGCAAGTGGCATTTGAAAATTAATCTGCTTTTGATACTTATCAAACCCGTTTACCGAATCAAACAACAATCCACCGCCATAGTCAAACGAACAAACCAACAATCGGACACAGGAGTATCAAGTGCAAAGTGAAAATAAAGCTACCATAGTTTTGAAAAATAAAACTAGATCTAATCTACCTAAACTAAAAAAACGCAGGTACAATGAATAAAAAATTGAGGATGTTAAATTGGAATGTAATATTTGTATCTTTCTATCCATAACAAAACACAGCAAATACAAAAATGGATAAATGGAAAAATTAATTATTCTAAAAAAGTGGATCCCATTGTTGATCTATATGTAACAAGACACAGGAATTGAAAAATTACCTTATCAAAATAAAATGCAGATACAGAAAGTAATAAAAGTGAGGATAATAAATTGGAATGTATTAATTCTATCTAAAAAAATGCAAGTTTTAAAAAAATAAAAGTGAAGTTGCAGATTTGATGATGTCTTTTCTTCTTTTATATCTACGCAACTTCTGATCTCCATATCTTCTTTTGGGCTGCGCCCAACATTTTTGCAAATTGATCTCCTCATGGGCCTGCTTGTTGCGTATATTAGGCCAATTGTGGCTTTTCTTCGGGCCTCCCTTTTTTCTTCTTTATTTTGGGCTGATTAATATTGTAGAAATGATAATGGGCCAGCAGCTATTTAGTATATAACAATGGGTCGGTTCGACCCATTTAAATGGTGTCGGGCCGATCCAATAAAATACGAAGGCACCGTTGGACTCGAGTTTTCCGTGTTCTTTTCATTTCTCGTGCTTGTTCTTGCTCTTTGGCTTCGTTTTTGCTCTTTTTCTTTAATATTCGTACCTACAATAATAAATAGCAAATATAAACGACATATGCATAAAAAATACATTTTTGTTATTTATTATACGAAAAATAAAGGGAAATTCTCACTAAATGCATGAATAATTACGTGTTTAACACACCCCTACACTTAAACACGTTGTTTGCCCCCAAGCAACTATCATCATAAACGTTAAATCAAAAAACAATTTAAAAACTACTTTATTCGAAAAAAAATTATTTTTTTTTTAATTTTTTTTTAAATAAAAGAAAAATAAAAATTCATAGTGACCCGCCATGCTCGACTTTTTATTCAAGGTATAAGGATCATAGAACGGGAAACACGCAAACTGGGTGTCGCCAGGGAATAAAGATCGTCATCCTCTTTTTATTACTCCCAACTAAGCTAAGACTCCTTGTGCAAACGTTTTGTTAAAATGCTAACACTACTTATACTAATAACCTATGTAAATATAACTTTTCACCCTATAATTATAACGACTAGGCAAGTGTGTTCATTTTCAAAATTTTGATCGTTCAAATCGACATTTGTTATGGTTGCCTAATCATCTAAGTGGAATATTAGACTCACCGAAAATAACGAGATTTAAGATTCAAAAATGGCCTTTCCCATGTAGCGGCTTTCTTCTCGGAACGTCCTAACCTAATCGGTTAAGTGCCCGGGCTTTTGACACCCCACGGAGAATAGTACCGGGATTGGCGGGATTTTGAAATCAAAGATCTTGAAATCACCGCTAAGCTAATAAAAGACACTTAGATGAAAAAACAACGACGGTAATTAGAGAATGAAGATTCAAAGGAGAGATCACTCCATGTAGCGACTTTCTTCTCAGCTTGTCCTTTAGCAAAGCTTAGGAGGCTAGGTTTTTACACCCTCGAGAATAGTATCGGAGCTCACGGGACCTTTTACTTCTACATTCTCAATTACCGTCTAAACTCTTATACAAAATTGACGAATTCTAGTTCAACTTCGGATTTAAATTTAAGAAAAAGCAAGTTTCTCACAATTATAATTGAAGCAACAAAAACATAAAACTCTTATTCATATTTTTTTTTAATTCTTTTTTTCCCTTTTTTCAAATATTTTTTTTCTCTATTTTTTTCTTGCTTTTTTTTTTGTTTCTCTTTTTTTTTCTTCTTTTTTTTCAAAATTTTTTTTTTTAACATATTTATTCACGCAACATTATTTCAAATTAAGAAAGTATGCTTTCACTCAAATTTAAATAAAAAGTTGAACTAGGACTCTATATCAAAATTGCATAAGAATTTATTTTTTGCATAACAACACAATTTTTAACGTTCAAAGGCTTGACAAAAAAACACTTATTTAGTCTAGTTATAATCTAGGAGGAAAAAGCCATAGGTTACTCATATAAGCTCTAAAAGAACCAACTACTCCACGTTTAGCATTTTTATTTGCACAATTCCTAAAAGCTTAGTCTAAAAGTAAAGGAAGCAGCCAGATCAACACTCAGGCAGAGTCAGGATCCCCTTTGTTCTAGCCTACGGGACAAGTCAATCACGCACGGTAAAAAACGTTTTATTATTTTTAATAAAATAAAATAAAAACAAACAAACATTTGATCAAAATAAGGTGCAAGAGGGCAAACAAGTAGACATGAATATGATCAATATGATATAAAACCCCTTACACTTAGAACCGAACATTGGCCTCAATGTTCAAAAGTGATAAGGTGTTACCCCTACACTTAAGAACACAAAAGGCTAATGCTAGAATTCCAAGTGTAAGAAGGAGAACACAATCAGATATGTATGGATAAAGATGAGAACTGAGTACTCCCCTGATATAGACATGAAGATCGATCGGAGACTGAATGAAGAAGATGATGGAAAACAGCAACATCAACCCTCTGAAAGTCTTCTCGATCCATGGGAACCCTGCACATAAAAACAAATACCAACAAGCACACATGGAGAGAAGCACGCCCCTACACTTATGTTAGAAAATAAATAAAATAGATAAATCATCGGGTTGCCTCCCGAGAAGCGCTTGTTTTTGTTAACCGAGTCACGAGCCTGACTCGACCCCAAATTAAATAGTCCATGGGGGAGCAAGAGAATCACCACTGGCTCAAAACAGATACGCCAGGGTCAAAAATCTTATCCTCATTACCGGATGAGAGTAAAGAAGAAGAATACACAGTATAAGTAAAGAAAAGCAGAAGGATTCTTATAACATACGAGAAATAGGTATAAAGGCTATCCTTAAGAATACTCGTCTCCGCCAAGGGCGGGAGGGTGGGAGAAAAAGATATCAAAGTGTCACCCGAGGACACTTGATAGAAACTCAAAGCAAGAGTCGATGGGGTAACCGGTAAAATATCACAAGTAATAGAAACATCAACGTCTCCTCCAGGATCAAAACACTCATCCTCATTTCCCGGTATGAAATGAGGAGAGTAAAAGCAATACATCACCCGCTTGGGCGTGCACGTGGTAGGACGGGGTGGCAACATAGTATGAGAAATATCTGAAGAAATATCTACCACCCGCGTCACCTCTCCAGACCGAATCAAACGGAAGGTAGGGTCAAATCTCTCCACCTCCTCTACGATGAGAGGTGGCATGGCTAACAAAGAATGCTAATCAATAGCAAGAGAATCAGGGCTATCAGTGTCCTTAATCCCTTCGTCAAAGAGAGGATTCACCTCACTAGATATGTAAGCGTCATCAAAATGAAATAAAGGGTTCGAATAAATCTTGAAAGTTTCCTTCGGAACGTCTTCATCAGATAGTGACTCGTCATCACTAGAAGTAAAAATCATCATCTTGATCAAAAAGAGGATTAGAGAAAGCCAAAGAATCATCTCCCAAAGTGTTGGTAGAAGGAACATCATCATTAAGAGTGACCTCTTCCGTAAGCTCCTCAAAAGTTAGCACATCACAAACCTCATCAAAGAATTTATCAAGACCAAAATCACTAATCTCACTCGATGTATCACGATCCTTAGAGGCATTGGGGATATTAAGAGAGGGAAGTGCAATTGCGCTAGGGCATTGAGCAACTAGATCATTCCAAGAAATAGTATTCTCATCGTCATCATCATCATAATAGTAAGGACGCACAAGAGGCGGAGTATAATCACTAAGATTAGATACTTGCTCTTGTTGTTGTCGCTTTTCCTCCTCCCTTGCTTCGTTTAGCTGAACAACAGCTTCTTGAAGTTGCAAAATAATGGTGTGTGTTTCGTCATTCAAAGTAGTGAGTTGTTGGGAAA
The DNA here is from genome assembly GCA_025667525.1 of Glebionis coronaria. NCBI lineage: Eukaryota > Viridiplantae > Streptophyta > Magnoliopsida > Asterales > Asteraceae > Glebionis > Glebionis coronaria. Next base: position 424,313,935 of record CM046879.1, on the reverse strand, counting down.
TACGAATTCTCTGAGAGGATTGATGATTGAGGGTGGGATGTGGGGGCTCACAGTTATACATACCGGAATTATAGCACGGATATGGCTCATAGTAAGTCATCGGTTGAGAAGAATTAGAACACGGATTTGGTTCATAATAATCCATCGGTGAAGAAAAATGAGGACACGGATTTGGCTCATAATAATTCATTGGTTGACAATAAGAAGTATCGTGAGGGCCCCCATAATGATTGCAACACGGGTACTGAGAAAAAGCCGGTGCTTGTTGAGGATAGGGATTGTCATAAACGGGAGGGGGGAGAAATTGTGTAAGAGGAGAAGTACGAATTTCTTGAATTGCAAAATGGACAAAATCCAAATTGTGTATTGTCGATATCAGAACTAGACCTCGCACAAGTACACCATGGACATATTGGAAAACCAAGCCATGGTCTCCCACACCGAACGCAAGACGAATCCATGAAGAATTATAAAATAAGAGGGGTTGAGAAAAAGAATTAAACACAATAGAGGATAAAGAGGAATATTTTTTAAAACTTTTTTTTTATGATATATATAGTAATAAAGAAAATAAAATAAAATAAGAAAATATTATTGGTTTTTATAAATTTTATATATTTTTTTTGTATTTTTTTTTTAACTTTTTTTATTATATATATATACAAATACGAAAATAAACTTTCAAAAAGAAAGGATCTTCAAGTCACCAACTAAAAACACAACGCCAATATCGCTACACACAGAGCCGGCAGCGGTGCCATTTGATTGAGTCGTTTTCGTACACCCGAAGGTTATCGTAGTTCCGGCGAAGTGTGAATGAAAATCCGTGCTTATGTCTCTAGTTTGATGCTCGAATAAAAGGATTTTAATTTTTTTTTAATTTAAACTATTAAAATTAATAATAATATATTAAACGATAAAAGCAATAATTATACTATGAATATTAAACTAAAGATTTTTAAAATAATACTAATGAAAATAAAGATGCTAAACTAATATATACATTTTTAGGCCCTATGATTAAAAAAACTATCTATTCAAATCACCACTAGACAACAAAACCTAATTATATCTTAATTCTAGTGAAGTGAAAATTAAACAAAATGGTTTTGAAAGTGAAAGTTTAAATTTTTGATTAAAGAACTTGGATGACGTAGGACCATTAAAAGGATTTAACAATATGTAAATAAATTTAACACTAAGGTGGTGTTTGTTAATGACTTAAAGAGTCTTAATTGAAAAAATAGTAAATAAATTAAGTTATTAGAAGCTTGTTTGTTTTGTGCTTAAAATTAATAAGTCACTTTCTAGTTTAAGCCACAATGAGGAGGGTCTCCATATTAAGTCCATGACTTAATTAATAATTTTACATATTTACCCTTCCACTTATTCTCTTATAAACTAACATAACATCTTTTAAAGGTATAAAGGTAATTTTCTTTTATTCAGACACTTTATTCAGCACTCAAACAAACAGTCATATATTCATTTATAAACAGACAATATATATCTAGACAGACACTTTTATTTAACAGGACTTAATTAAAAAATTAAACAAACAAGCTCTAAGACCCTTAAAAGGATTTAGCCAAGTCATAAAAACAAATTTCTGTAAATGTATATATTAGATAAAGAAAGATCTCGAAATTGGAAGTGCAAGTAAAATGTATAATTATTTTGCAATAAAAAAGGCATAAAATAAATCTATGATAATTACTATCTAATATATGAAATTAAAATAAAACTACTAAAAGAACATACCTATGATTGGTTTACAAATAGCAAGTGGCGTTTGAAAATTAATCTGCTTTTGATACTTATCAAACCCGTTTACCAAATCAAACAACAATCCACCGCCATAGTCAAACGAACAAACCAACAATCGGACACAGGAGTATCAAGTGCAAAGTGAAAATAAAGCTACCATAGTTTTGAAAAATAAAACTAGATCTAATCTACCTAAACTAAAAAAACGCACGTACAATGAATAAAAAATTGAGGATGTTAAATTGGAATGTAATATTTGTATCTTTCTATCCATAACAAAACACAGCAAATAAAAAAAGGGTTTTGCTAACCACCACCCTTGGGGTGGTTTTTAAAGATACCAAAATTAATAAATTTGCATTAAATGAACTCATATATTCCTTAATTAATTAATAATAAATATAAAATGTGATGCTAAACATGGTATGTATAAGATTCATTCATGGTTACTTATTCATTATAAACATAAATTATGGTATGTATGAGTTCATTTAATGCAAATTTATTAATTTTGGTATCTTTAAAAACCACCTCAAGGGTGGTGGTTAGCAAAACCCATAAAAAAATGGATAAATGGAAAAATTAATTATTCTAAAAAAGTGGATCTCTAATATGGAATGTTGATCTATATGTTTAAACAAGACACAGGAATTGAAAAATTACCTTATCAAAATAAAATGCAGATACAGAAAGTAATAAAAGTGAGGATAATAAATTGGAATGTATTAATTCTATCTAAAAGAACGCAAGTTTTAAAGAAATAAAAGTGAAGTTGCAGATTTGAAGATGTCTTTTCTTCTTTTATATCTACGCAACTTCTGATATCCATATCTTCTTTTGGGTTGCGCCCAACATTTTTGCAAATTGATCTCCTCATGGGCCTGCTTGCTGCGTATATTAGGCCAATTGTGGCTTTTCTTCGGGCCTCCTTTTTTTCTTCTTTATTTTGGGCTGATTAATATTGTAGAAATGATAATGGGCCAGCAGCTATTTAGTATATAACAATGGGTCGGTTCGACCCATTTAAATGGTGTCGGGCCGACCCAATAAAATACGAAGGCACCGTTGGACTCGATTTTTCCGTGTTCTTTCCATTTCTCGTGCTTGTTGTTGCTCTTTGGCTTCGTTTTTGCTCTTTTTCTTTAATATTCGTACCTACAATAATAAATAGCAAATATAAACGATATATGCATAAAAATACATTTTTGCTATTTATTATACGAAAAATGAAGGGAAATTCTCACTAAATGCATGAATAATTACGTGTTTAACAGGGTGTGACAAGGTTCGAGGTCGATTTATTATAAATAAAGGGAGTTTGATATAAGGGATACAAATTTGAATGATACGAGTACAATGGACGAGTGAGATAAACTTGAGGACGAGTTTTTTGAAGTGAGGGAGAATGATGGAGGATCATAAAAATAAACTGGTTATTAAGTTTCCTTAATTTGTGGTATCCTTTATTTAGTTTTCTTATTTTGTGGTATCTTTTATTTATTTTTCTTATTTTGTGTTTTCTAGGAATAATATTCTTATCTTTTACCCCAAGTTTAATTTTCCTATAAAATTAGGACTTGAGTTTATTGTATGAGATGATTGAGATATGAATAAAATTATATGACTTTTTAGTCTTTTGTTAATTGAGTTAAATCCGGGTTAGGGTTTATCGTTCAATTTTCAACATAATAATGGTATTGAAATCAACGATTGTGGTAAAAATAAGCTTTTAGGAAAAGAAGACGTATATACGGTAAGTATTAAATGCACGTTTTAGGAAAAAACGTACACTTATGAACCTTTAAGAGATCGTTCACCAAAGATGGATATAGTGTGTGTTAAACTTGGTTGTGTTTGATTAATATTGACAAGAAAATTACACGAAGACGGACTAAAAACTAAGACGAATAATGAGTGCACGCAATTCGAGGCAAAATAATGTTAAAATAATCAAAATTCTAAATAATGATAAAAACTTGCAAACTAATTCATTTTTTCCTAAATAATCCAAGAATGAAAACTATAAAGTCTGAAAACCCTTAATGGGCCTCCAAATGGGCTATTACCAAAAACAGTGGACTCTTAATGGGATTTTCGCCCAAAATCAAAACTTTGTCAAAATAAGCCGGAAAAGCCCTATCTGACTCAAAATTCAATTTTAAGAAGAAAAGTCTCCAAAAGCTGATTCTGAGCTTATCGGAGCTTAATAAGTAATAAGCTTTTTCTTAATGGGCTTTTAAGCCCATTAAACCAAAACTGAATGCCATAAGTTGAAATTAAACACACAACCTTATTTTGAGCTTATAAGATCATCTAGAAAAAGAAATTTTGAAAAGGCTTAAAAAAGAAGCCAAAAACTAGAAAAGAACTTTTTCACAAAAAGGACAAAATAGTCGACTTGGAGTTCTAGACCACCTTATAAGCTTATTCTTTTCGCAAAAGCTTCTAAATGACAAAAATAATACTTTGGCACAAGAAAATTTCCAATAATTACAGTTGAATTAGCTACAAGAACCAATAAGCACTTTTGAAAAAGCAAAATAAGTTAGTTTTCTAGTGAAACCTTAACCAATTAAGCTAAACTCTGAAAATATATTAATAAGTTGAGAAAAATGATTTCTATTACAAAAACTAAGTTATTACATGATCCAATAAGCTGGAAAATTGAAATAAGCTCTCTTGGCCAAGTTTGACCCGTTTTGCCAAAGTCAACAAATGTCAACTTTTAAAATTATGAAACCTTGGACTTGTCTAAGCTATATATGGTTGGAATAAGCTGTTTTTGTGAGGCTTTTGAGTACAAAAGCCTATGAACAAAGATCAACAATTGGTTGTTTCTTGTTTTTTTTTGCAGTGAAGTCCAATAAGCTCAGTTGAGCTTATGGGCTATCAAATAAGCACACAGTAGTTCAAAAACACTTATAGGCACACAAAAAAGCTAGAACAATAATCCAATATCACAATCACACAAGCAAGAGTAGAATTAAGTACATAAAATAAGCATGCAAACAAGAGTGTATTATCTGATCTATTTGGCAAATTAGTCAAACTCAATAAGCCCTAGATGCTTCAATAAGCTACCAAATTTCAAAACCAGGTATAGCAGACCTAATCAACCACAAGGACTAATAGCACACCAAAATTCAGAATCCAAAACACACAAACAAGGATCCAAATTCTTTTTGATAATTTGGACAGTTTTTATGCAAAAAAATGAGAATTTGGGCAAAACCTCAACACACAACTTTCACACTTAAACATGTATCAAAATAAACTCAAACACAACATACAAGCATGGCAGGCACATACAAACATTTGGAAAGGACTCAAGACCTATTTCCACAAACTTACCCTTCACTTGCACCCTTTTTGACAGAAAATAATCTTTTGTTAGACCAAAGTTTAAAACACTTAAACACCAAACAATCAACTAAAACTCAACTGATATCAAGAGTTCAAACATAAGTCATATTATATCATAGCACACATCACAGATCATGGAATATTACTTTTTTTATAGAAAATGAAAAGGGAAGAAGTGCAAACCTCTAAGGTGTACTTCCACACCTTGGATTGCTTGAGTTGTGGTGCTAGTTAAACAAGCACCAACCTCCAATGCTGCTAAGAACAAGGAAAGCCAAAATATCAAGCCTTGTGAGTTTATTACAGTGGGATAGTAACATATGTAAAGCAAATATAGGAAATCAAACTTGGTGAGTATGAGTAACACCCACAAGCCTTTTGCCCAAGCTTATATACTCACAGCCACTTGATCTCACAAATCAAACAACTATGATCATATATGAGTCCAAACAAATAAGCTATTGAGCTTCTATTTTTCAACCAAGGATCATAATTAGTAATAAAAAAAACTTTTTCTTTCTTTCTGAAAAACTTTTGAGACTTCAACTACACTTGAAAACACTTAATGTAACTCTCTTTGGGTTGGATTCAAAACTATGAACCTACACAGTTAATAAGATTGGGAATTCACACCTTTACCAACTTTTCTTCAATAAAGAAGAAAAAGGAATTACAAGGATTTTGTGATTCTTCCAACTTAATAACAAGAAACTAAACAAGATTAATAATGGAACTTAGATTTCATCAACACAATTTTTAACAACTTCTTTTTCATTAACAGAAACAAGAAAGGAATTACAAAATGCTTGAATGGAAAAACCAAGAACATGAAATAAAACTAGACCTATGGTGCCTTATATAGACGACATACATGATTCTAGAAACAAGAAAAAAAATGATAAACCCTAAGCTATAAAGTTCTTGAAGTGACCTTGGTCATTTTGAAAATTCTTGCCCATGTGCGTAAATTTTGGATTCTTGTTGATTCTGAGTTGTAGTAAACCTATGTTGAGCGTTGGATGACAATTAGAATACCATTGGTGTAGGGGAGCCACGTGTAGGGTTGTGGGTTAATGGGGGGACCAAAATAAGGGTTTAAGCGTGTTTAGGATTAGTTTAATCACTAATTTGGAGATGATGGGGATTTAATTTCATGGGATGAGTGGATTTGGATTTTAGGGAAAAAGACATGATTTGATCCATTTTTAGTTTAACAATGTTTGTTAAGCACCTTAATAATAAATTAAGGTTGTTTAAAATTAAGGGTCGGGTTTGGTTTGGATCATGGGCTAAAGTGTTGGGTTGGTCGGATAATGGATGGGTATCGGTTTCAATCTTGGCAAAAATACCCCCTGGTCTTCTTTAATAAGTTCACAGAAAGTTTGTCTCATTTCCCTTCTATTTCCCTTTGTTAAAATCTTTTGGGAACTTGTCATTTTTGGCACACATGTTTTAGAAACTTCTCATAAGGGATTTTTGTGTAATTCTTCCATTCTTGAAGGATCTTTCTTGTATATTGAACAAAATTTAGGGACCAAACTTGTACTTTTGAGATATACAAGGGTATAAAGTGTTAATTATTAAAAAATGAGGGACCATTCTTGACAATCTTCAATTCTTTAAGGGATTTTTTTGGATTTTCACAACTTGGGTCCGGTTCTTTGTGCGACTTTATTTTCCATGTTCGTTTTTTCTTGATTCTTATGGTCTTTTTGTCTTTTTCACGATATCCATAACTAAAACACACAAATCACAAACACACGTATATTTCACGGTATTTTATGATATTTTTGACATTTAAAGCCCGTTTTCGATGATGAGACCATGTATATTTGAGGTCTCATTACTCCCCCATACTAAACCATTTCCGTGTCCTCACGCAATGCTAGAATAAAGTATCATAGCACATTCAAAGTTCATTATTATTCAATCTTTATTGAAATGGAAAAACAACTTAACTACAATGATGTGTTAGACATAATGTATTGCTTTCATCATGAGATTGTGACTTTTAGAGTCAAAGAATAAAAACAAGTAACTGTCTTATAGAAATAAATTCGTCATCCTTGATTTTCACAAATTTCATGCCAAGCGTAAAAACGAGATCATTGTCGGTTACAAATCACTATGCTAACACTACTCATGCATTCAAATTGTGTAATACTTTTTCTTCCCACAATCCTAGTTATTGAAGTTATCTAATTTTCTTTTCTAATTTTGTCATGGATCACAAGGATTCATATTGACTTATTTCGATACTTATTAAGCTGAAAATAAAGTTAAGACGGTTTATTTAATAAGTAGCTAAATGAAATGATCTTTTTAAACGTTTCTTATAATCATGAAAAGTACATATCTTGACATAACTTTGATCACGACATGGGACCTTTCCCGAACCGGTATTTGGCATGTGTTTCGAACTTCAAACTTTAGAGACACTCTTGGTTATGGTCTTCTCTTTATTCTTGGCATGCATCTTCTTATGGAAAGAATTTATCGAGATGCTTCATTATTTATCACGACTTTCTTCATTTATCCTCCTCCTTATATTAGGACTTGGATTTATAGAACAATCCGCCTCCTTATTAGGACTTGGATGAACTTCATCCTTATTGGATTTTCGGACTTCAAATTTTTTGGAATATTTTACTTTTCGTTGTGTGTCTTAATCCTTTATTTAGATTTGGATTCATGAACTTCACATCTTCTTTCGATTTAGAAACAAGAGGTAATCCTCATGCCTTGTTAGGGCCTTTTTGGATTCGCCAATCTTTGCATCCCGTTTAGATTAGTTATGCCTGATACAATGATTTTGCTATGGGGTTCAATTATGTTCTCTCGATATCCTCTCGAATTGATCTCGGCTCTAAGTGGAATGATTTGTTCTTGGTTAATAAAAAGATGTTGGTTTGTTTATCTATTTTAAACTAATAACAATTAATTAAGTGTCGAAGAGTAAACTTAAAGCTTTAAAAGATTAAAGTAAAGAAACGAGTTTAAAAATAAATGTTTGAAAACTTAAAGATTTTATTATAAAAATAAATAAACACTCAATAAAAACTAACTCTTGGAAAACTTTGTGAAAAATAAGAACTTAGTTGGAAAATACTAAAAGAAAGTAAGATCGGAACAAAACACCTCAAATCGGAATAGTGGAAAAATGCCCTCAATCGGAATATATTCCGATAACTTTGATCGGAATGTTGAAAAGTATGGTGATCGGAATAACACAAAGCATGCAATCGGAATACAGGGAACTTACCAATCGGAATGTTCAAAAGAAGTGCAATCGGAATATTCAACTTAGTACTAATCGGAATACAGGAAATTTACCAATCGGAATATCTAAAAATGGACAAATCGGAATATGGTAAAAAGGCATCAATCGGAATATGGAAAAAGGCAACAATCGGAAAACACTAAACCCTTTTCCGATCTATGGATCGGAATAGGGGGTGCCTTGGTCGGAATACCCGATCGGAAAAGGGAATTACCCTTTCCGAAAACTATGCTGAACCGAAACTTATGCTAGGGAAATAAGCTTATGGAATAAGCTAACTCCAAAACTAGCTCGAATCCAACAATAAGCTGATCAAATAAGCACTAAGAACACTTCATCTAAGCTTCAAATAAGCAAAAACATAAATCAAATGATAAAAAGATGAACTTTCTATAAAAACCTTAAAAAGTAAATAAGCTAAATCAATAAATAAGCCAATAAGAACAAGGATCTTAAAGCTTATTCATGTATAAACTTAAGGAAACATAAAAAGAAATCAACTTTTTAAGCACAAATCATTGATGAACAACACGGATCATACGAGATTTGTACCAAAATCAATCAAAATAAAAGAAAGGAAGGATGAGATTAAAGATTAAAAGCTTGAAACTAAACTTGATTAATGAAAAATAATACAAAGTTTTGATCTTGAAAGAGAAAAAGATGAAATCTAGTGAGAGAAAGTTTAGAACTTTCTCTCTCTAAAACTAGAGAGAAAAATGAAAAACTACCAAAAAGCTAAAACTAAGTGTCCCATTTTTGTGAAGTAGAACCATATATATAGGCGTGTGATGTGGTGGTGGGCTTGTGATTGGGCTTTGGTTTGGGCTTCTTTTTTCTTCTTTCTTCTTTAGTCTTCACGCTTCTTTAAATAAACGTTTCCGACTTGGATTTGAGAAGTGTCGGTGAAATATTCCAACTCGTCTTATAATCTTTTGTTTAATAGACTCGAGTTCTTCGACATATATGAATCTTCCATCTTTGGCTCTATTCTTAGATAAATCTTCAAATAGGCACAATGACTTCAAATCTTTTGCATCTCTTGGACAATAGACTTCGTCTTGAGTCTTTTTCCTTGATAAAACCCGTGCAATCCCATGTTTTCTTCAATATTCATCCGGTTGACTCTGAAAACACAATAAACACAAAAACCACGCATAATTCCAAACAAATGATATTAAATACGTGTTTTGGTCTCGTTTTAGACAGAATTAAGTGGTAAAAGGATGGGTGTTTTCACACCTATCAAATCCCCTACACTTAACCATTGCCATGCCCTCATGCAATGCTTAGTGACAAAGCACATTTACACTTTTCTCATAATCAATCAACCTTGGCTTTATTAATATACCTCTAAACAAAAATGAAAGTACTAAGAGAAATTAAAACTTTAAAGTAAAAAAAAGGATGGAAATAACTTGCAAAGAGATCAAGGACTTACATTAGGGCTTTGGTGTTGCGAATATTTATCACCCTCAAGTTTCACGTTCCCCAAACTAAGCTTAAATACGAGATCATTGTTATTATAAGTTAGCGATTCAAACACTTACACACATGTCTTAATTAAATGCTTAAACTCCCTTATTCCTAGGTGTATCTCTTATATTTTATTTTTGTCTTAGAATGATCATGAAGATGCATTTTTGGACTTATTTCGATAGTTTATTTAGGCTGAAAGCAAAGTAGGACGATTTGATCAATAGTTTGCTAAAGGACAAAATCTCTTAAAACTGCTTCTCGGGATATCAAAAAGTTCATATCCTGGCATAACTTGGTTCGCGATTTGAGACCTTTCTCGGGCCGATATTTGGCATGTACTTCATACTTCATATCTTGAGAGACGTTCTTGAGATAATGGTCTTCTCATCGTAATAGAGTTTCTTCACTTGGAGACTTTTGAGGGGTACTCCAACTTTGTTGACCACGACTTCATGATTATTTCTTCAATCTCTAATTGGGATTTTGAGATACAACGATCCGCCTCCTTTTCGGACTTGGATCTATTTATCCTCATACCTTGTTAGGATCTTTTCGGATAGACTTCTCCATGATCTTTATGGGAGTTGATTGCTTTTCGTCGTGAGTCTTGATCCTTCATATTGATTTTAGGAATAATGCTTTTCACATCACTTTTGGATCTTCAGCAATAAAATGGAATCCTCATACCTTGTTAGGACCTTTTCAGACTCGCCAATCTTCGCGCCCCGCTTCATAAGTTATGCCTTGGCTATGAACTCTTATCATTACCGAGCAACTTTTAAACGATCTTGGGCTAGAAGCTAAGTAACTTTTCAAATCGTACGACCTTACTTATTGCAGATAAATTATTAGCAAGTGATGGGAGAATAGGCAAATAATTACACCAAGTGAGCTTGTGCAAGAATACCGACTTATAATTGACTCTATCATTTCTCGTTCTCCACAATTTAAAATATCAAGTAATGAGATTCGTGGATGCTTAGCCTAATAAACCAATTAAGGTCTATATGGTTAAGGATACTAGCTAGAATAAACTTAGATAAGTCTATTCGGGTTGAGTCAAAATAATCGCAACGGGCCTAATATGTCAAAGACTTCTAAACTAGCTACACCACTTTATTAATATTTTTGACTTTATTGCGGGATATATACATATGAAAGCAACGATAAAAATTTTAAAAATTACGACTATATGGCCAAAGTTAATTAAAAATTTGAAAAATGTTGAAAAAGATGATTTTTCGGTTAAATGAAGGCATTTTCATGGAAAAGTCCACTTAAAACTTCGATAGAAGTCCCCCTACACTTAAGATAAACATTGTCCTCAATGTTTAAGCATGTGGGAAAAATTTCCCCTACACTTAGGACATTGTGCACGTTGGTTAACTCGAGTTAAGGAAGAGACGACTAAAGTATTCAATTTCAAATGTGAGTATGAAGAAAATTGAATCACGATAGTTGAGAGATAGAACCGGATTTCGGATAACACGGGAGCATGGTTCTTCAAAGGTTCCAAGAGTGCATTCATCCCTGTAATCACATCACCACACAAAAACAAACACCTATACATGTCCCCCTACACTTAGGAGGTAAAAACAGAAAAGGATAGATACTCGGGTTGCCTCCCGAGGAGCGCTTGTTTTTTATAACCGAGTCACGAGCCTGACTCAACCCAAAATTAGTTCATGGGGAACGTGGTGAGGGATGGAATCATCTCCTGAGAGATGTCCTCACCAAAGTACAGCTTCAGACGCTGGCCATTCACTTTGAAATTGGGCCCATTAGGCTGAGAAAGCTCAATGGTCCCATATGGAAAGATGTTGGCGACGGTGAATGGACCAGACCAGCGGCTCTTCAACTTGCCAGAGAAGATCTTCAACCGAGAGTTTAAAAGTAAGACTTGATCACCAACGTGGAACTCTCGGTTCTTGATTTTTGCGTCATGAAGGATCTTCGTCTTCTCTTTGTAGATCAGCGAGTTCTCATAAGCTTCATTCCTCAGTTCGTTGAGCTTGTTGAGTTGAGTCTTGCGATGATCACCGGCTTTGTTGATGTCGAAGTTAGCCCACTTCAAGGCCCAGTGCGCCTTATGTTCCAGTTCGATGGGAAGGTGGCATGCTTTCCCGTACACAAGATGATAAGGTGTACAACCGATCGGGGTCTTGTAAGCAGTACGGAAAGCCCACAGAGCATCATCTAACTTATTGGCCCACGCGGCGCGATGCTCTCCTACAGTACGCTCCAAAATTCGCTTCAATCCACGGTTGGATATCTCGGCCTGCCCATTGGTTTGGGGATGATAGGCGGTGGAAAGACGGTGATTGACACCATACTTAGCCATGACTCTTGCAAATTGATCGTTGCAAAAATGAGTCCCGCGGTCACTGGTAATAGCACGAGGTACGCCGAATCGAGCGAACAGCGATTTTAGAAAGTTACAAACCACCCTTGCGTCATTAGTAGGTAAAGCTTTGGCTTCAACCCACTTTGAAACGTAGTCAACGGCTACAAGGATTATTTGTTTCCTTTAGAGGAAGGAAATGGGCCCATAAAGTCGATACCCCAAACATCAAAGATTTCACACTCTTGAATGAAATTATGAGGCATCTCGTCTTTATGTGTGATCGTGCCTTGTTTTTGGCAAGCATCACATCGTTTAACCATCTCGTGAGCATCACGGTAGATGGTGGGCCAATAAAATCCCGAATCAAACACTTTTTTGGCGGTGTAGTTGGGACCAAAGTGACCACCGGTGGGTCCTTTGTGGCAAGCATCAAGGATTTCCAAAGCTGCCGGTCCATCAACACATCGACGAATAATCAAATCAGCACATTGTTTGAATAGATACGGGTCTACCCAAAAGTAAGTCTAAATGTCGTTAAAGAACTTCTTCTTTTTCTGGGATGTTAACCCGTCAACGAGAATTCCACCCGCCAAGTAGTTTGCAATGTCCGCAAACCACGGGGTTTCATCAGCAGTCGAGTTGATAGACATTAAGGTCTCCAAGGGAAAAGAATCATTGATTTCTTTGTTCGGATGATCCCCCTGGTAAGGATCCTCAAGTCTACTGAGATGATCCGCGGCTAGGTTTTCAGCTCCTTTTTTATCGCGAATTTCGATTTTAAATTCCTGGAGTAGCAAAACCCAGTGAAGAAGTCTTGGTTTGGAATCTTGCTTTGTTAACAAGTACTTCAACGCGGAATGATCGGTGTCGACGATAGTGGTGGAAAGGACAAGATAGGGGCGGAACTTTTCAAAAGCATAGACAACAGCTAAAAGCTCTTTTTCGGTTGTCGTGTAATGCAATTGAGCCCCAGTCATTGTCTTGCTAGCGTAATGGATTGGTTGGAAGTGTTTGTTCACTCTTTGTCCCAGAACCGCTCCAATAGCAAAATCACTAGCATCGCACATCAACTCAAAGGGAAGCTCCCAATTAGGGGTAACCAAGACGGGTGCCTTAGTTAGCTTATCCTTAAGCAAGTTGAAGGCTTCAATACACTCTTTGGAAAAGATAAAAGGAGTATCTTTTTCCAAGAGGTGGGTCATCGGGCGAGCGATTTGAGAAAAATCTTTGATGAATCGACGGTAGAAACCCGCATGACCCAGGAAACTTCTCACACCCTTCACTGTTGAAGGTGGAGGCAACTTAGCGATAACATCGACTTTAGCACGGTCTACTTCAAGACCGGCTTTGGAAATCTTGTGTCCTAGCACGATGCCCTCTTTTACCATAAAATGGCATTTTTCCCAATTAAGAACAAGGCGAGTGTCTTCACACCGCTTAAGCATACGTTCTAAATTGGCAAGGCAAGCAGAGAAAGAATCGCCATAAACCGAGAAATCATCCATGAATACTTCCCTAGTATCTTCCACCATGTCATGGAAGATAGCCATCATACACCTTTGGAACGTCCCAGGAGCATTACATAAACCAAAAGGCATGCGTTTGTAAGCAAATGTTCCATAGGGACAAGTGAATGTGGTCTTTTCTTGGTCCTTGGGATCGATGGGAATTTTAAAATACCCGGAGAAACCGTCTAAGAAGCAGTAATAGTCATTACCAGCTAGACGCTCGAGCATTTGATCCATGAAGGGAAGAGGAAAGTGGTCTTTTCTCGTGGCATCATTGAGCTTGCGATAATCAATACAAACTCTCCACCCAGTAACGAGACGAGTGGGAATCAACTCGTTGTGTTCATTGGGAACAACGGTTATTCCACCCTTCTTGGGCACACAATGGACGGGACTTACCCACGGCGAATCCGAGATAGGGTAAATCAATCCGGCATCTAGAAGTTTGATAACCTCTTGTTTGATGACGTCATGAATTTTAGGATTAACCCTTCTTTGGCTCTGGATTGTGGGTTTGAATTCATCTTCCATGAGAATCTTGTGAGTACAAAAGTTCGGATCAATTCCGCGAATGTCGGAAATTTTCCAAGCAATTGCCTTCTTGTGATCTTTGAGCACGGCGATGAGACGAGTTTTCTCTTCATCTTTCAAGTCCTTCGCGATAATGACGGGCGGCTTCTTCTCTTCTTCAAGGAACGCATACTCGAGATGGGGCGGCAACTCCTTAAGTTCTAAATCCGAAGGATTTTCCATGGGAGGCGTTTTCAAAGTCGGAGTATCGATAGCAATAACCGTGGGAGATGGTGGAGAAAGATTGTCTTCGTTGAGAAGGTTTTCAAAGAAATGCATGTCTTCATCCCCATCGCTGGGAGAATCATCAGTAGCTAAGTTCACATCTCCCATGGTGGCTTCAAGATCTTTCCAAAAGAAATCACTTTCTCCAAATAGAGACAGTGATGAATCAATAGAGGAAACGGTCTCAACATTGGGAAGAGAAGTAGGAATACTTTTGCAAGCATTTTGGAAGTGTTCTTCACAAGCCTCATCAAGAACGTCAATACAATCAACACTCTCGTTGGAATAAGGTTGTTTAGACAACTTTCCCATGTTGAAGATGATTTTATCGTCACCCACTCTCATGATAAGCTCACCGGCTTCAACATCGATGAGAGTGCGACCGGTCCTCAGGAATGGACGACCCACGATCAAGAGAATACGAGGGTCCATCTCGTAGTCGACGACGACGAAATCGGCAGGAAAAGTGAATTTGTCGACTCCTACAAAGACGTCTTCGGCTATCCCCACTGGATAAGCAACCGTACGGTTAGCTAATTCCAAAGTCATTTTGGTGGGGACTAGCTCAGGGAGAGATAATTGCTTCCACACACTTAAAGGCATTAAGTTGATACTGGCACCTAGATCGGCTAGGGCCATGCAATTCTCTACTCCCGGGAAATTGCAAGGGATTAAGAAACGACCCGGATCACCAAGCTTGGTTGGCAATTTCCTTAAGAGCACTGCAGAGCAATTCTCATTAAGTTGGGTGTTGGCAATATCGAGAAGCTTTTCCTTGTCACTCAGAAGATCTTTAATCATTTTTGCGTACTTAGTCATGTGAGCGAGAGCCTCAGCGAAGGAGATGTTAAAATTCAATTGTTTAAACATTTTGAGAAAGTTTGAAACCTGAATATCGTCCTTGCTTTTGAGCTTCTCTTTCCTCAACCTAGATGGATAAGGTATATTGGAAGAAGAGGAAGGCTTTGGGAGAATAGGATCACTCACATCCTTGGGTGGAGGAGGGGTAGAAGTAAGAGGTGGAGAAATTATGGAAGGAGAAGGATGAGGAATAGGAGCAGGTGACTCGTTCTCCTTAGTCACAACCACCGGTGGAGGTATAGGAAGCTCGGGTTCCTTGGTACCTTTGCCACTGCGAGTGGTGATTGCTTTCATCTCCCCTCTTGGATTTGCAACGGTGTTACTCGGAAGAGTACCCGAAGAAGAGGGTTGATTACCGTGGAAGAAACTAGCCATCATGTTTCTTAAGTCATTCGTTTGACTATCCATAGTGTTTCTCATGTCAGCTCTCAGATCGTTCCCTTGTTTCACCAGGTCTGCTTTCAAGTTGCGCACTTCCTGTTGGAGATTGTCCATGAGCACATCATTAGTCTTCATGTAGGTTCCAATGTCTTGATGTAATGCGGGGGTTTGGTTGGAAGGAGCATTGTATGCGGGTGGTTGATAAGCAGGTTGCTGGTAAACTTGGTTGTTTCGTTGAGGTGGTTGTTGCTGTTTGTGAGGTGGTATGTATGGTCCACGAGATTGTTGTTGTTGAGGAGGGCGGTTGAGGTTTTGTTGTTGGTTTGGGTTGTTAGGATTAAAACCAGGTGGTGAGAGATAGTTGTTGGAGCGGTAGCTAAGCAAGTTACGGTCACCTTGAGGACGAGCTTGATAAGCGGGTTGAGGATAGGTGCCATAAGCTGCATTCACATTTTCAGAAGGGTAGTCTTGGGTGGCAGTACAAGTGGTGTAAGAGTGAGGACCCCCGCAGATTTCACATGGTTGGCTAACAGCATTGACTTGAGCGTCTTTAGCGTTTTTAGCGTTGATGCTGTTAGTGTTGCTGGCGGTTTGGGTAGCAAGCGTTTCAAGAAGCGCAGTGATTTTGTCAATTCGCTTGTCGCTGTCACTAGTACTAGCACTAGCGACATTGGTCCTCACACTCTTGGTTTGCACACGAGACTTATTCTCAATGATATCCCAAGCAGCATTGGAAGTCTTAGCCAAAAGATTACCCCCCGAGGCACTGTTTAGTGAATCTTGGTCATTCATGCTTAAACCATTATAAAAAGTGTTAATTTGGTGCACTTTGGTAAAACCATGTTGTGGGCATTTTCGTAAAAGATCTTTGAAACGATCCCAAGATTCACTAAACGACTCATCGTACTTTTGTTCAAATTTGATAATTTCATTCCGCAAAGCTGTAGTACGAGAGGGTAGGAAAAAGTAATTGATAAACTTGGTCTCCAAATCCGTCCACGAAAAAAATACTCTGTGGAGGTTCCTTAGCAAGCCAATGCCGGGCTTGTCCCTCTAAAGAAAAGGGAAAAAGTTGTAAACAGAATACCTCTTGTGGAACACCATTGAATTTGACCGTATTGGTGAGTTGCAAGAATCTCTTGATGTGGTCATGTGGATCATCAATGGTACGCCCCAAGAATGGTTGAGCAGAGACCATCTGGATAAAGCCTGATTTTAGCTCAAAGTTGTTGGCTGCAAACGCGGGTATAACAATTGGATCAGTGTTGCCATCTACATGGGCTTGCAGCAGTTCAATCATCGGGCGATTATCCGGTAGAGGCTCATTGTTGTTGTTATTATTCATGTTGTTGAAAGGTGGGTTGTTATTGTTATTATTATTTTTTTGAGGTGGGTTATTGTTGTTGTTTTGTACACCGGCCATGTCTAAGTTATCGAGAGGCTCGGGCTCTTGATAAGACGTTGATCGAGTGCGCATACACCTGCAAAAGAACTAACAAAGAAAAACAAAGCAAAAATATTTTTGGTTTTTATGTTTTTTTTTTTATTTTTTTGAATTTTTGAAAATTTTATATTTTTTAGGGTTTTTGAAAATTTTTATGAAAAAGTAACGTTCACGGTGAACGGATCCCAAAACCCAAGTTCTCACAAAAAACTGTTGATCTTAACGAGAAGAGCCGGCAGCGGCGCCATTTGATACAATGATTTTGCTATGGGGTTCAATTATGTTCTCTCGATATCCTCTCGAATTGATCTCGGCTCTAAGTGGAATGATTTGTTCTTGGTTAATAAAAAGATGTTGGTTTGTTTATCTATTTTAAACTAATAACAATTAATTAAGTGTCGAAGAGTAAACTTAAAGCTTTAAAAGATTAAAGTAAAGAAACGAGTTTAAAAATAAATGTTTGAAAACTTAAAGATTTTATTATAAAAATAAATAAACACTCAATAAAAACTAACTCTTGGAAAACTTTGTGAAAAATAAGAACTTAGTTGGAAAATACTAAAAGAAAGTAAGATCAGAACAAAACACCTAAAATCGGAATAGTGGAAAAATGCCCTCAATCGGAATATATTCCGATCACTTTGATCGGAATGTTGAAAAGTATGGTGATCGGAATAACACAAAGCATGCAATCGGAATACATGGAACTTACCAATCGGAATGTTCAAAAGAAGTGCAATCGGAATATTCAACTTAGTACTAATCGGAATACAGGAAATTTACCAATCGGAATATCTAAAAATGGACAAATCGGAATATGGTAAAAAGGCATCAATCGGAATATGGAAAAAGGCAGCAATCGGAAAACACTAAACCTTTTTCTGATCTATGGATCGGAATAGGGGGTGCCTTGGTCGGAATACGCGATCGGAAAAGGGAATTACCCTTTCCGAAAACTATGCTGAACCGAAACTTATGCTAGGGAAATAAGCTTATGGAATAAGCTAACTCCAAAACTAGCTCGAATCCAACAATAAGCTGATCAAATAAGCACTAAGAACACTTCATCTAAGCTTCAAATAAGCAAAAACATAAATCAAATGATAAAAAGATGAACTTTCTATAAAAACTTTAAAAAGTAAATAAGCTAAATCAACAAATAAGCCAATAAGAACAAGGATCTTAAAGCTTATTCATGTATAAACTTAAGGAAACATAAAAAGAAATCAACTTTTTAAGCACAAATCATTGATGAACAACACGGATCATACGAGATTTGTACCAAAATCAATCAAAATAAAAGAAAGGAAGGATGAGATTAAAGATTAAAAGCTTGAAACTAAACTTGATTAATGAAAAATAATACAAAGTTTTGATCTTGAAAGAGAAAAAGATGAAATCTAGTGAGAGAAAGTTTAGAACTTTCTCTCTCTAAAACTAGAGAGAAAAATGAAAAACTACCAAAAAGCTAAAACTAAGTGTCCCATTTTTGTGAAGTAGAACCATATATATAGGTGTGTGATGTAGTGGTAGGCTTGTGATTGGGCTTTGGTTTGGGCTTCTTTTTTCTTCTTTCTTCTTTAGTCTTCACGCTTCTTTAAATAAACGTTTCTGACTTGGATTTGAGAAGTGTCAGTGAAATATTCCAACTCGTCTTATAATCTTTTGTTTAATAGACTCGAGTTCTTCGACATATATGAATCTTCCATCTTTGGCTCTATTCTTCGATAAATCTTCAAATAGGCACAATGACTTCAAATCTTTTGCATCTCTTGGACAATAGACTTCGTCTTGAGTCTTTTTCCTTGATAAAACCCGTGAAATCCCATGTTTTCTTCAATATTCATCCGGTTGACTCTGAAAACACAATAAACACAAAAACCACGCATAATTCCAAACAAATGATATTAAATACGTGTTTTGGTCTCGTTTTAGACAGAATTAAGTGGTAAAAGGATGGGTGTTTTCACACCTATCAATGCCTCGAAAATATAATTTATGTAATCATAATTACCTTTTAAAAAATCTTGTTCTAAAAGCTAAATATATTATATACCGTATGACCTTATTTATTGCAATTATTTTTCCTAATTCATTGATCTTATGGGAGAAAAAGCCACAATTAAAAACACATGAGTTTTTGAAAGAACATTGTCATGTTCTACGTTTAGCATGATCACTTGTAATAACTCTATCATCTCACGTTCATCACTATCTAAAGACCTCTAATTAAAGAGACTCGTGAATGCTTAGCCGTGCAAGTCAAAATTTAGCATAATCTGGATATGCTTAATTAAGACTATATTAAATCGAAGTTTTTGGTTTTCAAGTCACCTATAGAATCTTACGATTTATTAACTTTTTCAAGTTTAGAAAACTTGTTTTAAATTTACCTTGATAAATGACTTTTTAGGATCAATTATAGGAACTTGCAAAGATCCTTTGGCTATACCAAGTTAAGAGTTCGTGTTTTAAAGTTCCCTATATAAAATTCTAGCAAAACTTGATTTAAGCGGGTTAAGGAATGTTAAGGTAACCAAATGTCCATTCAAGTCAAAAATTAACTCTTATCCGACCCAACGAAAAACCTATATTTGTGTCTTAAAACACTTATGAAACTATGAAAATTTTTAAAATTTGGCTGTTTTTAGCCTTATTTGCAACAGAACAAAACAAAACGAAGAAAGTTGGAAAGCGTGGAGATTTGGCAAGGCAAATATCTATTCACCCCCATACTAAAGTTAAACATTGTCCTCGGTGTTTCGAGTAAAAGGGTGGAACACCCCCATACTAGAGACGAAAAGTCGAATGCTTAAGATCTAACATGAAAAGGGTAATTAACAATAAATACAAAATTCGTTTATGAAGTGTGCTAAATGATTATCGTTAGAACAATAAAGGATATATCATCGGATATCGGAAAATATTCAAAGAAAACGATCGAAGCTCGATTAAAAAGAACACGAGATGCTTCAATCGTGATGACGATGATCTAGTTAACCACAATCACAAACAACCACGGAAACAACGGTTGGAAGGGCACAAATCCCCTTACATTAACTACATTAGAAAGCGATAATATGTGCATGGATAAGCTTGGGAGCTCCCACACGAGGCTCCTCTTTTTTATTACCGAGTCATGAGCTCGACTCGATCCCCTCAATCCTGATTATCATTGGGGAAGGTGTCTTGGTCGACGTCTTCCATTGAAGGATTTTCCCCCACCAAAGTAGTGCTTAAGCCTATGTCCATTCACCTTGAAGTTAGGTCCATAATTTTGAGCTATCTTGATGGTCCCATAAGGAAAAGCTTGTTTTATGGTGAATGGACCCGACCAACGAGATTTCAATTTTTCATAAAATATTTTAAATCTCAAGTTAAAAAGCAACACTTAACCCCTAACATTAAAAACCCGGTTTTTTATTTTAGAATCATGAAACTTTTTAGTTTTCTCTTTGTAAATCAATGATTTTTCATAAGCAAGATCCCTTAATTCATCCAATTCATTAAGTTGAAGTTTCTGTTGTTATCCTGCGGTCACTAAGTCATCATTACAATGCATTAGGGCCTAATAAGCTGTATGTTCGAGTTCAATTGGCAAATGACAATTATTCCCATAAACAAGATTATAAGTTGTGCACCCAATGGGCATCTTATGAGCGGTACGAAAGGCCCATAAAGCATCATCTAGTTTGTCGGACCAAGATTGTTGGTTTTCTCTAATCGACCTTTCAAAAATTATTTTTAGATAACTTATCCAATCAACGAGAAACTCATCTTTCTCGGGTCTTGAGCTTTTATCAAAACATTCAAAGTTTTGTAGCTCAAGTCAATAGAATTGTATATATTCAAACATCAAAATCAAAATACAAAAATATAAAACCATATAAAATCCATAAAATTGAATAATTCCGTAAAATCCGAAAATAAAATTTACTTCATTTTTCAAAGGCATGTCTTTTGGTACGATAAAATTTATGGCCTTAGAAATGTCAATTAATATTAACACGGCACCATAAATACAGTTCGTACAAAAGTTGTAAATAATTCATAAAACATGTCAAAATGGCTTGCTATTATTTCAGATAGTAACCCGCTTTTCATATTCAAGTCAAGTATTTCTTACGAAAGCTTTGGCTCAACAACAGTAATTAATTTTCTCGGGCATGGTTTACTTTATTACCATGTAAGGGGTTGTGTTTACGTTATAACACAATCTAACACGAATATATATATATATACACTTTAGTGCATTTATTTGTTAAAACGAGAGAAATCATTTTTTACGAAGTTATCATCTCCACAAACCGTAGCTGTTTACAATTGGTATCTACATACTCGACGATGAACTACTCAAACGACGACTAAATCTCTTTAGATAGAACACAGGTCAACAATTCAGGGGGAGCAATTTTCAAACATTCAGAATCTTCGATGCCGAATCATTGTATAATGCCGGTGCTACCAAAATGGTGTCAAGACAAAGTATTCATCTTTCAATTGATATCAAGACGAAAGTGCCAGATTCACAAATTGGTATCAAGACAACGATACCAATCGTACACGTGGTTGATATGAGTGATTTTACTCATATCAAGTATCTCATAAAACGGACAATAAATGCATAAATTCGATAGAAAATGCCTCGTATATGCATGTTTTGTTGTTTGATGTGTGTAGGTACCAAGGTTCGCGAAAACCGACAAAAAAACGACACGAGATGAAGAAAAGAACAACAAAGCCGAAAACATGCCCGATTCTAATGGATTTAACTTAAAGGAAGTCAATTGGGCCTTGGTGGGACCCACAATTGCTTATTTGGGCCTAAAAGCCCAATTATGGGATTAATAGTTACTTTTCGGGTCAAAGCCCAAATCAAAGCCCATTTTCAACTTAATAAGACGGCTAAAAGTTTTATCTTGGGACCATTTTATCAAAAGCCCAAAGCAAAAGGAAATAATGTAACGAATGCAATGTTGATTATTTTTTGGGTCCATTAAAAGCCCAACCAAAAGTTGGACAAGAGTTTATAAACTCTTTTGGTCAGACAATCGGTCAAAGAAAGAAAAAAAATAAAGAAACGAGAGAATAAAGAGATTGGGGAAAGAGACGCAGCCAAGAGCACCATTGAAGAACCCTAATTTTTAGGGGTTGTCTCCAATCAGATTGCGAGTGTAATTCACGCAGGTTTTCAGAAGATTAAGGGAATAATGGCGCGTGTGATACATGAAGATGCCAAGTACTATGTGCCACGTGGCCCATTGATTCGTCACAGGTATTCCTTGATTGGTTGATTTCTCTGCATACTGACAAGGGGCCAATGATTTCCTGCCACCTCACCACCAAAGAAACACAAAGAAGCACACCTTGTGCCACGGTGTCAATCCGTGTGCACAAGGGCCAATCACAGCCATCCGATTATAACCGTAAAGAGAGAGAAGATGGGAATGATGATCCGATGGCTTGAATTCGCTTCTTCATCAACAAACCCTCACCCCTCACCCTCTCACCTAGCCTATAAAACCCCCTTTTTGCAAAATGAGTAATCATCCCTTTCTTTACTTAGTATCGTTATAATGAAAATTTGTAGGTAGGAACTGTAATTTTTTCTTTTATTAATAATGTATTGTTGATTTGAGTCAATGAAATTAATTTTCAGTTTTCTAAATTCATTGTCTACGTTTTATTTACTTAACTGCTATAAATTTTCTTACATTTTCTACTCTTGCAAATTTGATATAATGACTGTTGATTGTTTGGTTAAGCTTTAGTTATAGCTTAATTGAATGATTTGAGTGAGATTGGGAATTAAGTTTAACCACTGTTAAACTTCGAATTAATGTTTGGATTGAGATTAAACTATTGATTCGTGGTGTTTAGATCGGCTTATTATTTAAGCTGATTTGTTTATCGATAAAAGCTTGTTCGAGTAACGTGGTCGTTTATGGTGATTTGGGTATAGTACTCGGTCAGGCCAGCTCAGCGCTGCGTCACGTCATCAACGGATACTTCAAAAGGTGTTAGGCTCTAATTTGTTTCCTGAATGTTTAGTATAAAATAGTTAAATCATTGTTGTACCTGTTTGGAATTTATTAGGTTCGTCGTATTATGTTAAACTCAGTATAATTTGTGTATTCTGGATTAGTTATATATCTGCTTTTATCAGTTAATGACATTAATTGTTGTTGATTGATTTTTTTTCATTAGAAGCTGTTATTGGATTCGTGATCATGTTTTGATTCTGTACCTGTATTGTGGGAATTGGTCTTTGTGTTTGCTGCCGAACTAGACTGAGAATATTTGATTTAGTAATGCAAATATGTGTTTTACTTTTGGTTGTTGATTTTATCTGATTTACATAGCGCGTTTTAGTCATAAACTGTTTTATTAAAATGAGAAAAATTCTATAAGGAACATGCATCCAAAAAAGAACAAAGGAAGCAATCTCCACCATCCAATATTACACTTTTAAAATTTAATTAAAAAAACACATTTTCATCCTATTTCTTAAAAATTAAATATCTCTCAAACCGTTAATCGTTATGAAAAAATAATTATACCGTCACGACGGGAATTAAATTATTTTTCCATAGATATGCACTTCTATATACTTTCGGCGAACTTTTTTTAAAAAATTTCGTAAAAAATTCACATGTAATTCTCGAAAAATTACATGTAATTCTCGAAAAATTACATGTAATTCTCGAAAACTCATGTTTGATTAATTATTTTAAAAATCACATTTGAATTTGTAACGTCACATGCGATTTGTGAAATCACGTGTATTTTTTTTTACGAGAATTTCAACATTGTAAAATCGTTAAAAGTATATGAAAATAACCGTCTATTAAATGACAAAAATATTTTCGTTATTATTTTAAAACCACACGTGATTTATGTGAATTACATTAAAATGTTTGAATCACATGTAATTTTGTTAATATATTAAAATATTTGTTGCCATTAATATAAAATATGTTCATTTTACCGGGGTGGAGTCCCCTTTACCCAAAACAAAATATATGTAAAACAAATTGGCTTCTGAATTACATGTGATTCGGTGATAATTACATGTGATTTTGCTTGCATTACATATGATTCAAGCATACCGAAACCGTAACTTTTTCTAACAAACCCACATTAGATGAATCACATGTGATTTTTTTAATCACGTATTATGTTTTCATTTATGTAAAATATATAAAACAAATTAGCTTCTAAATTACATGTGATTTTGTTTGAATCACATGTAATTCTACTTGAATTGCATGTGATTCGGTGATAATTACATATGATTTTTCTTGCATTACATGTCATTCAAGCATTCCGAAACCTTAACTTTTTCTAACAAACCCACTTTAGATGAATCACATGTGATTTTTTTAATCACATGTAATCTTGTTAATATATTAAATTGTCTGCTTGAATTACATGTAATTCGATGATAATTACATGTGATTTTGCTTGCATTGGATCACATGTAATTCGATGATAATTACATGTGAATTTGCTTGCATTACATGTGATTCAAACATTTCAAAACTTTAACTTCTTCTAACAAACCCACTTTAGATGAATCACATGTGATTTTGTTTGAATCACATGTAATTCTGTTAATATAAAAAAATGTTTTGTTGTCATTCATATAAAATATAGAAAGTAAACTGGCTTCTGAATTACATGTGAATTTGTTTTGATCACATGTAATTTTACTTGAATTACATGTGATTCTCTATGTGTTTTTACATGTGATTCATGTGAAATATATAAAACAAATTTGCTTTTTAATTAGCTATGAGTTTATTTTAATCACATGTAATTCTGCTTAAATTACATGTGATTTAATGATAATTACATGTGATTGATCCGAATAACAATTTACTTATACTAAATCCAAAATCAAAATTTTCACCAAACCGTAAGTAATTTTTTCAAACACTTGTGATTTGTGTCAAATGACATGATTTTACCAAATCATATGTGATTTACCACGAATTACATGTGATTTATCATGAATCGCATGTGATTTACTTGGTTTCTAGATTATTGGTATTAAAGTTGAAAATAAAAATCTATGAAAACATGTAACTTAAAAAAAAGACTAACGCGTCAAATGGGACGAAAGTTAGATGTAAAGTTATGTGAGTCTACATGAATCACATGTGATTTAAATCAAAATTACATGTAATTATTTATAAAATCACATGTGATTTAAAGCAAAATTACATGTAATTTTGTATAAAATCACATGTAATTTGAGCAAAATTACATGTAATTATTTATAAAATCACATGTGATTTGAGCAAAATTACATGTAATTCACACAAAATTACATGTAATTTTCATTCAACACTAACTAACCACTTTATTACAAAAATCACATGTAATTCACACATAATTACATGTGATTTGCATTTAACACTAATAAACTATTTTATTACAAAAATTACATGTAATTAACACATAATTACATGTAATTCACACAAAAGTTAACGATTTACAGTGTTAAAAATTCTCGCCAAAAAAATTACACGTAATTTTCGAAAATTACATGTAATTTTTCGAGAATCACATGTAATTTTTTATGCGTAAATTTAAAAAAAAAAGTTTGCCGAAAGTGTATAGAAGTGCCTATCTATAGAAAGATAACTTAATTCCCGTCGTGATGATATAATTAGTTTTTCGTAACGATTAACGGTTTGAGAGATATTTAATTTTTAAGAAATAGGATGAAAATGTGTTTTTAAATTAAATTAAAAAGATTAATATAGACCATTAGATGAAACTTGAATGGATGGTTGAGATTGCTTCCTTCCTTCTTTTTTTGATGCATATTCTATAAGGATCTCACCTCTTATTAAAATAAATGCATTTTAGTAGAGATTACGGAGTTTTATTTACTTTTCGAATCTGAGTTATTTGACTGAGTTGTATGAGCTGCATAATGATGTCCATATCGATGCATTGTGTCACTATTCTGTTTGCTGCCATAATAGAGATTTTGTCAAGTGTTGTTGGTTATTGCTTTTTGGCTACTGTCGACAAATCCTATTGTTCGGGTTAGTTAAAATATGAGTAGATTACCGTGATTAGATTATGGTAGGCTGCTGAAACTGATCTAAGTCTGCGGATACGTTTTTATCATTTTTGTTTATTTGCTGATTTGTGCGTAAGTTGGATATGGATTTGTTAGAATGTTAGTCTGCTTATTAGTTCTGTATGTTAGTATAACAATCTGATGTTTTAATTTTGGTCTATTTTTGGAGTATGTTTGATAGTTTAATTTGAGTAGTCTGTATTTTTGGAGTATGATTGTTAATTTGAGTAGTTTGAGTTAGTTTGGAATTGCTGTATGATTTAGCTGATTTGTTTTCATATCAGATTTTATATAGTGATTTTGATATGCTATTGATTAACAGTGTTCTGTTTTATATACATCAACGTCTCATTCAGTCTCTCAAATTAGTAACTGTCGTTTAGCACAAACTGGATCAACTGATTTTACTCTTTTGTCGAATTATAAAAAATTATAACAAAAGTTTATCCATTGCAGGTTTCAAACTCGAGACCTGCCTTTCGCTCACCTAGTGTGTTAACCAATTAGGTTGTCCACTTGTTTTTGTTAAAATACAGAATAGAAATTTAATATAGCTTAGGTAATTAGGCTGGCAGTTTTTTTATTAGATTTAAATACAAAATTTTTATTTTATTAAATCATTAGTTTTATAAAACTTTATTTTACAAAGTTTTTAAATAATAAAAAAAAAAAAAAAAAAAAAAAATAATAATAATAAATAAAAAAAATAAAAAATAAAAAAATGTTTTTATTTACTTAAAAAGTTTAATTAAATAGATTTTTATAATTTTAGTTTAAAATAAAATTAGTTTTTAAATACATTTGTTTTAGGTGAATTTTAAAAGTAAATTAGTTTATAAGTCATTTTTATTAAATAGATTAAATTTTAAAGATTTTTTAATTAGTCTAATTTTTAAATTGTGTTAACTTTTAAGTAATTAATTGTTTGTAGAATTTTAAAATAGGCGGGGTTTACGATTCATGCACTTTAGGTTAAGTTTAAATAGCTTAAAATTCGTAGATTTTAATCGTAGTTTAAAAACCGAAAACCAATTCAAATCGATTGTCCATATCAAAACGAAACGTCTCAAATTCATAAGATCTTCGTGTACAACGAACTCGACTCACTCACGTGTTTAATTGAATTCGTCATTGGTATTATTGGACTATTACTTTTTCCTAAAGGTAATTTTTTAATTTACCATATAACGTATCTCAAATAAATCACTATACACATCAACTTACATCAAAAATTTTGGCGCCGCTGCCGGGAATCTTGTGTACGGTTCGTCTTTGTGGAGATTTGTTGATCGTTGATTTGAAGACCCTTTCCGTCCTCGGAAAGTTTTGTTATTTTCTTATTATATAGTATGTATCGTTTTTATGAAAAATACCAAAAATAATCTTCTTAATCCTCTATCATGTTTAATTCTTTTTCTCCTCACCCTCTAAATTTTAATTCTTCTTTCGTCAATTGTGAAGGGTGTGGAGAACCGTTATATAGTTTTTCACCATGTCGGTGGTGCACGTGTGAGCGTTGTGGAAATGACTTACGAAACGATATACATGTTGGATTTTGTCCTAGTTGTAATGAGATTACTTCATGTGAAAATCCGAATTTTTCGAATAATTCTCTCGATTTCAATCCACCTCCACACCCTACATACGAGACGCCCTCGTGTGAGTTTTGTGGAAACGATTCTCATTTTGGTGATGGTTGTTCGCATCGATTCTCGCTTAATTACGAGCAAGAACCGAGCTACAATCAAAACTTTAATGATAATTGTTATCCACAAGATTTACCGAGTTTATCACAACAATATCTTTGTTGTGAGTATTGTGGAGGTCCTCACGAGAGTTTTTGTTGTCAACCGAGAGATCAAAGTTTTTATGAGCCTAATCCTTTCTATAATTCGATTCCATCCGGTTTTGACCAATCTCCACAATATTCTTTCGAAATTGAACGAAATGTTGAAATTGTTGAAAAAAGTATTGAAGAATTGTTGCTTGAAAAGAGACAAATTAATCAAGAGATTAATGACATTACTAATGAATTAGGAAGTCGTCGATTTCATGGAGAAATAATTGATGAGGGATTTAGAAGAGATTGTGAACTAAGGATTCGACAACTTTCGCAAGATTATAATGGATTAAGCATTGAGATTCGAAAGAAAGAAAAAATTCAAGAGGAAGAAAGATATCTTGCTAATCGTGAACTCAAGCGTTCTCTTCTTTTGGATGATGACGAGGATAGTACTATTTCTTTGCGTGATCTTATTGCTCTTCATCCTTCGTCTAGTGCTATCGTGTGTCCTATTCGTATCTTGCCGGCTATTGAGCCCGAGGATTCTCCCATCCTAGATGATGAGGAAATCTCTCATGACCTCACCACTCCTATTCATGATTCTTCCACCGTGGAACCCGAAAATTCTCTAAGCAAGGGGGACGAGCATATTAGCACTATACTTGTCCAAAACCCAAGAGAGTTTGACGGTATTTCCAATGAGATGTGTGATTTGCCACATTGTGATGACTCGACTTCTTCCATTCACTTTGATATTTTCAATTCTAATGATGAAAATTGTGATGGAAATGAAGATTTTGAGGATGATTCTACTTCTAGTGAATTTTCTAACGAGGAGTTCTCCGATTAACTTTCTTATAAAGATGATATTCACGACTCGGATTTTGAGGGGTTTACCGATGAACCTACTCTTCTTCACCCATTTCCACCGGGAAATGAGGATGATAGTGATCCGATTTTTGAGAGGTTCACTTTTGAACTTGCTCCTTTAGACCCATTTCCACCGGGAAATGAGGTTGATTTGACTATTCCGATCCTTGAGAAGTTCACCGATGAACTTACTCATTTAGATGTGGAAGACGTGATTCTTCGTGAGAAGTTATCCAACGTCTATCTTCTCATTTCTAGGATCGAGGCTTTAAATTCTACGCCTATTAGAAAGTCTTTCTCTCCATCTCCTATTCCCGTTGAGAATAGTGATCCGCTTATGGAGGAGATTGACACTTTTCTTGCTTCTAATGATTCGATACCACCGGGTGTTGATGACATCGACCCGGAGGGGGACGCTCTCTTTTTAGAGAATTTACTTGATGATGATTTCGTCCCAAGTCCTCCTCCCACCCACTTTGACCTTAATGTGCGGGTTTTCCATGTATCTCATATTGGGTACCATGACCCTATTGATCACATTCCTAAGGGTGAAATGGTCGTTAAAGCAAAGATTGTTGATTCTACTATGGATGAGATTTTTATCCCACCATTACCATGTGCTTCATATGACTTAGGATTAGCATGGGGGGACGACACCTTGTTGTCTATTCCTTTCTCCACCAAGGACGAGGTATTCGACCCCGGAATCGTTTATTTGGGGAAATCTTGGCCTTTCACCGATGCAATAAATGAAAGATTTTTCTATCATCTTGGTGCGAGTTTATCTCGGGGAGCATGCTATATCCATTCCACCATTTGTGATTTCTATCTCTTTTTAGAGATTTGTGTTGGAGCTTTATCCTTTCGTTTGTCATCCGACAACGAGGATGAAATCTTTGACCCCGGCATCGTGCTTCATGTTGGATTTTATCCTAATATGCCGGATCTTCAAACTTTCCCTAAGGACCAATGAATGCGGGGATCGAGTCGAGCTCATGACTCGGTTAATAAAAACGAGGTGCCTTGTGGGGGAGTCCCATACATTCTATCTTCTTTCTATTTTCTAACACCTAATAAGGCTTGATCTTTCAAGCTCGTGCTCGTGTTTTGTTGTGTTGTGATCTTAGGTATGACCCTATTATTTGAAGACTCTCGTGTTTGGTTTTTGCCGGTCCACTTGATCTTTCATTCTTTGAATGCCATAAAGGGGCACACTTTCTATCCCTTGATTTTTATCGACTAACGTTTTATCTTGAGGCATAATTAATAAACGGCTTATAGATTTGCGTGCTCTTTCCATGCTAGGAGTTTGCATTAGACTCTTCGTGTCTTAGCAAGGGGGTGTCACTCTTGAGCTAAGAAACATTGAGGACAATGTTTGGTTTTAGCATGGGGGAGTCAATCAATATAATCGCTTGCAATTGCTTTTGTCGTGTCCAAACGTATAGTTTTCTCATTTTTCAATAAAATTTTAAAATTTTTTGTGTTATTTTTAAGTTTTAATAGAGAAAATAAGTGTTTTTGACACGAATGTAGGCTTTCAATAAGAATAGTTTTTGACTCGACTTGGTTGTTAACCTTAGCTTTTCCTTAACGTATTTGAATTAAGTTTTGCTAGGCTATTATATAGGGAGCTTTAAAACGCGAAGGTCTTAATTCATACGAGTTAAGAACAAGAACTTTTCGCAAGCTCCTATAATTGATCCTAGAAAGTCATTTATCAAGGGAACTTTAAAACGCAAAGTCTAAAACTTGAAAGAGTCTAAGAAGTTGCAAGATCCTATAGATGACTTGAAAACCCAAAACTTTGATTTGATAGGCTAAGTATCCATTGATTTCATTCTTGGAATTTTATAATATGGAGAACAAGAGATGATAGAGCCAATTATAAGTTCGGTATTCTTTCGGGAATTTATGTGAGTAAATTATGAGCCTATTCTCCCATCACTTGTTAATAAATTTTAATTGCAATAAATAATGTTGAACGATTTGAAAAGTTACTTAGCTTCTAGCCCAAGATCGTTTAGAAGTTGCTCGGTATGGATTAGAGTTCATAGCCAAGGCATAACTTATTGAAGCGGGATGCGAAGATTGGCGAGTCCAAAAAGGTCCTAACAAGACATGAGGGCAATGTTTTATTGCTAAAGATCTCAAGTGATGTGAAGACTCATTTATCAAAAATCAATATGAAGGATCGAGACACACGACGAAAAGCAAAATACTCCCAAAAAGTCATGGAGAAGTCTATCCAAAAAGACCAAAATAAGGTATGAGGATAAATGAAGGCAAGTCCAAAAAGGAGGCGGATCGTTGTTAATCAAAATCCCAAGTAAAGATTGGAGAAAAATGAAGAAGTCGTGGTCCAAGTATGAATCTCTCAAAAATTCAAGTGAAGAAATATTATGAAGAGAAGACCATTATTTCGTGAACGTCTCTCAAGGTTGGAAGTATAAAGTCATTGCCAAATATCGATCCGAGAACGGTCTCAAATCGCGAAACAAGTTATGCCAAGATATGAACTTTATGAAGTCCCGAGAAGCAGTTTTAAAAGATTTTGTCCTTTAGCTAACTATTGATTAAATCGTTCACTTTATTTTTGGCCTAATAAATTATCGAAATAAGTCAACAATGCATCCTCGTGATCATTCATGACAACAATAAAATATAAGAGATACACTTAGGAATAAGGGAGTCTAAGTGATTAATTGGTCCACATGAATTCGTGTTTGTCTACCAACTTATAATAACAATGATCTTGTTCTTGCACTTGGCATGGAAAAGTGAAAAGTCGAGGACGATGAATCTATTTGAGCTTTTATGTCTTTGCAAAATAAATTGTCAAAAAGTTGAATAATGGTGTAGTTATAGTTTTATTTTATCATTGCGTGAGGACACGGCAATTGCTTAGTAAGGGGGAGTTTGATATGAGTGATTTTACTCATATCAAGTATATCATAAAACGGACAATAAATGCATAAATTCGATAGAAAATGCCTCGTATATGCATGTTTTGTTGTTTGATGTGTGTAGGTACCAAGGTTCGCGAAAACCGACAAAAAAACGACACGAGATGAAGAAAAGAACAACAAAGCCGAAAACATGCTCGATTCTAATGGATTTAACTTAAAAGAAGTCAATTGGGCCTTGGTGGGACCCACAATTGCTTATTTGGGCCTAAAAGCCCAATTATGGGATTAATAGTTACTTTTCGGGTCAAAGCCCAAATCAAAGCCCATTTTCAACTTAATAAGACGGCTAAAAGTTTTATCTTGGGACCATTTTATCAAAAGCCCAAAGCAAAAGGAAATAATGTAACGAATGCAATGTTGATTATTTTTTGGGTCCATAAAAACCCAACCAAAAGTTGGACAAGAGTTTATAAACTCTTTTGGTCAGACAATCGGTCAAAGAAAGAAAAAAAATAAAGAAACGAGAGAATAAAGAGATTGGGGAAAGAGACACAGCCAAGAGAACCATTGAAGAACCCTAATTTTTAGGGGTTGTCTCCAATCAGATTACGAGTGTAATTTACGCAGGTTTTCAGAAGATTAAGGGAATAATGGCGCGTGTGATACATGAAGATGCCAAGTACTATGTGCCACGTGGCCCATTGATTCGTCACAGGTATTCCTTGATTGGTTGATTTCTCTGCATACTGACAAGGAGCCAATGATTTCCTGCCACCTCACCACCAAAGAAACACAAAGAAGCACACGTTGTGCCACGGTGTCAATCCGTGTGCACAAGGGCCAATCACAGCCATCCGATTATAACCGAAAAGAGAGAGAAGATGGGAATGATGATTCGATGGCTTGAATTCGCTTCTTCATCAACAAACCCTCACCCCTCACCCTCTCACCTAGCCTATAAAACTCCCTTTTTGCAAAATGAGTAATCATCCCTTTCTTTACTAAGTATCGTCGTTATAATGAAAATTTGTAGGTAGGAACTGTAATTTTTTCTTTTATTAATAATGTATTGTTGATTTGAGTCAATGAAATTAATTTTCAGTTTTCTAAATTCATTGTCCACGTTTTATTTACTTAACTGCTATAAATTTTCTTGCATTTTCTACTCTTGCAAATTTGATATAATGACTGTTGATTGTTTGGTTAAGCTTTAGTTATAGCTTAATTGAATGATTTGAGTGAGATTGGGAATTAAGTTTAACCACTGTTAAACTTCGAATTAATGTTTGGATTGAGATTAAACTATTGATTCGTGGTGTTTAGATCGGCTTATTATTTAAGCTGATTTTGTTTATCGATAAAAGCTTGTTCGAGTAACGTTGTCGTTTATGGTGATTTGGGTATAGTATTCGGTCAGGCCAGCTCAGCGCTGCGTCACGTCATCAACGGATACTTCAAAAGGTGTTAGGCTCTAATTTGTTTCCTGAATGTTTAGTATAAAATAGTTAAATCATTGTTGTATCTGTTTGGATTTTATTTGGTTCGTCGTATTATGTTAAACTCAGTATAATTTGTGTATTCTGGATTAGTTATATATCTGCTTTTATCAGTTAATGACATTAATTGTTGTTGATTGATTTTTTTCATTAGAAGCTGTTATTGGATTCGTGATCATGTTTTGATTCTGTACCTGTATTGTGGGAATTGGTCTTTGTGTTTGCTGCCGAACTAGACTGAGAATATTTGATTTAGTAATGCAAATATGTGTTTTACTTTTGGTTGTTGATTTTATCTGATTTACATAGCGCGTTTTAGTCATAAACTGTTTTATTAAAATAAATGCATTTTAGTAGAGATTACGGAGTTTTATTTACTTTTCGAATCTGAGTTATTTGACTGAGTTGTATGAGCTGCATAATGATGTCCATATCGATGCATTGTGTCACTACTCTGTTTGCTGCCATAATAGAGATTTTGTCAAGTGTTGTTGGTTATTGCTTTTTGGCTACTGTCGACAAATCCTATTGTTCGGGTTAGTTAAAATATGAGTAGATTACCGTGATTAGATTACTGTAGGCTGCTGAAACTGATCTAAGTCTGCGGATACGTTTTTATCATTTTTGTTTATTTGCTGATTTGTGCGTAAGTTGGATATGGATTTGTTAGAATGTTAGTCTGCTTATTAGTTATGTATGTTAGTATAACAATCTGATGTTTTAATTTTGGTCTATTTTTGGAGTATGTTTGATAGTTTAATTTGAGTAGTCTGTATTTTTGGAGTATGATTGTTAATTTGAGTAGTTTGAGTTAGTTTGGAATTGCTGTATGATTTAGCTGATTTGTTTTCATATCAGATTTTAAATAGTGATTTTGATATGCTATTGATTAACAGTGTTCTGTTTTATACACATCAACGTCTCATTCAGTCTCTCAAATTATTAACTGTCGTTTAACACAAACTGGATCAACTAATTTTACTCTTTTGTCGAATTATAAAAAATTATAACAAAAGTTTATCCATTGCGGGTCTCGAACTCGAGACCTGCCTTTCGCTCACCTAGTGTGTTAACCAATTAGGCTGTCCACTTGTTTTTGTTAAAATACAGAATAGAAATTTAATATAGCTTAGGTAATTAGGCTGGCAGTTTTTTTATTAGATTTAAATACAAAATTTTTATTTTATTAAATCATTAGTTTTATAAAACTTTATTTTACAAAGTTTTTAAATAATAAATAAAAATAAAAAAAAATAAATTAAAAAAAAAATAATAATAATAAATAAAATAAAAAATAAAAAAATGTTTTTATTTACTTAAAAAGTTTAATTAAATAGATTTTTATAATTTTAGTTTAAAATAAAATTAGTTTTTAAATAAATTTGTTTTAGGTGAATTTTAAAAGTAAATTAGTTTATAAGTCATTTTTATTAAATAGATTAAATTTTAAAGATTTTAATTAGTCTAATTTTTAAATTGTGTTAACTTTTAAGTAATTAATTGTTTGTAGAATTTTAAAATAGGCGGGGTTTACGATTCATGCACTTTAGGTTAAGTTTAAATAGCTTAAAATTCGTAGATTTTAATCGTAGTTTAAAAACCGAAAACCAATTCAAATCGATTGTCCATATCAAAACGAAACGTCTCAAATTCATAAGATCTTCGTGTACAACGAACTCGACTCACTCACGTGTTTAATTGAATTCGTCATTGGTATTATTGGACTATTACTTTTTCCTAAAGGTAATTTTTTAATTTACCCTATAACGTATCTCAAATAAATCACTATACACATCAACTTACATCAGTGGTGTTAAGAGATAACTTCACAAAAGGTATCAACATTCGCCAACAGGAACCCCGTGATCTTATCACATGATGTTCTCATCATTCAGGTCCAACCTCGTAAATTATAAATCTTGTGAATACATTATCATATATGATCTTTACACGTGATAAGTACCTTACACTTGTGTTTAAAAGGTATTTAATTTACGTATCAAGTACACCCTCATTAACTTGAGGGGGTTGTGAAAATCATGAAGACAATTAGATTTACATCCTTCTTCCTAAATATTCTTAAATTTTCATTAAATCAATTGATATTAAAAACATCGATTGGATTAATATTTTTAATATGAGGGAGAAAATGTGATTTAATATAGAGATCAATAATGGTTTGACTTAATGTGATGGCTCATCCCAACATGTGAGAAATGTTTTCGAATATCATGGCATATGTTACTGGGGAGTAAAATGGATTTGCTTATCAAAACTGGATTTCATGGTGACGTTTACTTACCTTCAACCTGTTTATTTTACGATGATGACGATTGTGGTGTCATAAGGATGGTAGGATAGGTTAAGTCCAATGATTCTTCCAAAACCAGAGGAATCTTCCCAAGGACATTCCATAGCTAGAAATAGTGGTCCTTAGGAAAGATGAAGAAAGATTGTGAACGTAGTTGAATGCCAACCAAGTAATTAAGTTGGCACAGGAACAATCACAACAAGGTGCTAATTATGACGTATTGGTAAGCATTAAAGGGGTTGAAGAATAAAAAAGAATTGTAAAGATAAAAGGTAAAAACGAAGAAGACCTCCTTAC
Source organism: Glebionis coronaria (assembly GCA_025667525.1). NCBI lineage: Eukaryota > Viridiplantae > Streptophyta > Magnoliopsida > Asterales > Asteraceae > Glebionis > Glebionis coronaria. The sequence continues at coordinate 424,277,950 of CM046879.1, read as the reverse complement.
AACATAGGCAGAAACCGGGTCAACACATATGTTATTGAAGATAAAGATCATGGACACAGTGATGTAATGCACAACCCATCCCAGCTAACTCAGGTCTCTCAAAATATATTTGTTTTATTCACACGAAGATCAACACGTTATATATCAATTAATTCACTATGGATATATTGGTATTGAAAAGGTGGCACTCCTCTCCAGCCTCCGATCATTAAAATCCAAAATTTCCGATCGAGTCTAGAGCCATTTGAGATCATCAAATATCATATTAGGACACACTTTCATAATTCCTTGCTTCTTCACAAACTGTGAAAAGTAAGAAAGATATTAAGAGTCATACGCAAAATATTCATGATCTTGCCTGAACATCCGAGTAATTCGCAAGTATTTACAATGAAGATGGAAATCCTTCTTGATCGAATATCAAAAAGCTCATGGTAGGTGACTAGTGCGATTCTTTCTGAATGAAACTTGTGATAACTGGAAAGCAACAGTGGTTTAATTCTTAACTAAATTTAAACACGTTCCAGGCCTCTACGCAATATCTTAGTGATCTTGCTAGAACACTCAGAGTGACACTCTTTAGTGTTCACGATGGTGAGTGTAAATGCTTCTAGTGATAACATCAAACAACATTTAGTAGGTAACTTGCAAGAGCCTATATGAATCAAGCTCGTGACAACTGAAAATCAACGATCGTGCGATTCTTAAATGAATCAAACTTGTTTCAAGTATATGAATTGACGTATTCAATCATGAGGATAATTTTATCTAAATGATTCACTCTTAAATTCGCAGTCAGCTTTGAACGGTTGAGTAAAGAGAACGGGCTTACCCGCGAAATCTTGTAAAGAAGGTTTTTATTGAAACTACCTGCCACAAGTACGATATTTTATATCGCCCAACGGTCTTGATCGACCGGAGGTAAAATGCTACCGAATTAAAATGAAATGTCAAAGTCATTTTGTTCGTGTTTACTTATGTTGCTACATTTGAAGACGGTGACGTTGCAATGTCCGATAAGAAGTCGTCCCCACATGCCTATATTTTCTGCATGGTATACTTCAACGAATTCAAGAAAGCCTAAAAGTCAAGTCTTCCGCTGTATCAAATTCTAAAGCTTTCAATAATTTACTAGACGAGTACCCGCGCATAGCGGCGGAAAATTCTAGCGGCTGATAATTAATGATATACGATGTTGTGAAAAATGTTTAATGTAACGTTGAAAATAAAATGTGAAAATATCAAAATAGAATTGGAAACGGCCATAACATGCAATAAATTCTTAACATGTATCAAACAACATATAAAAACATTTGGTGAAACTAAGAGTGAAACATTATATCAATTATGAGATAAAATCATAACGCATGTTACTCGTCGTTTAAAAGTTATTGGTAACACGACATTTAAGGTGTCGACTCCTCTTTGACTAAAGTCTTTGACTGATTTCACTAATACATTGATAAAGAGTAATTTTAGACAACGCAACATTCAGGTATTAATAACGACACTAATTATAGTTATTTTATGATTACACAAAACGTTTAACCAGAATATCATTACATTTATATGCCGCTATAAAATTTCGTTATTATACACGAGTTTTCATCTGACACCAAACAAATCGAGTCACATACATGATACAATCGGATATACACATACTTTTTCCTTCATACATGTTAATGATACTTGTAAAAAGTTTCCAATAAATGAGATATACACATTTATAGAAAATATAATTCTTGTTGTTACCATTAATAGTACGTATAGAATTTAGTTTTAATCCGAATATGTTTCATATTCGAAGTCCTACTTTTTATTTTATATGCTTAACAAATCAGAGTTGTGCTTTCTTTTTTATATTCTTTCTTTATATAAGTTTCAATTTGTTCCAGTCAAATTACAACATATAATTCGACTTGGCGACAATCACTGACCTATTAAATATATTTACCACAGATTGATTTCAAGTAAATAGACAAAGATTTGTTCTCTAAAGTAACAGAAGGAAGAAAAAAAAACACAAGAAAACATGAAGTCTTAAAATCATCTTTTGAATGAAAAGAATGTGTGAAGAAAGACTTACATAATACTACTTGATAACACATTCTATAGAAAACTTGATTTTTAACATCATAGTATGTTACTAATCCATTAATGAAGTGAAATACATGTATTCATACTTACCATAGTTTTTCGACTGGGTTTCGATGGCGAATAGTTTTCGGCAAATTGTATATTTGTAGAGTGGAGTCCGTTTTTAATTAAGAATTCCAAATGGCTTGGTCACATTTTTGTTCGTTGGCGTCGGTCCGTTTGTGGAAGACCTATCAATCTGATATGTTTCAACCGCAAGTTGTTTTTCATTCCGCAGCTCCTAGATAATTGTCTCTCGCTGAAGATACATTAACTTCTTTTTAAAACGAAGTGTTAATTTCTTCCTTTCTTTTTATCACATTAAATTATTTGAAACTTCTACTCTCATATAATTGAATTGACAAAATATAATATCCTCCCTCACTTATCAAATTACAAACATCATCTATCTTTAAATAATATGTTTGGTAGTCTCAAAATCTAGTAATATCAAACACCCCATCATTGCAATATATGGCATCCAAACAAAAACACAACCTTATATTACAGTCGTAATTAGTAAAAAGCACAAACAAACACAAGTAGAGTTTAAGACAAGTACAAATCTATATCTATATCTATATACCCTATAAAGGGTGTATCCCATTTGTTGAAAAGTTGAAACTTGAAAGTTGAAAAATTAACAATTTAGGAAACTTTAACAAAAAAGGAATTAAAACATCCGTGGTTTGAAAGTTGTGGTTGAAAAATCAATATAATTATAGAATTATTGAAAATGTTGAAAATGTTGATAATTATGGAATTGTTATACAAGTTAATGCTGTTAAAAATAGTTGGCATCCTGCTGGCATCCAGTATAAACAACCCTAATACATCAATTCAAATCATTTCAACCTCACGAATAAACACATAAAAAAACACACATACATCATATCTCTCTAAAAAACACATACACATAGATCTATCATGGTTGCCACTAAAACGGCCGCCACCATAACCAACCTCTCTTTCGGTTGTTTTGGTGTGATATGTAGTTTTGGTAGGTGGTTTTGGTTATGGTTTTAGTGTTCTTGTTTCTTTCTTTTTGTTCAGATCTAGCCGGATAGGTGGTTGTACTGTCATCGCCATAGATTGCGTCTCAAATGGTTTTTTTTAGGAAATTTTGTTTGGTTATCAATCTAGGCCTAATTTTTGAGGTTTTCTTTGTATTATTTTAGAATTATTGTAGGGTTAATTAGAGGGTTATCAATTTGTCAGATTCGTTTTTTTATTTACTCATAGTACGAGTTTAGCTCATAATGGGAACTCCTTTTTTTTAGGAGATGGTGATATTATAATATCACCAATGATGTTTTGGACATAACTTTATGTTCTTTTTACAAAGTAGCTTCTGGTGTTAGATTTTAAGGAATATTTAATCATGTTTTCGATAAATATGTTATGTGTGAATAAAGTATTATTTACCACGTGTGTAGGTATTGCAGAGGTAAAGATAGCGAATGAGGTAGAAGAAGGTTCAGGAGACGTGGTGCAGGGCCAAAGTGAGCACGAGTGTTGGAGGCTTTCAATGGGTGTCAAGTTATTAATAAACCGTCAAGAGGCAAGCTATCTTTTACTTTTTTATAGCAATAATGAAAATAGTTGACTTACGTTAAGCTGCTCTTTTTTTAAAGCGTCCAAAATATCTCAAAATGGTTGATGTTTTATCTCAAAAAAGAATAGAATAGTTGAATGGTTAAAGATAATACTTGGTCACCGTTTTTTATCTTTTTTTTTTGTTGGTCCATTATGCATTACTTGGTCGGCGTTTTTTAATCTATGCGGCATTTCGTTTAGGATGATTATCGAGACTGTTTGGTACACTATTGTGGTGTGTATATGTAATATCTGATGGTTGCTGAATATCCCTTGTTCATATGGTATCTCAGATTGCAGATGAGAGTGTGTAAGAAAACTATCTTTGTATACTTTTAGATTCTTTCTAGGTGTGTACTGTATTGGCTAATAACTAAGGCAATACTTACTCGATACTATATTGACCACTATTGTTTTTTAATTTTAAAATTTTCTAAAGATTAAAATGTTTTTCACATTATTACTTGCATAATAAAAATACCGATTTTCATGTGATACGATAATTACTGAATTGATGATAGACCAAATGAGTTATGTTAAGCTGATGTGTTGAATTGATACTGCATGAGTTGTCTTTTTATATTTAGAGTCATTATTTACAACAAAAAATAATCTGGAACACATATTTTCAAAGAGTTCATTGTTCCTTTGCATTTTTTCGAGATACACAAGATCCACCAAACTGTCCTATTGTCTTTATCAAGACAATATTTTTTATGCTTGTTATGTGGCTCCATAAAAAATGCATATATGTTTGGTACAGTCAACAATGCGTAGTTCTGAATTTGTTATAATTGATACTTATATGTCTGCTTAGGTGGTTGATGCATTTTGCAAGGTTAGATGCGAGTCCTCTTAGAAAGGTTCAGCTTAATGATTCATCCAATATATTGGTAAAGTTGTTGAGGTTAGATTTACCACTAGAGAATACCAGTTTGCTGGGTATGGGCATGTTGATTTTGCCACTGCTGAAGCGGAAGGTATGTTTGTGCTTTATACTGCTCATGATTATATATATTCGTGTCTTGAAGTTGTAATAGTATGTTTCATACTTGTTGCACCAAAACTGGTGGATTTGTTTATTCCAACATTAACAACCATTCTAAAATATCATATATTCAACTATGACTTTTTTTAAGAATAGATTTTTCAACTTTGGATTTTAGGCACTCTATAGGCGCAACAATATGACTTTGTTTAATTTTGTAATAAAGCTGTAATTTTGTAATAAAGTTGTATGACTAAATAATCCTCTAAATATTCAAACTTGTGAGTTTTATTTGTATTACTTTTAAATACATAGGCACATCCATATGACCATCTTTAGTAACATATATGATCAAAGCCGTTTATTTATCTACTCACAACCCTTGTACTAGAAAAAGGTTGAATAAAACTTGCCTGTTGAAGCCCTTCGGCCACGCCATGTTTGTCAGGTCCTTGAATATATCTGGTTGCTCATTCAATCAACTGTTCAATTTAAGAGTCAAAGTAACGTAAGGACGTGACTATGTCTTTTATCTAAGTATAATAAATGAAAAATTAGTATGTTACTCCAGAAAAAAGTATTGCCTACACTTAATACTGATTAGGGTATTCGTATGTGGATCCATATGAGATTTGGATGGTGTTAGTTTCGTTATCATGGGCAAATCTAAACACTATCTTTTGCGTGCTCATAGTAACATCTGATTATTTACGACTCCAGCTGTAACAATTCCCACGGGATGATGTAGAACTTGCACACCTTTGACGTAATGCCTAAGAGATGGTTATTGTGCAAATGAGCTGACAACACTCAGCCTTTCACAATGTTGATGTTTAGTTTTGGTGTTTGCTTTGTATTTTTTCAATTGTATATAGAAAGAGCACATAATAGAGTATTGTAATTTTCATGCTCTAATTTCTGTTACCTTAGCATTACTTTAGATTTGCATTAGTTGTGTTTATCTTCACTAGATTTTGGAATATGTTTGTCATAAGGTTCTTAAAACTTCATGATCAAATAGTTTTTGTAATTTCTACATAGGCTAGAAAAATTCATGGGTACACAGGTTGGGCAACACGTTAAAAGGGTGACGATGGGCTGAATCGGGTTTGATTAGTCCCCCCACCCCCTTCCCCACAATTTTGTTTAATTTTTGCCACTTCTTATTGTGTCAAGCACGAATACATGAATTATATTAATTCTACAATAGTTATACGATATTAGTAAAATGATTTAGGATGTTAAATTTATTAGGAAAGTACCTTATGTAATAATTTTACCCAGTTGATTTCTGTAGTTTTACACATTGTCCTTGCTTGATATGATGACTTCATTGGATATATGTAGGCTCGCTTGATATATGTAGGCTCGCCCCTCTCTAAGATATTGCAATAAGTTTATTAGGGCTTTAACCAATTTCTTTGCACCGCAGCGAATACTGTTGGAATCGATTGTGTGCACAACACAACATATTGTTTGCACCTTACCTCTATCCTATTTGTAACGCTGACACATTGGTAATATAACTGATACCAGTTAAAACTTCTTTGCCGAATTGACTCATACACATATGTATGCTTCTACTTAGACTAATGTGTTTATGTGTTTTAAGTTGTATTGATTGTAGAAATTTCGCTGATGCAGTTGTGGATGATTACCAGCCAATGATTATGGTTTCTGGAGATATGATCGATGGGCAACAGGATGTGGCCTTATCCGCCATACAAAATATGGATTTCCAGCAAATTTTGTCTAAGATAATGATTAGTTCACCTAATACCACTGACGTATAAGAATTGGCCTACTCATTTGGTGGTGATGTTCTTCAGTATCAACAGAAATGGGGCCTTCATATCCACAGAACTAGCCTTTATATGTATGCATGTTTTACCATAGTTAACACAGATGTTATTTATACATAATAATATATACCGATTTGGATCAGATTTCTTCTCTACTTATACGCAATCTTTTGTTACAAAAGGCGTCGCAGCGAAGCGCGGTTTAAAGAACTTGTTCCTTACATATGTAATAGTTTACTATCATAATAAATTAAGTTATAGTGCCTTTTAATATTATTTGTTGCTTCCCTTTAGCTCCGTGCATCGTCATTTGCTATACAGTCTTGAAGATGATGTAGGTGCTTGGTTGGCCAACGACCCGCATATAACGCCTTGCATCGAGCACTCTTAGAGCCGAGGGTACGGTGGTTCCATAGTCTACTAGCCCAAAAATGTGTATGGCTCATCACACCAGCTCTCGTGCCAAACTCTCTTGCGCCGTAATCCCCAACTCACAAAATTTCGTACCCTGGCACCACATTTTTACGGCTCACCGTACCACACCAAAAGTGGTGCCATAGTCTTCGCATCATAACATGCATATTTTAATATATTTATATTTAATAAGTGGGGTATATGTGGACCATAACATTATTTTTCCCATTACTCACTACTACCTCACAAAATGTGGTGGCATAGCATTCTGGTGCCATAGCTTACGTGACAATGCTTTTTTTTGGCTATGATACCACTTTTGGCCATGACATCGCACCAACGTATCCCGTGCTCTTAGAGTATATATCAAAGAAAATTGAAAATCAAATTAACATATTTGAGAAAGTGAAAAATCAGTTATATTTCTATACTGTTACATAGTATGTTTTACACGAAACACTTACCACAATATCGCATGTTGTTAATTTTCCGTCGCTAGACATTTCCGCCGCTATGCGCGGGTACTCGTCTAGTGTATAATCGATCATCAACCTACTAATATTCTGGGCCAAGAAGCGAGAGAAGGAAGGTTTGATAATGACTTTTTGTTCCGGAGTGAACCGCGCCATTCAAAGTAGTCTGGTAGTTCTTTAGTACTCGGCCTTTATGTACTACATATAGATCTCACTTCTTGTCACAATCACCCTTAGCGTCGTGTCATCACTCACCCAACCTTGCAGCAAATTATATAACACCTATTGTTATTTTCAACACCATGTAAGTATACTATATAGTATATAGAAACATGTGAACTTACACAGTTAGTTGTGTAAACATTTCACCTTTGCAAAATACTTTGGGGTATTTTTGAGCATTTTAAGATTCCCAAAAGTGCATCCTTAGATAACCCCGAAGTTTCATCTTTACAGCCTGCAAAATAGTCGGAAAAAAAGACATGCAATTCGCTAGCAACAAAATCTTGTAAACATAATTAGATAAAACAGAAATGTTTTCATCAGGTTTATTTAGAACAAACCTTTTAGAGTGATAACTCCGAAGTTTCATTCTTTAAAACCTGCAAATTGGTAAAAAAAATATATGTAATTGGCTAGATAGCAAAATATTATAAAAACAACGAGATAAAACAGAATTGTTTTCATCAGGTTTCTTAAGAACGAACCTTTTAGAGTGATCCTTCATACATGTCATGGTTACAATTAAGAGGAATGGTGATAAGCATTGGGATTGAGATTGTGATGAATAAATAGAGTATGGTTGTTTATATAGGTTTAGGGATTTTGTGTTATTTTGAATTTCATTTTTTTGTCCCGGCTAAATTTGATACGCATACAATAATTCTAGCTTTTTATTTGCATATATTTGAAATCTTTTCCAAAATACATTGAGTTGATGAGTTGACATTTGAATACATAAATACATTTTATATATAAGTTTAACAATTCAACCTTGCTACTTTTTCCTTCAATACATTTTGTTCTTACAGCTTTTGGTTTAGCAGAGATTAACAATTTTATATATGGAATTTTTGAAAATTCAACTTTTTCAACTTTTGTGATGAACTCTTTATAATGTAGTACAGATAAAGGTATAAGTGTGTGGAACTTGAAGTCACGAGGAGGCGAATATCACAAGTGATGAATGCAAAAAGGTCAACGAAAGGAAACACGCTCAAGACAAAAGTCAAAGATGGCATCAGCATATTCACAAGAAAAAAAAAGACGACTACGAGCTCAAGAAAAGCATAGTATGCTAGGTTTAATTTATTGTTGTAACTCGGGGATGCCCCTCGTTTGGAGTGACCTCCCTTAAAGGGAGATTGTTGGAAATATGTTTTTATGTATTTAGGAAGGATCGATCACTCCAACAATATATACGTTACATGGGATCGTACTCCAATAGTCTTACATATAACCCATGAAGCCCACATGTAGGGTGGGTTATATATACACCCTCCTCCATGTTAGGAGGGGTTGCTTCTCATATATTCAATTTAATATTTCCTTTTTCTCTCTAACTTCTCTCTACTTTCTCTCTCTAGTTCTTCATCTCTCTCTCTCTCTCTTTGAACCGGTTAAGGGACAATTAGTTCAAGCTCAGACACATATAACATGGCTTTTGTGTCTTCTTCAAGTAACAACATTAATGAGAATCTTAATGTTGTTTATGGAGTTTTTGCTACTCATAGAGTTTTTACTGCCAACACTCAAGTTAAAACTTTCAATATTAACAACTTCAGTGAGACGCGCAAGTTTTTTCACGTACTTTGAGACATAAATTACGAAAATAGGACCAACATTGCAACGGAAAGCTAACCCAAGGATTATGTCCGTTTAAACTTTACAACTGTTTGCGAAAATAGTCTTTCTGTTATCGATTATTAACAAACTTAGTCCTTAATGACTAACTTACTATACAAAAAAAAACATTGGTTTATTGTTTTTCTTTTGTATAGTTAATCTTTTGAAGGTTTATGATTATCATAACAATTATAAAAACCCTAACATAGATCAAAGAGCATACAGCGGAAGCAGATTAACAAGATCTTTGTATAACACAATTATAATTAATCAAGGCTAGGGTTACATACCTTTATCCTAGCAGAACGATCACCGGTAAAAATAGATCAAGAACACCACCAGGATGTGATCTAAAATAAGATCACATCACGATCTTGTACACACGTGATACGATGAGCTAATCGTGAGTCTAGCACGAATAGAACCGAGCCTTCCAAGCCTATGGAAGATCTACCCAACAACCCTAGAGAGGGGCTAGGAATAGATCTAAAATAACTTATAGAAAATCAAAGGTAAACCCTAATAAGGGTGTGTTTGGCCGGCAGTTAGGAGCAAAGAGAAGAGAGAATGGAGTGAAAAATTATGAAGCCTTAGGTGTGTTTATATAGCCCTTGGAAAACCTATCTTCCAAGTTTAAACAAAAGATAAAGCCAAAAATTTTTCTTCCTTATCCCTTTCTTTGATAAAATCCGGATATACACATGTGCTAAAAGGGGTTTCCGGAACTTTCCGACACCTTCTTTTAGCTTCTTTAATATTCTATAACGATCGTTTAATACTTAACTTTTAATTACTTAACGATCGTTAGCCACAGTTTGATTTAATAAATATAATAAATAAATTTAATAAATAAATTAACTCTTCACGTAATGTGTGCAATCCCGTGATCTCGAGTTCGATCCTATCACACGACTATCGATTTAACGTCCATAAACTTTCAGCTCCCACTTGGACAAAATTCGAATGTCGTGATCACATTGATTAGCGTCTAGTTACACTAACAATGTCACTAGTACAACTCGAGTAAGGCTTCCAGGACAAAACCTTTTAATGATATATAATCATTATTATTATCCTCTCATTTCAAATACATTGTTAATAAGGATATGGATCTTAGTCATTCCTTCATTAACTATTCTGTTTCTCGTTTACGGATATAGCAAGATTACCAAAACACATTTGGGTGTGGCCACACAAACATCTTACTATTCCCCCGAGGGGCCCAGTTGTATTTATACTTCAAATAATAATTTGAAGGAAACGAATCCTATTTCGACTACAAGCAAAACACATGAACTTCGCAACACTTCTGAAAATAACCCTTATGACTACCAGTTACGTTTAGAGTTAGGTTACCTTACAGAAATGCACTATATTCAATGCAGTTTTCTGGTATCTCAGGTCTAAGGATAACTATTTATGATTTACTTAATGACAAAGATCCATAAAGTAAAATCACATAGTTGGGATAAGTCCAATATTTGATCCATCAAATATCATCCAAAATTGACCAATATACTTTCAAGTATACCCTGTCACTATTTTGAATTGTCTTAATTTAATAATACTCCCATATTATTAATCGACAACGGACATTTAGAAACATCAAAATGCTCATGGATTAAAACATGTAAAATAGGATACAAAATCAAATAACAGAAAAATAAACGAAATCCAATCTTTATTTCATCAATTCAATAATGTCTTACATCCTTTATCCAAATACTAATCAACAGATTTATTGCATGAATTCGCTAGCTAGTTGCAGCCCAATTGCCTTGGCATGCTTAACTACCTTTGGCCAAGACAAGGCCTTAGTAAAAGGATCAGCTACGTTATCATCTGTGTGAACTTTTATTAATTTTATTTCTCGAGCTTCCACTTGTTCTCGAACGTAGTGATATCTATGTTTAAAGTGTCTGGCGCCCTTCAGGACTCCAGGGTCATTGGCGAATATTATTGCCGCAGAGTTGTCGCAATATATATCAATAGGTTCTTTAATTGAAGGCATCACTCCAAGATCTCCAATAAACTTCCTAATCCAAACAGCTTCCATTGCAGCTTCTGAAGCGGCCATGTACTCAGATTGAGTCGCATGCATACCAATGGTTTTCTGCTTACTGCTCTTCCAGTCAACTGCTCCTCCATTGATGAAAAACACGTAACCCGTCTGAGACTTCGTATCGTCTTTATCACATTGCCAGGACGCATCACAGAATCCTGTTACATTCAATTCTGTGTCTGGTTTACCCCCGAATACCAAAAACATATCTTTCGTACTTCTCAAATACTTCAGAATATGCTTAACAGCAGTCCAGTGGGACTTCCCTGGATTCTGTTGGTATCTACTGACCAAGTTCTGAGCAAACGCCACATCGGGCCTTGTGCATCTTACAGCATACATAATAGATCCTACAGCCGAAGCATAAGGCACCTTCTTCATGTAAGCCACCTCTTCAGGTGATGATGCATCTTTCTCATGACTTAACTCATGCTTAACCTCCATCGGTAAGAAACCTTTCTTAGAGTTATGCATGTTATATTTCTTCAATATCTTATCAATATAAGCATCTTGGCTAAGACCAATTAACCGTCTACTCCTATCTCGATAGATCTTAATTCCCAGAATATATGCAGCATCTCCCAAATCTTTCATAGAGAAGCATTTACCAAGATAATCCTTAACTTCCTTAAGTCTTGGAATGTTACTTCCCATGATCAATATGTCATCGACATATAGAATTAGGAACACTACATTACTCCCACTAGCTTTGCGGTATACACATGGCTCATCACGATTTTGAATAAATCCAAACTTTTTGATTTCTTCATCAAATCGCTTATTCCATTGACGTGATGCTTGCTTCAAACCATAAATAGACCTTTGAAGTTTGCACACGCGTTTTGGATATTTAGGATCAACATACCCTTCCGGTTGTTGCATATAGATGTCTTCATCTAAGCGACCGTTCAAGAAGGCAGTTTTAACATCCATTTGCCATATCTCATAGTCATAGTATGCTGCTATAGCTATGAGAATCCTAATAGCTCGTAAGTCTGCTACAGGAGAAAATGTCTCCTCGTAGTCTATGCCAAAAGTTTGAGTAAAACCTTTAGCCACTAAACGTGCTTTGTAGGATTGTACATCACCATCCATGTCAGTTTTCTTCTTATAGATCCACCTATTTTTCACTACTTTAGCATTTTTAGGCGCGTCCACAAGAATCCAAACATCATTGATTTCCATGGATTTCATTTCCTCATTCATCACAACCATCCATTTTGACTTTTCTGGATCAGACATTGCGGATCGATAGTTAGCAGGTTCACCAAGATCCCCTACTTCCTCCTCATCATCCTCTATGTATAGACATAGTTTGTCCGGCGCACGTATAGCCCTTTGAGACCTACGTGGAGGAATTAATTCCGGTGGAACACTCAGACTTTCTGGTTCTACAGGAATTTCATCGCTAGTAATTTCAGAAGGCAATGTATCTTCTTGAATTTCTTCAAGATCATAATTTCTCCCACTGAATTCTTGATTTACAAGATCATTTTCAAGGAAGTCTCCATACCGAGCCACAACTATCTTGTTCTCAGCCGGATAATAAAAGTAGTAACCCATAGTTTCCTTAGGGTAACCTACAAAGATACATTTTACTGAGCGTTGTTGGAGTTTATCTCCAGAGTCACGTTTCACATACGCCTCACAACCCCAGACTTTCAAATAAGACAAATATGGCTTCTTGCCATGCCATAGTTCATATGGTGTCTTATCAACCTTCTTTGTGGGAACCATATTCAGAATACGAACAACAGTTTCAAGAGCATAATCCCAAAAAGATAATGGTAAAGTTGTAAGATTAAACATAGATCGTACCATATCCAATAATGTACGATTTCTCCTTTCAGATACACCATTTTGTTGTGGAGTATACGGAGAAGTAAGTTTCTAAACAATTCCATTCTCACTTAAATAATCTTTAAACTCTTGACTTAAATATTCACCACCACGGTCAGAACGAAGAGCTTTAATCTTCTTTCCTAGTTGTAACTCTACTTCGACTTTAAACGTTTTGAATGTTTCAAATACCTCATGTTTATTCTTAAGTAAATAAACATAACCATAACGGCTATAATCATCCGTAAACGTCAAGAAGTAGCTAGCACCTTTCCTTGACACATGTCTAAGTGGTCCACACACATCAGTATGTATCAAACCAAGTAGTTCAGTAGCCCTTTCAATATTGCTATTAAAAGGTTTCTTGGTCATCTTCCCAGAGATACAAGATTCACATTTATCAAATGATTCATCATTGATACTTTCCAAAAGCCCATCACGTTGAAGCTTTTGTATGCGAGTCTTCCCAATGTGGGCAAGTCTACAATGCCAAAGATAAGAAGAGTTCTTGTCTAACTTACTCTTCTTATTCATGCTAAAAAAGAATTATTTTTCCTCTTGGGATTTATATCATGCATGTTAATTTCAAAAACACCATTCACAGAAATTGCATCAAAATAGAATAAACCATCTTTGAAAATAGAAATTCTATTATTATCAATCGTGTGAGTAAATCCAAGATCCAACATACTAGAAAAGGAAATAACACCCCTAACAATTGTAGGTGCATAATGACAATTATTTAAAGACAGTACTAAACTCGAAGGTAAAACTAATTTAAATATTCCTATAGCTTCAACTGCTGCTTGTGCGCCATTGCCCACTTGCAGAAATTGTTCCCCATAGGTAAGTCTCCTCTTCAACTCAAATCCCAGCAGGGTATTACAAATATTAATACCACATCCCGTATCATATACCCAGGAGTTTGATTTGTATGAAAGATTAAATAACTCTATCATAAATAAGTTACCTGAAGATGGTGCTGCAGCAACTTGCTCAGCCTTCTTCTTATGTTCTGCCATTTCATGGAGATAGAGAGAGCAATTCCTCTTCCTGTGTCCAGTCATCTTGCAGTGGTGACAAGTCTCATCTTTCAGAGATTTCTTAGCAAAGTTATGCTTCGGTTTTGATGTAGTCGCAACTTGCTTGCTCTTATCAACCTTGCCTTTGACTTTCTGCTTCTTATTCCCTTGCGGTTTTGGTTTCGACACTCTACCCTTTTGTACATAAAGTACTTGAGGAGTAGCAGTGGGTGCCTTATCTTTCAAACCCTTTTCAAAGTCAATGAGCATTGCATGCAAATAATTAACTGTCTTCCCCGTGCAATGCATATTATAGTTACGAACGAAATCACCGAAGTCCTTATTAAGGGACCTATTGATCAGGTTAATAGCCATATTATGATCGAAGGGTTGTCCTAGTGCGATGAGTTGTTCCATATAACCCCTCATCTCCATGTAATGTGCACTTACGGACTTTCCAGGAGCTTGCTTGCAACTATGTAGAGCATCAACCAGATCATAGATCTCTACAGCTTGTGGCGTTTCATACACTGCCTTGAGTTCATCAAGCATCTGCTTAGGATGAAATAGCTCATACTTCCTTTGAAGTGATGGAGCCATTCTCCCTAACATTACAGCAGCCACCTCATGGTGCTTCTTAACGTTAGCAGCGTGTTGAAGCCTTTCCGCATCAGTTGCTCCTTCAGCAAGATCCTCCGGAAAAGGACTTTCCAAGATATTGATGGTACCCGCTGCTCTCAGAACAATTCTTAGTGAGCGGTACCAATCATTGAAATTAGGGCCAGTAAGTTCAGGCCGTTTAAAAAATACTTTGAACGCCGAGCTTATTGTCAGATTGTTTTCGGGTTGAGCCATTTCTACAGAAATAAGTTCAAACATTAATATTTTCGATAATAAAATTCAAGAAAATAAAATTACCCCGGTAATAAAACCATAGTATTTCCTTGAAAAACTAGAATCCATATTGACATAGATTTATCACATCAGTTGATCTGCTAGTGACAAATGTATTCAACATAGTAACTTGTCGAACAATAATTGCCAAATCATATTGCAATTTCTAGATATGTCAGGGATTTACATTGCCAAAAAACTTTTGCATTGTAAACATGTTTTATCCCTTCTTTATGCCTTAAGTTTCCAGTTCTCACTGAGTAACTCAATTAAGTCGACTAATCTAAAGAACGTAAAACCTTCATGTGCAATCTTATTCAGTCATGAAGTTTTCTCTCCATTACAACATCGTCCGATATCTTATATGACGACAATTGTAACTTCAAGTGTTCGTCAATTAGAGGGCATATGACTTAAATTTTTAGGGTATAGATTTTGGTGTCAAAATCATGTATGGAGAAGCATGCATACATCTCCATAGCATAAGTTTAATAAAACGTTTAGTAAACTTTTTGGTGAGACTAAAAGTTCATCATATATTTGCAAGTTGAGGTATTGGTTAAACCAAACAACCTTAAAGAATTATACCAATAACAACCGTAGGTAATTCCAATTTTGACGCACAGGCGAGCCGGGAATTTGGTCAGCGTAAAAGCATAGCACCTCCTTCCTTAACCGGGTACTTGACCAGCGGTGCGTTATACCCACTTTATAGTTTGTCAAAATTGAGTAGGCCGTTAAGTTGCTATTGCAATTCTAATCAACACAAATCATATGTAATTTAGATCTCAAAACAATTCATTAATTTTGATAGGATTTAGTCCATATTATTTTTTCTTAAAAAAATTACCCTTGTTTACAACATACAATGTTAAAAACGCATGAAAACAAGTAGTACAAAAAAAACTAAATCAAATAGCCACATGCATAACAATTTATTCAAAGAACATCAAATCTAGGGTTTTTATGAACATAAAAAGTCTTCCCTAATTTTAAAACTTTGAATCAAATAAAGCAAATAGCAATCAAAATTATATGATCCGTAAAAACATGCATGTTTATTACGGATCTTCCATATTCTCTTAACAATTAAAAAACTACTACGGATCGTAACCACAAATGACATAACAATTAATTCATGCATATATCTAAAGTTAATTACCATGTAATTTTAGGGTTTACAATTTTATTTTTTTTTTATAAAAAAACGGCAAAGCCATTTTTAAAAAACAAAACCCCTAATTTTTATAAAACCTAAAAAACAACATGTAATTTTAACACAAATCAATATTAGTTAAAAAAAACTTTAGATCTTGATAATTATAATCATGTTAAAACGGCTCTCGATGCCACTGAAGGTTTATGATTATCATAACAATTATAAAAACCCTAACATAGATCAAAGAGCATACAGCGGAAGCAGATTAACAAGATCTTTGTATAACACAATTATAATTAATCAAGGCTAGGGTTACATACCTTTATCCTAGCAGAACGATCACCGGTAAAAATAGATCAAGAACACCACCAGGATGTGATCTAAAATAAGATCACATCACGATCTTGTACACACGTGATACGATGAGCTAATCGTGAGTCTAGCACGAATAGAACCGAGCCTTCCAAGCCTATGGAAGATCTACCCAACAACCCTAGAGAGGGGCTAGGACTAGATCTAAAATAGCTTATAGAAAATCAAAGGTAAACCCTAATAAGGGTGTGTTTGGCCGGCGGTTAGGAGCAAAGAGAAGAGAGAATGGAGTGAAAAATTATGAAGCCTTAGGTGTGTTTATATAGCCCTTGGAAAACCTATCTTCCAAGTTTAAACAAAAGATAAAGCCAAAAAATTTTCTTCCTTATCCCTTTCTTTGATAAAATCCGGATATACACATGTGCTAAAAGGGGTTTCCGGAACTTTCCGACACCTTCTTTTAGCTTCTTTAATATTCTATAACGATCGTTTAATACTTAACTTTTAATTACTTAACGATCGTTAGCCACAGTTTGATTTAATAAATATAATAAATAAATTTAATAAATAAATTAACTCTTCACGTAATGTGTGCAATCCCGTGATCTCGAGTTCGATCCTATCACACGACTATCGATTTAACGTCCATAAACTTTCAGCTCCCACTTGGACAAAATTCGAATGTCGTGATCACATTGATTAGCGTCTAGTTACACTAACAATGTCACTAGTACAACTCGAGTAAGGCTTCCAGGACAAAACCTTTTAATGATATATAATCATTATTATTATCCTCTCATTTCAAATACATTGTTAATAAGGATATGGATCTTAGTCATTCCTTCATTAACTATTCTGTTTCTCGTTTACGGATATAGCAAGATTACCAAAACACATTTGGGTGTGGCCACACAAACATCTTACTATTCCCCCGAGGGGCCCAGTTGTATTTATACTTCAAATAATAATTTGAAGGAAACGAATCCTATTTCGACTACAAGCAAAACACATGAACTTCGCAACACTTCTGAAAATAACCCTTATGACTACCAGTTACGTTTAGAGTTAGGTTACCTTACAGAAATGCACTATATTCAATGCAGTTTTCTGGTATCTCAGGTCTAAGGATAACTATTTATGATTTACTTAATGACAAAGATCCATAAAGTAAAATCACATAGTTGGGATAAGTCCAATATTTGATCCATCAAATATCATCCAAAATTGACCAATATACTTTCAAGTATACCCCGTCACTATTTTGAATTATCTTAATTTAATAATACTCCCATATTATTAATCGACAACGGACATTTAGAAACATCAAAATGCTCATGGATTAAAACATGTAAAATAGGATACAAAATCAAATAACAGAAAAATAAACGAAATCCAATCTTTATTTCATCAATTCAATAATGTCTTACATCCTTTATCCAAATACTAATCAACAGATTTATTGCATGAATTCGCTAGCTAGTTGCAGCCCAATTGCCTTGGCATGCTTAACTACCTTTGGCCTAGACAAGGCCTTAGTAAAAGGATCAGCTACGTTATCATCTGTGTGAACTTTTATTAATTTTATTTCTCGAGCTTCCACTTGTTCTCGAACGTAGTGATATCTATGTTTAAAGTGTCTGGCGCCCTTCATGACTCCAGGGTCATTGGCGAATATTATTGCCGCAGAGTTGTCGCAATATATATCAATAGGTTCTTTAATTGAAGGCATCACTCCAAGATCTCCAATAAACTTCCTAATCCAAACAGCTTCCATTGCAGCTTCTGAAGCGGCCATGTACTCAGATTGAGTCGCATGCATAGTAATGGTTTTCTGCTTACTGCTCTTCCAGTCAACTGCTCCTCCATTGATGACAAACACGTAACCCGTCTGAGACTTCGTATCGTCTTTATCACATTGCCAGGACGCATCACAGAATCCTGTTACATTCAATTTTGTGTCTGGTTTACCCCCGAATACCAAAAACATATCTTTCGTACTTCTCAAATACTTCAGAATATGCTTAACAGCAGTCCAGTGGGACTTCCCTGGATTCTGTTGGTATCTACTGACCAAGTTCTGAGCAAACGCCACATCGGGCCTTGTGCATCTTACAGCATACATAATAGATCCTACAGCCGAAGCATAAGGCACCTTCTTCATGTAAGCCACCTCTTCAGGTGATGATGCATCTTTCTCATGACTTAACTCATGCTTAACCTCCATCGGTAAGAAACCTTTCTTAGAGTTATGCATGTTATATTTCTTCAATATCTTATCAATATAAGCATCTTGGCTAAGACCAATTAACCGTCTACTCCTATCTCGATAGATCTTAATTCCCAGAATATATACAGCATCTCCCAAATCTTTCATAGAGAAGCATTTACCAAGATAATCCTTAACTTCCTTAAGTCTTGGAATGTTACTTCCCATGATCAATATGTCATCGACATATAGAATTAGGAACACTACATTACTCCCACTAGCTTTGCGGTATACACATGGCTCATCACGATTTTGAATAAATCCAAACTTTTTGATTTCTTCATCAAATCGCTTATTCCATTGACGTGATGCTTGCTTCAAACCATAAATAAACCTTTGAAGTTTGCACACGCGTTTTGGATATTTAGGATCAACATACCCTTCCGGTTGTTGCATATAGATGTCTTCATCTAAGCGACCGTTCAAGAAGGCAGTTTTAACATCCATTTGCCATATCTCATAGTCATAGTATGCTGCTATAGCTATGAGAATCCTAATAGCTCGTAAGTCTGCTACAGGAGAAAATGTCTCCTCGTAGTCTATGCCAAAAGTTTGAGTAAAACCTTTAGCCACTAAACGTGCTTTGTAGGATTGTACATCACCATCCATGTCAGTTTTCTTCTTATAGATCCACCTATTTTTCACTACTTTAGCATTTTTAGGCGCGTCCACAAGAATCCAAACATCATTGATTTCCATGGATTTCATTTCCTCATTCATCGCAACCATCCATTTTGACTTTTCTGGATCAGACATTGCGGATCGATAGTTAGCAGGTTCACCAAGATCCCCTACTTCCTCCTCATCATCCTCTATGTATAGACATAGTTTGTCCGGCGCACGTATAGCCCTTTGAGACCTACGTGGAGGAATTAATTCCGGTGGAACACTCAGACTTTCTGGTTCTACAGGAATTTCATCGCTAGTAATTTCAGAAGGCAATGTATCTTCTTGAATTTCTTCAAGATCATAATTTCTCCCACTGAATTCTTGATTTACAAGATCATTTTCAAGGAAGTCTCCATACCGAGCCACAACTATCTTGTTCTCAGCCAGATAATAAAAGTAGTAACCCATAGTTTCCTTAGGGTAACCTACAAAGATACATTTTACTGAGCGTTGTTGGAGTTTATCTCCAGAGTCACGTTTCACATACGCCTCACAACCCCAGACTTTCAAATAAGACAAATATGGCTTCTTGCCATGCCATAGTTCATATGGTGTCTTATCAACCTTCTTTGTGGGAACCATATTCAGAATACGAACAACAGTTTCAAGAGCATAATCCCAAAAAGATAATGGTAAAGTTGTAAGATTAAACATAGATCGTACCATATCCAATAATGTACGATTTCTCCTTTCAGATACACCATTTTGTTGTGGAGTATACGGAGAAGTAAGTTTCTAAACAATTCCATTCTCACTTAAATAATCTTTAAACTCTTGACTTAAATATTCACCACCACGGTCAGAACGAAGAGCTTTAATCTTCTTTCCCAGTTGTAACTCTACTTCGACTTTAAACGTTTTGAATGTTTCAAATACCTCATGTTTATTCTTAAGTAAATAAACATAACCATAACGGCTATAATCATCCGTAAACGTCAAGAAGTAGCTAGCACCTTTCCTTGACACATGTCTAAGTGGTCCACACACATCAGTATGTATCAAACCAAGTAGTTCAGTAGCCCTTTCAATATTGCTATTAAAAGGTTTCTTGGTCATCTTCCCAGAGATACAAGATTCACATTTATCAAATGATTCATCATTGATACTTTCCAAAAGCCCATCACGTTGAAGCTTTTGTATGCGAGTCTTCCCAATGTGGGCAAGTCTACAATGCCAAAGATAAGAAGAGTTCTTGTCTAACTTACTCTTCTTATTCATGCTAAAAACAGAATTATTTTTCCTCTTGGGATTTATATCATGCATGTTAATTTCAAAAACACCATTCACAGAAATTGCATCAAAATAGAATAAACCATCTTTGAAAATAGAAATTCTATTATTATCAATCGTGTGAGTAAATCCAAGATCCAACATACTAGAAAAGGAAATAACACCCCTAACAATTGTAGGTGCATAATGACAATTATTTAAAGACAGTACTAAACCCGAAGGTAAAACTAATTTAAATATTCCTATAGCTTCAACTGCTGCTTGTGCGCCATTGCCCACTTGCAGAAATTGTTCCCCATAGGTAAGTCTCCTCTTCAACTCAAATCCCTGCAGGGTATTACAAATATTAATACCACATCCCGTATCATATACCCAGGAGTTTGATTTGTATGAAAGATTAAATAACTCTATCATAAATAAGTTACCTGAAGATGGTGCTGCAGCAACTTGCTCAGCCTTCTTCTTATGTTCTGCCATTTCATGGAGATAGAGAGAGCAATTCCTCTTCCTGTGTCCAGTCATCTTGCAGTGGTGACAAGTCTCATCTTTCAGAGATTTCTTAGCAAAGTTATGCTTCGGTTTTGATGTAGTCGCAACTTGCTTGCTCTTATCAACCTTGCCTTTGACTTTCTGCTTCTTATTCCCTTGCGGTTTTGGTTTCGACACTCTACCCTTTTGTACATAAAGTACTTGAGGAGTAGCAGTGGGTGCCTTATCTTTCAAACTCTTTTCAAAGTCAATGAGCATTGCATGCAAATCATTAACTGTCTTCCCCGTGCAATGCATATTATAGTTACGAACGAAATCACCGAAGTCCTTATTAAGGGACCTATTGATCAGGTTAATAGCCATATTATGATCGAAGGGTTGTCCTAGTGCGATGAGTTGTTCCATATAACCCCTCATCTCCATGTAATGTGCACTTACGGACTTTCCAGGAGCTTGCTAGAGCATCAACCAGATCATAGATCTCTACAGCTTGTGGCGTTTCATACACTGCCTTGAGTTCATCAAGCATCTGCTTAGGATGAAATAGCTCATACTTCCTTTGAAGTGATGGAGCCATTCTCCCTAACATTACAGCAGCCACCTCATGGTGCTTCTTAACGTTAGCAGCGTGTTGAAGCCTTTCCGCATCAGTTGCTCCTTCAGCAAGATCCTCCGGAAAAGGAGTTTCCAAGATATTGATGGTACCCGCTGCTCTCAGAACAATTCTTAGTGAGCGGTACCAATCATTGAAATTAGGGCCAGTAAGTTCAGGCCGTTCAAAAAATGCTTTGAACGCCAAGCTTATTGTCAGATTGTTTTCGGGTTGAGCCATTTCTATAGAAATAAGTTCAAACATTAATATTTTCGATAATAAAATTTAAGAAAATAAAATTACCCCGGTAATAAAACCATAGTATTTCCTTGAAAAACTAGAATCCATATTGACATAGATTTATCACATCAGTTGATCTGCTAGTGACAAATGTATTCAACATAGTAACTTGTCGAACAATAATTGCCAAATCATATTGCAATTTCTAGATATGTCAGGGATTTACATTGCCAAAAAACTTTTGCATTGTAAACATGTTTTATCCCTTCTTTATGCCTTAAGTTTCCAGTTCTCACTGAGTAACTCAATTAAGTCGACTAATCTAAAGAACGTAAAACCTTCATGTGCAATCTTATTCAGTCATGAAGTTTTCTCTCCATTACAACATCGTCCGATATCTTATATGACGACAATTGTAACTTCAAGTGTTCGTCAATTAGAGGGCATATGACTTAAATTTTTAGGGTATAGATTTTGGTGTCAAAATCATGTATGGAGAAGCATGCATACATCTCCATAGCATAAGTTTAATAAAACGTTTAGTAAACTTTTTGGTGAGACTAAAAGTTCATCATATATTTGCAAGTTGAGGTATTGGTTAAACCAAACAACCTTAAAGAATTATACCAATAACAACCGTAGGTAATTCCAATTTTGACGCACAGGCGAGCCGGGAATTTGGTCAGCGTAAAAGCATAGCACCTCCTTCCTTAACCGGGTACTTGACCAGCGGTGCGTTATACCCACTTTATAGTTTGTCAAAATTGAGTAGGCCGTTAAGTTGCTATTGCAATTCTAATCAACACAAATCATATGTAATTTAGATCTCAAAACAATTCATTAATTTTGATAGGATTTAGTCCATATTATTTTTTCTTAAAAAAATTACCCTTGTTTACAACATACAATGTTAAAAACGCATGAAAACAAGTAGTACAAAAAAACTAAATCAAATAGCCACATGCATAACAATTTATTCAAAGAACATCAAATCTAGGGTTTTTATGAACATAAAAAGTCTTCCCTAATTTTAAAACTTTGAATCAAATAAAGCAAATAGCAATCAAAATTATATGATCCGTAAAAACATGCATGTTTATTACGGATCTTCCATATTCTCTTAACAATTAAAAAACTACTACGGATCGTAACCACAAATGACATAACAATTAATTCATGCATATATCTAAAGTTAATTACCATGTAATTTTAGGGTTTACAAAATTTTTTTTTTTTTTATAAAAAAACGGCAAAGCCATTTTTAAAAAACAAAACCCCTAATTTTTATAAAACCTAAAAAACAACATGTAATTTTAACACAAATCAATATTAGTTAAAAAAAACTTTAGATCTTGATAATTATAATCATGTTAAAACGGCTCTCGATGCCACTGAAGGTTTATGATTATCATAACAATTATAAAAACCCTAACATAGATCAAAGAGCATACAGCGGAAGCAGATTAACAAGATCTTTGTATAACACAATTATAATTAATCAAGGCTAGGGTTACATACCTTTATCCTAGCAGAACGATCACCGGTAAAAATAGATCAAGAACACCACCAGGATGTGATCTAAAATAAGATCACATCACGATCTTGTACACACGTGATACGATGAGCTAATCGTGAGTCTAGCACGAATAGAACCGAGCCTTCCAAGCCTATGGAAGATCTACCCAACAACCCTAGAGAGGGGCTAGGACTAGATCTAAAATAGCTTATAGAAAATCAAAGGTAAACCCTAATAAGGGTGTGTTTGGCCGGCGGTTAGGAGCAAAGAGAAGAGAGAATGGAGTGAAAAATTATGAAGCCTTAGGTGTGTTTATATAGCCCTTGGAAAACCTATCTTCCAAGTTTAAACAAAAGATAAAGCCAAAAATTTTTCTTCCTTATCCCTTTCTTTGATAAAATCCGGATATACACATGTGCTAAAAGGGGTTTCCGGAACTTTCCGACACCTTCTTTTAGCTTCTTTAATATTCTATAACGATCGTTTAATACTTAACTTTTAATTACTTAACGATCGTTAGCCACAGTTTGATTTAATAAATATAATAAATAAATTTAATAAATAAATTAACTCTTCACGTAATGTGTGCAATCCCGTGATCTCGAGTTCGATCCTATCACACGACTATCGATTTAACGTCCATAAACTTTCATCTTTAACATAAAACATGGTGCTCTGCAGTGAAAGGCAATTGAACAACCTGGTTGATATAATGCCCTAATGTAGCCAGCGCGCATCGTATTGCAATTTATTTGTACTATATCGACAAATTGATATGCAATTTTGATAATTTTTCCAATGAATATTTAGTTACATGGGATGAGAAACAAAATCCCCAGGGTTGTGTTATCACACTCCAAGAGATTTATATGTGTAGAATAAGCCCTTTTATTATCACACTAAAAAATAAGACTGTAAGCTTCAAAATATATTGTCCAAAATCCTAATACTATATTACTAGCTTTTGTACCCATAATTGAAGAAGAATTTCAACCTGCTGTTCTTATAATGTTTTAGATAGTTAGCCATTCGTAGTATTGCAAATGTGTCAATTGTTCAAGGAAGCTCTCCCTTCAAGAAAGAAGTGATGAATGCATATGCACGACCTGGTTGGTAACTTGGGACGGAGTGTCCAGCTCCTCTTATTGTCACAAATACTAGGTTGTGTTCGTATCCCACAGCATATCCACCAACCTAAATATATAAATTAAAATATTTCTTAGATATGTTTTATTGCGAAATTACTGAAAATAAGGATAAATAGCAGTATTCTACCTCGCCTTTGTACATCCATGGGTACCATGAGGCCTTTACTGATGGTCTAAGTCTCTTAATTGCATACCTAGTTGACGTCACTGGTATTCTGGCATCTGTATCTCCACTGCAAATATCCACAATTAGCATCCAAAAGCATGCAGAAAGTCAGGTAACACAATGAATTAACAAACTTGGCATCATTTAAATCTTATAACCTGTACAACCAAACACTAATTCCACTCGCCCTCAAATCCTGAATTACAGGCAACACTGTCCAAGGCATGTCTTTCCAGTCAAGTAAATCACTGTATTTTTCAACACGATAAACGAATAGTAAGCTAGATGACATACATGTATAAAGAGTATTAGGGTTGGTATATTACCTGCAAGATTTCCATTCTATCTCTTTCACATGAAGTGACTTTTGCACCGCAGGAATATTCAAGTATCTGCTCATATAGTTTCCGGAGCATGGATCAAATCCTGACTGTTCCAATCATGTTAACTACATGTGAAAGCTTTTCTATGTATAGGTCTTTATAGATCAAAACTTACCGATGGTGTGTTATCTTTTCCTGGTATGCATTTAGGAGCATAGATATCATAGACGAAAATATTGCGTGTAGGAGCTTCTACCTGCTTTATATAGTATTGACACAGACTAGTCCAGTATGCATCCTGAACAAAATCGCAGTTGGAGAATATTCCTTTATGAATTTCATCAGAAATGATAGCGTATGCATGTAAATAGTCATATTCTGCTATGGATTGAGTTTCGCCATCCACATATGGGTTTCCCATCTGTAAAATATGAACATGTCAAATGTTTTAGTACAGTAATAGTTTAGAAAATGGTAACAGTATCTATAATACCCTTCGCTTTAAAATCCAAAGTTGGTAATAGTTTCAGACTTACAGCAACTCCTTTGAGGTTGATGCGAGTTTGATTACCGTTCTTGTTGCTTTGGAGAATTAATTTAGAAAGTTGAGGGATGTAATGCCCTGCATAGCTTTGTCCCGCGATATAAAAATCTCTTTTTTTATATTCCGGAAACCGTTCTAGCCAATTTACTAAAAACGTAAATGAATCCTTTGCTGTTTTTGAGTCCCCCGTTACATAATCTGAAGAACTGTTTGAGTACGAAAATCCAACTCCAGCTGGAGATTCCAAGAAAAGGACATTTGAAACTGCCAAGGTGATGACTAACCATTATATACGTACTCGTTTATTAGCTTGAGTTAAAGATTTGTAATTATTTCAATACCATTGTTCCATGCATATATATTACGCCAAAGGGATTTGCCATCCGCATTGACTCGAAATGGTCCAAGTTCGGTCAGGGCCCCATACATCGAAGAGCAGCCCGGCCCTGTAACCATTTGTAGCCATTTACTTCTAAATTAAATTCAAAAATTAAATAAATAAAGAATATGTTAATTACCTCCATTGAGCCACAGGAGAAGAGGATTAGTCGAAGAGTTGATTGGTGACTCTGTAAGATAGTAAAATAGCGCTTTACCATGGTCAGGGTCAATAGTTACATACCCTGAGTACTGGTCAAAGTTCACTCCATCTGGCTGACCTGGCAACTCTGATATCTTGTCGGCATCCTTCAACCCATCTTGAGGACCCACGTAGACCGAAGAGTATGAATAGTCGTCTGCGAAATCTTCGTTGTTCACTTGATCCATTTCTAATCTTTTAAGACGTTTAAGTTTTAAATATCTCTCGAGCACTTCATATTCATGTCTACCATAGCAGGGCACACAGACGGCTAGCAGACTAAAATGAATCAACAAATGTAATGTAGCATTCATTATTAAGCATCTGATATGATGTTTAATGTTTAAAAAAAATGCTATCTGGTGTTTAATAGATGCCTTCATGTGTCCATAAAGAATTATTGTGGAAACTGGGAAGTAACACGATCTATTGTGTCGCATGTGATAGAAAGTTGATTCAAGATATGTATTGTAAGAGAAGTTAGTTCAAGATATGTATTTAAGAGAAAGTTGGTTCAAACATTTTAGTAGTTTGTTGTTCAGATATACTAGTTTTGGGATTAATACTTAGATTTAAGTTTACATTTTTTATTTTTTTTTTATATAAGGGACTCATCCTATCATCCATCTTATTTTAATCCAATACATAAGATTAAAGACAAAATATATTTTCACTCTCTTTTTTCAAACATTAATATCTCTTAAACCGTTAATCGTTATGTGGAAAAAAAACATACCGTTACGAAGAGCATTTAATTATCTTTCTATAAATATGTTATATGATACACTTTTGACAAAAAAAAATTATTCATTTTTTACAAGTTTTCGTAAATTATCATATATGATACTAATATCATATATGACGTATGACCAGTATCATATATGATAGAAACCCATATATGATATGATTTAACACTGTTATCATATATGATGAAACAGTATTATCATATATGATATTTCACGTAAATTTTAACAAGAAGAAAAAAAACGAAATTTTTTTTTCTTCGAAAGTATATCATAATGCATATTGGTAGAAAGATAACTAAATGATTGTCGCGATGGTATAATTATTTTCGTTTAATACTTAGCGGTATAAGAGATATTTAAATTATAAAAAATAGGTGAAAAATAAAATATATTTAATCTTATCCATTAGATGAAAATGAGATGGATAGTGGGGATTAGTCTCCTCATATCCAAAAAAATATTGTATCCAAAATAACTCTTCTCTAATAATTAATAGTAACGCATTCGTATAAAAATTTAACACACAACTCGTTGTTTCGTTTGAACAAACTACGTGATGAGTCGCTATAGCAATTTTTTTCTTATAAAATATTTTTTCGGTAAATGATTACACCATTCGTCCTTGTGGTTTGAGCCAAATCCTTGATTAAGTTTTTATCTTTTTTTTCTTACTTAATTGATCCTTATAATAAAACTATTGAACACCTTTCGTACTGTTAGGACCATTGTAATAGTTATATGTAATAGGTAGACTAGGAGGTATGTAGTTCCTCCTGGTCCTAGTCGTAGTAGGAGCACGTCCTGCTCCTGGTCCTAGTCGAAGTCAAACTTTATTATTTACTTAATATTCTGTTAGGATATGCATGAGATATGTTAGGAAAGGATATGCATATCAGTTTTACACGTTTTCTTTAATGATGTATTAGGGTTTCCTTGTAGTATAAAAGGAACCTTAGGCAGAAGGGTTAGACACACCTTCACAAAACGTAGTTCTAGTCATTATCAATATTAGAAATCCTTAGAAAGGATCAAGTCTTTCTAGTTATTCTGTTTCTCTTGATTATATTTATATTCTACAGTCATATTGTGTATAGAGTCTCTTTGTGATTTGACTTGTGATTACAGAAGTCATTCACCGGTCCTGACAGGCTGCAAGATCTACATCTAGTAGACCCAACAAGTGGTATCAGAGCCTGGAAGGGTCTCTATACAAGAAGAATCAAGTTCTCTTATTACTCACAATCTGTTTATCATGTCTGCCTCAACTTCTACTCAAACAGGAGAAGAAAGCACTCCTAAAATTGTGCAACCTCGGCAGATCCTGGCTACGGTCTCCAACACGAATGGAAAATTCCCTCTTCTGAAGAAGGGTGAATATGATAACTGGGCAATGAAGATGGAATGGTGGATCACCAACACTGATCAAGATCTTTGGAAGATCATTCTGAATGGAAACAGCAGGAAGCTTACTGGACGAGACAAGAACGGTAATGTTACTCTTCTTGACCCTAAATCTCATGAGGAAATCATAGCTATTCAGAAGGAGGTAAAAGCAAAAACAATTTTGCTTCAATCTCTTCCTGAAGATCACATGGGTGACTTCTACCATTTGGATGATGCCAGAGAGATCTGGAATGGCATAAAAGCAAGGTTTGGCGGGAATGAGGAGTCAAAGAAAATGCGAAGGTCCATGCTGAGAGATGAATTTACCGAATTCAAAATCTCAGAAACTGAAGGTCTAAATCAAGGGTATGATAGGTTCCAGAAGATCTTGAGCCAATTGAATCAACTTCGGTCAAAACCTGATGATGGTGACATTAATGCAAGGTTTCTTAAAGCCTTACCCTATTCATGGAACCAGGTGGTGATCTCTCTCAAAGCCAAAGGTGGGCTTGACTATCTCACCTTTGATGATCTGTTTCATAGGCTCAGAACATTCGAAACTCATGTGAGAGGATATCCTAGTGACTCTTTTAACACCCCTGCTAATTCAGCCTTTGTGAGCTCTATGGCATCTAGTCCCATGTCATATGCAAGTAGCCCAAGCAATACTGTCTCCTCCCAGCATACTATTCAGCATACTTCTGCTCCTGATCCTGTTGTCAAGTCTGGTAGTATGGTAGAAGCTGTTCTTCATTCTTTTGTGGCTGATGTTAATGTTGAACAACAACTTGCTTTTGATGACTTCAAACAGGTCGATAAACTTGACCTGGATGAGATGGATCTTAAATGGCAGATGGCCATGCTTACTCTTAGGGTTCACAAGTATGAGAAGAAAGCAGGAAGGAAATTTAATTACAACCCTCGGGAGCCAGCAAGATTCGATAGAAGCAAGGTACGATGCTATAACTGCCAGCAACAGGATCACTTTGCAAGGGAGTGCCCTAGCAAGAATGATCAGGAGAAGAGCAGGTACTCCGCTTTCAAGGTTCAGGAGGTTAAAGATGACAGGAAGGCATTGGTATCTGTTGACTCTATGGTCAATTGGAATGATCATCAGGCTTCTACTCTGGAATCAGCTGAATCCTCGACTGACGTGTTAGCAATGATTGCTGGGAATCTCTCTGATGCAGAACAAGCAGACGAGTTTGCTCTTATGGGCATCTCACCTCAGGTACAACATTGTCCTCTTGGTTGTCATGATAAATACACAGAATTGTTGTCCCAATTTAATGAAGTAAATGATCAAAATGATAAGTATTTTTTAGAGGTACAAGCCTATAAGGCTTCATTAAACACATTGGAACAACAAAAGAAGTGGTTACAAGATACACAACGTGCATATGAGGATAAAATCAGGATACTAAGCATTGATTTAGAAAACACTACAAATATGCTTAAATATACAGAAACTGAAAGAGATGCTAGTATCAAAGAAAAAGAGGAGATGCAAGCTAAATTAGATGCTACAATGTTGAGATTTGACAAATGGCAAAAGGCACCTAAAAATCTTTCAAAATTAATTGATAGTAGCATGTCTGGCAGAACTAAAAGAGGCTTAGGATTTGAAAAATATATTGATTCTGAAGATGTATTTGATTTATCTTTCTCAAGTGTCTTTGATGCCGACAAAGAGGATGAGGGCAAACCTAGTTACAATAGGTTTAAACCAGCAGCAGAAATGCATGTTGTCCCTCCTCCTCTTACTGGAACTTTTATGCCCACCTCATGGCATAATGACTCGGATGGATCACAGATGCTTGAGTCCCCAACAAGTTCTACTAATACTAATGACTTTGTCTCATGTACTTTCAGTGACAAAGCCGGTGACTCTGCATCTAATGGTTCAAGTGAAGAGTCAAGACCTACAAGTTCCAAGTCGAATGAACATGCTGCTACTGGTGCTAGGAAGTGTGAAGAAAAAGTTGCTGTCAAGTCAAGTGTGTCTGGTCCTTGTTTATTGAGTCCTAGGAAGAATGTTTTTCCTAGAAATGTGTGTAATAAAGTAGGCAGTATGAAACAATCTCATTCTAATAAAAGGTCTTTCAAAACATGTTTTGTTTGTGGCAGTTCCTTTCATTTAATTAAAGATTGTGATTATTATGACACACGTGCATCTGTTAATCATGCTTTTCTAGCTCCTGGTTCACCAGGAGCTGCTTCCTATGCTTCTAGAAGACTTAATCCTAGTGCTCCAATGTTTAATACTTCTAGAGTATCCTCTCCTTTCATGTCTGATTATTGGAGAGATAGTGGATTCCAAACAACCAGTAATTTTTTTCAAAATTTTAATCCAATACATCCGCATCATTTAGACCATACGTATTTTGGTTTGGGAAATTTGGGAACTACTGTTAAGCCCTCAGCAGGTTGTTCTTGGTCAAATAATAATACCCATATGATGCATAGGCAACCACGGAACAATGGTGGATCTCATCAATCTTCTTGGCATTCTTCTAATGATCCACAAGGCAGGCTCAAACCTGAAAAGGTTTGGGTCCCCTTAAGACACTAACTTTTGCATTTTTATTATCTTGTTGTTGTAGGTTACTCCATACCAGGATCCTAGTCTAGGCATTGTTGATAGTGGTTGCTCCAGGAGCATGACTGGCAATAAAAGTCTTCTCTCTAACTTTGTACCATTTCATGGAGGCAAGGTCTATTTTGGTGGAGGTGAAAGCAGAATCACTGGCAAAGGAACGATAAAGACTCCTAATCTAAATTTTGAGCAGGTCTACTATGTGGAAGCACTTCAACACTTCAACTTGATATCGGTCTCTCAGATTTGTGACAAGAAGTAGTTTGTACTCTTCACCGATACTGATGCACTTGTGCTTTCCAAAGATTTTCAGCTTCCGGATGACTCACAAGTTTTACTCAGAATCCCTAGAAGACACAATCTATATAGCATCAAGTTGAATGAAGTCAACCCTACTGGTCAACTAGCATGTCTGGTTGCAAAAGCCTCAGAAGATGAAGCCACTAAATGGCACCGAAGGATGGGACATGTGAACTTCAAGACCATTCACAAACTTGCCAATCTGAATCTGGTCTCTGGTTTACCTCCCAAGACGTTTATAAATGATACAAATTGTATTGCCTGCAGCAAAGGCAAACAACACAAAGCATCCTTCAAGGCCATTACTGCTTTAAGTCTTATTACTGAACCATTGCAGCTTCTACACATGGACTTATTTGGTCCTACTTCCATCAGAAGCATTGACCACAAGAAATTCTGTTTGGTGGTGACTGATGGTTATAGCAGGTTTACGTGGGTGTTCTTCATGGCTGCCAAGAGTGAGACCTACTCAATTCTTCGAGATTTTCTTACCTTGATAGAGAATCAGTTGTCCAAGAAAGTTAAAGGTATTCGCTGCGACAATGGAACCGAGTTTAAAAATAGAGACCTCATCGCACTTTGCAATGCTAAGGGCATCAAAAGAGATTATAGTGCTGCTCGGACTCCTCAACAGAATGGTGTGGCAGAAAGAAAGAACCGGACACTAATAGAAGCAGCAAGAACTATGCTTGCCGATTCCAAACTTCCGACCATGTTCTGGACAGAAGCTGTTAATACTGCAAGCTATGTTTTGAATAGGGTTTCTATTACCAATCCTCACAAGAAGACTCCTTATGAGCTGCTCTCGGGCAAAGTTCCAAATATTGCTCATTTGAAGCCTTTTGGGTGTCCAGTCACCATTCTGAATACTAGTGACTATTTGGGGAAGTTTGATGGCAAGGCAGATGAAGGATACATTGTGGGATATTCAGCTCATTCTCGGGCGTATCGTGTCTACAATCTTCAAGCCAAACGGATTATTGAAACTATTAATCTCAGGTATTTTGAGGAGAAGTCAAACATCCAAGGCAAAGGTCCAGAATGGTATTTTGATCTTGATTATCTTAGTGATTCGTTAGGATATTTTCGTTTCAAAACTAACCATGATGCAGGACCACAAGTGTTTGCAACTTCTAGTACTGGTGTTCCTTCTAGTCTTTCTGATTCAGATGACGAGGATGACATTTTTGTGGTTCCATCCTATTCCACCATGGTTTCTCCTACTCCTCCTAGTGATGCAACTCCATTGGATGTACAGGATTCCCAAGCAGCTCTTGACACTCTTCTCAAGCAACAACAAGAAGCTACTAAAGCAGCTGCTCAAGGTAGTTTTGAGTTTCCCTTGGTTGAGCCTACTGACAAAGTTGCTCCTGGTACTCCAGCTTCTGCTCCTAGTGCTAGCCTCTCAACTACTGGTACTCCGGCTAGTGAGTCTGCTTCCAATACACGTTTCTCCAGTCCTTCTGATTTGTGGAACCATGAAAAGAAGTCTTCTACCAAGCTGGATGATATACATAAACAACCGGTAGACGGGATTTTCCAAAATGCTTCATATGATGCTGACTTTGTTGGTGATCTCAATAACTTGGCACCAGAAGTGGAGGTTTCTTCCAATCCAGTCTTGCAATCACATAAAGATCATCCTACCACTCAAATTATTGGAGATCCTGGTTCTACCGTCAAGACACGCAGAATGCAGCAGAAGGCCTCGTCTGATCATCATGCTCTTGTGGGCTATATTGAGGATCAAAAGCGTAATAATCATACGGACTTTCAACACTGTTTGTTTGCTTGTTTTCTTTCACAGGTGGAACCTAGGTCTGTTTCTCATGCACTTGAGGATCAAAGTTGGGTGGAGGCTATGCAGGAGGAAATGCAGCAATTCTTGTTTCAAAATGTTTGGGTTCTGGTTGACTTACCAGATGGGAAGACAGCTATCAATACCAAATGGATTCTCAAAAACAAGAAGGATGCACGGGGAATTGTTGTCAGGAATAAAGCTAGGCTTGTCGCACAAGGACACACTCAAATTGAGGGCATTGACTATACTGAAGTCTTTGCGCCTGTTGCCAGGATCGAGGCCATTCGTCTGTTTTTGGCCTTTGCTTTGTATGTTGGCTTTACGGTGTTCCAGATGGATGTCAAGAGTGCATTTCTCTATGGAAAAATTGACGAGGAAGTGTATGTTACTCAACCTAAGGGGTTTGTAGATCCACTTCATCCCAAGAAAGTCTACAAAGTGGTCAAGGCTCTTTATGGGTTACATCAGGCTCCTAGAGCGTGGTATGAGCGTCTTTCCACTTTCTTGTTAAAGAATGGCTATAGAAGAGGTACTATTGACAAAACACTATTTCTTCGGCGGAATTCCAAGGATATTATCCTTGTTCAGGTTTATGTGGACGACATTATCTTTGGTTCTACAAGGAAGTAGTGGTGTGATGAGTTTGAACACTTGATGAAAGGCGAATTTCAGATGAGTGCCATGGGAGAACTGTCATTTTTCCTTGGTCTTCAGGTCAAGCAACAATCGGATGGGATTTTCATCAGTCAAGATAAATATGTTCATGAGATTCTTCAGAAGTTTGACATGGATCCTCTTAGACCAGCAGCAACTCCTTATGAAGTTGCTAAAATCAAACTTAAGAATGAGCCAGATCCCCCGGTAAATGTTCACATGTACAGGTCTATGATTGGCTCTCTCATGTATTTGACTGCATCACGTCCGGATATTATGTTTGCAGTAAGTGCTTGTTCTAGACACCAGGTGACTCCAACGGTTTCGAACTTAAATGCAGTGAAGAAGATTTTCAAGTATATAAAGGCTCAACCTAAATTGGGTCTATGGTATCCTAGAGAATCTCCCTTTGTTCTGGAAGCCTATAGTGATAGTGACTATGCTGGTGCTAATAATGATAGGAAGTCTACTACTGGTGGTTGTCAATTTTTGGGTCGTCGGCTTATTTCATGGCAATGTAAGAAACAGACAATCGTAGCTACTTCTTCAACAGAAGCTGAATATGTAGCTGCTGCTAGTTGTTGTGGACAAGTTTTATGGATCCAAAATCAGATGTTGGACTATGGTTTCAATTTTATGAATACCAAAATTTTATTGACAATCAAAGCACTATTTGCATTGTGAAGAATCCTGTATTTCATCAGCGGACGAAGCATATTGAGATTCGGCATCATTTTATACGCGATGCCAATGAGAAGAAGCTGATACAGGTTCTTAAAGTTCATACGGATGACAATGTTGTTGATTTGCTGACTAAAGCTTTTGATGGTCCTCGGTTTAACCACTTGGTGGTTCATATTGGGATGGTCAATCCTTGAGGTCTAGGATTGAGGGGAGGCAAAGCCAAAGGGGAGGCTTTGTGTACATATTAGGTCAGACTAACGTATTCATAGTATTTAACAACATTGTTTTTGGTTTTGTTGGTGTGTGGTGCTTCTGATGTGGATTTTTGCTCTCTTCTGGTGGATTTGGCATAACATGACTGGCTTCTGGTCCTCTTTGGTCAGCTTCTTGTTATGCTTGGTTGCCTTCTGGTGGTTTAAAATCCTTCCATGTCACGTGGTATTTGGCTCCTGGTACTGGTCTGACATACTGTTCATTCCTTTTGTCCTTTGTTAATCACGTTTTGCTCCTGGTTTGACCGTTGTGTGCTTCGACTTTTGGTCAACGCTCCCAATGCTGGTATTTACAAGTTTGAATTAAGCAAGTTAATTGGGAGTTGGTTATTATGTTAAAAAGGGCAAGTGGTTATTATGCACTTATGGTTTAATTTGAAAGGGCAACCCCCCATTAATAGGGGTCAATGAACAGTTACTAGTTTCTTTATATATGGTCAACATACATCCTTGACTCACTCATTGCAATTAACACACACACAAAACCGCTTCTACTCTCTACACCTCAATCTCATTCCTTCTTCCATCAATTCATCAAGATCCATGGCTGCTCTTGCTTACCAACCTGCTCATAACCGTGTTGCTTATCTGTGTGATGGTCCAAATCGTGAACATTTTGCTGACATCTTGGATTTCATTGAAGCTTCTAACTTAAGGTTTGCATTTACTGTCTGTCCTACCATATATGATAGTGTGATACATCAATTTTGGGCGTCTGCTCAGCTTGTGAATGTGGCTGGACGTCCACGTGCACTCCATGCTACCATAGATGGACGTGCATATGTGGTGACTGAAGCGTCTATTCGCTCTTCTCTTCATCTTCAGGATGAGGAGGGTGTTGAATCAATCCCCAATTCGGAAGTCTTGGAGGGAATGGCCGCCATAGGTTATGAACATGGGGGGAAGTTTAACTTCCAGAAAAATAGGTTTTCCCCCCAATGGAAGCTTCTGGTTCACTTTTTAATCCATTGTATGAGTCCCAAGTCTGGGAGTTAGGATGCTTTCCCTACTCCTTTGGCTACTGGTCTTATTTGTTTAGCCCAGGGTAGAGTGTTTAATTTTTCTCATTATCTATTTGAGGGGATGGCTAGTAATTTGTCTACTGCTGGT
Source organism: Glebionis coronaria (assembly GCA_025667525.1). Lineage (NCBI taxonomy): Eukaryota > Viridiplantae > Streptophyta > Magnoliopsida > Asterales > Asteraceae > Glebionis > Glebionis coronaria. The sequence continues at coordinate 424,242,099 of CM046879.1, read as the reverse complement.
TCGAGGAAGAAATTTCATATGTACCCTAGGTTTCTTCAACAAATCCTTGTTTGCATTCCACGTGATAGGACTGAGCATGTGCCATCTAAACTTACAGCTAAAGTGTATTACAATATGATGAATGGGTTTACTGGGGATTGGAGGCCCCTGACTGAAGCCATGTTAGGGTTGGCTCAAGGTCCTATGGGTCAGGAGGAGGAGGCTCCTGAGTTGGTTGTGATAGATGATGACCTCATGGAGGAGGAGGCTCCTACTGTTGGTGCCACTCCTGTGGTAGAGGAGGAGCTAGTTGAGGAAGTGGTGGTTGAAAAACCACCTCCTACCAAGGCTGGTCCTTCCTCAGTTCCACAAAGGTCTCCTTTTGTGGAGACTCCACCTCCTAGTCCTGCCCCACATTCGACTGATATCCCGTTTGATGCTAGTTCTCCACAGGTTGACCCACATGTTGCTTCGGGCTCCCGTGATGCTTTCCCTGATCCAAGTTCTCTTGGTGGGCAGGCGGAGGAGCCTACTACACTGACATCTTTGCTCGATCTTATGCACAGGTACCATGAGAGGATGATTTGTTTGGAAGCTGACTTAAACCAACATCGGAAGCTTACAAGGGAGTTTGTTCTTCCTCTGGCTGATCGCATAAAGGTGTTGCAGAATCAACAACGTCGTCGCAAGAAGCATGTGGTTCATTCAGATTCTGAGGATGAGGGTGCGGAGAATGTTGAGGATGGCTTGACGTTGTTGGCAAAGGCTGCCTTTGCTGATAAAGTTTATGATGATTTGCCGGTTCCTCCAATGTCCTCCAATGTTCCTTCTCCTGATGCTATTCCCCCTTCTATGGGTGGTGATTCTGATCCTGCTGATGGTTCTCATGCTGGTCCCTCTCATGATCCGAAGGGAAAAGCCCCAATGACTGATGCTCCATCTCCTTCTCGCAAGCATACTCGTCGACAGATTGAGGAGGACAGGCTTGGTGAAGAGGCTGCTCGTCGGGTTCAAGCTGAGATTGATGAGACGGATAGGGCTGCTGAGGAAGAGCTTCGCGAGCGAAGGCGTGCACAAATTCAGCATGATGCCATGCATTGGACTGATGGTGAATGGATGCAAGTGTTGACTGTTCTCACTCGGGATTATGCTCAGTTTAAAGATCTGTTGGGTGATGATGTTGACGAACACAATTGTATTTCGCGTGCTATGGTAATGATGCGTAAGCACCAGTTGGCTCTTGCTGCCGAACTTAAGAAACAGAGAAGGAACAGACCTCTATCTCGGGCTGAGGAGCGCCAGCAGATGCAACGTTATGTGAAATATCAATCTGCTGCTCATTTCAATGCTCCGTGGACTTGGGCTCGGGTGAGGGCTTTGACTTTTGATGAGCTTAAGGCCCTTTATGAGAAGATGGTGAAGCGTCAAAGTCAACCTATTCTGGAAAGATTTATTTACCATCCTCGTGGTGTGACTGCTTCTATGCCTGCTGATTCTACTGGTCCTTCGTCTGCACCCACTCCTGTTTCTGATGGTAGTCCTTCTGGTTCTGTTGCTACTTCTGTTGGTCCTTCTACTACACCCTTGGTTGCTCCCATGGGTTCTACTGCTGGTCCTGCTACTACCATCTTTGTTACTACCACCACCACTCATGCTTCCACCACCACACCTGTTTCCACCACCACCACACCTGTTCCTGCAAGCACCTTTGTTGATACCACCACACCTACTGCTACTACATTTGATGTGCCATCTCCATCACCACCAGTTCCTGCTACACAACCTAATCCTACTTATTATGCAGCTCCTTGTGGTCCATTGGGTGGACATGTTCTTGAGTCTACTTCTACTGCTTCCCCTGCTGTTGCTGGAGTTAAGGTAAAGGTTGAATCAACACCTTCGGCTCCCACACCTCGACGTTCCATTCGCCAGAAACTTGCTCGTCGTGTTCGCCGTGGTAAGACAGTTCCTTTTGAGAAGCGTGATCCTGAGAACTTAATTGATGCAGCTTCTGACAGCGATTCTGACTTACCTTTGGGCAATGGAAGCATTACGGTTATATGGTTGAGAGTTCTACCACACTTCTTGGTGGCGTATCCCATCGGATTACTTTGAGTGATGGGTCTGTGCGATTGGCAACGGGTTTGCAGGGTGTGTTATCTTGGGCTGACCGTATGGATCTTATGGCGTTGTTTGGGCTTGTTGATTCTAGTATGCCGTTTGACCCCATGGCGGTGTCTTCCTGGCCTGGTCTCCGTATCTGGGCTGATCTCAAGCTGATGTCAGATCCTCCTCCAAATGCTCCTGTTTCGGGCATATGGAAGGATCAATTCCAATGGGAGATTCTGCGATGGAAGCTATATGCTGGATGTGGAGTTCATATGTTGGAATTAGAATCTGGTCATATGGTGTTTATGCTGACGGATGTGGAGTATCCTTTGACTATTTCTTCCATGGAGGCGATGTTGGCAAGTCACTTGCAAATTTCTACTGCTCCTTCTGGGAATGAGTCGAGTATGGCTACGGCTTTGGTAGAGGGTATTCAGGCACGGTTGCTAGCGGATAAGAAGGCAGCTTCTGGTATGTAAGGTGATTGGGTTGTAAGTGTTTATACTTTGAATTTTTGTTCTTATTTTTATTCTTTTCACCAATATGTACAGTGATTGGTGAATTTCATTCTTTATAGTAAAAAAAAATAAAAAAATAATATACTTTTTATATAATATCTGCTTATACTTTAAACACAGTTTAGCTTTTATACTTGTACATAATATCCCTTGGCTGTTTCACAATGTGGTTCCTGGTTTGCGCTTGTCCTGGTACTTGGTTTCACTTGGTGTTGGACGTGGTCCAAACAACAAATGGTTCTCAACTTACCATGTCTAATCGACAAGAAAAAGTTGATTCACCTTGAGGGTACGGCTCCTGGTGCGATTCTCAAATCCGTTGATGGTTGCCAGGTTACCCAAAACTGGATGGTTTTCACTTGCATAGTCTTAGACTGAAAAGTGGCTAATCCAAGGGGGTACGGCTCTTGGTAAAGATCTTATCAAATCCGTTGATAGCTTTAATAGCTTGCTTAAAGCTATAGGGTGTTCAACTCACCGATGCTTCATTGCTAAGAGTTGGCGAGTCCAGAGGGGTACGGCTTCTGGTAAAGACGTATCAAATCTGTTGACGGCTGTGATGGTTTGCCTAAAATCATCAGGGTACTCCCACTCACCATTGATTCACGTTCTAAGAGTTGGGTTGGGTTCTAGTCTCCCAGGGTGATGCTTATTCCACCAGAATGACTAGCTAGCCCAAGAGCGAGCAGCTACTTGGTAAAGGCTCATCAAATCTGCTCATGTTGCTGAAAAGATTTAACACGATGCTGATTTGTTACAAGCTTTGGAGAAGCTTCTAGTGTTTCAAGTTGCGGCTGTTACTCTGATTCTTATCTTGTTGATGCTGCTATTTGTTTTGCTGATACAATCCTCGGGCTTTCTTTGCACGTTTTCCAGGAAACTTGAACTCAACAGGTCAAATTCAAGTTTAGGGGAGGATTGTTAGGACCATTGTAATAGTTATATGTAATAGGTAGACTAGGAGGTATGTAGTTCCTCCTGGTCCTAGTCGTAGTAGGAGCACGTCCTGCTCCTGGTCCTAGTCGAAGTCAAACTTTATTATTTACTTAATATTCTGTTAGGATATGCATGAGATATGTTAGGAAAGGATATGCATATCAGTTTTACACGTTTTTTTTAATGATGTATTAGGGTTTCCTTGTAGTATAAAAGGAACCTTAGGCAGAAGGGTTAGACACACCTTCACAAAACGTAGTTCTAGTCATTATCAATATTAGAAATCCTTAGAAAGGATCAAGTCTTTATAGTTATTCTGTTTCTCTTGATTATATTTATATTCTACAGTCATATTGTGTATAGAGTCTCTTTGTGATTTGACTTGTGATTACAGAAGTCATTCACCGGTCCTGACAGGCTGCAAGATCTACATCTAGTAGACCCAACACGTACTTATAACCAAATCGAGTTAAGTCTATTCGTTATCTTACCTCACGTGCCTGACACGCTAGAGTATTTTGGTCTTTTAAGCTTCACTTAATTTAACTTTATTGAAGAGAGTTTTAACGGACACATGTATTTATTTAGATATTGGGAGACACATCTCAACCATCCATCCAAAAAGATCAATGGCTGAGATTAACCTTTTTTTTAATTAAGAAAAACACGGAGGGACATTTTGGTCATTTCACCTCATCCACCCACCTTCCCAATCCCCTACCCCGTCTTTCTTTTCTAGATCCACTCATACAACAAAAAACCACATAAAAAACACATACAAACACTTATTCGATCCATCATCACGATCTAAAAACACGGATTCGGTCCATCTCCGTTCTAGTATGTCATCATCTCCTTCATAATTCAATCATCTTCTTCTACACTTGATTAAGGAAAGGTAATGTCATCATGATCTATATCCTTTTTTTTATCTTATTTGATGTAAATAAGCATATTTTTTAGCTTATTTGATGTGGATTCGTATATGAGTTTCGATTTGATATGAATAAGATGATAACTTTTTTTTACCTTATCATTCTATTCTTTTCAACTTATTTTTATGTGATTATGGATGTGTTCGTTTATTTGATTTGTTATAATTAACCTTATATGATGTGTTATAATCAAGCTTAACGTGAATAAGGTTATTAGGAGAGTTATATGATGAGCATATGAATTAGATTAAAGTTACGTGAATAATTTATAAATAAAGTTTGTTGAAGATATAAGATAAGCATAAGGTAAGTTTTGTGTATAAGCTTATTAAGAGAGTTATGCTAAAACTGTACGCTACACTGAACAGATTTATCATATAAGATTCCTTCGTATATCATATATGATACCTCCATCTATCATATATGATATATGAAGGTATCATATATGATAACATGAAAATGTGCTTGAATACAATTACAATCGAGTATGTGATCTCCTCAATTCAACTTCTGTAATATATCATATATGATAATCTAGTTGAAACTAAAACCATGTCTTTTTATTTGTGTAGTGAAAGATGTTTTTAATGCAATTTGAAGAACTCAATCATCTCAAAGTAAGAAGTGGAACATCGAATTCCCGACTGAAACAACAAGATCATGTGCATGAAAGACAAGCACCAAGTTTGCAACAAAACTGTTGATGACTGAGATCAACATCCATCGTTTCAAATATGTTAATTGTTTATCTCTTAGTAATTTATGTATGATAATGTATTAGTTAAAATTTGTCATGCTACTCAATAATTGTTATTTTTGTTGAATATGAAAACGACAAAACATATTTAGATGTAATTTTTGGATAATGTTGTTATTTTGATAAAGTTTTTATTATACTCTTGAAGCATGATTATTACCTTTTTTTACTATCATATTTGATAATACGTGTAACTCTCAAATTTTCCATATATGGTACTTTATTATAATATATGATAATGAAGTATCATATATAATACTAAAAAAAGTTTGACAAATTAAACAAATGGGCAACTGAATTCATGATTAAAACAAAGGAGTCAGCTGGATTCATGATTAAACACTTGTTCACAATGTATTTTTTATGAGTATCATATATGATAATGCATTATCATATATGATACTAAAAAAAGCTTGATAGATTCAACAAAAGGTATGCTGAATTCAGGATTAAAACAAAGAGCATGTTGAATCAATGATTAAACATTTGTTCAGAAAATAAAAAATAGTGCTTTTTATGAACATGCAATTGATGATTAAAAACTTGTTCAAAATAAAATGTACCCAATCATGATTACAACACATATTCATAATAAGAAACATACAAAAAAAAGTCTACTAAATTTAGAATTAAAACAAAAAAAACTTATTATAAGAACTACAATTCTTCATCTTCAATCGGTTCTTCTTCATTTTCAACAAGATATAATTTTCTCTTGTAAGAGTTCCTCCTAGGCGGGCCATGACGGCGACTTCGTCCTATCCTTACACATACGCGTTAATATTTGCTTTTTAGTACAAGTTCGTGTTCTCGGTATCTTAACGAATTGATCAACAAATCCCAAGCAAAGGTATTTATTGTTTTTGGTAATAAATCATGAAATTGTGGTATCTATATCTATTTAACACGTAGTACGTAAAAATATAAAAATATTATCTATTAAAATACGTATTACACTAAAAGAAATTGCACATACTACAAGTAATGCACAAAGTACAAGTAATAGAATTCAATAAACTAACCAATTGTAATAACAAGATAGCAACAAAAATATAACTAATTGCAAAATGTAACAAACTATGTAAAATAATAAACTCACAAAAATTTACAAATTTGTAGCTAACTTTTTATAAAATCCTAACAAATTTTTAACAAACTAATTTTTATAAAATTTCTACAAAATTTTATCTAACTACTTTTATAAAAGTAAAATTGAAAATTTTCAAAATCTAATTTTTTTATGAAAGTAAGAATTGTTATGAATAATTTGTATGGATGTCTATAATAAGGCTCATAGCCTATATAGTAATTAGGGTTTACTCTAATAGTTGTCTTATAAATACTCCTCGTATTTACCCTTAGTAAGATATCAATTGAAGAATACATTTATTCTTTATTTTTATTCACAACACGTTATCAACACGCTCTACTAGTTTAGCTAGTTTAGCTTTGGTTGTGTTCTCGTTCTTCAATGGTATGTTTCCAAATTTTGATTTACATGATTCGTTCCTTTATATGCAAATAATGTTACTTTATTATTAGATCTCTTAATTTAAAGAGCATGTCAGTTCTCATCCCGTTAATAGATTTATTTGACATTGTTCGCACGTAGTAATAGTATTATGTTTTGTCTATATAATCAAAGCAATAGTTTTGGAAAATCAGTTGTAAGGATGATTAAATAAACCTATGGCGTGATTTGTTTATCTTGTGTTCGTATGTTAAGCTACTGGTGTAACTCCAGCCCCTTGCGTGAAAATATAAACTTATGGTTTAGGTTAAATCATTTGATATGGGTATACACTTTAGTTGTGCTTCTTTTAGTTATCTTTGTTTTAAAATAAGCATCACAGTCCTTAAGTTTTCATGCAATTTGTTTAGCATATAGAGCATATAATACCAACAGAATAAAAGGTTTGTGTCTCATTGTATATTTGTGACACCCTCAAATCAGGTTTGCAGCGGAATAGTAATTGGTGTCATGTTGCGGATCACATAACAAATGGCATACAAAACATTGATCATAATTATATGATTTTGAAATAAAATTGATACAAATAATGTTTTAGTACAATCAGTTGAAATGTTAAATATCAGTTGTTAAAAAAATCCCAGTGAAAACAGATCTCCCAATTATTATGATGCTCTTAAATGATGCTCAGTCCATGCTCAAATAATCCAGCTTAATTCCTGAGAAAAACATGCTTAAAACAGTCAACATAAAGTTGGTGAATTCATAGAGTTTTGTAAAATCATAGGTCATTTGATATAAAAATCAAGTTTAGTATCTCAAAATATCCCGTATAGTATTTCTTAAGGTTTGATAAAAATCAAGTTCAGAAATATCAAAATGTTCCATATTGTACTGCACAAGGTGTGATAAAAATACAGTTCAGAGATCTCAGTATGTTCCATGTATTAATGTACCAAATAATATAAAGTCAGGTTTAGGACCGCAAACATCACAAAACTAGTATCGCACAAAGCCAAATACTATAAGGTAATCACATTTCTATATTGCCCGAAACTGAGACTTGACAGTTAAGTCCTCGACAAATGAGGACCCTTCGCCTTATTAAAAGACACCCAATAATAATAAGTTCTGACATGTGAAACATCTGTTGTCCTGGCCTAGGCACAGTGAGCGCTACTCATCCAGATGGGGATGGTCAATCCCAAATAGATCTATTTATAACATTCAAGCAATTCAAAAATTCTAACAGTTTCAGATGCACGGGTCATGCGGGTTCATCTACAATAGGCAAATGTAATTATGGGTAACAGTTCAGTTTGCGTCTCCTCGATCAACAGTTTATTAAGTATAAGTGTGGGGCCACGATCTCACGATATAAAAATCATATAGTCAAAACAAGTTATAGCATGTCTCCCCATCGCGGGTTAGTAAAAACACAAATAGTAGTGAAAGGCGAGGCTATGAACTCACCTCAGTAGCATTGATGTAGTGATGATGTCACTGAATAAATTTGCACAGTATGATCACGAAGCAGTAGAATTACGTAAGTAATTAATTGGGTCTCAGTATATGTACAAATATAATGCACATATAAATGAAGTTGATGAAAACGAATGATCACAGATTTAATATGTCGTTACCATTGTTAAGTGTTGAACTTATTGTAAGTTATCGTAACATGTACACTTTTAATTTAATAAAGTGTATTTACTTCGTTCGAATTGTAATAGTTTAAATGAATTAAATAAAATGATTTTTATTTAATACTTGTATAAATTTAATGTTTCATTAGAGTCCTTCAAGTTTCGATTGTACGTAATTAGTCCTCCATGTTTCACGAATTACTATATAGCCCTTATAGTTTATTAAATAAATAATATTAATAAAACTTAATAAATTGCTCATGAGTCCTTGGTTTTAATATAATTACCAAAACAGCACCTAGGGCTTGCTAAACTTTCACTACTTGGCAAGTTTAGTCCTCTAAAATCCAAAACCTTAAGTACATATATAGTGTAAATGCTGACTTTTGAATGTCATTTACGGGTTCGTTATCTAACCATAAAAAAAACAGAAAACATATTTGTATTCTGGGTATCCCGTCTACAATTTTCGTTCTTTAAGTTTTGCTTGAAAACGGCTCTAAAATGGGTAAAAACGGGTTCAAAGTCAATGGGTCAGAATTCAACGTTCTCATCAGCTTTTGTTGAGTTTTGGAAGTGTCTCGGACAGATTTTCAAAAGGCTGTAACTTATTCGTTACTTGTCCGTTTTTAGTGTTCTTGGCGTCTACGGAAAACTAGCAAGGTGATCTACAACTTCCTAGCTGGTGTCGAGGTCCAGATCCGACTCTAACATGCTCAAAAACGCAGCCAAAGTCGGCTGGTCAGCCTATGCAGTGAAGGCTGTCAGTTGCTGACAGCTTTGGTGTGTTAATCACAGATTTTTAAAGTCAGTTTCCCGCTTCATTATAGCTCCGTTTTGGGTGATTCTAAAGGCTACGGAAAGCTGGCTAGGTGATCTATGAAATGCCCCCATAAACAAATCTATAGTCAGGGTGCTACTGGGTCTAAACGGGCTCTAAAGTGGGCTGCTCGGGCTAGTTTTCTACATAAAATAATAATCATGTTGGATTTCTTTAACATAGCAAACGTGTTCCGTTTTCGTTCAAATTTGGAAGAGTTACTATTTAAGGGATGACCTAAGACCCAGTACTCACATTTTTGCCCAGCTCGTGTTTTAAGTGTGCGTTTCCCATTGATGATGGATTACATCAGGAGGTTGTTTTATGTTAAAAGTGACTAGCACATTAGTATATCCTATTCCGTTTATTACAGCCTACGATAATCAGTGGGATGTTATGCATATGAAGAGGAAATAAAATAGAACAAGGATTCGTGAACATACGAAGGGCGAACACATGGTTCGACTCGAGGGCCTGTGGTTATGCCATGGTGGTTGACTACGGCTGGTGGTGAAGACGAGGATACCAACTGTGGTTGCAGCGTGGTGATGACGTTGATGAGCTTAGATAATGGTGACGATGTCGTGACCAGGAAGACATCAACGAACAAACATGTACGCCAACAAATTAAACCCAAATCGGTGCGACAAGGTTTTATGTGGGTGTTTGTGTAGCTCCTGCGAATCAACAAGACAATAGAGGGAAGGTTTGTATGTGTTGTCTTAGCTCGTGTCTACATCAGAAACACCCACCACAAGTAGATGATTGATGGTAGTATGTGCAACATGTGTGCCATGAGAGAGATGTGTCAATGGGAGGAGTGTTCGTGAGTTATATATAGCCAATAGAGAGATAGGTTTGTATGGTGAGGTTTTGTACACGAGAGAAAGAGAGTTAGGAGATCTAGGGAGTGATTTTGTTTGTCCTCTTAGATTTAGGTAGATTTAACTAGGATTACAAAGTACATTGTATTTAGGCATGTGAGGAAATATCAAAGGCTAAGCCAAATGGTCTATGTGTTTCGGCTAATAGGAAAGATTTGAGGTAGAATTGGTGAGATTTCATATGTACTAGAAAATCTAGTAAGATCTTCTTTTGATTTGGTTTGGATATGGTTAAGTATGTATAAACGTGTGGGATAAAGAGAATGAAGGGAAGAATTTTGTTTTAAAGTTTAACTAGATATAAAGTAGTATGCATTATTTTTGTTAGTTTGAATTATTTGGTACATGAAATAAAGGGTCAAGGTGTTCTAAAATATTTTACTAAGTCGAGTTTGTATTGGTTATGTACTAAAGGTTTATGTCCAAAAGTTAACGTGTATAGTTTCAATGCGTAATATTTTGGATCGTCATTATTAATTTTAATATAATTAATAATTATTTATGCACATAAAATGTGTCTAAAAATAAATAAGTAAAATAGCTATATGGTTAAAATGTCAAGTTTTTAAGTAATATAAGTAAATATATAATATTTACTATATTATGATCTCGTTTGTAAAAGTGGTCGATAAAAACATTATAAGATGAGTGGTAATAAAAGTAAAACTAGTGACATGTTAAAAGCCCAAAATTTTTGGGTTTTATAATATTGTTGAAAATAGAATTAGGCTCCTAATCTGATTTTATTAATATATTATAGGATGATAAAAGCTCTATAAATTATGTAGTTATATCAAATTTGGTTCCTAATCTCATGTTATGTTCAAGAAGAAAAAGATAGCCTCAAGTTCTATTTTGGTTTTTTTCTAAAAAATTTGATAATTAAACTAACAACAAAGTTATTCTTTATATATTTAACTTGATCCCAAGGGTCTATTAAGAGAATCAAAAATTATCTTATTTTCAAGTTTCAGCTAAAATCTTTTATTATGGATTATAAGTACATTATTAAAAGATTTTTTTTATATCGATCATCTATAAGCTATGTTTTGATTGTTGAAATCCGAAACCATTATGCAAGTGTTTTTATCCCGTATAACTAATATCATTAAAAGAGTTTGTTGAAACTAATCGCTTTAAATAATGTAAGATTACTAAAAAAAAGTTCTCTTACAATTAGCAATGATTTCTGATTTTGAATATATATCTAAAAATAATAGTCAGTGTATTACTTATGTGTATGATAAAATTTATCAAACTATATAATTAAGCAAGATAGGAATTATTGTACGATCCATTCCTTTATTAGAACTGATATCATTTTCAAGAATTATTTACGTGATCTTAGTAGCAGTCTATACAAACAACTACAAGTGAAACGTAATATGCTTAATTTGTCCTAGATCTAAACGTGCCTCCATTCAATTAGATAATATTCTAAATTATGCACATTAGTAGTATTAACGTATATAGGTTCGATGGTCATGTACAACCTATAAAGTTAACAGCATCCATAATGGTTTAATTTTTAAAAGGGTTTAAAAATTAATAAATCTTTAATTTATAATGCTTTTGCTTTCATAAACCATCTTGCAATATGTATAAACCTATTCAAGTTTGTATTAAATTTTAAAAATGTCTAATATTCTATGTAATATTATGACATGCTATTAGTGTCATAATCACCCTATATTGAATTGTAGGTTACATGTACTTAAATGTATAGTCATTATGTAGTCAAATCAATTCAATATAATTGTGAGTGTTCCTAATGGTACTTCAAGACTTAACCGTTTTATTTGTTAGTATTGATGGACATACTAACTCCTAAGACTATATATATGCCTAGTCCCCTCCCTACCCAATACACACAACAAGTAGAATCATATAGCTATCAATCAAAGCTCTCTACACTCAAGTGGGTTAAGGGAGAGAAACTAGTCGTGTTTAGTGTTCTCTATATCAGTCGGCATTCGCTACGGCTTCAGGTATGTTGTTATCGTTCATCTTATAATTTATGTGGTTATTATCATACTCTAAAATCTAGTGACATAACATTTTCATGTGTTCATCATGTATGTTTTGATCCTAGTGTTTACACATATAATATGCTTACATGTGGTATCTAGAGCCATCGTTTTTTAATAGATAATAATCCATATTGAGTTGCTAAAACAATCTATTTTTATTCAAAATCTTATAACTTCTATTTTAATGGAATGATCAAAGTTTTATCGAATACATATGTCCGGTGAATAAAACTTTTAGTACACTTTAATGTTTCTTATTTTGTTTTACAGTAAGATTATGATAACCTTATTTGTTGATATAATACTATCCTGCTAATTTGTTTAATTAGATCAAGTATATATGTGATCGTTATTTACATGGTATATATTTTCGATTAATAAAAAAATGAATACGATCTATTCATATTATTTTATTTGTTCATTTGTTATTAGGATGATGTATATTGATAGCTTCCGCTACCAAATTGTTATTTTTTAAATATATGCATACATGAAAGTTTTGTTCTTTGATAACTTTTAAAATCAACAGATTATGTATTTGTATCATGATCCTATATAAGTTGTCTAAATGATAAATGAAACAAAATAAAGTAATCATGCATTTATTCATATTGAAAATGACCCTTATGTGATAACTTAATATAGCATCACTATTTGATATATTATTTTTTATAATCTTTTTATAAGAGTTGATGCATGTAGTAATTAGATACACATGTAAAAGATCATTTATATCTTATGTTTCAAACAAATAACAAATTTATGCTTTATTTGTTACCTATGATTTTGATGGAATTTTAATGCTTCCGCGTAACGAAATAATAATATTGAGTTACATGATTTGTAAAACTCGATCGTGATCTTATCGTCAACCTTTTATCATGTGAATATTTTCATTGATGTATGCTTTAATTATGCTGTATGTTTGAAAGTGTTAAAACTATTGTACATACTCAAGCATTTAAATTGAAGTTTGATGACCACAACTCTTACTTGCAATTAAACTAATGACTTTTATGTATATTTTATGATGGTTGAGTATTATTATTCAATTGAATTTTATTATTGATCGATCGTTACTTACAACATAATTAATTGGATTTCATTGTTTTTTATACTCTACTTATATTTAAAATTATACTCTGGTCAATGATAAAGTTAAACGAGACATTCACTTTCTTATTTGTATGTTACCGATTATAATGAATGACGCATTCTTATGTTTTAAACCATAATTGATTGCTATTAAAACAAATCATCTATTTATTGATTTTTTTAGAACATTTTGATGTTACAAAACTAAAGCATTTGTAACGTTTGTATGTTTTAATCTCTATTAAAAGTTTTTAAAGTATTAGATGAGATTAATAATTAAGAGATGTTTTTATTATACGTTAATTAACTAGCTAAATGAAATATGAAAACTAATGAAAGTACTACATAACTACGGTCGAAGCTAGTAACTATAATTATTTAGCGAATACGTTTGATAGCATGATGAGATAAGTAAAATATTTTTTTTATGTATTAATCCCTTTTTATCATCTTTTGGTGTATGATGGCTTTAGAAAAAGATTTAAATATATGTTTTCTTATATTTTGAATTAGATAAGTTCATTCATCTAGTGTCAATGAGCCTATGGTTAAAAAAACATATTTCGATAAAATGACACATGGTTTATCTTTGTTTATGAAATAAAGTTTATGTCTTATTTATGATTTGTCATTTGACATAATATATTATCTTTGCTAAATCACATAAAAGTATAGCTAAATTGCAAGCTTATTGAATTTTCAGTGAGAATCTCCTCTTTGTAATTGATAATCTTAAAATAAATAACAGCTCTTATGGCTAATATTATGTATTTATGTGTGACTCATTAGAAATACGTGTCATTTTTTTATTGCGCTTTCGCACAAGTTGAGATATATGATATCCCTTTGTAAGACTAATTTGGATATGTACAACATCGTTGATTGTCTATTTTATTGAATAAGTAAATTGATTGACGTATCAATGTTTTGATGTTACTGACATTAAAATATATTCATAACATTCAAATGTTTAAGTTTTAACAAATGACTTTTAAGATTAGTCATTTATTTATTGTGGTTATGATATTGATGTTACAAAAAAAAAATTAAATATTTTGGTAATACATATAAATATGCTTATAGTAAACTGATATACTGAAAATCTAAAATGTTACATTATTTCAAATATTTGTAATGATATTCTTTGATGATTATTTAAGTTTGAAGAACTTAATTGGATGTTACAAAGTTTGAAATATGTATTGTTTGTAAATGTAAAACCCGTATTTAAAAATCAGAATATTTAAATACGCAGTTTAGTTTTAATAATCTATATAAGTATTAATTATTAGACAGAGATATAAACGCAGAAATTAAATACGCAATCCCGGTTTATTTAAATACTATAAATATTACAGTTTATTCAGATAAGAAGTATTTAGTCTCAGAAATATTACAGACGAATTATTATTTTACAGAAATAATTAAACATTAATAGTAAATACGCGTAGTCTCAGTTTATTTAAATATTACAAATGAATAATTATTCAGAAAATAATTATTAAGTTTCAGAATATATTACGTATGTATTATTACACGAAAAAATAATTATCGCGATTCAGAAACAAAGACACGAGAAATAAAAACAAGTATTCACGACATTTAATTGTATAAAAAAAAATATAAAAGGAAAGTGAAGGAGGGGGCCGGTTTTTATAAAAAAAAAGGGGATTATGGGCTTTAGCCCATTTTGGTTACACAAATCAAACGGGAGTTCTCCTTTTTCCCATAACAGTCGAAAAAAAAGATTTAGGGTTTCCCTAACCCCTTGGTAGCCGCTAGTAGTAGAAGAAAGAAAAGGAGGTCCGGTCGTGTTTTGATCTAGAAATCCTTGTACATACCTTCCGGTTATCAAACTATTACGGTATTTATCCTTTTCGTTTATCAATTTATATAAATCACGAATTAGATTTGATGAACCAAGGATAAAATGTTTTCTTTTATACAAATCAAAACCAACACATAAACCTGTGTTTAGGGGTGTCGGGTTTTGGGATGATGATCAAACCGAGACCACAGTGGGTCTCGTTGTAGCCTACTGTTGGATGACGAGGGTCAAAAGACCCAAGCAAAGGGGTGTTTGTTTAGCTTATGATGATCGGATGTGTTGGTTCATATGAACCGAGACCACCATGTCTCGGTGACTCCAGCTTGGCCCAGCCGTGACCCACACAGGGGCGGCTAGGGCCAGATTCGACCAAAGGGGTGCGTTTGGGGGCTGCGGATATAATAAGGGTGCGTTTGGGTATATAAACAGCGGGAAAACATGACCAAACAGTGGGAACTATATGTAAAACCAGTGGGGAAAATGGGACTATTAAATGGATATGTTTAATAACGTTAGCGACAGTTTTAGCGACAGTGTTTCTGTCGCAAAACTGTTATATGTATACAGTTTTTAAAAGAACAACTTTAGCGGCAGTTTTTAGTGACACAGAATTCTGTCACAAATTCTGGTGGACAGATTTATATATGTAGATTTATCATCATTTGTTGATTTGTTTAGTGCGACCGAGATGGGATATCTCGGTAGGCTCGGGACATTATTATAAATAATAAAATAAATATTTTTATATTATACCTTTTTAAATTAAATTGTTTTATCAACGTTTAAAATATATTTTAAATGTATTAATTTAATATAGTTCCTTAATATTTAAAAGGGTATAATTTTATTAAATAAATTAAATTATTTTGGGAACTTCTAAATTAAGAAACTTTTTATTTTAGCGGGATACTTAAGGTAGTATTACTATAGCGTCAGAAATACGTTGTACCATAATTAATAGTAGAAAATAATACATTAAAATGAATTAATATAAGTTCAGATTTATCAGTTGGTATACGTACAGAATTTCAGAATCAAAATAAAATGAATAAATAAGAAGCCAATAAGATCAGTAAAATTCCATAAACGAATATCAGTTAACTTATTCGCGTCCTTTATTCATGTAGCACGCGTGAAGCCCGAGTAGTATTCGTTCAGTCTTCCATTCAGTCAGTTACTGGACACGAGGTACGGATTTTCCGTCCTTTCAGTAAGGACTTCCTTTCTATGCATGATTATGATTTCCCGTCTTCAGCCAAATGTTTTTTCCCAGTATATGTTTAAGTTTATTAGTAATCATATTAATAACTAAATAAATTGCCTGAGCATTATATACAAGCACGACCAGTTTATGTACTAGTTACGGAGGTACCGTAACCACGGCACTAGAGGCACCGGTGTCGTGACTCACATGCAGGAGAGTGATATGCTACATCGTTCCACTCAGCTCAGCTTGGCCATTTTATCAGTATTATTAGTGGGGCGTATGGATGCATCCTAGGCTTATATGTGTTACAAGTTATCAGGGTGAATGTGGTGTGTGCTCTACATCCTTCACATTGGAGCTGATCCCTCCACCCAGCACAGTTATTTAGAGGTCACCCCCCTACAGCATGACGAGGTCACCCCTCCAGTTATTCATGCACGGTTGTTACAGCACGTGACCTATATAAGCTCTGGCAAATAAAATACAGTAAATGCATGTTTCAGAATTTATAGTTATATTTCAGTATCAGTATATATGAATCAGGTTTTTCAGAGTTTATGCAGAGTTCTACCACATGTTACATATCAGTCTTATAGCTTCATTGTTGTCTTCTAATTCATTACTTTCAGTACATTCTTATCATGCTATATCCGTCCACTGAGCGTTATGCTCAGCCGTAGTTTCCTTTCATGTTTCCAAACGGCAGGTTCACAGGGACGATCTTAGGACTTCTAAGAGAGTACGTGCATTTGGATGGGAGCTATCCAGACTCCTTTATTTTTATGCACACATTACGTTACTTCACTTTGGTTGTTTGGACACTGTTTCGTCCTTTTTCTTTCAGTACTTAATCTTTATATTTTGGGCTTATGTTGGACTACTGATGTTTGATTCCGGTACTTCCGTTTGGTCAGTTAATGTTTAATACATTGCCTTGCATGCTTTGATGACACGCCATAAATACAAGTAACGGTCCATTTATCCAAGTGGGGTGTTACAATTATGGTATCAGAGCGCAAGGTTCGACCTGTAGGCTCTAAAACTTGACTTGTGACTAGTGGGTAGTCACCAAGAACTTCTTGTATTTTGGCGTCGTTATCTTCCATGCTACTCATGAATTTTATCAGTCGGATTTTCAAAATTTTGATTAAGTAAACGGTTGGTACAGGACTGGCCATACTTAATCGCATGTGCTTTTCAGCGAACATTTCGTTTTGGTGAACTGACCATAGGCGTTCACCCTTGCAGTTTAAATTTTGTATGGATGAACTGACCATAGGCGTTCATCCTTACTCATGTCGGATTTATGTTTCAGTAATTGTCATTTTGTGAACTGACCCTAGGCGTTCACCAGTATTCATGTCATATTTTATTGACTATACCTTCATAAATTACACTATGCATGTTCAGATTTATTACCCCAGATTTTAGCAGTTTTATCAACTCATCCTCTTTTATTTCAGATGCCACCCAGACGCGAAACCGAGAATGATCCTAACGCATCTGCCATTGCTGCTGCTGTTCAGGCTGCTATACAAGCCATGTTACCCCAAATTCGTGATGAGATCCGAGCTAAATATCAAATGGAACTCAGCAGAATAACAACCCTCCTGTTCCACCACCTGCCACTTTACCCGCTTGGCTGGATTTGTTTAACAAGCAGAAACACCGACTGTTTGAGCAGACTGTAGCTCCAACTGACACAGAAGACTGGATTTACCATATAGAGAAAATTTTTGGAGCTATGGGTTGTGGTGATGTTTTCAATGTTAGGCTTGCAGTTTACAAGCTGGAGGGTCCTGCTCTGCATTGGTGGAGTTCTCAGAAACTGTCCAATGGGGGAGATGCTTGGGAGCTTACATTGACCTGGGCACGTTTCAAGACGATGTTCTATGACCAGTTTTTCCCGCATGCGGAGCAAGCTAAGATGAAGAGGGACTTCCACGTTATTCGTCAGAATCATGGCGAGAACAGTATAGAGTTCATGCACCGATACCTCAGGATGGCTGGATTCTTAGGGGAGGCTGCGGGTACCGCAGAGGAGCAAGCGAAGCAATTTCGCTGGGCTCTTCACTCTAGGACTGCAGATAGGCTGGTGAGTGCCACATTCACTAATGTGTCACAAGTAGCTAATGCAGCTCGGGACGTCGAGATGCTTTTCGAGAGGGATGAGCTCGAGAATGTAGAACGTCCGGGGAAGAGACACAGAGGAGGAGATCGATCCCAATCGGCTACTCCGCATCAGAACTACAGGAACCACGGTCAGTCATATGACCGTAATCGGTCAGATAAGAGGAGCGGCGGTGATAATTACCGCGGTAGCTCCAACTCATCTGGCAGCTACAGGTGAGTCTTTAAGCTCCAGAAATACTAAACTATCGGGTAAAACAGATCTTAAATTTTTGTGAATTCCAACAGAGATGCTGGACAGGGGCGTGACCAAAACAACAGGGGTCAGCAGGTTGCCCGACCGACAAAATTCTGGTAATTTTAAAATTCAGTCAATCAGCCTTATTTCAGTTAAGTTATTAGAATCGTGACACGTATTTATCATCGTAAATCGGGTTCTCAGCAAACCAGAGCTGCTTCTACCGTGTATACTTATCCCACTTGCATCACATGTGGAAAGAAACACACGGGACCGTGCCGTCGGGGTACAAGTGGTTGTTTCCAGTGTGGCCAGCCGGGCCATCTGAAGAGAGATTGCAAGAGCGGGAATACTGCTGGTACCTCAGGCCAGATTCTTCAGATTTTACCTCCACCACCACCGATACCACCAACCACTGGTCGTGTCTACACTACTACCCGTGAGCAAGCAAATAAGACCACAGGTACCATTACTGGCATTTTGTTTATACACGGACAGTCTGCATGCGTGCTTTTCGATACAGGCGCCACGCACTCAGTTATATCTACTTCATATGCTGTTAGAATAAACATGACCCCTACGCCACTAGACAGTGTACTTAGTATATCTACCCCCATGCGAGACTCTGTACTCATTACCCAGGTGTATAAGAATCTCCCTCTTGAGTTTGATGATAAAATCCGTCCAGTCAGTGCCCTTCCTTTAGATATGTGTGAATTCGATGTTATTTTGGGTATGGATTGGTTGTCGGTTCATCGTGCCACTATAGATTGTCATGCTCACCGGGTTATCTTTGGTGATGTCCAGACACCAGAGTTTATTCACCACGGTTTCCTACCAGGAAAACATGTTCAGATCATTTCAGCTTTACATGCTCGTACCTTATTATACCATGGTTGTGAGGGTTTCTTAGCTACAGTTCATGACACGACTTCTGAGGCACCTTTAATTCATAATCAGCCAGTGGTGTCAGATTTTCCAGATGTTTTTCCAGAGGAACTCCCAGGTTTACCTCCCATGCGAGAGGTAGAATTTGGTATCGATCTCATTCCAGGTGCAGAACCAGTATCTAAAGCTCCTTACCTTATGGCTCCTGTAGAGCTTAAGGAACTGAAAGATCAGCTTCAGGAACTGCTAGAAAGGGGTTTCATTCGTCCAAGCGTGTCACCTTGGGGCGCTCCAGTTTTGTTTGTCAAGAAGAAGGATGGTAGTATGCAATTGTGTATTGACTACCGTGAGTTGAATAAGCTCACTATTCGTAATCGTTATCCACTTCCTCGTATTGACGACTTATTCGATCAGCTTCAGGGTGTCAAGCACTTCTCAAAAATCGATCTACGATCAGGTTACCATCAGCTGCGTGTAAAAGAGCAGGATATAACCAAAACTGCTTTTCGCACGAGGTACGGTCATTACGAGTTTGTTGTTATGCCATTCGGTCTCACGAATGCGCCTGCAGTATTTATGGACTTGATGAACAGAGTCTTCCACGAATTCTTAGACAATTTTGTGATTGTATTCATCGATGACATCCTTATTTTCTCCAAATCTAAAGAGGAACATGAGGATCATCTCCGTACAGTGTTGCAGATTCTCAGACGAGAAAAGTTATGTGCTAAATTTTCTAAGTGCGAGTTTTGGCTGAATACAGTGGCGTTTCTAGGCCATATTGTTTCCGCAGAAGGAATCATTATGGATCCTGCAAAGGTGGAGGCTATCACCAAATGGCCAAGACCGACATCTGTCATAGAGATACATAGTTTTCTTGGGTTGGCGGGTTATTACCGCAGGTTTGTGGAAAACTTCTCACGTTTGGCGTTACCATTGACCCAACTTATGCGAAAAGGTGAGAAGTTTATATGGACCGAGGAGAGAGAAAAGAGTTTTGAGGAACTCAAGCATCGATTGATCTCAGCACCGATACTCACTCTTCCATCCGGTACAGGTGGTTATCAGATTTACAGCGACGCATCAGGAAAGGGCTTAGGCTGTGTTCTTATGCAGCATGGGAAAGTCATTGCTTATGCTTCGCGTCAACTGAAGCCGTATGAGAAAAATTATCCTACTCATGATCTAGAGCTCGCAGCAATCGTTTTCGCCCTTAAAATCTGGAGGCATTATTTATACGGTGAGTCATGTGATATCTTCACCGATCACAAAAGTCTCAAGTATATATTTACACAGCGAGAGCTGAACATGAGACAGAGGCGATGGTTAGAACTACTAAAAGACTATGACACTAATATCCAGTATCACCCAGGCAAAGCAAATGTAGTAGCAGATGCCCTTAGCAGAAAGTCGGGTATGATAAATGGCATCAAAGTTCAGGAAGAAATTATTCGGGATTTAGAGCGGTATGATATTGAGCTCTTAGTACGCGGACAGAGGGGATACTGGGCTAGTTTGAGGGTAGAACCAGATTTACTCTCTAGGATTAAAGCCGCCCAAAAGGATGATGGTGAAATCTGGGTGATTATCCAGAACATTGACCAGAAGACCAAATTTCGCATCGATGACGATGGTATCGTATGGCAGGGTACCAAACTCTGCGTTCCAGAAGACCCTGCTCTCAGAGAAGCCTTAATGACTGAGGCTCACAGCTCTCCGTTCTCTATCCATCCGGGTTCCACCAAAATGTACCACGATCTTAAGCAGCATTTCTGGTGGAGCGGCATGAAACAAGATGTCGCAACATTTGTGTCTAAATGCTTAACCTGTCAGCAGGTTAAGATAGAGCACCAGCGTTCCAGTGGTCTTCTCCAGCCATTAGATATTCCAATGTGGAAATGGGACAAGATCTCTTTGGATTTTGTCACCGGACTACCACAGACTCAGCAGAGACATGATGCAATCTGGGTTTTTGTCGATCGTTTGACCAAGTCGGCACATTTCATTCCTATTCGCAAAGATTTCGCAGTCAGTAAATTAGCAAAACTATTCACCGAGGAGATCGTACGATTACACGGTACACCTTCTGAAATTATATCAGATAGGGATCCCCGCTTCACTTCTCACTTCTGGGAAGGTTTGCATAAAGCTTGGGGAACTAGGCTCAATCTCAGCACAACTTTCCATCCACAGGCGGACGGTCAGTCAGAGCGTACCATCCAGACCTTGGAGGACATGCTACGCGTCTGTGCATTAGAATGGACATGACACTGGGATGACTATATTTGCTTGGTCGAGTTTGCCTACAACAACAGTTGGCATGCTAGTATCAAGCGTGCTCCATTCGAGATGTTATACGGCAGGAAATGCCGTGCTCCTATTTGTTGGGATCAGGTGGGAGAACGTTTGATTGAAGGACCAGAATTGATAGAACTGACCAATGAAAAGGTCGCCATCGCTAGGGCAAAACTGCAAGAAGCGCGTACTCGCCAGAAGAGTTACGCCGACAAGCATCGCAGAGATCTATCTTTTCAGACCGGGGATCGTGTGTTCCTCAAAGTATCACCCGCACGCGGTGTCAAACGTTTTGGCCTCAAAGGAAAGCTCAGCCCTCGTTACATCGGACCGTTCGAAATCCTTGAACGTATCGGTGAAGTGTCATACCGATTGGCGTTACCACCTCAGCTCGCACACGTCCACAACGTGTTTCATGTATCATTACTCAGGGGGTACAACTATCATGAGCTTCACAAAGTAAATTATCCACTCGATCAGATTCGGGAGGATCTATCTTATATTGAGGAACCCGAAGCAGTTTTAGATCGCCATGATCGAGTCATGAGAAGGAAGACCATTCCTTACGTCAAAATCCTATGGAGGGACCATACCGAGCGGGAGGCCACTTGGGAAACAGAGGAGTCTATACGGACTTCTTATCCTCACTTTCAGTTTTGATTCGGGTATGTCTTTTCAGCTTTTATGTCTTCCAGCTTATTAGCATTTCAGCTTTTACTCCAGTCAGCTTAATTACCGATAATTCGAGGACGAATATTTTTTTTTAGAGGGGAAGAATTGTAAAACCCAGTATGGTCGTATCTTTAATTGGGGGACGAATTATTGTTTTTAGAGGGGAAGAATTGTAAAACCCGTATTTAAAAATCAGAATATTTAAATACGCAGTTTAATTTTAATAAACTATATAAGTATTAATTATTAGACAGAGATATAAACGCAGAAATTAAATACGCAATCCCGGTTTATTTAAATACTATAAATATTACAGTTTATTCAGATAAGAAGTATTTAGTCTCAGAAATATTACAGACGAATTATTATTTTACAGAAATAATTAAACATTAATAGTAAATACGCGTAGTCTCAGTTTATTTAAATATTACAAATGAATAATTATTCAGAAAATAATTATTAAGTTTCAGAATATATTACGTATGTATTATTACACGAAAAAATAATTATCGCGATTCAGAAACAAAGACACGAGAAATAAAAACACGTATTCACGACATTTAATTGTATAAAAAAAATATAAAAGGAAAGTGAAGGAGGGGGCCGGTTTTTATAAAAAAAGGGCGATTATGGGCTTTAGCCCATTTTGGTTACACAAATCAAACGTGAGTTCTCCTTTTTCCCATAACAGTAAAAAAAAATAGATTTAGGGTTTCCCTAACCCCTTGGTAGCCGCCAATAGTAGAAGAAAGAAAAGGAGGTCCGGTCGTGTTTTGATCTAGAAATCCTTGTACGTACCTTCCGGTTATCAAACTATTACGGTATTTATCCTTTTCGTTTATCAATTTATATAAATCACGAATTAGATTTGATGAACCAAGGAGAAAATGTTTTCTTTTATACAAATCAAAACCAACACATAAACCTGTGTTTAGGGGTGTCGGGTTTTGGGATGATGATCAAACCGAGACCACAGTGGGTCTCGGTGTAGCCTACTGTTGGACGACAAGGGTCAAAAGACCCAAGCAAAGGGGTGTTTGTTTAGCTTATGATGATCGGGTGTGTTGGTTCATATGAACCGAGACCACCATGTCTTGGTGACTCCAGCTTGGCCCAGTCGTGACCCACACAGGGGCGGCTAGGGCCAGATTCGACCAAAGGGGTGCGTTTGGGGGCTGCGGATATAATAAGGGTGCGTTTCGGTATATAAACAGTGGGAAAACATGACCAAACAGTGGGAACTATATGTAAAACCAGTGGGCAAAATGGGACTATTAAATGGATATGTTTAATAACGTTAGCGACAGTTTTAGCGACAGTGTTTCTGTCGCAAAACTGTTATATGTATACAGTTTTTAAAAGAACAGCTTTAGCGACAATTTTTAGTGACACAGAATTCTGTCACAAATTCTAGTGGACAGATTTATATATGTAGATTTATCATCATTTGTTGATTTGTTTAGTGCGACCAAGATGGGATATCTCGGTAGGCTCGGGACATTATTATAAATAATAAAATAAATATTTTTATATTATACCTTTTTAAATTAAATTGTTTTATCAACGTTTAAAATATATTTTAAATGTATTAATTTAATATAGTTCCTTAATATTTAAAAGGTATAATTTTATTAAATAAATTAAATTATTTTGGGAACTTCTAAATTAAGAAACTTTTTATTTTAGCGGGATACTTAAGGTAGTATTACTATAGCGTCAGAAATACGTTGTACCATAATTAATAGTAGAAAATAATACATTAAAATGAATTAATATAAGTTCAGATTTATCAGTTGGTATACGTACAGAATTTCAGAATCAAAATAAAATGAATAAATAAGAAGCCAATAAGATCAGTAAAATTCCATAAACGAATATCAGTTAACTTATTCGCGTCCTTTATTTATGTAGCACGTGTGAAGCCCGAGTAGTATTCGTTCAGTCTTCCATTCAGTCAGTTACTGGACACGAGGTACGGATTTTCCGTCCTTTCAGTAAGGACTTCCTTTCTATGCATGATTAGGATTTCCCGTCTTCAGCCAAATGTTTTTCCCCAATATATGTTTAAGTTTATCAGTAATCATATTAATAACTAAATAAATTGCCTGAGCATTATATACAAGCACGACCAGTTTATGTACTAGTTACGGAGGTAGCGTAACCACGGCACTAGAGGCACCGGTGTCGTGACTCACATGCAGGTGAGTGATATCCTGCATCGTTCCACTCTGCTCAGCTTGGCCATTTTATCAGTATTATTAGTGGGGCGTATGGATGCATCCTAGGCTTATATGTGTTACAAGTTATCAGGGTGAATGTGGTGTGTGCTCTACATCCTTCACATTGGAGTTGATCCCTCCACCCAACACAGTTATTTAGAGGTCACCCCCCCTACAGCATGACGAGGTCACCCCTCCAGTTATTCATGCACGGTTGTTACAGCATGTGACCTATATAAGCTCTGGCAAATAAAATACAGTAAATGCATGTTTCAGAATTTATAGCTATATTTCAGTATCAGTATATATGAATCAGGTTTTTCAGAGTTTATGCAGAGTTCTACCACATGTTACATATCAGTCTTATAGCTTCATTGTTGTCTTCTAATTCATTACTTTCAGTACATTCTTATCATGCTATATCCGTCCACTGAGCGTTATGCTCAGCCGTAGTTTCCTTTCATGTTTCCAAACGGCAGGTTCACAGGGACGATCTTAGGACTTCTAAGAGAGTACGTGCATTTGGATGGGAGCTATCCAGACTCCTTTATTTTTATGCACACATTACGTTACTTCACTTTGGTTGTTTGGACACTGTTTCGTCCTTTTTCTTTCAGTACTTAATCTTTATATTTTGGGCTTATGTTGGACTACCGATGTTTGATTCCGGTACTTCCGTTTGGTCAGTTAATGTTTAATACATTGCCTTGCATGCTTTGATGACACGCCATAAATACACGTAACGGTCCATTTATCCAAGTGGGGTGTTACAGTAAAGTTTATGTCTTAAAATCTTCATTGATGATTTTTTAAACATAATTTTTTATTTATTGCATTTAAGTATTGACGTTACAAATTTAAAATATTTGTAACATTTATGTGTTTAAAATTGTCAATGAAAATTTTAAACTCTTTTATTTATTATCTGACATTAAGTGATATTAATTTGTTTGTCACCAAAGTGGCCAAATTAATTTCAATTTTGTAGTCATATAATTTATGTTGTCTTAAAGCTATTTATCACTTATATGACATTAAGCGAGGTTAATTTGTTAGTCAAAAAAGTGGCCAAGTTAATTTCAAATACATAGTCATATAATTTATGTTTTTAATAGCTATTTATATATTACATGACATTAAGAGAGATTAATTTTGTTAGTCACCAAAGTGGCCAAGTTAATTTCAAATATATAGTCATACAACTTATTTTTTTAATAGCTATTTTCTTATTACATGACATTAAAAGAGATCAACTTTGTTAGTCACCAAAGTGGCCAAGTTAATTTCAATATTTGTAATGATGTAATTTATGTCGTGTTATGAATGCTCCTATGAATTTTTTATTAGTTGATAGATATTATGAATTGGTCCTAGAGGAAAATTATTCTTCTATGACTAATAATCTAAAAGAAAAAAGATAGTAAACTTTTGTCGTATGTATATAGTTATCCAAAGATACTTATATATTTGACAAAGTCTACTTCATTTTTTTATTATAAAGTTTCTTTGCATTCTAATAATGATGATGATATATGCTTGTGTTTTACCCAAAGTAGACCAATAATATATATCTATATTATTTATATCGTATGTTTTTTTAAGCATATACTATGCCAAGCACACCACAACAAAATGGTGTGGCAAAAAGGCGAAATAGAACTTTAATGGAGATGGTTAGGAGCATGATCAGTAAATCATCTTTACCAAACGTTTGTGGATATATGCACTTAGAACTGCAGTGTACCTATTAAATAAGGTTCCCATAATTTAGTTCCC
Source organism: Glebionis coronaria (assembly GCA_025667525.1). NCBI lineage: Eukaryota > Viridiplantae > Streptophyta > Magnoliopsida > Asterales > Asteraceae > Glebionis > Glebionis coronaria. The sequence goes on along the minus strand of CM046879.1, from coordinate 424,215,666 downwards.
AAAACTCTATTTGAGTTATGAAGTGGAAGGAAACCTAGTCTGAGACACTTGCATGTTTGGGGTTGTCCATCAGAGGCACGAGTTTACAATCCACAATAAAAGAAATTGGATTCTTGAACCGTTAGCGGTTACTTCATTGGTCACCCAGAGAAGTCCAAAGGGTATAGGTTTTATTGTCCAAACCATAGTTTTAGAATTGTTGAAACAGGCGATGCCAAATTTTTGGAAAATGGTGAAGTTAGTGGGAGAATTAAAAATCAAGTTGTGGATATTAATGAAATAAGGATGATGATCCATCACCCATGAATGTTTATAAATCCACAACTGCCCTAGATGTTGTTCCTGCATTTCCAAATCAAGAACAACATTTGAAAAATAAACAAATACTCTATGAAGAAAATAACTTGCCAACTCAAACAAGTGAACCAGTTGGAATACTTGCTACAGAAAAACTTTGATATTGATATTGATAATGATCCTGTATCGTTTTCACAAGCCATAAAAAGTGATAAGTCTAAATTATAGATCGACGCTATGAAAGAAGATTTAAAATAAATGGCTCAAAATAAAGTCTGGGATCTTGTAAACTTGCCAAAAGGTTCTAAACGAGTTAGGTATAAATGGGTCTATAAGACCAAACGCCACTCTAAATGCAATGTTGAAAGATATAAAGCTAGACTTGTAGCCAAAGGTTGTACTAAGAAAATCAGCGTGGATTACCATTAGACTTTTTCACCCGTCTCAAAGAAGGATTTGTTGAGAATAATATTGGCATTAGTGGCTCATTTTGACTTAGAGCTACATCAAATGAATGTGAACACCGTCTTTCTGAATGGAAATCTTGATGAGGAATTTTATATGGAACAACCTAAAGGGTTTTTTTTTTCATTAATGGTAAAGAAAATATGGTGTGTAAATTAAATAAATCAATATATGAACTTAAACAAGCTTCTAGACAATGGTATATTAAGTTCAATAATACCATTACATCTTTCAGTTTTGATCGAAGCATATACCGCAAGATCAGTGGAAGCAAGTTTATATTTTTTATTCTATATGTTGATGATATCTTGCTTTCGACTAATAACATTGGTTTATTGCAAAGACTTAAGGATATCTCTCCAAGAATTTTAAAGATATGGATGTGATATCTTATGTGATTGAGATTTTATTATTCCGTAACATATTTAAAGGTCTATTAGAACTATCTTAAAAGGCATATATCGATTCAATTCTTGAGAGATTTATCTATCATGAAAACATAATTTGTAGCTTGTTATGAGGCTACTATTCATGAATTATGGTTGCAGAGCTTTATTTTAGGGTTGGGGTTGTCGACACTGTAAGCAAGCCGCTAAAAATGTATTGTGATAACACAGCAACAATTTTCTTCTATAATAACGATAAATACTCTAAATTTGTAAAACATGTGAGTTCAAAGTTCTTTATCGTTAAAGAGGAAATTCAAAAACAAAGTGTATCTCAAACATATTAGTATGTATCTTCGACCAAGGGTTTACCATCAAAGGCTTTTAAGCAATATGTTCTTAGGCTAGGTCATGGTTGTATTGATAACTAATTATGATGTTCTAAACACTCTTGAGCTGAACAAAATGTTTCTGATTATTCATTATGTTAAGCATGCATTTATGATTGGAATACGAAATTTTATGTATTATCATAACAAGTTTGTGGACTTTATGTTATTCATATATAACTTATGAATCTAACATGATTAATTCATAATGTTGTGATATATGGAAGGGATTATGCAAAAAATAGTGTGTATGACCGCCATAATCCTCATTATGTGATTTCTTGTGTTGAGATACTTATGATGACGGTGAATAAGATTTGATTTGCTAGCCTTATGTTGTACCATAAAGAAATATCATGTCAAGTGGGAGAATATAATATTATTACATGATATTATTTTCATAATCACCTATATTTAATTGTAGGTTACATGTACTTAAATGTATAGTCATCATGTAGTCAAATCAATTTAATATAATTATGAGTGTTCCTAATGGTACTTCAAGTCTTCACCGTTTTATTTGTTAGTATTGATGGACATACTAACTCCTAAGCATATATATATGCCTAGTCCCTTTCCTACCCAATACACACAACAAGTAGAATCATATAGCTATTTATCAAAACTCTCTACACTCAAGTGGGTTAAGGGAGAGAAACTAGTCGTGTTTAGTGTTCCATATATCAGTCAGCATTCGCTACGGCTTCGGGTATGTTGTTATCGTTCATCTTATAGTTTATGTGGTTATTATCATACTCTAAGATCTAGTGACATAACATTTTCATGTGTTCATCATGTATGTTTTGATCCTAGTGTTTACACATATAATATGCTTACACTCTAGACCTATTCATTATAAAACTATTTATAATGTTATCTCTACTAAAGTTTACAAGCTTTTATACATTTTCATCATCATTTAATAAAGATTTGCTTAAATTACCATAATGAATGCCCTCCGAAATTTTATTTGACAGTCTATGAAAGGAATCATTAAGTGCGATAAGAATCAGGGGTTAAATATACGATGAAAAAACCATAAAACTAATTTTCCCTTTTTAATGTAATTTAAACATATGTACAAAATATTATGAATTAATTAATGATCGCTTTGTTTCTGAATATGTACGTATAATGTATGCATGCAATATGTGGTTTCGATACATATGTACTATAGAGTGTAAGTTGTTTTGTTGTACTTAGATTGTAGCACTGAATATGCCATATATGTGCAACTTGCTTTATATGTACTTTTTCTCTTGTATATAAGACCTTTGATTAATTGATTAATTGATTAATTGTCTTAATATAGATTTTTTTATATTATCTAGTAATGTTATAAGCTAATGTGAGTAGTTATTAAATTATATGAAAAACATAAAAGAGCTGATTGAAAATGCGAGCTTTTCATATTATTTGATTTATTTATATATAAAAGTGCAATTGAAGCACATGTTGCCATAAAGTATAACTTTATGAGCTAAGGTTGTTGTAGTAATTGGCATTATCGGTTGGACCATCCCGAATCAATGATGATACGAAAGTTATAAAAGAAATATGAGTTTCTTCAAAGATGATTTTTATTGTTCTCACTGGAAGTTTATTACTTATCACCACTAAATATAAATAAGGACTCATTCCTTGAAATATTGGAAAGATAAAAAGGGCATGTATGTGGGCCTATACATTTTCCATGTGGATCATTTTGAGTTATAAAATCGATGCATCGTCAAAATGATCATCACATACGCAACTTCAAGTTGGCGTGATTAGTGCCTCGTTGGGAGCATGATTTTCCAAATATGATTATTGAGAATAGTGGTGAATGCTTACAAGTTTGGGCGATTATTAAAATACGTGTTGAACTTTATATATCCCATGTTTGAACGCGAATTTCTTTGTTGAAACGTTTATAAAACGTCTTTAGTTGATTGCAAAGCCTATAATTATGAGAACAAGAGTTTCGGTTTATGGGGCAATTTATTACATATGAATTCGCATCTTGCCAACAATAATGAATCCTCCTATTATAATGGTTTTGATCACAAACCATATAGTTCCCATAAGAGATATTGAAATGTGCGATATATATCATAGTAAGTCCACCACAACGTACAAAATGGGATGTTGAGAATGATAATTCATTCAGGGGGAGAATGAGCAGCGAGAAATTTGGAATGAATTATGATAATGAAAAGTTGATCCACATAAGTAATGAATATGAATATAAAGTTCATGGGACAATTTATATTCCAGATCTAGTAATTGCCAGACAAGGTTAGTGACCTAAATAAAGTGACTAGATCACAAACGCTGCAAGTGCTCCAATTAAAATGTGTGTCCCAAGAATAAAACCAATGATTGGTAGTAAGTCTATGACACGTCTACAACGTGATAGACTATTAGATTCCAAATAAAAATCCTCGATTGAAGAGATATGGAGCAAGAAAATTAAGATGGTCGAATCGAGGTAATAATGACCCCATGATTTTCTCCTAAAGGGACACTAGACATGAAAGTAATTGAGAAAACCCCGGGTACATGAAATATTATGAAATCTCAATAAACGATAAATGTAATGTCTAGTAAAGTGTTGAATCGAAAATAAATGAATCAATGTCGATGGATATATATGATAATGTGCATGATAATGATAATAAAGAATATAGTGCTAAAGTGAATGTGAGGATCATGGATAGATGAATATCCAAAATATTAATGACGCAAGAATATAATGAATAATGGAGGTCTCTTGTGATGAGACATATGGTTGAAGCTTACAATCTATTTATAAAACTTACTGGATACGTAATAGTCTTTATGAGAGAGCAAAATTAGAATATGCATAAGTTGCAAATGATGGCACACGTATATTTCTCAAAGACTTGAAAATTATCATGTAGATACATGTTCACATGTGGTGGATCCAATAAATATTGTATAAGTCTGGCAATGTGATAATAAGTGATATGCGTCTAAAAGATATATATGAATAGAGCTCAAGTGATATTGATATTTCATTATTGCATATAATATGCATGGAGCATGCTAGAGATAAATAATGATTAAGGCATATAAGAAACGTTCTCGAGAACAATATTGATTTTATTGAACTAATCATGATTTGAGCATATATGTTATAATCGCCTTAGTGTGTAGTATTGTGCCAAATAAAGAGTTATGGCTATAAAGGCGACTAAATGCATAGAAATTGAATTTGAAACAAAAGACAAAGTTCGTCTTAGTTCTAGAATTGAACATCTTAATGATGAAATATGTATGCATCATGAAAACTAAAGATAAAGTTGTATCTTTATGTGGATAAACAACACTCATATTTATGAAGTCACATGATGTTAGAAAGACTATCGTGATTTATAGAGTTGATGATCACAATATCAATTGAGATATGTCATTTGAAAATGAACAATTCAATTTTTGCTAAGGGTCATACTTGTTGGAAATCAATAACTTGCAAAGTTTGATGATAAACTTGAACGAGATGTATGACGTATTATTACGCAAAGAGTATGTGAAAATATGTTCATACATATGATTTTATTAATACACCTTAATGTGTATTTTAGTGACTCGGTGAGCTTATGTAATGTGATCATCAGAGGGAGAATGTATATGTTGTACTCTTATTCCCTTGATCATGGTTTTGTCCCCGCGGGGTTTTCTGGCAAGGTTTTTAACGAGGCAACATCCCTAAGCGTATAAAGGATTTAATGTACTACTTTCCTTCACTAGATTTTTGTCCCACTGGGCTTTATCTAGTAAGGTTTTAAACAAGAGATATGGGTTTTTACTCTAACCTATCAAATACAAGTTTAGTTGATTTTGCAGATGCAGGATATATGTCTGACACTTAAAATGGTCGGTCGCAAACTGGATATGTTATTACAAGTGGAGGAATAGTAATTGCATGATGTTCGGTAAAGCAAACAATTGCAGCAGCTTCATCCAATCAGGCATAAATTGTAGCAATCCATGAGGCAAGTCGAGAATGTGTTTGATTAAGAAATGTAACACAACACATACGCAGGTCATGTAGTATTTCTTCAGAGAAAGAGGCACAAACAGTTTTGTATGAAGACAACGCAACATGCATTGCTCAACTTAAAGAAGGTTACATCAAAGACGATATGACAAAACATATTCTACCGAAGTTTTTTTTCACTCGTGATATACAAAAGAGCGGTCATATTCTAGTTCAACAAGTTCGTTCAAGCGAAAATTTGACGGATCTATTTACCAAAACACTTTCTACTTCAACATTTAGGACGGTTACTCACAACATTGGAATGCGTCAACTTAAAGATCTCAAGTGATGTAGTTATCAGAGGGAGATAATACATGTTGCACTCTTTTCCTTAGTCATAGTTTTGTCCCACTAGGTTTTTCTGACAAGGTATTTAATGAGGCAACATTATCAAAGCGTATTATCTATAAATACATCCAAGAAGGAGTGTTATGAATAATTTGTATGGATATCTATAATAAGGCCCATGACCATATAGTAATTAGGTTTACCCTAATATTTGTTTTTTAAATACTCCTTGTATTTACCCGCAGTAGAATATCAATTAAAAAATACATTTATTCTTTATTTTTATTCACAACAAGAATACAATTCTTATAAAGAAACCAAAATCTATGTTATGAAATCCAAACTAAAAATTATTTAACAAACTAACCATGCTTTCTACAAGAAATTCCTAACGTTTAGCTACTCCAAAATCCAATTCGAGGCCCAAAATAAAACAAAACCAATTAACAACTGTAACAACCGTTCGAGGCCCAAAATAAAACAAAACCAATCCAGTAAGTAAGGTTTACCAGTTTTGGACCTAATCCGTAACAACCGTTTAACAGACTGGACTAGTACTGCAACTACAACTGTCACTAACAGAGACTAAGGGCCCGTTTGGTAGCCGGGGTTTAATAGGTTTAGGCTCAATATCTCATGTAATCCGATGTTTGGTATCATCAAATTAATGTGACATGTGGGTTTTGTTCCTATATTTCCAGCCCCACCCAAGAGGTGGGTTTTGCAAATTTATTAGGTCCCACTACAAATACTACCACATATATTTTACTCACTCAATATAATATATTTAATACTTATATTTATTTATAAAATAATTTATTAATTAAAATATATTAATTTATCTTTCCTACATCAAATCCAAATCTTACACAATCCTAAACCATCTACTTTATAAACCCACACCCAAAGTAAAACCCGACTTCAAACCAAACGGACCCTAAAAGTGTATTCTATGGAATTTTAACAGAAAACCAAAAAACAAACTGGTTCCAAGATCAATTCTCAGCGATGACAAATTTCAACAAATTCTAACAAGTTTAAACTAATTGTGCATTGGACTATACTGAGCTATCAATCTAATCTAAGTAATCTTATATTGCACTAAAACGAATCACCAATAACAGATCAAGGTACACATCTAGAATTCAAAAGTAACCAAATGCTATTAAACTGATATCCAAACACCACTTAAACCAAAATATCTGACTTATACTCACTTAAAATGAACAATTCAACAAAATACTCTGATTCAAAGATCAAAACATATTACACAACTAAATTCAGATATTTCGCAAACAAAATCTAACCACAAACAGTATCATATCAAATTTTGACTAAAAGAATGCAGAAACTGTAAAGTTGCGCTTAACCATTCCTTTCGAAGTGGAGTCCGTTGTTGTCGATTTCGTTTTGATCACCGAACTACAATTCTACCTTGATCGTACTCTACTGTTGAGCTTTGTTCCTGAACTAACCGGATCGAACTAAACTTGAATCCTTATGAAAACAGGTCACTACACAAATGATGCCATCTCCAATAGCTCTACTCGTAATCTTCTATCAACTCGTCAAGAATCAACACAAATGTGAACAATGATGCATAACTGCCTTCAAGAATACGAACTAAATCATAGCCAATCTCGAAGTCATAACAACTTCGTAACAAACACCATGAACAGGAAACGGTAATTGATCTCAAACGATTGCAGAATGAGTAAATGAACTAAATCGAGCTTGTACAGTTTCAGGGATATAGGTAAGAATTGAGATGAGAAGGAAATTGATGGAGGAACATAAAAATAAACTGGTTATTTAGTTTAATTTGTGGTATCTTTTATTAGTAATCTTATTTTGTGTTTTTTAAGAATAATTTTTATCTTTTTTCCCAAGTTTAGTTTTCCTATAAAATTAGGACTTATTTGTATTGAATTATTATGAAGTTATGAATAAAAAAACAGACTTTTAATCTTTGTTAACTGACTTGAATCCAGATTAGGGTTTAGTGTTCAATTTTCTCTTAATAATCGGGTATTCGTTGAATCAACGATTGTTAGAGTTTGCCTGATTATCGGTATTCTTTTGAATCAACGATAGTTGGAAGGATTGTGTCTGGCATTCTTTGGAATCAACAGATTCAATTATCTATCCTTGTTAATTTGTTTTTCGCTACATCAGTTGGTATCAAGAGCTGAAATTCCTGATTAAGATGTTAGAATAGCCGTTTTTTGAGGGTGATGGTTCATGTTTTGATGAATGGGAAGATTATGGTGCGGCTAGTGATGATTATGAAGGACCTCCAATATTTGATGATGATCAATATGAAGAAGAATCTATGCTAGTTTATAATAATGATATTAAAGATGTCATTGGGGAAGAAGAAGGATTTATCGGAAAAGAAGAATTTGGTCGGGAAAAAGATAACATTGAAGACATTGTAGTTGTGGCTACTAATCTTTAGTCATGAATGATCCAAACTACCATGGTCGACAAGTTAGGTTTAAAGACGATCAAGGTTCGAGGTAGATTCATTATAAATAAAGGAAATTTGATGCAAGGAATACAAGTTTGGATGCTACGAGTACAAGAATGAGCGACACAAACTCGAGGACGAGTTTTTTGAAGTGAGGGAGAATGATGGAGGAACACAAAAATAAACTGGTTATTTAGTTTAATTTGTGGTATCTCTTATTTAGTAATCTTATTTTGTGTTTTTTAAGAATAATTTTTATCTTTTTTCCCAAGTTTAGTTTTCCTATAAAATTAGGACTTATTTGTATTGAATTATTATGAAGTTATGAATAAAAAAACAGACTTTTAGTCTTTGTTAATTGACTTGAATCCAGATTAGGGTTTAGTGTTCAATTTTCTCTTAATAATCGGGTATTCGTTGAATCAACGGTTGTTGGAGTTTGCCTGATTATCGGTATTCTTTTGAATCAACGATAGTTATAAGGATTGTGTCTGGCATTCTTTGGAATCAACAGATTCAATTATCTATCCTTGTTATTTTGTTTTTTTTGCTACATCAGAAATTTAGTTTTATTAATGGTGAATTGAAACAGTTACAAAGCTGTTACGATTGATAACAATCTAACTAACTAATGTGTGTGTGTCAAATACACATTAGAAGTTGAAGAATGAAAGTGAAAAGAGAATGGAGAACTAATGCTACTATGTGTTTTTTTACAATTATTCTACTTGCCAAAAATGAGAAGAAAAAGTCAGTATTTATAGACTGAAGAAGAAGATTTTAGTGAGAGGAGTCATGACGTGTTGTAGCAAATAGCTGGGCTCCACGTGTCCAGCTCATATTGGCCAGAAAATTCTTCAATCTGAGTAAGGTGAATGTAAAAGTTGTAATTGGCTAGTATGGGTGAATGGGGGGATTGGGAAAGAAATATTAAATGCAACGATTGAAGATTTTGGTTCATTATTGCTGTTGGAATGATTGAAATTAAATGGTTTTTGGAATGATTCGGTCATTTAATAATACTACCTTGGTCCCTAAATAAGTGTCCATCTTTCTATTTTTGTTTGTCCCTAATTAAATGTCCATTACTCAAAATAGTAAGAATATTAAATTGATGTTCCACTAATATCCTTAATAGTACACTAGCACTCATATGTAAAATAATTAAAAATATCAAGTGGGTCAAACATTCACGCTTTAAATCAAAACAAAAATCTGCTTGTTCTTAATATTGCATGAGATGGGTACATTACATCAATTGCATAACATTACAGTAGCATACAAAGAGACCAAATACGTAGAACCATTTTTTACCTATGAGTCCATTACAGGATCATTAAAACAGAAAAATGTATAAGATCATTTTATGCGAAGTAGTCTTCATGAAGTTGTCGATCACTCAGTAGCTTTTTTTACTGATCTAAATACGAAATCACTTGATCGATGAAATTTGTTCACAATCAACCCTTAACGGCGACATTCCTTGTCTTTCTAGCCTTCCTTTGCCGATATGCGATGTATGATAATTATTTCCACCTTGAACCTTAAAAATTACCTTCATGCATGTTTGTAGAGTTAAAAGCACATTGTTAAGTTCAGGCGGTGCCATTCTTTCATAAGAAACTTGAACCGCATGAACTAGTTCATCAATTGTATCTAAAACCTCTTGCTCTTGAAGTGTTTGAATAGCTCGAAAAAACCCGAGATCTAACACATTTAAATCCAGACTATTTAGGGGTTGAAAACGAAGTCTTATATCAAACCCATCTCGAGATGCTTCTTGAAGAAACTCAACATCGTCAACATTAATATGTGGCTTTGCATTGTCTTGTTGAATAAAAATCGGACCCGTATGACTTTGTGACCATGTCGCTTTAATAGCCGGTAACACCTTTTGTATCAACCACGATCTTGTAACCTCTTTAGTTACCGATAAGATAGGTTTTGTCTCCAACGTACCCGCAACACGATTCTTACTTGATCGCTTTGCCGGCTCTAAGGTTGTGAGCGGGAATATACCAATCTTTCCCGAAAAAGTTTCATTGCCAAATGAATCAAATCTTGGTCGTGCAACCGCGACTAAAAACATTACTTTTGTTATAAACTTTTTCGACTTACATGTTCTTAACGGCTCATCTTCGTCCGGAACAAGGTAGTAACGTTTTGTTGGTCTTGACATATAAAACCATTTTTCATCAATATGAATAATGTTGTACATATCATGAAATGTAGGATTAATGCTTAGAAAAGATGGTGTAACCATTGACAAACAAAAATGTAACCTTGCTTTTTTATTTTCATCGGTCAAGTGTGGTTTGACGGCATTCGTGTGCGGTCGAAGTTCACCTTCTTTGATTCTTCTATGCAAGACCGATTTAGGAACATCTATTGATTTTCCAAGAGTTCGAATATTCGTTCGACAATGTAAAGGAAGGTGTGAAACTAGACTAAAATCGATTTATAGTCTCTTTCGCCCAACTACACGTGTCTTCTTTGAAGATACATCAACCATTGATCCATGAAGGACCTGAACTCTCGCTCGATGCAAAATGCGACTTATGGTCCGCTTACAAACGCCAAACTTTTCTACTAAAAAGCCAATAGATCCTTTCTTTAACTCACCATTTACGCTTTCTTCTAACAATAATTCATAAACGGTTTGACGCTCACTGTTAGTCAAGGTTTTTTTTGTGTGCATGAAGTTGAGTTTGTTCCATTCTCAAAAAAAAAAATCAAACTAAACGTGGTATAGGATATACGTACTGTATTTGAGTAAATATGAAGTTTTTGTCAAACAGTAAATTTGGAGTGATGTGCATGAAGCCATGAAATTGTGTTTGTTACAGTGTGAAAAAAAACGCAGTGGACATAAACATAATAGTCAACTGAGGTGATGAGAAAATCTAAATTTTTTGGCAAAAGAGAAAAATGGCGTTACATTTTCCCTCTTTTTTTTCTTTAGTCAACTTTAAGTACATGGATAAGTTACAATTACAACAAAAGTTGAAAGGTAAAGTACAACAAAAGACCAAATTGTAGCAGGCAAATAAATGCCTATGAAGTACATGGGTGAATTGGTCATTTACTTTGTTAAAACAAGACTTTCTCATTTGTTTCTTAAGATTCGAGCTTTTTCATGATGGACAATTAAAAAGGGACACAGGGAGTAATTGCTGAAGACGATTGGAATTAAGTAGCTTTGTGAATGATTCGGCTCATTATTTGTTGTCATCCGGTTCATTAATGCTAGCCTTGACCACTTTATAACTGCTGGAATTTCGGCCCATTAAATGGCTGATGGGATGATTGGATATTTAATTCCAATGATTGCTGAATAAATGCTATTTTTTATTAATCCATGTGAACTTTTTCCTTGCTTTGTGATTGGTTGAAACAGAAGCACATAGATCACCAACTTTACACCTTGACAGAAAAGGCCCTTGTGTTTTCAAACTTTGGCAGTTTTGTTAGCAGCTTGTATAAACTTTGGACACTTGTCATAATCAGCCTTTTATCTTCAAGAATAATCATATTTAGCCCTTGAACTTTTCTCTTTGGTCACTTTTGATCCATCTTTTGTCTTTTACTTCATAAATGACCCTTGAAATCCGTGTTTGCATGGAATTGTATCATTTTGCCTACAAATCACAAACAACACAAAATACCACATAATTCCGTTTTATCACAATTAAAACTTGGCATTTCAATTGTTTTTTAGGGTTTAATTATGCTTAATTGATATGAGATTTCACTCATATCACGCGTGCACGTCTTCATGCTTTGCTCTAACCGGGCAATTGCAGCATCCATATATGCGCGTTGTTGTGTTTGCACAATGTGCATTAATAAAAGAGAGGAACGAACATTGGTAGGTGTGGAAACACCCATCCTTTTACCACTTAATTATAATAATAACCAAGACAAAACGTGTATTTAATGTCGTAAAAGTCGGAATTATGCGTGGTTTGTGTTTTTGTTGTGATTTAGGACCAAAATAGGAAAAGGAAAGAAAACACGAGCTTTCACGGGCTTTTATCAAAGAAAAAGACAAAAGACAAAGTCAAAAGATCAAGAGTGCAAAAAGAACGGAAGTGAAAGGCCTATTCTGAATATTTATCGAAGAAAAAGTCTAAAGACGGAAGTTTAACGAAGTCGAAGAAACAAATCTAATAAAAGAAGAAAATTAAAAAACAAGTTCATTTCATATCGACAAATCCCGAGACAACGTCGAGAAAGACGAAGAATTTAAAAGACGAAAAGACGAGAAGAAAGAGAGAAGCAACAACACTCCTCCCCTCCTCCTATAAATACCTTCCTATTATGTCATTAGGAAGGTGGTTAGATAGTTTTATTAAGTTTTAGGAGTAGATTAAAATTACTTTCTCTCTCTAAATTTACTTTCATGTTTTTCAAGCTTTTTAATTTAAATCTTGTATTTGAATCTTAATCATTTTTAATCCAAGTTTTTTAGATAATCATTCTCATTCTACCTTTCTTATTATTAATCTATTGTCTTGATTTAGTTAATCATGTAGTTTAATCTTTATGCTTATTTTCTTATTGATATGTTTATTTGATTGTGTTTATTGATTTTCGTGTGGATGATTTTTCTAGCTTATTTTGTTTAGTTCTTATTTTATGTTTTAGCTTTTCTCTAATTAGTAGATTTGGTAGATTAATATTATTGAAGGTTAATTTTTAATTTTTAGATTACTATGTGTTTTTAAAGTTTTTGATTTGTGATTTAATTACTTTTTCTTAAAATTTGTTTAGATTAAGTTTTGGTTAATTGCTTATTTGGATTTTGCTTATTCTTGGCTTATTTCCTATTTTTTATGATCTTCTGTTTTGTTATTTTAGTTTCTGTAAATCTTCGGAAAAGGGTTTAGTATTCCGAAGATCACCCATTTATCCAAATAAGGTTTTATCCGAAATAGCTAGATTTTCCGAAATTATCCCTTTATTTCGAAAAAGCAATTTATCTGAATTCCAATTTTATCCGAAATTTTGTGTTTTTCCTAAAATAGCCGCTTTATCCGAAAATAGTTATATATTCCGAAGATATCTGTTTTTCCGAAGACTAAGTGTTTTTCCGAAGCTTTATTGTTTTTCCGAATATTTTCATTTATCCGAAATAGGTGTTTATTCCGAAAATCTGTTATTATTCCGAAAATGTTAAATATTCCGAAGAAGTAGTTTATTCCGAGAATTCTTGTTATTCAGAATATATTGTTTTATCCGAAAATTGATCCTTATTCCGAAAATATTTGTTTTTCCGAAAATATTAGTTATTCCAAAAATAGGGTTTAATCCGAAAAATTTTGTTTTCTTTTTAAAAGTTTTATTTTTATCTATATTTTTTTTATTTTTAACTCTATTTTTATTAAAGTTTTAAACTTTTGTCATTTAATTTTCAAAGTCTTTAATTTTTAGTTTAATATTTTCAAGCTTTCATTTTTATTTTATTTTATTTAGTTACTCAACCACATTTGCTTGCTTTTTAACAAAGACGACTGAGTCACACATTTAATCCTTTTTCAATTCGAATCGAGGCGAGACGAAAACTTTTCATACAAGGAAAATCTCTTGTATTAAATGGCGCCGCTGCCGGCTCTTTTCGTGAAGATTAACGGTTTTTTGTGAGAGACGCGTTGGATTTTGGGATCCGTTCACTTTTGAACGTTATTTTTCTTGCAAAATTTTTCAAAATTTTTCAAAAATCCATAAAAATTAAAAATTTCAAAAATCCAAAAAAATCTGAAAAATCATAAAAAGCAATTCTTTTTCAAAGAATGCACCAAAAATATTTTCTTTCACGTTAACCATTATTTTTATATTTCTTTGTTATTCTTTTCTTGTATAGGTGTATGCGTACTCGCTCACGCAAAAGGAAGTCCATTCAAGCTGCTGTCATCGAGCCTCCTCTTGTTGTTAACACAATGGATAACCGTCCTATGATCGAGCTCTTGCAGTCACATGTTGAAGGCAATGAAGACGCGATTGTGGTTCTGGCTATTGATACAAATAACTTTGAGCTCAAGACCGGTTTCATTCAAATGGTTTCCGCAACACCTTTCTTAGGCCGCACTCATGATGATCCACACGATCACATAAAAAGGTTCGTTCACTTAACCAATACCGTGAAATACAATGGGGTTTCACAAGAGGCAATCCGTTTGCTCCTCTTTCCTTTCTCCCTCGAGGGACAAGCCCGGACTTGGCTTGATAAGGAACCACCCCAAAGTATTACAACATGGGCGGACCTCGAGACCAAGTTTATCAATTACTTTTTCCCAACCTCACGTACTACCGCTTTGCGGAATGAAATCATTAAGTTTGAACAAAAGTACGGTGAGACGTTTAGTGAATCTTGGGATCGTTTTAAGGAACTTTTAAGAAAGTGTCCACAACACGGTTTTACAAAGGTACATCAAATTACTACGTTTATAATGGATTAACTTTGAATGACCAAGATTCACTAAATAGTGCTTCGGGGGGGTAATATTCTTGTCAAATCTATGAATGAGGCTTGGGCTATCATTAAGAACAAGGCCAAAGTCTAAACCAAGAGTGTTAGGGCTACTATGGCTAGTGCCAGTGAGAGTGAGTTGACCAATCATCCTAAGGAACTTAATTTAGCTGTAAAACAACTTGTTTTAAGAGATAAACCTCCTAATCAACATGCCCATGCTCTCACTATTACTTGTGAAACTTGTGGTGGGCCACACTCTTATGCTAATTATGATAAAGCTTATGATCAATCTCACGCGGAAGTGTATGCTTACAACAACACCGAGAGACTTCATTTCAAGCCTAATGTCAATGTTAATCACTTGTCTTACAACTCGACAATTACTTGGCTCCACCCGGTTTTCAACAAAGACCACACCATCCCACCAATAACAACCAAGGGCCACCAAGAGCAAATGTTCAACAAAATGCAGATGTGAGGGGATACAATGCTAATCAAGGAGCTTATCCAATGCAAAACCAAGGCTTTCAAAACCAAGGTTTCAATCCTCAAGGTTTTCAACCATCTAACCAATACCCAAACCAAGGTTTTCCACAACAAGGGTTCAATTTACCTCATCTGCACATGGACTTGATTCTACCAAACTTAACCGATCATGAGAAAACCATGAAGGAAATGCAAGAGTCCATAGAGAGGAAAATCGTTCAAATGTTTCAAACCCTTCGTCCCCAAGGTGTTCTTCCTTCTACAACCGAAACAAACCCTAGAGCTAATGTGAGTGCTATTACTACACGCAGTGGAGCAACTCTAGTAGGACCTTCTATCCCTCCTCCCGTTACTGCATCTACACCACCTCCATCTCCATTTATCCCTCCTACTACCACGCCTAGTACTAGTTCTACATTACCGTCTCCACCTCTTACGGAAGAAGTACCAAAGACAAGACCTTCACCATCCACACCTTCACCCTCTCAACCCTCAACCTCTATATCTACACCTACTACACCTTCACCTTCTACACCTACACCACCTACACCACCTAAACCCAATATCCCTTATCCTTCTCGGTTAGACAAGTGCAAATTGCTCACTGAAGAGGATGCTCAAGTTAATTCTTATTTGAAGATGATCTCCCAAATGAATTTCAATATAAGCCTTGTTGAAGCACTTGTTCAAATGACGAAATTTGTCAAAGCATTCAAGGAATTACTTAGTAAGAAGGAGAAGATGGCTGAATTTGTCAACACATGCTTAAATGAAAATTGTTCTGCATTCCTTCTTAAAGAACTTCTGAAAAACTTGGAGATCCCGGTCATTTTGTGCTACCTTGTATATTTAACAAAGTTGAAGAATTTACTGCCTTAGCCGATCTCGGGGCAAGTTTATAATGCCATTAAGTGTTTGGAAGAAGTTATCATTACCCGACCTTACACCAACAAAGATGACTCTTGAGCTAGCAAATCACACTCTCGCTTACCCCGTTGGTATTGCCGAAGATGTTTTCGTTAAAGTTGGTACCTTCACTTTTCCGGTCAATTTTGTTGTTGTTGATTATGAAATGGACCCTCGTATTCCGTTAATACTTGTACGACCATTCGTGAGAACTGGAAAAGCTTTAGTCGATGTTGCCGAAGGTGAAGTAATTCTAAGAGTCGGGAATGATCAACAAGTTTTTAAGATGGGAAAGATTATGTCAAATCCATGATTTGATGTAATAAAGTTTCACCCAATAATCTTAGAACACTCTCTCATGTATTATATTTCTATAAGATGTGTGTGAACTTATCCATTATGTACTTATACTTTTACATTCATACTTGTTGTAATAAGTTTCATAACTTAAACCTTGTATTTAAAACTATGGGAAGCAAGTAATAAAATGTATAATCAATATTTGAAGTATAGAACACTTAACAAAAATTTGAAAAACATGCTACACATACTATATGTAGCCGTGTATGTATGTGTGTATGCATACCATGAACATGTTTAAAACCTTCCTGGACTAGCCCAAGACCATATACTCCTTGTGTGCTAGCCCAACATAAGCCCAAGCCAAAGCCACTAACCCTTTGGCTACCTATACACGGAATACACATATGTGAAAGAAGAAGGGATGTCTTGGTTTTGGAAAAGCCAACACATGGCACAAATACGCTTACCAAGGCAATCATGCCTTTTGCATTACCCTTCTCTCTCCCCTTTTAGCCGAAAAACACACACATACATTCTCATTCTCTCATGCAACTTAAATCTCATTCTCTCTTGATCTTCCTCTCTCAAATGATTCGGCTTTAAGCCACAAACATCCAAAGTTGTTCATTAAATCCACTAGATCCTTGTCCCATCTTAACTACTAATCATTTAGTAGCATCATCATCTTTGGATTCACTATAATAAGTCCTAGCCGAAACCTTAAAGGTCACGGCTTGGTTATAGTTAAGGTTTCCATCATCTTCTAGATTAGATCTCTAATCTCCTTGTTCATCTAGATCTTCCTTGGTAATTTTTAAGCAAGAAAGGTATACTCCTTATGCTTCTTCATTTTTACTTGCATGCATCATCATCCATCTATAAACACATATAAATAACTTGTTAAAATCAAGATTTGATAAGAACCATGACCTTAAAGGTCACGACATATATTTGAGCACCATTAGTCATGGTTAAAATCTTTTTAATAAAGAAACCTATGACTAGTACTCTATGTTTTAACTTGATTTAAAATCATATGAATCATTTTGTGAATTTAAATAAAGCCGTGGGTTACAAGCCTCAATTTTGGGATTTTGGTTAACTAATAATCATAGA
The DNA here is from genome assembly GCA_025667525.1 of Glebionis coronaria. Taxonomy (NCBI): domain Eukaryota; kingdom Viridiplantae; phylum Streptophyta; class Magnoliopsida; order Asterales; family Asteraceae; genus Glebionis; species Glebionis coronaria. The sequence continues at coordinate 424,198,043 of CM046879.1, read as the reverse complement.
TCTCATAAGTGAATTTGTGTAACTCAAAAACCATGAAAAACCATGACCTAGAAGGTCACGGCATAATTAAGTGGTTAGCTAGGATCTATGTGATAAGTTTTTAATGATGGAAAATGTATTATTACATGTGAAATGGAATACTAAAAATCACTAAAATGAATTATGTGTACATATATAGCCGTGGGTTATATATGACCTTGAATGGACTTAATTGTACATGCATGCTTATATAAAACCTAGATCTAGTGATAAGTGTTAACTTAACATGATAAACATAAAACAAGCTTATATATCTTATGGGAACATTGGGAGAAAACAATATAGTCGTGAGCTATATATTGTTTTCTCGGAATTGTGGTAACCTTGGAAACATGCAAGAAACCTAGATAATCATGTTTTATTCTTATAAATGTTTACAAGACATAAAACTAGCTAAAAAGTTCATCTTGGAAACACCAAGATAAAAATTATAACCGTGGGCTATGTGTATGTATGTATGGACTTATGACTTGATTTCTTGATTTGTACATAGCTAGATCCTATTTTGGGGACACTTATATGTAAATGCAACCTTAAAATAAGTTTTGACTCATCTTAATAAGCTATAATTAAATATAGCCGTGAGCCATAAGCTCATATTATAGCTTATGACTTGCATACAATATTATAACACATCTAGATCTCATTTGGTACATCAAATAAAATATACTATGAGTTTTATTCTTTTATTAAGATTTAAAACTAAATATGGATAAGCTAATAATAAGCTTATAAGAAAATTCTAGATTAATACTTACACAAAATGAAAAGTAGTATTAATGGACTAATTAAGCCCATGCAACATTAGCCCAAGACTAAATAGACCCAATAAGCCCATTTAATAAATCTTAGTATCTTAATGGACTTAAGATTACACTTAGGCCCATTTAATAAATTAATGGACTTAGAAATGTATTCAAGCCCAATAAATGTTGTAAATGCCCATTTAATAAGTTAGTGGACTTAAAATATATTTAAGCCCACTAAATGGCCCATTAAATATTTTAGCCCATTTGATGAACCCATATAATGTTTTGAATGTTTAAATAAAAGTTTTTATAATGAAATATAACTTATAAAAACTTTTGGACTAAAATAAAAATTTATGAAACTTAAGGACTAAAACCGTGACTTATAAAACTTGTTTTGATAAACTAGCAAACCCAAGGACTGAAGATCTAATTACCCGAAAGTCTAGGGTATAATAAATACCATCCGTAGCATATTAAACCATAGGGACCATTTTGGAAAGTTTCTAAAAGTTGTTTTGTCATTTTATAACCCTAAGGACCATTTTGGTAATAATCTGAAACTTAAAGAAGCCCTAGGGGCTATTTTGTCATTTTATGAAAGTTATAAAACCTAGATATAACTAGGAGGACTAAATCTGCCATAAGCCGAAACTTTAACAAGCCCTAGGTACCAAATGTGTAAAAATCCGAAAGTTATACTTTGTTTAAAATATGGAGGGACTAGTTTTGCCATGTACCGAAACTTTAACAAGCCCTAACCCTAATTCTATTTTAAATTTAGTAAAACTTAATTAAAACCTAAACCATAAGGATTAATGTATAAATTCTTAAACTTGTAATTGATAAATTATTTTATAAATGTTAAATAATTTATGAGAACTTTTAAGTTAAATAAAATATTATATTTTATATTTCAAAAATAAAATATTTATATTTTTGCTTTATGAAATAAATTGTATAAACAATATGGATATGGGTTACTAATACATGAACTCATATACTTTTAGGAAATAAAATTATATGAACGTTAAATAAATTGAATACTAATATTATAAGTAGAACACCTTACATTTACTTAAAAATGAAACTTAATTGTGAGTTTAAATGGTTATTACTAATACGTGTACTACGAACGTAAATTAATGTTTTAAGTAAAACCTCCTTATGTTTACTTATAAATATAAAACTTAATTGTAAGTTTAAATGGATGACTATAATACATGAACTGCAAACGTAAACTAATATTTTAAGTAGAACATTTTTGTGTTTACTTAAATATGAAACTTAATTATAAGTTTAAATGGATGATTATAATACATGAACTGCGAACGTAAACTGATATTTTAAGTGGAACACTTTTGTGTTTACTTAACTATGAAACTTATTTAGATAAGTTTAAATGGATATTGTTAATACTTGTACTACGATTATTTAGATAAATGCCGTATCATAAATGAACTGACTAAAAATCTGTATAAGCATACACATATGTTCTTTGTACTATCTATTAAGGCTGTATTATTTGATTAGGCATAACTTTTGGTGTGAGCATTATTTGGATATTCGTGTTATACAGTTATTGCCAACTCCCAGGTGAGTTTACAGCCCCATATAAACTATTGATAAACTTTTCCTCTACGGGGGAGAAAACATGCAACTATTTTAAAAGTGACATAACTGAATTGTATAAACTTGACTATGATTGACTATTATAGAAACTGTTAAATTGTTGTAAATCGCCCGAATGTTATAAATAGATCTATTAGGGATTGACCATCCCCATCCGGGTGAGGCATGCTCACTATGCCTTGGCCGGGACAACAGATGTATACCTTGTTGGAACTGGGTTTGGGTGTCTTTTTGTAAGACACTACGTCCTCATCTGTTGAGGACTATGGAAGGTTAAGCTTCAGTTTTGAGTAATAGCAAATGTAATCTACTTTTTAGTAAGAATGCTTTGTGCATTGTTACTTCTATGATTAATGTATGTCCAAACTAATTAATGTTAAACCTGTAAATTCACCAACTTTATGTTGACCCTCTAAGCATGTTTATCTCAGGGAAATGAAGTTAGTACGTGGTGTGTGCATGGATTCAAGCATCTATGTAATGTACATTGTAGGAATCGTCAAGGGTTCCATTTGGGGAAAATGAAAAATCTACTTACGTCATGTTAAAGACAACTTTTATTAATTTGTATAACAACCATGTAATCTGTTTTGAATATCTTTTTATGTTATGCTCTATGAACTATGTGCTACCGATCCACCCTTGTGAGATCTCCGTTGATAATTCCGCATATTCTGACCCTACCCGAGGTGTCACAGAGAATGGTATCAGAGCATTAGTTATAGGGAACCAGATAAATTTTTAAATAAAATAAAAATAAGTGATTTTTCTTTTATTTAAAACTGGACTATAACTTTATAAAATCTTTTAGGATTTTTTTTGGGACCGTATTAGTTAAGCATATAGATCGTAGGGCATTATGTGCTACGTGAACTAAGTGTTACTGACTGATAAATAAACTTGTTAAATGATTATATATATATATATATATATATATATATATATATATATATATATATATATATATATATATATATATATATATATATATATATATATATATATAAGTATTAATATATATAACCTTAAAACATTACGATGATTGTTTAAAAGGGATATACTTCATAAAACTTGTAGCCAAAAATAATATTTTTCCTTTGTTTGTAAGCATATACTTACTTCAAATTTAAAATAATATTATTTTCAGAGCATCATGACTGCGCCTACTGCATCTCTTGTTGGGTCAAAAGTTGATGGGTCAAATCACTATGGAAACAAGAAGGACCAAATATGGCATTAGGAGAAACTTTAAGCTGGTGGACAAAATACAAGAAAGTTTCTCCTGCTACAAAACTTTCCACTGCTGTGAAGATCCCCATGCTATGTACTAAAAACATGGAGATTTGGTCAAGTAGTGATAAGAATGAATAATTCTGTTTTGATTTAGTCATTATTATCTTATTTAGTTTCCATGTATCCCTGGGTTCCTTAAGTTATAAAAGGAACACCAGACCGTAGGTTTTATTCATTCATTCATACTACTAAAATGTAACCTACAGAGTCTTTGATCTCTATGCATGGGATTCAATGTATACATGCCTAGAGTGGTTTGCATTAATCATCAATAATACAAACCCTTTGGGAATCTTTCATCTTGTTAAACATCTTGTTTTAATCATTGTTCTATTCCGCTATGATTCATCATATAAATAATGGTTACCCTAGATAAAAACAGTTTTTACTGTTTGAGTCTAAAGATCTTGGATTCAACATGTGGTATCACAACGGGTGGCTCTCGATATCTAGGAGAATCAAGGTGTTTTTCGTGTTCGTGTTTGTTGCTGTGAAGATCTAGGGTTTATGTTAAAACCCTAGGTAATAAATTATTACTGGCGTGAAGATGTGTTTGATATATTCTGCTTGTATATCGTTACCAATAAAGATGGAAGAGGCTCATTCATTAGTCCGCCTATATATATATATATATATATATATATATATATATATATATATATATATATATATATTTTTGTTTTCACTCGACAACACAATGAATGATTTAAGTATTCGTTTGTGTGACTTGTGGGATACACGAATAGGAAAAAGAGGTAGACCAATGGAAACATAAAGTACCCTTGTGTTCACACGAGAAGACAAGTGAATGAGCAATTTGGATATAAAAGGGGTCCCATGAACAGCGAGTGAAAATTGAAAACAATGCTACGTGATGCATTTTTGTTCTCAATACGGGCTTGCGTTTCATTTAATTTGTGTGGGGTACAAAGTCAATTAATGGGACCTTATGATTCGTTTTTCAACAGTAAAGTGAATTGGGGATAAAGAGTTGTGTGCTTTATATGTGGGTGCTGATAGTGACGTTTGGAGACTTTGTCTTCATTATGATACAAGCCGCAATGTTTGAATGAGCAAATGATTTGGAGATACACGTCTAGTATCACAAAAGAAGAGAAAGTAATATACGTGATATTGTTTGCTAATGCAGTCACAGAAGGTGTATGGGTGCACGTGGGGTATAACAACTATGGTGGAGATATCTGCACAAAACAATGAGCAATTTTGAACAGGTAATCTTTATTGCATTTGTTTTTGTTATTCTTCTGTTATAAATTCATTCCCACTTCATGGGTTTGGCACAGTTAATAACAGTGGCATTAGAAGTTCCCCCTGCTTTTGAAAAAGTTTCCCCTGCTTTCATTAAAAGTTCCCCCTGCTACGATCCCTCTGCCTTCAAAAGTTCCCACCTGCTTTCATTAATAGATTCCCACTATTTTTGAAAGTTCCCCCTGCTGTCAAATCTGATTTTTGGGACAACAAGGTTTTGGAGTTTGGTATATTCACAGCAACTGGTTTAAAGGTATAAAGGCTCGTTTTATTTTTATTGATTACGAAGAAAAGTTCTTATTAGTTATTTGAAGACGAAGTAGATTTTCGCGGGTATGTGTTTTATGCTTACACGCTTAGTAACAAAGTGATACAAGATCTAGGAATATGTGATTTCAATTATGGTACTCTATGCACATATTCTCTATCACTTGAAGGAGTTACATTATCATACTCAGTGTCTCGTTTCAAAGGTAAACGAGGATTTTTGTATACAAAGGCACTTTGTCACGTGGTTAGTGCAAGTTATAGAATGCAAGTTCGGGTTATTCTTCTTCATCATCAAGTAAGTTATAATTCATATTCTTCATATGTAATCATTACATAAAGCCTACAGAATTGAAGATTCATCAATGACTAGCACACTTTAAGGGGAAGCTCATTTGATAAAGTGTTAGTCATTCACATATGATGTCAAGGTGAGGATTTTTGCTACTGCTCATTGGTATTACTACAACTAATGTGAGTATCTACTGGTCAAGATCATTTTTATTAGGTGGGTGGTTCTACTGTGCTTCATGGAGGGTATTTTGAAAAGTGGAATACTTGGGTTTGATGTATGATATTGGTTAGTAGTAGTTAAAAATCAAGGTTGTTCATATAGAAGACCCCTATTTGATCATGTCAAAAGGGGAAGTTATCTACAAAGAATGTTCAGCCTGTTGATCTTTTGATGTTGTATGCTTAAGGGGAAGTGTTTGGACATCATCAACTAGGGGAAGATTGTTGGGTCAAAAGTTGATGAGTCAAATCACTATAGAAACAAGAAGGACCAAATATGGCATTAGGAGAAACTTCAAGCTGGTGGACAAAATACAAGAAAGTTTCCCCTGCTACAAAACTTTCCACTCCTGTGAAGATTCCCATGTTATGTGCTAAAAACATGGATATTTGGTCAAGTAGTGATAAGAATGAATAATTCTGTTTTGATTTAGTCATTATTATCTTATTTAGTTTCCATGTATCCCTGGGTTCCTTAAGTTATAAAAGGAACACCAGACCGTAGGTTTTATTCATTCATTCATACTACTAAAATGTAACCTACAGAGTCTTTGATCTTTAGGCATGGGATTCAATGTATACATGCCTAGAGTGGTTTGTATTAATCATCAATAATACAAACCCTTTGAGAATCTTTCATCTTGTTAAACATCTTGTTTTAATCATTCTTCTATTCCTCTATGATTCATCATATGAATAATGGTTATCCTAGATAAAAACGGTTTTTACTGTTTGAGTCTAAAGATCTTGGATTCAACACCTCCGACTTTTCTACCAGTAGTAGCACCTGCTCCAGCTACCCGTTCATCTCCATGATCCGTACAGTGTGGATGGTTATCAGCCTCTGACTCGGAGGATGATCAGACCATCGAATTTGTACTTCCTGAGGACCCTTTTTCTGCTGCAGCATCAGCCATACTGGTCCCCACCTCTATGGAGGAGGACCAGGTGTCTCCAGACCTACCATCTTCTGTACTTGCATCGTTACCATCGGGCTATTTTCCCGAGTATATACCCGGCTCCACTTTTGAGATCAGGGAAGGCTCTAGGGTAGGACGTGCCGACTCTGTCCAGGCCCTGATCGCCGCACTGGCCGCACGCCAGGAGCGGGAGATATCAGACCTCCGCAGCCTGTTGACAGCTGGTCAACTAGGCTACACTGTCATCCATGATCGCATCGACTCTCTCACTCATACTATGAGGGGAGAGGTACAGGCAGCCCGAGGCATCTAGGCCAAGACCGACGAGGCATTGTAGTGGCTTTAGGAGGAGAACTATCGTCTCCACCAGTGTATCCGTACCATGGAGAGTCTCCAGCACCAGACCCATGCTGCTCTATCTGCTCAGGAGTAGTCCTTGTCCATTTTCTTCGACCTTGCCACCGTCCATCATGATGGGGTTACTACAGAGATGACTTATCTTCGAGGGGTCATCGACAGACTTAGGACCCAGCTGCTGACAACATTCCGCATGCTCAAGGAGGCCCGAGCGACATTTCGGACTTTATGGAACACCAGGAGAGCATCTGCAGCTTCATCAGCCCCACCAGCCCCAGCCTCATCAAGCAGACCATCTAGGAAGGATTAGGATAGATGTACTAGATTTCTTGTACATCATGATCAGCCTATGGGTTGTACCCTAGCTGTCATGGTATAGGACTTTTGTACTTTTATTTCTTTCAGCTTTTGGTGATGTAATCCTATACTGTATCTTTCCTTTTTGGACATGTATTTTGGGGTGTAATGTATTAAAGACTGTGTGTATCATTACCTTGGACAAGGCTTGATAGGCATGTGACGTGGATTTTGTTATGCTAGATGGATGTTAAATTTCTTATGGAAATATCATGTAATCACTTCCTTTATTATGTTTGTTGTGCAATGTTTTATATTATGAGATCTTGACAGGTTATCCAAATTTGTTATGAAATCAATGCATGAATTTTCCCCGTGCAAATAATATAAAAATTGTACTAACGTTTGAACTAATAATCTCATTTTGTGTATGTTTATAGAAAAATGGTGATTACGCGATCAAATCCCAACAATGCAACCACTTCAAACGATGCCAATACTGAACTTCTAAAAGCTACTCAAAATTTCACTGCCGCACAACTCTAGGAAATGATAAGTGATGGCATTACAACAGGTATGGCAGCCAGAGGAGCTGATCCAAATGGAAACAATGATCCAAACCTCAATATGCGCAGAAACGACACCAACAGGGGTTGCTCTTACCCCGACTTCTTAAAGTGAAAACCCTCATACTACCGAGGAAAAGAAGGAGTTGTTGAATTGATGCAATGGTTTGAAAGACTAGAGACAGTTTTCCGCATCAGCGGTTGTGCTGAAGAGAACAGAGTTAAATTTGCTTCGTGCACACTACTCGAGAGCGCCCTTACCTGGTGGAACTCTATGGTCGCTACCCTTGGACATGACACTGCTTATACTCTCACTTGGGCCAACCTCAAAGAGAGGATGACTGAGAAGTACTGTCCTAGAGGAGAAATGAAGAAGTTGGAAATAGAGCTGTGGGATCTAAAGTGTAAGAACAATGATATCCTTTGGTACAACCAAAGATTTCAAGAGTTAAGCTTGACGTGCACCAGAATGTTCCCTCAAAGGAGTGACAAGATTCAGAAGTATGTCAGCGGACTCCCTGACAACATCCATGACAGTGTGCTAGCTTCACGACCCACTACTGTTGAAGGTGCTATGGAATTTGCGACTGAGCTGATCAACAAACGAGCCCACAATCTGTCTGAAAGGCAAATGGATAACAAGAGAAAGTTAGATGAAAGCTCTCATAGCCAGCACCCGCAACCTTCCAAAAGGCAAAACGTTGGGAAAGCTGATGACACTACTCCCACAACCCGCACCAAGAACTACTCAGGATCCAAGCCTAAGTGTTCAAAGTGCAACTATCATCATATTGCTGGAGGACAATGCCAAGGATGCTACAAGTGCGGCCAACAAGGCCATTTTGCTCGTGAATGTCAAGCAAATGTTGCTACCCCCGGTTCGACCCAATAACAACCCCGGAAACAGCACATTTGGCAAGTCCAATGCTCGTGGGAGCGGAAGTGGGCAACAGGGAAACCGAAACCCTACAGGTGGAAGCAACAATGGCCCAAAGAAAGCTGTGGTATGCTACGAGTGTGGAATCCCTGGACACGTGAGACCCGACTGTCCCAAGTTGGCCAACCAGAAGAAGAACAACAAGGGAACTTCATCACAAGTGTACATGGTTGGCAATGCCCAAGCCAATCCAGATTCTAACATCGTCACTGGTACGTTTTTACTAAACTAACGATATGCATCTGTCTTATTTGACACCGGAGCAGACCGAAGCTTTATATCTACTGAATTTAGTAAGGTACTAGAAATCACTCCATTAGTTTTAGACCCCTACTACACGGTAGAATTAGCCGACGGAAAAGTTGTGACTGTTGACACCATCATTCGAGGTTGTACCTTAAACCTTTCCAATCACCCGTTTTACATCAATCAGATTCCAGTAGGTCTTGGTAGCTTTGATGTCATCATTGGCATGAATTGACTAGCAAATATCATGCAGTTATCTTATGTGATCAAAAATTGGTTCGTATATGATATGAGTGTTTTTACTCATATCATTAGTGGCTTAAAACAATGAAATTATGCATGATTTATATCAAGAATGCCTTGGAAATGCTTGTTTCTTGTTTTCATGTGTGTAGGTACCAAGTTCACGAAAACCGGCAATAATCGACACGAGAATGAAGAAAAAGATCATAGAAGCCGAAATCAAGCTCGACATGAGTGGATTTAATCATTTGTCGAATAAATGGGCCAAGTGGGTCCCACATGGGCTTATTGGGCCTGAAAAGCCCAACAATGGATATTAAGTGGAATAAATTTTGGACAAGTCCATTGTATGGCCTAATTGAGGAGGTGAATGAGACGGATGTTGTGATTTGGGCCTAAAGCCCAAAGGTTTATTCAACAAAATATATGGAACGGATCATGGGCTTCTAGGGTTTTGGTAACTTTTCCATTAGCCATACAATAAAAACTTCCCACTTCACACGTTTTATATAAAACGTGTTTTCTCACCACAAAGACTTACCAAGCGTTCCATTTACTTTATTTTTATCACCCACTCACAATAAACAATTCTCTCGATACAATCAATGTCTTTCTTCTTCCCCATCTCACTTTTACCCTAAATAAATAAAACCAGTGATTTAGAGTTACTGTTCCTAACCCTAAGTCAAAATTAACTTATCATAATTTGGGGATTTTTTCTCAAACAATAATTCAAACCAAGGGGAATAAAATCCCCATGGTTTAAGGAAGAGAAGGAATGGTATGCCAAGGCTACGTGTCAACTCGTCATTTGAAGAAACAACACATCATTCCAATCCCACCAATCACAGGCCAAAGAAGAAACACAACTAGCACACGGATGCCATGTTGGCAATCCGTGTGATAGACTGTATATCCTCATCCGTCCGATCAACCCAAAACAAGAGAGAGAAGAAGGATTTGAAGATCAAAGGCTACAAAGAAAAGGGAATCTCCCATGGAATATTTGGATATTCTTCTTCATCAACAGCCTTGGGAGGCTATAAAAACCCCCCAATCTATTGTAATTTTTATCCCTTTTTTAGTCTTAAAGTTATTATGCTTAAATTAGTTTAGAGTAAATTTGTATTTCTTTTCCAATATTGTACTAATTTTTGGTTATTAATGAAAGATAAACTTTGATTTTAATTGCGTTCATATTTACTTTCTTCTTAAACTTTAATTTTGCAATTTATTCTTTACTGTTTAAAATAATAATTAAAGAATGTTTAAAAAAGCTAAATGATAGCTTATTTTGGATATTCTGAAAACTAATTTGGGAGTAAAACTTTCTAATTGAAAGTTTTAGTTAAAAAGGTTCGGTTATTACTGTTCGAGTAAGATTATTGATGGTTCGGTTGGTGGTATAAATGGTACGACTGGTGGTTAATGGTGAACGGTGGTTGCGGTTCGGTTCTTAGACTGCTCAGCGCAGATCTACTCCTCAAAGGATTCTTCAAAAGGTGCCCAGTCTTTTTCACTGTTGTGATAATTCGTTTTCCTGTTGATGGTTCATGTTTATGACGTTTTAATTCTTTTCTGCCTGATTTATACCTGTTAGTGTTTGAAATGTATTGTTATATTTAAATAATAATGTTAGATTAGGGTTGGAGAGTTGTTTAGTCAGAAGGTGTGTTTAAATGAATATCTGGTTTAATTGGTTATTCTATTAAGTTTTGAATTCACATGGAATCTGCCTTTATTATCAGTGATGTATTGCTTGATCTCGATTGGTATAGCTTAAACTGAATGGATTGAGGATTAAACTTGTTTAGAGGTATCTAATTTTAGCTGTAGGGTAATCTGAGTTAATTGTTTTTCTTTTCGTATTATAGATTTAATCAGTCTGGTCCAGGTTTAAACTTGAATTGGTTTCTGCTATATTTGTGTTGAAGTATCTGATAAGCTAAGATATCAGTGTGTTAATTTTAGAATTGGTTTAAAGCTGTGTAACGATTTGCTGTAAGGTTTATAATAATTGACTGCTATTATTGTGGAGCATTTCTAGCTGAATGTGATTGTAGTTTAAAGTTTGAATCATAGCTTTTGTTAATCTTAGCTGCCATTGTGTTTGTATGCTTTTTCTTGCTTTAATAATGTGAATGTGCTGAATGTTGATTTTGCTTGAATCTGTTATGGATTTGCTGAATATAACATGTTGCTTATTTGATATTGTTATTGTTTAACTGATATTGCTTCTTGATATATCTGCTATATTGTTTTGGTTTAAGGCTTATCAGATTCACTTTTCTGATAAGTCTCATATAAGCTGTTTTCCTAATCAGCTTAAACAAATAAGCTCAAAAGCCTTTCCTAAGGTTTCTTTTTAGTAATCTGTCTAAAAAGGGAAATTAATTCAAAAAATATGTCCATCATCAGGTTCGAACCTGTGACCTCCTGGTCACAGGCTTAGAGTGATAACCACTTGGGCTAGAGGCCTTTTTGATTTTAGTTTCTCTTATTCAATTAATATAGTGTTAATTATTTTTGGCAGCTTTTGTTTTGAGTCTAATTGTTTTTGTCACGTTTTTTTTATTCTTTTTATATAACTTTTAATTATAATTAAAGTATATTTTTAATAAAAAGTAGTTTAGAAATAAATAAAATAAAAAAAATAAAAAAAAATGTTTTTATTTAAAGAGTTTAATTAGTTTAAATTTTAATTAGTTTAATTTTATTAACTTTAGATCTAAATAAATATAGCTTTTAAATAGATTAGTTTTAAAAAGTAATTTTAATAAAGTTTAATTAGTTTAAAAAAGTGTATTTAGATTTTTAATAGATTAAAAGTTATTTTTAAATTTTTAATTAGATTAATTTTTAAATAGTGTTTTATTTTTAAGTAATTAATTGTTTGTAGAATTTTAAATAGGCGGAGTTTACGATTCATGCACTTTAGGGTAATTTTAAATAGCTTAAAATTCGTAGTTTTTAATTGTAGTTTAAAAACCACAAACCAATTCAAATCGATTGTCCAAATCAAAGCAAAATGTCTCAAATTCATAAGATCTTCGTGTACAACGAACTCGACTCACTCACGTGTTTAATTGAATTCGTCATTGGTAATATTGGACTATTACTTTTTCCTAAAGGTAATTGTCTAATTTACCCTATAACGTATCTAATTATCACCTATACTATCCACGATACATCAAAAATTTTGGCGCCGCTGCCGGGGATCTTGTGTACGATTCGCTTTTGTGGAGATTTGTTGATCGTGGATTTGAAGACCCTTTCCGTCCTCGGAAAGTTTTGTTATTTTCTAATTATATAGTATGTATCGATTTTATGAAAAATACCAAAAATAATCTTCTTAATCCTCTATCATGTTTAATTCTTTTTCTCCTCACCCTCTAAATTTTAATTCTTCCTTCGTCGATTGTGCTGGGTGTGGAGAACCGTTATATGGTTTTTCACCATGTAGGTGGTGCACGTGTGAGCGTTGTGGAAATGACTTACGTCACGATATACGTGTTGGATTTTGTCCTTATTGTAATGATATTACTTCATGTGGAAATCCGAATTTTTCGAATAATTTTCTCGATTTCAATCCACCTCCACACCCTACATACGAGACACCCTCGTGTGAGTTTTGTGGAAGTAATTCTCATTTTGGTGATGATTGTTCGCATCGATTCTCGCTTAATTACGAGTAAGAACCGAGCTACAATCAAAACTTTAATGATAATTGTTATCCACAAGATTTACCGAGTTTATCACAACAATATCTTTGTTGTGAGTATTGTGGAGGTCCTCACGAGAGTTTTTGTTGTCAACCGAGAGATCAAAGTTTTTATGAGCCTAATCCTTGCTATAATTCGATTCTTCCGGTTTTGACCAATCTCCGCAATATTCTTTCGAAATTGAACGATTTGAAACAATGAATCAAAGAAATGTTGAAGTTGTTGAAAAAAGTATTGAAGACTTGTTGCTTGAAAAGAGACAAATTAATCAAGAGATTAATGACATTACTAATGAATTAGGAAGTCGCCGATTTCATGGAGAAATAATTGATGAGGGATTTAGACGAGATTGTGATCTTAAGATTAGACAACTTTCGCAAGATTATAATGGTTTAAGCATTGAAATTCGTGAGAAAGAACGAGCTCAAGCGGAAGCAAAATCTCTTGCTAATCGTGAACTCGAGCGTTCTCTTCTTTTGGATGATGATGAGGATAGTTCTATTTCTTTGCGGGATCTTATGGCTCTTCATCCTCCGTCTAGTGCTATCGTATTTCCTATTCGTATCTTGCCGACTATTGAGCCCGAGGATTCTCCCATCCTAGATGATGAGGAAATCTCTCATGACATCACCACTCCTATTCATGATTCTTCCATCGTGGAACCCGAAAATTCTCTAAGCAAGGGGGACGAGCATATTAGCACTATTCTTGTCCAAAACCCGAGAGAATTTGACGGTATTTCCAATGAGATGTGTGATTTGCCACATTGTGATGACTCGACTTCCTCCATTCACTTTGATATTTTCTCCAATACTAATGATGAAAATTGTGATGGAAATGAAGATTTTGAGAATGATTCTACTTCTAGTGAATTTTCTAATGAGGAGTTCTCCGATGAACTTTCTTATAAAGATGATAATCACGACTCAGATTTTGAGGGGTTCGCCGATGAACCTACTCTTCTTCACCCATTTCCACCGGGAAATGAGGATGATAGTGATCCGTTTTATGAGAGGTTCACTTTTGAACTTGCTCTTTTAGACCCATTTCCACCGGGAAATGAGGTTGATATGACTATTCCGATCCTTGAGAAGTTCTCCGATGAACTTACTCATTTAGATGTGGAAGACGTGATACTTCGTGAGAAATTATCCAACGTCTATCTTCTCATTTCTAGGATCGAGGCTTTGAATTCTAAGCCTAGTGCCAAATATTTCTCTCCATCTCCTATTCCCGTTGAGGATAGTGATCCACTTATGGAGGAGATTGACACTTTTCTTGCTTCTAATGATTCGATACCACCGGGTGTTGATGATATCGACCCGGAGGGGGACGCTCTCTTTTTAGAGAATTTACTTGATGATGATTTCGTCCCAAGTCCTCCTCCCACCCACTTTGACCTTAATGTGCGGGTTTTTCATGTGTCTCATATTGAGTACCATGACCCCATTGATCATATTCCTAAGGGTGAAATGGTCGTTAAAGCAAAGAATGTTGATTCCACTTTGGATGAAACTTTTATCCCACCATGTGCTTTATATGATCTTGGATTAGCATGGGGGGACGACACCGTGTTATCCTTTCCTTTCTCCACCGAGGACGAGGTATTCGACCCCGGAATCGTTTATTTAGGGAGATCTCGGCCTTTCACCGATGCAATAATTGAAAGATTTTTCGATCATCTTGGTGCGAGTTTATCTCGTGGAGCATGCTACATCCATACTATTGCTTGTGACTACCATCTCTTTTTAGAGATTTGTGTTGGAGTTTTATCCTTTCGATTGTCATCCGACAACGAGGAGGAGATCTTTGACCCCGACATCGCGCTTTATCATGGATTTTATCTTAATATGCCGGTTTTCACCACTTTCCCTAAGGACCAATGAATGCGGGGATCGAGTCGAGCTCATGACTCGGTGAACAAAAACGAGTACATTCTATCTTATTTCTATTTTCTAACAACTAATAAGGCTTGATCTTTCAAGCTCGTGTTCGTGTTTTGTTGTGTTGTGATCTTAGGTACGACCCTTATATTTGAAGACTCTCGTGTTCGGTTTTTGTCGGTCCACTTGATCTTCCATTCTTTGAATGCTAAAAAGGGGCACACTTTCTATCCCTTGATTTTTATCGACTAACGTTTTATCTTGAGGCATAATTAATAAACGGCTTATAGATTTGCGTGCTCTTTCCATGCTAGGATTTTGCATTAGACTCTTCGTGTTTTAGCAAGGGGGTGTTACTCTTGAGCTAAGAAACATTGAGGACAATGTTTGGTTTTAGCATGGGGGAGTCAATCGATATAATCGCTTGCAATTGCTTTTGTCGTGTCCAAACGTAGTGTTTTTCTCATTTTTCAATAAAATTTTAAAATTTTTTGTGTAATTTTTAAGTTTTAATAAATAAAATAAGTGTTTTGACACGAATGTAGGCTTTTAATAAGAATAGTTTTTGACTCGACTCGGTTTTTAACCTTAGCTTTTCCTTAACGTATTTGAATTAAGTTTTGCTAGGCTATTATATAGGGAGCTTTAAAACGCGAAAGTCTTAATTCATACGAGTTAAGGACAAGAACTTTTCGCAAGCTCCTATAATTGATCCTAGAAAGTCGTTTATCAAGGGAACTTTAAAACGCAAATTCTAAAACTTGCAAAAGTTTAAGAAGATGCAAGATCCTATAGATGACTTGAAAACCCAAAACTTTAATTTAATAGGCTAAGTATCCATTGATTTCATTTTTGGAATTTTTCAATATGGAGAACAAGAGATGATAGAGCCAATTATAAGTGTGGTATTCTTTCGGGAATTTATGTGAGTTAATTATGAGCCTATTCTCCCATCACTTGTTAATAAATTTTAATTGCAATAAATAATATTGAACGATTTGAAAAGTTACTTAGCTTCTAGCCCAAGATCGTTTAAAAGTTGCTCGGTATGGATTAGAGTTCATAGCCAAGGCATAACTTATTGAAGCGGGATGCGAAGATTGGCGAGTCCAAAAAGGTCCTAACAAGACATGAGGGCTATGTTTTATTGCTAAAGATCTCAAGTGATGTGAAGACTCATTTATCAAAAATCAATATGAAGGATCGAGACACACGACGAAAAGCAAAATACTCCCAAAAAGTCATGGAGAAGTCTATCCAAAAAGACCAAAATAAGGTATGAGGATAAATGAAGCCAAGTCCAAAAAGGAGGCGGATCGTTGTAAATCAAAATCCCAAATAAAGATTGGAGAAAAATGAAGAAGTCGTGGTTCAAGTATGAATCTCTCAAAAATTCAAGTGAAGAAATTCCTATATGAAGAGAAGACCATTATTTCAAGAACGTCTCTCAAGGTTGGAAGTATTAAGTCATTGCCAAATATCGGTCCGAGAAAGGTCTCAAATCGTGAAACAAGTTATGCCAAGATATGAACTTTATGAGAACCCGAGAAGCAGTTTTAAAAGATTTTGTCCTTTAGCTAACTATTGATTAAATCGTTCACTTTATTTTCGGCCTAATAAATTATCGAAATAAGTCAACAATGCATCCTCGTGATCATTCAAGACAACAATAAAATATAAGAGATACACATAGGAATAAGGGAGTCTAAGTGATTAATTAGCCCACATGAGTTCGTGTTAGTCTACCAACTTATAATAACAATGATCTTGTTTTTGCACTTGGCATGGAAAAGTGAAAAGTCGAGGACGATGAATCTATTTGAGCTTTTATGACCCTTAAAGTTATTTTATGTCTTTGCAAAATAAAGTGTCAAAAGTTGAATAATGGTGTAGATATAGTTTTATTCTATCATTGCGTGAGGACACGACAATTGCTTAGCATGGGGGAATTTGATATGAGTGTTTTTACTCATATCATTAGTGGCTTAAAACAATGAAATTATGCATGATTTATATCAAGAATGCCTTGGAAATGCTTGTTTCTTGTTTTCATGTGTGTAGGTACCAAGTTTGCGAAAACCGGCAATAATCGACACGAGAATGAAGAAAAAGATCATAGAAGCCAAAATCAAGCTCGAAATGAGTGGATTTAATCATTTGTCGAATAAATGGGCCAAGTGGGTCCCACATGGGCTTATTGGGCCTGAAAAGCCCAACAATGGATAATTAAGTGGAATAAATTTTGGACAAGTCCATTGTATGGCCCAATTGAGGAGGTGAATGGGACGGATGTTGTGATTTGGGCCTAAAGCCCAAAGGTTTATTCAACAAAATATATGGAACGGATCATGGGCTTCTAGGGTTTTGGTAACTTTTCCATTAGCCATACAATAAAAACTTCCCACTTCACACGTTTTATATAAAACGTGTTTTCTCACCACAAAGACTTACCAAGCGTTCCATTTACTTTATTTTTATCACCCACTCACAATAAACAATTCTCTCGATACAATCAATGTCTTTCTTCTTCCCCATCTCACTTTTACCCTAAATAAATAAAACCAGTGATTTAGAGTTACTGTTCCTAACCCTAAGTCAAAATTAACTCATCATAATTTGGGGCTTTTTTCTCAAACAATTAATTCAAACCAAGGGGAATAAAATCCCCATGGTTTAAGGAAGAGAAGGAATGGTATGCCAAGGCTACGTGTCAACTCGTCATTTGAAGAAACAACGCATCATTCCAATCCCACCAATCACAGGCCAAAGAAGAAACACAACTAGCACACG
The DNA here is from genome assembly GCA_025667525.1 of Glebionis coronaria. NCBI lineage: Eukaryota > Viridiplantae > Streptophyta > Magnoliopsida > Asterales > Asteraceae > Glebionis > Glebionis coronaria. Next base: position 424,180,320 of record CM046879.1, on the reverse strand, counting down.
GATGCCACGTTGGCATTCCGTGTGATAGATTGTATATCCTCATCCGTCCGATCAACCAAAAACAAGAGAGAGAAGAAGGATTTGAAGATCAAAGGCTACAAAGAAAAGGGAATCTCCCATGGAATATTCAGATATTCTTCTTCATCAACAACCTTGGGAGGCTATAAAAACCCCCCAATCTATTGTAATTTTTATCCCTTTTTTAGTTTTTAAAGTTATTATGCTTAAATTAGTTTAGAGTAAATTTGTATTTCTTTTCCAGTATTGTACTAATTTTTGGTTATTAATGAAAGATAAACTTTGATTTTAATTGCGTTCATATTTACTTTCTGCTTAAACTTTAATTTTGCAATTTATTCTTTACTGTTTAAATAATAATTAAAGAATGTTTAAAAAAGCTAAATGATAGCTTATTTTGGATATTCTGGAAACTAATTTGGGAGTAAAACTTTCTAATTGAAAGTTTTAGTTAAAAAGGTTCGGTTATTACTGTTCGAATAAGATTATTGATGGTTCGGTTGGTGGTACAAATGGTACGACTGGTGGTTAATGATGAATGGTGTTAGAAGTATTTAAAGTGATGGTCATATAATATACCGTTGCGAAGCTCGTGGAAAATGCTATTCAACAGTGTCGAGAGTTCTATGTTATTGTTATGTATGTAACGGGAATTAGTCCCGAACACACAAATGAGGAAGGCCTCCTAACCTTGTAAGCCTTAGTATAAAAGGCCCATCCTCCCTCATTTGTGTGTGTGTCTCCCAATTGTATCTTTTCTCTTCTTATTGTTTTAGAGAGAGAAACTCTCCTTAGTTTCTCTCACTAGAATCATCTACCTTGTATCTTTCTAGTTCTTCTTCATCTAATCTAATATTCCATTCTTAGTTTTAATCTTGATCTTATTCATCTATATTTCTTATTCTATACGTCGTGTGATTAGCTACAACAAGTGGTATCATTCGCCAAGGGATTCGTGGATAGCTCGTTGGTGTTCTTCAAGTCGTATACCTTCCTTAATCGTGTAGTAGTGATTTGGGCATCTTGGTTTTGGCTTAAAAACGAGTATTTTGGATCAAAAGTTGAGAAATTTCGTGTTTGTTCATCTTTCCGAAATTCTTGCAAGTTTCACCATCGGAAAGTACAAAGCACGTGAGGCCAGATCGCAATAACCTTAGGTTCCACTTTGCGATCTAAACATTTCGATACCTTATTCCGATCTGGACATTCCGATCGTTCTTTGCGATCTGGGATTCCGACGGCTCTTAAGGAACTTTGAGTCGTTACTCTGCCTAAATTTTAGCCACATTCCGATCTGAAGTTATTCCGATCTGAAGATTCCGACAGATCATCATTGCGATCTAGCATTCCGACAGATCATCATTGCGACAGATCATCATTGCGATCTAGCATTCCGATAGAAGGACTTTCCGATCGTAGAACATTCCGATAGAGGGACATTCCGATAGAGGGACATTCCGATGGGTCATTCCGATCAACATTCCGATGGAAATTTTGTTTGAGTAATTTTTAGACTTAGCCACTATCTAGACTAGTCTCGGAACATAGTTTACACGAAGATTAAAAAAAAAAAAAAAAAAAAAAAAAAAAAAGAGTTTTTTGGCGGGAAAACCATAGTAAAATTTAATTTTTCCTAGACCATTTTTAGGCCATTTAAGCTTCAATTTCAAATTTTGGCAATGCGAAAAATTTTTCGACCAAAAATTCAAATTTTCGGACAAAAATTCAAATTTTTAGGCCAAATTTCAAATTTTTTAGGTTTTATTTTTTATTAAAATTTTATTTTTTCAAGTGTTTCCCCTACTAGTTATTGGCTATTTCTATCTCGATTTCAAATTTTAGTGTTTCAAAATTTTTTCGGATTACCGTTTTGTCGGACTGAGGAATTTTTTGTCGGGCTGGAAATTTTTGGCAAAGTTTGATTTTGTTGACACCCCAACACACGCTTTCTACGAATTGAGATCCTGTTTATCACACGACTTCTACTATGACGTATCAACAAGATTGTGATGCTGCGGGTATTGAGCATCATGATAGCAATGCAAGAAAGATGAGGGATGCTGCCTATCTCCAGACTTTGCTTCTTATAGCACAAAAGGAAGAAGCAGGCATTCCACTTTCAGCTGAAGAGTTTGATCTCATGGCTTCTGCTGCAGAATATGATGCGGACGAAGAGGTTCCTGCCAATTCAATCTTGATGGCTAATTCGCAACAAGGATCAACATCGGGAATTCAGGCTGACAAAGCTCCTGTGTATGATTCAGACGGTTCCTCTGAGGTACACCCACGTCTCAATGATAATGAGTTATATAATATGTCTAATCAGGAGGAAGAGTATACTGAGTCACTTGAGCCTTCCACTAAGACACACGGGGTTCAAACGCATAATATCAATATTATTTCTAATGCACCCAGTGTGGACCTTAGTGGGGATCAAGTAGCCCAACCTACAACTCTTCCTGACGAGACGCATGCGTATTATAAATCTCTATTTGATAAGCTTGCCAAGGATGTTGCTCATGCGAATGTGGTTAATAATAAATTTAGAGAAACTAATGCCAAGTTGACCACTGAGCTTGCGGGATATAAGGAACGGGAGAAAAGTTTTGATATTCATCATGCTAAAATCAAGGAACTTGAACAAGCTCATGCTACATCGGTTTATCAAGAAAAATGCACCACTAAGAAATTAAATGCCTTACATTTAAGTAGTGCAAAAAAGATAAGCGAATTGAATGATGAAATCACCTCTCTTAATAAACAGCTTTCAACTGAAAAATCTATCGTTTCTGATTTAAAAGGAGAAATAAAAAAGCTGAAACATGATTTCAAAATTCGAGAAGATGGGCTTCTTGAGGATTTTTGCAATGCTCAGGATAGGATTAGGGAATTAGACAACCTTTTGGTAAAACGTGGCCAATCTATGCAAACAATAAATATGCTCGCACCCAAAGTGAATGAGATAAACTACACTCGATACAAATTGGCCTTAGGTTGTCCCCTTCCTCCTAATCCAGGATACCTTAAGCAAGTTCAGGCCACAAATGAAACCTTATATAATGGTAGTGTGCTCTTGTCTGATGAGCATGATCCTCCTACTGTGCATGATTCTGAGGAAACTACCGAACTTGCTGTAGAGACTCGTTTAAAAATGCAAAAGCTTAACAAAGAAGTGACACCTGTTTATTATCCGAAAGTTAATCCTCCAACTGTTTTTGTTCGGTCTAAAACGAGTTCTGAAATGCTTTTGCTACCTAGTGCGGAATTGTCTGATGACCCTCCGAAACCGAGTATCACACGTAGGTATCTAAACGAGCTCAAAGATAATTTTGTCATTCTCAAACGGGTTGTTAACGCCAAAATGACTGGAGGAAACTTTACATCACCCGTTCATGTCGAGTTACAAAAAGTGCTTCATACAGAAATCAATCCGATTATTAATCAAGTTGATGCGAGGATAGGCAATCTTGAGAACGCTTTTCTAAAAGAACTAGCCAAATTTGTTGAAGACTTCAAATCTTTGGCGAAGGAGGCTGATGAATCTCTTGATAAAATTAAAGTTTTGGAAAGCGACCTTGCATGTCTCTCGAAAGCCAGTGACAGTGGTGATTGTGTTGATAGTAACCCCGTTGCGGTAAACATCTCTATGTCAAACAATGAAACCCTCCAAAATGAGCTTAATCGTACGAAAGAGAAAATGGAGTCTTATGTCATCAAAAAGGACAACGAATTCACCGATCTTTGGAATAAATATGTCAAAAAATGTGATGAATGTAAGGATGACAAACTCTCGTATGATAAAGCTTACAATGAACTGCAACAAACAATCGAACAGCTACGAGCTCAGTTAGGAAGTGAATGTCGCGACAGTGAGCCTTCAACAAATGTTAATCAAAAAGAGTTCACGATTCTTCAACACCGATATGATTTTCTTCAGAAACATTGTCATTCTCTTGAACTTGCTTTGCAAACCAAAGTTGGAAAAGTTCCTGATGATAATAATTTACAAGTAAAACTCTCTGAATCATTTCGTGAATTGAATGAAAAGAGTAAGGATATTTCTGATCTGAAAGCTCAGTTGCAAGACAAAGACATCGCGATTGCTGAGTTGCAGAAACTTGTTGGAAAGATGGGTGGGAAAACTGTGGAAGCTAAGGTTGTAAAATCAGTTGTTAGACAACCCAATGCGTACAAAGTACCAAAGCCATCTATCTTAGGAAAACCGCCTTCTAATGTTTCTAGGTTACCTCCTAATACCGATGTGCCATCGACTGTACCAAAACCAGCCATCTCACTCTATGTTCCTCCATTTAGAAAACCCACTCTTGCTAAACACAACTCTGTGAATGCACCTTGCACTACTCCTAAGAGTACTCCCAAGTGTGTGACTCTTACGCCCACAAAGGAATCTAATGGTTCAAATGACGTTGGTCAAACCAAAAACCTAGGGGATGGTAAGCAAAAAGGGAACATTCAGAAAGTAAACCATGTGTATTCAAAACCTAGTAAACCAACAACCGCTAGAGTTCAACACACACCTAATGGTAATCAACCAAAACCTAGGACCCCTTCCCAACAACCTAGGAATTGGCAATCACCAATGCGTAGCCGTGTTTCGAACATAGTGCCTGAACGGTCAGCAAACCCTAGGTACACAAGACCTTTCGAGAATCCCAAACTCCCTGTATGCCCTACGTGCAAAAAGGGCATTCACCATGGAAATCATGCTCATTGCATTCTGCAATACCTCTATGAGGTAAACTCTCGTGCTTTCACACAGAGAAAGAATGTAGAATCCCATAAGACAACAAAGAGACTCCCACCCGTCACAAAGAAAAGCAATGACAATAAATCCTCAAGGCGGATCAATGCAGGACCTAGTTTCTCTCCAAAGAAGTCTTCCGCTGTGCAAGAGAACACTAATCCTAGATCTAGTCTTCAGTGGAAACCCACGGGTAGGATCTTTAAGAAAGTCGGTCTTAAGTGGATTCCCATCAAGAAGAGTGATGACACCTGCTCCAGCACTAATGCGAGTGTCTTGAATATAGAAAATGCTTTTGTTACCCCTAACACTAGTATTTGTGCAAATTCTTCTTCTGTCATTGCAGGTACTTCAACGGATTCTGAATCCATTTCTTCAAAGGGTTCCAATTCTGTACATTCAACATCACCCTCTTCTGCTGTACAAAGGTCTATTTTGGATTATTTTAATAAATATTGAAAATCAAAATACAAAAATATAAAACCTATAAAAACAAAACAAAAAACGAAAAAATCTTTCTAAAATACCAAAAATATTCTTCTCGACATGTCTTTCAGTTTCGATAATATGGACGTGCCTAGAAATGTCGCTCAATAACGACACGGGTGTGTACATAAAGCTCGAATGAAAGTTCAAATGTTTTTTAAAAAACATGTCATTTACCCTTTCTTCATATGACTTGCAATTACCTCAGATTGTGACTCGTGCCTCAAATAAAGGAAAGTTGATCACGGATGATAACTTATCCTCAACAACGAGAAATTCATTTTTCTCGGTCATGAGCTTATATCGAAACATTCAAAGTTTTAAGCTCATGAACACAATCTTTCTCGGACTTTTGAGCACAATTTTTCAAAGTATTTCAAAACAATGTGCTCATATACTCCCCTATTTAAATACAATCTCTTTTCGAGGGGGAGTATAATGTTTTTATAAACATTTGTTCCAAAGTTTCATGACACATTATTCTCTCCATGTTTCATCACTAATTTCACAAAAATTTCAATTTCATGCAATTTTTGAGGGGGAGAATAGTGATTAAAATATGTTGTCTTGGATAATATCTTTGATGTAAGTGCTTTCTCTTCCTAATATGTGCAAAAACCTTTCCTTTTATGATGCACATATGTAGGGGGAGCGTTTTTGGTGATATAGAAAACTTTCAAGGTGTAAACATTGATTTCATCAACACCTTGACTGCATTTTCAAATGATTTTTCTGGTTACGATATCTATACCCTTCAACACATAAATTCACGATGGTATTGGTGTCAAAAGGTAGTTAGGTATTCGTCCTATGATCCAACCAGAACCGGAGGGATCTTCCCAGGGACAATCCATTAGAACTTAGAAGTCCTTAGGAACGATGGAGTAGTTGAGTGTACGGGAATAATGCCGACTAATGACTTAAGCTAGCACTGGAACAATCACAACAAGGTGCTAGTTATGACGTCTTGGTAAGCATTGAAGGGGTTGAAGAATGAAAAAGAAATGTAAGGATAAAGGGTGTAAAGAAAGAAGCCCTCCATACAACTTAGGCAGAAACCGGGTCAATACATCTATTATCAGAATCACTTTGATGATTTCTGATACTGAAGACAAAGCATCATGGACCCAGTGATGCAATGCACAACCCTTCCCAGCCTACTCAAGCTTCTCTCAAAAGAAGTTTGTTTTATTGTCACGGAGTTCAACTCATTTCTATCCACTTTCTCACTCCGAGATAGTAGATATTGAATAGGTGGCAGTCTGCTCCAGCCTCCGATCACCAAATAAACGTGCACTTATAGAGTCTAGAGCCAACGAGATTCATCAAAAATCTCATTAGGACACTTATTCCATAGATCAATTGTTGTTCATCATTAGAACACAAGCGATGATTTACAGAGTCCTACGCTCTATCCTTGTGGTATTGCTAGAACATTCAGAGTGATACTCTTTAGTACTCACAGTGACGAATGGAAATCCTTCCAGTGTTAACATCAAACAGCACTGCGGTAGGTCATATGTAAGATTCACTTGAATTAAACATATGTTAACTGGAAAGCAACAGTGGTTTGATTCTTAATTGATTCAAACTCGTTCCAGGTCTCGACGCAATATCTTTATGATCTTGCCAGAACATTCAGAGTAATACTTTTCAGTATTTACAGTGACGAATGGAAATCCTTCCAGTGTCATCATCAAACAGCACTGCGGTAGGTAACTTGTGCGATTCTATATGAATCAAACTTGTGTCAGCTGGAAAGCAACGATGGTTTGATTCTTAATTGATTCAGACTTGTTCCAGGAAAGTGAATTGACGACTTAATCAGCAGAATGGAACTGCATGATTCACTCCTTACTTTGAATTATCTTTCGATATATTCAAGTATTGAGAACGGCTACCACAGCTGGAAATCCTGTCAAGGAAGTTCCATGAACTTACCTAATCACAGGTACAGTATTCGTATTGTATAACGGGAAACCGGTGGAATGCAAACGGTGGCGTTATCTTAAGAGTCGCAATTCAAGGCCACATATTCAGGATTATTGAAGAAAGCTCAAGAACATATAAAGACAAAGACTTCCGCTACTCTGATGATCAAGGGAGATTGTTAACAATCTTTCATGAGAACACAAAACATGAGTATGTGGGCAAAGACACAAGAACACAAGCTGGCAAAGTTACAAGATCAAGTCAAGGCAAAGATCAAAGATCCAAGATCACAAGTCATGAAAGGATCGATGAAAGAACTCTCAAGACAACGAGCTTCAAAGTTTGCAACAACAAAGAAGTGAAGTCACATAATACATGACCACCACTTAGGGGGAGATTGTTAGAAGTATTTAAAGTGATGGTCAAAGAAGTGAAGTCACATATTATATGACCACCACTTAGGGGGAGATTGTTAGAAGTATTTAAAGTGATGGTCAAAGAAGTGAGGTCACATATTATATGACCACCCCTTAGGGGGAGATTGTTAGAAGTATTTAAAGTGATGGTCATATAATATACCGTTGCGAAGCTCGTGGAAAATGCTATTCAACAGTGTCGAGAGTTCTATGTTATTGTTATGTATGTAACGGGAATTAGTCCCGAACACACAAATGAGGAAGGCCTCCTAACCTTGTAAGCCTTAGTATAAAAGGCCCATCCTCCCTCATTTGTGTGTGTGTCTCCCAATTGTATCTTTTCTCTTCTTATTGTTTTAGAGAGAGAAACTCTGATGAATGGTGGTTGCGGTTCGGTTCTTAGACTGCTTAGCGCAGATCTACTCCTCAAAGGATTCTTCAAAAGGTGCCCAGTCTTTTTCACTGTTGTGATAATTCATTTTCCTGTTGATAGTTCATGTTTGTGACGTTTTAATTCTTTTCTGCCTGATTTATACCTGTTAGTGTTTTAAATGTATTGTTATATTTAAATAATAATGTTAGATTAGGGTTGGAGAGTTGTTTAGTCAGAAGGTGTGTTTAAATGAATATCTGGTTTAATTGGTTATTCTATTAAGTTTTAAATTTACATGGAATCTGCCTTTATTATAAGTGATGTATTGCTTGATCTCGATTGGTATAGCTTAAACTGAATGGATTGAGGATTAAACTTGTTTAGAGGTATCTAATTTTAGCTGTAGGGTAATCTAAGTTAATTGTTTTTCTTTTCGTATTATAGATTTAATCAGTCTGGTCCAGGTTTAAACTTGAATTGGTTTCTGCTATATTTGTGTTGAAGTATCTGATAAGCTAAGATATCAGTGTGTTAATTTTAGAATTGGTTTAAAGCTGTGTAACGATTAGCTATAAGGTTTATAATAAATGACTGCTATTATTGTGGAGCATTTCTAGCTGAATGTGATTGTAGTTTAAAGTTTGAATCATAGCTTTTGTTAATCTTAGCTGCCATTGTGTTTGTATGCTTTTTCTTGCTTTAATAATGTGAATGTGCTGAATGTTGATTTTTGCTTGAATCTGTTATGGATTTGCTGAATATAACATGTTGCTTATTTGATACTGTTATTGTTTAACTGATATTGCTTCTTGATATATCTGCTATATTGTTTTGGTTTAAGGCTTATCAGATTCACTTTTCTGATAAGTCTCATATAAGCTGTTTTCCTAATCAGCTTAAACAAATAAGCTCAAAAGCCTTTCCTAAGGTTTCTTTTTAGTAATCTGTCTAAAAAGGGAAATTAATTAAAAAAACATGTCCATCATCAGGTTCGAACCTGTGACCTCCTGGTCACAGGCTTAGAGTGATAACCACTTGGGCTAGAGGCCTTTTTGATTTTAGTTTCTCTTATTCAATTAATATAGTGTTAATTATTTTTGGCAGCTTTTGTTTTGAGTCTAATTGTTTTTGTCACGTTTTTTTATTCTTTTTATATAACTTTTAATTATAATTAAAGTATATTTTTAATAAAAAGTAGTTTAGAAATAAATAAATAAAAAAATAAAAAAAATGTTTTTATTTAAAGAGTTTAATTAGTTTAAATTTTAATTAGTTTAATTTTATTAACTTTAGATCTAAATAAATATAGCTTTTAAATAGATTAGTTTTAAAAAGTAATTTTAATAAAGTTTAATTAGTTTTAAAAAGTGTATTTAGATTTTTAATAGATTAAAAGTTATTTTTAAATTTTTAATTAGATTAATTTTTAAATAGTGTTTTATTTTTAAGTAATTAATTGTTTGTAGAATTTTAAATAGGTGGAGTTTACGATTCATGCACTTTAGGGTAATTTTAAATAGCTTAAAATTCGTAGTTTTTAATTGTAGTTTAAAAACCACAAACCAATTCAAATCGATTGTCCAAATCAAAGCAAAACGTCTCAAATTCATAAGATCTTCGTGTACAACGAACTCGACTCACTCACGTGTTTAATTGAATTCGTCATTGGTAATATTGGACTATTACTTTTTCCTAAAGGTAATTGTCTAATTTACCCTATAACGTATCTAATTATCACCTATACTATCCACGATACATCAGTATACCTTGGGGAGATGAAACCTTGATTATGCGAGGGGACGGTAACCCCGATATATTCAACACTAGATTTAGTGTCATTTCTAGCACCGAAAAGCCCGAGAATACTTGGTCAAAGGATGCCCCATTTTTCCTAACCTGTTTCTCCCTCCGTGACAAGGTAGGCAACCCTAAACCTGAAAGACACATCCAACTCACAATGGGTGTATTTTGTAGGGTTATATCCGCCACTTTAGGCAACCCTAAACCTGAAAGACATATCCAACTCACAATGGGCATATTTTGTAGGGTTATATCCGCCACTTTAGGCAACCCTAAACCTGAAAGACACATCCAACTCACAATGGGTGTATTTTGTAGGGTTATATCCGCCACTTTAGGCAACCCTAAACCTGAAAGACACATCCAAATCACAATGGGTGTATTTTGTAAGGTTATATCCCCCACTTTAGGCAACCCTAAACCTGAAAGACACATCCAACTCACAATGGGTGTATTTTGTAGGGTTATATCCGCCTCTTTAGGCAACCCTAAACCTGAAAGACATATCCAACTCACAATGGGTGTATTTTGTAGGGTTATATCCGCCACTTTAGGCAATCCTAAACCTGAAAGACACATCCAACTCACAACGGGTGTATTTTGTAGGGTTATATCCGCCACTTTAGGCAACCCTAAACCTGAAAGACACATCCAACTCACAGTGGGTGTATGTTGTAGGGTTATATCCGCCACCTTAGGAAGCCCTAAACCTAAAAGACATATCCAACTCACAATGGGTGTATTTTGTAGGGCTGTGTTTGACATCCCTCGTAAAGAGATGCTGAATATCCAGGTTTTTTTAGACACACCTTTTTCCCTCTTCGGGTCCAATTAGTTCGACAATACCATCATCCACCAAACCCTGGGAGGAGTAGCTACCCCTCTTTAGAAGTCAAAATTTGTGCAAATTTTGAACCAGTAATAGTGGATGCATGACCCCTTTTTATTGCACCCCGCAAGGCGCGCATTTCTTTATTCTTAGTATCTTCTTTTATTTCCACCATTTGAGGTACTTCTTTTCTACGCCCCTTTCGCTCAGCCCCGCAGCAAATGAAGTAGATTCTTTGCAACTTCCTACCCAATCGCCATCAACAATAATCTTAACCTCTCTGCTGGGTAGAAGCTTTAGTACTAGTAACTAATGTCTGTATCCCACAAGCTTGAGGTATAACTGCAAGTCTTTCACGTAAAGCTGTTGACATAGGAGGGGTTCTAGTTAAAATATTCTTTTATTTTATTTTACCTTCAACCCCTAATTTTCACCAGCGGGTGTGGAGATATAACCTATATCTCACTAGTGAAAATAATGCAGAAGTAGTGCATCCCCAGCTTTCCCAGCACATAAAACATGCTGGCGTGTCCTCCTCATACCAGAAACCATCTGTAGTGGATTTGCCCTCCTAACCAAATCCACAACACCATTGGTCCTCTCCCAGCTCTTGGAAGGATGTAACTGTGACCCCCGTTGAGAAGCCCGCGCCTATCCATCCATAACAGCAGTCTCCTTTACTGCTCAATCGGATGAATAGTGCGACCCGGATAAAGTTCTCTTTGCATTGCTTTCTATCCATCCATAGTAGCAGTCTCCTTTACTGCTCAATCGGATGAATAGTGCGACCTGGATAAAGATCTCTTTGCATTGCTTCCTATCCATCCATAACAGCAGTCTCCTTTATTGCTCAATCGGATGAATAGTGCGACCCAAATAAAGATCTCTTTGCATTACTTTCTATCCATCCATAACAGCAGTCTCCTTTACTACTCAATCGGATGAATAGTGCGACCCGGTAAAATTGAGTATAATGTAGTTCGTTTTTTCTCAGTTCTTGCTAATGGAAAGTCCAACCAATATCGGGTTTATAACTGTTTTTGGTTGTTAAACTTGCTTGGATATTCTATTTGCTAATTCAATCAAAGCCTTGCAAAATGGAAAAATATTACCTACTTATATGTAAAACAAATTGCAAATACCAAGTTTTTATTCAAGTAAAACTCAAAATGTAAAAATATGAAACTAAAAGGACTGAAATTGTAAATTCTAGGAAGGATAAATGCTTGAAATGTAAATTCTAACAATTCTAGGGACTAAAAGTGTAAAACAGATAACTACAAGGATCAAACTTGCAAAATTTATAACCAACTAACCAAAAGTGCAACAAACTAACAAATTGCTAACTGAAATTAACAACTTTTAAAACTACAGGGACTAAACACTTGCAAACCCTAAAAACATGGAAATTTAGCCAAGTATACAAACTGTTTAGAACACTAGGGACCAAAGTGCAATTATGAAAACTATTTAAGCAAAAACGGGTTATGGATGAAAATAAGCTCGTTTGAGCTTATTTCTTAACCAAATTCAATGAGACAAGTTTTAAAACTTTTAAAATCCCAAATAAGCTACGTGTGTCAAAGGAATTTGGCTAAAGTTGAGAAATAAGCAAATGAGTGCTTATCAATAAGCACAAAATAAGCTATAGCAAAATCTAATCAGTCACAACTTGATTTTCTTAATGAAACTGATTAAGCTATCCAATTAATGAACGGCAAATCAAACTAGAACATTTTTCATCAAGAAATAAGCTGAGAATCTGAATTAAGCTAAAAATGGGCTTATCGTTGACCAGCGTTGACCAGCTTATTTTTCAAAAAGCTGATTCTTTCAAAAATCATGTAACTCAATGACTTAAGAGGATTTGTGAAGAAAAATGGACATGTTTATGAATAGGATAAGGAGATACAGATTTTCAGTTTCAAGTTACAGAAACTTGACTTAAGTTGGCTTATCTGATTTTTTGCTTATTACTAACTGCTTAGTGTAAACTGTATAAAATCCTCTTGGAATATGAATCTCTATGATATAAGCTATGATTGAGAACAAATTTGATCCAATTTCATCAAGTATTGAATGAGTTCTAATCAAATCAAAATCACAAGTTCTAAAAACCAAAACTGAATGAAATCAACCCAAACATTTTTCATGCCATTTGCCTGTTTGACCAACTTCTTGACTTGTAAATGACTGAAAACACTTTATTATCACCAATTGATTACAAATGAACTCTAAAACACCAGAACTTAATACTTGAAAAATCTTTTTAAGCTAATCCCAAACACTCCTTTATCTGATATTTCAAACTTTTACAAAGACTTTTTAAGATCTGAATTAAGCTGAATCAAATGCTTTTAACTTCCAAACTTAATACTCCAAATGAACTGATTTAAAACTACAAGTGAGCACTAAGAGAAACAAGGACCATAAAAGATGCAAGTACCAAATTCTACTGAAAATAAGCTAAGACTAGACTTAAATCAGAACTAAGAACAAGTAAACAGATTAAGCTACAAGTAATCAAGAACCAACAAAGAGCAAATCTAAACAACTTTTATCATGCAGCCATCAAAATTACACTAGGAAAAGAAATCATGCATTTGACTTATTGAGAGGAATTGAAACAAGAACTTTAAAACCTATTGGAGTAAACCACTGAGAAGAAGAGGAGCGCTGAGCTCTCTTAGCCTAGTGATAACCACCACCTTATCACTAGGACACAATCAATCAACAATAACAGCTAACTAATCAACAGGTATCATCATTCTGCTTGAAATCTTCAAAAATCAAGGAATGAACTGAATTCTTCAAGAACAACTAACAAACTCCTTCAATGTCAGTTATGATCAATCTATGATCATAACAAATACAAAACAGCAACTCAAGTAACCAAAATCAGCAGGTAATGAACAGTAATAGGAAGAACAGTTTTGGCGGGAAATGGTGAATTTGAAATTTATTCAATGAAAACGGTTACAAAGTTGTTAGGAAGCTACTAACTAACTAACTAACTCAAGAGTTTGTCAGACTCTTGAGTAGCTAGGGTAAAAATGAAGGAAAGGGAAAGAAATTTGAGAACTATGTGTTTTTACAAAATTAAGCTACAAAATACAAATGAAGTCCTATCCAACTATTTATAGACATGAAGGAAGAGTTTGTTGGGGTTGGTGACGTGTCAGGACCAATCCCTGCTTGCCACGTGTACAATTCTGCAAAATTGCATTTGCAGGTATGAACAAGGATTTGGGGTTTCTTGAATGAGTGGATGATATGTTAATTGATTGGCACCATTGTGTTCGCCTCTTCAGTACGATAAATTTTGGTGTTGAAATCTTTCCATGAAATAGCTTGTAGCTCAAACGCGATCCTGGAAAATATTTTGAATGAAGAAGACGCCACGTGTCACAATTTGATTGGCTAAAAGTTGATCACACGGATCCAACTGTTGAGATTGGATATTAAATGTAAAGCGGCTGAGTGGATATTAATTGCTCAATCCGTGTGATCAATTTCCTCTCTTCTCATTGGCTGAAATATTTGTCACATGGATCAAACTTGAATATCTTTCCAATATTGGCAGAATTAGTCCTCATACTTGGCAGATTGTATTTTCAAGCTAACAGCTTCATTCTTTTGACATATTTGGTCCTTCAACTTTCATTCTTGAACAAAATGGTCCTTTGACTGAGTTGACTTGAGAGTTGACCAAGTTTGACTTGAATCTTGACTTTTTACAATATTTGCACTTTAGTCCTGTAACTTTGACAATTTGTCAAGATAGGTCCTTGTACTTCAAAGTCTTGTCACTTTTGATCCTTCTTTGTCTTTTTCATCCATTTGAGCTTGATTTTTCTTTGTTTGCTTGAAAATGTATCCTTTTACCTAAACAAGTGTACACAAACACAAACATACCACATAACACTGTTTTTGCCAAATAAATTGGTATTTTGCTTCATGTTTTAGGGTTATTTGTTGATAAAAGGATATGAGTTTAAGCTCATATCAAAATCCCCTACACTTGAACATTGTCATGTCCTCATGCAATATTATATATTAAAGCTCAAATTTACATTTCCCCCATAATTAATCCACCTTGGCCATATGAGATGCATCTACACTACTCTAAACTAAATGATGCATGATTTTGACTTTTAATAATGCAATGAACAAATTACAATTCTATCTATATCTTTTTGATTTTTCTTGAAATGGTTTTGATGGAAATAACTCATAAAGAATTCAATGGCTTAGATTAGGGCTTGGGTACCATGGACATTTATCACCCTCAAGTTTCACTTTCCCCATACCAAGCTTAAAAATGGGATCATTGCATTCACAAGTAAAAAGTGCATCAACTTATTCATGACAGTTAAATGTGGAACCGGTTATTAATTGAGCAAATTGCTTGTGAGCAAATATGTCATTATTCAAGTGAGAAGTATAAGAAATGTAAAATCCAAAAATAAGGAAGCACGGTTTTAATCCTAAGTAATCCTCTCATCCATTACTTGAAAAACCGCTCACAATTAATATAAGTCCGTTTCAAGAGTAATAAGTCATTCGCCTTATGTGTAAAATCCTCATGTCATGCTTTCATAAGTAGCTACACACTCGCTAAGGAAAGGAAAATAAAACTCACGCAATAATTTACATCCGCCATCTTTTTGAGACTTTGGATCTTCAACCCCGCAACCCGTCAAGGCAATATTGGATTGGAGCAATCTATTGAATCCCCGCAACCCGTCAAGGTAATATTGGAACTTAATAGTCACTATAATTAACACCACACTGCCCCTCTTGGGAGTCTTGCATTATTTTTTTCTTTTTTTTTCTTTTTCTTTCTTTTTCTTTCTAGCCACTCATTTTTTTTTCATAAGCCGCTCTTATTTTTCTTTATTCCTCACAAAGAAATTTGCAAAGAAGAAAAGGAAAAACACCCGCTAAGTATGGAGCATGACATAAGTCTAGTACACATAAAACGTGCTAACTTAGAATCTTAAGACGTACTCATATCAACCATAAATGATTAGCCAAAAATGCATAAGAGATTACAAACCAATTAAAACCGTACTTGATTATTTATTAACAATTATATACATGCGAAGAAAATAGAGGTAAAGAAGAGAAGGGTTTAGCCACAAGTAATTGCCATGAAGTCTATCTAGCCCTTTTACACTTGCTTCAACTCTATCATTTCCCATTCTCCACAAATTTAAAATCTCAAATAATGAAATTGGTGGATGCTTAGCCTAATAGACCAATGAAGGACTACATGGTTAAGGATACTAGCTAGAGAATGCTAAGATAAGCAAACTCGGGTTGAGTCAAAATATCCATGGCGGGCCTAATATGTCAAAGAAGTCTAAACTTGTTAAAACCATGTTTTATTACATTTTTTTTCCTTTTTATATATTTTTGATGAAACATAAAGAAGAAATATATACAATGCAAATGTGTTATGCAAAATGAAAAATGATTAATGCAAAAATTATGAATGCATATTTTTGTTGGCCAAAGTAGATCAAAAAATTGAAAAATGTTGAAAATTCAATTTTTCCATGTTATCATGCAAGACAATGACAAGTTCTAGGTAAGGTCACTTCGATAGAAGACCCCCCTACACTTAAGCTAAACATTGTCCTCAATGTTTAAGAGCATGGAAATATAAAAACTTCCCCTACACTTATGACAATGAATAGACTTTGCTTAACCCAAGTTAAGGAAAGGTCAACTATTAGTGAAATCATGTTTAAGCACAAGGTGTCAATGAAAAATCACTAAAGTAACGAAGTGAACCGGATACAAGGGCCTCCTCCATAAGCTCCAAAGCATGAGATGAGTGAGTAACCCTACAAACAATATGAAGACAAAAGAAGGTCTCCCCTACACTTATCTCCAAGTCTATACCTTTATTTCTAACCTACAACACTCTAAACCTAGTTATACGATGCTTGAGTTAATGAGTCTCTAGCTCGACTCGTCCCTCAATGAATTAATTCATGGGGAAAATGGGGACCTCTTGGACCATTTCAACGGAAATGTCCTCCCCAAAGTAATGTTTAACACGGTGACCATTCACTTTAAAATTTGGACCATCGGGTTGGGACAACTCAAGAGTTCCATATGGAAACACTTGAGCAATAGTGAATGGACCGGACCATCTCGACTTAAGCTTGCCCGCAAAAAGCTTCAATCTTGAGTTAAAGAGGAGAACCGGCTCTCCAACTTTGAACTCACGATTCTTGATCTTAGCATCATGCAATTTCTTAGTCTTTTCCTTGTAAAGCAAAGAATTCTCATAGGCATTGGCTCTCAACTCATCCATCTCATTAAGTTGATCTTTCCTATGTGAACCGGCTTGGTTTAAATCAAAGTTAGCCCACTTGAGAGCCCAAGATGCCTTATGTTCTAACTCAAATGGGAGGTGGCACGCTTTTCCATAGACAAGCCTATAAGGTGTGCAACCAATTTGTGTTTTAAAAGCCGTCCTAAACGCCCACAAAGCATCATCAAGCTTATCCGACCAAGAAGCTCGATGCTCTCCCACCGTTCTCTCTAAAATTCTCTTTAAACTACGATTTGTGACCTCGGTTTGACCATTTGTTTGAGGGTGATACGCGGTAGAAAGTCTATGATTCACTCCATATTTCTTCATTACTCTCGTGAATTGATCATTACAAAAGTGCGTACCACGATCACTTATGATGGCCCGAGGTACACCAAATCTAGCAAACAATTGTTTCAAAAACTTTACAACCACTCTAGCATCATTGGTAGGTAAGGCTTTAGCCTCCACCCATTTGGACACATAATCCACCGCCACAAGTATATACTTGTTTCCCTTAGAGGATGGAAAAGGTCCCATGAAATCAATGCCCCATACATCAAATATCTCACATTCTTGGATAAAATTTTGTGGCATCTTATCACGTTGTGTAATTTTTCCTTGTCTTTGACAAACATCACAAAATTTCACCATTTCTTGGGCATCTTTGTAAATGGAAGGCCAATAGTAACCCGAATCAAAGACTTTCTTGGCGGTGTAGTTAGGCCCAAAATGTCCACCCGTAGGTCCTTTATGACACGCCTCTAAAATCTTAAATGCCTTGGGCCCATCTACACACCGTCTAATGATTTGGTCCGCACATTACCTAAAAAGATATGGATCATCCCAAAAGTAATACTTAACTTCCTTAAGAAACTTTTTCTTTTGTTGATAAGTAAGACCCTCAATAAGCACATTGCCCACAAGATAGTTTGCGATATCCGCAAACCAAGGTGTGGCATCCTCTTGGGAAGAGATAGACATGAGCTCCTCTAATGGAAAGGATTCATTGATTTCTTGGTGTGGGAAATCTCCTTGAAAACGATGCTCAAGTCTACTCAAATGATCCGCCGCTAAATTCTCGGCCCCTTTCTTATCACGAATCTCTATCTTAAACTCTTGAAGCAACAAAACCCATCTCAAAAGCCTAGGCTTAGCATCTTGTTTTGTCATAAGATACTTGAGAGCGGAATGATCCGTATACACTATGGTTTTGGAAAGCACAAGATATGGTCTAAACTTCTCAAAAGCATATACTATAGCAAGCAACTCTTTTTCCGTGGTAGTGTAATGAAGTTGTGCACCGGTCATGGTTTTACTCGCATAGTGTATAGGTTGAAAATGCTTATTAACTCGTTGTCCTAAGACGGCCCCCACCGCATAATCACTAGCGTCACACATAAGCTCAAAAGGTAATTCCCAATTTGGAGAAACCAAAACGGGAGCCTTAGTCAGTTTTTCCTTAAGAGTCTCAAAAGAGTCTAAACAATCTTGGTTAAAAATGAAAGGAGCCTCTTTCTCCAAGAGGTGAGTCATCGGTCTAGCTATCTTAGAAAAATCTTGTATAAAGCGCCTATAAAATCCCGCATGACCTAAAAACTCCTCACACCTTTAACCGAGGTGGGTGGGGGAAGCTTAGCAATCACATCAATTTTAGCTCGATCAACTTCTAATCCCTTATTGGATATCTTGTGTCCTAAAACAATCCCCTCTTTCACCATAAAGTGACATTTCTCCCAATTAAGCACCAAACGTGTTTCCTCACAACGCTTAAGCATTCTCTCAAGATTGGTGAGACATGAGCTAAAGGAGTTTCCAAATACGGAAAAGTCATCCATAAAAACCTCCATGGTTTGCTCTATCATGTCATGGAAAATCGCCATCATGCACCTTTGAAACGTCCCCAGTGCATTACATAAGCCAAAAGGCATTCTCTTGTAAGCAAATGTACCGTAGGGACAAGTGAATGTGGTCTTTTCTTGATCCTTAGGGTCAATGGGTATTTGGAAATAACCCGAAAAGCCATCAAGAAAACAATAGTACTCATTTCCCGCTAAGCGTTCAAGCATTTGATCCATAAAGGGAAGCGGGAAATGGTCTTTCCTAGTTGCCTCATTGAGTTTTCTATAATCAATGCAAACTCTCCAACCGGTCACAAGTCTCGTGGGTATAAGCTCATTGTTCTCATTAGGCACCACGGTGATTCCACCCTTCTTTGGAACACAATGAACCGGGCTAACCCATGGAGAGTCGGAAATGGGATAAATCATACCCGCATCTAAGAGTTTAATCACTTCTTTCTTAATAACCTCATGGATTTTTGGGTTAACTCTCCTTTGGTTTTGAATGGCGGGTTTATAGTCATCCTCCATAAGGATTTTGTGAGTACAAAAATGTGGATCAATTCCCCTTATGTCGGATATTTTCCATGCTAATGCTTTCTTATGTTTCTTAAGAACTTCAATAAGTTGCTCTTTCTCATCCTCTTTTAACTCTTTAGCAATGATCACCGGTAATTGGTCTTTGCCCTCTAAGAAAGCATATTCTAAGTGGGATGGAAGGTCCTTAAGTTCAATGGGAGGTGGACTCTCTATGGAAGGTTTTACTATGGAAGGTTCCTCAATGGTAATCTCTTGTGGAATAGGAGAAGGAATAGGGTCCTCATTGAGCAACTTTTGGATTGTAAGAATATCTTCTTCCCAATTAATGGGAGAATCATCATCACCAAGAAAGTTGGACTCAAATTCCTCCAAGAGGAAATCACTCTCTCCAAAAGGTGTTAAAGAGGGAGCAATTGAGGCCACGGTTTCAACATGGGGTATCTCATCACTAGCACTCTTACAAGCATCATGAAAGTGTTCATTACACACTTCATCTAGCACATCCACAATGTTAATAGTCTCACAAGATCTAGACTCCTTAACCTCTTTTCTATCACAAATCTTCCCTAGCTTAAACACCACTCTCTCATCTTCTACTCTCATAATTAATTCTCCTTCCGCCACATCTATCAAGGTACGACCCGTTCTCAAAAACGGTCTACCAACAATCAAAGGCACTCTAGGATCCATGTCATAATCAACCACTACAAAGTCGGCCGGAAAGGTAAACTTATCCACACCTACAAACACATCTTCCGCTATACCTACGGGGTGAGCTATGGTTCGGTTGGCTAGTTCAAGAGTCATCCTAGTGGGAGTGAGCTCGGGAAGAGATAGTTGTTTCCAAACCGATAAAGGCATGAGGTTTATGCTTGCCCCTAAATCCGCCAAAGCCATGCAATTTTTCAACACCGGGAAAATTACAAGGTATCAAGAAGCGCCCCGGATCTCCAAGTTTTGTTGGTAAGGTCTTAAGTAACACCGCGGAACAATTTTCATTAAGGGATGTGTTGGGCAAATCAACCAATTTTTCTTTGTTTGAGAGCAAATCCTTGAACATCTTAGCAAACTTTGGCATATAAGCAAGAGCTTCCGCAAAGGATATATTGATGTTGAGTTGCTTGAACATCCTTAAGAAATTGGATACTTGGATGTCATCCTTGTTCTTTAACTTGTCCTTTTTCAACCTTGAAGGATATGGAAGAGTAGGCTTTGGTGTAGGTGGAATAGGTGTTGTGGTGGAAGATTTGTCTTTGTTAGCTTCTTCATTGGGAAGTGTGGAAGGTAAAGGAGAAGTATGAGGTGGTTGAGAAGGTGTGTTTGAGTGAATAGGAGCATTTTGAGGAGGTGGAGTAGAAGTAGAAGGCTTGTCACAAGTAGGAGCACAAGTGGATTGAACAATAGTAGGTTTAGGAGGTGAAGGATCCTTTGTTGTTGTTCCACTTCTTGTTGTAATAGCATTGACATTGGCCCTAGGGTTTGTTTGTGTGTTAGAAGGTAAAGCCCCTTGTGGTCTTTGATTTATTGCCACTAAAACCCTATTGATTTGGTCATTCATTCTCTTCTCCATTTCACACATTTTCTTGTCAACATACTCTTGAGTCTCTTGCATCCCATATCCTTGATTTTGAACTTGAGGGTAAGCTTGATTTGGTATTGGAGCATATGCTTGATTGGGGATAAATGGAAGTGGTTGATTAAATCCTTGTTGTGGTGGATAAAAGGTATTTCCTTGATGTTGAACATTGTTGGGTGCCTTGTAGTTATTTCCTTGGTAAGGTGGTCTTTGCCCTTGATTCCTTGGTAAAATTTGAGGAGTATTTTGTGGAATTTGGGTGGGTGGTTGGGGTGGGAAACCGGGTGGAGTAAGGTAGTTTTGGGATTTGTAAGAAAGGTTATTTGGATTGATATGAGGCTTGAAGTGTTCACGATGTTCCTCTTGGTAAGCATAGCATTCTCCTTGATACCCTTGCACCTTATCACATTGTTCATAAGAATGGGGACCTCCACAAGTAACACAAGAAATGGCAATGGCATTCACATTATTTGAAGAATTGTTCAATGAAACGGTCTTAAAAGCTTGAACTATCTCATGAGTCATTTCTTGTTGTCCTTGTTTGACTTGTTGAAGGATCTCTTTAAGAAGTTGGTTGTCACAAGGAGTTTGAGAATTGTTTTAGATAACATGAAACTTTTCTTCAAATGGATTGTTTGTTTGAACCATTGCTTTAGTCTCAATGATGTCCAAAGCCTCTTGGTAGGTCTTAAGAAGAATATTCCCTCCCGCGGAAGCATTGAGTGAATCTTGGTGGTGAGATTTAAGGCCATCATAAAAGAGGTTGATTTGGTGAACTTGATCCAATCCATGATTAGGGCATCGCCTCAACAACTCACTATACTCTTCCCAAGCATCACTAAAGGATTGACTAGGTTTTTGTTGAAAGCCCATAATTAAAGTCCTCAAAGCCATAGTCTTATGTGGAGGAAAGAACTTGTTCAAAAACTTAGTGGTGAAACCATCCCATGTGGTGATACTATCGGGTGGTTGGGTGTCTAACCAATGCTTAGCGGTTCCCTCTAAAGAAAATGACACTAACATCAACCTAATCACCTCATGTGGAACCCCATTATGCTTAATGGTATTGCAAAGAGAAAGGAATCTCTTAAGGTGAGCATGAGGATCCTCATTCTTGTTACCAAAGAAAGGTGATTGTGAAACCATATTGATCATAGATGTATGTAGCTCAAATGTGTTTACGGGAAAGTCGGGAATCTTGATGGCACTAGAATATCCATGAATGTTGGATTGCATACGTTCATACAAAGTGCGATTATCAATAGCCATGGCTTCTTGTGGTGGAGTCAAAGCACGATTCTCGTGATCGGCTTGGTGGACGATGGTGGTCTTACTCTTTCTCTTTTTCTTCCTTTTCGGAGGAAGAGGTTGTACACCAATCGGTATTTGTGCACGCCCGCGAGTGAGCATGCAACTCAATACGAGGAATGAGAGAGAAGCTCTCGTGTGACTTTGAAGAGAAATGGATTATCCTCTTCGAGTTTCAATATTAAATATCCACAAGAAAATAACAATATATGTATGTACTACTTGGGTGCAAGACCCTCAATGAAGCCTTCCTTCTTAGAATACTTACAAGTGAACGGGGGGTTAGGTGGCGCGAAGCACTTAAGTACCTATTGACCCTTAGATGGAATTTTATAGCACATCGCCTTTCTATTCACTTAAATGTTCGTATTCTTCGAATTGTTGCTTATTGAGAGTATTTATCTATTCTTGCTTTATTTTGTTTGATCGATACACGTGTCAAGGACCGGAACGCCCCTCAACACGGTGTATTGCCTCGGCAATACTTATGGAAGATATGTAGATTGGTTGTTCTTATACGTATACGTATTTACTTATAATAATATATGGAAAATATTTTTGTATTTATGAGTTTTTAAAAGAAAATACTATATGTACATAAAAACCGAGAGAATCCGATAATATATATTTTTGGGTGCAATCTCTTAGGAAAAAGATTGCTTTTTGGATTTTTTTATTTTTTTGGTCAATTCTTTAGGAAAAGAATTGTTTTGTTAATTTTTAGTTTTTATATATTTTTATATTTTTGATTTTTTTATTTGTTTTTGATTTATGATACGTAAAAATAACGTTCACAAAGTGAACGGATCCCAAAAGCCAATGAAAACCGTCAATCGATAGTCTCTCGTGTAGTCAAAGAACCGGCAGCGGCGCCATTTAAAATTGAGTATAATGTAGTTCGTTTTTTCTCAGTTCTTGCTAATGGAAAGTCCAACCAATATCGGGTTTATAACTGTTTTTGGTTGTTAAACTTGCCTGGATATTCTATTTGCTAATTCAATCAAAGCCTTGCAAAACGGAAAAATATTACCTACTTATATGTAAAACAAATTGCAAATACCAAGTTTTTATTCAAGTAAAACTCAAAATGTAAAAATATGAAACTAAAAGGACTGAAATTGTAAATTCTAGGAAAGATAAATGCTTGAAATGTAAATTCTAACAATTCTAGGGACTAAAAGTGTAAAACAGATAACTACAAGGATCAAACTTGCAAAATTTATAACCAACTAACCAAAAGTGCAACAAACTAACAAATTGCTAACTGAAATTAACAACTTTTAAAACTACAGGGACTAAACACTTGCAAACCCTAAAAACATGGAAATTTAGCCAAGTATACAAACTGTTTAGAACACTAGGGACCAAAGTGCAATTATGAAAACTATTTAAGCAAAAACGGGTTATGGATGAAAATAAGCTCGTTTGAGCTTATTTCTTAACCAAATTCAATGAGACAAGTTTTAAAACTTTTAAAATCCCAAATAAGCTACGTGTGTCAAAGGAAATTGGCTAAAGTTGAGAAATAAGCAAATGAGTGCTTATCAATAAGCACAAAATAAGCTATAGCAAAATCTAATCAGTCACAACTTGATTTTCTTAATGAAACTGATTAAGCTATCCAATTAATGAATGGGAAATCAAACTAGAACATTTTTCATCAAGAAATAAGCTGAGAATCTGAATTAAGCTAAAAATGGGCTTATCGTTGACCAGCGTTGACCAGCTTATTTTTCAAAAAGCTGATTCTTTCAAAAATCATGTAACTCAATGACTTAAGAGGATTTGTGAAGAAAAATGGACATGTTTATGAATAGGATAAGGAGATACAGATTTTCAGTTTCAAGTTACAGAAACTTGACTTAAGTTGGCTTATCTGATTTTTTGCTTATTACTAACTACTTAGTGTAAACTGTATAAAATCCTCTTGGAATATGAATCTCTATGATATAAGCTATGATTGAGAACAAATTTGATCCAATTTCATCAAGTATTGAATGAGTTCTAATCAAATCAAAATCACAAGTTCTAAAAACCAAAACTGAATGAAATCAACCCAAACATTTTTCATGCCATTTGCCTGTTTGACCAACTTCTTGACTTGTAAATGACTGAAAACACTTTATTATCACCAATTGATTACAAATGAACTCTAAAACACCAGAACTTAATACTTGAAAAATCTTTTTAAGCTAATCCCAAACACTCCTTTATCTGATATTTCAAACTTTTACAAAGACTTTTTAAGATCTGAATTAAGCTGAATCAAATGCTTTTAACTTCCAAACTTAATACTCCAAATGAACTGATTTAAAACTACAAGTGAGCACTAAGAGCAACAAGGACCATAAAAGATGCAAGTACCAAATTCTACTGAAAATAAGCTAAGACTAGACTTAAATCAGAACTAAGAACAAGTAAACAGATTAAGCTACAAGTAATCAAGAACCAACAAAGAGCAAATCTAAACAACTTTTATCATGCAGCCATCAAAATTACACTAGGAAAAGAAATCATGCATTTGACTTATTGAGAGGAATTGAAACAAGAACTTTAAAACCTATTGGAGTAAACCACTGAGAAGAAGAGGAGCGCTGAGCTCTCTTAGCATAGTGATAACCACCACCTTATCACTAGGACACAATCAATCAACAATAACAGCTAACTAATCAACAGGTATCATTATTCTGCTTGAAATCTTCAAAAACCAAGGAATGAACTGAATTCTTCAAGAACAGCTAACAAACTCCTTCAATGTCAGTTATGATCGATCTATGATCATAACAAATACAAAACAGCAACTCAAGTAACCAAAATCAGCAGGTAATGAACAGTAATAGGAAGAACAGTTTTGGCGGGAAATGGTGAATTTGAAATTTATTCAATGAAAACGGTTACAAAGTTGTTAGGAAGCTACTAACTAACTAACTAACTCAAGAGTTTGTCAGACTCTTGAGTAGCTAGGGTAAAAATGAAGGAAAGGGAAAGAAATTTGAGAACTATGTGTTTTTACAAAATTAAGCTACAAAATACAAATGAAGTCCTATCCAACTATTTATAGACATGAAGGAAGAGTTTGTTGGGGTTGGTGACGTGTCAGGACCAATCCCTGCTTGCCACGTGTACAATTCTGCAAAATTGCATTTGCAGGTATGAACAAGGATTTGGGGTTTCTTGAATGAGTGGATGATATGTTAATTGATTGGCACCATTGTGTTCGCCTCTTCAAAACGATAAATTTTGGTGTTGAAATCTTTCCATGAAATAGCTTGTAGCTCAAACGCAATCCTGGAAAATATTTTGAATGAAGAAGACGCCACGTGTCACAATTTGATTGGCTAAAAGTTGATCACACGGATCCAACTGTTGAGATTGGATATTAAATGCAAAGCGGCTGAGTGGATATTAATTGCTCAATCCGTGTGATCAATTTCCTCTCTTCTCATTGGCTGAAATATTTGTCACATGGATCAAACTTGAATATCTTTCCAATATTGGCAGAATTAGTCCTCATACTTGGCAGATTGTATTTTCAAGCTAACAGCTTCATTCTTTTGACATATTTGGTCCTTCAACTTTCATTCTTGAACAAAATGGTCCTTTGACTGAGTTGACTTGAGAGTTGACCAAGTTTGACTTGAATCTTGACTTTTTACAATATTTGCACTTTAGTCCTTTAACTTTGACAACTTGTCAAGATAGGTCCTTGTACTTCAAAGTCTTGTCACTTTTGATCCTTCTTTGTCTTTTTCATCCATTTGAGCTTGATTTTTCTTTGTTTGCTTGAAAATGTATCCTTTTACCTACACAAGTGTACACAAACACAAACATACCACATAACACTGTTTTTGCCAAATAAATTGGTATTTTGCTTCATGTTTTAGGGTTATTTGTTGATAAAAGGATATGAGTTTAAGCTCATATCACCCGGATAAAGATCTCTTTGCATTGCTTCCTATCCATCCATAACAGCAGTCTCCTTTACTGCTCAATCGGATGAATAGTGCGACCCGGATAAAGATCTCTTTGCATTGCTTTCTATCCATCCATAGCAGCAGTCTTCTTTTACTACTCAATCAGATGAATAGTCCGAACCAGATAAAGATCTCTTTGCATTGCTTTCTATGCATCAATAGCAGCAGTCTCCTTTACTGCTCAATCGGATGAATAGCGCGACCCGGATAAAGATCTCTTTGCATTGCTTCCTATCCATCCATAACAACAGTCTCCTTTACTGCTCAATCGGATGAATAGTACGACCCGGATAAATACCTCTTTGCATTGCCTTCTATCCCTCCATAACAGCAGTTTCCTTTACTGCTCAATCGGATGAATAGTGCGACCCGGATAAAGATCTCTTTGCATCACCTTCTGTCCACCCGTAGTAGCAGAAGCCTTCATTACTGCTCAACCAGACGTATAAGGGTAACCTAGGTGTAGACCACTTCGCGTTAATGTCACCATCCGTTCCTGAGAGAGTGTCCGAAATGAACCATATACTTAGAACATCTTTCACTTAAAAGATAACTACGTTTTTAGTAGCTTTGAGGACAAAACTAAAATAACGGGGTGGTGCTGTAAAATCCATAATTTTACCATGATTTGATGTGAAATCTGTATAGTTGAAGTTCGTTTTCTCAGTTCTTAACAAATTGAAAGTCCTAACAAGATCGATTTTTTAATTGTTTTTGGTTGGTAAAGTATTTGGATATTCTATAGCTAATTCAAACAAATCCTTGCTAAAATGAAAAATAAAGTCTACTTATACGTAAAACAAAGTGCACAAACCAAGTATTTATTCAATTAAAATGCTCAAATGTAAATTCTACAAAACATAAGGACTGAAAATGTAGATTTAATGAAAAATAAATGCCAAAAATATAAAGTCAAAAAGTCTAGGGACTATATATGCAAAAACAGTTTACCAAATGGACTAAATGTGAAAATTTATCTAACAATGTAACTAACTTTTAACTATTTTGAAAACTAACTAACCACTTTTTAACAAACTTGAAAATATAAGGACCTAACTTTTGCAAAACCTAATTAATTGGAATTTTAGCCTGAAATAGGAACTGTTTAACACTCAAAGGACTTAAATGCAATTTTCAAAACTTTTAAACCAGAACGGGCACAAGGACTAAAATAAACTCGTTTGAGCTTATTTCTTAACCAAATAAGCTCAAACCAATTTCAAAAGTCTTAAAATTGAAATTAAGCTAGACTT
This sequence comes from Glebionis coronaria, assembly GCA_025667525.1. NCBI lineage: Eukaryota > Viridiplantae > Streptophyta > Magnoliopsida > Asterales > Asteraceae > Glebionis > Glebionis coronaria. The sequence goes on along the minus strand of CM046879.1, from coordinate 424,152,884 downwards.
GTGAAAGAAAATAAGCTGAAACTGGCTAGAACTCTAATAAGCAATTTCAAATAAGCTCAAAATAAGCTATCTAATAAGCTACACATGCACAACTTGATTTTATTGAAGAAACTTGTTAAACAGCTCACAAGAAGAATGGGAAATCTAGTTTCAAAACAAATGATCCAGTAATAAGCTCTAAAACTGAAAATAAGCTAAAACGAGCTTATTTTGACTTTTGTTGACCAAAAATCCAAAATTCTAAAAATCTCAAAACTTATCTAGGAACACTTTTTGGATTGATTTGTGAAAGAAAATAAGCAAGTTTCTGAAGTGGATAAGCCAATATGAGAAATCAGTCAAGCTTTTTATCACAGGGAATTGAAAATGCTCAAATGCTTAAACTAAGGCTTATATCTAGCTTATTACTTGATACTGTATAATTTCCTGCTACACACTTAAACTACATATGTTGAGTGATAACTAGAAACTGGATTCAAGTATTTTCATCAAGGAACAAAGCAATGGTAATGATTTGAAAATGGACACTTTTTTGAAAACTAGTTAAACAAAACTGACCCAAACTTTTTATGATGCCATTTGCCTTTTTGACTAAAATCGTGACTTGAAAACTTTGTAAACTAACTTGCAATGACTATTTGACTGAATGAAAGCTAAACTTAACCAACTAACAAGTCTTAAACTCAATTGAAGTCTTAATCCCAAACACAAGTTTACGGAATTTTTAAAACTTTTGTAAAGGAATTTTGAGTTTAAAGCTACAATTATCAAAGGAAGTTTTCAAACTAAGTGTGATGAATGAAATGTAGTGCTAAAAGACCAATTTTAAGCTATGAAGCAGGTTTATACTCTAAATGTACTTATGAGCTATTATTACTGATTATATGCAGCTAAGTATGAAAGTAAAGCTAATGAACAAGTACAAGATTGCAAATAAGCTACTCAAACTACAATTTCTACTCAGTAACACACTTGATCATGTATCACACAAAGTTACACTAAGAATTAAGCATGCCTACAACAATTTAGTGGAATTAAAATGCAGAAACTAAGAACCTTTTAGCTAAGGCCTCCTTTGGGGAGTAGAGTAGCGTTGAGCTATCTAACTAGTGCTAAACCACCACCTTAGTACTAGTAACTACTAATCATCTACCAATCAACAGCTAATCAATCCTTAAACGCCATTGATGATCAGAAAAACCTTCAATGCTTGAAAATAGATGATCAGAACTAAAACTCAGCTACAGGATGAACTCAATCAGCAACAATATCCAACAAGCTTCTAATGATCACTCATGATCATTAGAAACAAAGCAATAACAATGCAGGATGAACAGTAGATAAGCAGTGAAGGATTTGGAGGGAAATTTGAAATTTTATTGATTATGAATGAAAAGTAGTTACAAGGTTTGTTATAACTACCTAACAGACTCTCAAAAGGTTGTCAAGCTTTTGAGAGTTGTTAACTACAACTACTAACAGAATTGAGAGAGAGAACTAAAATCTAGTATGTGTGTTTTCACACTAGCTACATGTCTACAAATGAGAAGTACATGCCCTATTTATAGAATGGAAATGTGTTGAAGTAGGGGTAAGTGACGTGTCTGAGCCAATTAATTGCTTCCACGTGTCCTCATCTTCTCAATTGGATTTAGCCGTTACAAGTTTGAATTTGGGCATTTCTTGGTGAGTTGATTTGAGCTTGATTGGATGGTTGGGATGGATTTAGGACTTGAAAATGAATAAGTTTCATGTAGAACACTTCTTCTGATATGCAGTAGAGATCAAATTCGTATCTGGGTTTGGTTTGTTGAAGAAAGTGACAGGTGTCATCTTGTGGTTGGCTCAATATTTGTCACACGGATCACTATCCAAAAGAATAGTGTGATCCGTGTGAGGGGATATAGTGTGTTTTGATTGGTTGTGGGTGATTAAGTGGAATCTGACGTGTTTTGTTTATTATTTCCCAAGGCTGAAGTGGCAATCCAAATCTCCCATTTCTTGCATTCTGATTGGCCCATTTCATTTAACATGGATTGAACTAGTTTTATGTAGTAACCCGAACTTTAAAATCAACATTTAGACCGAGTTCTAATACTATTTCTAATATTCGGACCAATATTTATTAATCAACTTTTATTTGTCATGATCATTTTTGCAAATAATATTTAATTCTCGGCTAACCGGCAAGGTTAAGGCTTTAGCGTATCGAGTACGTATCAATTATTATTTATTGGCAAGTTTATGTCCGCTATCGATCATAAACATCCTTGTTATGACATAGGAATATTTTCTATTGTCGTCTTTTTAATTTATCATTTTTTATAAGCATTCTTTTCAATTTACGTTAAACCTTTTGGTGGTATTTGTTTATACGAAGCGTTAGCGTTTATTAAATTATAAGCCCTCGTTTATTAATCGAAATATCAACGTTCTCCGAATATCAACGTTTTTATTCTATATCGAGTGTTTATTTTTCGTGTTTAACACATATCTTTCAAATCACGTAACTTTTAAAATACCGAGCTTTAATAATACCCGCTTTTACAAATCGTAAAAACGAAAGTTAATTAATAAACAAAATCACACAATCACATACATGAGGTGGCCGTTTTATATGTGTCATAAGGACACGTATGTAATGATTTTTGATACATTTGAAGCGTTTTAACCCCATCTATCATTTTCATTTCATTTTAACAATAGCAACAATGAAATACCATTTCCTTCTTTCTTGTGACGTGATCCAAGCAACATCACAAAATATAACTACAAGAAATAGAAGAGAAGGGTTAAGTCTCTAGTTATAGACTTAACAACTATTTTCTTCATAAACACAATCATCATATTATTTTGTATACTTGACCCAAGAATTTAAGGTTTAAGATCCTAAAATGGTACTTGGGTTAAATTGATGGTTGGAATAAAGGTTGAAGATTACTTGAAGTTTTGCTCACTTATTGTTGTATGTTCATCATTCCTTTTGTAAGGATACTATTTTATTTGTGTTATTCATATTTTTTTTGTATATATGTACATTTACTACTGTATATTAGAGATTTAATAGTTGATTTGAGTAATATTGGACATTGTATATGAAAATTTTGGAAGAATATGCAAGCTAGACAAACTTTGGTTAAGTTGTAATAGCTAGAAAATTCGAACAGTGGCTAAAACGTTCTATATTGTCAAACTCAGCATGTTTTAAACTTTGGATAATAGTACATGATGATAGGACTTTGTTTTGTGGTGATTTCGCCGGGTGGCCCGTTTCGTGACGATACCCGAAGAATTAGATATGGCCGAAATGGTAAAAAGTGTCGAATCTGAATATGCTGTATAAACTGACTGAAAACTCATTTAGAACCCAGAACCATTGAAAAAGATAAAACTATGGGTTGTAGATAAACTTATTTAGAACACACACGAATCGAATGGTTTTTTACGGATAAACGGTTTGGAAATGGCGGCGAAAACGGTGAAACTGAAGTTGGCTGCGAAAAACAGCCAACTCTTCTAAGTGATAAAATGGGTAAATAAGCTATGATAAATATAAATTAGAGGCAATTGAACTTATAATAAGTAAACTAAATAAGTTAAGAATGACTTTAGTAAAAATAACTCATCTATATTATATACGGTTTAGGAGAAACGATTTAATCTACGAGGCATGTCGGGAAATTGTAAGAATTGGACTATATTAAATTAATGTTTAACGTGACGATTTTAAATAAAATTAAAATGGTATGACCCACTTGTCGGGATTTGTTGACTCAGTTTTATACTTATATTTAGAGAACCCAAGACTCTACCAACGTGAGATATTAAGTCGTCAACGTTTGGAGGCGTTTTAGAACCCGTAATATATATAAAGTGGATTTGGGCCATGAAAGTCCAAGATACACTTATAATGGCTATTGAGTCATTATTGGGCCTAATATTAGAATTAATATTTAAGTTCAAAACTGATCATATAATAGGCTTTATCCAATTGAACACTTAATGGGCCATTAATGGGCTATAATGGGCTTAGTTGCCAAAATAGAAAAATATATGGTAAATTGTTATAAAAAGTCTTATGAAAAGTTTTATAAAACTTATGCAATGTCCAAACTTACTAAAGTAAACTATTTACATATATGTTTGACTCATGTATAGTTTCGAGCCTAAGACGCGTCTCGTCATTATAGATCTCGTTCGATTATATGTCGACCGTTGGGCATCTCGTTCCCGATCAATGAGCGATTGATATCTCGTGAAGTAGTATATCTACTATTGGACGTTTGTTCCTTGATCTACGTGTAATAGATATATCAGGTGAGTTCATAGCCTCGCTTTTATTGCTTTATATGTGTTTATAAACCCGCGAGGGGGAATACATGCTCTTGGTATAAAAATATTTGATGTTTATATATATGGTTTTCAGAGAATACATGTTTATGAATAAACATGTGGTTTGCTATATGCGTTGAACGAATACATGTTGTTGTAAATGAATGTAAGATGGCTGATTAAATGCTTTTGAAAAATGAACACAAGTGTTGATTGTATTGATTGTGAACCGCTATTTGCTAAGTGTTGTATTGCCAAAATTTGAAAGTCCCTAAAACCCATGAACCGTTAACTACCCTTGATGGGTAGGCGCTGGTACAGACGGATGGATCCATCGGGGATGGCCCCCACCTGGGCAGGTCGCACCTGTGGGTTGGAGGCTCAGCCAGGTGTGTTGTATTAGAAGTAAGGGGGTATTTGGCAAAATACCTGACTAGGGCATTATTATACTTAAGGCTTCGGTGTCATGGCTTAGTAGAATAGCGTGGACTTTGGGTATTGCATGTGTTGCACTATCGACAGTGGATGAGATTCTTGTGTTCAAAAGCTTTATGGTTTATTTCAAACCCCATTATTGTTTATTTAAAAACCTATGAATTCACTCAACCGTTGTGTTGACTGTTTAGCATGTATTCTCAGGTGTATAGGTTTATGATCAGCTGGAGCATGGAGCCGCGCGGGATAATGTAAAGGCAAAACAAACAATTTCCATTCGATACTTTTGACAAACTTTTATATTTATTAAGGTTTGTATAAACTGTCGGGACCTCTTTTATTGAACTCTGATTTTGTCGAATGGTTTATTTTATAAAACGTTTCTTTTGAGGTCGTTTTCTATGACTATGTGTGATGTGCTATGAAGTAACGCCCAATGTTGATATTCCGATGCCTTGTGAAATTGGGGGTGTTACAGATTGGTATCAGAGCACTAGTTATAGCGAACTAGGTCATTTTCAAAACCTAGACTATAACTGCACTTTTGTAAAATTGTTTTGTTGCCTTACAAAGTATCCGCGCGCTCATGGCTCCTAGAAACCAATGCTTGGTTTTGATTGTGTGATCCTATGTGTATATAGGAATGATTGTATGTATATGTATGTACATACTATGGTATTTAAAGGCATTGCAGCTGAAGCAATGGTCCTCGCATGATTATCGTGCATCTTATAATGCGATTTTATAGATTTTGGCCTCACCGCCAATCACCTTTCTCGATAATTAATTTATTATCCGATGCGAGTATGGAACTCGTTTGATATTTTGAGTACATATATATTGTTTCATAATATATCGCATATCGACTAATTTACGCTCGATTGTTGTCATCGCATTGTGATGTGCCATTTTAGGACATGTTGTTTTGAAACGTAATTGATAAACATATTATTTTCTTCATGTACTCCTTATGATTTTGAAGAATCATTTTTTTCAAGGAGACATCTTCTACGTAATAAGACGTTTAATTTATTGTGTTTGATTATGTTTTGTTGGCAAAAAGGAGGATGCCAATGTTGGACCAAAAATATATATATACCCAATCAACTATATATAATTTGGGTACAACAAAGATATGCTCATAGTAGTCATTAGTTGAGCAACTTAAAAGTTTGTATTTAAATGGAATGGGACATTTAAATATAGAGATTTTAAATCGCCCAACTATGTGTCGTTTAAGGTTCTCTTATTGAAATGGATTGGGACATTTGAATAAGAAAGTTTTAAACCATTGGACCTTAGATTGTCGATGATTTCTTTATTCAAATGGTATGGGACGTTTGAATACAGAAATCATGGAGTAAGTTTGACACCCTATACCTTTCTTGGCATTTAATTTGGTTATGATATCGTATTATGTGACGGTATTACCTGAGTATGATGATTTATAATCATCTTGTTGAAATAAATTGGGACGCCTTTTTATTTGAACAAGAAAGTTATAAGTTCCCGAACCATAAATTTATAATTCTTGTTTACATGGATTGGGACGCCTTTGGATGTAAACAACGATTTATAAATAAGTGGGCTCAAGAGTGCTTGACTTGGTTTGTGATTATTTTTGTATACGGATATACTTCTTCGACTCATGTTTCGTTGGTATGAATCGTTCGTTTTCGTCGTCATTATGGTTATTATTCATGATCTTCTATGTACGAGTAACCCGTTAGTCTTCTATCGAGTTATAATTTGTTTCTATAGACCATTTCTAATGTGTCCTAACAATCGCGAGCATTATAAGCTAATCGTTAAGGACTATTACATGTTCCGAGAACAGATGACTTGTTTAATCAACACTAGTTGTGTACTTGTGGATTGACTGAGGATTGAGTTAGCAACACAACTCATCGTGAATGAAAAGATCTTGAGATTCTTTCTTGTTATTATGGATGGTTCATCGAAGAATTTTTTCAAACATGACGAGAAAATATTTTGGGTACGGATCCGTTTGTGAGCACCCCGTAATGTCTATTGGGTATGGATCTGTTTGTGAGCACCCTGCAATGTCATTTGGGTATAGATCCGTGTGTGAGCACCCTTTGATAACGAAAATATTGTTCTATATACACCTATGCAATCAATATCGTGAACATCCTTTAACTTGCAAACTTTCCTTTGACTGGACTCATCTGAAAATCCTATCAGATATTCATTTTATCATGTCTTGACTATTTAGAAAGCATGAGTTAACTTGATTGAACTTATTGATTTGGCATGGCTTGGCTATTTTACAAGCATGTCGTAATGTGATTAAATGTGCCTAGTGATAGCTTTTGTATTTAATTTGGTTCGTAGTTCCTTTGATAGAGTATTGTATACTCCGAACGATTTCGGTGTCGATAAATTTGATTTTGAATAAATAGGTTTGCATGTTTGAGATCATGCAACTTGATGATTTTGTGCGACTCGTAATAATTGCCTCGTCGTGAATATTTTGTAACGTTTTCCATGGATTTATGTGTGATCCATACGATTTTCTTTTATGGGGTAATTTTTTTTATGAAACCCGTGGACCATATGTGTTTCGATGTGATCGATGTGATCATCGATAGTTTTGAATTGATTCTCGAGTTGAATATTTTTCAAATGCGCCTAATTCTTTCAACTCTTCACTTGTCATGTGAAATTTTTCGAACTTATATCGACCGGCGCATACTTTATAAGCTAGTAGTAATGTACCTTGAAGCACTTTCAAAAATTGACGGCTTGTTAATTTTTCGCTTTCAATGGCTTCTCCTTCGAGTTATGTATTATTATTTACTTATAAGGGTTAAAGCTACATTTAAAACTTTCATTCATGGTTGTTATGTATACTCGTTGCATTGAATTTTGTTCATTTAACATTCGTTAGAAACCTCATCGATGACTTGTCTATCTCTCACCCCTTCGCCCTTTAACCGAAGACTATTGAGACGAATTAAGCGCTGGGACATCGCTTCCTAAAGGGGTAGATATTGTAGTAACCCGAACTTTAAAATCAACATTTAGACCGAGTTCTAATACTATTTCTAATATTCGGACCAATATTTATTAATCAACTTTTATTTGTCATGATCATTTTTGCAAATAATATTTAATTCTCGGCTAACCGGCAAGGTTAAGGCTTTAACGTATCGAGTACGTATCAATTATTATTTATTGGCAAGTTTATGTCCGCTATCGATCATAAACATCCTTGTTATGACATAGGAATATTTTCTATTGTCGTCTTTTTAATTTATCATTTTTTTATAAGCATTCTTTTCAATTTACGTTAAACCTTTTGGTGGTATTTGTTTATACGAAGCGTTAGCGTTTATTAAATTATAAGCCCTCGTTTATTAATCGAAATATCAACGTTCTCCGAATATCAACGTTTTTATTCTATATCGAGTGTTTATTTTTCGTGTTTAACACATATCTTTCAAATCACGTAACTTTTAAAATACCGGGCTTTAATAATACCCGCTTTTACAAATCGTAAAAACGAAAGTTAATTAATAAACAAAATCACACAATCACATACATGAGGTGGCCGTTTTATATGTGTCATAAGGACACGTATGTAATGATTTTTGATACATTTGAAGCGTTTTAACCCCATCTATCATTTTCATTTCATTTTAACAATAGCAACAATGAAATACCATTTCCTTCTTTCTTGTGACGTGATCCAAGCAACATCACAAAATATAACTACAAGAAATAGAAGAGAAGGGCTAAGTCTCTAGTTATAGACTTAACAACTATTTTCTTCATAAACACAATCATCATATTATTTTGTATACTTGACCCAAGAATTTAAGGTTTAAGATCCTAAAATGGTACTTGGGTTAAATTGATGGTTGGAATAAAGGTTGAAGATTACTTGAAGTTTTGCTCACTTATTGTTGTATGTTCATCATTCCTTTTGTAAGGATACTATTTTATTTGTGTTATTCATATTTTTTTTGTATATATGTACATTTACTACTGTATATTAGAGATTTAATAGTTGATTTGAGTAATATTGGACATTGTATATGAAAATTTTGGAAGAATATGCAAGCTAGACAAACTTTGGTTAAGTTGTAATAGCTAGAAAATTCGAACAGTGGCTAAAACGTTCTATATTGTCAAACTCAGCATGTTTTAAACTTTGGATAATAGTACATGATGATAGGACTTTGTTTTGTGGTGATTTCGCCGGGTGGCCCGTTTCGTGACGATACCCGAAGAATTAGATATGGCCGAAATGGTAAAAAGTGTCGAATCTGAACATGCTGTATAAACTGACTGAAAACTCATTTAGAACCCAGAACCATTGAAAAAGGTAAAACTATGGGTTGTAGATAAACTTATTTAGAACACACACGAATCGAATGGTTTTCTACGGATAAACGGTTTGGAAATGGCGGCCAAAACGGTGAAACTGAAGTTGGCTGCGAAAAACAGCCAACTCTTCTAAGTGATAAAATGTGTAAATAAGCTATGATAAATATAAATTAGAGGCAATTGAACTTATAATAAGTAAACTAAATAAGTTAAGAATGACTTTAGTAAAAATAACTCATCTATATTATATACGGTTTAGGAGAAACGATTTAATCTACGAGGCATGTCGGGAAATTGTAAGAATTGGACTATATTAAATTAATGTTTAACGTGACGATTTTAAATAAAATTAAAATGGTATGACCCACTTGTCGGGATTTGTTGACTCAGTTTTATACTTATATTTAGAGAACCCAAGACCCTACCAACGTGAGATATTAAGTCGTCAACGTTTGGATGCGTTTTAGAACCCGTAATGTATATAAAGTGGATTTGGGCCATGAAAGTCCAAGATACACTTATAATGGCTATTGAGTCATTATTGGGCCTAATATTAGAATTAATATTTAAGTTCAAAACTGATCATATAATAGGCTTTATCCAACTGAACACTTAATGGGCCATTAATGGGCTATAATGGGCTTAGTTGCCAAAATAGAAAAATATATGGTAAATTGTTATAAAAAGTCTTATGAAAAGTTTTATAAAACTTATGCAATGTCCAAACTTACTAAAGTAAACTATTTACATATATGTTTGACTCATGTATAGTTTCGAGCCTAAGACGCGTCTCGTCATTATAGATCTCGTTCGATTATATGTCGACCGTTGGGCATCTCGTTCCCGATCAATGAGCGATTGATATCTCGTGAAGTAGTATATCTACTATTGGACGTTTGTTCCTTGATCTACGTGTAATAGATATATCAGGTGAGTTCATAGCCTCGCTTTTACTGCTTTATATGTGTTTATAAACCCGCGAGGGGGAGTACATGCTCTTGGTATAAAAATATTTGATGTTTATATATATGGTTTTCAGAGAATACATGTTTATGAATAAACATGTGGTTTGCTATATGCGTTGAACGAATACATGTTGTTGTAAATGAATGTAAGATGGCTGATTAAATGCTTTTGAAAAATGAACACAAGTGTTGATTGTATTGATTGTGAACCGCTATTTGCTAAGTGTTGTATTGCCAAAATTTGAAAGTCCCTAAAACCCATGAACCGTTAACTACCCTTGATGGGTAGGCGCTGGTACAGACGGATGGATCCATCGGGGATGGCCCCCACCTGGGCAGGTCGCACCTGTGGGTTGGAGGCTCAGCCAGGTGTGTTGTATTAGAAGTAAGGGGGTATTCGGCAAAATACCTGACTAGGGCATTATTATACTTAAGGCTTCGATGTCATGGCTTAGTAGAATAGCGTGGACTTTGGGTATTGCATGTGTTGCACTATCGACAGTGGATGAGATTCTTGTGTTCAAAAGCTTTATGGTTTATTTCAAACCCCATTATTGTTTATTTAAAAACCTATGAATTCACTCAACCGTTGTGTTGACTGTTTAGCATGTATTCTCAGGTGTATAGGTTTATGATCAGCTGGAGCATGGAGCCGCGCGGGATAATGTAAAGGCAAAACAAACAATTTCCATTCGATACTTTTGACAAACTTTTATATTTATTAAGGTTTGTATAAACTGTTGGGACCTCTTTTATTGAACTCTGATTTTGTCGAATGGTTTATTTTATAAAACGTCTCTTTTGAGGTCGTTTTCTATGACTATGTGTGATGTGCTATGAAGTAATGGTAACTCGGTTTTTACTCAGGTTAAAAATATTCGTTGTGTTCCGATCTAATCGAATTGAACAACTTGAAGTTTTATGTGTGACTCAGTTGAACTTTGGTGGAACAAAGATGTGTCGTTGTAGTTTTGAAAATAAAATGTGCAAAACAATTAAAGTAAAGGTGCAATTAAAATAAATCTAAGTCTATTTAAAATAAAGTGCAAGATTTTAAAAGCAAGACTAAATTTAAAGGGAAATAAAGTTAATAACACAAACTTAAATCTAACTAAGGCAAACTTAAAACGCAACTAAAACTTAAACTAAGGCAAATAAAGCTTAAAATGAAAAGGCAGAAAACTAAAAACTAAGATTTCCCTATCCGAAATAAACTCCTATTCGGAATAACTGTCACCTATTCGGAATAAATAGCCTTATTCGGAATATTTGTCTACTCTGAAAGATTAGCCCTATTCGGAATAAACCTTTATGCGGAATAATCTTCTATTCGGAATACTGTCACCATTCGGAATAAAGTCCTACTCGGAACATTTGGTCTATTCGGAAAGAAGTGCCTACTCGGAATATGGGTCCTATTCGGAAAAATCGCTCTATTCGGAATATTCAGAAAGTTCCGAATAGCAATACTTAAAATCCCCTATGCGGAATAAAAAGTTCCGAATAGCAATTTCTTCAAGATCCCTATGCGGAATAAATAAATATTCCGAATAAGAAATCTTTACAAAACCCTCACGCGGAATAAAGCTCCTATGCGGAATATACAAACTTCCGTATAGAGCAAACTAATCACACACCTATTCGGAAAGTTCTGGGCACAGGTCTGGTAAGAACAGTAATAGATCCTAAGAACAAGGAAAGCTAAAAAGGGACGGATCAAATAAAAACACAGCGAAATCAAGCACAAGATTAGATCAAACAAACAAATAAACAACTATCAAGCATAAACAATCAATCCAAAACAATAAAACTAACAAAACTTAATCAAATCAATCAAAACCCACTTAAATAAATCAACAAAAATAAAGATCATGAACATAAACAAATCAACACAAAGATTAAGAAGGGAAGAATGAGATTAACAAGATAAAGATAAAACTTGACAAGAATTAAAAAAGGAAAACTTACTTGAATTAAATGGTAATTAAGTGCAAGTCAAGGTAATTAAATTGGACAAGTAAATAAAGGTGCAAGGTAATTTAAAATGGAAGAGCTAATTTGTCAAGTTAGCCAACAAAACAAATGATAACTAATCTAATCTATTTATAGGGGAGGATTAGGAAGCTTCCTCCCCTCCTTCATTTCTTGTTAATTGCGGGATTAAGTCCTTCTTCTCATCTAATCTTCATTTAATTGCGTCATTAGTCCTTTTCTTCTCATCTTTCTTTTAAGTTTGGACTTTAAGGACTTGTGGCTCGGGATATCTTTTGAACTCGTCTTTAATTTCTTCAATAAAATAGACTTGAGTTTCTCGGCTTTTGATAAACTTCCGTCTTTTGACTTTTTCTTCGATAAATCTTCAGAATTGGTCTTGGACTTCCGTTCTTTTTCCACTCTTGATTTCTCGACTTCGTCTTTCATCTTTTTCTTCAATAAAAGCCGTGAATGCCCGTGAATTCTCGTGTTTTCTCCACTTTACACAATTTCGTCCTAAATTACAACAAAAACACAAACCACGCATAATTCCGACATAAAAGACATAAAATACACGTTTTGGTCCGGTTATTATAGTAATTAAGTGGTAGAAAAGATGGGTGTTTACACACCTATCAAATCCCCTACACTTGACCATTGCAATGTCCTCATGCAATGCATTAGTTACAAAGCATGTTTACACTTTTCATAATAATCAATCCACATTGGCCTTTATTAAAGAGATAGAAAATTATAAAAATGCAAAGCAAAGAAATTAAAAGCATACCTTGGGTTTTGAAAATGTCATGAATAATCATCATCCTCAACTTTTCACTTTCTCCAAACCAAGCTTAAAAACGAGATCATTGTTATTATAAGTTAGTAAACTAGCACGAACTCATGTGGGCCAATTATTTACTTAGACTCCCTTATTCCTATGGGTATCTCTTATATTTTATTATTTGTCTTGAATGATCACGAAGATGCATTGTTTGACTTATTTCGATAATTATTTAGTCTGAAAATAAAGTGCACGATTTAATCAATAGTTAGCTACAGGACCAAATCTTTTAAAACTGCTTCTCGGGATATCTGAAAGTTCATATCTTGGCATAACTTGGTTCGCGATTTGAGACCTTTCTCGGGCCGATATTTGGCAGCGACTTCATACTTCAAATCTTGAGAGACGTTCATGAAATAATGGTCTTCTCTTCATAATTGGAATTTCTTCACTTGGAATTTTTGAGAGATTCTTCATATATGGACCACGACTTCTTCATTTTTCTCCAATCTTTATTTTGGATTTTGATATACAACGATCCGCCTCCTTTATTGACTTGGATCTATTTATCCTCATACCTTGTTAGGGTCTTTTCGGATACACTTCTCCATGACTTTTTGGGGAGTATTTGCTTTTCGTCGTGTGTCTCGATCCTTCATATTGATTTTCGATAAATGATTCTTCACATCACTTTTGGATCTTTAGCAACAAAACATAGCCCTCATGCCTTGTTAGGGCCTTTTCGGACTCGCCAATCTTCGCGCCCCGCTTCATAAGTTATGCCTTGGCTATGAACTCTCGTCATTACCGAGCAACTTTTAAACGATCTGGGGCTAGAAGCTAAGTAACTTTTCAAATCGTACAACCTTATTTATTAGCAGATAAATTTATTAGCAAGCGATGGGAGAATAGGCTTATAATTAACTCACATAAATTCACGAAAGAATACCGACTTATAATTGGCTCTATCATCTCTCGTTCTCCACAGTTTAAAATCTCAAGTAATGAGACTCGTGGATACTTAGCCTATTAAATCAAAGTTTTGGGTTTTCGAGTCGCCTATAGGATCTTGCAAATTCTTAGACTCTTTCAAGTTTAGAAATCGCATCTTAAAGTTCCCTTGATAAACGACTCTCTAGGATCAATTATAGGAACTTGCGAAAAGTTCTTGTCCTTAACCCGTGAGAGTTAAGACTTTCGCGTTTTATAGCTCCCTATATAAAAGCCTAGCAAAACTTGACTTAAACACGTTAAGGATACTAGCTAGAGTAAACTCGGATTGAGTCAAAAGATTCACAACGTTTGAAAATTAAAACCACTTATTAAACATTTATTCTAGCAAAGAAAGAAAATAACTATACAAAAGGGAAAAACTAATAGGCCAAAATAGATCGAAAATTTTGGAAAATGTTGAAAAATTGATTTTCCGGTTAAAATGAGGACAAAAACAAGGAAAAGACTACTTAACTTCGATAGAAGTCCCCCCTACACTTAAGATAAACATTGTCCTCAATGTTTAAGCATGTGGGAGTAAACTCCCCTACACTTAGGACATTGTGCACGTTGTTTAAATCTCGCTAAGGAAAAGACAACTAAAGAGATTCCTATTTTAATATTGAGAAAATATAAAAATAGTGAATCGAAAAGAGTTTAGGATAGAACCGGGAAGAAGTAGAACACAGAATCACGGGTCGTCAAGAATCGTTAAGAGTGGATCATTGAAGCTCGAATCCCTGATTAAGAAGTGAGGAGAGGAAATAGCAATCCAAAGGGGTCCCCCCTACACTTATGATAAAGAAAGCGAAAAGATAGATGCATGGGTTGCCTCCCAAGAAGCGCTTGGTTTTTGTTAACCGAGTCGTGAGCCTGACTCGACCTTGATCATCAACGGAAGTAGCATGAAACAAATCCACCAGGATCAAAGACATAGTTTTCATCCATCAATAGGCAAGAGCTTAAGGTGAACAAGGCAAGCCAAAAGAGAAGCGGCAAGGTTCCCTTAAGCAGAGATGGAGCACAGTAGAAGCAAGTATGGTGCGGTGCAAACATGTCTTCAATAGGTCCAAAGATTTTTCCTTTTAATTCATCAGGTGGATACTGAGATGGCTTAAAGACTTCAATACCGGGATCGAACACCTTTTCCTTCAGGGGAAAATAGCACTCCAGCTCAGCCGAGTGTGAAGAAGATCCGCAAAGAAGCACAACCTCGTCCTCAGAAGTGGGACAAAGAGGTGTCAAATCATAAGTGCAACGGATTTCGGTGTCAACCGGTTTCTTCTCCTTTGACAAAATGCTCTTCAAATCCAAAGTAGGATCAAGGCGATAATCTTCAAAGTCCAAAGGAGGAGCATCACTCTCATAAGGGAAGTAAGTGTTAAGAAATTCAGAGAAATCTTCCTCAAATGAATAATCGTCCAGAGTAGGAGCGAGTGATGACGGAGGATCTTCATTATGTGAAGAATCGCTCGAGAGAGTATCGGCCTCATCAAAATCATCATATGTAGGTAACTCGGGATACTCAGAAGTACAATCAAAATCATCCGAATCTGAGCTAGAATTATCATCTTCATAAGCATCAAAGACCGGTGGAGAATCAAAAATGGGAGAAGCGTCCAAAGTAGGGAGAGAATCATCCACATTATCTTCAAAGAGTGGATTATCAGTGGAAGACTCGAATAGAGGATTGTCATAGACGGTAAAGTCATCAAGCACATTTATCATATTCACTGATTCTCGGCCTCCAAAAGATCTGCCGGTAAGCTTCCCCATTTTAAAAATTTTAGAATCATCCCCGACTCGTAAGATTAACTCACCTTCGGCCACATCTATTAAAGCACGTCCGGTTCTCAAGAATGGCCGACCAAGTATTAGAGGAATACGAGGGTCCATTTCATAATCAACTACGACAAAATCGACCGGGAAGGTAAATGTGCCAACTTTGATAAACACGTCTTCGGCTATACCAACGGGGTAAGCGAGAGTGCGGTTTGCAAGTTCGAGAGTCATCTTTGTAGGAATGAGATCGGGCAATGATAGTGTTTTCCAAACACTGAGTGGCATAAGATTAATACTAGCCCCGAGATCAGCAAGGGCAGTAAATTCTTCAGTTTTGTTGAATAAGCAAGACAACACAAAACGACCGGGATCTCCAAGTTTTTCCGGAAGTTCTTTAAGAAGGACTGCAGAGCAGTTTTCATTTAAGCGTGTGTTGGCAAGTTCAAGTAACTTCTCCTTCTTGCTAAGCAAATCCTTGAATGTTTTGACGAATTTCGGCATGTGGCAAAGTGCTTCAACAAGGCTAATGTTGATGGTCATTTTAGATAGCATATCCACATATTTCATTACATTACAATCATTCTTGGTTAGCTCGTTGGTCTTGCCTATGCGAGAAGGGTATGGGATTCTGGGCTGATAAGGATTGGGTGGAGGTGTAGTTGGTGAAGGTTGTGATGTTGAAGGGTCCTTCCGAGATACATCGTCATGACGAGGCGGAGACGGTAATGGTGCACTATTACTAGGTGTAGGAGGAGTAGGGCTACATGGTGGTGGAGGAGGTGTAGATGATGGTGGTGGGGTAGATGGAGTGACAATGGTAGTTCCACTACGCGTAGTTATAGCGCTCACATTAGCTCGCGGATTGGTGACGGTATTTGAAGGTAGAGAACCCGAAGAAGAAGAAGGTTGAGCGTCAGGCAAGAAACTAGCCAACAGATTCTTCAATTCAGTTGTTTGAGTGATGAAAGAGGATTGAAGATTATCACGAACCTCAGTTCTGATGTCATTACCTTGTTTCAAGATATCTCCTTTCAAATTAATTATTTGGCTCTGCAGATTCTTGATTTGCTCACCTTGAGTTCTCATGATTGTGTCAACATCGGGATTAATGGGTGGGTGTTGTTGGGTGGGTGGTTGATAAGGATTAGAAGCACGAGGTGGGATTTGGTTGCTTCTATTGTAGTTGTTGGTGGGGTTTTGGTTTTGAGGAGAAAAACCGGGTGAAAGGTAATTGTTGGAACGGTAGCTCAGCAGGTTTCTATCCCCTTGTTGTCTAGCTTGGTAATTTTCCGGTGAATAATTACCGTAAGCTGCATACACATTTTCCGGATTTCCTTGTGTCGAAGGACAATCGGTGTATGAGTGAGGACCGCCACATGTTTCACAAGGATTAGCAACCGCTTTAACTTGATGTTGTTGTTGGTTTGAAGCGAGAAGCGTAATACTTTTGCTCATTTCAGCCATCATGCGGGTGAGTTCGGTCATCTCAGGGTTTGCTGAGGTAGAAGAAACATTGACTCTCGTGTTGTTTCTAGAAGAAGCAGAGGAATCCCAGTTCTTATGATGAGTAGTCATGTTCTCTATTAACTCTCTACACTCCTCGGGTCTCCTTTTCATGAATGTGCCACCGACGGCTGCATTGATCGTATCACGATCTCGAAAAGTCAATCCGTTGTAGAAAGTATCGATCAAGGTGACCGGAAGCATGTTGTGGTTTGGACAACGATCGATCAAGACATTATATCTCTCCCATGCATCAAAAAGAGATTCATCGGGATCTTGCATGAAACCGCTGATCTGATTGCGAAGGCTTGTGACCATGGATGGTGGAAAGTAGCGCGACAAAAAGCGTTGAGTCATGTCATCCCAAGTGCGAATAGAATTCTTCGGAAGACGATCAAACCATTTCTCGGCATGATGTAATAGAGTGTGTGGAAAGAGTTGTAGGCGAAGCTCATCCATAGTGGCACCAGCCAACTTCATGCTCTGGGTGATTGTAATGAACTTGTCGAGGTGTTTGTTGGCATCATCATCAGGCAATCCTCTAAATGGGTTTGTTTGCACTTGCTGAATCATGTGGTGCTTCAATGAAAACTCAGGAGCGTTGATTTGCATCGGCGCAATCGGTCCTCCTCGTCCAAACATTGTTGGCTGACAAAGTTCCTCCATGGTCCGAAGATCGGGCTGTGGAGGAGCATTGTTATTATTATTATTATTATTGAGGTGCGGTAGTTGATTATTGTTGTTAACACCTGCCATATCTAAATCTTCTTGAGGCTCGGGCTCTTGATAATTAGAAGATCTAGTACGCATACACCTGAAAATGCAAAAGAAAACAAAACCAAACACAAAGACAATATATATACACAATAAAGATAAAATCTTTTTGGATTTTTGAAATTTTTAATTTTTATGGTTTTTTATCAATTTTTAATGTTTTTATGATTTTTTGAATTTTTTATGCAAGAAAAATAACGTTCACAAGTGAACGGATCCCAAAAAGCAACGTGTCTCTCACAAAAAACTGTTGATCTTTACGAAAAGAGCCGGCAGCGGCGCCATTTGGTAACTCGGTTTTTTCTCAGGTTAAAAATATTCGTTGTGTTCCGATCTAATCGAATTGAACAACTTGAAGTTTTATGTGTGACTCAGTTGAACTTTGGTGGAACAAAGATGTGTCGTTGTAGTTTTGAAAATAAAATGTGCAAAACAATTAAAGTAAAGGTGCAATTAAAATAAATCTAAGTCTATTTAAAATAAAGTGCAAGATTTTAAAAGCAAGACTAAATTTAAAGGGAAATAAAGTTAATAACACAAACTTAAATCTAACTAAGGCAAACTTAAAACGCAACTAAAACTTAAACTAAGGCAAATAAAGCTTAAAATGAAAAGGCAGAAAACTAAAAACTAAGATTTCCCTATCCGAAATAAACTCCTATTCGGAATAACTGTCACCTATTCGGAATAAATAGCCTTATTCGGAATATTTGTCTACTCTGAAAGATTAGCCCTATTCGGAATAAACCTTTATGCGGAATAATCTTCTATTCGGAATACTGTCACCATTCGGAATAAAGTCCTACTCGGAACATTTGGTCTATTCGGAAAGAAGTGCCTACTCGGAATATGGGTCCTATTCGGAAAAATCGCTCTATTCGGAATATTCAGAAAGTTCCGAATAGCAATACTTAAAATCCCCTATGCGGAATAAAAAGTTCCGAATAGCAATTTCTTCAAGATCCCTATGCGGAATAAATAAATATTCCGAATAAGAAATCTTTACAAAACCCTCACGCGGAATAAAGCTCCTATGCGGAATATACAAACTTCCGTATAGAGCAAACTAATCACACACCTATTCGGAAAGTTCTGGGCACAGGTCTGGTAAGAACAGTAATAGATCCTAAGAACAAGGAAAGCTAAAAAGGGACGGATCAAATAAAAACACAGCGAAATCAAGCACAAGATTAGATCAAACAAACAAATAAACAACTATCAAGCATAAACAATCAATCCAAAACAATAAAACTAACAAAACTTAATCAAATCAATCAAAACCCACTTAAATAAATCAACAAAAATAAAGATCATGAACATAAACAAATCAACACAAAGATTAAGAAAGGAAGAATGAGATTAACAAGATAAAGATAAAACTTGACAAGAATTAAAAAAGGAAAACTTACTTGAATTAAATGGTAATTAAGTGCAAGTCAAGGTAATTAAATTGGACAAGTAAATAAAGGTGCAAGGTAATTTAAAATGGAAGAGCTAATTTGTCAAGTTAGCCAACAAAACAAATGATAACTAATCTAATCTATTTATAGGGGAGGATTAGGAAGCTTCCTCCCCTCCTTCATTTCTTGTTAATTGCGGGATTAAGTCCTTCTTCTCATCTAATCTTCATTTAATTGCGTCATTAGTCCTTTTCTTCTCATCTTTCTTTTAAGTTTGGACTTTAAGGACTTGTGGCTCGGGATATCTTTTGAACTCGTCTTTAATTTCTTCAATAAAATAGACTTGAGTTTCTCGGCTTTTGATAAACTTCCGTCTTTTGACTTTTTCTTCGATAAATCTTCAGAATTGGTCTTGGACTTCCGTTCTTTTTCCACTCTTGATTTCTCGACTTCGTCTTTCATCTTTTTCTTCAATAAAAGCCGTGAATGCCCGTGAATTCTCGTGTTTTCTCCACTTTACACAATTTCGTCCTAAATTACAACAAAAACACAAACCACGCATAATTCCGACATAAAAGACATAAAATACACGTTTTGGTCCGGTTATTATAGTAATTAAGTGGTAGAAAAGATGGGTGTTTACACACCTATCAAATAACGCCCAATGTTGATATTCCGATGCCTTGTTAAATTGGGGGTGTTACATTTTATCTTTCAAAAATAGCAGAAAAGGTCCTTCAAGTTGACAGTTTTATAAAATGAGCTCTAGTCTTCATTCCTTTGGCAATTTCAGTCCTTCCACTTGCAAACTCGATCAAATAGCTCCTTTGACTGAGTTGACTTGAAAGTTGACCTTATTTGACTTTAATCTTGACTAACAATTTTGCACTTTAGCCCCTCAACTTTGTAAAGTTGTCAAGATAAGTCCTTGCACTTTAAAGTCTTGTCACTTTTGATCCTTCTTTGTCTTTTTCATCCAATTAAGCTTGATTTTCTTCTTGTTTGCTTGAAATTGTATCCTTCTTACCTATTTGAGCACAAACAAAGAACATACCACATAATACTGCTTTTATAGCACAAAAGTTAGGTAATTTCCTTGTGTTTTAGGGTGTTTTGTTGATTAATTGATATGAGTTTTTGCTCATATCATGATGTAATAAAGTTTCACCCAATAATCTTAGAACACTCTCTCATGTGTTATATTTCTATAACATGTGTGTGAACTTATCCATTATGTACTTATACTTTTCCATTCATACTTGTTGTAATAGGTTTCATAACTTAAACCTTGTATTTAAAACTAAGGTAAGCAAATAATAAAATGTATAATCAATATTTGAAGTATACAACACTTAACAAAAATTTGAAAAACATGCTACACATACTATATGTAGCCGTGTATGTATGTGTGTATGCATACCATGAAAATGTTTAAAACCTTCTTGGATTAGCCCAAGACCATATACTCTTTGTGTGCTAGCCCAAGCCAAAGCCCACTAACCCTTTGGCTACCTATACACGACATACACATATGTGGAAGAAGAAGGGATGTCTGGTTTTGGAAAAGCTAACACATGGCACAAATACTCTTACCAAGTCAATCATGCCTTTTGCATTACCCTTCTCTCTCCCCTTTTAGCTGAAAAACACACAAATACATTCTCATTCTCTCATGCAACTTAAATCTCATTCTCTCTTCATCTTCCTCTCTCAAATGATTCGGCTTTAAGCCACAAACATCTAAATTTGTTCATTAAATCCACTAGATCCTCATCCCATCTTAACTACTAATCATTTAGTAGCATCATCATCTTTGGAATCACTATAACAAGTCCTAGCCGAAACCTTAATGGTCACAACTTGGTTATAGTTAGGGTTTCCATCATCTTCTAGATTAGATCTCTAATCTCCTTGTTCATCTAGATCTTCCTTGGTAAATTTCATGCAAGAAAGGTATACTCCTTATGCTTCTTCATTTTTACTTGCATGGATCATCATCCATCTATAAACACTTATAAATAACTTGTTAAAATCAAGATTTGATAAGAAACATGACCTTAAAGGTCACGACATATATTT
This sequence comes from Glebionis coronaria, assembly GCA_025667525.1. Lineage (NCBI taxonomy): Eukaryota > Viridiplantae > Streptophyta > Magnoliopsida > Asterales > Asteraceae > Glebionis > Glebionis coronaria. The sequence continues at coordinate 424,131,513 of CM046879.1, read as the reverse complement.
GAGCACCATTAGTCATGGTTAAAATCTTTTTAATAAAGAAACCTATGACTAGTACTCTATGTTTTAACTTTATTTAAAATCATATGAATCATTTTGTTAATTTAAATAAAGCTGTGGTTTACAAGCCTCACTTTGAGGATTTTGGTTAACTAATAATCATAGATCTCATAAGTGAATTTGTGTAACTCAAAAACCATGAAAAACCATGACCTAGAAGGTCACGACATAATTAATTGGTTAACTAGGATCTATGTGCTAAGTTTTTAATGATGGAAAATGTATTATTACATGTGAAATGGAATACTAAAAATCACTAAAATGAATTATATGTACATATATAGCCGTGGGTTATATATGACCTTGAATGGACTTAATTGTACATGCATGCTTATATAAAACCTAGATCTAGTGATAAGTGTTAACTTAACATGATAAACATAAAACAAGCTTATATATCTTATGGGAACATTGGGAGAAAACAATATAGCCGTGAGCTATATATTGTTTTCTTGGAATTGTGGTAACCTTGGAAACATGCAAGAAACCTAGATAATCATGTTGTATTCTTATAAATAAGTACAAGACATAAAACTAGCTAAAAAGTTCATCTTAGAAACACCAAGATAAAAATGATAGCCGTGGGCTATGTGTATGTATGTATGGACTTATGACTTGATTTATTGATTTGTACATAGCTAAATCTTATTTTGGGGACACTTATAAGTACATGCAACTTTAAATAAGTTTCGACTCATCTTAATAAGCTATAATTAAATATAGCCGTCACCCATAAGCTTATATTAGAGCTTATGACTTGCATGCAGCATTATAACACATCTAGATCTCATTTGGTACATCAAATAAAATAAACTATGAGTTTTATTCTTTTATTAAGATTTAAAACTAAATATGGATAAGCTAATAATAAGCTTATAAGAAAATCCTAGATTAATACTTACATAAAATGAAAAGTAGTATTAATGGACTAATTAAGCCCATGCAACATTAGCCCAAGACTTAATGGACCCAATAAGCCCATTTAATAAATCTTAGTATCTTAATGGACTTAAGATTACACTTTAGGCCCATTTAATAAAATAATGGACTTAGAAATGTATTCAAGCCCAATAAATGTTTTAAAGGGCCATTTAACAAGTTAGTGGACTTAAAATATATTTAGGCCCACTAAATGGCCCATTAAATATTTTAGCCCATTTGATGAACCCATATAATGTTTTGAATGTTTAAATAAAAGTTTCTATAATGAAATATAACTTATAAAAACTTTTGGACTAAAATGATAATTTATGAAACTTAAGGACTAAAACCGTGACTTATAAAACTTGTTTTGATAAACTAGCAAACCCAAGGACTGAAAATGTAATTACCCGAAAGTCTAGGGTATAATAAATACCATCCATAGCATATTAAACCCTAGGGACCATTTTGGAAAGTTTCTAAAAGTTGTTTTGTCATTTATAACCCTAAGGACCATTTTGGTAATAATCCGAAACTTAAAGAAGCCCTAGGGGCTGTTTTGTCATTTTATGAAAGTTATAAAACCTAGATATAACTAGGTGGACTAAATCTGCCATAAGCCTAAACTTTAACAAGCCCTAGGTACCAAATGTGTAAAAATCCGAAAGTTATACTTTGTTTAAACTATGGAGGGACTAGTTTTGCCATGTACCGAAACTTTAACAAGCCCTAACCCTAATTCTATTTTAAATTTAGTAAAACTTAATTAAAACCTAAACCATAAGGATTAATGTATAAATTCTTAAACTTGTAATTGATAAATTATTTTATAAATATTAAATAATTTATGGGAACTTTTAAGTTAAATAAAATATTATATTTTAATTTTCAAAAATAAAATATTTATATTTTTGCTTTATGAAATAAATTGTATAAACAATATGGATATGTGTTACTAATACATGAACTCATATACTTTTAGGAAATAAAATTATATGAACGTTAAATAAATTGAATACTAATATTATAAGTAAAACACCTTATGTTTACTTAAAAATGAAACTTAATTGTGAGTTTAAATGGTTATTACTAATACGTGTACTACGAACGTAAATTAATGTTTTAAGTAAAACATTCTTATGTTTACTTATAAATTTAAAACTTAATTGTAAGTTTAAATAGATGACTATAATACATGAACTACAAACGTAAACTAATATTTTAAGTAGAACATTTTTGTGTTTACTTAAATATGAAACTTAATAGTAAGTTTAAATGGATGATTATAATACATGAACTGCGAACGTAAACTAATATTTTAAGTGGAACATTTTTGTGTTTACTTAACTATGAAACTTATTTAGATAAGTTTAAATGGATATTGTTAATACTTGTACTATGGTTATTTAGATAAATGCCGCAGCATAAATGAACTAACTAAAAATCTGTATAAGCATACACATATGTTCTTTGTACTATCTATTAAGACTGTATTATTTGATTAGGCATAACTTTTGGCGTGAGCATTATTTGGATATTCGTGTTATACATCTATTGCCAACTCCCAGGTGAGTTTATAGCCCCATATAAACTATTGATAAACGTTTCCTCTACGGGGGAGAAAACATGCAACTATTTTAAAATGGACATAACTGAACTGTATAAACTTGACTATGATTGACTATTATAGAAACTGTTAAATTGTTGTAAATCGCCCTAATGTTATAAATAGATCCATTAGGGATTGACCATCCCCATCTGGGTGAGTCATGCTCACTGTGCCTTGGCCGGGACAACAGATGTATATCATGTTGGAACTGGGTTTGAGTGTCTTTTTGTAAGACACTACGTCCTCATCTGTTGAGGACTATGGAAGGTTAAGCTTCAGTTTCGAGTAATAGCAAATGTAATATACTTTTTAGTAAGATTGCTTTGTGCATTGTGTTAGCCCTAAAATGTGAGCGCCATTTACGGAATTACATTTGATTCAGATAGGCAAAACGTGGAGGGACTACTTTTGACATGTTGTCAAAGTGAACTCTTGTTTAGCCTATATATACCCCTCCATACTTCCATGGAGGGGGTGAGGATTCTTCTTATTGTGTATTTCACTTCTCTCTCTAAATACACACACTAATTTCAAGCTTTATCTTTCTCTCTCTAAAATGTCTAAATACTTCTTTTATCCTCCCCGACCTCCGGATCACCTCTTGTTAGCTTGAATCTTATGCTTAACAATTGGTATCGGAGATAACCGGGGGTGTTTTGTGTTTCGTGTTTGCTGATTTGTAGCTTTTTCGGCTTATTTTTAAGTTGTTATAAGTTACGAATTTTTGGTGTTGTTTATTGGTTTCCGTCTAATTGGTTACAAAGCTGATCAATCCATTGTCCAAAAAGGTTCAATATGTGTATCTTTTATTTGTCACGTATCTGATATCAGTCTAAAAGTCTCATTTTTTAATGGTGTTGGTGGTTTTATCAGTGTCTACGTGTCACCTCTATTTGTCTCTCTATTAATCTTTTTTCTAACTGTGTCATATCTGAAATATCACCATATCCACCATTTTCGGGAATATCAAGATATGGTCAAAACCCTCTTCAAATGGAGTCATTACGATGTTGAGTTACGATGGGAGATCTCGATGGCTTCTTTTGATCGCACTGATTGCGATGGATGGCTGTGATGAGTCGCTACGATGAGTCGCTGCGACGGGCTCATGCTGCAATGGGTTTTCTTTTGATTGACTGTGATGGCATGGTTTTAACATTGCGATGATTGATATTATAAGAAAACTTTGCCAAAAAACTTGACTTATCAGATAAATACCGAGACCATAAAAGTCTTTTAACCATAAACATCAAACCCCGACTCTATTTTTTTCCCATCGTCACATATCAATCATAACTCCTCCCACATAAAGACTCGAAATTAATAAAAGACCTCATCTTATTCTCGTTTTCGTGTTGCACATCAAAGTAACAAATCCAAATCTTATTTAGACCCATGTCACATCATCATCAGACTCGAACACATAAAAAAAGAAAAAGAAAATCATTAAAGATCTCAGAATCTCTCACTCGTGTTTAGTGACATGCATGTCGAGATCTATATAGATCTAACACGGATTAAAAATCATCTCATCATCAATCTATGAGGGTTAACCCCTTCTTTTGATTTTCGAATTTAAAAGATTGGGGTCAGAACATGTTTGTTAAGCCCGTCTCCTTGTTTCGTTTAACACAAAATCAGTTCAATCTAATACAACCCAATACAACTTAACCTACCTGAGACCTCCTTGTGGAAATCATGAAGACGCGATGTATCTTGGTATGCGTTCACTTGAAAAAATTAAGAGGGGGTTTCGTGATATCTTAGTGTTCGTGGGTATTTATGATGGATGAGATTATTATCTCAAACTATTTTGTGAAGATGAGATGGGGCGGAGTAAATTAGATTGGAGTGATAAGGCTGGTTGGTTCTCCATATTGAGTAATACACAAACAACGTATTGAATTGATGGTGAGATCTGAATTGATTTTATAGGGTTCTGGTCAGTTAATGAGAGATTTGTGTTATGTTTTGTTGATGATGGGAGTAGATCTTTTGGGTGAATAGAAAAAAGAGGCGGAGGAAATGGGATTAGGTTTAACTATGTGCTAAGATTTAGGGTTAGTACAATTATATAATCCCTTGTTTTATGGATTGGGTTTAATACATATGGGTTGACTATTCGGTTTGTGATATGGGAAACATTTCAGTTCACTTGGGCCGATCAAGCTTATTAAAATGATAGCAACATGCAAATAATTCAATGTTATTGTTTTTCAACTCTTGGTCCGGATATAAAAGACTTGTTGGAGTGGTATTGGGCTGAAAGAAGTTATGGTTAATGGATACCAATATTCGGCTAGAGTATAATTTGGGCTATGATGATATTATTTTCAAAGCCGGGTATTCGCTATGTTTCGTTCGAAAGAGCTTAAACGACAAAGAAAATTTTAGGTTTGATACCTAATATTTTCGAAAAAATTTCGACGACCTCACCGGTGAGGTCGATCCGCGCATCAGTTGGGCATGTGACTGACGTTGGGCTTAAATGACAAGTTATCTAGACAAATTGTGTCCTTAATGACTATTCTTTTCATAATTTATTCTAGATAACGACATTCTCAAATACAACACCAAAGCAAACAAAACACTTAACGCTAAAACGATCCGATATAAGATTCCCTTTAACGACAACGGCTAGTTTTGGTTCTACAAAGACAAGTGATCACGAAGTGTATTTGGTATTCTTTATTTGAAGTTGAAGTGTGATTTCATGAAGGCGTCTACTTATTTCATCATCGAGCCTTCCTTCTATTTTTCTACTCCTTTTCTTCAAACCCAGTCTATCGATTGATGACTTGCTTGGGCGATAAAATTTATGATTGAGACTTGAATTATCTAGTTTCCACTGTCAAGGGGTGGATGGCCGGCGACATGGATAACTATCATTTTTGGGTTTCACACGCAGTTGCTCGTGTGGATAACTTCAAGAGGTATAAGAGACCTGTTTCTGCATCGTTCTTCAATCGACACAAGTGCAAGCTTAAGTAACAAATTTGGGGGATTGTACTTCAGTTTCAAGTTTGCAATATCAGGTTTACTTCACATGTGGTCACAACAAATAGCCAAATGAATTCGAGGTTGGTAAGTTAGACAGAGAGAGATGGAATCAACAATCAATTCTCACGAGATATTTATGAGCTACACAACGACAATGGTACTTCATAGTCTAAGCAAAAATTTTCAAAGTTTCTCAATGACTTTCAAAACTTTTCAAGACATTTGCTTAAGACTAAGAACTTCTCGAGTATATGGACGTCCACGATAATGATGCTTTCGAGAGTTCGAAATCATCATAGGGGAAGATCGTGTACTTTGAAGTAATCGGATCAACTTCTAGGGGGAAGTAGTGTACATGGAATGACATCTACTTACTTTATATGATTTTTATGAAGTATTCTGCAGGCATAAGAAGAATTGTTGTTGATTTCCTGCATGTTACCCCAAACGGATTATCACCAAAACCTAAACGACATGAAACAGTATAGAAGCAGTGTTATATGGTGTGGTTCTTCTACAAATTTCCGCTGTGCACTTAAACCGATGAGCTAGAAGATTGTTCAAACTACATCAAAGTGTCAGAATCTGCTTAAGATACATATATTGGTTTGGGGGGAAACTGATTCAAAAACTTCGTCAAAAAGAAGTCTATGAAGAAAGTTTTTTAATACATGCTGCATGAATTGGGGGGAAGTTAATCCAAATCATGCATATTACAATTGTTCCACAACAAGCAAAGACAAAGATGATTCAAGGTAAGGTACAAGTTATGAATATAAGAAGAATTAAAAGACATCCTCAGGATTGGAAGCGCCTTGGAAGACTTTATTTTGTTGTATTTTTACTTGTTAGGAACATTGTAAGTAATTCCGTATGTCTCCACATTGGGGGAAGATTGTTAGCCCTAAAATGTGAGCGCCATTTACGGAATTACATTTGATTCAGATAGGCAAAACGTGGAGGGACTACTAGTGACCTCTTGTTTAGCCTATATATACCCCTCCGTACTTCCATAGAAGGGTGAGGATTCTTCTTATTGTGTATTTCACTTCTCTCTCTAAATACACACACTAATTTCAAGCTTTATCTTTCTCTCTCTAAAATGTATAAATACTTCTTTTATCCTCCCCGACCTCCGGATCACCTCTTGTTAGCTTGAATCTTATGCTTAACACATTATTACTGTTAATGCAAGTGATGCCTAAAAACATTATTAGTGTTAACTAATCTTTCTTAGTTTTGATCACAACAAACTATACAGCACATTTAGTGTAAAATACAAAACGAATTATTTAACTAACACTATCATCAAGGTAATAATCATATCACTAACTTTTCTTAATCATACTTAGTGATCACCAAAAGTGATTATCCTTAAAACTCACTTTTGTTAATATGACAAAAGATTTTTTAATAAACTTTCTTTTTAAGAAAATGTTTATTAAAATTGAAAATGTAAATTTGAAAATGGCATATTCCATATGCCATAAGAATATCCTTTGAAGGTTTAAAAAACCTCAGATATTCCTACCCCACTAAAAGACAAAAAAGGAAGCAGACTCTACTGGGCGGTACCTTAAATAGCTAGGCGGTTCCTTAGCGACATGGAACCGCTGGCTAGTTAAGGATCCGCGCCCAGCTAGCCGTTACACTTTGTCTTCTATAAATAGTGGATCAAATCTCATTTTCCAACAACCCTCTTGGACGTTTTTCTCAGCCCCGTTTCTCTTTTCTATAGCATAATCGTTAGTAAATGATCACTTAATGTGTTAAGTATGTTTACATATGATTATCCTCTTGATCCCCTCCTTTACCTTGTCCAATGAGAAGATCACTCACTCACTAGTGTTATGATAAAGATGAATCCATGAATTAGTCATGTTCATCATGTTAGCCTTTTTGTTTTTGTTGATCCATTTGTATTTATGAATACTTGGACTAATTGTGTTCATCCAAGCTATTTGTGAATACTTGGATTTGTTGTGTACATCCATTGCATATGTGTTTTCTTGGATTTGTGTTGCGTAGATCTAAGCTACATGTGTGTACTTGGATATGTTTAGTTAAGTTGTAATAGATTGTGTAGTAGTTATCACTAAACTATAAAGTGATGTGGTTGTGTCTTGTGAGTTCTCACTAAACTTGAAAGTGATTAGTAGTTGTGTTTTGTGAAGTTCTCACTTAGCTTCAAAGTGAAGAGTCGTGAAGATTGGTTCTAGCTTTGGATTAGAATTCGACATCTAGCCTTGTGTTGTAAAATGGTGAACTAGGCAACGTTATGAAGATTCGTTCTACCTTGAGATTAGAACTCGACATCTAGCCTTGTGTCGTTAAATTGTGAAGTAGGCAACGTTGTGTAGATTGGTCCTAGCTAATGATTAGGTCTCGACATTTAGCTTAGTGTCGGAAAATAATGTAAGCGACGATGTAAGGTTTTCTCCGCCAAGAAGGGAGCTTGTGGATATAGTGGAAGTCTCGAGTAGGTGTACTCGAGGAGTGGAGTAGAAACGAGGATAGAGCCTCGTTGTTGAACCACTATAAATCTTGGTGTCTTGTCACTAGGTTGTCTCTTTCCTTACTCTTTACTTATTTCATTATCATTATACTTACCTATTACCATTGCTAATGCACTTGAATTGAACCTAATCTTTATGCAACTTAGCTTCAAGTAAAAGATAGTTTTGATACAAACCTAATTGAACGTAATTTAAATTAGGTGACTAATCGAAGAGAAACTATTCAACCCCCCTTCTAGTTTCTACAATTGGTATCAGAGCGATGATCACTCAAGATCTTTGAAGTATATTGTACTTTAAAACTTGGATCGATCCATTGTCTCCTCAAATTAGAAGGTCAAGTTATACTAAAGTTTCTCTTTGGTCAAAACTATTTTTTCTTGGAAAATAAGTCTTCCAATTGATAATATTGCATCCCTCTTAGATTAGTAGCTTTTATGCATTTTAGATCTACTAATGTATCTACTAGTTTGCATCTTGCTTTGTGTAGGTACTCATGAAGATCAATCATTTAATTGGTTGTGGGTTGAGTTACTTGCACTTGTAGAAGACTCATCTTCATTGATCTTCAACATCTTTGAATGATGATATAGATATGATTGGGAATGATACTAGTCCTTGAAGACTTAGTACTCATCATAGTTATTGTTGGGCATTACATTGATTCCTTGATGGATTGGAATGCTCTTTGTGGCCAAGGTACGCTTTCGTTCTTCCACACGCCCTTTGATCATTCTTTCGATCATTACTTGACTATGTGCTTTTTCTTGGCATCCTTGCCTTGACATTTGTTTGTGGTTTGTGATTCTTTTTCTTTATCCTCTCAAACCTTCATTGCTTGGATACTTGACTCACTATGGTGATGTAGAGTGAGTTAGTAGTAGCTTAAAGTATCAAGCATGATATCCATGGTTTGCACCCATACGGTTAGTAGGCCCTTTATGGGAGAGAAAGTGAATTAATACCTTTCTCATATTTTGGTTAGACTAAGACTATTATTGAAAGTGATCTTAGTCTATGCATCAATATTTGCTTTGCGTTTATTCATTACCAAAGCCGTTTAACACTTCGCCGGAAAGGCATGTCTTAAACCACTATATATGACACAAGCTCTTCGTCTCCACGATTTGAAGATTGTCATTAATCCCTTGAGCATTGATCTTAGTCTTGATTCACTTCCCTTGACTTCCCTCCACTTTTCTTTTTCGCTACGAGTAATAGTTTGTTCGTTTCGGTTCTTTTCGATCTCGATTCAACTCGTAATCCTTCATTAAGGCATATTGCTTAGTGTTATGATGATCCAATGATATTCTAAAAGGTTTAAGATATATTTTTAAGTTTTTTAGAAAATTTTGTTTTCAAAAATTTGGCGTACTTCATTGATAAAAACCAGCCTCTGCAGGCGGTTCTTTATCTCTGGCGGCTCAAACCCGCGGTACCTTATCGATAAGGAACCACGGGCAGTAAAGCTTGTCAGAGCGCTAGTTTTATTAAAATAATCTTTTTCAAACCAAACCCTCTCTCTCCCAAAAACACACACCGACGGGTTTTACCTTTTCCACCATTGTTGAAGCTTCAAAAACCTTCAATCACTCAAATTAATTGATTCCAAGTTGTGGGTTTCACTCATCCTTCATCAAACATCAATTAATTGTAAGTACTTTCTTTCAATTTCATCTATTTTGTTCTAGGATTCATCCTTTCATAATTGGGTATTTTTAAAATTGAAATTGAGTTAGAACCTCAATAGGAATATGGGTTGACATGGTTATCTTACTATGATTCCTTAGGTTTATATTCATTAAGATTTCACTAAAACCCACTTGTAGAACAAATCCGAATTTTGGCTAAGTGATGTTGGTTAAAAAGATGGAATTGAGATGAACCCATGAACAAATAAGTAGTTGCATTGTTAATGCTTACCTAAAAACCTTGTTTTGAAAAACCAATATTCTAGTCCATTGTGGATCCAACATAGTTCATATATTCTTGGTTAATAATGGAATAGATACATTGTGAACATGAGAATGATATGGATTCAATCCTTTTTTTGTCAAGAAATTGATATAACACATTCTCATATTTTGATTTTTGATTTTATTTTTCATATGAGTGATTGGAAAAATATTTTCTTGTGTTTTTATTTAGGTACTAATCATGCCTTTACAATACCAAAAGGTTCATCAACTTACTAAACAATACATGCCAAACATTTCCCAAACCTATGCTTCCACTCAACTTCGAAACTCCTTTTCATCTCTTTCAACTCGAAGTTTCCATGAGGGCAGAGTTATTGATGCGGGAATAACGGGTTATGACTATATCAAATCTATCTTTGAGCTTTCGGGGTTTGATTGCTTGCTCAACATAGAAGAAGATATTTACCCCTTTTTTCTTCTAGAATTCTTTAGCACTTACTCCATGTTTGAATACAATGGCGAAATCTTCATTCGATTCTTGTTGAATGATCAAATGATTCAATACTCTCTCGAAAATTTTGGTGAAAGTCTTGGTGTGCCATATGAAGGCACTTGTCGTTTCACGGATAAATGGAGACTTTATGCTCTCTTGGAATCCTACGACAAACCTCCAAATGACCACGCCGAAATTGATCCGGAGTTTATCCTTGACATCATTTCGAAAGAGCGTGATGGAAACGTTGTGAGAAGCCTTCATTCTAATGTGCGAAATGTGAATCGCTATGAAGTGCTCTCTAGCGACCTTAAGGTTTTTATGGTACAATGGGAAAATATCCTTAGGGAGAATGTATTTTGTCTTGGTGGAAACCGAGATCATATCCCGGCTTGTATGGTGCATATGTTGTGTTGCATCTTTACATCAACCAAGTACAGTTTGGCATTCTATATCGCTTGACGAATAAATTATGCCCTTTCAATGCCCAAAACAAACCTTCCCTATGCTATGCTTCTTACTCGCCTTTTCAAAAGGGTTGCTCATGACTTTCCCCACCTCGACCTTTCTCGCTTTCACCCGGTTCATCGGGTTATGCTGCCTATTCAAGAGGTATATGCAAGAAAGCCTAGAAGTGATCGAGGTTCGCGAAAATCCGATCATCAAGAGAAGGATGATGAGGACACTTATATGCCAACAAGTGATGGTGATGGCATAGTGTAGAAACTAGAAGGGGGGGGGGGGGTGGGTTGAATAGTTTCTCTTTATTGGTGACCACATTAAAATTACTTTCAATTTGGGTTGTATCAAAAATATCTTTTACTTGAGGCTAAGTTGCATAATGATTAGGTTCAATTTAAAATGCACTACAAAGATAATAGGTAAGTATAATGATAATGAAATAAGTAAAGAGTAAGGAAGGAAACAACCTAGTGGGGAGACACCAAGATTTATAGTGGTACGACAACGAGGCTCTATCCTCGTTTCTACTCCACTCCTCGAGTACACTTACTGGAGATTTCCACTATATCCACAAGCTCCCTTCTCGGCGGAGAAAACCTTACATCGTTGCTTACATTATTTCCCAAAACTAAGCTAAATGTCGAGACCTAATCTTTAGCTAGGACCAATCTACACAACGTTGCCTACTTCACAATTTTAACGACACAAGGCTAGATGTCGAGTTCTAATCTCAAGGTAGAACCAATCTTCACGATGTTGCCTACTTCACCATTTTACGACACAAGGCTAGATGTCGAGTTCTAATCCAAAGCTAGAACCAATCTTCACGACTCTTCACTTTGAAGCTAAGTGAGAACTTCACACAACACAACTACTAATCACTTTCAAGTTAAGTGAGAACTCACAAGACACAACCACATCACTTTATAGTTTAGTGAGAACTACTAATAAATTTATTACAACTCAACTAGACATATCCAAGTACACATGTAACTTGGATCTACACAACATAAATCCAAGCAAACACATATGCAATGGATGTACACAACAAATCCAAGTATTCACAAATAACTTGGACGAACACAACTAGTCCAAGTATTCATAAATACAATGGATAAACCTAGAACAAAAAGGGTATCATGATGAATGTGACTAGTTCATAGATTCATCTTTATCACAACACTAGTGAGTGAGTGATCTTCTCATTGGACAAGGTAAAGGAGGGGATCAAGAGGATAATCATATGTAAACATCCTTAACACTTTAAGTGATCATTTACTAATGATTATGCTATAGAAAAGAGAAAGGGGGCTGAGAAAAACGTCCAAGAGGATTATTGGAAAATGAGATTTGACCCACTATTTAAAGAAGACAAAGTATAACGGATATATAACGGCTATCTGGGCGCGGTACCTTATCTAGCCCGGCGGTTCCATATCGCTAAGGAACCGCCTAGCTACTTAAGGTTCCGCCCCTAGAGTACGCTCCGTTTTTTGTCTTTTAGTGGGGTAGGAATATCTGAGGTATTTGAAGCCTTCAAAGGATATTCTAATAGCATATGGAATATGCAATTTTCAAATTTTCATTTTCCATTTTAATAAAACATTTTCTAAAAAAGAAAGTTTATTTAAAAGTCTTTTGTCATATTAACAAAAGTGAGTTTTAAGGATAATCATTTTGATGATCACTAAGTATGATTAAGAAAGGTTAGTGATATGATTATTACCTTGATGATAGTGTTAGTTAAATAATTCGTTTTGTGTTTTATACTAAATCTGTTTTATAGTTTGTTGTGATCAAAACTAAGAAAGATTAGTTAACACTAATAATGTTTTTAGGCATTACTTGCATTAACAATCTCCCCCTTTTTGATTACGACAAACTATAAACTCATTTGCATAGAAACACAAAATAACGAATTATTAACGAGTTTATCACTATCATTTCTCCCCCTTTGTCGTAGCAAAAAGGTTAGCAAAAGTCTTTGAAGAACAACGAACTTTTCTAGTAGCTCCCCTTGGTGGTTGCTCCCCCTTGCTTGGGGCACCAAGTATATGAGCTAAGATGACATGCTACACAAAGGTTAGTAGAAAGGAAAGAAACACCAATGTATATATGATCACTACCTACTAAGTAACTTGAGAGGGAGAGAGAGACGAAATCTCAAATTAGAAGCAAGTATTTTGCTAAGTTTGTCCAAAAAGGTAATTGCCAAAATCAAACTTCAATCCAATGAAGATGATAAGCTTGTCAATGGGTTAAAGTTTAGAATTGATGGAATCACCCATAAGCAATTGTAAAAATTAACCATGATCAACTCAAAATAGAACTAAAGGGATAACACACAAAAGTTACATAATAAAAAAGACACAACAAAGTAGATAGTCATACACACAATATGAGTATCTAAAGCAAAAGATATGGAAAATAAACCACAAAGAATAAGCTATTCTAATAGTGATAGTTTTCCAAGATTGCTAGAAAATAAAAGACTCTAAAGCAACTAAAATAATAAAGACTCCAAGAGTAGTTAGTCCTTTAGTTGGAAAAATAAGATGACGATGCATCATTCGAAGTTTTGTCCACCGGAACGAAAACTTGAATAGGAGGTCGAGTGAGGAGGAATTCAAGAAAATTTAACTTCTCATACACATGAGCAAGTTCAATTTGTTGAAATCGACAACAAGCACACGAGGATCCATGATGCAACACAAAATCGGTTGATGGGGGTATGGCATCAAACCTAGGGTTTGGTGGTGGAGGGGTAATGGGTTTGGAAATGTTTTCACAATGCCTTGTGAGGTTTGGGAAGGTTGAAAGATCATTGAGTTGAGGGGTATTGAAGGATTGTGGTGGTGAGGGAACATTTTCTTTAGCTCCACTGATGGGGTTAATGGTATAAGTCTCATTTCAATACTTGATTGGAGAGAAGGTAGGGTTTTTGGGTGATTTGGAAGAAGATGGTTCATTCTTCTTGATCCAAATAGGTCGAACCGAGATTTTCGGTTTCTTTGAAAGCTTGGATGAGGAAGCTTTGGGTGAGTGAGGTTGTGACAATGAAATGTCAAGGTTATGAAAGGATGAGTTAGGCATTGTTAAGGTGTGAGAACAAAATCTCAAGGTTGGGAAGGTGTGAGAATGAAATATCAAGGTTGGGAAAGTGTGAGAATGAAATCTCAAGGTTGGGAAGGTGTGAGAATGAAATCTCAAGGTTGTGTGAGAATGAATTCTCAAGGTTGGGAAGGTGTGAGAATGAAATCTCAAGGTTGGGGTATAAGTAAAATGTAATCAAGGTAAGAATTTGAATACAAAAAATGGAGTGTCAAGGAATGTTTAGTCAATTTGAGTAAACAAGGAATCTTGACAGGGTATAGGGTTTTAAAAGTTTTGACCAAAAAATCGTCAAAAATTGATCTTTGTCCGCGGTACCTTAAAGGGACTGGCGGTTCCTTATCACATAAGGAACCGCGCGACTTTTAGTGAGCCGCATCCAGTGGACATGAAACCATGTTTTTCCAGGGTTTTGGGAAAAAACTAAGACTTTTTTTTAAAAAAGTTGCAAATCTTGGAATTTTACCTCTATTAGCACCAAATTATGCTAGGGTTGCATAAAGCAACACATTCACAAAGAATGTCTTGACAAAGGGTGACAAAATATTCGAATATCATTTTGAACCAATTTTAGTCAAGTTTTTAGATCTTGTGATAGATTTAGGTTCAATTTTAATTTCAAATTAAAGTTGATTAATGTGCACATAAGAGTAGAAACACATAAAGCTAAATCCATAGAACAACTTCATGAAACACTCATGAAGGAAGCAAGTACAATGACAAATAAAAAAACTAACTAATACATAGCTAGCTTAACATTAAATCTAGATGAGTAGTCTTCTTTGGCTTGGTTTTGTTGAAAACTATTTATTTAGAAAACTCATCATTCATCTCCTAGGAGGAGGCATGGAGAACAAGGTAAGCAAGAACTCTTGCAACCTCCTATGTATTCCAAACATCTCCATCCTAAGGTTATGGATGATGTAGTGGTTGTAGAGGCAACATGGACAATTAGGACCATGAGTCTCTTGAAACCCATAGTAAGGATCACCCAAAAGGAGGGAAAGTAGGACACCCAAAATTGGAATGTTTGAGTTGGGTGGAGGTGGAGGAGGCATGTTCTCCAAGGGTGATGTGGGTGAGAGTGGAGGCATGTTCCCTAAAGGGGAAATGGGTGAGTGTGGAGGTATGTTCTCCAAGGTTGGTGAAATGGGTGAGTTAGGAGGGTTAAATGGTGAAGTAGCCAAGGTGTCATCAAAGTCATTCACAAAAGGAATGCTTTGGATTGGTTGGGGTTGTGTGGTTACATCCAAGGGTTCACTTGGAGTGAAGTGTGAAGAGAGCTCATTCATTCTTGAGTTGAATGAAGAGGAGGTAGAACCAATGGAGTGGTTAGTACCATGGGTGGATGTTGTCTTGCATGGTGCAAGGGGTGGTGAAGGTGATGAGGAAATGAGGATTGGAACCATCTCATTTTTGGGTGTGTGAAAGGGTGATGAGTTAGGCTTGGGTACCTTAATCCTAATCTTAAGTGTTTTCCTTGGGGTGTTTGAGGTTTTTGTAGAAACCATGGTTGACAAGGATGGTTTAAGGGTTAGGGAAGGATGTTTTTATGTGTGAAGAACATGACTAACAAGGTGGGTTTAAATGGGTGAGGGGATGATCCAAACTAGTAATGGGTTAAAATCATTTTAGGTTAATAATGAATTTAGGTAACCTAGTTTAGGAAATATGCAGGTTTTTGTAAAGAATCATGCAAAGTTTACACAAATTAAAGAAAATAGTGTAAAGAAAAAGATTCTGTCGGACACAGTGGCGGCGGTTCCTTATCTAGGACCGGCGGTTCCTTATCGATAAGGATCCGCGGGTCGATATGGAACCGCGAACAGAGGTCTTTCAAAAGTTTCACATCCCAAATTTTGGTTAACCCAGATTTTTACCAAAGGATTCACAAACAAAAGTTAACTACTGATCAAAATCTAAGAAGCTAACTATCATAAGGCATGCACAAAGCTATGTAAATCACAAACATAATGGCATAAACAATATTTAGGATCAAAATAAATAACAATCCAAACATGTAGCATAAGTTAATACACATCCAAGATAAAAAAAAATTGTTCAACATATGTTTACCAACATGTATTCTTTGAAATACTTCAAAGCTTTCACCTTCTCTTTTTGCCCAATCCCTTGATCATATTCCCCAAATACTTGAATCCCTTCCTTGACTCAACTCGATGATCATGCAATTCACCTCTAGTCTTGAGATTTTCACGGTAGAGATGCTCCATGTTAAGATCTTCCGGTACTTCACTAGAGGAGTAATGAGGTGGGGGAGCTAAGTCTTCAAGTCCATCCATAAATGAGTTTGAGGATGGGTGGGAATTACTCGAAGAGATGAAGTGAGAACTAGTACCGACGCCATCACCATCACTTGTTGGCATTCGGGTGTCCTCATCATCCATCTCTTGATGATCGGATTTTCGTGAACCTCGGTCACTTCTAGGCTTTCGTTCATATACCTCTTGAATAGGTAACATAACCCGTTGAACCGGATGAAAGCGAGAAAGATCGAGATGAGGAAAATCTTCACCAACCCTTCTAAAAAGGCGAGTAAGAAGCATAGCATAGGGAAGGTTTGTTTTGGGTTTGGAAAGAGCATAATTTATACGTCGAGCGATGTAGAATGCTAAATTGTACTCGGTTGATGTAAAGATGCAAAACAACATATGCACCATACAAGCCGGGATATGATCTCGGTTTCCACCAAGACAAAACACATTCTTCCTAAGGATGTTAGCCCATTGGACCATGAAATCCTTAAGGTCGCTTGAGAGCACTTCATAGCGATTCACATTTCGCACATTAGTATGAAGGCTTCTCACAACGTTTCCATCACGCTCTTTCGAGATGATATCAAGGATGAAATTTAGATCAACTTCGGTGATGTCATTTGAAGGTTTATCGTTGGACTCCACGAGAGCATCAAGTCTCCATTTGTCCGTAAAACGACAAGTGCCTCTATATGGCACACCAAGAATATCACCAAAATCATCGAGGGAATATTGAATGATTTGATCATTCAACATGAAACGAATAAAGATTTGGCCATTGATTTCAAGCATGGAGTAAGTGCTAAAGAATTCAAGAAGAAACAAGGGATAAATTTCTTCGTCTATGAAGAGCAAGCAATCAAATCCAATATGCTCAAACATAGAGTAGATATATCTATACCCCGTTATTCTTGTATCTACAACCCTACCCTCATGGAAATTTAGAGTTGAAAGAGATGGAAAGGAGTTTTGAAGTTGAGTGGAAGCATAGGTATTGGTAATGTTTGGCATATAGTTTCTAGTGAGTTGATGATCTTTTTGATATTGTGAAGGCATGATTAGTACCTAAATACAAACAAGAAAAACATATTTCCAATCACTTATATGAAAAATTAAAATCAACAAACAAAAGATATGAGAATGTGTTATATAAATTTCTTGACAAACATAGGATTGAATCCATATCATTCTCATGTTAACAATGTGTCTATTCCATCATTAACCAAGAACACATGATCTATGTTAGATCAACAATGGATTAGAACATTGGTTTTTCAAAACAAGGTTTTTAGGTAAGCATTAACAATGTCATTACCTACTTGTTCATGGGTTTATCTCAAATCCATCTTCTAATCAAGATAATTAATCAAAATTCGTATTTGTTCTATAAGTGGGTTTTAGTGAAATCTTAATGAATATGAACCTAAGGAATCATAGTAAAATAACCATGTCAACCCACATTCCTATTAAGGTTTTAATTCAATTTCAATTTTAAAAATCCCCAATTATGAAAGGATGAACCCTAGAACAAAACAGATGAAGTTGAAAGAAAATACTTATAATTAATTGATGTTAGATGAAGGATGATTGAAACCCACAACTTGGAATCAGTTAATTTGAGTGATTGAAGGTTTTTGAAGCTTCAACAATGGTGGAAAAGATGAAACCCATCGTGTTAGCCTCAAAATATTGAGTCAAACAAGAATGTTCGGTCATAGGTTTCTATTGTAATATTTATTAGAACGTTGTAATAAGTAGTTATTTAGTCGTGGTTTACGGGCTTGGATTTAAACTAATTAAAATCCATAAAGACAAGCCCGGCCCAATATATAGTCCATTAAAGCCCGCATGTGGGTGGATTATATATACTACCCTCCTAGCATGTTAGGAGGGTGAATGGTCATTTGTAACATCTTCTTTCTCTAATCTAATCTCACCAAGTTAATCATCTCCTCTCTACTTTCTCTCACTACTTTCTCTCTCTAGGAATTCATCTCTTCTTCATCTATTTTCTCTCTTTCTTCATTGCTTAATCATCACAAATAATTTGAGCTCAACACAATGGCTTGTAATCACTTTCAGATTGCAACCCGGATCTAAATTCACGGGGGAGTGTACGCTTTTGTACTCTTACCCTTAGCAAAAGAAGTTAAATCTTCTTACACTTGAGTGGATTCGTCAAGACATTCAAAGTCTATGAACTCAAGTTTATGCTTTAGAAAAACCTTTTCGTCAAAAAGAATTGATTTTTCAAACAGCGTTGAACACAATTTTTTCAAGAATTTCTCAATGATATTCAAAATCTTTCAAAAATTGTGTGTTCAACAACTCCTATCCTCAAAAGTTTAATGTGGATCACATCCTCGTAATGACAATTCCATTGGATCAATTTTTGAGGGGGAGCATTTCAACTTCATGCATAGATTGACACATCTTTCTCCCGAAGATTTTCAAGACTATTTTTCAAATTATATTTTAATCAAATTTGGTATCTCTAATATCAAAAGATTTTATATATTAGAGATAGGGGGAGAAAATGTGATTAAAATGTGATCATATATAAGACTCAAGCACTTTAACTCTTACCCACATGTGTGAAACACTTTCGATTATCGATGCACATGTGAAGGGGGAGCTTTTCTGAAACGACAAAACTAGCAAGGTGTTAAATGTTTTTCAAACACTTTGTTAGAATTTAAAGTGGTTTTCATGGTTACGATCAAATACCCACAACATCTTTAATTTCACGACGTTATTGGTGTCAAAAGGGTGGTTAGGTTTAAGTCCTATGATCCAACCAGAACCGGAGGGATCTTCCCAGGGACAATCCAATAGATTATTAGAAGTCCTTAGGAAAGATGGAGTAGAATGTGAACGTAGCTGAATGCCGACTAAGCATTGATGCTAGCACTGGAACAATCACAACAAGGTGCTAGTAATGATGTCTTGGTAAGCATTGAAGGGGTTGAAGAATGAAAAAGAAATGTAAGGATAAAGGGTGTAAAGAAAGAAGCCCCCCATACAACTTAGGCAGAAACCGGGTCAACTCATCATGAAGACAAACTCATCATGGACCCAGTGATGTGAAGCACAACCCTTTCCTAGCTACTCAGACTTCTCTCAAAAGAAGTTTGTTTTATTGTCACGGAGATCAACACGACTTCTATTGACTTTCTCACTCCGAGATAGTTGATATTGAATAGGTGGCATCTGCTCCAGCCTCCGACCACTAAAAGTGCACAAATCGAGTCTAGAGCCAAGAGATCAATCAAATCTCGTTAGGACACACGGATGAAGATCAAGAGAGTCCTACGCTATATCCTTGTGATATTGCTAGAACACTCAGAGTGATACTACTTAGTATTCACAATGATGAGTGGAAATCCTTCCAGTGTTAACATCAAACAGCACTGCGGTAGGTCATATGCAAGATTCTTTATGAATTGAACATATGTAAAACTGAAAAGCAACAGTGGTTTGATTCTGAATTGATTCAAACTCGTTTCAGGTTTCTACGCAATATCTTTATGGTCTTGCCAGAACATTCAGAGTGATATTTATTAATATTCACAGTGACGAATGGAAATCCTTCTAGCGTCAACATCAAACAGCGCTACGGTAGGTGACTTGTGAGATTCTTATGAATCAAACTTATGTCAACTGGAAAGCAACAATGGTAAGATTCTTAATGAATCAAACTTGTTCCAGGAATTTGAATTGACGACTTTAATCAAGCGGATATTTATCCAATTGATTCACTCTTTATGTTCGCAGTCTTGCTTTGAGACGGTCGAGTAAAGAGAACGGCTAGTACAGCCGCGAAACCCTGTCAAGGAGATTCTTAATTGAATCTACCTGATCACAGGTACGATATTTAATATAGTATAACGGTCTTCACCGACCGGAGGTAAAACGCTACCGATTTAGGACGAATGTCAAAGCCATTCAGTCCGTGTCTATGTTTTGTCTCGAGAAGGTGGCGTCACGGTGTACTCAGCAAAGTCAAAGATTCACAACCACATATTCATGCCCAAAGACTTATCCAACAATTGATAGTGTGAGCATGTGGATAAAGACACAAGATCACAAGATGGCAAAGACAAGTCAAGAATGATTTGAAGATCTCAAGACTAAAAGACAAAGTCGAAAGACAACAACAAAGGCTCAAAGATCACAACATGAAGGAACAAAACTACTGTTACACGTTCAAGACTCATTTATGACGAAATTCATAAATCTCCATTGGAATCCAAATATCAAAGAGGAATGACCTCACATTGGGGGAGATTGTTAGCCTCAAAATATTGAGTCAAACAAGAATGTTCGGTCATAGGTTTCTATTGTAATATTTATTAGAACGTTGTAATAAGTAGTTATTTAGTCGTGGTTTACGGGCTTGGATTTAAACTAATTAAAATCCATAAAGACAAGCCCGGCCCAATATATAGTCCATTAAAGCCCGCATGTGGGTGGACTATATATACTACCCTCCTAGCATGTTAGGAGGGTGAATGGTCATTTGTAACATCTTCTTTCTCTAATCTAATCTCACCAAGTTAATCATCTCCTCTCTACTTTCTCTCACTACTTTCTCTCTCTAGGAATTCATCTCTTCTTCATCTATTTTCTCTCTTTCTTCATTGCTTAATCATCACAAATAATGGGACAACACATCGGCTATGTGTTTTTGGGAGAGAGAGATAGTGGTTTGAAAAAAAATAAAATAATCAAACTGGCGCTCTGACAAACTTTACTGCCCGTGGTACCTTATCGATAAGGAACCGCGGGTTTGAGCCGCCTAGATAAAGAACCGCCTACAGAGGCAGGTTTTTATCAATGAAAAACGCCAAATTTTAAAAACCAAATTTTTCTAAGATACTTAAAAATATATCATGAACCTTTTAGAATAACATTGGATCATCAAAAACACTAGGCAATATGTTTTAATGAAGGATTACGAGTTGAACCAAGATCGAAAAGAACCGAAACGGACAAACGACTACTCGTAGCAAAACGGCAAAGTGGAGAGAAGTCAAGGGAAGTGAATCAAGACTAGAACCAATGCTCAAGGGAATAATGACAATCTTCAAATAGTGGTAACGAAGAGCTTGTGTCATATATAGTGGTTTAAGACGTGCCTTTCCGGCGAAGTGTTAAACGGCTTTGGTAATGAACAAACACAAAGCAAATATTGAAGCATAGACAAGATCACTTTCAATAATAGTCTTGGTCTAAACCAAGATATGAGCAAGGCATAGATTCACTTTCTCTCCCACGAAGGGCCTACTAACCGTATGGGTGCAAACCATGATATCATGCTTGATACTTTAAGCTACTACTAACTCACTCTACATCACCATAGTGAGTCAAGTATCCAAGCAATGAAGGTTTGAGAGGATAAAAGGAAATAATCACAAACCACAAACAAATGTCAAGGCAAGGATGCCAAGAGCAAGCACATAGTCATGTAATGATCAAAAGAATGATCAAAGGGCGTGTGGAAGAACGAAAGCGTACCTTGGCCACAAAGAGCAATCCATCAAGGAATCAATGCTATGCCCAACAATGACTATGATGAGTAATAAGTCTTCAAGGACTAGTATCATAACCAATCATCTTGGTATCATCATTCAAAGATGTTAAAGATCAATGAAGATGAGTCTTCTACAAATGCAAGTAACTCAATCCACAACCAATTAAGTGATTGATCTTCATGAGTACCTACACAAAGCAAGATGAAAACTAGTAGATACATTTCAAGAGTAGATCTAAAATGCATAAAGACTACTAATCTTAAGTGGGATGCAATATTATCAATTAAAAGACCTATTTTTCAAAAACAAAATAGTTTTTGACCAAAGAGAAACTTTAGTACAACTTGAACTTCTAATTTGAGGAGACAATGGATCGATCCAAGTTTCAAAGTACAATATACTTCAAAGATCTTGAGTGACCATCTCTCTGATACCAATTGTAGAAACTAGAAGGGGGGGGGGGGGGGGTTGAATAGTTTCTCTTTATTGGTGACTAAATTAAAATTACTTTCAATTTAGGTTGTATCAAAAATATCTTTTACTTGAGGCTAAGTTGCATAATGATTAGGTTAAATTTAAAATGCACTAGCAAAGATAATAGGTAACTATAATGATAATGAAATAAGTAAAGGAAGAAAACAACCTAGTGGGGAGACACCAAGATTTATAGTGGTTCGACAACGAGGCTCTATCCTCGTTTCTACTCCACTCCTCGAGTACACCTACTCGAGATTTCCACTATATCCACAAGCTCCCTTCTCGGCGGAGAAAACCTTACGTCGTTGCTTACATTATTTTCCGACACTAAGCTAAATGTCGAGACCTAATATTTAGCTAGGACCAATCTACACAACGTTGCCTACTTCACAATTTTAACGACACAAGGCTAGATGTTGAGTTCTAATCTCAAGGTAGAACCAATCTTCACGACGTTGCCTACTTCACCATTTTACGACATAAGGCTAGATGTCGAGTTCTAATCCAAAGCTAGAACCAATCTTCACGACTCTTCACTTTGAAGCTAAGTGAGAACTTCACACAACCCAACTACTAATCACTTTCAAGTTAAGTGAGAACTCACAAGACACAACCACATCACTTTATAGTTTAGTGAGAACTACTAATCAATTTATTACAACTCAACTAGACATATCCAAGTACACATGTAACTTGGATCTACACAACATAAATCCAAGAAAACACATATGCAATGGATGTACACAACAAATCCAAGTATTCACAAATAACTTGGATGAACACAACTAGTCCAAGTATTCATAAATACAATGGATAAACCTAGAACAAAAAGGGTATCATGATGAATATGACTAGTTCATAGATTCATCTTTATCACAACACTAGTGAGTGAGTGATCTTCTCATTGGACAAGGTAAAGGAGGGGATCAAGAGGATAATCATATGTAAACATCCTTAACACTTTAAGTGATCATTTACTAATGATTATGCTATAGAAAAGAGAAAGGGGGCTGAGAAAAATGTCTAAGAGGCTTATTGGAAAATGAGATTTGACCCACTATTTAAAGAAGACAAAGTATAACGGATATATAACGGCTATCTGGGCGTGGTACCTTATCTAGCTTGGCGGTTCCATATCGCTAAGGAACCGCCTAGCTACTTAAGGTTCCGCCCCTAGAGTACGCTCCATTTTTTTGTCTTTTAGTGGGGTAAGAATATCTGAGGTATTTGAAGCCTTCAAAGGATATTCTAATAGCATATGGAATATGCTATTTTCAAATTTTCATTTTCCATTTTAGTAAAACATTTTCTAAAAAAGAAAGTTTATTAAAAAGTCTTTTGTCATATTAACAAAAGTGAGTTTTAAGGATAATCATTTTGATGATCACTAAGTATGATTAAGAAAGGTTAGTGATATGATTATTACCTTGATGATATTGTTAGTTAAATAATTCGTTTTGTGTTTTATACTAAATGTGTTGTATAGTTTGTTGTGATCAAAACTAAGAAAAATTAGTTAACACTAATAATGTTTTTAGGCATTACTTGCATTAACACATAGGTTCTAGTTCTCACTTCAACTCTTCGAGTAATTCCCACCCATCCTCAAACTCATCCGTGGATGGACTTGAAGACTTAGCTCCTCCACCTCATTATTCCTCTAGTGAAGTACCGGAAGATCTCAATATGGAGCATCTCTACCGTGAAAATCTTTGGACTCGAGGTGAATTGCATGAACATCGGGTTGAGTCAAGGAAGGGATTCAAGTATTTGGGGAATATGATCAAGGGATTGGGCAAGAAAAGAAGGTGAAAACTTTGAAGTGTTTCAAAGAATACATATTGGTAAACATGTAATGTTGAACATTTTTTTTTATTATCTTGGTTATGTATTAACTAAATTCTACTTGTTTGGATTATTTGTTATTTATCCTAAATGATTGCCTATGCCATTGTGATTATGATTTGCATAGCTTTGTGCATCCTATGTGTTAGTTAGCTTCCTAGATTTTGGTCAGTAGTTAACTTTGGCTTGAAAATCCTTTGGTAAAAATCTGGGCTAATCAAAGTTTGAGGAAGTATCATTTTTGAACACCTCTGGTCGCGGTTCCATATCGACCCGCGGTACCTTATTGATAAGGAACCGCCGCCCCTAGATAAGGAACCGCCGACTACTGTGTCCGACAGAATCTTTGCTTTACACTATTTTCCTTAATCTGTGTAAACCTTGCTTGATTCTTTGCAAAAACCTGCACATTTCCTAAACTAGGTTAGCTAAATTCATTGTTCACATAAAATGTTTTTAACCCATTACTAGTTTGGATCATCCCCTCACCCTTTTAAACCCACCTTGTTAGCCATGTTCTTCACACATCAAACCATTCTTCCTTTAACCTTAAACCTCTCATTTCAACCATGGTTCCTACAAGAAGCTCAAACTCATCCAAAACCTCCACCTCAAAGAAAAATCTTAAGATTAAGATTAAAATGCCTAAACCTAACTCTTCACCCTTTCACACACCCAAGAATAAGATTGTCCCAATTCTCATTTCTTCATCAACCTCACCACCTCTTGCTCCATGCAAGACTACCTCTACCCATGGAACCAACCATTCTCATGGTTCTACCTCCTCTTCATTCCAATCTAGGATGAATGAGCTATCCTCACCCGTAACTCCAAGTAACCTCTTGGATGTGACTACCCAACCACAACCCATCCAAAGCATTCCCATTGTGAATGACTTTGTTGATACCTTGGTGACTTCACCATTTACCCCTCCAAACTCACCCTTTTCACCCTTGGAGAGCATGCCTCCACACTCACCAACATCACCCTTGGAGAACATACCTCCTCCACCTCCACCTCCCTCAAACACTCCCATTTTGGGTGTTCCAATTCCCTTCTTTATGGGCGATCCTTACTTCCTTGGGTTCCTAGAAGCTCATGGTTCTCATTGTCCATGTTGCCTCTATAATAACTACATCATTCAAAACCTTAGGATGGAGATGTTGGGACTTCATATGAGGTTGAAAGATTTCTTTCTCACCTTGTTTAACATGCCTCCTCCTAGGAGATGAATGGTGATTTTCTTTAAAAATATTTTTCAAGAAAATTCAATCCAAGGAAGATTACTAATCAAGACCTAGTTTAATTTATCTTTAGTTTAGTTAACTGTTTTTCTTTATTTCCTTTATGTATCTCTTTCATGAGTGTTTTATGAGAATGAATTATGGACTTAGCTTTATGTGTTTCTATCTTTATGTGCACATTAATAAACTTTAATTCTAAATTAAAATTGAACCTAAATCTATTACAACCTTTATAACTTGACAAAAATTGGCTCAAAATGTTATCTAAAATATTTTGTCACCCTTTGTCAAGACATTCTTTGTGAATGTGTTGCTTTATGCAACCCTAGCATACTTTAGTGCTAATAGAGGTAAAATTCCAAGATTTGCAATTTTTTGAAAAAATCTTAGTTTTTCTCAAAACCCTGGAAAATCAAGGTTTCAAGTCCACTGCACGCGGCTCACTAAAGTCGCGTGGTTCCTTAAGTGATAAGGAACCGCCGGTCCCTATAAGGTACCGCGGACAGAAAAGCCAATTTTTGGCTCGTTTTTGGTCTTTCTTCATAAACCTATGTCAAGATTCCATGTTTACTCAATTTGGCTAAACATTCCTTGACACTTTACATTTGATTTTCAAACCTTTGCCTTGTGTACTTTCTTCTTATACCCCCACCTTGAGATTTCATTCTCACACCTCAACAATGCCTAACTCTTCCTTTCATAACCTTGACATTTCATTGTCACAAACATCCTCACCCAAAGCTTCCTCATCCAAGCTTTCCAAGAAACCGAAGATCTCGGTTCGACCTATTTGGATCAATAAAAATGAACCCTCTTCATCTAAACCACCGAAGAACCCCCACCTTCTCTCCAATTATGTATTGGAATGAGACCTACTCCATTAACCCCATCACCGGAGAAAAGGAAAATCTCCCCCCACCACCAAAACCTTTTGACACCCCTCAACTCAATGACCTTTCAACCTTCCTAAACCTCACAAGGCATTGTGAAAACATTTCCTACCCACTCTCCTCACCACCACCAAACCCTAGGTGTGATGGCCTTCCCCCATCAACCGAATTTGTGTTGCATCATGGATCCTCGTGTGCTTGTTGTAGATTTCAACAAATTAAACTTGCTCATGTATATGAGAAGTTAAATTTTCTTGAATTCCTCCTTACTCGACCTCCTCTCAAAGTTTTCGTTCCCGTGGACAAAACTTCGAATGATGCCTCGTCGTCTTATTTTTCCAACTAAAGGGCTACACTCTCTTGGAGTCAATAAAACTTTAGTTGTTTTAGAGTCATTAGTGTTTTTAAGCAATCTTGGAAAATTATCACTATTAGACTAGCTTATGCTTTGTGGCTTATTTTCCATATCTTTTGCTTTAGATACTCATATTGTGTGTATGACTATCTACTTTGTTTGTCTTTTTCATATTTATGTAATATGAAATCTTTGTGTAGTGTTTGTTGTCTTTATTTGATCATTCTCTCTTTCTTTTGAGTTGATCGTGGTTAATCTTTACAATTGATTATGGGTGATTCCATCAATTCTAAATTTTAACCCCTTGATAAATTTATCATCTTCATTGGTTGGATGTTTCTTTTCTACCTCCATTCCACCAATTGAACTTTGATTTTGTCATTTACCTCTTTGGACATACTTAGCAAATACTTGCTTCTAATTTGAGATTTCTTCTCCTTCTCCTTCTCAAGTTACTTAGTAGGTAGTGATCATATATACATTGGTGTTTCTTTTCTTTCTACTAACCTTTGTGTAGCATGTCACCATAGCTCATACACTTGGTACCCTAAGCAAGGGGGAGCAACCACCAAGGGGGAGCTACTAGCAAAGTCCGGTTCTCTTCAAAGACTTGTGCTTACCTTTTTGCTACGACAAAGGGGGGAGAAATGATAGTGATAAACTCGTTAATAATTCGATATTTTGTGTTTCTACGTAAATGAGTTTATAGTTTTTCGTAATCAAAAAGGGGGAGATTGTTAATGCAAGTGATGCCTAAAAACATTATTAGTGTTAACTAATCTTTCTTAGTTTTGATCACAACAAACTATACAACACATTTAGTGTAAAACACAAAACGAATTATTTAACTAACATATCATCAAGGTAATAATCATATCACTAACTTTTCTTAATCATACTTAGTGATCATCAAAAGTGATTATCCTTAAAACTCACTTTTGTTAATATGACAAAAGATTTTTTAATAAACTTTCTTTTTAAGAAAATGTTTTGTTAAAATGAAAAATGTAAATTTGAAATCCATATGCCATAAGAATATCCTTTGAAGGTTTAAAAAACCTCAGATATTCCTACCCCACTAAAAGACAAAAAAGGGAGCGGACTCTACTGGGCGGTACCTTAAATAGCTAGGCGGTTCCTTAGCGATATGGAACCGCCGGCTAGTTTAGGATCCGCGCCCAGCTAGCCGTTACACTTTGTCTTTTATAAATAGTGGATCAAATCTCATTTTCCAACAACCCTCTTGGACGTTTTTCTCAGCCCCTTTTTTTTTCTATAGCATAATCATTAGTAAGTGATCACTTAATGTGTTAAGTATGTTTACATATGATTATCCTCTTGATCCCCTCCTTTACCTTGTCCAATGAGAAGATCACTCACTCACTAGTGTTGTGATAAAGATGAATCCATGAATTAGTCATGTTCATCATGTTAGCCTTTTTGTTTCTGTTGATCCATTTGTATTTATGAATACTTGGACTAGTTGTGTTCATCCAAGCTATTTGTGAATACTTGGATTTGTTGTGTACATCCATTGCATATGTATTTTCTTAGATTTGTGTTGTGTAGATCCAAGCTACTTGTGTGTACTTGGATATGTTTAGTTGAGTTGTAATAGATTGTGTAGTAGTTCTCACTATACTATAAAGTGATGTGGTTGTGTCTTGTGAGTTCTCACTAAACTTGAAAGTGATTTGTAGTTATGTTGTGTGAAGTTCTCACTTATCTTCATAGTGATGAGTCGTGAAGATTGGTTCTAGCTTTGGATTAGAACTCGACATCTAGCCTTGTGTCGTAAAATGGTGAAGTAGGAAACGTTGTGAAGATTGGTTCTACCTTGAGATTAGAACTCGCCATCTGGCCTTGTGTCGTTAAATTGTGAAGTAGGCAACGTTGTGTAGATTGGTCCTAGCTAATGACTATGTCTCGACATTCAGCTTAGTGTCGGAAAATAATGTAAGCGACGATGTAAGGCTTTCTCCGCCAAGAAGGGAGCTTGTGGATATAGTGGAAATCTCGAGTAGGTGTACTCGAGGAGTGGAGTAGAAACGAGGATAGAGCCTCGTTGTCGAACCACTATAAATCTTGGTTCCTTGTCACTAGGTTGTCTCTTTCCTTACTCTTTACTTATTTCATTATCATTATACTTACCTATTACCATTGCTAATCACTTGAATTGAACCTAATCATTATGCAACTTAGCTTCAAGTAAAAGATAGTTTTGATACATACCTAATTGAAAGTAATTTTAATTAGGTGACTAATCAAAGAGAAACTATTTAACCCCCCCCCTCTAGTTTCTACAGTTACTTCTATGATTAGTGTATGTCCGAACTAATTAATGTTAAACCTGTAAATTCACCAACTTTATGTCGACCCTCTAAGCATGTTTATCTCAGGGAAATGAAGTTAGTACGTGGTGTGTGCATGGATTCAATCATCTATGTAATCTGCATTGTAGGAATCGTCAAGGGTTCCATTTGGGGAAAATGAACAATCTACTTACGTCATGTTAAAGACATTTTTTATTAATTTTTATAACAACCATGTAATCTGTTTTGAATATCTTCTTATCTTATGCTCTATGAACTATGTGCTACCGATCCACCCTTGTGACATCTCCGTTGATAGTTCCGCTTATTTGTGACCCTACCCGGGGTGTCACAGATTACAAGTAAATCCAATGGAAAAGTGTTGGGGTCCACTAGATATGGATCTGCAGCCTGTTAAGGATGGTGAACGACTTCTGTAATCACAAGTCTATTCACAGAGAGACTCAAGATGAAACACACAGTATAAGTGTGGAATACAAAAATACTATGAACAAGAAGAAACAGTATAACTATAATAACTTGAACCTTACTAAGGATTTTTACTATTAATATGGAAATGAATAATGTTTGATGAAGGTGTGTCTAACCCTTCTGGCAATGGTTCCTTTTATACTACAAGGAAACCCTAATACAACATTAAACCAAAACGTGTAACTTCTGATATGCATATCCTTTCCTAACATATCTCATGCATATCCTAACAAACTACTCAGAATAATAATGTTTGACTTTCTACTAGACCAGGAGCACGTGTTGCTCCTACTACTACTAGGACCAAGAGGAACTACATACCTCCTATCATACCTTTTACAAATGTCTATTACAGAGGTCCTAACAATCCTCCCCTAAACTTGAATTTGACCTGTTGAGTTCAAGTTTCCTGGTAGATCTTGGAAAACAGCTTGAGGATTAGAACAACAACACAAACAACAACATCATAACTATCAGCATGAACAACACAAACACTGTTGCAACATCTAACACCTAAAAGCTTCTTGAAAGCTTGAAACTGATCTGTACCTTGTTGAATCTTGACAGCAACATGAGCAGATTTGATGAGCCTTTACCAAGTAGCTGCTCTCTCTTGGGCTAGCTAGTCTTTGTGGTGGAATCAGCATCACCTTGGAAGACCAGAACCCAGCCCAACGCTTAGAACGTGAATCAATGGTGAGTGGGGGTACCCTAATAATTTTGGGCAAATCATCACAACCGTTAATAAGTGTGAAAACACTTATCCTTTTACCATTTATTTCCAATAATAACAAGACCAAAACGTGTATTTTATGTCGTAAAAGTCGGAATTATGCGGTGTTTGTGTTTTTATTGTGTTTCAGGATAAAAATATGAAAAAGGAAGAAAACACGGGCTATCACGGGCTTTTATCGAAGAAAAAGACAAAAGACGAAGTCAAAAGATCAAGAGTGTATAAAGAACGGAAGTCCAAGGCCTATTCTGAAGATTTATCGAAGAAAAAGTCTAAAGATGGAAGTTTACTGAAGTCGAAGAACTCAAGTCTAATTATAGAAGAAAATTATAAGACACGTTCAACTTATATCGACAAATCCCGAGACGACGTCGAAAAAGACAAAGATATTAAATCGAGTCGAGACGAGGAGAAGGAAAGAAGGAAGCATAAACACTTAACCTCCCCACCTCCTATAAATACCCTCCTAATATGTCATTAGGAGGGTGTTAGTTTGTAGTTAGTTTTTAGTTAATTTTTAGTTTTTATTTTAAGTGTGTTTTTAATTTCCTTATCTCTAGTTTTTCAAGTTATCAAACATTAATCTTGTAATCTTTTGATCTTAATCTTTAATCAAATCAAGCTTATTTCTTAATTCTCATTCTACCTTTCTTAATCTTTTTAATCTTGATAATCATGTAGTTCATTTAATTGTGTTGATGATATGATTGTTTAGCTTATTTGATTGTGCTTATTGAATTGGTGATTTTAAGAGTTTTAGATTTAAGTGCTTATTTTCTTAATTTTAATGCTTAATAGTTTTTAAAAATAAGTTGATTTGGATAAGTTTAATATTTTATAAAAAGTTGATTTTTAATACTTAGATTAATTGGTGTTTTCATAGTTTTAAAATTGTGACTTATTAGTTTTTCTTAAAAATATTTTTGATTTAAGATTTGGTAAGTGCTTATTTTGGATTTGCTTATTTGTTTAAGTTTTTGTGTAATCCGAATTTCTTAAACCCCTTTATTCCGAATACCCCAATTTCCCTCATTCCAAATAAGTGAACGTTTTTGTTTATTCCGGATATAGCCAAGTAAAGGATTCCGGATATTGCTCATTTCTACATTCCGGATATGCTGCCTCTTAAGATTCCGGATAAGCTCTAGTAGATTACATTCCGGATAGTCACTCGGATACCAATTCCGGATAAGGAGTTTTAAATATTCCGGATAGTCTACACATTAAGATTCCGGATAAGAATTTCAACTAATTCAGGATAAGGAAACCTTCACAGATTCCAGATAATCTCTCAGTCTTGTATTCCGGATAAGCCTCTGAACCTGCACATTCCGGATAAGCTGATTAAGACATTCCAGATAAGCCTTCAGATATTCATTCCGGATTACATTTCGGATAAGCTGTACGCCCAAGTATTCCGGATAAAGGTTCAAACTCGGATTCCGGATAAGTTGTTGAAGATTTACATTCCGGATTTCATTCAGATCAGGTATTCCGGATAAGGTCTTAATCCTTATTCCGGATTAGATTATTTTAGTTTACTGTTTAATTGTTCAAACTTTATTTTTCCCGCCTTTTTACTTAGAAATATTTTAACTT
Source organism: Glebionis coronaria (assembly GCA_025667525.1). NCBI lineage: Eukaryota > Viridiplantae > Streptophyta > Magnoliopsida > Asterales > Asteraceae > Glebionis > Glebionis coronaria. The sequence continues at coordinate 424,099,668 of CM046879.1, read as the reverse complement.
GTCTTGTTTTAGTTAAATCTTTAAAGTTTACATTTTTATAAGTTTTAATCCTTTACTTTTCAATTTTTTAAAGTCTTTAATTTTTAGTCTAAATATTTTCAAGCTTTCATTTTTACTTATTTACTCAATGACATTTTCACTTTTAGATTAAAATAGATAATCAAACCTTTTTATTTTCCACCAAGAACGACTGAGTCGCACTTTTGACTAGTAATCAATTCGAAAAGACTGGATTAACGAACTTTCATAACTAAGTGAAAACATAGTTATTAATTGGCGCCGCTGCCGGCTCTTTTCGTTAAGATTAACGGTTTTAAGTGAGAGACGCGTTGGATTTTGGGATCCGTTCACTTTTGAACGTTATTTTCCTTGCTTTTAAATTTTCAAAAATCCTAAAAAATATAAAATTATCAAAAATTCAAAAAAAAATATAAAATAGAAAAACATAAAAAACCAAAAATATTTCTTGTCTATTTTTCTCTTCCTTTTGTAGGTGTGTATGCGTACTCGTGCTCGTAAGAAGAAAGCAGCTCAAGCCGAAGTCATTACTCCACCTATTGTCACCATGGACAATCAACCAATGATCGAGCTTTTGCAATCGCATGTAGAGGGTAACACCGATGCTATTGTCATACCCGAGATTGGAGCCAACAATTTTGAACTCAAATCCGGCTTCATTCAAATGGTCTCTGCTCAACCTTTCTTGGGGCGTACACTTGATGATCCTCATGACCATATAAAAAGGTTTCTTCAACTTACCAATACGGTTAAGTATAATGGGGTTTCACAAGAAGTGATTCGCTTGCAACTTTTTCCTTTCTCCTTAGAGTGACAAGCCCGAAATTGGCTTGATAAGGAACCGCCGCAAAGTATTCTTACGTGGACGGATTTAGAGACTAAATTCATCAACTACTTTTTCCCACCCTCACGTACTACCGCTTTGCGGAATGAAATCATTACCTTTGAACAAAAGTACGGTGAGACATTTAGTGAATCTTGGGACCGTTTTAAAGAACTTTTAAGAAAGTTTCCACAACATGGTTTCACAAAAGTACATCAAATTAATACTTTTTACAATGGTTTAAGCATTAATGACCAAGATTCACTAAATAGTGCCTCGGGGGGGGGGGGGGGGGGGGGTAATATTTTGGTTAAGTCTTCTAATGCCGCATGGGACATTATTGAGAATAAGTATAGAGTGCAAACCAAGAGTGTCCGGACTAATATGGCTAGTGCTAGCACTAGTGAGAGCGACAAGAGAATTGATAAGCTTACTTCGCTTGCTGAAACACTTGCTCTCCAAACCGCTAACAATACCAAAGCCATCAATGCACAAGTTAATGCTATGAGTCAGTCATGTGAAATATGCGGGGGATCTCATTAATACACCGATTATCCTTCGACTCATGACAATCCGGAAAATGTGTATGCCGCCAACGGTAACTTTTCTACGGGAGGCTATCAAGCACGTCTTCAAGGTGACCTCAATTTACTTAGTTATCGTTCAAACAACATTCTTTCACCACCCGGTTTTCCCCCTCAAAACCCAAACAACCTCAATCACAACAATCCAAATCAACCACGAGCTCCAAATCAATATCAAACCCAAAGAAACCCATATCCACCTCAAGGAAACAATCAAGTTCACCAACAACCCGCTTATCAACCACCTACCTACCATGATCTTCCTCCCACCCAACCCACCATATTTCATCAAGAGGTTGACACTTACATGAGGACTAATGATGCGATAGTGCGGATGCTTCAGCGGAAAATGGCCAACTTGAAAGGAGATATGGTGAAACAAGGGAATGATCTTCGAGCCGATATGCGAAATTCTTTGAGCAATCAAATGAATGACTTAAGGGACATGATGGCTAGTTTCTTCCAAAGTAATCAAGCCTCTGGTTCAGGTTCTCTTCCGAGTAACACCGTTGCTAATCTAAGAGGGGAGATGAAAGCAATCACCACTCGAAGTGGAAAAGGTTAAAAGGAACCCGAGCTTCCTTCACCTACACCGGTGATTGTGACAAAGGAAAACGAGTCCCCTTCTCCAATTCCTCCACATTCTACTTTACCAATTCCTCCACCTTCTACTTCCACCCCTCCACCACCCAAGGATGTGAGTGAGAATTCCATTCCAAAGCGTTCATCTCAACCGAATATACCTTATCCCTCGAGGTTGAGGAAAGAGAAGTTGAAGAACAAGGATGATATTCAGGTTTCTAACTTTCTCAAAATGTTTAAACAACTGAATTTCAACATCTCCTTTGCTGAGCCTCTCGCTCACATGCCAAAATATGCTAAAATGTTTAAAGATCTTCTTAGTGATAAGGAGAAACTTCTTGATATCGCTTAGACCCAACTTAACGAGAATTGCTCCGCAGTGATCTTAAGAAAATTACCCACCAAACTTGGTGATCCGGGTCGTTTTCTTATTCCTTACAACTTCCCTGGGGTAGAGAATTGTATGGCCCTAGCCGATCTAGGTGCAAGTATAAACTTAATGCCATTAAGTGTTTGGAAACAAATATCTCTCCACGAGCTAGTACCCACATGAATGACATTGGAATTAGCTAACCGTACGGTTGCTTATCCAGTGGGGATAGCCGAAGATGTCTTCGTCTGTGTCGACAAATTCACCTTTCCGGCGGATTTTGTTTTTGTTGACTACTAGATGGACCCCCGTGTTCCATTAATCGTTGGACGTCAATTCTTGAGGACCGGTCGCACTCTCATTGATGTCGCCGCGGGCGAATTAATCATGAGAGTTGGTGACGATAAAATCGTCTTCAACATGGGTAAACTTTCTAAGTAGCCTTCTGAAAACGAGAGTGTTAATTTCATTGACGTTCTTGATGAGGCTTATGAAGAACATTTCAAAGACGCTTGTAAAAGTGGTTCTTCTTCTCTTCCCATTGTTGAGACCGTTGCCTCTATTGCTCCATCACTAACTCCATTTGGAGAAAGTGATTTCCTTTTGAAAGAATTTGAAGCAACTTTCGGAGATGTGGACTTACAATATGACGATTCTCCCTCCAATTGGGATGAAGACATTCGTACCATTGAGAAACTTCTCAATGAGGACCATATTTCTCCACCATCTCCTAAGAAAATCTCCATAGATGATACGAATTTGACTATGCCTTCCACCGAAAATCCTCCGGATTTAGAGCTTAAGGATCTACCGTCTCATCTCGAATCCGTGTTCCTCGAAGACAACAAGAAGTCACCCGTCATCATCGCAAAGGACTTGAAAGAAGAAGAAAAATCTCGCCTTATCGCCGTGCTGGAAAATCATAAGAAAGCGATTGCTTGGAAAATCTCTGATATTCTTGGAATTGATCCTCGCTTTTGCACACATAAAGTTCTCATGGAGGACGACTTTAAACCCACTATTCAAAGCCAAAGAAGGGTGAATCCCAAGATCCATGACGTTATAAAAAAAGAGGTTCTCAAACTTCTTGATGCGGGAATGATCTAACCTATCTCGGATTCACCATGGGTTAGTCCGGTCCATTGTGTGCCTAAGAAAGGCGGAATCACCGTTGTCCCCAATGACAACAACGAGTTGATTCCAACTCGTCTCGTTACAGTGTGACAATCCGTCAATTTATGGTTGATATTTTATTCTCAATATTTATTTGAAAACATTATTTTAATGTTACAATATGAACTCACTTATTTTTGGGAAGTAATTTGGATTTACGTCTTGAAGTAGCGTCGACTACGTCTAAACCAGAGGATTCTACGTTACGTGCTTACGTTTACATACACCGTCTTTGGTGACAGTCTGATATTTCGGAAAATAAATTTGTCCATGAATATTATTTTGGAGTTTTAAATTTGTGTTGGTTCATAAACTCACAAATTTACGAGAAGAGATTAGGACTTACGATTTTATTTTAACGTCCTTTACGACTAAACCGGAAACCCTAGGATTACGTATTTACGTTTTCGAACTCCGTTTTTGATGAGACAATTTTTATTAGATTCGTTTTGTGTCGTTGATTCATAATTTATAAAAACGTTTTTCGTAAAACGACCCGAGGGCACGCAAATCGAGGAAACTAGAATCGAGGAGTACCCGTAAATAAATGGGGATGAGACAAGTGGGACACTTGCCCCACCCCCACTATAACCGTCCAACATACTACACCTCACCACTCTTGGTGTCAAGTTTTCACTCATATAACTAACACTTGTCCTAAGCTTACTATGTAAGCTAAGATACCTCAAAACTACCTTCACAAAACCACTCTTCCTATTTGCAACTCATGCAAACAACTCAAAATCTCTCTCATCCTCCATCTATGCCGTCCACTTCTCCTCACAAAACACCCTCACTTGATCAATTTAAACCACAAAATCATGTGTTATTTACACATATGTTGAAGCCTTTTTGAAGCTCTATAGATTGGTGGTGCTTATAACATCCAAGGAGGAGTTTCCATGGAGTCTTGGGGCTGATTTTCCACAAGGTGTTCATGAAGAATGGTGGTCTTGAAGATGGTCTTGGTTATTCACAAGTTTCTCCATCAAAATCCATGTCCAAATCATAACCTACATCAACTTGGTGGTATAAAGATTGTCCTCCTCATCCTCTTGTTATTTTTGATTATGTAATCTTGTATTTCTTTTACTTATGTATATGTATATGATGATGAATGATAATTAAAAATATTATGTGGGGATTTGGTGTTGATAAACATGCTTAAAAAGATGAAAAACTATAAGAAACAAGGTTAAAATCTTGCTTAATTTAGATGGCTGTATAAAACAGTAAAGAATAATATGGTAAACTGGTAAAATGACTTGAATAAATTGATATAAAGTAAGCTATGGGTCTTGTACACATGTAATGAGTGAGATATGATCAAAACAAGTTTAAAGTACAAATCTGAGTTCACTGTTTTGGACGATTTTTAGAAAATACTTAGAGGCTGATTCAACAGTAGCTATAGAAGACTTAAATGGAGCACATATCATGTAGTTTATATGATAAAAATTTGAGCTTCTATCTCCATATAGAACTCTAGTTATGGCAGTTTTGGTGAATATGAAAATAAAAATCAGATTTTGAGAATTAATGTTTATTATTATTATATAAGCACTCAAAATTATATTGTATAAAATGTAAAATAAAAACCCACTAACTTATGGATTTTATTTATATGAATATGTAAAAGGTTAAATAAGTGTATAAATTATAAAAATGGTAGTGGAATAACACTTATAAGTAATAAAAACTATAAACTTGATTTTTACGACTTTTTCGGCTATTACCGCAAAATTAACGTTTTTCGCCAATTAAAACTTAGACGATAAAACCCGTCTAATTTAAAGTTTTTAAAAGTCATATACTGATATATAAGTATCTAATACAAGTAAAAACCGATAAAACCCGAACTCTAGGACATACGGACATTAACGAGCTAACTAAGCATATTGGACTAATAATTGGACTAAATAAGATAAACACTTATAAAAAGAACTTATTGGACTTAACCCATTTGGGCCCAACATGGAAAGTATAGATACTGATAATATAAGTATAAAATGGATTAAAACAAGTTAAAGAACTTATAATAAGCTTATTGGACTTAAAATAGATAAATAGGTAAAACTAGTAAACTAGTAAAAAGTTACCAAAACGTAAACACTAAAATGAGTAAACGAGAATATGTAAACCCACTTGATCATCACATATATATAATCATCATATGTATACATAATTGTTATTTTTATAAAGTCATTGGACATGAGTCTAAGACGAGTATTATTTGTTTAGGTTTCCGTGATTAAAGCACGTACCGTACGTCCAAATTGTCGATAACCCGCCTTCCCACACCAACGTGAGTTCATAGCCTCGCACTCTTTTAAATGTTTTTATGAAATGTTTTATAAACCCGCGAGGGAGATAACATGTTAGTTTTTATAAAATAGGACACCATTTGTCCCGATTGTTTGTTTATTGATTTGGACCCGAATGATTGTATGACCCGATTGTATAACCCGATAAATGATTAAAGGACCCGATAGATGAAATTAAATGGATTATTAAAGTTAGGTTATGTCACTAAAAGTCCCATTGGCATGAATTGTGAACTACCAGGATTTAGTAGACGCTTATGCATTTAATAGTACTATTTGGGGACGATCACCCCAGTTCGCGCCTTGACGGTTGATCCCCGTCGTGCCACATTGATTGGTAAGCGAATTTATGTATGAGAAGATTTCCATAGCGTGACCTTTGTGACGACACGCTAATTTAGATGGGCAAATTGAGTATCGGGTTAGCTACCCGTTGTTTGTTTTAGCAAGGTAACAATGTCATGCGGCTTATAATAATCCAACTAACGAAATACTACTAGACGCACCGAATTACGATGTATTGCCTGACTAGCAATACAGGGTCATACTATTGATATTATGTTCGTGTTTTGGTTTTATATAACCATATTCATATAACGGTTTTTATTTAATCTATACAACGTTATAAAACGTATTGTATGATGTTTTTACGACATTGGCTCGTATAACGATTTTTAAGGCAAATGCCTATATTATGATTTTGATGAAGATTTGTAAAAAAATGACTTTGGCTATTTTATGGCCTATTAAAATGATTTTCAGTAATAATTTTATACTGATATTATATTGATGGATTTTATTAAACTCTATGAATTCACTCGGCGTTATCGCTGACCTTTTCTTTTAACATGTTTTATCTCAGGTACTTGAAGGTAATTCTCGGGAAGACGACAAGAATTCATGGCCCGCACTTAAACAATATTTTCCATTCAAATACTTTGTAAAACTTTGTATGAATTAATATGACTTAGGACCTATGTAAATTTGATATTTATGAATGGAAATGCTTTTATTATTAAACGACGCGATTTTTATGCGTTGTCTATGATGTGAGTAATGTGCTATCCTGTAACACCAACGAGTCTTCCGCTGTATTGAGTTGTATAAATTTGGGGGTGTTACAGTTTGGTACCAGAGATCTCGTTATAGAGAACGAAAGATTTTTTTTTAAAAAAAAACCAAGGTTTTGAATAAAACATTTCAAAATCTTTTAACTATAAACATTTTTCTCAAAATGTCTAAAAATCTTTTGACTATAACGGTGCCGAAGAATTCCCGAGTTACCTACAAGGCCAGACTGAGAAGTGTTATTTTAATATATATATAACTTGGATTATATATATATATATATATATATATATATATATATATATATATATATATATATATATATATATATATATATATATATATATATATATATATATATATATATATATATATATATATATATATATATATATATATATATATATATATATATATATATATATATATGATGTAATTTTATTACATGATCTAAACCCCTAGTAAATCAATCGAAGCTATTCTCGTAGGAATTCTAGCTATCCTAGATCTAAACCAAGTTGTGGATATTTATGATCCCAACAAATGGTTGATATTCGTAGAAATGTAGATATTAGTTGATCGTGATATTGAAAAAGAATTGGCGAGATTAAAACTGATATCGATGTCATGACGATCTTTCCTTATAGAGTGGAATTTGACAAAACGTTACCACCTGGAAAGGTGTCATCTGATTCGTTGTCATCCAATTCTTAAATTGAAATCGAAAGGGTGAATGTTGCACTTGAGGCTGTCATTTGGAACCATTACCCAAAAGCCTCATGCCATTAGTACCTTTCCGAGAAGTCTAGTTGAATGATCAAGTCATTTCATACTAGTGACTCATTTGACAACTATTGTTGTAAGAGCTATAGGATTGGAAATTAAGTGTTGATTATATCGAGCTTTTATTGGCCTTTAAAGATTTATGAATAAGGTTGAAAGTATTGGAAAATGAGGTAGGATATCGCATTTGAATATAAGTTGATTGAAACTTAAATAAAGTAAAATTTAATTTGTATGGAATATGAGATTGATAAGAAGAAATTATTAAGTCATGTGATTGAATTATAAGGTTTTAAATGATTGCTAGTTTGTGTTAAGGGTTGTTCCTAAGCCATTGTCCACTAACGAGGATGCCTGGTGTCCAATAAATAAATTGAAGAAATCTTCTTCTGAATTGAGACCGATGGATCTTTCGGGACCGGTGGGACACCTAATGACTCTTGTAGATTTGTATTCATTGTGGTATCTTTTAAAAATAATCCCTAACTTAACTGAGATATCAGTTGGTAGGATGAGTTTTGAGAATTGTATGACATAGTGACATGTAATGTGTTACGGTACAATTTTGACTTGTTTGTGATAAATGAAAAGACTACCTTTGATTGCTAAATTCTACATGTATCGATGTTATCTATCTTTTCTTGCTTGTCTCTAATGTTCGCATTAGTGATGCAACCATTGAACAAGTACTCATCTTGATTTGAGTTACGTTGTGAATCATTCTTCGTGAGTGCCATCGAGGTCATGAACCTCATGATTATTTGGCTAAGCTCATTTCCTATTATATTGTAGTTAGTTCTGGTGAACAACTTTTCATCACTCTTTTGCAGATCACTCATCGTTTTTATAAGATAAAACAGTATCCTTTGGGAAAATTTAATTTTCATCACTATAAGGATTATTCAAAGTGAGATTTATAAGTGATTGTTATCGAAATAAAGTTGTTTATGAAACCCTTTGGAAAACTTAATTGTTTTCATGACAAAGAAAATCTTTGTAAATTTATTTTTGATTCTTATTTAAGAATTAAGCATGAAAATGTTTTTATTATAGACATGATAATAAAATTTTGACGAACTGAGTATTGCATCGTTAATCTTGAAATTGTATATAGTTGCGCGCCTACATACAATTTGGAATGAACCATGCAAGACTGATTAGTAGTCACCATGAAATTATTATAAACACTAAATTTTCTTTGAAGATTGTGAAGGATTAAAATTTTATGAGATCTGCAAGAAGTGAAAAATAGGGACATAGTGTTAGGGACACCTACATATGTGCCTGTAGCATCTATTCTTCTGAGTTGAATTTACTCATCTGTGGAATTTGTCTTATTTGACAATTGATATTCCGTTCTTGTCCAATTCTCCCGTATTGAGATTCTTAGGAAAAGTATTTGATTACCGAGTGTTGATACCCGACTGGATGTATTGACGTTCTTATCATTTCTTATGATTTGATTTCATTTGAATGACCTGGGTAACGATCCGAGGAGCTTTCAAATGCGTACTCAAATTATGAAAACATAGGATATATTCATATTCATTAAATGTTTTCGTCTGTATCAGATTTGAAGTTCTCTCGCATAGATTATGCGTTAACCCTACTCTTTTAATAGTAGTTGTGTCTCCATATATCCCTGAATTTGTGAAGAATTATGAGTTATTATTAGTCTTTTGAGAAGTTCACATCTTATCAACGGCAATGAAACTAGAAAGTTGATAGTGCCAGTAGAATGGATTGATTGATTATGACATGACGACATTGTCTTAATTGATGGGAACTCTAGTAGAATTCCCCTAAGTGATAAGATGCTGATTATCAAAAGTAATCTAAATTATTCTTGATGGATGACTTGAAACTATACCGTGAATGGTTGTGAACTAGTTATAGATATTGTAATCTAGAAAGAACTTAAAGTGAATGTATTAAAAGATGCTTATGTTATCTGAAACTTTAGGAGGTATTTGATAGACTTTCACCATTAAGGCAAGTTGAAACTGGTATTGATTATATTTCCGGTGCTGCACTTGTGGCTTGTGCACTGTACGTCAGCACCATCTGAATTTAAGGAATTACCGTACAACTGAGAGAGTTGTCGAAGACAGATTTTATTCTACCTAGCTCGTCATTGTGGAGAGCTATGGTATTATCATTCCTTGTATTTATAGATTACTGTGAACTGAGTAAATTGACAATCGAAAACGATATCCATAACTCGAAATGGAAGATTTGTTCGATCATTTACAAGGTTTTAGCGTATGTTTTAAAAATTTGATCCTCGGCATGGTTATCTCAACTTCGCATCTGCGAAAGAGATTATCTATTCCAATCACTACATCAAGAACCTGTAATGAACATTATGAGTTTCACGTGATGTCGTTTGGATTGACCAATGCACATGTAGCATTCATAAATTTGGTGAATCACGTGTGTAGGCTGTAATTTGATAAATTCATGCTTGTGATCATTTAGGACCATTTATTTGTTTATAAGAATAAGAGTGAGTTAATAATTATTTATAGATTGCCCTGAATTGGCCGAACAATGAAAACCTGAACCTTGAATAATTGATATGTGATTAAAGACTTAAACCTTTACATTATTTGACCATGTGATTAATAGATAATGGAATCTATATTGACTTTTCAAAGATTAGAGCCATTAAGGCTTAGGGTTATAACAAAAAGAAAATGGAAATATGTGGTGACAAATGTTTTAACAAAGGACTTTTAAGGGATCATTCCCTTATAACCAAAACATTTAACTAAACTCTTGTTTAGGGGTAAATGTTTTTGCATACCTGAAGACAACCTAAGAAGGAATGAGGAAACCCATTTAAACCATACCTTGAAATTTGAAACGATAATTTACGCTTTTCAAACTAAGAAAATTTTGACCAAAGTATAACCAAAGATTTTTCGAACATATACGGATCCTAATAATTATTTTAATTATTTTCGATAAATCGACAAAAATCTTGTTAATTAAATTCAAATTTATTTTGAACATTTTAATAATTGGTCGAACTAAGAAATTTAAAATTTTTACGTTTACATTTCATAAAAATTGAATATTTAATATTTAATTAGTTGTAATAATTATCGACGCTTTAGACGTCGGATTGAGTAAAACGGATAAAAATAATAGTGGAGACGAGACTAGAACTTAGAAAATATAAAGAAAGAAATTTTGAATAAATACGGACATGATAATTATATCATCAGGAAAGGATAAAGAATCAATTACGATGTATTTCTTAATAATGAATGTGCAAAATGAATTGCTGAACAATTTAAAATATAACTGATGCTTATAAAAAGGTAATATAGATAATAAAAAGGGATTCGCGGCTAATGTGAACCATTAAAAATTTCGAAACCAATAGCGTTAAATGTTTTAAAGGCCACTTGTGGTTGCCTAAATATGGAGATTGTGAGATATAGTTATGTTGGAATTTGTAAGTATAAGTATTCTATTTATGTCATTTATAACTAAAAGTATCTTTGTCTGAAGATGTTGTACTGATGGCAATTATGAAGGCAGACATCGCCTCATACATTAGTAAACGTCTAGCTATTGCAAAGGTCATCATCTGAATTGGATTCGATTTGGGTCATCGTCGACAGACTGACCAAATATGCTAATATCATTCCCGTTAATGATAAATGCAAAAGAGTTATGTAAACATAGTGTGCCCGTATCGATCATCTCTATCAATATCCTCGCTTCGCATCGAATTTCTAGAGATTTGCTCAGAAGTCATTGAGAACGAATCTTGATGAGAGTACTGTGTACCACCCCAATCGAAGGGATGAGGTAAAGTAACGATACAAAGTAATATAAGTGCTGTTTTATGTTTGAATGAATGACCTTTGGTAATAGACCGTATAATCGTTTTCCTTTGGAGAGATTATCATTGATAATTATCGTACTAGGATCGAGATCGAATCTTGATAGGATCTAAATATTAGAGCATCTGTAAGCAAGAGTTGAGATGAAGACACCCGACATACACCCATTGTGAGTTGGACATGTCTTTTAGGTTTAAGGTTTCCTATGATAGCGAACCTAACCTTACAAAATACCCGACCCGCGAAACCTAAAATGATTGTTGAAATTAGGATCTGATTATTGACTGCCGGTAGTGGGCAAGAGGTTATGTGAATATGAAATGTAGATCTTGAAGTGCCAGATGGGTAGCGAAGTTATGCCAAAAATTTTAACCTTGGAGAAATGAATTAATGATCTGACAAATCATGGGATATAAGTCCCCGTTGTATGGGACCATTGAGATGATGTGAAAGATTGGTTTGAAAGGCATATAAGCTGGATCTACCCTAGGACTTCAAAAGTTGCGTGAATTATGTTTCGTAGATCGAACTTGATGGAATATCTATCAAGTGAAAATCTAAATTCTTCTTAATAAAGCTTAGACCAGCGAAAAGTTTCATTCATCAAAAACACGTGAACATCATGGATAGAGAAAGTAAGTCAACATTAAGCCTGATCTTATTCCTGTAGTTATGTTTGATGAAACTCGCGTATTGTAATAATTACACTTGTGAGAAAAGACCGAATGTGGAGGAAATACCCACATGGCTTTAACTCTATAAGAAGCGAGTAGTAAGATGATCTTTGAGGACAAAGATCCTGTTTAGGGGTAAATGCTGTGACAATCCGTCAATTTATGGTTGATATTTTATTCTCAATATTTATTTGAAAACATTATTTTAATATTACAATATGAACTCACTTATTTTTGGGAAGTAATTTGGATTTACGTCTTGAAGTAGCGTCGACTACGTCTAAACCGGAGGATTCTACGTTACGTCTTACGTTTACATACACCGTCTTTGGTGACAGTCCGATATTTTAGAAAATAAATTTGTCCATGAATATTATTTTGGAGTTTTAAATTTGTGTTGGTTCATAAACTCACAAATTTACGAGAAGAGATTAGGACTTACGATTTTATTTTAACGTCCTTTACGACTAAACCGGAAACCCTAGGATTACGTATTAAGGTTTTCGAACTCGGTTTTTGATGAGACAATTTTTATTAGATTCGTTTTGTGTCGTTGATTCATAATTTATAAAAACTTTAAAACGACCCGAGGGCACGCAAATCGAGGAAACTAGAATCGAGGAGTACCCGTAAATAAATGGGGATGAGACAAGTGGGACACTTGCCCCACCCCCACTATAACCGTCCAACATACTACTCCTCACCACACTTGGTGTCAAGTTTTCACTCATGTAACTATCACTTGTCCTAAGCTTACTATGTAAGCTAAGCTACCTTAAAACTACCTTCACAAAACCACTCTTCCCATTTGCAACTCATGCAAACAACTCAAAATCTCTCTCATCCTCCATCTATGCCGTCCACTTCTCCTCACAAAACACCCTCACTTGATCAATTTAAACCACAAAATCATGTGTTATTTACACATATGTTGAAGCCTTTTTGAAGCTCTATAGATTGGTGGTGCTTATAACATCCAAGGAGGAGTTTCCATGGAGTCTTGGGGCTGATTTTACACAAGGTGTTCATGAAGAATGGTGGTCTTGAAGATGGTCTTGGTTATTCACAAGTTTCTCCATCAAAATCCATGTCCAAATCATAACCTACATCAACTTGGTGGTATAAAGATTGTCCTCCTCATCCTCTTTTTATTTTTGATTATGTAATCTTGTATTTATTTTACTTATGTATATGTATATGATGATGAATGATGATTAAAAATATTATGTGGGGATTTGGTGTTGATAAACATGCTTAAAAAGATGAAAAACTATAAGAAACAAGGTTAAAATCTTGCTTAATTTAGATGGCTGTATAAAACAGTAAAGAATCATATGGTAAACTGGTAAAATGACTTGAATAAATTGATATACAGTAAGCTATGGGTGTTGTATACATGTGAGAGTTGGCCATGCAATGGAATCAATATAATAAGTGAGATATGATCAAAACAAGTTTAAAGTACAAATCTGAGTTCACTTTTTTGGACAATTTTTAGAAAATACTTAGAGGCTGATTCAACAGTAGCTATTGAAGAGTTAAATGGAGCACATATCATGTAGTTTATGTGATAAAAATTTGAGCTTCTATCTCCACATAGAACTCTAGATATGGCAGTTTTGGTGAATATGAAAATAAAAATCAGATTTTGAGAATTAATGTTTATTATTATTATATAAGCACTCAAAATTATATTGTATAAAATGTAAAATAAAAACCCACTAACTTATGGATTTTATTTATATAAATAGTAAAAGGTTAAATAAGTGTATAAATTATAAAAATGGTAGTGGAATAACACTTATAAGTAATAAAAACTATAAACTTGATTTTTACGACTTTTTCGGCTATTACCGCAAAATTAACGTTTTCGCCAATTAAAACTTAGACGATCAAACCCGTCTAATGTAATGTTTTTAAAAGTCATATACTGATATATAAGTATCTAATACAAGTAAAAACCGATAAAACCCGAACTATAGGACATACGGACATTAACGAGCTAACTAAGCATATTGGACTAATAATTGGACTAAATAAGATAAACACTTATAAAAAGAACTTATTGGGCTTAACCCATTTGGGCCCAACATGGAAAGTATATATACTGATAATATAAGTATAAAATGGATTAAAACAAGTTAAAGAACTTATAATAAGCTTATTGGACTTAAAATAGATAAATAGGTAAAACTAGTAAACTAGTAAAAAGTTACCAAAACGTAAATACTAAAATGAGTAAACGAGAATATGTAAACCCACTTGATCATCATATATATATAATCATCATATATACATAATTGTTATTTTTATAAAGTCATTGGACATGAGTCTAAGACGAGTATTATTTGTCTAGGGTTTCGTGATTGAAGCTCGTACCGTACGTCCAAATTGCCGATAACCCGCCTTCCCACACCAACGTGAGTTCATAGCCTCGCACTCTTTTAAATGTTTTTATGAAATGTTTTATAAACCCGCGAGGGAGATAACATGTTAGTTTTTATAAAATAGGACACCATTTGTCCCGATTGTTTGTTTATTGATTTGGACCCCAATGATTGTATGACCCGATTGTATGACCCGATAAATGATTAAAGGACCCGATAGATGTAATTAAATGGATTATTAAAGTTAGGTTATGTCACTAAAAGTCCCATTAGCATGAATTGTGAACTATCGGGATTTGGTAGACGCTTATGCATTTAATAGTACTATTTGGGGACGATCACCCGAGTTCGCGCCTTGACGGTTGATCCCCGTCGTGCCACATTGATTGGTAAGCGAATTTATGTATGAGAAGATTTCCATAGCCTGACCTTTGTGACGACACGCTAATTTAGATGGGCAAATTGAGTATCGGGTTAGCTACCCGTTGTTTGTTTTAGTAAGGTAACAATGTCATGCGGCTTATAATAATCCAACTAACGAAATACTACTAGACGCACCGAATTATGATGTATTGCCTGACTAGCAATACAGGGTCATACTATTGATATTATGTTCGTGTTTTGGTTTTATATAACCATATTCATATAACGGTTTTTATTTAATCTATACAATGTTATAAAACGTATTGTATGATGTTTTTACGACATTGGCTCGTATAACGATTTTTAAGGCAAATGCCTATATTATGATTTTGATGAAGATTTGTAAAAAAATGACTTTGGCTATTTTATGGCCTATTAAAATGATTTTCAGTAATAATTTTATACTGATATTATATTGATGGATTTTATTAAACTCTATGAATTCACTCGGCGTTATCGCTGACCTTTTCTTTTAACATGTTTTATCTCAGGTACTTGAAGGTAATTCTCGGGAAGACGACAAGAATTCATGGCCCGCACTTAAACAATATTTTCCATTCAAATACTTTGTAAAACTTTGTATGAATTAATATGACTTGGGACCTATGTAAATTTGATATTTATGAATGGAAATGCTTTTATTATTAAACGACGCGATTTTTATGCGTTGTCTATGATGTGAGTAATGTGCTATCCCGTAACACCAACGAGTCTTCCGCTGTATTGAGTTGTATAAATTTGGGGGTGTTACATACAGGGTGGAGAGTTTGTATAGACTATCGCAAACTCAATGATGCTACGAGAAAGGATCATTTTCCCCTTCTTTTCATGGACCAAATGCTTGTACATCTAGCGGGTAATGACTATTACTGCTTCTTAGACAATTTCTTCGGGTATTTTCAAGTTCCCATCGATCCTAAAGACCAAGAGAAAACCACATTCACTTGTCCTTATGGAACATTTGCTTACAAAATAATGCCTTTCGGCTTATGCAATGCTCCTGGGACTTTCCAAAGGTGTATGATGGCTATCTTCCATGACATGGTTGAAGAAACTATGGAGATCTTCATGGATGATTTCTCGGTCTATGGTGATTCTTTCTATCATTGCCTTGCCAATTTGGAACACATGCTTAAGCGGTGTGAAGACACTCGCCTTGTTCTAAATTGGGAAAAATGCCATTTCATGGTAAAAGAAGGCATTGTGCTTGGACATAAAAGCTCAAAATCCTGTCTTGAAGTGGACCGTGCTAAAGTGGATGTCATAGCCAAGTTACCTCCACCTTCAACCGTGAAGGGTGCGAGAAGTTTCCTTGGTCATTCGGGCTTCTATCGACGATTCATTCAAGATTTTTCTAAAATCGCTCGCCCGATGACCCACCTTTTGGAAAAGATACTCCTTTTATATTTTCTAAAGAGTGTCTTGAATCCTTCAATCTTCTTAAGGATAAGCTAACTAAGGCACCGGTCTTGGTTACCCCTAATTGGGAGCTACCTTTTGAATTGATGTGTGATGCTAGCGACTTTGCTATTGGAGCGATTTTGGGCCAAAGAGTGAACAAACACTTCCAACCAATCCATTATGCTAGAAAAACAATGACGGAGGCTCAATTGCATTATACCACTACCGAAAAAGAGCTTTTAACTGTAGTGTATGCTTTTGAGAAGTTCCGCCCCTATCTTGTTCTTTCCACCACCATCGTGTACACCGATCATTCCGCGTTGAAGTACT
The DNA here is from genome assembly GCA_025667525.1 of Glebionis coronaria. Classification (NCBI taxonomy): domain Eukaryota; kingdom Viridiplantae; phylum Streptophyta; class Magnoliopsida; order Asterales; family Asteraceae; genus Glebionis; species Glebionis coronaria. The sequence goes on along the minus strand of CM046879.1, from coordinate 424,082,871 downwards.
TGTTGAGTAAGCAAGATTCTAAGCCACGACTTCTTCGTTGGGTTTTGCTCCTTCAAGAATTTAAAATTGAAATTTGTGATAAAAAGGGAGCGGAAAACCTAGCCGCGGATCATCTAAGTAGACTTGAGGATCCTTATCAAGGGGATCATCCGACTCAAGAGATCAATGACTCTTTTCCCCTTGAGGCCTTAATGTCTATCAATTCCAATCTTGATGACACCCCGTGGTTTGCGGACATTGCAAACTACTTAGCGGGTGGTTTTCTCATCGAAGGGTTAACATCCCAACAAAAGAAGAAGTTCTATAAAGATGTTAAGACTTACTTTTGGGATGACCCTTATCTCTTCAAACAATGTGCTGATCTGATTATTCGTCGGTGTGTTGATGGACCCGCAGCTTTAGACATTCTCGAAGCTTGCCATAAAGGACCCACCAGTGGTCACTTTGGTCCCAACTACACCGCGAAGAAAGTGTTTGACTCGGGATTCTATTGGCCCACCATTTATCGTGACGCTCACGAGATGGTTAAAAATTGTGACGCTTGCCAACGCCAAGGCAAGATCACACATAAAGATGAGATGCCTTAAAATTTCATCCAAGAATGTGAAATCTTTGACGTATGGGGTATCGACTATATGGGGCAATTTCCATCATATAAAGGAAACAAGTACATCCTCGTAGCCGTTGACAACGTATCTAAATGGGTTGAAGCTAAGGCTCTCCTTATGAACGATGCGAGGGTGGTTGTGAACTTTTTGAAGCAACTTTTTGCTCTATTTGGTGTTCCTCGTGCTATCATCAGTGACCGCGGGACTCATTTTTGCAATGATCAATTTTCTAGAGTCATGGCTAAGTACGGTGTCAATCATCGTCTTTCCACCGCTTATCATCCCTAAACAAATGGTCAAGCCAAGATATCTAACCGTGGACTGAAGAGAATTCTTGAGCGTACTATGGGAGAGCATCGTGCCTCGTGGGCCGATAAGTTAGATGATGCTTTGTGGGCTTTCCGTACCGCATATAAGACGCCGACTGGTTGCACTCCATATCGTCTTGTGTATGGGAAAGCATGCCACCTCCCTATTGAGCTGGAACATAAGGCGTACTGGGCCTTGAAGTGGGCCAATTTTGACATCAACAAAGCCGGTGATCTTCGGAAGATTCAACTTAATGAGCTAAATGAACTAAGGAATGAAGCTTATGAGGACTCATTGATCTATAAGGAGAAGACCAAGATCATCCATGATGCTAGGATTAAGAACCGAGAGTTCCACGTTGGTGATCAAGTTTTACTCTTTAACTCTCGGTTGAAGATCTTCTCAGGCAAGCTGAAGAGCCGTTGGTCTGGTCCATTCACCGTCGACAAAGTCTTCCCATATGGCACCATTGAGCTTTCTCAGCCAAATGGACCTAATTTTAAAGTGAATGGCCAACGCGTGAAGTTTTACTTTGGTGAGGACATCTCTCACGAGATGATTCCATCCCTCACCACGTTTCCCTTGAATTAGTTCTGGGTCGAGTCAGGCTCGTGACTCGGTTAACAAAAACAAGCGCTTCTCGGGAGGCAACCCGTTGATCTATCCTTTACCGTTTTCATAATAAGTGTAGGGGGAGCCCAGTATGTGTTTGTTGTCTTGTTTCTTATCATGTGCAGGGATTAAAGCTTCAAAGATCCATTCTCGATGACTTTTGACGAACCGTGTTCCCGTGTACTCGTCTTCCTGATTCTATCCTAAACTATCGTGATTCAATAATTCATATCTTATATGTCACATTGAAATCACTATAGTTGTCCTTTCCTTAGAAAGATTTAAACAAAGTGCACAATGTCCTAAGTGTAGGGGAGTTTACTTCCCCATGCTTAAACATTGAGGACAAATTTTATATCAAGTGTAGGGGGACTTCTATCGAAATAAGTGGTCTTTTCCATTAATTTGTCCTCATTTTAACCGGAAAATCTGATTTTTCGACATTTTTCAAAATTTTTAATCTATTTTGGCCTAGTTGTATAGTAGTATTTTCCTTTGTTAGCGTTATTTACTTTCTTTGCTAAAAATAAAGTTTAAATAAGTGGTTTTAAATTTTTCAAAGTCGTGAATATTTTGACTCAACCCGAGTTTACTTATCTAAGTTTACTCTAGCTAGTATCCTTAACGTGTTTAAGTCAAGTTTTGCTAGGCTTTTATATAGGGAACTTTAAAACGTGAAAGTTTTAACTCTCACGGGTTAAGAACAAGAACTTTTCGCAAGTTCCTATAATTGATCCTCGAGAGTCGTTTATCAAGGGAACTTTAAAATGCGAATTCTAAACTTGAAAAATTCTAAGAGTTTGCAAGATCCTATAGATGACTCGAAAACCCAAAACTCTGGTTTAATTGGCTAAGCATCCACGAGTCTCATTCCTTGAGATTTTAAATTGTGGAGAACGAGAGATGATAGAATCAATTATAAGTTTGGTATTCTTTCATGAATTTATGTGAGTTGATTATAAGCTTTTTCTCCCATCGCTTGCTAATAAATTTATCTGCAATAAATAAGGTTGTACGATTTGAAAAGTTACTTAGCTTCTAGCACAAGATCATTTAAAAGTTTCTCGGTATTAATTAGAGTTCATAACCAAGGCATAACTTATTGAAGCGGGATGCGAAGATTCGCGATTCCGGAAAGGTCCTAACAAGACACGAGGGCTACATTTTGTTGCTAAAGATCCAAAAGTGATGTGAAGAATCATTTATCACAAATCAATATTAAGGATCGAGACACGACGAAAAGCAAATACTCCCCTATAGATCATGGAGAAGTCTATCCAAAAAGGCCCTAACAAGGTATGTGGATAAATAGATCCAAGTCCTAAAAGGAGGCGGATAGTTGTATATCAAAGTCCAAAATAAAGATTGGAGAAAAATGAAGAAGTCGTGGTCCAAAGATGAAGAATCTCTCAAAACTTCAAGTGAAGAAATTCCTATTATGAAGAGAAGACCATAATTTCAAGAACGTCTCTCAAGATTTGAAGTATGAAGTTGCTGCCAAATATCGGTCCGAGAAAGGTCTCAAATCGTGAAGCGAGTTATGCAAAGATATGTACTTTATGAGGTCCCGAGAAGAAGTTTTAAAAGATTTTTTCCTTTAGCTAACTATTGATTAAATCGTCCCACTTTATTTTCATCCTAAATAACTATCAAAATAAGTCAAACAATGCATCCTCGTGATCATTTAAGACAATATTAAAATATAAGTGATACACCTAGGAATAAGGGAGTCTAAGTAAATAATTGGGCCACATGAGTTCGTGTTAGTTTGCTAACTTATAATAACAATGATCTCGTTTTTAAGCTTGTTATGGGGAACGTGAAACTTGAGGATGATAAATGTAAAATCCGCATTCTTTTACCATGAATAGTACCCATTAGATAGTACGTACTAGATTAAGACTTTCCTTTTATAGCATGTTTACGTTCGCGAATAAGAATTTTAAGTATTACGTATGTGTTAGATTACGATAAGTATTTATTACGTATGAACACACGATAATTATTCAAATAATAATTATAATTATGAACATGCGATCATGGAATCATGAACGTAATTTAATCACGAGCTAATATTAATTACGTATATATATTTATTACGAACACGAATAAATATATTAAGTCACGATCGATAATTAATTAAAACACGTAAAACACGAACACGAGAACACACATATTAATTAGACACGGAAAATGATCGGGTTACCCCATATGTCACGAAATTAGGAAGGAGGATGGGCCAAGCCCATCAAATTTTACTAACATGAGGTAATAGGTAAAATCATGTTTCATTTTTTACCTTTATAGTAAACTAAACAAAAACCCTAAAAGATTTTTCTCCTTCCTCCTTGTCCTCTCTTTTGGCCGCCACCTATAACAACAAGAAAGGGGGTGTTTAGTTGATTTTGATCTTGAATCTTGTACGAGTGTTCGTGTTCTTTCATCCTCGTTTAGATCCACGCATTCGGTATATTATTTTTATCCTTTTCTTTTTGATTTGATCTAATAATTAATTAAGAACATGATGTTTTTAAAACCTAATTAAAAACATAGATTTAAACATGTAAATGGTTTTTGGAGAAATCAAAAAGGGTGTTTTTAGGGGTGTTTGTTTTGGCCGGCGCCTAAACCGAACCCCAAGGGGGTCTTGGTTTGGCTACTCGACCACCACCGAGACCATATGGTCCCGGTTGGGTGGTGTGGGTCCCACGGCAGCAGCAAGACAAGGGGAACCCCGAAGTGGTTCGGGGTATGGTGTCGATTTCATGTCCGGTTTATGGTTTCTAGTCAAGATCCGGTTCACGGTGTATGTTAAGATTATTTTTTTATAATCATATGTTAATATTAAATTAATAAATATGACATGATTAATTTAATAAACATGACTTAGGTTATAATTTAATTATTAGAATCAAGAAATTATTAACCTAAGTATTTTATATTTTCTAGACTTATAATAAATTAATTATTTAAAAACCATGGTTATAACTAATTAATTAATATGACTTAAGTTATAGTATTAATTAATAATAATACATGTTTTAACCTAAGTATTGAACTTTATTTAATTAAAAACATGATATATTTTAATTAAATACTTTTAACCTATAGTTTATTTAAATTACAAGAAATAATTAATAAACTATACATTATATCATTATGGCTTAGATGATAATCAGAAAAATACTTAGGCTTATATGCTTAGCTTATTTAACCAGCTTATATCTAATTATAGAAACTTTCTATTTTTAGAAACTTATTAATTAAGGCAGTTAATCTATTTATGGAAACTTTCTATTTTTAGAAACTTATTTAATTCAGGCAGCTAATCTATTTATGGAAACTTTCTATTTTTAGAAACTTATTTAATTAAGACAGCTAATCTATTTATAGAAACTTTCTGTTTTTAGAAACTTATCTATTTTAAGCAGTAATTCTATTTTTGGAAACTTTCTATTTTTGGAAACTTTCTATTTTTGGAAAATTTCTATTTTTGGAAACTTTCTATTTTTGGTAACTTTCTATAATTGGAAACTTTCTATTTTTGGAAACTTTCTATTTTTGGAAACCTGCTATTTTTGGAAAGTTACTTATTATTACACAGTAAGTATAATAATACATGAAATACCAGAAATACTTAATCAGAATAGACAGAAATATAAGATAAACACAGTTTAAGGCTTAAAGCAGTAAAACATGATATGAACATATCAAATAAGCTAAGACATGACATAAAAGCAGTTGCGTATTTAGTAAGCAGATACTTATTCATGTACGTATTTATGTAGCATTAGTAATACCAAAGTAGGATTCTCCTTAGTTCATCTTCTTCGTTCACTGGACATAAGGTACGGATTCCCGTCCTTTCAGTATGGACATTCTTTCCTTATTAGGATTCCCCGTATGCAGCCAACTATTTTCCCAGTATTTGTTTTATATGTTTTTGAATTGCTTATGTTTAATTAGAATACCTAAAGCCATATACATGCATGACTAGTTTCACCTAGTTATGGAGGTACCATAACCATAACATTGGAGGCACCAATGTTATGATTTCACCACGGCGGAGTGATTGCTCGTGGCGTCCCTTCAGCTTTTTTGGCCATATTATTATATTTATCATGTGGGGCATATGGGTGCATCCTAGTTACATGTTTCAGTCAGTATTTCATGGTGAATGTGGTGTGTGCCTTGCATCCTTCACAAGGAGTTGATCCCTCCTACCCAGAACCAGTATATTAAATTAGAGGCAACCCCTCTAATTTGCATAATGAGGTCACCCCTCCAAGTATTCATGCACGGTGGATTTTCATGACCTATATTGGCTAATGGTAAAATATGTTAAACAGTTTTCATAAGATAAACATAAGGCTTTTCAAACTATAAAACCAGTTTTATGAACATGTTCCAGGTTTTCCAGGACTTATACATTTCCGCTGCTATTAAGTATCTATTTATGTTTTAGTCACTTATACTATGTTTATATCCGTGCACTGAGCGTTTTGCTCAGCCGTTACTTTCCTTTCCATGTCCCAAAATGGCAGGTACCCTAGGAAAGACTCGAGCATTTGGAGGACGTGCATAGGATGGAAGCTGCTAGAGACTTCTTTTCCTTTTTTCCTTCATATAATTATGCTTGCTTAGTCTTTCATTCATTTCTTTTACTTTTTTATGTTTTGGGCTTATGTTTGGGAACCGATGTTTGATTTCGGTTATCCCTATGGTTATGTAATGTTTCAGACATTTATCCTTGTGTGCTTTGATGACACGCCATAATTACGCGTGACATTCCATTTATCAAAATGGGGTGTTACAATTATGGTATCAGAGCCAAGGCTTCGACCTGTAGGCTCTAAAACTCGACCTGTGACTAGTGGGTAGTCACCAAGAGTTTCCTAAACCAACATTTGTTATTTTACGCATTGATGTTTTCAGCGCATTGTTGCTTTAACCATGATGTTTTCAGCACCTTGAGGTTTTAACCTTGATGTTTTCATCGATATTGTTTTACTAATATGGATGGACAACCGTCATTCATATTTAGTTATGTGTCATTGTTTCATGCATAATGTTCCTCGTGAACTGTGACTATGTGGACTGAACCCCAATAGTTCATAATTAGTCACATAAAATTTTCTTCTGATAAGTTTTGACAGATAAGTTTCATTTATTTATGTTTCATGTATCATTGTTGCAGGAATTATGACTAATTAATGGTTGGTACAAGACTGGCCCTATTTAGTCGCATGTGCTTTTATCGAAACTTTTAACTTTGGGACCGACCCATAGGCGTCCCCTCGTCATGTCTTTTGTTTTGGGACCGACCCATTGGCGTCCCCTCGCACATATAAAGGTTTTTATAAATTACATTACGCATTCATACACTGTTTTTCATGCATAAATTTTTTCTCATGATTTATTGGCATAAATTTTTTTCATGTCCCCTCATAAATTACTATGTTTTTATGTCAAGTATGTTTTCATACTGTCATGGTTAACTTCAGTTTCATGCTGATTATGTTATACACTCCTTCATGATAGATGGTTTCATGTGTGGAAACCTTGGTTTCCAGATCTTTGAAGCTACTAGGAATGCACCATGTTCATATGATTAGATAATCAAAGCGGAATTAGAACATGATACATTAACAAGGTGTTTAGGGCACAAGACACATGAATTAAAACAAATGGATTGCTAATTATATTAATAATCAACAATCACTAGGTGTGTGTATATTGAATCCCACACCTAGTCGACACACGCTTTAGGTTTACATTGTGAATATGAGTTATGAAAAACCTAATAACCCTTGGTTCCTTTTATAGTGTAAGGATTAGGGTTTACAAGAGATAATATCAAATAAATAAGTAAATCTTCTATTTAGATAAACATATACAGAATATATCCTGCATATATATCCAAATAGAAGCTTCCATAGGCTTCTTGTCTACGTCTCTAACAATGCTTACATTATACATGACAATGCTTGGATTGTACATGACAATGCTTGCTTTGTCAACCTTGGATTTGCTCTTGTCAACGCTTAGATTGCTCTTGACAACGCTTAGACAAAATCTTCATGTTTTCTTCGTTTTTGAGTTTCTGCCACATCAACTTTTTGACCCAACAATCTTCCCCTAGTTGATGTCGGCAAAACTCTTTGTATATCTCTTGTAAGTTGTACATGATCTTCAAATTGCTTCCCCTCAAGTGTAGCATGTATGTCTTCCCCTTTTTGTCACATTAACAGGGAAGTAAACAATGTATGCAATCTTGAAGATTATCCAAATGTAGGCTCTATGTAATGATCTTGAATAAAAATAAATAAAGTATTCTTGATGTAGAAGTAGAATAACCCAACCTTGTGTTCCATGTCTTGCACTATCCATGTGATAAAGAACTTATACCAGATTGAAAAATATAAGTAGACCTCGATCCCTTGTCAATATTCTCATCCTTTGTGAGACACTGAGCACGATAATGTAACTCCTTCAAGTGTTATGACAAGTCTTCATCACCAACCATGTAAAGCACGAACAAGTTACCTTCAAACCAATGGAATGCTAGCCATGATTTAAAGATATGATAAAACAAAAACTCGCTAAAATCTTCTTCAATCATCAAACTTACTACAAGAATTCTTCCCCTTAAGCCAACACCTCTTCATGACGATTTTAATGGAATAACGTCTTCATACCATATGTAAAAGCCACCAATAAGGATAACTCTAAGGCTATCCCAATTACATAATAAAATATCCATCAAATTCCCACGAATAGTTGCTAACTCGCATTAAGATCATTAATCCCTTTTAAAAATATCCGAGCCATAAATATCAACTTGATATTCTGAATAAAAACGGAGATTCCATGTACCTTTGTGTGTAAATTCCTCCTTTTTGTGTGCTAAAAACGTACCAATTTTCTCAAACATTAGCCATTCTTTTGTCATCCGAGAACCTTCACTGTCCAATATCTTTAATCAGATGCATTGTCAGATATCAGACAACACCTATCAACGCTTGAGCAAGCGTTTCTCGGACAACTCATGTCAACGCTCTCCTCTGTCAGCGTTCACTTATTTCTTGTCAGCGTCAAAATTGCAAACATCAGCGTTTGCCTCATTCTTGTCAGCGTCTCATTCTGCCGACAACTTCGAGGGCTTCGATTTTCAACAGCAACTTATCACGTCCAAAACGTTGAACAGTAGCCATACATGATCACTTTTCATGGGTAATATCTTGCACAATAATAACGTACATCATGTATTGCATCTAAAGCAATATAAAATTTAGCAAATCACCCCATGTGAACCAAACTTCAAACCATTTCTTTATATGCACCGTGTGAATACTCCATCATTAAACAATCCAAATTGTTGCTCATTACTTGAACGGGTTGAACCCTTGTAAATATATTAGGGACCCTACATCACATGACTGGGCCAATAAAATAATACTCCAACCTAAATAGCAACATCTTTTCTTGTCTCCTTTGTAACCCCACGTGATGTAAATACTCCTTGGATATAAACAGTATACAAGCAAAATACATCAACCAATGAGTAGTCACTGTCAACATTAGATTGTACAGTTCACACCTTGTACTCGTATGAGCTTTTCACTCGAATCAGATCTTCGATATTATATTTTCTTTTCTTTATCAACATGTCACGATCTGGCACAAACATAAATCTTTTTCTCTTTTGATCGTGTGAACATAAACAAACATCCATATGTGAACAATACGCATCACGTCATTATCTGTTCTTTCTTTTCTTTTTATAAACTCGATCTAGGGTTAAGAATTTGAGCACCGAAACCCTAACTTAGGGTTTGTAAAACCAACCTAGCTCGATTCTTACATTATAACATCCACAACCCTTATAAACTTCTGCTTTGTATGTCGATTACTTGAATACCTCATTATGCAGCCAATTTCGACCTTGAATATCTTCTTCATTAGAGCTCAGATCGAAAATCCCTTCGATGAGATTCTAGACACACGTGCCAAGAATCTACAGTTCAAAAATCACGAAGATCCAACGGTTAACGAAGGAGAGATCGTGTTTTGAGTATGGCTGTTCACAGAAAACTGCATTCACTCACTGCTGACTTTGACGCCTAATAACTTTTTCTTGGGGATAAAACTAGACAATCCCTCTGGTGGATATCTACATATATGTGTATAGAACACACAAAAGAACTTTCGCGACGATCCAACGGTTCCATCAAAAGTTATGACCTTCTGAATACTGCTGCGCACACAAAAACGTCCAGAAAAACACTAGACGGATTTTTCTTCTTTTCACCATACACGAACACCTTGTTGGTCCTAGCATCACGAGCCACGAGGCTCTGATACCAATTGTGGAAACCTTGGTTTCCGGATTTTTGAAGCTACTAGGAATGCACCATGTTCATATGATTAGATAATCAAAGCGGAATTAGAACATGATACATTAACATGGTGTTTAGGGAACAAGACACATGAATTAAAACAAATGGATTGCTAATTATAATAATAATCAACAATCACTAGGTGTGTGTACACTGAATCCCACACGTAGTCGACACACGCTTTAGGTTTACATTGTGAATATGAGTTATGAAAAACCTAATAACCCTTGGTTCCTTTTATAGTATAAGGATTAGGGTTTACAAGAGATAATATCAAATAAACAAGTAAATCTTCTATTTAGATAAACATATAAATAATATATCCTGCATATATATCCAAATAGAAGCTTCCATAGGCTTCTTGTCTACGTTTCTAACAATGCTTACATTGTACATGACAATGCTTGGATTATACATGACAATGCTTCCTTTGTCAACCTTGGATTTGCTCTTGTCAACGCTTAGATTGCTCTTGACAACGCTTAGACAAAATCTTCATGTTTTCTTCGTTTTTGAGTTTCTGCCACATCAACTTTTTGACCCAACATCATGTTTCTTCATGATAATTCCGTCTTCATGTTGATTACGTCTTACGCCTCTTTTGTTATTTATGCCTTCATGCAAGACATTGTTTGATTTCATTAAATTCTGCTTTCATGATAGTCATGGCTTGTTTTCATTGATCATGCTGTCAGCCAAATCATCGTTGAATTTTGTGTAACCACACTTTAACGTCTTTCGATACAACCAGAATGATGTCTATGTTAATACTGCCAGGTTATCATGATGGTTTTCATAACCTTTAACCGATATACTTTCCTTAAATCATGACAAATGATCGACCCCAATACCGATCATTTCATGTGCATTCCATGTGTACTTCATGTACCGTATTCCATGTGTATTACACGTACCTAAATCCATGTGTATTTCACTTGCAATACTTCACGAGTATTCGCTAGTCGATTCTAAATCATCTCAGGCGTATGTTAACTTGCTGATATTCTACAAGATTGCCGATGCTTCTCATAGCTTGGAGATGTTACTAAAGGTTGATGCTGTTGATGTTTGGAGATGCTACGAGATGCGGATGCTGTTCACAACCTGTAGATCCTACAAGACGAAGACAAAGGCGTCGGAGTAAAGCAATTGGACGAGAAGATGCTTCACAATCAGAAGATTTCCATCAATCATTGTCCCTAATTCTTAGTTACATGTCACACATCATTCGGCTGTCATTTCAGCCATATGAGTGCAAACCGGTACCAGCCGGCCACTCAGCTGAATAGTTACATGAATCACGGTCATGAGAGTGACCGTCATGGAACTGACAGACAGGACGATAGTGTAACAACCAAAAAACCGTGGTCATTATTTAATTATATTTTTACGTATATTTTTGAAATATTTTGACGAGGTTGATTTTCATGATGATTGGTAAATTGGTTTGGATGATGTTGAAATTTTATTTTTACGTTTTGACGAGTTGCGAGGATTATTAGTTATGACGATATCGACGGATGCCCGAGAAATTTTACGTTTTATTTTAAACATGTCGATGTTTAATATTTTGATGTTTTTATTTTAATGTCGTATTAAGTCGTGTCGGGACTATATAATATATTATTTTGAGTGCGTTTTATGTTTTGAGAAGCATTTTTATGAAACTCGAGACCCGTAAAATTTTTTAAAAGTGACTAATAGTCATTTCCCGCTTTTTAACAAAGTATTTACACTTTGGTCCAAAAGAATCACAATTGGCAAAAACTACCCTAAACTTTCCCCATATAAAAGAAATTTTTAAACACAAATACACAAACATTTCACTTCCACTCACCAAAATCTCTCTCCCCTCTCTCCTCCCTCTTCTTCCCGTCACCCCCACACCACACAAACACCACCCTTTTTTTGATTTTGAGCTTGAATCTATAAATTCTAATCAAAGACCCATCTTAGTTTTTTCATTCCCTACACATTGGTATGAAAATTTCCCACATGCATTAACATTTTTATAAAACCCGTTTTTGGATGAAATTCTTGATGTTTGATCTTAAATTGTTGTTGTAAGTAGGTGTTTATGTTCATATGTACATGTTTTATTGATTGCATGTTATTATTTTTGAGTTTGGTTTTTATGATTTGATCATCTAGGATGATTTAAGGTGTTATGATATGAACTAGTAATGTAGGAATGCTTATAATAGTAAAAATGAGGTTAAAATGTGGTGAAAAATTGATTTTGGGTGATATTTAAAGATGTATTTTTAGGCAGATTATTAAGTTTAATTTTCTGAAAATATGAGTTTGAGTTTGAGATGAACTAGTTAGATATTGTCGTAGAGGATGTTTTTACCTTCGTTTTGGTATAAGGTAGGACTTGTAGCTCCAAACGAGCGAAAAGTTACGTTAGTTTGATTAATTCGTGTACCGGAAGACGAGTACCGACACAATATACAATTGTTGTCGATATTTGGATCAAATCACGGGGACTATAAAATGGATTTTCAAATATGTCAAGGACTGATTTTTAAGGTTAAGTATGAGGATGTCGATTTATTTTCAAAGTTGAGTGTCGATTTCATAAACGGGGAAAAATAAATGTGTTAAAGGACTATAAGTATTGTTGACGTAAAACTGTCCGGTTTTTGTTGTTCAAAGATGTGTCGGGCAGGGAACTTTAAATGTAAAATCTTTTGATGAGTTTTTAACAGGGCTTTCTATATATAGTAAGTGAAGTTACTGATTAGTATCATAAAAATTTGACGTGTTTAAGTGGGGTAAACGAGCTTGTACATTTGGTGTGTACCGGCAGATTTTTATCGACGGAGTTAACTAATAATAAATATATAGAATGAAATAAAAAGGTCACTTGTATTATTTTATTTTGGATTGGTTTTGATTTTATGATTTTTGGTTTGATATTACTAAGTATGGATTTTATTCGAGTTATTATTGATGAACGCACCTTATTTAATAGGTTGCGGTTTTTGTGTTTACCGGGCATCAAGTATCATCGAAGATCGTCTTACTACTACTATTACTACAGGTGAGTCTATAGCCTCGCTTTCTACTTGTTTTAATGATTTTAAAACCCGCGAGGGGGATACATGCTATTTGAAGTAAAATGAACACATGTCATGAGTAATTGTTGGACCCAATGTTGCCTTTGATAAAATGAATTGTATAAGTACCTAATTGCATAAGACCCTAAATTCATGAGCCGTTAACTATCTCCTGACTTGATGTTGTGAGTTGGGAATAGCCGCTTATTCTAATAATAGTACTATTGGGATGACAACCCGATCTGAGACCAGGGCTTTACGTTGAGTAACCCGCTAGGAAGGATAATTTTACGTGAATGAGAATTGGTATTCTTGCAATTAATACCCTAGTAGGGGCACTGGTAATTTATCTAGTCATGCTGGCATTTGGCGTGGGTGACTAAGTTAAGGGGTCGGTGTCATGAGCTTAATACAATTCAGTAACTATATTATATATTATACCTGATTGATAGATTGTATGGCCACAATTCTATTAAACAATTGTTGATGATTTTTACGATGTGTTCAATTATGATTTTGTAAAACCTATAGACTTGCTCAACCTTTGTGTTGATGATTTTAAGCATGTATTTCAGGTATTTGAAGTTGTGATTTGCGGAGCTTGCTGGAGAAGGATTGCGGGATTGCTTTTGTAGTAATTTGGTCTAAAACAGGATTTCTTTCCCTATTGTCATAAACATTTAGGAAATGGTCAAATATTTTGGTAAAAGGTTTGTTGTTTGATTAAGATCCTAGGCGAACCTGTACGCTACTCTGATATATATTTTAAACTGTTTTTACTCGGGATTGAAAGTTTTAGACATTGATTTAAATTATTTCTATATTTATTCTTAAATATACTGTTTTTGGGTCATTTAAAGTGTCATAAGATAAAGTTTGTAAATAACACCCAATTGTGTATTTTCCGCTGCGCAATGTAAATTGGGGGTGTTAAAGATTGGTAACCAGAGCTTTTTAGTTATAGCGTATTAGGTCGATTTTTGAAAAATTTCCTAAACTATAACTTTGGTGTCGAAAGCATTTTATAAAAGCAACGCAACTTCTCTGCAAGGCTCCGGTAAGAGTATTTATTTTTTATTATGCTTTGTTATTATAGATGTATCCCTTATAATTGTTGTGAAATTATTGAGTATTTATTAAGTAAATACTGCAATGAGGTATTGGTATTAATGAAAGGACGTGGAGTGCTTTCACCATAATTTCATCATAATTTCATTTTTATGAATATTGTATAATTATCATTGCATTGCATTGCATCATTGCATCGCATACATATATATTTGGCATACGTAATTCATTTGCATTTGAATGATTATGCATTGCATATATATTTTTGAATAATGACCTTATGTACTTTTGAAATTTTCTGTGATTTCAGAAAATGTCTGACATACCATATTACGTCAAGAAAGGGGGATTTGCTATAGGTCAACGGAATTTGCAGAATCAGTATGTAGGTGATCGTAAGATTTCAGGTGGATGGTTAGATTACGAGGATGATACGAATGATAAGAAAAATGTTGTAGAATCTGATAGTGATAATTATTTGACTGAGAGTGAGGTTGGAAGAACTGAGGTTAGAGCAGAAGTGAGAAGTTATGGAACTGATTTTGAGAAGTATCAGAAAGAGATAGATAGGCTTCGCAGGTTAAGTGAATATGTAGATCATGTTGGGCCGTATCTTGAGCCACATTGGAAGTTTCAGGATAGTGAGGTGTATGCTAATACTCATTATATGATAAATCCGCCGTGTCAAGAAGGAATTTTGAAGTATGGATTTAGGGATCCACCGTGTTTAGATCCAAAAGGGAGGTGCTGTAAGTTAGGACCAGTTGAAGATGAAGCAGGAACGAGCCAAGTTGGAGAAAGTGATGGACCACATCCGATGGAGTGATGTAGTGATGGATTGTTGTTGTATTTCAGTTTATTTATTTTTGTATTGTATTGAGATTATCTAGATGTTGTGAGGTAGTATTGTGATGGATTATTATTATTGTTGTTGTTTAGGATGGTAAGGGTAAGTGACATTAGCGACAAGGTTTTGTTGCGATTTTCTCGGATTTATGGATGATATCTACTATTACCCTTTAGTATTTTGATGTGTCTTTGTTATCTTTTCTTTTGAGGGATGATTGTAGAATTTAGGTAGTATTGTGTTGTTGGCATAGGCAGTATTAATGTTATATCTTGATGAAAAGATCATATTATTTCTATCTAGATGTGTATACTTGTCAAGTCTCTTTCGTATGTGATAACAATGGAAAGAGTTGAGTGAGATATGTTTCTGTCATTAACAGGGATTCCTGTGTATGTGACTGAGTATCTTGAAATATGTCTCCAAAGGTTGCCAACCATTAGGGTAGATTATATGATTGTGGGAATGGTTGTTAGATTGTTTGAAGCTGATAGTGCTGAGAAGAGACGAGATGCTGCTGAGATTGAAGATGCTGCTGAAACTGAAGATGCTCCTGAGATTGAAGATGTTGCTGTTCCAGTTAGAGATGTTGTTGTTATTCTGCAAGATTTTAAAAGGATGTCTGTATATTGGATTCTTAGGAATGAGAAGAGATGCGGTGAAGAGTGCCGTACAACTATTGATTGTAATTGGGAAGGTGCAACTATATGGATAAGTTCGAGTAATTGATGGATGTTTAATATATCGATAGTCAGTTGGGTTGTTCGACTAGATGAAAAGAGATAGAAATTTAAAGATTGATACTGATTCGAAATTAAGTATGGCAGAAAAGGGTAAAGGAATGGTATTGTTGCGAATGCCAATAAGGAATAGGAATTTATTTCCTCTAAGAGAAGGTAACTTGGAATTTAATAGTCTAAGATAAAAAGAGATGGTATTCAAGCAGTTGCTATAAATCGGGTAAACATGAGGAAGTATGATGTGTAGATCACATGTATTTTAAACCACTTAAGTAATTATCTATTTACTTGATGTAAGTATGGACTAGCTGGAGGTCGAGCTGCTGAAGGAATAACAAGGAATGTGGTATAAAAATTGGTATTTCTGTGGTAATGAAATGTTTTCATTTCGGTAAAGGAGATTGAATAAAGGAATTATTCAGATAATGGAAAATCAGTATGAAGGGAATCTTGCTGTTATTACAGTTTATATTTTGAAAAAGCTGATAAGATTTGAGATTTAGATGTAGTAATTTGTGTATTCTTATCTATTAATCATTAAGTTAGAATTTTATTAAATTCTGAAGGTGTTATTGATGGTGTATCTAAATTTTGAAGGTGTTATTGAGGATATATTGAGATGTGAAGATGTTAGATTTTAGCAAAACTGAGGACGAGAAATCAACGAGAATTTGTGATGGGTTGAAATGAGAAATTCACCGCCGGAAGAATAAAATATATATATATATATATATTAAGGAAATATTTTTGGAGCATATGGAATTAAGAAGTATAGCGCGATTAATTGAACTAGAACTGTGAGAAAGTTAACCGGGATAAGGATGAATATCATTGGATATGATAAATAAAGGTGGAAAGAATTAAATTGGAATGTTGTGAACATTGAGTACTGATTTCAGGAAGTAATCAGTAGAATTTATATTTGATGATTTTATTGGTCAATGATGAGAAGGTATGTAGTAGGAAACTACAATAAGTCAAATTTTCTGTGCGCTTTACTAGTAGTAGTCGGAAAAGAATGTGAAGATGAGTTAGTACTTGAGGGTACTATGTGGTGGTTCTGCGAAATCGTAGAGTTCACTGTCGTCTTGGGAAAGAGGAAGTTTTGTGTTAGCTTGGTGATAGGAGTTATGTAATCTGATTGTATATTTTATTATATGGCATTATCAGGAAGTTGAGGATGGTAATATGTTTGATTGTAAGGATTGGCAGATGAAACAATAAGGATAATCTGATTTGACTGGAAGAGTAAGTCATCAGAGAAGTAATAACGGAAGAAAGTAAAGAAGCTGGATGTTTTGTGAATAAGATGATTGCTGTGGGGTTGAACAACTGAGCACCAGATATCGATGTCCATTATTGACTATGAATGATCAGTGTGATGAGTAGCTGATTGAAGGAAAGAAAAGTAATCCCTAACAATTGGAAATTTTTTATTAAAGGAAGAATGATGTGTAAAAAAAAAGTTTCTTTGGATAAGAATTTTAGTTGGAATATTATGGATGTTCTAGAATGTGCAATCTATGGCTGAAGAGATCGTGAAAATCTGACTAGATTGAAATGATTGAGGCTTTGTCAATACTGACGAAACCGACTGAAGCTTGTAAATTCCTTTGTGTAAGCTGAGTATTATCGGAGGTTTATCAGGAGGTTTTCACTGATTGTTGAACCAAGGATACAGCTGACAAAGAAGAACTTAAATATATGATTGGAGATAGATGTATAGATGGAAAATATAATTAAGTTGTGGTTGTGAGATCTGATTTTGTAGTTGAGGAAGTCGTTTATGAACGATGAGGATAGATTGAAGTTCTGTGCCTGTATAATTAGTATTGGAGGAATCTGAAGGAAATATAGAGTTGCGATGATGATATTTGGATAATATCAAGTGGAAGGGAAAGCAATAGTAGTGTGTTGACTTGAATGAAGAAGTTTAACGGGGTTTATATGATCATGAGATTGGACATTGTGATATTTGTTTTGGATGGAAAATATTACTTGTATGGAATCAAGTATGAAGAAAATAAGAATAAGAAGAACTTGTATATAAATGCCATTCGGGGATTTTAAAAGAAGAGGAATTCAGGATTACTTGATGTGACTGAGGAAATAATAATCGGTAAATTTTGAACGGGATATGTTATAGTTCTGTATTACGAAGTGTGCTTCAGATTATGAAGGATAAGTGTGGATACTTTCACTATCAACTAGTGAGTATTTAGTAAGAAGGAGGAAAAGGAAAAAAGAGCTTATAAAGTTTCTGAAGTAATTGAGAATTGACTCTTAAGTTTTGAGATAATTGGAATATTGGTAGCAACAAGCAGAATGAAAGGAATGGAAAGAAAGTTAGAATCAAGGTAATAAACTAATTGAAAAAGGAATATCAAACAAAGAAGATCAACAGATTGTTGGAAATTTTGAAATAGAATGGTAATAGAAATGAGAAGGTTGAGATGTATGTTATTGTCCCACAAAAACCAAAAAAAAAAAAACGGGTATTGTGGTTATTTAATTTTTCTTCTATTAAGATCAGAGAGTGTGTTAAGAAGGCAAGGACCAGTGGTGAATGAATTGTTCAGATTAAAAAGAGAATTTTAATTATTTTTAGAGTGCTGAGAGTGTCGCATGTAGTATTGAAGGGATTTTACAAATTAAAGTATTGATACAATATGATTGGAATAAAATGAATTACGATATCAGGAAGTGATTTGACCATTATATATTTCAGATTTGAATATATGAGGCTAACGGAGTTATTTAAACAGTAATATGATATTAGAAAGATGTAATAATGTACTATGGAAAGTACAGTAATTCAGTGTAGAAATTGTTAGAAATAATGAAAGTGGAAAATGAATATGGGAAGTATATAAGTGACTGATCAGAATTATGGATAATCTCATTGTATTTAGTTTGAGTGTAACCTCAGGACATAGAGGCAGAGTAATTTTTGAATACTGGAAATCGCTGTAATAAAGTATGAATATTGGATAAGGCTTGAACATATTAATCGTGACCCAGAGATTGAGATTGACTTTTGGATATTAGAGATTTCCATAGAAAGTGCGAAGAATTGAGTTAAGAAGGAATATTGCGTATTTTCGGAAAGCAATGGACAGAGTGAAAGGATGAATTGAACGATGGCAATAGAAACTTGAGATGATGATATCTTAATATTTCACTATGAGGACTAATGGAAACTAGTGAAGATGAAATCCTTATGCGATGGTAATCGTCATATCAGTAGTTAAGAGGTCTAATTTGAGAACATACATAGTTGTGGTATATATCTGTTGTCAGAGAGTTGTGGTATATGTATGTTGTCTGAATTGTAGGGTATGTTGTAAGAGTATTGGGGCAGGAATGAAACTGAGAAAGTGATGCAGAAGGAGTATGAATGATGAAGTAATATTAGCATAATAGAAAGTGAAATTGGAATTTGAAGTGTAATAATAGTTGTGGATATGGTGATATCATAAGAATTGAGTTGGACTGGTGGGAAAGACGCGAGTATCTCTTGAGGATAAGAGGTCACGTTGACTCTAGAAGTGAGGAAGTGCGAGTGTGAGGTGGGTTGAGCGCCGGGACGTCGCTCTCTTTTAGGAGGGTAGGATGTAACAACCCAAAAACCGTGGTCATTATTTAATTATATTTTTACGTATATTTTTGAAATATTTTGACGAGGTTGATTTTCATGATGATTGGTAAATTGGTTTGGATGATGTTGAAATTTTATTTTTACGTTTTGACGAGTTGCGAGGATTATTAGTGACGACGATTTCGACGGATGCCCGAGAAATTTTACGTTTTATTTTAAACATGTCGATGTTTAATATTTTGATGTTTTTATTTTAATGTCGTATTAAGTCGTGTCGGGACTATATAATATATCATTTTGAGTGCGTTTTATGTTTTGAGAAGCATTTTTATGAAACTCGAGACCCGTAATTTTTTTTAAAAGTGACTAATAGCCATTTCCCTCTTTTTAACAAAGTATTTACACTTTGGTCCAAAAGAATCACAATTGGAAAAAACTACCCTAAACTTTCCCCATATAAAAGAAATTTTTAAACACAAATACACAAACATTTCACTTCCACTCACCAAAATCTCTCTCCCCTCTCTCCTCCCTCTTCTTCCCGTCACCCCCACACCACACAAACACCACCCTTTTTTTGATTTTGAGCTTGAATCTATAAATTCTAATCAAAGACCCATCTTAGTTTCTTCATTCCCTACACATTGGTATGAAAATTTCCCACATGCATTAACATTTTTATAAAACCCATTTTTGGATGAAATTCTTGATGTTTGATCTTAAATTGTTGTTGTAAGTAGGTGTTTATGTTCATATGTACATGTTTTATTGATTGCATGTTATTATTTTTGAGTTTGGTTTTTATGATTTGATCATCTAGGATGATTTAAGGTGTTATGATATGAACTAGTAATGTAGGAATGCTTATAATGGTAAAAATGAGGTTAAAATGTGGTGAAAAATTGATTTTGGGTGATATTTAAAGATGTATTTTTAGGCAGATTATTAAGTTTAATTTTCTGAAAATATGAGTTTGAGTTTGAGATGAACTAGTTAGATATTGTTGTAGAGGATGTTTTTACCTTCGTTTTGGTATAAGGTAGGACTTGTAGCTCCAAATGAGCGAAAAGTTACGTTAGTTTGATTAATTCGTGTACCGGGAGACGAGTACCGACACAATATATAATTGTTGTCGATATTTGGATCGAATTTCGGGGACTATAAAATGGATTTTCAAATATGTCAAGGACTGATTTTTAAGGTTAAGTATGAGGATGTCGATTTATTTTCAAAGTTGAATGTCGATTTCATAAACGGGGAAAAATAAATGTGTTAAAAGACTGTAGAAATGTAAATCTTGCTTATGTTTTTAGAGAGAGAAAGAGATGGTGGATTTCACACTTTTAGAGAGAGAAAGTTAAGAGAACTATGTGTAAATTATGAAACCACACACCCTCTCCATCTAAGGAGAGGATTTATATACCCAAGCCCTTGTCATGGGCTTGGGCTTACATTTGGGCCGGCCTACACATGTTGTAGGCTAGGCTTGATGTTGTTTGATAAATAAAGAAAGTTAACTAAACTACGAGCTATTACATGGACTATCGTTGGAGTGACCGATCCTTCTTAATACGTAAAACGTATTTCCAACAATCTCCCCCTAAGGGAGGTCACTCCAAACAAGGGCGTTACCCAAGTTACAATAATAAAATAAACCTAGCATGCTATGCTTGTCTTGAGCTCGTAGTCTTCGTCTTTCTTTTTCTTTTTCTTTTCTGGTGAACATGCTGATGTGATCTTTGATATCAATCTTTGAGCATTAATCTCTTGCCTTGATCTCGTGCATCCATCACTTGTGATCTTCGCCTCTTCGTGACACCATGTCCCACATACTTATACCTTCGTAATTCTTGAAAGCTTCAGAGTTCGATACAGCTGAAGACTTAACTTTTAGGCTTTCTTGAATTAATTGAGATATTAAGTGCATAAAGTATAAGCATGCGGGGACGACTTCTTCTTGGATCCCGCAACGCCACCGTCTTCAAATGCCGCAACATAAGTAGACACGAACGAAATGGCTTTGAACATTTCATTCTCAATCGGTAGCATTTTTCCTCCGGTCGGTGAAGACCGTTGGATGATATTAGATATCGTACCCGTGACAGATAGTTTCAATTAAGTATCTGACAGGATTTCGCGGGTAAACCCGTTCTCTTTATTCGACAGTCCAAAGCTGACTGCGAACATAAAGAGTGAATCATTTGGATAATAATATGCGCATGATTTGAAGCCGTCAATTCATGTTCCTGGAACAAGTGAAATTCAATTAAGAACCGCACCATCGTTGCTTTCCAGTTGTCACGAGCTTGATTCGTATAGAATCTTGCAAGTTACCTACCAAGTGCTGTTTGAGGTTAACACTAGAAGGATTTCCACTCATCACTGTGAACACTAAGGTATCACACTGGGTGTTCTGGCAAGATCACTAAGATATTGCGTAGAGGTCTGGAACGTGTTTAAATTCAGTTAAGAATTACACAGCTGTTGCTTTCCAGTTATCACAAGCTTGATTCATAAAGAATCGCACAAGTCACCTACCATGAGCTTTTTGATATTCGCACAAGAAGGATTTCCATCTTCATTGTAAATAATTTCGTATTACTCGGATGTTCAGGCAAGATCATGAAGATTTTGCGTAGGACTCTTAAAATCTTTCTTACTTTTCACAGTGTGTGAAGAAGCAAGGAATTATGAAAGTGTGTCCTAATGTGATATTTGATGATCTCAAATGGCTCTAGACTCGATCGTGCATTTTGGATTTTAGTGATCGGAGGCTGGAGAGGAGTGCCACCTTTTCAATACCAATTTATTCGGAGTGAATAAATCAATAGATAATGTGTTGTCTCTGTGTGATTAAAACAAATACCTTTTGAGAGATATCTGAGTTAGCTGGGATGGGTTGTGCATTGCATCACTGGGTCCATGATGTCTGTCTTCAATATCGAGAATCATTAAAATGATCTCAATAGCATATGTGTTGACCCGGTTTCTGCCTAAAGTTGTAAGGAGGGCTTCTTTCTTTACACCCTTTATCTTTACAATTCTTTTTCATTCTTCAACCCCTTCAATGCTTACCAATACGTCATAACTAGCACCTTGTTGTGATTGTTCCAGTGCTAACTTAAGTACTTGGTCGGCATTCAGCTACGTTCACAATCTTTCTCCAACTTTCCTAAGGACGACTATTTCTAGCTATGGAATGTCCTTGGGAAGATTCCTCCGGTTCTGGAAGAATCATAGGACTTAACCTATCCTACCATCCTTATGTCACCACAATCTTCATCGTCGTGAAATAAATGGGTTTTGGGTAAGTATATGTCACCATGAAAATCCATTTTGATATAGCAAATCCATTTTGCTCCCCCTTAAATATGCCACGATATTCGAAAACATTTCGCATATGTCGGGATGAGCCAGCACATTAAGTCAAACCATTTGTGATAATATCCCATATTAAATCACATTTTCTCCCCCATATAAAAAATATTAACCCAATCGATGTTTTTAATATCAATTGATTTAATGAAGTTTTAACAAAGGTTTTGGGAAGAAAAATGTGAGTCCGTTTTATCTTCATGATACCAAATGTATGAGATATGATATCGAATTGTAGCATGATCACATATTCACCATATTAAAAAGAATTGACAAGGTTGGACCTGATAGATGAGAACATCATATGATAAGATCAAATGGTTCTTGTCAGCATATGTTGGTCGCCTCGTCACGTCTGAAGTCGTCTCTTGACACCACGTGTACGATTGGTATTGTTGTCTTGACACCAACTTGTGAACTTGGCACGTTCGGCATCGAAGATTCTGAATGCTTGACAATTGCTCCCCCTCAATTGTTGACCCGTGTTCTATCGAAAGAGTTGTAGTCGTCGGTTGAGTAGTCGCATCGTCGAGTATGTAGATACCAATTGTTGATAGCATGGTTGTATAGATGATAACTTCATAAAAACAAGACTTCTCTTGTTTTAACAAATAAATGCACTGAAACGTACATTGATTTGTGTTAGACAAAGTTATAAAGTAAACTTGATCCCTTACAAGGTTTTAAAGTAAACCTTGTCCGAGAAAATTAATTCCCGTTGTTAGCCAAAGCTTTCATAAGAAATACCTGACTTTAATGTGAAAACCGGGTTGCAGTCAGAAATAACTACAAGCCTTAAGGGCATGTTTTATGAAATACTTACAACTTATGTACAAACTCTATTTATGGCGTCGTGTCGATATTAATCAACATTTCTAAGGCCGTAAATATTATCGTACCAAAACACATGCCATTAAAAGAATAAAGTAAAAATATTTTTGGATTTTTCTATATTTTTTTAATTTTTATGGTTTTTATATGGTTTTATATTTTTGTATTTTGCTTTTTTGGATAAAAATATAAACAATATATACAAATGATCACCAAGGATACGGAGAATAGTTTTACCACCACTATTCTTTCGCTTCATCTGCCAGTTCCTTTAGAGTCTCAGGCGAGAAAGTTCTCATTCCTAGCTTGTCGGCCAAAAATTCAATTCGAGCGCGATCTAAAGCCTTCGGGAAAATATCCGCCAATTGATACTCAGATCGGACAAAGTAAAGCTCGATTACTCCATTTTCCACTTGCTCCTTGATGAAGTGGTAGCGAATGTCAATATGCTTCGACCGGGAGAATTGAACATTGTTGCACCATAAGGCAATTGCACTTTTGTTATCGCAATACATCGGAATTTTGTTGAAACCTAGACCATAGTCGGTTAATTGCGATCTCATCCAAAGAATTTGAGCACATCAACCGGACATAGCTATGTATTCTGCTTCCTTACTTGAAATTGCAGCACTTTTCTGCCTTTTCGATGCCCAACTGATTAGTCGATCTCCTAGTAGTTGCAAAGTTCCACTCGTGCTACGCCTTGTATCTTGACAACCCGCGTGATCCGCATCTGCATATGCCATTAGTGCAATAGAAGAGTCCTTCGAATACCAAAGTCCCCGATTAATGGTTCCTTTAAGATATCGAAAGATCCTTTTAACAGTAGCTAAGTGTAACTTAGTAGGCCTAGTTTGATACCTGGCACACATACATATAGCAAACTGAAGATCAGGTCGACTAGCTATGATATACAGAAGAGTACCGATCATTCCACGATAAAGTGTCGGATCAACAGCAACTCTATGTGGATCTGCATCAAGCTTAGTTCGTTCCACCATTGGAGTATCCACGGGGTCGCAAGATTCCATCTTATACTTCTTAAGCGATTCAAGGGCATACTTGGATTGATTGATAAAGATGCCTCTGGGACTCTGAGATATCTGAAGACCTAAGAAGAATGATACCTTGCCCATCATTAACATCTTAAACTTGGAAGACATGAGTGTCCCAAACTCATCCGATAAGGTTTGGGTCGAGGCTGCAAATATAATATCATCAACATATATTTGTACCATAATCATATCTTTACCTCGTTTTTGAATGAACATCGTGGGATCCACCTTGCCTTTAGCGAAGCCTTGCGTAATGAGGAATTGTGAAAATAGATCATACCATGCGCGTGGAGCTTGCTTCAACCCATAGAGAGATTTCTTAAGCTTGTACACATGATTAGGATATTTAGGATTCACAAAACCATCTGGCTGTTGAACATAGACCTCTTCCTTGAGTTCACCATTAAGAAATGCCGTCTTCACATCCATCTAATAGACGATCATATTCATATGGGCTGCATAAGCGAGGAACAGTCGAATAGCTTCCAAACGGGCGACAGGTGCAAAGGATTCCATAAAGTCGATGCCCAATAATTGCTTGTATCCACGAGCTACTAGTCGAGCTTTGTTCTTCAATATTCCGCCTAACTCATCGAGTTTCACCTTGTAAACCCATTTCAAAGTGAGTAACTGCACTTGATCCGGGCATGGGACAAGTTCCCAAACTTCAAGACGTATGAATTCGTTAAGTTCTTCTTGCATAGCTTCTATCCAACAGGATTGAGTAAAAGCTTGTTGCCATGTATTAGGTTCAACTTTAGTGAGAAACGCATCAAAATGACAAAACATTGCATTTTCTTGTAGCTGACTTTGTGTGGATACCGGACGATTAGGGTCACCAATAATAGAATCTGTAGGATGATCCTTTGTGCACTTGTTGTCATGTTCACGAATCCATGGATTGGAGTAAATTGTAGAAGGAGCTTCCTCTGAGGTGGACGACCCGGCTTGATTAGGGTCGGGAATTGGTATACCAAAGAATGGAAGTTCACGCATTTGAGCGAATTCCAAATCGTGATCATCATCATCCTCTTCATCATCAATGGGCATGACATGGGTAGTTGGTTCGGGTGTTGGTTGAGAATTACTCGTTGATGGTATATCTTGACCAATTGTAGGTGTAGACGTATCTGATTGTGCTTCGGTTGCTGGAGCGACAACTTCGGTTACCGGAGCTATTACCTCAGATTCTGGAGCAACAATACTGGGATGAGTAAAGAATTCATCAAAGAACGGTTGAAACAACGTATCCCATTCAGTACTAGAAGGTGGTGTAAATGATGATGAAGTAGGGTTGTTTGGAACAAGAACAGAGCTAATGTTACTGGGTCCCATTTCATGAAGTGCGGGTTCAGAGCTGCTTTGCT
This sequence comes from Glebionis coronaria, assembly GCA_025667525.1. Taxonomy (NCBI): domain Eukaryota; kingdom Viridiplantae; phylum Streptophyta; class Magnoliopsida; order Asterales; family Asteraceae; genus Glebionis; species Glebionis coronaria. The sequence continues at coordinate 424,057,000 of CM046879.1, read as the reverse complement.
CAGAAGCCATTGCTGTCAGCTCATCAAAATCAACATTTATAGTTTCGAGGATCTTGCGAGAGTTACGATTGTAGATTCGGTATGCCTTCTTTGCGGGTGCGTAACCAATGAAAATACCAATATCAGCCTTTGGTTGAAGTTTTCCCAAATTGTGACCATCATTATTTGGATAGCAAAGAGAACCAAATACATGAAGATATGATAAATCTGGTACTTTTCCATGGAGAAGCTCATAAGGTGTTTTACCATGGCGTTTACGAATTAGTGACCGGTTTTGGGTGTACACTGCTGTAGATACTGCTTCTGCCCATAAAAACAATGGAGCCTTTGCGTAAAGTAACATCGTTCGAGCAGCTTCCATAAGTGTGTGATTTCGCCTTTCAACGACACCGTTTTGTTGTGGAGTGCGTGCAACTGATGTTTCATGAGATATGCCAACTTCTTCATAATAATCACGCAAGATTTGATTCACAAATTCGGTTCCATTATCTGTACGAATGCGTCGGACAGTAGTGTTGAGACGCACTTGAATCATCTTGAGAAATCCGATGATGAATTTAGGGGCCTCATTTTTTGCTTTAAGAAATTTCACCCATGTAAACCGAGAGTAATCATCGACAATGACGAGGATGTACTTTTTGCCACTAAGACTTTCAACACGCATTGGCCCACAAAGATCCATATGCAACAGATAAAGTTTCTCTTGGTTGGTGTCTTCAGTCTTGGGTTTGTAAGACTTCTTAGTGCTTTTCCCCATTGTACACGCGGAACACAAATGATCCTTGTGAAATGATAGTTTAGGAAGACCACGAACAAGTTCATTTTTCGCCAAGTGATTAATAGCGTCAAAGTTAAGATGAGATAACCGTCGATGCCATAACCATGACTTAGTCTTCGACGCTTTGGAGAGAAGACATACGGGAGAAGCGGCCATCATGTCTTGAAGAGACAAAGTATACAAATTATTCCCTCGAGTACCTTTCAATAAATCAACCCCTTCCAAATTACGTATGAAGCAGGTATGCTCTCGAAAAGCAACTTCTAGGTTTGCATCACAAAATTGTCCCACAGAAAATAAGTTATGACCGAGACCTTCCACATAATACACTCTTGAAATAATAACATTCCCAATATGATATTCACCATAACCCATTATCTTTGCAATATGATCATTTCCAAATCGAACCGTACCAAGAAACTTGCTGACAAAATTTATGAGCTGAGAGCGATCTCCGGTCATATGCTTGGAGCAACCAGAGTCCAAATACCAGAGAACAATTTGGACCACCTGTTTTCAATAACAACAGTAGACAATGCATTGGAAACTATTGGTTCCGGAGTGTTAGCAGATACAGATATAGAATTATCAGAATTGCTAACATTTTTGAGACCCTTAGATTTCCTGCGTTTTCAAATGTGAGTTTTAGCACTAACAGGTTTTACTGTTCCAACTTTCTTAGGTTTTGGATTATTCGCGTGCACTACAGTGGGAGTAGACCTATTTAAAGGGCACTTTGTTCCTACAGTAGTGTCGGTGTTCCTAGTTAAAGGACACGCTTGTGTTTTGGTAGCCTTGGTACTCCTATTTAAAGGGCACGCTTTCTTCGCTTTTGTGGGAGTGATCCTAGTCAAAGGGCACGTATTTCCTACTATAGTGAAAGTTCTACCAGTGGGGCGCCACATCCAACCAACTTGGGTTAACACTTTCCCAGTAGGTTTCCATTCTAATCCATTTTTCCGGGCATACATCTCATTCACATGGTCAATAAGGCAAGAATCATGACGACTAGAAAACATACATTCATTACAATTCCAACATTTCAAATTAGAATTCACAGTAGGCTTAGAACGCTGCACAACCGCAGAGCCTTTAGGTTTAGCTACATGATTCTTTTTATTCAAAACAGAAATAACATTCCTAGGATGGGCTTCTACTTTCTTCTTCACTTGACTACTAGATGGGGGCAAGATCCTATCATTCTTCTTGTTTCTTTTAAGCTTAGATCTTTGAGCCTTACTAGTGGTGCTTACTCCTGTAGAAGGCAACACAGGAATATTAGAAGCTGGTTTTGATTCCGCCTTATCTTTAGTGACCCAAGTTTGAGATGGTTTTGTCTTAGGGCCCTTGTTAAGTGGTGTGACGGCTATAAGGTTCCGTTTGATTGCACTAGAGGACGATGCTGAGATAGTGGTTGCGTTATCCACAACATTCTTACCTTTTAGAGTACGAAGTGTTTCCTTTAACTCAGCCAAGACCAGATTCTTATCACAAATTTGTTCCCTCAAATCAGATATTTCCACCGACTTTCGTTCAATTGTTCAATCAACGATTGATTCTGTGCAGTGGTATTAGCACATGCGGGCTTTACTGAATCGAAGAGTCGTGTATTTTTCTGTTTTTATCAACTTTGGACAAAATCTTGGAAACTCGATTATCTAGATCAAGTTTAAAATTCTCAGCGGCCTAAAGTACGTTCACACAGTTAAGCTCCTTAGATTTCTCTATGTCTATCGGCAAAGATTGAGCAACCTTGTCACTTGGCTGACGCTGTTTTGATTGTAAATTTAATCGAAAATTCTTTTCAAAGTTTGCATCATCGATATTAACACCTTCAAATGACGTTTCAAATATTTCTTGAATAAATTGTTGCTTGCATTCAAGAGAAATAAAATGTGTTTGAATCTCATCAAAACGTTTTGAAAGCGAAGAATATGAATCTTGAAGCTTTAAAAATTCAGCGTCAGATTCGTGACAAGTACTATCTACCACATTATCCACAGATTCAACATTATGCACAATAGAATCATTATCAACACTTGTATTCACACAGACAGAAACTATATCATGAGACATCACTTGATTCAGAAGCAGATCATTATGGCGAGAAACCCGTTCTATTTCAAGTAAACTATTTTCATAAGCATCATTCATTTCATTGAAAACACGTCTAACTTCTTCTATTTCCAAAAGCAAATCTTGATCAAGATTACTAAGACAATCCTTAACATTGTCTACAAACGGAACAATTTCATTTCGGAACCTAGCTCTAGTATGCTCAAAGTTCCATTCACCTTCCGTTATGGCCGAAGCCGTCGTACGTTCCAAAATGACCTTGTCAAAATCGGCTAAGTGTTGGTGAACCGCATTTAAGTTAACGGACGCCTTGCTTACTGGTGGAATTAACTTAGTTAAATCCTGTTTGACAAGTGTAGGAGACGTACTAGGAAGGTTTTCATTTGACAAAATTTGGGGCACAAGAACTGTTAATTCTGCTAATTCCTTTTGTAAGCGAATGCGTGTCTTTTTCGAAAATTGATCTTTTTTATGTTGATCATAATCAATTGTATGGAATTTTGAAAGCATTTTAGAATGAGTTTCATCCGCAAGTGATTGTGTCTCTCCAGTACTACGAACAAAAGGTGCGTCTTTCGATTTGCCAATTATGGTCATATCATAAAGACCGGGAATGTATTCCTGAGCTTGTTTTGCATAACCAGGATTAGGTGGTAAATCTTGAAGACGTTTATGTTCGAGTTCTTTAAATGATTGAGTTAAAAGATGAACCTTTTCTATGGAAGCGTATTGTTTTAAAAGTTGTTGTTCTTTGAATTTAAGAAGTTTGGTAGCATTAATTTCCGATTCAAACTTTTTAGACTCGAGAGTTTCAAAATCCATTTTAAGTTTCTGAAAATCATTGACAACCGACTCCTTTTCTTTTAATTCATTAGAAAGATTAACTTTTAATGATTCTATTTCTTTCAAGTGTTCAATCTTTTCAAAACGAAATTGGTCAAATTCAGAACATGTTATTTTCTCTTCTTGAGGGACCATTTCAAAAGCTTTGACCTTTTCTTTATGCAACGCAAGCTCAGCAGTTAGGGTGGAATTGGTATCTACGGATTTTCTGAGGGCCATATGCATTTGATCAATAATATGTTTAGGCACCATTACCAAATCATGTTGAGCATAAGATTCCATACCCGTCGTAGCATTTGGTTGATGTTCACTCAAATGTGTAGAATTGGGTACCACATCATTTGAGTTACTAGTTCCCGAATGTTGTTCGAGGTTGTCATTTTCATGCCCAACTTGATGTTGGTTATCATCAATATTATTAGATGTGGTTGGTACCTCACTGATGACATCAGAACCGTAGTGAGAAAGATTAGCAACGAGAGCAGCTTGGGCAGAGTGAATGTCTTCACAATCCGAATCGTATGCATCAAGATCGTCCGCTTGATATGCTGCATTAGAAGTGGAAACAACTGCAATGCCTTCAGTATCTGCTGCCCCTGATACCATTTGTAGAAATGTAAATCTTGCTTATGTTTTTAGAGAGAGAAAGAGATGGTGGATTTCACACTTTTAGAGAGAGAAAGTTAAGAGAACTATGTGTAAATTATGAAAACACACACCCTCTCCATCTAAGGAGAGGGTTTATATACCCAAGCCCTTGTCATGGGCTTGGGCTTACAAAGACTATAAGTATTGTTGACGTAAAACTGTCCGGTTTTTTTAGTTCAAATATGTGTCGGGCAGGGAACTTTAAATGTAAAATCTTTTGATGAGTTTTTAACAGGGCTTTGTATATATAGTAAGTGAAGTTACTGATTAGTATCATAAAAATTTGACGTGTTTAAGTGGGGTAAACGAGCTTGTACATTTGGTGTGTACCGGCAGATTTTTATCGACGGAGTTAACTAATAATAAATATATAGAATGAAATAAAAAGGTCACTTGTATTAGTTTATTTTGGATTGGTTTTGATTTTATGATTTTTGGTTTGATATTACTAAGTATGGATTTTATTCGAGTTATTATTGATGAACACGCCTTATTTAATAGGTTGCGGTTTTTGTGTTTACCGGGCATCAACTATCGTCGAAGATCATCTTACTACTGCTATTACTACAGGTGAGTCTATAGCCTCGCTTTCTACTTGTTTAATGATTTTAAAACCCGCGAGGGGGATACATGCTATTTGAAGTAAAATGAACACATGTCATGAGTAATTGTTGGACCCGATATTGCCTTTGATGAAATGAATTGTATAAGTACCTAATTGTATAAGACCCTAAATTCATGAGCCGTTAACTATCTCCTGACTTGATGTTGCGAGTTGGGAATAGCCGCTTATTCTAATAATAGTACTATTGGGCTGACAACCCTATCTGAGACCAGGGCTTTACGTTGAGTAACCCGCTGGGAAGGATAATTTTACGTGAATGAGAATTGGTATTCTTGAAATTAATACCCTAGTAAGGGCACTGGTAATTTATCTAGTCATGCTGGCATTTGGCGTGGGTGACTAAGTTAAGGGGTCGGTGTCATGAGCTTAATATAATTCAATAACTATATTATATATTATACCTAATTGATAGATTGTATGGCCACAATTCTATTAAACAATTGTTGATGATTTTTACGATGTGTTCAATTATGATTTTGTAAAACCTATGGACTTGCTCAACCTTTGTGTTGATGATTTTAAGCATGTATTTCAGGTACTTGAAGTTGTGATTTGTGGAGCTTGCTGGAGAAGGATTGCGGGATTGCTTTTGTAGTAATTTGGTCTAAAACAGGATTTCTTTCCCTATTGTCATAAACATTTAGGAAATGGTCAAATATTTTGGTAAAAGGTTTGTTGTTTGATTAAGATCCTAGGGGAACCTGTACGCTACTCTGATATATTTTTAAACTGTTTTTACTCGGGATTGAAAGTTATAGACATTGATTTAAATTATTTCTATATTTATTCTTAAATATACTGTTTTTGGGTCATTTAAAGTGTCATAAGATAAAGTTTGTAAATAACACCCAATTGTGTATTTTCCGCTGCGCAATGTAAATTTGGGGTGTTAAAGATAGTAACCACTACTATGACAGAACTATCCTAGAAATCGCAACCGAGGCTCCGGCCGCGGACGTGATCAGACATACAAAGGATTAGTAGTCCAACCGATCCGCCAAGTCTGGCATAATAACCAAATATTTTAGTTCTATTATTTTACGTCTCGAGACAAATGTCAAGACATCAGTCAAGACACAAGTCTCACGTATACTTTCTGAAGACACATGTCAAGACATCAGTCAAGACACATGTCTCACGTATACCTCCTGAAGACACATGTCAAGACACCAGTCAAGACATATGTCATGCTTATATTTCCAAGAAACAAGTCAAGACACATGACTCACGTCCAACTATGGAACATTTCTGAGAAATTCAGGGTACCCTCCAAGGGTATATCTATTTTGTTATGCCATGTATTAATTAGGCCACAAGAATTTCTATACCATTATCGGCACATCAGTGAGAACTGTCACGTTTCCGATGTCACTTTCATTTCTTTCACCATAGTTCATATATTCATGACCATGAAGGACGCCTTTCGTATTCCCACGCATACGAAGGTTTTCCTTCAGCTTAATGATGAGATCCAAGCTGCTAACGCATTTCCTCGGACAGACATGAGATGAATTTTATCCTAATTATGGACTATGAACACCACACCATGCTACGATTCATAATTATGTACAGTAATGTTCAGGCTCCTGAATACATTCAGCTTGATTTTTCCATCAGGAAAATATGTACAATTATTTATGCTTACAAGCATGTGCGTTGTTAGCCATGGTCGCTAAATTTTCTAGCTGTCAGTAAGACATGACTACTTAAGTCCTTTTACGCATAGCCAGTTGATTATTCCAAAATCTTCCTATACATTCCAGAAGAACCTACAAGGAGAAGAATGGTACCATGAGATTATGTGTCGACTACCGTCGATTTAAAATAAATCACCATTCATGACCGTTATTCTCCTCCACGTATTGACAACATGTCCAATCGACCTTATAGTGTTAATCACTTTTCCAAGATCGAACTCATGATCATGCTGCCAACAGTGACGAGTGAAAAAGCAGGACATGTCCATGACTGCTATTCGTACACGACTCGGTCATGCTAGATTTATGAATTAGTCTCATCAATGCTCCAACGGCATTATAAGAATGAGTTTCCATGAACTCATAACAAATTCATTAGTGTTTTCATTAAGGATAACCTGATTTCCTTTAAGCCTAGAGAAGAACAGGAAGACCATATTTGCACTATGTTGCAAATTCTATGACAAGAGAAATTTTACCCTAGAAAATTTTCCAATATCAATTCTATTTGATTACAGTGACACGCTGAATCACATGGGTTTCTACGGTTAATCTTACCATGACTCAACTTATGCGTAAAAGAGAGAACCCTACACTACATTAGGTGTTCTAGAAAATCCTACGCTAGGAGAAGTCTAGATTCAGAGACTCAGAGTTTCGCAAACTCCTATGTATCAAGTTCTACGAAGTAAGATACACTTACGTTCATATCTAAGTACCTAACATACTGATTGTGGTAAATTACACCTCTTAGGAAAAAGGCGTAAAAGCGGTAAGTATTAAGTGTATGTTTAGGAAAACGTAACACTAATGACCCTTAAGGTATGAAAGTTCGTTTCCCAAGAAGGTATATGTGTGTGAAAAACTTGTTAAATGTTTGTGATTAATGATAGGTTTAGAAGGGGATGAGAAAAGAAAATGACGAAGACGTAAAAATAAAAATTAACAAAAAAAATCACTACTAGAAAGTTAAAACGTAGAACCTTAAAAACCACAAAAATAAAAATAAATTCTAAAAATTACCAAAAATTCACCAAAAATAAAAAACAATAAACTAAGAGTTTACCAATGATCAAAACTTTTTCAAACCTTTTAAATAATTAAATATTCAATTTTTAAATGCTAATTAAAGCCCTAAAAATAAAATAAATTATCAAAAAGCCCAAATAAAGATTTTTCAATTGGTAAACCTCTAAAATGGCCTAAAAAGATTAAAAACTATTTTTAGAAATTTTAAAACTAATAAAAACTATTTAAAATGATTTAAAAACTTCTAAAACTTAAAATAATTATAGAAATTAATCTAAAAGTGAAAAAATTATTCTAAAAGTTGCTAAATTCCTATTTTAATGAATTAAACCTAAGAAAAATGTAAAAAGTTGGAAAAAGTGTAATTTTAAAAATAATAATAAAATAATATTAAAAATCCAAAAATTATAAAAAATTCTAAAAACTTGCAAACTAGTTTATTTTAACCTAAATAATCAGAAAATCAAAGTGAAATTACCAAAATACCCCTAATGGGCCCTCAAATGGGCCAAATCCAAAATCAGTCAACACAAATGGGCTTTTGGGCCCAAAAAGTCAAACTTGGCCCAATTGACTTGGAAAAGCCCTATCTGACTTAAAATTCAATTCTAAGAACAAAACTCTAAAGGCCCAAAAGCTGAAAATGAGCTTATCACAGCTTATTGAACACAAAGCTTATTCTTATTGGGCTTTTCAGCCCATTAAGCCATATGCTAATGCCATAAGCTCTAATTTGACCCACAACCTTCTTTTGGGTTGCTTATGAGATCTGTAAAAAGAATTTTTGAAAAAGCTTACTAAATAAGCCAGAAATAAGCAATGTATTATTTCACAAAACGACAAAATAGTCGGGTTTGAGAAATAATGCACCTCAGAACTTGATTCAACTTGCAAAAGCTTTCAAATGGACTCAATAAGCAAAAACAATCAACAAAAATCTAATAAGCACAACCAATAAGCCAGAATAAGCACAAATGAACTTATGTAAAAGTCAAAGGAGTTGGTTTTCTAGTCAAACCCTAAAGTCAACCACCCAAATGCTCAAGTATGAACAAATGGGTCAAAATATGAGCACCTATTACAAAAACAAAGTTGTTGCAGGTTGGAATAAGCTATTATAGCTTATTGATAAGATGACACCAAATTTACACTATCAGTGGTAACTAGCAGGGGAAAGGAGTTCCCACTGCTTTGACTATTTGACCAAGCTTATATGAGAGTTCTGGTTTGATTCAATTGGAAACAAAGGCACCCTTGTGATCAGTGAATCACAAGGAGTCAATAGCAACAATAAAATCACAAATTGGTTCACACAATAAGCCACAATAAGCCACACAGTCACCAGATATGCACCAGATAGGGAAATAAGCAGTTAAGCACTTAATAAGCAGATTTAGCCACAATAAGCCAACCAAACTTAACAGGATGCATACACAAGCTATATAAACTAAGAACAAACACAAAGCAACAAGAATCAAACACTGAATCAAAGTAAATAACAAGATCAAAGCACTAGAAGTTACTGATGAACAATGAACATATGCAGAAAACAAGTTTGCTGATATACTTGACACTTGATCCAATTTCAAGCCTCAAATCCTTCTTCCCTGGTGTGATTAACTATGATTTAAGACTTTTTAGCCCTAGCCTATGCTTAGATCTAGGTGTCCTCAAATAGCTAATTTTACCAAGTTTTAAAGATTTTATAGCCAAATTATGAATCTATGTGATCAAACCCACAAAACCTGCAAACAGATGAACATATGCTCCTAACAAACAGATACAAACACTTGCAACCTCAACACAAGCACTTAGCAAACCACAATCTCAATTCAAGCAGTAGACCCAAACACTCCTTAATCTACCACTTAACAAAGAAACTTGTGATTTTAACTAATAACCTACTGATTTTAATGATCAAAAACACTTAAACAATATCAACTAACACAATCAAACTCAAAAAACACCAGCACAAACACCAATACTCAAAATCAAAGCACCAAATTCAAAACAGCCATAAACATGAAATTTTTAGGGGAACCTTAACCAAGAGATTATACCTGCCTTCCACAACATCCTAGGAAGGCCAGCTATGCTCCTTGGACCTTGTTCAACAACTAGAACAAGACCAAGGTACTTCAACAAAGATGATCAAAGCCTGCTGATGTTCAAAGCAAAACAAGGCTTTGATTATGATATGTCTTCAACACAAGCAACAAACAAACTCAACCAAAGGCTTAGAATCCTTCTCAGGCTTGGTGTCAACAAGCTTGAAAGAACTCAAGGCTTAAGGCTAAGGGTTAGTACACAAATATAAGCCAAATTTAGAAACAAGGACTTCAAGGCTTTTGAACCTTGAAAACCTTTCAAACCTAGACGTGCCTTAACCACAAGGTTAAGGAAGGACTAATCAAACAAATGGAACTCAGAATTAGGCTACTCAAACACCAACTTTTAATCAAATCAAAAAGAGAATTCAATATTTTCAGAAATTCAAATTTTATTAAACTTAAAAAGGAATTACAAAGATTGATAGCCTAAAACTAGAACAAAGGGACTCTCAAATGTTGAGGTCTCCTTTTATAGGCAAATGCCTGGCTACACTATTCACAAACCCTAGATGTGATTTCTCTAAAATGCCCTTGAGTTCTTCTAGATCATTTGATGGAATGAGCTGTCCAAATGCATCCAAACCATTTATAATAGCTTTGGGGTGAAGTAAGGAACCTTGGCTGTTGATTTGGACACGTCAGATTGCTTGGAGAGTAAGTTGCAATTTCATTGGTTGACGTGTTGAATGGTGGGGTCCTTTGGGTAATGGGGTTAAGGGTTTTGTGTGTGGGATGTGTTTCTGCATGTGTAAATCACACATGTGCCAGGGTAATTGAGATTTACCCTTTGTTTTAAGTGAGTAATTTCTGGGTGAAAAGGTGAACAGTAACACCTTTTGATCCGTTTTTGGGGGAAGTGGAGTTGTTTGGCGCATTTCTTTTTCAAATGTTTCAAATGCACAGCTTTGCCCCTTGTGTTTTGATATTTTTGGTAAATAAAGTATTTCAGCCCTAAAACGTGTTTTGCTTTGTTAATAACTTTCATCATTTGGCAGTTTTGGCATAAACTTTGGAAAAAGGTTATCAAGGGTTATTTTTGACACTTTTGCATATTTCAAGGGTTGATCTTGGACATTCTTGAACTTCAAAGGTCTTCAATGTATCTTTGGCTTGATAAGGGACCATAATTGACAATTTGAAATTGTTGAGGGACTAATCTTGCCATTTCTTCAAAGTTGAAGGACCTTTTGTGTAATTTTGACAAACTTAAGGGACCAAACTTGTAATTATTAATATACAAGGGTTTTAAGTGTCATTTCTTCAATAAATGAGGATCAATCTTGTTTGTCTTCAAGTCTTCAAGGGTATTTGTTGAGAATTCCATGATTAGGGCCCGGTTCTTTGTACGGCTTCGTTTCTCGTGTCCGTTTTTCCTTGTAACTTGTGATCTTTTGTCTTTTTCACGATATCCATACCTAAAATACACAAGTAAACAAACACAAGCATATATAGGGTATTTTTATGACATTTTATGCATTTAAAGCCCGAAAAGAACGATGAGATCATGTATAAATGCCATCTCATCACTTACCAACAGGTTAAGATAGGACACCAACAGACTGGGATGTTCTTCATCATCTGAAATTGTGAATTGAAATGGGACAAGATCTCCATGGATTTTGGTTACCAGATTAACGAAAACTCTAAAGAAGCATGATGCTATCTGAGTTATTACAAACAGTTTGATCAAGTCTGCAGAATCCTTACATCCGCAAGGATTTCAGAACCAACAGATTGATCAGACATGTCCCAGCAAGGCTCATCCGATCACTTGGCAATTCCTCAGTTATCGGGACAGACAAATATTCATAATTGTGCTCCTTATTTACTTCACGTCCTTGTTCTAAGTTCACGACTTGCTTTCACGCTCGTGTTCATGACACTATTCACGTTCATGATCGTATCTTGGCTTACGATTTTACATTCTGTAGAAACTAGAAGGGGGGGGGGGGGGTTGAATAGTTTCTCTTCGATTGGTGACCAAATTAAAATTACTTTAAATTTGGTTTGTATCAAAACTATCTTTTACTTGAGACTAAGTTGCATAATGATTAGGTTCAATTCAAATGCACTAGCAAAGATAATAGGTAAGTATAATGATAATGAAATAAGTTTAGAGTAAGAAAAGAGACAACCTAGTGGGAAGACACCAAGATTTATAGTGGTTCGACAACGAGGCTCTATCCTCGTTTCTACTCAACTCCTCGAGTACACCTACTCGAGATTTCCACTATATCCACAAGCTCCCTTCTCGGCGGAGAAAACCTTACATTGTTGCTTACATTATTTTCGGACACTAAGCTAAATGTCGAGACCTAATCTTTAGCTAGGACCAATCTACACGACGTTGCCTACTTCACAATTTAACGATACAAGGCTAGATGTCGGGTTCTAATCTTAAGGTAGAACTAATCTTCACGACGTTGACTACTTCACCATTTTATGACACAAGGCTAGATGTCGAGTTCTAATCGAAAGCTAGAACCAATCTTCACGACTCTTCACTTTGAAGCTAAGTGAGAACTTCACACAACACAACTACTAATCACTTTTAAGTTTAGTGAGAACTCACAAGACACAACCACATCACTTTATAGTTTAGTGAGAACTCCTAATCAAATCTATTACAACTCAACTAGACTTATCCAAGTACACACATGTAGCTTGGATTTACACAACACAAATCCAAGCAAACACATATGCAATGGATGTACACAACAAATCCAAGTATCCACAAATGACTTGGATGAACACAACTAGTCCAAGTATTCATAAATACATTGGATTGACCTAAAACAAAAAGGGTATCATGATGAATATGACTAGCTCATAGATCATCTTTATCACAACACTAGTGAGTGAGTGATCTTCTCATTGGACAAGGTAAAGGAGGGGATCAAGAGGATAATCATATGTAAACATCCTTAACAATTTAAGTGATCATTAACTAATGATTATGCTATAGAAAATAGAAAGAGGGCTGAGAAAAACGTCCAAGAGGTTTCCTGGAAAATGAGATTTGACCCACACTATTTAATGGAGACAAAGTATAACTGGTCTATAACGGCTATCTGTGCGCAGTACCTTATCTCACCCCGCGGTACCATATCGCTAAGGTACCGCGTAGGTACTTAAGGTACCGCCACTAGACTCCGCTCCGTTTTTTATCTTTTAGTGGGGTGAGAATATCTGAGGTATTTGAAACCTTCAAAGGATATTCTAACAGCATTTGGAATATGCTATTTTCAAATTTTCATTTTCCATTTTAATAAAACATTTTCTAAAAAAGAAAGTTTATTAAAAAGTCTTTTGTCATATTAACAAAAGTGAGTTTTAAGGATAATCATTTTGATGATCACTAAGTATGATTAAGAAAGGTTAGTGATATGATTATTACCTTGATGATAGTGTTAGTTAAATAATTCATTTTGTGTTTTACACTAAATGTGTTGTATGGTTTGTTGTGATCAAAACTAAGAAAGATTTGTTAACACTAATAATGTTTTTAGGCATCACTTGCATTAACAATCTCCCCCTTTTTGATTACGACAAACGATAAACTCATTTACGTAGAAACACAAAGTATGGCATTATTAACTAGTTTATCACTATCATTTCTCCCCCTTTGTCGTAGCAAAAAGGTTAGCACAAGTCTTTGAAGAACATCGAACTTTGCTAGTAGCTACCCCTTGGTGGTTGCTCCCCCTTGCTTGGGGCACCAAGTTTGTGAGCTAAGGTGACATGCTACACAAAGGTTAGTAGAAAGGAAAGAAGCACCAATGTATATATGATCACTACCTACTAAGTAACTTGAGAGGGAGAATGAGAAGAAATCTCAAATTAGAAGTAAGTATTTTGCTAAGTATGTCCAAAGAGGTAATTGACAAAATCAAACTTCAATCCAATGAAGATGATATGCTTGTCAATGGGTTAAATCTTAGAATTGATGGAATCACCCACAAGCAACTGTAAAAATTAACCAAGATCAACTCAAAATAGAACTAATGAAATAGCACACAAATAACACAAAGGTTACATAAAGGAAAAAGACACAACAAAGAAGATAGTCATACACACAATATGAGTATCTAAAAGCAATAAATATGGAAAATAAACCACTAAGCATAAGCTAGTCTAATAGTGATATTTTCCAAGATTGCTAAAAAAACTAAAAAGACGACGATGCATCATTCGAAGTTTTGTCCACCGGAACGAAAACTTGAATAGGAGGTCGAGTGAGGAGGAATTCAAGAAAATTTAACTTCTCATACACATGAGCAAGTTCAATTTGTTGAAATCGGCAACAATCACACGAGGATCCATGATGCAACACAAAATCGTTTGATGGGGGTATGGAATCAAACTTAGGGTTTGGTGGTGGTGGGGTAATGGGTTTGGGAATGTTTTCACAATTCCTTGTGAGGTTTGGGAAGGTTGAAAGGTCATTGAGTTGAGGGGTGTTGAAGGATTGTGGTGGTGGTGGAACATTTTATTTAGCTCCGGTGATGGGGTTTATGGTATAAGTCTCATTCCAATACTTGATTGGAGAGAAGGTAGGGTTTTTGGGTGGTTTGGACGAAGATGGTTCATTCTTCTTAACCCAAATAGGTCAAACCGAAATTTTCTGTTTCTTTGAAAGCTTGGATGAGGAAGCTTTGGGTGAGTGGGGTTGTGACAAAGAGATGTCAAGGTTAGGAATGTAGGAGTTAGGCATTGTGAGAGTGTGAGAATGATATCTCAAGGTTATGTGAGAATGAATTCTCAAGGTTGGGAAGGTGTGAGAATGAAATCTCAAGGTTGGGGTATAAGTAAAATGTAATCAAGGTAAGAATTTGAATACAAAATGTGTAGTGTCAAGGAATGTTTAGTCAATTTGAGTAAACAAGGAATCTTGACAGGATAGGGTTTTAAAAGTTTTGACCAAAAATTCGTCAAAAGCCACTTACTGTCCGCGGTACCTTATAGGGACCGGCGGTTCCATATCACTAAGGAACCGCGGGACTTTAAGGAACCGCGTCCAGTGGACTTGAAACCATGTTTTCCCTGGGTTTTGGGAAAAACTAAGACTTTTTCAAAAAGTTGCAAATCTTGGAATTTTACCTTTATTAGCACCAAAATATGCTAGGGTTGCATAAAGCAACACATTCACAAAGAATGTCTTGACAAAGGGTGACAAAATAATTTAGATATCATTTTGAACCAATTTTAGTCAAGTTTAGGGGTTCTGATAGATTTAGGTTCAATTTTAATTTCAAATTAAAGTTGATTAGTGTGCACAAAAGGATAGAAACACACAAAGCTAAATCCATAAGTCAACAACATGAAACATTCATTAAGGAAGCAAGTACAAAGACAAATAAAAACTAACTAATACATAGCTAGCTTAACATTAAATCTAGATAAGTAGTTTTCTTTGGCTTGGTTTTTTTGAAAACTCTTATTAAGAAAACTCCATCATTCATCTCCTAGGAGGAGGCATGGAGAACAAGGCAAGCAAGAATTCTTGCAACCTCCTATGTAGCCCATACATGTCCATCCTAAGGTTATGGATGATGTAGTGGTTGTAAAGACAACATGGACAACTAGGACCATGAGTTTGTTGAAACCCATAGTATAAATCACCCAAAAGGAGGGAAAGTGGAACAACCAAAATTGGGATGTTTGAGTTGGGTGTAGGTGGAGGAGGCATGTTCTCCAAGGGTGATATGGGTGAAAGTGGAGGCATGTTCCCTAAAGGTGAAATGGGTGAGTGTGGAGGTAAATTCTCCAAGGTTGGTGAAATGGGTGAGTTGTGAGGGGTAAACGGTGAAGTCACCAAAGTATCATCAAAGTCATTCACAAAAGGAATGCTTTGGATTGGTTGGGGTTGTGTGGTCACTTCCAAGGGTGCACTTGGAGTGAAGGGTGAAGAGAGCTCATTCATTCTTGAGTTGAATGAAGAGGAGGTAGAACCAATGGAGTAGTTAGTACCATGGGTGGATGATGTCTTGCATGGTGTAAGAGGTGGGGAAGGTGATGAAGAAATGAGGATAGGAGCCATCTCATTCTTAGGTGTGTGGAAAGGTGAGGAGTTAGGCTTAGCTACCTTAATCCTTATTTTGAGTGTTTTCCTTGGGGTGGAGGTCTTGGAAGTGTTTGAGGTTTTGGTACACACCATGGTTGATTAGGGTGGTTTAAGGTTTAGGGAAGTATGTTTGATGTGTGAAGAAAATGGCAAACAAGGTGGGTTTAAATGGGTGAGGGGATGATCCAAACTAGCAATGGGTTAAAATCATTTTAGGTGAATAATGAATTTAGGTAACCTAGTTTAGGAAATGTGCAGTTTATTACTGAAAATCATGCAAGGTTTACACAAATTTAAGAAAACAGTGTAAAGCAAAGATGCTGTCGTGCACAGTGACCGACGGTTCCTTATCTAGGACTGGCGGTACCTTATCGATAAGGAAGCGCGGGTCGATATGGAACCGCGACCAGAAGGCTTTCAAAAATTTTCCATCCCAGATTTTGATAAACCCAGATTTTTCCCAGAAATTTCACAAGCCAAAGTTAACTACAGATCATAATCTAATAAGCTAACTATCATAAGGCATGAACAAAGCTATGTAAATCACAAACATCATTGCATAAGAAACATTTAGGATCAAAGTAAATAATAATCCAAGCATAAGTTAATACATAACCAAATGAAGAGAAGAAAGACATGAAATCATCCTGGATGAGTGTTGCAAGTCACCATGAGCATAACATCTAATTCCTTGATTCACTTCTGAGACGTTCTCGAAGAAGATGATTGAGATAAAATTGATAGTCGGAATCAACTTCATGGGAGGACAAGATGGAGATTGAAGAGGACATGAAGTTATTGAAATTTGAGGGAGGGTTACTAGAAGACTCTTCTTGAGAAGTATTTTCGACTTGACACGAGTTCACATTGATCTCGGGTGAAATGTTCCCTTGAATGGGAGACATGACACGATCAACGGAGTGATAAGGAGAAGATAGAAGAGACGGAAAGTCAATAAGGACTCTTCTAAGAAGACGAGAAAGAAGCATTCCATAGGGAAGACTTGACTTAGACTCAAGAAGAGCAAACCTAATTCTTCTAGCCATGAAAAATGCGAGATTGTAAGGAGTTGTGGTGGCAACACAATACAACATGTGTGCAAGGCAAGCGGGTAATAAATCCCGATTCCCATCAAGACACATTGCATTTTCCCTAATGATTTCGGTCCAAGGAGTCATGAAATCATTAATATCACTAGATAGTAATTCCCAAGGAGAGAGAGTTCGAACAACTCCTTGAAATTTACCATGAATAGGATGCTCACGAGGTTTAGAAATGGTATGAATGATATCCGAAGGAGTTGGAAGCACGGTCACATAATGAGCATCAATAGAGGCCGATTCTAAAGAGTCTAAACTCCAAGCATCGGTGAATCGACATTGACCATTAGATGGCACTCCAAGAATATCACCGAATTCTTCAAGAGTGTAAATAATGATTTTCCCCATAATGGAAAATCGTATAGACAAACCATTATTGATGCTTATCAATGTGAATGAGCTAAAGAACTCCATAAGAAACGAAGGAAATATTGGCTCATCAATATCAAGAAGAAAATCAAACCCAATAGACTTAAACATGAAGCGAATAAACTCATTTGTGAAATTGGAACAAACGATGTGTCCTTCATGGAAACAACGATGTTCAAGAGACTTAGACGAGTTTTTGTGAGAGTGAATCAAATGAGGGTAAGAGGGCATGTATGCTCGTGTTCGTTCGTGATCTTTTTGATATCTTGAAGACATGACAAGTACCTAAACACGAAAATATCTTTCCAATCACTCATATGAAAAATTAAAATCAACAAACAAAGAATATGAGAATGTGTTATATCAATTACTTGACAAACAAAGGATTGAATCCATATCATTCTCATGTTAACAATGTGTCTATTCTATCATTAACCAAGAACACATGATCTATGTTAGATCAACAATGGATTAGAACATTGGTTTTTCAAAACAAGGTTTTTAGGTAAGCATTAACAATGTCGTTACCTACTTGTTCATGGGTTCATCTCAAATCCATCATTCAACCAAAATCATTTAGCCTAAATTCGGATTTGTTCTACAAGTGGGTTTTAGTGAAATCTTAATGAATATCAACCTAAGGAATCATAGTAAAATAACCATGTCAACCCACATTCCTATTAAGGTTTTAATTCAATTTCAATTTTAAAAATCCCCAATTATGAAAGGATGAACCCTAGAACAAAATAGATGAAATTGAAAGAAAATACTTACAATTAATTGATGTTAGATGAAGGATGAGTGATACCCACAACTTGGAATCAGTTAATTTAAGTGATAGAAGGTTTTGGAAGCTTCAACAATGGTGGAAAAACAAGAAAACTGTCGCTGTGTGTTTTTGGGAGAGAGAGATAGTGGTTTGAAAATGAATAAAATATTCAAACTGGCCTCTGACAAAACTTACTGCCCGCGGTACCTTATCGATAAGGAACCGCGGGTTTGAGCCGCAGAGATAAGGAACCGCCTATAGAGGCATGTTTTTATCTATGAAGAACGCCAAATTTTGAAAATCAAGTTTTTCTAAAATACTTAAGATTAAATCATGAGCCTTTTAGAATATCATTGGATCATCATAACACTAAGCAATATGCCTTAATGAATGATTACGAGTTAAATCAAGATCGAAGAGAACCGAAACGGACAAACGACTACTCGTAGCAAAACGACTAAGTGGAGAGAAGTCAAGGGAAGTGAATCAAGACTAGGACCAATGCTCAAGGGATTAATGACAATCTTCAAATAGTTGTAACGAAGAGCTTGTGTCATATATAGTGGTTTAAGACGTGCCTTTCCGGCGAAACATTAAATGACTTTGGTAATGAATGAGCACAAGGTAATTATTCAAGTATAGACTAAGATCACTTTCAATAATAGTCTTAGTCTAAACCAAAATATGAGCAAGGTATTAATTCACTTTCTCTCCCACAAAGGGCCTACTAACCGTATGGGTGCAAACCATGGAAATCATGCTTGATACTTTGAGCTTCTACTAACTCACTCTACATCACCATAGTGAGTCAAGTATCCAAGCAATGAAGGTTTGAGATGATAAAGGAAAAGAAGCACAAACCACAAATAAATGTCAAGGCAAGGATGCCGAGAACAAGCACATAGTCAAGTAATGATCAAAAGAGTGATCAAAGGGCGTGTGGAAGAACGAAAGCGTACCTTGGCCACAAAGAGCAATCCATGAAGGAATAAGTGCTATGCCCAATCAATGACTATGATGAGTACTAAGTATTCAAGGACTAGTATCATTCCCAATCATCTTGGTATCATCATTCAAAGATGTTAAAGATTAATGAAGACGAGTCTTCTACAAGTGCAAGTAACCCAATCCACAACCAATTAAGTGATTGATCTTCATGAGTACCTACACAAAGCAAGATGCAAACTAGTAGATACATTTCAAGAGTATATCTAAAATGTATAAAGGCTACTAATCTTAAGTGGGATGCAATATTATCAATTAAAAGACCTATTTTCAAAGAAAACATAGTTTTGACCAAAGAGAAACTTTAGTACAACTAGACCTTGTAATTTGAGGAGACAATGGATCGATCCAAGTTTCAAAGTACAATATACTTCAAAGATCTTGAGTGACCATCGCTCTGATACCAATTGTAGAAACTAGAAGGAGGGGTTGAATAGTTTCTCTTCGGTTGGTGACCAAATTAAAATTACTTTCAATTTGGTTTGTATCAAAACTATCTTTTACTTGAGACTAAGTTGCATAATGATTAAATTTAATTCAAATGCACTAGCAAAGATAATAGGTAAGTATAATGATAATGAAATAAGTAAAGAGTAAGAAAAGAGACAACCTAGTGGGAAGACACCAAGATTTATAGTGGTTCGACAACGAGGCTCTATCCTCGTTTCTACTCCACTCCTCGAGTACACCTACTCGAGATTTCCACTATATCCACAAGCTCCCTTCTCGGCGGAGAAAACCTTACATCGTTGCTTACATTATTTTCCAACACTAAGCTAAATTTCGAGACCTAATCTTTAGCTAGGACCAATCTACACGACGTTGCCTACTTCACAATTTAACGACACAAGTATAGATGTCGGGTTCTAATCTTAAGGTAGAACTAATCTTCACGACGTTTCCTACTTCACCATTTTACGACACAAGGCTAGATGTCGAGTTCTAATCGAAAGCTAGAACCAATCTTCACGACTCTTCACTTTGAAGCTAAGTGAGAACTTCACACAACACAACTACTAATCACTTTTAAGTTTAGTAAGAACTCACAAGACAGAACCACATCACTTTATAGTTTAGTGAGAACTCCTAATCAAATCTATTACAACTCAACTAGACTTATCCAAGTACACACATGTAGCTTGGATTTACACAACACAAATCCAAGCAAACACATATGCAATGGATGTACACAACAAATCCAAGTATCCACAAATGACTTGGATGAACACAACTAGTCCAAGTATTCATAAATACATTGGATTGACCTAAAACAAAAAGGGTATCATGATGAATATGACTAGCTCATAGATTCATCTTTATCACAACACTAGTGAGTGAGTGATCTTCTCATTGGACAAGGTAAAGGAGGGGATCAAGAGGATAATCATATGTAAACATCCTTAACAATTTAAGTGATCATTTACTAATGATTATGCTATAGAAAATAGAAAGAGGGCTGAGAAAAATGTCCAAGAGGCTTCCTGGAAAATGAGATTTGACCCACTATTTAAAGGAGACAAAATATAACAGATCTATAAAGGCTAGCTGTGCGCGGTACCTTATCTCACCCCGCGGTACCATATCGCTAAGGTACCGCGTAGGTACTTAAGGTACCGCCACTAGACTCCGCTCCGTTTTTTGTCTTTTAGTGGGGTGGGAATATATGAGGTATTTGAAACCTTCAAAGGATATTCTAACAGCATTTGGAATATGCTATTTTCAAATTTTCATTTTCCATTTCAATAAAACATTTTCTAAAAAATAAAGTTTATTAAAAAGTCTTTTGTCATATTAACAAAAGTGAGTTTTAAGGATAATCTTTTTGATGATCACTAAGTATGATTAAGAAAGGTTAGTGATATGATTATTACCTTGATGATAGTGTTAGTTAAATAATTCATTTTGTGTTTTACACTAAATGTGTTGTATGGTTTGTTGCGATCAAAACTAAGAAAGATTATTTAACACTAATAATGTTTTTAGGCATCACTTGCATTAACACATTCATTTTTCTCATTCTGGGATGTTTTGCAAGAACTTGAGAGACCAGAACCAAGTTTAGTATAACTCCCTATCCTCAGATAGACGTTTCTCGTCATATTCTATGTCTCACCTTGTAACGTTTGGCGTTACCACCATTATATTCTATGTTCACGATATGTTTCACATGTCATGTTCATTCCACGTTCCTCATATCATGATCAAGATATGTTACACGTATCATGGATCATGATATGTTTACTAATACTACACTCGCCATATCTCCACATACCACGTTCAAATTTTTTCACGTATCACGTTCAAAATTTTTCATGTACTACGTTTCTTTATGTC
This sequence comes from Glebionis coronaria, assembly GCA_025667525.1. Taxonomy (NCBI): domain Eukaryota; kingdom Viridiplantae; phylum Streptophyta; class Magnoliopsida; order Asterales; family Asteraceae; genus Glebionis; species Glebionis coronaria. Next base: position 424,035,552 of record CM046879.1, on the reverse strand, counting down.
TTGTGCATCGTTTCTAATTATAAGTTAAGTCAGATTGTCTTGCATCGTAACGTTTTAGTTACCCTTGCACGTTAACTCTTATTTTTTTTCCTCGATCGAATTTAGGGGATCTACCTTCCGTTGATAACCAAGAATTTCTTCGTATTCCAAGTCAAGGTCAAGAGGACCAAGATTTATCATTAGTGTCAAGATCTTCTGAAGGAACCGTTCCAAGAGGGAGGCCACTTGGAAACAGACAAGTTCATCCGTACTTTTATCTGTTTTTCTCTTATCAACTAGATATGTACTTTCAGTCACGTCACGTTCCATGTCCTTTCAAGACATGTCACGTTACGCGTTCCTTCTGCCAGGAAACCCGCACATTCATTTATCTTACATACCCTCTCAGTTTGATTCGGGTATGTTTCTCTTTCAGTTTACGTTATCTATAATTCAGGGACGAACTATTATTTTTAGGGGGGAAGAGTTGTAAAACCCGCATGCTTTTACCATGAATAGTACCCATTAGATCGTACGTGCTAGATTAAGACTTTCCTTTTATAGCATGTTTACGTTCGCGAATAAGAACTTTACGTATTACGTACGTGTTAGATTACGATGAGTATTTATTACGTATGAACACACGATAATTATTCAAATAATAATTATAATCACGAACATGCGATCATGGAATCATGAACGTAATTTTATCACGAGCTAATATTAATTACGTATATATATTTATCACGAACACGAATAAATATATTAAGTCACGATCGATAATTAATTAAAACACGTAAAACACGAACACGAGAACCCACGTATTAATTAGACACGGGAAATGATCGGGTTACCCCATGTGGGCCCCATATGCCACGAAATTAGGAAGGAGGTTGGCCAAGCCCATCAAATTTTACTAACATGAGGTAAAAGGTAAAATCTTGTTTCATTTTTTCACTTTACAGTAAACTAAACAAAAATCCTAAAAGATTTTTCTCCTTCCTCCTTGTCCTCTCTTTTGGCCGCCACCTATAACAACAAGAAAGGGGGTGTTTAGTTGACTTTGATCTTGAATCTTGTACGAGTTTCGTGTTTGTTCATCCTCGTTCAGATCCACGCATTTAGTATATTATTTTTATCCTTTTCTTTTTGATTTGATCTAATAATTAATTAAGAACATGATGTTTTTAAAACCTAATTAAAAACATAGATTTAAGCATGTAAATGGTTTTTGGAGAAATCAAAAAGGGTGTTTTTAGGGGTGTTTGTTTTGGTCGGCGCCTAAACCGAACCCCAAGGGGGTCTCGGTTTGGCTACTCGACCACCACCGAGACCATATGGTCCCGGTTGGGTGGTGTGGGTCCCACGGCAGCAGTAAGACAAGGGGAACCCCGAAGTGGTTCGGGGTATGGTGTCGATTTCATGTCTGGTTCATGGGTTCTAGTCAAGATCCAGTTCACGGTGTATGTTAAGATTATTTTTTTATAATCATATGTTAATATTAAATTAATAAATATGACATGATTAATTTAATAAACATGACTTAGGTTATAATTTAATTATTAGAATCATGAAACTATTAACCTAAGTATTTTATATTTTCTAGACTTATAATTAATTAATTATTTAAAAACAATGGTTATAATTAATTAATTAACATGACTTAAGTTATATTATTAATAAATAATAATACATGTTTTAACCTAAGTATTGAACTTTATTTAATTAAAAACATGATATATTTTAATTAAATACTTTTAACCTATAGTTTATTTAAATTACATGAAATAATTAATAAACCATACATTATATCATTATGGCTTAGATAATAATCAGAAAAACACTTAGGCTTATATGCTTAGCTTATTTAACCAGCTTATATCTAATTATGGAAACTTTCTATTTTTAGAAACTTATTAATTAAGGCAGTTAATCTATTTATGGAAACTTTCTATTTTTAGAAACTTATTTAATTCAGGCAGCTAATCTTTTTATGGAAACTTTCTATTTTTAGAAACTTATTTAATTAAGGCAGCTAATCTATTTATGGAAACTTTCTATTTTTAGAAACTTATCTATTTTAAGCAGTAATTCTATTTTTGGAAACTTTCTATTTTTGGAAACTTTCTATTTTGGAAACTTTCTATTTTTGGAAACCTGCTATTTTTGGAAAGTTACTTATTATTACACAGTAAGTATAATAATACATGAAATACCAGAAATACTTAATCAGAATAGACATAATATAAGATAAACACAGTTTAAGGCTTAAAACAGTAAAACATGATATGAACATATCAAATAAGCTAAGACATGACATAAAACCAGTTGCGTATTTAGTAAGCAGATACTTATTCATGTACGTATTTATGTAGCATTAGTGATACCGAAGTAGGATTCTCCTCAGTTCATCTTCTTTGTTCAATGGACATAAGGTACGGATTCCCGTCCTTTCAGTATGGACATTCTTTCCTTATTAGGATTCCCCGTATGCAGCCAACTGTTTTCCTAGTATTTGTTTTATATGTTTTTGAATTGCTTATGTTTAATTAGAATACCTAAAGCCATATAAATGCATGACCAGTTTCACCAAGTTATGGAGGTACCATAACCATAACATTGGAGGCACCAATGTTATGACTTCACCACGGCGGAGTGATTGCTCGTGGTGTCCCTTCAGCTTTTGGCCATATTATTATATTTATCATGTGGGGTGTATGGGTGCATCCTAGTTACATGTTTCAGTCAGGATTTCATGGTGAATGTGGTGTGTGCCTTACATCCTTCACAAGGAGTTGATCCCTCCTACCCAGAACCAATATATTAAATTAGAGGCAGCCCCTCTAATTTGCATGATGAGGTCACCCCTCCAAGTATTCATGCATGATGAATTTTCATGAGCTATATTGGCTAATGGTAAAATATGTTAAACAATTTTCATAAGATAAACATAAGGCTTTTCAAACTATAAAACCAGTTTTATGAACATGTTCCAGGTTTTCCAGGACTTATACATTTCCACTACTATTAAGTCTCTATTTATGTTTTAGTCATTTATACTATGTCTATATCCGTGTATTGAGCGTTTTTCTCAGCCGTTACTTTCCTTTCCATGTCCCAAAACGGCATGTTACCCTAGGAAAGACTCGAGCATTTGGAGGACGTGCATAGGATGGAAGCTGCTAGAGACTTCTTTTCCTTTTTGCCTTCATATAATTATGCTTGCTTAGTCTTTCATTCATTTCTTTTACTTTTTTATGTTTTGGGCTTATGTTTGGGAACCGATGTTTGATTCCGGTTATCCCTATGGTCATGTAATGTTTCAGACATTTATCCTTGTATGCTTTGATGACACGCCATAATTACGCGTGACATTCCATTTATCAAAATAGGGTGTTACAATAACATTCATGACAAAACCCAATGTATGTCTTTGATTTCTTACTTGTTTAGTTCTTTTAGTTTCCTTAGTGTTTAGTATTTAATAAAGGCTAAGGTGGGTTATCTATGATGAAAAATGTAAACCGTGCTTTGAAATTAATGCATTGCATGAGGGCATTGCAATGGCCAAGTGTAGGGATTTAATAAGTGTGAAAACACTTATCCTTTTATCATTTATTTCTAATAATAACAAGACCAAAACGTGTATTTTATGTCGTAAAAGCCAGAATTATGCGTGGTTTGTGTTTTTATTGTGTTTCAGGATAAAAATATGAAAAAGGAAGAAAACACGGGCTATCACGGGCTTTTATCAAAGAAAAAGACAAAGGACAAAGTCAAAAGATCAAGAGTGCATAAAGAACGGAAGTTCAAGGCCTATTCTGAAGATTTATCGAAGAAAAAGTCTAAAGACGGAATTTTACTGAAGTCGAATAACTCAAGTCTAATTATAGAAGAAAATTATAAGACACGTTCAACTTATATCGACAAATCCCGAGATGATGTTGAGAAAGACAAAAGGATTAAATCGAGTCGAGACGAGGATAAGGAAAGAAGGAAGCATAAACACTTAACCTCCCCACCTCCTATAAATACCCTCCTAATATGTCATTAGGAGGGTGTTAGTTTGTAGTTAGTTTTTAGTTAATTTTTAGTTTTTATTTTAAGTGTGTTTTTAATTTCCTTTTCTCTAGTTTTTCAAGTTTATCAAACATTAATCTTGTAATCTTTTGATCTTAATCTTTAATCGAATCAAGCTTATTTCTTAATTCTCATTCTACCTTTCTTAATCTTTTTAATCTTGATAATCATGTAGTTCATTTAATTGTGTTGATGATATGATTGTTTAGCTTATTTGATTGTGCTTATTGAATTGGTGATTTTAAAAGTTTTAGATTTAAGTGCTTATTTTCTTAATTTTAATGCTTAATAGTTTTTAAAAATATGTTTATTTGGATAAGTTTAATATTTTGATAAAAAGTTGATTTTTAATACTTTGATTAATTGGTGTTTTCATAGTTTTTAATTGTGGCTTATTAGTTTTTCTTAAAAATCTTTTTGATTTAAGATTTGGTAAGTGCTTATTTTGGATTTGCTTATTTGTTTAAGTTTTTGTGTAATCCAAATTTCTTAAACCCCTTTATTCTGAATACCCCAATTTCCCTCATTCCGGATAAGTGAACGTTTTTGTTTATTCCGGATATAGCCAAGTAAAGGATTCCGGATATTGCTCATTTCTACATTCCGGATTTGCAGCCTGTTAAGATTCCGGATAAGCTCTAGTAGATTACATTCCGGATAGTCACTCGGATACCAATTCCGGATAAGGAGTTTTAAATATTCCGGATAGTCTGCACATTAACATTCCAGATAAGAGTTTCAACTAATTCAGGATAAGGAAACCTTCACAGATTTCTAATAAGCTCTCGGTCTTGTATTCTGGATAAGCCTTCGGATATTCATTCCTGATAACATTCCAGATAAGCTATACACCAAAGTATTCCAGATAAAGGTTCAAACTCGGATTCCGGATAAGTTGTTGAAGATTTCCATTCCGGATTTCATTCAGATTCGGTATTCCGGATAAGGTCTTAATCCTTATTCCGTATTAGATTATTTTTAGTTTACTGTTTAATTGTTCAAACTTTATTTTTCCCGTTTTTTTACTTAGAATTATTTTAACTTGTCTTGTTTTAGTTCAATCTTTAAAGTTTACATTTTTATAAGTTTTAATCATTTTACTTTTCAGTTTTTTAAAGTCTTTAATATTTAGTCTAACTATTTTCAAGCTTTCATTTTTACTTATTTACTCAGCGACATTTTCACTTTTAGATTAAAATAGATAATCAAACCTTTTTATTTTCCAACAAGAACGACTGAGTCGCACTTTTGACTAGTAATCAATAATAAAATACTGGGTTAACGAACTTTCATAAATAAGTGAAAACATAGTTATTAGCCGTCAACGGATTTGATATAAGTCTTTACCAGAAGCCGTAACCTTACGGACTAGCCAACTCTTAGTAATGAAGCATCGGTGAGCTGAAAACCCTATAGATTTGAGCAAGCTATTATAGCTATCAAAGGATTTGATATAGATCTTTATGTTGGGAATAAAATGTAGCCAGTTCACTTGAGCGCTGACAAGAGGAAAACAAGCGTTGATAAGAAGAAAACAAACGCTGACAGATCAAGCGTTGACAGGAAGACGTCAAGCGTTGATAGGTTGAAGACAAGCACTGATAGAAAGATATGGTCTACGCGTATTATGTTTCTAGTTTGTTTCTAGTAAAGATAAGATCAACATTGTATTTTCTATAATTATCTTTACCTAGAATAGTTGATACGTAGACTCTTGTACAAGGCTTCTTATGTCTATAAAAGAAGACCTTTAGGTTATGTTTCAATATAAGTTTTCATACGTTAAACACTTTCATTGGAAGCAAGTTCGTTATTATCAATCAAGTGAAAGTGTGTTTTACATCTTTTTCTGTTCTTCTTTAAGTGTTAATTCCGCATAACACTTATATTACTTTATACATAAACAAAGTTTCTCTACGTGTATAACTTGATATAATCTCGCTTACACAAGCTAAATCGATCTAAGTTTGGGATCAACAATTGGTATCAGAGCCTCGTGGCTCGTGATGCTAGGATCAACAAGGTGTTCGTGTATGGTGAAGAAAAGAAAAATCCGTCTAGGGTTTTTCTGGGCGTTTTTGTGTGCGCAACAGTATTCAGAAGGCCATAACTTTTTATTGAACCGTTGGATCATCACGAAATTTCTTGTGTGTGTTCTATACACATATATCTAGACATCCACCGGAGGGATTGTCAAGTTTTATCTCCAAAAAAAAGTTATTAAGCGTCAAATTCAGTAGTGAGTATATGCAGTTTTCTGTAAACAGCCATGTTCAAAACACGTTTTCTCCTTCGTTAACCGTTGGATCTTCGTGATTTTTGATCTGTAGATTCTTGACACATGTGTCTTGAATTTCACCGAAGGGATCTTCGATCTGAGCTTTCATGAAGAAGTTATTCAAGGTCGAAGTTGGCTGTATAATGAGATATGGAGTTTTTGCTTTTCACATAAAATCATGAGTTAGGGATTTCTTCAAACCCTAGTTCGACTTTAAAGCAAAAATCTGGTCCAAACGTGTTGTGTAGCTCTGGTGAGTGATTTCTTTCAAATCATGATGAACCCTAGTGTGATGATGCCCATGTTAATGGCTGCGAAAGTGCCTATTGTTTTAGGGTTCTCCCAAACCCTAGATCTATTTAAGACTGCAGCAGTGGTTTCTCGTGGTTGTGATGATGATTAGGGTTTTGTGTATAAACCCTAGATCCACTTTATGAACAGAGCAGCGGGTACAAAAGAAAATCATGTGATGTTGTATCTTGTTAATGGTGAAAACAAGATGAGAGGTCAGAAGGAACGAAACTTTGTGTCTGCATCAAAAGTGCTGAATTTCCTAATATCACGTGGTTACCAGTAAGATTTATTACTGGTTTGAATGTGTCAACATGGAAAAGACGTGACTTCCAACATATATCTAGTCAAGATTTATTCCTATTTTCAAGGGGATATGTTATTTGGAAGCTGTTACTCACGAAGATAATGAAGTAGATTTGGAATACGCGTCTTGGTGGCTGATTTGTAGGGATTTATCCTTACAAGATCTTCACATAATATTTATCTTGGATAATATTTTGTTTGCTGATTAATAGACAAAGGATAAAAGGTTTTAATATGTGGTCGTGACATATTAATTCAAAAAGGAAGTTACGAGGGTTTTGTCTACAGCTTATATTATACAAGTTACTGACTTATATTTTAGCCATAAAAGTTTTTAGCCGCTGACAAGTTTTGAATTGACGCTGACAGAGAATAAGTGAACGCTGACAGAACATGCGTTGACATAAGTTGTCCGATAAACGTTTTGTTCAAACGCTGATACGTGTTGTCCGATATGGGACAATACACATGGAAGGATATTGGACAAAGGAGGTTATTGGATAACAAAAGGATAACTGCTATTTGAGAAAATTGATACGTTTTTAGCACACAAAAAGGAGGAATTTACACACGAAGTTACATGGAATCTCCGTTTTTATTCAGAATATCAAGTTGATATTTATGGCTCGGATAGTTTTAAATGGATTAATGATTTTAATGCGAGTTAGCAACGATTCATGAAGTAATTTATTGGATCATGTAATCGGGATAGCCTTGTAAAAGAGTTATCCAGCATAACACTTTTACATATGAAGATATTGACTCATCATGAAGAGGTGTTGGCTTAAGGGGAAGAATTCTTATGGTAAGTTTGATGTTTGAATAAGATTTTCGTGAGTTTGTGTTTTATCATATATTTAAATCATGGGATCCATCCATTGGTTTGAAGATAACTTGTTCGTGCTTTACATGGTTGGTGACGAAGACTTGTCATAACACTTGAAGGAGTTACATTATCGTGCTCAGTGTCTCACAAAGGATGAGAATATTGACAAGGGATCGAGGTCTACTTATATCTTCTCTATAAGTTCTTCATTACGTGGATAGTACAAGACATGGAACACAAGGTTGGGTTATTCTACTTCTACATCAAGATTACTTTATTTATTTTTCTTCAAGATCATTATACAAAGCCTACATTTGGAGAATCTTCAAGATTGCATACATTGTTTACTTCCCTGTTGATGTGACAAAAAGGGGAAGACATACATGCTACAATTGAGGGGAAGCAATTTGAAGATACTGTACAACTTACAAGAGATACACAAAGAGTTTTGCCAACATCAACTAGGGGAAGATTGTTGGGTCAAAAAGTTGATGTGGCAGAAACTCAAAAATGAAGAAAACATGAAGACATTTGTCTAAACGTTGTTAAGAGCAAATCAAGCATTGACAAGATCAAATCGGGGGTTGATGGCTCAAGGTGTGTTGTCTCTAGTTGCAAGGATTAAGGCTATAAGGATATTTCTAGCCTATGCTTCCTGCATGGGCTTCACTGTCTATCAAATGGATGTGAAGAGTGCTTTTCTGTATGGCACAATTGTTGAGGAGGTGTATGTTATGCAGCCTCCTGGTTTTGAAGATCCAGAAAATCCAGACAAGGTGTATAGAGTCAAGAAAGCTATGTATGGACTTCATCAAGCCCCAAGAGCATGGTATGGCACATTGTCCACTTATCTGGTGGAAAATGGATTCAAAAGGGGCACCATATACCAGACATTATTTACAAAGAAAGCTGGTAAGGATGTCTTACTTGTTCAGGTTTATGTGGATGATATCATCTTTGGCTCCAGCAATCTAAAGATGAGTGAAGACTTTTCCAAGCTTATGGCAGACAAATTCAAGATGAGTACAATGGGGGAGATGAACTTCTTTCTAGCGTTACAAGTTCAGCAGAAAGAAGATGGTATCTTCATCTCTCAGGATAAGTATGTAGCAGAGATCTTGAAGAAGTTTGGCTTTTCTCCACATGAAAAGAGGGCTACTACTCCTATGGATAGAGAACACCCTTGGGGAAAAGTTGGAGATGGAAAAGAAGTGGATGTCAGGCACTATAGATCAATGATTGGTTCATTGATGTATCTCACAGCCTCAAGACCTGACATTATGTTTGCTGTGTGTGCATGTGCACGCCATCAAGTGACTCCCAAAGAATGTCACCTTTATGCTGTCAAGAGAATCTTTAGGTACCTTAGATGTTATCCAGATTTGGGATTATGGTATCCAAAAGATTCACCATTGGAGTTTATTGCATATTCAGACAGTGACTATGGTGGTGATAAATTTGATAGAAAATCCACAACTGGTGGATGTCAGTTTCTTGGGAGTAGGTTGATCTCTTGGCAATGCAAGAAACAAACAGTGGTGGCCATTTTTACAACTGAAGCAGAGTATGTAGCTGCAGCTGCTTGTTGTGGATAAGTCTTATGGATTTAGAACCAGCTGTTGGATTATGGGTATAATTTCATGCATACCAAGATTTTTGTTGACAATAACAGCACTTTATGCATTATTAAAAATCCTGTACATCATTCTAAAACAAAACACATAGAAATTAGACATCATTTTATAAGGGATTGTTTTGAAAAGGGTTTAATACAACCAGATAGGGTTGACACAGAAGAAAATGTGTCTGATTTATTAACTAAACCTTTTGATGCTGGAAGGTTCCAATACTTGGTAACAAGTATTGGAATGATCAATCTCACTTAATATGTGTTTTGGGGTCTTATTGTAAAAGTTTGTACAGGATAATGCATTGTTGTTGGTCTTTTTGAATATTATATTTTCCACTATATTTTTCTAACACTGACAAAGGTTACCTTAACGCTGACAAGTGTTATCGTGGCGTTGTCAACAACAATGTTAGTTTGTGGTTTTTAATCTAAGTGTGCAGGTGGTGTTAGCATTGTACCATTGGATACAGAGTTGCTTATGGATCCTTGGAGAATCATTTGAGCATGTTTTCATTTATGGATGATGGTTGGAATATTTATATTCCTATCTTGACATAAATTTTTATGTTCATGCATATTTTTGGGCAACATATGTATCACAGTTTAAGGGGAGGTTTTAGGAACCTTTAGGACTTTTGGGTATTCTTATAATACTCTTATCACAATTCTAGATTGTGTCCACAAGTGAGTATGAGTTAGTTTTACTAAATCATGAGGCACTTTAGCATGCAAAGTTGATATACTATGCATGCTTCCAAGACATTTTTGGCCTAGAATTGGATGTGGTCTGTTGGGAGACTTGGGAATGATTTATAATAGGTTTTTACCTGGGAGTTACAAGGAATTTTATGAGATAACTTAGTTGTTAAGAATTTTGGTTAGCAAGGGACACTAGAGGACTGTTATGTCTATCTTGCATAAGCAAGTGTGCATAACTAGACAGTGCTTGCCGCCCTATAATATTTATCAACTTATAGGTTATCTTCACTAGGATAAATTACTTTATTAAGGTCCTTTTTCTTTTTTATTACTTTTTTTTTGGACGCTGACAAGTATTTTTCCAAGCGTTGTTATGACCAATTTAGACGCTGACATGGCTTTGGCAAACGTTGACAAGAATATAGCCGTTGGGCGTTGATGGGTTATTTTTGACCGTTGACACTCATTGGGACCTACCCAGTTGTTACTTTTTGACGAATTTTAGGGCCGTAATTTTAGGAGTAGATAACTTTTAATTAATGCACAAGGATAACTTATTTTCTTTTCAATATTCTCATCATTATATTTTTAAAATAGTTTCCTAATTTTTGACCAAACCCATGTGCCTATCTCTCCTATATATTTTACTCCTATTTTTAAATAGGGTACCTCATATTCTTGTCTAACAATTTTCTCCTATAATTCATCTTTCTAAATCATTCACAAACAGCTTTCTTCAACAATGGCACCAAAATTTAAACCAAGTGATTTGGTATTGGGGTTCATGAGTCAACACAACATGATTGCATATTTGGACGCTGATGATACTCTGTTTCCCCAATACACCCAGATGGTGGCGTATTTGAATGCATCCCCTATTAGGTATGCTCTTTCTCATGCTCCTCTCATCTCTGTCACGCATATTAAACAGTTTTGGAACACTGTTAGTTCCTCAACAGTTAATAATGTGACTACATTATCATCTATTGTTCATGGGCGTTCATGGGTGGTTACTGAAGCCTTGGTTCGCCAGGCTTTGCATCTTGATGATGCTGATGGTATAACCACCCTTCCCATTAATGAAATAGAACAAGGACTAAGGGCTTTGGGGTATCCTTTCCCTGATGAGGGCACATTAAACAAATATCATAAACAAGAGTTTCCCCCAGCCTGGAAGTACCTCATACATGTCATCCTATAATGTTTGAGTCCCTCATCAGGCAAAAGTTTAATTATTCAAAAATTATTTTTGATGTCATGTGTAAAAATAAAGGGAATAAGATGACTTTGGCTTATCCCAGATTTTTGCAAATGGTTTTTGATGTGCAAAATTACTGCACAAGGGATCATGATGACTTTTATGAGATCCCTGTGCAAAAGAAAGCTATTTTTACCAAGATGAACTCACCCTCTCACCGTGAATTACCCCTCACCCCAACTATGCTTTCTATTATTGCAGCAGCACAACCCCAACCAGACCCACAACCATAACTTGACCCAATACCAGAACCATTACCTTCACCTCAACGCATGGAAATTAACCAAGAACCCTTCAACGCTGACACCTTAAATGTTGGCGTTGACACAAGTAATCCAGACGTTGACACCTTTCCTTCATAGACCCAAACACCCCTTAACCTTCCCACATCTACCAAATCCACATCATCTTCTACCCCACCTCAATATAGGTTGCAAAAACGCCAAAGGATTACTAGAGTGTTCTCCTCTAGTGGTCCTAGCCATGTAGCAGAGAGAACCACCACCACAAGTGTGGTTGGTGCTATGGATGAGGCTGGGACTATTGGTTCTGGCTTAGATGCAGGCCAAGACAGTCCTAACATCTATAAGACCTCATTCATGCCCCATGAATCTAACTTGGGAGGTCAAATACCCATTTTCGAGGAGGGCAGATTGGAACCATACACATTAATGGAATTGACGGCTGTCTGCATTAGCTTGCAAAAGCAAAATGCAGACTTGGTACAAATTGTCAGTACACAAGGCCTTGAACTCAAGCAATTGAGAGAGAGGATTGTTATTTTGGAGAATGCTAGCACAAGGCGTAGGATGGAGGAATCTTCCAAAGGGGAGGATGAGCAGATTAATGTGAGTGATAAAGGCTCACATGATGGAGAATCTTTGGGTATTGCTGAGGCCCTAACTGAACTGAAGAAGCAACCAGGTTTTGATAGATCTCTGGTAATTCCTACCAATTTAAACTTGTCTTTTACAGCTATGTTGGAGCAATTTACAAGAGGCACTGAGACAAGTAATTTGGGCGTTGACAAGCAAAATTTGAACACTGACACACCAAGCGCTGACATGAGCAAATTGGGCGCTGACATAAGGAATTTGAGCATTGACAGACCTGCAGATGAGGTTGATGTATTCCAGTCATCAGCTATCATCAAAGAAGTATCTTCACAGGTATTACCATCATCCTTACCCATCATTGATCCATTAGATAAGGGTAAAGGAATCATGGTAGAAGTAGAAGTTCCTAAGAATGCAACACAAGTAGAGTTTGATTCAAGGTTGGCTGCACAACATATGGAACAAGAAAGGAAGAAGGTTGGTTAATCACCATTTGTTGTCACTTCAGAGGAACAAGAAGGAAGTGATGAAGCAAGATCAGATTCAAGTGTGATGATAATAGAACAACCAGAAAGACTTAAATATGGTGATGATTTGGCAAGAGAGAAGCTTAGAGAGTTGAAATTGCAAGTAGATTTTGATATGCCAGAAGTTGTTCAGATGTACCATGCTTAGGAGAATAGGTGTATAGAGAATCCAGATTTGACTATTTCAGACTAAATTTGAGGTTTGGAGATTCTTCCAAGAGTTCAAAAAGACTGCAAGGTAATTCTGAAACACAAAGCTACCAATGTTCTCTCACTGCTAAAGAGGGATAGAAGGGAGCTTTACTACATGCTAGTTAGATGTCATGGAACAGGATGGACCTATAAGAAATTGTTGGGATTATCATTTGAAGAATTGGAGTATAAGGCTTATCCCATTTGGGCAAAAGTGCAGGAAATGAATACTATTAGACTTCTTCAGATGAAAGGAAAGAAGAACTTGCAGAAGAGATAGAGCTTAAGAAGGCAATGATTGTTCCAAGACCTTTGAAGAAGGGAGTTTCTCTTGAGTTTCCTAATGATATGGATAGATTGAAGCCCAGTGAAGCTGTTTTAAGAAGGAGCATCAAGCTCTCACCCATGGAAGCTTAAGATATGGTACAAGTGTTACCTCTTGATGCCAGAAACCCTATCATAAGTTATGAAGAACATGCAAGTGGGTTTTGGAAGATTGTCAGGTATGGGAAAGAGGTACACACATTTACTACTCTTGTGTCTCTCTTTGCAAGTGTGGATAGAGAAGACTTGGTAGACCTTTGGAGGTTGTTGGAAGCCAAGTATGAGACTGAAGCTCCTACTTCAGTCAATGGAATAAAACTTTTGTCAACATTCAAGAGAATGTGTGGACCAAAAGAAGAAGATCCTGCTATTTGGAAGGATCTTGAGGATGATCTCAATGGTCTTCAATGGCGTTTGTATTCAGCTGCTGGTGTATTATTTGAGCTCTACAAAGTTTGCTGAGTATCTTCTTGTAGATGGTCAGTATTCCATGTCCAAAGAAGTTTTGGAGAAGATGAAGACAACACAGCTGGAGATTGACTATTCAAGTGATGTGGCCAAAGATTTGATCAGACATGTTTATTACCAATATGATAAGATTTGTAAGATTCCTCCTAGTTCTTATTTTTTATTCAGAAACTTGATTACTAGAGTAGATATCAAGTTTAGCGGAGGATTGTTGGGAATAAAATGTAGCCAATTCACTTGAGCGCTGACAAGAGGAAAACAAGCGTTGATAAGAAGAAAACAAACGCTGACAGATCAAGCGTTGACAGGAAGACGTCAAGCGTTGATAGGTTGAAGACAAGCACTGATAGAAAGATATGGTCTACGTGTATTATGTTTCTAGTAAAGATAAGATCAACATTGTATTTTCTATAATTATCTTTACCTAGAATAGTTGATACGTAGACTCTTGTACAAGGCTTCTTATGTCTATAAAAGAATACCTTTAGGTTATGTTTCAATATAAGTTTTCATACGTTAAACACTTTCATTGTAAGCAAGTTCGTTATTATCAATCAAGTGAAAGTTTGTTTTACATCTTTGTGTGTTCTTGTTTAAGTGTTAATTCCGCATAACACTTAGATTACTTTATACATAAACAAAGTTTCTCTACGTGTATAACTTGATCTAATCTCGTTACACAAGCTAAATCGATCTAAGTTTTGGATCAAAACTTTACCAAGAGCCGTACCCCTTGGACTAGCCACTTTTTAGTCTAGGACCAAGGCAAGTGAAACCATCCAGGTTTGGGTAAACTGGCAACCATCAACGGATTTGATAATCACACCAGAGACGTACCCTCATGGTGAATCAACTCTTTCTTGTCTGTGAAACATGGTGAGTTGAGCACCATTTGTTGTGTGGACTAAGTCCAACACCAGAAGTACCTCTCAAAACAGCCCAAGCGTGAAAATGCCAAGTGGAAAACAATGTCATGATGGAAAAGTATAAGCAGATATTATATTATTTACAAGTGTTGAAATTCCATCACATGTTTAAAGTATAAGCAAATATTATATAAAAGTTTTTTTTAACTAAATAAAATGTGAGTCACCAGTCACTGTACATATTGGTGAAAAGAATGTTAGTATAACAAAAAAATAGACAAACCAAACCAATCACTTACCAGAAGCTGCAACCTTGTCTGCATGCAGCTGGGCTTGAATACAATCAACTAAGGTAGTGGTCATGGCAGACTCATTACCAGAAGGAGCATTAGATACCAGCAAATGACATTTTAGCATAGCTTCCATGGTAGCAATGGTCAATGGATACTCCATATCCGTAAGCATAAACACAACGACACCAGTCTCAAGCTCTAACACATGAACTCCACAACCAACATACAGCTTCCACCTCTTTATCACCCATCGAGGTTGATCCTTCCATACACCAGCAGGGGGAGAATCAGGAGGGGAATCCAACATCATCTTCAAATCAACCCAAATAGTCAACCCTGGCCAGTTAGGAAGCTCACTTGGAGACTTAGGAATCTCAGCATCCACCAAACCATACAACAGCATAAGATCACGACGCTCCACCGAGTGCAAAATGTTTTGCAATCCAGAGAAATATCGAGTGTAGCCATCATGAGTCGTAATCTTATGAGTAAAGGTACCACGAGAAATGGGGGATGGCCGAATTTCCCAAGCTAGAATCACACCCTTGCCCAGGGGCACCTCAGTCTCACTATCAGAAGCAGCATTAATGAGATTATCAGGATCTCTCTTCTCAAGTGGGACAGACTTACCACGACGAGCCTTCTTCTTCCTAATAGAACGACGAGGTGTGGGGACACCAGAAGAAGATTCATCCTTGACCTTGTCAGTAGCAGTAGCATTAGGAACAAAATCATTAGCAACCATAGGATCAGAATGAGCTGCACCAGATGATGAGGTAGGAAGTGGTTTAGTCACCGGTGTTGATGTGGGCTTCACAACAGGAGTAAAAGGAGTGGGATTTGTAGCAGGAGTGGTAGTAGCTTCATTGGTGGTGGTAGTAGCAACATGAGAGTGAGTGGGATTAACATTAGATGTGGTGGTGGTAGGAACAATAGTAGAAGGAGCACTAGAAGATGGAACTCCAGAAGTATACTTGTGAACACCCGACGAAGAGGTGGGAGCAGCAACAGGCTTAGAAGTTAGGACAACACGAGGAGGTGGGCGATAAATATAGTGTTCAAGGACTGGTGTATTTTGACACTTGATCATGTTTGTGTAAAGATCTTTAAGCTCATCAAAGGACAGCCTCCTCACCCTTTCCCATGTCCACCCAGTCTGATAATAAGCACCCGATTGATTCTTAACATATTGCTGCATCAACCTTCTCTCCTCAGTACGTGACAAAGGTCTGTTACGGCGTTGTTCACGAAGTTGGGCAGCAAGAGATAACTGTTGTTTACGCATCAAAGCCATTGCCCGTTGAACACAATTGCCTTGATTCACATCGGTACCTAACAAATCAGTGAACTGAGAGTAGTCGGGAGTAAGGATGGTAAGCACCTTCATCCAGTCATTTTCATCCCAATGCATGGCATTGTGCCTCAATAGCTCACGTCTTTGCTGTTGTAGAGCTTCATCCTCAGCCCTGGCTTGTTGGCCAAGCTCCTCTTGCAATCGCTGAGCAGCCTCTTCCCCTAATCTTTCTTCCTCTAATTGTCTGCGAGTACGCTTCCTAGGAGGAGAGGGTGCATCAGTCATAGGGGTTTTGCCCTTGAGATCATGAGAAGGACTAACAGAAGGACCATCAGAAGGACAAGTAGAATCATCCATTGGCTTGGGATCAACAACATCATTAAGAATGCATGAAGGACTAGGACGAGCAGGTAAATCATCACACGGCTTATCAGCAAAGGCAGCCCTGGCCAAAATAGTCAGCCCATCCTCCTCAACATCTTCATCAGAATCAGAAAGCACAACTTTCTTCTTTTGGCGCTTCAGCTGTGACTCCAATGCATTAACCCTGTTCGCCAATGGAAGCACGAAGTCCCGGGTGAGCTTGCGGTGCTAAATGAGGTCATCTACCAAAGAAACAACCTTCGCATAATACATGTGCATAAGAGCTAGCAAAGAAGTTAGAGTAACAGGTTCCTCAGCTTCCCTACCAAGAGGACTTGTCTTGGGGGATGCATCATTGGGACCAGAAGCAACATATGGGTCATCCATATGAGCATGCGAGCTAGAAGGCTTCCCAACAGAGTGCGGAGCTGGGCTAGGAGGGGGAGTATCAGCAAATGGGGACTCATGTGGGCGAGAAGAGGGGGAAGCCTTTGAGGTAGATGGCATTTCTACCACCACCTCTCTAGCTGGCTCCTCAACCTCCACATGAGGCACACCAGTAGCAGGATGCTCCTCCTCAATAGGATCATCCTCTAATAGAAGTTCCTCCGCGACTTCATCAGCCGGAGGAATCACATTAGGATTCCCTTGGGTAAGGCCCATCATAGCATCAGTAAGAGGCCTCAAAGGACCCTTATAACCAAGTGCCATATTCGTATACACCTTGGAACTAAGCTTTAGGGTCTCATATTCGTCTCTATTCCTAGGTAGGCACATAAGAACCTGCTGAAAAAACCTAGGGCACATCAAGAACTTCTTCCTAGAGCCAGTATCACTAAGGTTACAAATCATGCCATCAAACAAGTAACGAGAAAAGTTAAAAGTACGACCCTGAGCAATACAAATCAAACAAGTAGCAAGCAGGATGGGAAACGCATCCCAACTCCCAGACTTTGGACTCAAACAATGAATCAAGAAATGAACCAATAGCTTTCATTGAGGGGCAAATCAATTCTTCTGGAAGTTAAACTTCCCCCCATGATTATAACCTAGAGCAGCCATACCATCCAATACATTGGAATTGGGAATAGAGACAATGCCATCTTCATCCTAGAGATGAAGGGTAGATCTAATGGATGCCTCAGACACCACATAGGAGCGACCATCTATGGTAGCATGGAGCTCTGATGGGCGACCCAAAACATCAACGAGGTGGGCAGTTGCCCAAAACTGACGTATAACAGTATTATACATAGCGGGACAAACAGTAAGAGCATACCTTAGATTAGAAGCTTCAACGTATTCCAGGATGTATGCGAACTCTTCTCTTTTAGGACCTTCGCCAAGATAGGCCACCTTGTTATGATCGGATTTGTACTTGAGTGTTGCCATTGTTGAGGATGGATGTAGTGGAAGATGATTGATTGAAGAGGGTGAAGAGTAGGAGCGTATGTGTGTGTGTATGGTTGGGATGATTGAGTCAAATGAGGGATTTAACCATAAATAATGGTCATAAAACTATTCATTGACCCCTAATTATGGGGGTTGTCCTTTCAAAATTAAGTCATTAATGCAAGAGTAACCACTTGCCCCTTAACCTTTATTTGCAAATCCTAGTTACCAAAGATAAATAAAAAGATATACACCAGAAGTAACTTGTGTTGACTAAAAGTCAAAACACGTAAAGGTCAACACTAGGAGCACTAAGTGGTCAATGAAAGTCAACGCATAGAACAGTGACCCAAAAACGATACTAGAAGCCAACCATAAGTGAAGTATAAGGGTTTGTACCCACTAGGAACAGAAGACTGCCACTAGGAGTAACCAAAATCTTCCACTAGAAGTTGCACACACCGCAAATACCCATTAAAACTGTTGTTAGAATCTACCATATGTAAGAATGTACAAGGAAATATATACATTAAGCCTCCCCTCAATCCTATGCTTCAAGGATTGACCATACCAATGTGGACCACCAAGTGGTTGAATCTCGGGCCATCAAAGGCTTTAATTAATAAGTCAGCAACATTATCATCCGTATGCACTTTAAGAACCTGTATCAGCTTCTTCTCATTGGCATTCCATATAAAATGGTGCCTAAACTCAATATGCTTGGTTCGTTGATGAAAGACAGGATTCTTCACAATGCAGATAGTGCTTTGATTATCGATGAAAATTTTGGTGTTCATGAAGTTGAACCCATAATCCAGCATCTGATTTTGTATCCACAAGACTTGTCCACAACAACTAGCAGCAGCTACGTATTCAGCTTCTGTTGAAGAGGTAGCTACTATCGCCTGTTTCTTACATTGCCATGAGATAAGTCTTCGACCCAAAAACTGACAACCACCAGTAGTAGACTTCCTGTCATTATTAGCACCTGCATAGGCACTATCACTATAGGCTTCAAGAACAAAAGGTGATTCCCTTGGATACCACAAGCCTAGCTTGGGTTGTGCCTTGATATACTTGAAGATTTTCTTGACTGCATTCAAGTTAGATACGGTTGGAGCCACCTGATGTCTAGAACAAGCACTTACTACAAACATAATGTTCGGACGTGATGCAGTCAAATACATGAGTGAGCCAATCATTGACTTGTACATATGAACATTTACTAGAGGATCTGGCTCATTCTTGAGTTTGAATTTAGTGACTTCATAAGGTGTTGCTGCTGGTCTAAGAGGTTCAACATCAAACATCTTAAGAATCTCATGAACATACTTGTCTTGACTTATGAAGATACCATCCGACTATTGCTTGACTTGAAGACCAAGGAAAAATGTGAGTTCTCCCATGGCACTCATTTGAAATTCGTCTTTCATTAGCTGTTCAAACTCATCACACCATTCCTTCTTAGTAGAACCGAAGATAATATCATATACATACACTTGAATTAGGATGATGTCCTTGGCATTCCTTTTAAGAAACAGTGTTTTGTCAATAGTGCCTCTTCTGTAGCCATGTTTCAACAAGAAAGTGGACAGACGCTCATACCAAGCTCTAGGAACCTGATGAAGTCCATATAGAGCTTTGACCACCTTGTAAACTTTCTTGGGGTGAAGTGGATCCGCAAAGCCCTTAGGTTGAGTGACATAAAATTCCTCATCAATCTTGCCATAGAGAAATGCACTCTTGACATCCATCTGAAAAACCGTAAAGCCAACATAAGAAGCAAAAGCAAAAAATGGACGAATGGCCTCAATCCTAGCAACATGAGCAAAGACTTCAGTATAACCAATTCCTTCAAGTTGTGTGTGACCTTGTGCAACCAGCCTAGCCTTATTTCTCACCACAATACCCCTTGCATCTTTCTTGTTCTTGAGAATCCATTTGGTACCAATTGATGTCTTTCCATCTGGTAAGTCTACTAGGATCCAAAAATTCTGAAACAAGAACTGCTGCATCTCCTCCTGCATAGCCTCCACCAAACTTTGATCCTCAAGAGCATGTGAGACTGACCTAGGTTCCACCTGTGAAAGAAAACAAGCAAACAAACAGTGAAGAAAGTCTATGTGATTATAACTCTTTTGGTCTTCAATGTATCTCATAAGAGCATGATGATTAGACATTGCTTTCTTATGCATGCGGCGAGTCTTGACAGTAGAACCAGGATCTCCAATGATTTGAGTAGTAGGATGTTCTTTATTTATCTACTGAACAGGAATAGGAGCTACATCCACTTCTGGTGCCAAGTTATTAAGATCCCCAACAATGTCATCATCATATGAAGCAGAGTCGAAAATGCCATCTATTGGTTGCTTATGAATATCATCCAGCTTAGTGGAAGTCTTCTTTTAATAGTTTCCTAAGTCAGAAGGACCAGAGAATCTAGTTATGGAAGTAGGATCACTAACCGGACTACCATAGGTGTTAAACTTGTACTAGAAGTAACATTAGGAGCACTAAGAGTAACTTGTACAGCAGGAGTACTCAAGGGAAACACAAAGCCTCCTTGAGCAGCTGCTGTAGTGGCATCTTGCTGTTGCTTGAGCAATGTGTCAAGAGCTCCTTGTGAGTCCACAATGTCTGATGGAGAGGCATCAATAGGATTAGCATTGGTGTTAGGAGAGACTGTGGTGGAATAGGATGGAACAACAAAAATATCATCATCCTCATCTGAGTCCGAAAAGCTAGAATGAGCACCTGTACTAGAAGTTGCAAACACTTGTGGACCTGCATCTTGGTTAGTTTTGAAACGAAAATATCCCAATGAGTCACTAAGATAATCAAGATCAAAATACCATTCAGGACCTTTACCTTGGATGTTTGTCTTCTCCTCAAAGTACCTGAGATTTATAGTTTCAATGACACGCTTGGCATGGAGATTATAGACACGATAAGCTCGAGAGTGAGTTGAATATCCCACAATGTAGCCTTCATCTGCCTTGCCATCAAATTTCCCCAAATAGTCACTAGTATTCAGAATGGTGACAGGACAACCAAATGGCTTCAAATGAGCAATGCTGGGTACTTTAGCTGTGAGTAGCTCATAGGGAGTCTTCTTGTGAGGATTGGTAATTGAAACCCTATTAAACACATAACTTGTAGTGTTGACAACTTCTGTCCAAAACATAGTTGGAAGCTTGGAATCTACAAGCATGGTTCTCACAGCTTCTATAAGAGTCTTGTTCTTCCTTTCTGCAACACCATTCTATTGAGGAGTCCTTGCAGCACTATAATCTCGTTTGATACCTTTGGAATTGCAAAGTGCTATGAGGTCTGCATTTTTGAATTCTGTTCCATTGTCACATCGGATACCTTTCACCTTCTTGGACAGCTGATTCTCAATGAGTGTAATGAAGTCCTTGAGAATTGAGTAGGTCTCACTTTTGGCAGCCAGAAAGAAAACCCATGTGAACCGGCTGTACCCATCAGTTACCACAAGATAGTATTGTTTATGGTCAATGATCCGAGGTAGGACCAAATAAATCTATGCGTAGTAGCTGCAATGGTTCAGTTATGAGGCTGAGAGCAATAATGTCCTTGAAGGATGTTTTGTGTTGTTTGCCTTTGCTGCACACAAGGCAATTGATGTCATTTCTGAAAGTTTTGGGAGGTAAACCAGATACCAAGTTCATATTTGCCAATTTCTTAATGGTATTGAAGTTTACATGTCCCATCCTTCTATGCCATTTAGTGGCTTCATCTTCTGAGGCTTTAGCAACCAAACAAGCTAGTTGACCAGTAGGATTAACTTCATTCAGCTTGATACTATAGAGATTGTGTATTCTAGGGATTATGAGTAGAACTTGAGAGTCATCCGGTAGCTTAAAGTCTTTGGATAACACCAGTGCTTCAGTATCTATAAAGAGGACAAACTGCTTCTTGTCACAAATTTGAGAGACAGAGATCAAGTTGAAGTGTTTAAGTGCTTCCACATAGTAGACCTGCTCAAAATTAAGGTTAAGTGTCTGAATAGTTCGTTTGCCAGAGATCCTTCCTTCACCACCTCCGAAGTAGACCTTTCCGCCTTGAAATGGTACAAAGTTAGATAAAAGTCCTTTATTCCCTGTCATGCTCCTAGAGCATCCACTATCAACTATTCCAAGAGTAGGATCTTGGTATGGAGTAATCTACAACAACAGAAAAGATATATGCAAACGTTAGTGTCTTAAGGGGACCCAGACCTTTTCAGGCTTGAGTCTGCCTTGTGGATCTTTAGTAGATAGACAAGAAGATTGATGAGATCCACTGTTGTTCTTAGGTTGCCTATTCATCATATGGGTGTTATTGTTTGACCAAGAACAACCTGCTGAGGGCTTAACATCAATACCTAAATTTCCCAACCCAAAATACATTTGGTCTAAATTAAAAGCATAATTCTAATTAAAGTTCTGAAAATAGTTGCTGGTTGGTCTATTGTAGGTGCAACCATTGATTCTCCAAAGATTAGAAGCTGAAGGAGAGGTCCTTCTAGAAGAAGAATAGGATTGGGCACAAGGGTTTAGTCTTCTAGAAGAAAAAGGAGCAACTCCCGGTAGACCAGGAGCAGGATAAGCATGATAAACAGAAGGAGTTTGATCATAAAAATCACAATCCTTAATCAAATGAAATTTACTTCCACAAACAAAGCATGTTTTAAAAGAACTTTTATTCAAATGACATTGTTTTACACTGCTAAATTTATTACAGACAATTCTAGGAGAATCAACATTCCTAGGACTCAATAAACTAGAACTAGAAACAGTTGAAGTAGAAGCAACTCTCTCATCACTCATCCTAGCACTAGTAGCAGCAGGGTTATTTGTCTTGGAACTTGAAGGTCTCGACTCTTCACTTGAAACACATGATACATAGTCACTGGCCTTGTCACTAAAAGTACAAGAGACAAAGTCATTAGTATTAGTAGAGCTTTTTGGAGACTCATGCATCTGTGATCCTTCCAAGTCAGTATGCCTAGATATGGGCATAAAAGTTCTTGTAAGAGGTGGAGGAACAATATGCATTGCTGCAGCTGGTTGAAACCTATTATAACTAGGTTTCCCTCCTCCTCCTTGTCAGGATCAAAGACACTTGAAAAAGGTAAATCAAACACATCTTCTGAATCAATATATTTATCAAAGCCTAAACCTCTCTTAGTTCTACCAGACATGCTACTATCAATTAACTTTGAAAGATTCTTGGGTGCTTTTTACCATTTTTCAAATTGTAAAAGTGTAGCATCTAATTTTTCTTGCATGTCTTGCTTATCCTTAATATTGTCATTGTTTAGTTTTTCAGTCTATTTTAGCATGTTAGTGGTGTTTTCTAAATCAATGCTTAGAATTCTAATTTTATCCTCATATTCACGTTGAGTATCTTGAAGCCACCTCTTTTGTTGTTCTAGTGTTTTTAAGGAACTCTTATACGCTTGAACTTCTAAAAAATATTTATCATCTTGTTCATTAAGTTAGTCAAAAGTTCTGAATATTTATCATGACAACTAAGAGGGCAATTTTGTACCTGATGCGAGATTCCCATAAGAGCAAATTCTTTGGCTTCCTCAGCATCAGATAGATTCCTAGCAACCATAGCAAATACATCAGTAGAGACTTCAGCTGATTCCAAGGTAGCAGTCTGATGATCATTCTAGTTAACCATAGAGTCAACAGATACCAAAGCTTTCTTTTCGTCCTTGAGCTCTGGAAACTTGAAGGCTGAATACCTGTTCTTCTCCTGGTCATTTTTGTTAGGGCATTCCCTAGAAAAATGTCCTTGCTGCTGGCAGTTATAGTGTCTGACCTTGCTTCTATCAAACCTGGCTGGCTCTCTTGGGTTGTAGTTGAATTTTCGATCGGCTTTCTTTTCAAACTTATGAACCCTGAGAGTGAGCATAACCATCTGCCATTTTAGATCCATTTCATCCAAGTCAAGTTGATCAAACTGTTTGAAATCATCAATGGCAAGTTGCTGTTGTGGATCAACATCAGTAACAAAAGAGTGAAGAACAACTTCTACCATGCTACCAGTCTTGGCTTTTGGTTCAGGAGTAGAAGTATATTGAGATGACAAAGTATAGCTTGGGCTACTAGCATAAGACATTGGACTAGATCCCATGGAACTCAGAATAGCAGAGTTAGCAAGAGTAGGAAAGGAATCACTTGAGTATCCTCTCACATGAGGCTCAAAGGTTTTGAGTTTATAAAACAAGTCATCAAAATTAAGATAGTCAAGGCCACCTTTTGCTTTTAGAGAGATGACTACCTGATTCCATGAGTGAGGTAGGGCTCTATGAAATCTGGCATTGATGTCTCCATTGTCAAGTTTGGACCTGAGTTGATTCAACTTGCTAAGTATCTTTTGGAACCTGTCATACCCTTGATGAATACCTTCAGTTTCAGAGATCTTGAATTCTGTGAATTCATCTCTCAGCATGGATCTGCGCATTTTCTCTGATTCCTCATTCCCTCCAAACCTTGCCTTAACTCCATTCCAAATCTCCCTAGCATCATCCAAGTGATAAAAATCACCCATGTGATCATCAGGAAGGAATTGAAGCAAAATAGTTTTTGCTTTAATTTCCTTCTAAACAGTTGTGATTTCTACATGAATTTTAGGATCCAGAAGGATGACATTACCATTCTTATCTCTTCCAGTAAGCTTCTTACTGTTGCCATTCTGAACAATTTTCCAAAGGTCTAGATCAGTGTTGGTGATCCAGCATTCCATCTTCATGGCCCAGCTATCATACTCATCCTTCTTCAAGAGTGGGAATTTTCCATTTGTATTGGAAACAGTAGCAACGATTTGCTGAGGTTGCTGTGTTTTAGAGGTACTTGCTTCTCCTGTTTTAGTAGAACTAGAGGCATACATGATTAGACAAATATGTTAGTAAAAGAAAAATTGATTCTTCTTGAGCAGAGACTCTCTCGGGCTCTGATACCACTTGTTGGGTCCACTAGATATGGATCCTGCAGCCTGTTAAGGATGGTGAACGACTTCCGTAATCAAAAGTCTATTCACAGAGAGACTCTAGATGAAACACATAATATAAGTGCGGAATACAAATACTATGAACAAGAAGAAACAGTATAACTATAATAACTTGATCCTTACTAAGGATTTCTACGATTAATATGAAAATGAATAATGTTTGATGAAGGTGTCTCTAACCCTTCTGCCAATGGTTCCTTTTATACTACAAGGAAACCCTAATACAGCATTAAACCAAAACGTGTAACTTCTGATATGCATATTCTTTCCTAACATATCTCATGCATATCCTAACAAAATACTCAGAATAATAATGTTTGACTTTCTACTAGACCAGGAGCACGTGTTGCTCCTACTACTACTAGGGCCAGGAGGAAATACATACCTCCTAGCATACCTATTACAGAGGTCCTAACAAAAAGAATCAGTGAAAATGATTGATGTGCTGCAAGACGAGCTTACAACTCCTTTGGTAGTATAAAGCTTAATGATTTTGTTGTATATGACAATCCTCTTTTCGAGACTTGCTATGATAATCCACTTTTCCAAGACCATGTGGATGATTATAATGATTCTCTCTACAATTTGGATCCCCCACCAATTTATGATTCTCCATCGATCTATGATGAATATGATGATGATTCTCGTTCCGATTTGGATGATTATGATGATTTTTCTTCTGACTATAAAGCCATGCCAACATATGATGACTTTGATGATGTTGACACTCTTTCGAGTGATTCTTCAAGTGTTATGTCTTCTACTGATGATTATGCTCTTATTTTTGATGAAGATACTCCGCCAACAATGCTTGATCCTACTTTGGATGATTACTCATTTGAGGAAGATTTCGCCACTTTTCTTAATACATACTTTCCCAATGAGCATGATTCTCCTCCTTTGGATTTTGATTATGGTATTTATCCTCCTTTGGATCTTAAAAAACCTATGCCAAAAGAGAAGAAACCGGACGACACCAATATCCGTAGTACCTATGTTTTGACACCTCTCTTTCCACCTTCTTCGGATGAGATTGTGCGTTTTATGGGCGAATCTTAAAGGTCTACTGAATCTAAGTCTTATTTTCCCCTAAAGGAAAAGGTGTTCGATCCGGGTATCACAATTTTTAAGCCATCTCAGTATCCATCTGATGAAATAAAAGGAAAGACTTTTGGAAACAATGGAGATATGCTTTCACTTCTCCATACCTTCTACCACCGTGCTCCATCTTTGCTTAAGGGAACCTCGCCTACTCTTCTTTGGCTTGTCTTGTTCACCTTAAGCTTGTGCTATTTGTTGGTCAAAAACCATGTATTTGACCCTGGTGGATGTTTTTCAAGGTTCTTACCATGCTAATCAAGGTCGAGTCAGGCTCACGACTCGGTGAGCAAAAACAAGCGCTTCTCGGGAGGCAACCCGATGATCTATCCTTTTTATCCGTTTTTTATAATAAGTGTAGGGGAGACCCTAGTATATGTTTGTTGTTTTCTTTCTTATGATGTGCAATGATTCGAGCTTTTAAAGTTCCACTTTTGATGACTTTTGACGACCCGTGATTCCGTGTACCCGTCTTCCCGGTTCTATCCTAAAATCTTTTGATTCACTATTTTATATTCTGCAAAATTAAATTAGGAATCACTTTAGTTGTTTCTTCCTTAGCAAGATTTAAACAAAGTGCACAATGTCCTAATTGTAGGGGCGTTTACTCCAACATGCTTAAACATTGAGTACAATGTTTATTTTAAGTGTACGGGGGACTTCTATCGAAGTTAAGTGGGCTTTTCCTTGTATATGTCCTCATTTTAACCGGAAAATTGGTTTTTCGACATTTTTTAAAAATTGTTGATCTATTTTGGCCTAGTAGTTTTTCATTTGTTATCGTTATTTTATTTTATTGCTAGAATAAATTTTAATAAAATGGTTTTAATAAGTTTAGATGTCTTTGATATATTAGGCCCGTTATGAATCTTTTGACTCAACCCGAGTTTACTTATCCAAGTTTACTCTAGCTAGTATCCTTAACGTGTTTAAATCGAGTTTTTCTAGACTTTTATATAGGGGACTTTAAAACGCGAAAGTTTTAACTCATACGGGTTAAGAACAAGAACTTTTCCCAAGTTCCTATAATTGATCATAGAAAGTCGTTTATCAAGGGAACTTTAAAATGCGAATTCTAAACTTGAAAAAGTCTAAGAAGTTGCAAGATCCTATAGATGACTTGAAAACCCAAAACATTGATTGAATAGGCTAAGCATCCACGAGTCTCATTCCTTGAGATTTTAAATTGTGGAGAACGAGAGATGATAGAGTAAATTATAAGTTTGGTATTCTTTCATGAATTTATGTGAGTTAATTATGAGCTTTTTCTCCCATCGCTTGTTTATAAATATAATTGCAATAAGATAGGTTATACGATTTGAAAAGTTACTTAGCTTCTAGCACAAGATCATTTAAAAGTTGCTCGGTATTAATTAGAGTTCATAGCCAAGGCATAACTTATTGAAGCGGAATGCGAAGATTGGCGAGTCCGAGAAGGCCCTAAAAAGGCATGAGGGCTACATTTTGTTGCTAAAGATCCAAAGATGTGAAGAATCATTTATCAAAAATCAATATGAAGGATCGAGACATACGACGAAAAGAAAATACTCTCCTAAAGATCATGGAGAAGTCTATCCGAAAAGACCCTAGCAAGGTATGAGGATAAATAGATCGAAGTCCTAAAAGGAGGCGGATCGTTGTGTATCAAAATCCCAAATAAAGATTGGAGAAAAATGAAGAAGTCGTGGTCCAAGTTTGAAGAATCTCTCAAAAACATCAAATGAAGAAATACATATTATAAAGAGAAGACCATTATTTCAAGATCATCTCTCAAGATTCGAAGTATGAAGTCAATGCCAAATATCGATCCAAGAAAGGTCTCAAATCGTGAAGCGAGTTATGCCAAGATATGAACTTTATGAGGTTTCGAGAAGCAGTTTTATAAGATTTTGTCCTTTAGCTAACTATTGATTAAATCGTCTTACTTTATTTTCAGCCTTAATAAATTATCGAAATAAGTCAACAATGCATCCTCGTGATCATTCAAGACAACAATAAAATATAAGAGATACACCTAGGAATAAGGGAGTCTAAGTGAATAATTGGGCCACATGAGTTTGTTTTAGCTTTACTAACTTATAATTAACAATGATCTCGTTTTTAAGCTTGGTGTGGGGAACGTAAAACTTGAGGGTGATAAACATTCATGACAACCCAAAGCCCTAATGTAAGTCTTTGATTTCTCTACTTGTTCCTTCCTTCAACTATTTTGTAATTTTCTATCTCTTTAAGTTTCCTTAATGTCTTGTGTTTAATAAAGGCCAAGGTAGGTTAATTATGATGGAAAATGTAAATCTTGCTTTGTAATTAATGCATTGCAAGAGGGCATTGCAATGGTCAAGTGTAGGGGATTTGATAGGTGTGGAAACACCCATCCTTTTACCACTTAATTATAATAATAACCAAGCCAAAACGTGTATTTAATGTCGTAAAAGTCAAAATTATGTGTGGTTTGTGTTTTTGTTGTAATTTAGGACCAAAATGTGAAAATAAAAGAAAATACGGTCTTTCACGTGCTTTTATCGAAGAAAAAGACAAAAGACGAAGTCAAAAGATCAAGAGTGCAAAAAGAACGGAAGTCAAAGTCCTATTCTGAAGATTTATCGAAGAAAAAGTCTAAAGACGGAAGTTTAACGAAGTCGAAGAACCAAATCTAATAAAAGAAGAAAATTAGAAAACAAGTTCATTTCATATCGACAAATCCCGAGACAACATCGAGAAAGACGAAGAATTTAAAAGACGAAAAGACGAGAAGAAAGAGAGGAGCAGCAACACTCCTCCCCTCCTCCTATAAATACCTTCCTATTATGTCATTAGGAAGGTGGTTAGATAGTTTTATTAAGTTTTAGGAGTAGATTAAAATTATTTCTCTCTCTAGATTTACTTTCATGTTTTTCAAGCTTTTTAATTTAAATCTTGTATTTGAATCTTAATCATCTTTAATCCAAGTTTTTTAGATAATCATTCTTATTCTACCTTTCTTATTATTAATCTATTGTCTTGATTTGGTTAATCATGTAGTTTAATCTTTATGCTTATTTGCTTATTGATGTGTTTATTTGATTGTGTTTATTGATTTTCGTGTGGATGATTTTTCTAGCTTATTGTGTTTAGTGCTTATTTTATGTTTTAGCTTTTCTCTAATTAGTAGATTTGGTAGATTAATATTATAGAAGGTTAATTTTTAATTTTTAGATTACTAAGTGTTTTTAAAGTTTTTGATTTGTGGTTTAATTAGTTTTTCTTAAAATTTGTTTAGATTAAGTTTTGGTTAATTGCTTATTTGGATTTTGCTTATTCTTGGCTTATTTCCTGTTTTTTAGGATCTATTGTTTTGTTATTTTAGTTTCTGTAAATCTTCGGAAAAGGGTTTAGTATTCCGAAGATCACCCATTTATCCGAATAAGGTTTTATTCGAAATAGCTAGATTTTCCGAAATTATCCCTTTATTCCAAAAAAGCAATTTATCTGAATTCCAATTTTATCCGAAATTTTGTGTTTTTCCGAAAATAGCCTCTTTATCCGAAAATAGTTATATATTCCGAAGATATCCGTTTTTCCGAAGACTAAGTGTTTTTCCGAAATTTTATCGTTTTTACGAATATTTTCATTTATCCGAAATAGGTGTTTATTCCGAAAATCTTTTATTATTCTGAAAATGTTAAATATTCCGAAGAAGTAGTTTATTCCGAGAATTCTTGTTATTCAGAATATATTGTTTTATCCGAAAATTGATCTTTATTCCGAAAATATTTGTTTTTCCGAAAATATTAGTTATTCCAAAAATAGGGTTTAATCCGAAATATTTTATTTTATTTTTAACAGTTTTATTTATCTATATTTTTTATTATTTTTTTATTTTTAACTCTATTTTTATTAAAGTTTTAAACATTTGTCATTTATTTTTAAAAGTCTTTAATTTTTAGTTTAATATTTTCAAGCTTTCATTTTTATTTTATTTTATTTAGTTACTCAACGACATTTGCTTGCTTTTTACCAAAGACGACTGAGTCACACATTTAATCATTTTTCAATTCGAATCGAGGCGAGACGAAAACTTTTCATACAAGGAAAATATCTTGTATTAAACATATTAGGCACCATTTTATCAACAACTAAATTACATAGCGGACAATATCAAAATGCATAATAGTTCAAGAGTGTAAAATAATCATGTACAATATCAGATTCTATTTTTTTCTTGTACCTTATAAGAAACATCATATATGATACCTCATGTATCATATATGATATATCTATCATATATCATATGTTGATCCCAAACCCAGATCTTAGACCTTAGCTTGTTTAAGGTTTATCGTAGAAAGAAAGAATTTAAACTACTACAAGAGAAACTTTTCAATACACAAAGTAACTAAACAAGATGCGCAAAGTAATGTTTACCACAAGAACAAATAGTAAACCAAACGTTAAGCTTTAATATATTGATAATATACGAATACCGAAAGATAGTATTAGGGTTTTACAACCTTAAAGCATGAAATGAAATGAGAGGAAAAGTATATCAAACACAAAACCTAATGAGTCCTTTAATAGCACAAGGACCCATGTACAAGATAACTACTAACAAACTAGGAAGGTATTCTGGAGTAGTAACAGAAACACGTCAGTATCTCTTCCAAGTTTATCCATGCAGTAGGGTCATTGACTTCTAGCAGTAGGAACTGACCCCACTGTCTTCATTAATCAGCAAGGGGAACTTACTCTAGCAGGGGGATCTTGACCAACTAGCAGGGGGAACTTTGACTCATGTATTTATTCACAACAATCCTCCCCTAAACTTGTGCTTTCACCAAAATGACAAGTTTATGAATAAATGTTGGTTGATGAGGATGCTTACAAATTACCTGGCCAAATTAGACTATAGATAAACCTAACAAGATCATAGGGAACATGATTCTTGCAATCCACTATCAAGTTAGTCTACATCATCTTCTTCAAAGTATCTTGTAAGAGAGGATAATACCGATTGTTAAGCAGTTAGACACTCACTCCTTCCATGGCTAACTCATAGACTCCTGAATTTGTGAACAGCTTCCAATATAACATCTTGGCTCCATTCTATGCATAAAAAATAGGATCATTCAAATCTTTCTTATACATCCTATGCATGTTATCCCAAATCAACCAATCCTTCGCAACACCTTCTATAATAGGAGGATTTGTTGCAAACATTCCTTTTAAAATCCTCCATAGATCATCTAAGTCTTCTCTATCCAAAGTTTCAAACATAACACCCAAACATTGGAATGTCTGAGCTGTATCATCAGCTCTAGTAAGCTTCCACCAAGACATGCCTTTATACTGATATACATCATACTTTACTATGGAATACTTGCTTCTCATATCATCAGGTGAAATGTCATCAGACTCCTCCAAAATTAAGTGTTGATCAATTTCTTCATTGGATGGATTCCGATCTTTCCTAGTTACCATTCCAATCTTCTCCATCCTCTTCATTATCTTGGCTGCTCTTTGCAAGTTAAGAACAGATCTTTCACTTGCTAATGAGGATCCACCTGCTTAAGAAGTTGCACCTGTTTGAGTAGCTTCACCTGCTTCTCCCTCTGCCTTTCTTTTCCTAGACTCCCTGGCCTTCTTTATCATTTCATCTTGTTTCTTAATGTACTCATTCTCCTCAGTTGTGCCGATGCCAAGGAAATTCTCCACACTATTGGCCCTTATCACTGGAATAGAACCTTTCTCTATCTCATCAAAGGTCATCTTTCTGAAGTGTGCATCAATATAGTTCTTGAACCTCCTAAGCATAACTTTGTAATGCTCCAATCTTCCTTTTTCAGACCTCAGATACCTTTCCTTTTTGAGCTGCATTTCTTTTTTTTCCAAATAATATTTTTGAAAATTGAAGGCCAAAAGTATCAATTCATACCTTTTCTCCAATGGAGCATTTATTAGCTCCTTCTCCCATTGCTCCAAGAATTCAACAATGTTTGGTACCCTATCATCCAACTCTCTATGCATAATTTCAATTTGTTTGAGCATCTCTCTTGGCTACATCAGTACCTTCTCTTTCTCTGAGAGATCTAATTTAGAGACATCCAGTTGTGCCTCCCTATTCCTACTTTGTACCCTCTCTTGTTCCATATGTAACTCTTCTTCTTGCATTCTTTGTGCCACCAACTCATCATGTTCAGTCTGAGCCCTTATCTCTTCAGGTGTTCTATACTTATATTTCTTCTTGGTATGTTTAATCATTTTCCCCTACCCTTTGTCTTTTGGATCCATTGCTGGTGTTGCTTTGGTGTAGTCTTTCCAATTTGTATCCCCTTCTGTGCTGGCTGTCTCCTCTTTCTAGCAAACGTTTGAGAGATAGTTGCTCTTTTAGGTGTAATAGTAATAGCAGGGGGAATACTTACAGCAGTGGGATTAATGTTGGCAGGGGAAACTATTGTTGTAGCAGGGGCTTCTTCTGTATGACCCAAATTTAGCAATGTCTGGGCTACATCCTTTGTTGCACTCCCCTTGTCACTACCCTTCTCATCACTGGCCACCTTTTCTTTACCAATTTCATGTCCACTAGGAAATACATACCATTCTACAGACTCATCTGTTTTGAGTTCTTCCTCCCCTTTGGAAACATCCTCATCCGTGGACAGAACTGTACCACCCCCAAATTCGCCCAGCGGAAGCCCACGAGTATTGGGGCCTGTTACGTCATGATTATACGAGTCTTGATCCGAGAGAACGACCTCTATGCCAAATATCACAATGTTGACTCCAAATAATCATTCAGTCAAGTACCTGAGAATACATGCTTAAAAGTGTCAACACAAAGGTTGGCGAGTTCATAAGTTTTATTAAAATGTTTAAGATACTTTAAAAGTTTACAAGGACAACTACTAAAAGTAGTGTCGCAAAAACGTTCAGGAATCCAGAGTTTCACAATAAAGAGACATTACAACAAAGTTCGGTCATAAATCAAAGTTTAGAAATAGCATAACAGTTAGCACAAAAACTTCAGTTCATACACAAGATGTAATTCATGCTCACAGTTCATTTCAGTTTGGTTTTTAGATTCATGAACTCATTCACACTCAGGTTCATGTCAATATCACGATCGAGATCACATATTAGAACTATAGCAATAAGCATATGAGCATCATACCAAAGCATATAAGTATCATATCAAACCAGCATATAAACATCATGTCAAACTAGCATACAAGAATCATATTAGACCGGCATATAAACATCATGTTCAACTAGCACACGAGAACCATATCAAACCAGCATGCAAACATCTATTCAAACCATCATATAAGTGTGATATAAAAACCACATGCATAAATCACGTCAATACCACACCTAAGGATGAGAGTAATCCACGTACAATAATCATATCATATCTCATGCAGGAATCATGTCAGAACCACATAATAAATTCACGTCAAGATCATTTCATACTATAGTCAAGATTCGTATCGATATCACATCTAAGATCAATATTAGATCAATACATGATCGCAGTCAGGATTCATATTAGATCAATACATGATTGCAGTCAGGATTCATATCAGATCAATACATGATCGCAGTCAGGATTCATATCAGATCAATACATGATCGCAGTCAGGATTCATATCAGATCAATACATGATCGCAGTCAGGATTCATATTCAAGATTCATAGCAAGATCAAGGTTAAGATTCACATTCAAGATTCATAGCAAGATCAAGGTCAAGATTCACATTCAAGATTCATAGCAAGATCAAGGTCAAGATTCACATTCAAGATTCATAGCAAGATGGAGGTCAAGATTCACAGTCAAGATTCATAGCAAGATGGAACGCAAAAGTTCAGTTCATGTACCCAAGGCAACTATAGGAGATATAGTCCCAAGTGTAGGATAAATCGGGTGTTTCAGTGTTTATGATAGCGCTAAGCTCATGATATCGAAGCTAATGATCCAGTACGTACACCACAATCTACATATAATTTGCCCCAAGTGGGAGTCTAGCCAAGACTACCCAAGTTCACACAAATGATATACACTCGTCCGGCGTCAGAATGCCCGAGTGGAGGTTGTCAAGCCTCAATAGATCTATCCATAACATAAGAGCTTACTCCCGCAGAGTAATTAACGATTCATGATAGTGGGGACTATGGCTATCGCTACTTAGGCTAATCAAAACGAAGTTCACTGAGTGTTCACAGAATTCAATTCTTTTGCGTCCACAAGCAAGCACAAGCAGTCATTTCATTTCACAATATTAAACATACAAAGCAGTTTAAAAGGAGCTATGGGATAGCTCAGATATTCATAAGTATAAGTCATAAATAATCCGAAAAGTGTAAACTCCTAGGTCACGTAAACAATCCTCAAAAGTACAAGCACGTACGCAATATAAACAATATTCGAAAGGATATCAACGCACATGTATCACAATAATACTTGTAAAGTATAGACATGTAATCGCAACAATAATTGAAATGCACGAACACGTATTTGACATCGACAAGCATGTATCTCCCCCAAAAGAGATTCAAATCATTTATAAAGCGATTTGAAAATAAAAAGGGGGGGGGGTATGAACTCACATCGATGTTGCAGAACAATTTGCAGAGACGTGAATACAAGAGCAGTGTAGCGTAGGCCGGAACTGCTCGATACCGGAAGTCATAGTTTATCTTATCGATCATCTCCCAGCATCCCAAATCGATGCATCCAAGCTTTCCCGAGGAAAATTTTCATCAATACCATCGGTTCGTAAACCGTTTAAATCCCATGTCGAAATCGTCCGGTAATCGGTTCAGTAATCGGTTCGGTAATCGGTTCAGTAATCAGTTCGGTAATCGGTTCAGTAATCGGTTTGGTAATCGGTTCAGTGATTGGTTCGGTAAGGTGAAGCGGATGATACCACCATGTATGTAATATATATACCTAATATATATTACACACGAAGGAACGGAACATGTATATAATTCATAGCTTGAATTATATAACAAGAACAGACAACGCACGAATAACTCATAATGTACATGACACGCGACATGTACAAAACTAAAAGAATAAAATAATACAAGCATGCAATACCTTGTAAATAAAGTAAACTTAAATAATTCAACACACTTCCAAAATCACCTATTTATTTAAGTAAAGATCATTTAATAAAAGAGGGCACACGTTTCAGAGTTCCAAATGGAGTTTCAAAAGTATATATAATAATTATGATTTTACAAGATAATATTTTATAAATCATTATTTTCCATTTAATATTTCTAAAAAGAGGGTTTTAGTTTCTAAATAATCTTTAAGAAAACTAAATATATATATTAAATTTATAAAATTTTTGGCATGACCTATTCGTTTTTATAACGTTTCCCGTAATCACAAAATATATCATTTTCACTTTCACAATCAATCCGCGTTTCAATTTTCAACATATTTCTATTATAGAAAATAAATCCTTGTCGATTCGTATACAATAAATAAAAATGAATTTACCGATAATCAAGTAAATGACCAACACTTCAATAATAACACTTCCAATTTTTAATCACTTTCAAAAGCCCTTAACGGCTATTAACTTAACCAAACGACACTAACGGTTGTTAAATCACAAAAACCAATATAATATCATTTGTAGACAATATTTCAACAAAATATCAATAGCTATCACCAATATAGTCACGAGCCGGCACCACCTTTGTGCGGTTGTGGCTGCCGAGACGACCAACACGAGCACCACTTTGTGGTGGTCTCTGTGACACACAAGCAACAAATGAACACCCCATCGGAGCTGATGTAACTCGAACAACCGGAACAACACCCTTTTTGGACTAAACATAGCTAAACAAACACCAGATGGTGGTGCCCGACGGTTTTCACCGTATGGTGGTGCTGGTGTTTCGTGATGGCAGTAGTGGGGTCGTAGGATGGTGGAGGCGGGGTGATGCCGGGATGGTGGTCACAAGGGTTGTGAGGATATGTTGTTAGTGCCAGCGACGGGAGGGTGAATTGGTGGTGGGTGACGGATTAAGCAGCAACGACGGCTGCTGGTGGTTAAGGTGGCGGTGATGATGTGGTTGATGACGGATGGGATGGAGTCAGATGGTGATGGTGGTTTGTGGTCGAGCAGCGGGGGTTTGGAGGTGGTGGCTGGTTATAACAGTGGTGTGAGGTGGTGTAAGTGGCGAAACAGTAGCGGTAGTAAGTGGTGAAGTGGTGGAGGCGCGCGGATTAATATATCGGGTAGATCCGGTCATTTTGGAGGGAGTTGTTGTTCGTCGGAAAAGATGACGGCGCTGGAATCCGGTGGCCAGATTAGGGTTCCGGTTGCTGGAGGTTGAAGGAGAGAGAGAAAAGTATTTTAGGGTTTGTGTGTGTGTTTTGTAAAATAGGAAAAATGAGAGAAAAGTGTGTAAGTTTAGTATATATATATATAAATAAAAATGAAAGTAGTTAAATTAAGTGGTAAGTTGTATATAGTTGAGGGTTAACAATGTAAATAGTTAATAAACTTTTATTTTATCTTGTTTAACGTGGCTCGGGGCTCGATCGGGATTGATAAAATTCGATTCAGGACACGAAAGTTACGCCATTGTTTTTAAAACAGATTTTCCATTAGAACTGACTATTCACTTGACTATTTTTCATGAGTATTTCGCAAACTCTTTTAAAATGTTAATTATCTATTAGGTACCCCGGTCAAGCTCCGTTTTAAAGAAAGACGGACGTTAACCTAAATATTTCTTGTTTTTAGCAAACGTTATTGAGTCAGAAGCATCAAATAATTTAATAAATATTTTTATTAAATATCTCGTGGGAATTAAATATTAATTTAATTTTTATCATGGTGGTAAGCAAACTGTGCGATTTTCAGATTTTGTCATAATAGTCCCGTTTTCAAATCCAATAAGTTTGGTAACGCTCAAAAATGAATTTCAAATAATAATTAGTATAGTTTATTATTATTTATGGTAACGAAAATTCTCTGGTGTTACATCATCCACGTGTTATTTTGAGTTTTGTCCTCAAAACTCGATCGTTGTTCTAGGTTTAGAAGTGTCAAAAATGTCAGAAAGAAATATATAAAGCTGGAATGTATCCGAAAGGTTAGGCAATCAATCTGACAAAGTAGTAACAGTTCAAAGAACAGATATGGACAACTAGAAGCGAGGAGTTCGACAAGTCACCAACATCTTAAATGTCGGTAAGGGTTCATAGAATAACTAAAGGACAATTAGAAGTGAAGAATTTTAAAAAGTCGTCGACTTAGGAAAGTTGAAATAGTGTTCACAGCAGTCAGCTTGGTAGGCTCACGTCTATCGGTGTTCATTCGAGAAAAAAAATCTGTGCAACAATTCACGAGTCAAGTGAAATTTATGAAATCTTTCGCCAAAACGCAATAATGATAATGGTAAGGGGAGAAAGCAATGAATAAAATCATACGGACGAATCATGAGTCAAAAGAAACACATTCCATAATTGGAATCATAGAATAATAACGTAAATATGCAATGATGTTAGATGTGCTTAAGCCACTTGTTTATAATTCACATTTACACACAGAGGCGTCCCAATCTATGTAAATATAAATAATAAACTTTAGTTAAGCGATTTATAACCTCTTTATTCAAATGTAAAGGCATCCCAATCCATTTAAATAAAGACCTCATAACTCATCTTACTCAAATTACCTCGACATGATTTACCAAAATATACATACATATATAGATCAAATATCTAAGGAAATAGATATTACCAAAAGAGTTTACAGCCAGTTTATTTACACCTTTCGTATTCAAACATCCCATACTATCTCAATACGGAACCATAAATAAGCTCAGGTCTGGGGGCTTATGATTTCACATTTGGACGTCCCATGCCATCTAAATATGAAACCATAATTAACTTGTCGTCAGGAGACTCATGTTCCATATTTAAACGTCCCATTCCATTTAAATATGAAATCATAAGTACCCTGATTGGAGTCACACCGCAGCATTTAGACAGGCAAACTATCCAAATGATATAACATAAAACTACATCAGATAATCAAAACGATACGTCGACCAGTTACCCTCCAATAATAGGCGTTTGCGATAACGTGAGTGTAGACGTGTATGGAGTGTAAGGTCATAAATCGTAATCAAGAGGATAATATATCATAATAGTTATCAATGGAAAAAAAAATCTCATTGAAAATAGTTATAATCTCTAAAACGTTAATAGAGGAAATTGTCAAAAGCAAGCGCAGGAGTCGTCAGTGAGTTGCTTTCCATAAATAGACGTTCAAATTCATAAGCGGAAGAAAATAAATCACAATCGCGCAATAATGTGCGTGATAACACGTACCAAACAGAGAACCCGTATATAATATAATGATATATTATAATGGTTATCAAATAAATAAATAAAGGATCTAGTCGACCACATGAGTCTCACTCATCACCGGGTAAGACTCATAAATAAGTGTGAATATAGAACAATCATAACAACGTAAAGCAGGTAGCAGTGTATAAAGCAATCATAACCAGACAAGGCAATGATCTCTATGGTGCATAAAGCAATCGCAATCAAGGGTCATGTAGCAGTATATAAGATAATAGCAAACACGCAATCAAGCATTATCGCATCCTAAAACATTAAACATATGAAGCAGTTTAATAGGAACTATCTTCGCAAGCAAGAAATCAATCAGCATAAGTATAGAAATCAAGTAATAGCGAACAACGCTAGCAACGACCTAAATGCAATACTATAGTTCAGGCGCAAACAAATAAATCACATAAGTCTATCACGTATGTCACTTGCCAATCATGTGCTTAGTTTTACAAATAAAATGTGACTCACTAAAATCATATAGTTAATATTAGTATCTTATACTTAGGCAAAAATGTTTTTTTGTGACTCGACGTAATTTCGAAAGTCTTTCGATGTAAATTTTAATTTACCCAAATTTAATTTAGTAAATTTTGCCACACACTTTTTACGGAAAATTCAACAGCCTTTCGGCGCCATTTCAAAATTTGCCATTTTTAGTAAGTACTCAAATCACCATCTAAATTCCCATATTTTCAACACCTTCTCAAATCGCGATCAACCAATAAATCACTTTTCCACAAAATTCTCATTCACCACGTCCAAATAGTCACAATCATCAAATATTTCCATCACGCGCTCTTACCCTTTTCAAAATGTTTTCAATATTCATGTACGCCATTTTAATCTCGTTTCGACACTTAGAATAGTTTGGTTTAACTCAAAAACGTCTTCGACCATTTTTAATTATAGACAACAACTATTTTTAGTGTTTCTGCAAAAATTAAATTTTCCGACAACAAATTGCAAACGACCATATCTTGCTCATTTTGACTCTGTTGTTAGCTTATGATATACCGACGAACGTATTAACTTGTATTTTCATTATCTTCTACTAATCTAGTGTCAAGCTCAATATAAATTTAGGACATAATGTATAACTTTTGTAAAAATATATTTTCACCACTTAAACACACCCACTTATAGCAACACTACGGATTTATACCCAAAACTCATAAACACTAGTGATTTATCAAAAACATACTTCCATCCATAGATTATATAAATACTACAACTTATACTTTTATAAAAACTATATTTATGTTTTTAAAATATATAGATTTAGTATGTCCACATAAAAATGTATAGGTCTAAAAGATACCATGTAGAAAAATAAATTACTTCCTTCATATTCAAGAGTATACATGATAAGTGACATACATGCATAGATCTAAACAATGCAAGAATAAAATTAACGAAATATATGGTATATTACTATATGAGCAACGCATAAGGTAATAAAAAACATGTAGATCGAATATTCATATGGCATTGCAGGAAGCAATCACAACATGTAAAGTAAACATTCATATAATAGCGAAACGAGAGATTGCAAACATGCATGAAAAGTTTTCATATAGTAGCGGATAAGTAATCGTATTATGTAAAGCACATATTCATATATAATAAGAATAAGCATAATGACATGCTAAAACACAAGAGAGCATCGGTTATAGTCTAGGCCTATACAATAACACCTAGTTCTCTATAACCAAGGCTCTGATACCAATCTGTAACACCCCCAAATTGGCCCAGCGGAAGCCCACGAGTATTGGGGCCTGTTACGTCATGATTATCCGAGTCTTGATCCGAGAGAACGACCTCTATGCCAAATATCACAATGTTGACTCCAAATAATCATTCAGTCAAGTACCTGAGAATACATGCTTAAAAGTGTCAACACAAAGGTTGGCGAGTTCATAAGTTTTAGTAAAATGTTTAAGATACTTTAAAAGTTTACAAGGACAACTACTAAAAGTAGTGTCGCAAAAACGTTCAGGAATACAGAGTTTCACAATAAAGAGACATTACAACAAAGTTCGGTCATAAATCAAAGTTTAGAAATAGCATAACAGTTAGCACAAAAACTTCAGTTCATACACAAGATGTAATTCATGTTCACAGTTCATTTCAGTTCGGTTTTTAGATTCATGAACTCATTCACACCCAAGTTCAATTCAGTAGCCACAGTCAATATACATAACAATGTCATATTATTGGTTCATGTCAATATCACGATCGAGATCACATATTAGAACTATAGCAATAAGCATATGAGCATCATACCAAAGCATATAAGTATCATATCAAACAAGCATATAAACATCATGTCAAACTAGCACACAAGAATCATATTAGACCGGCATATAAACATCATGTCCAACTAGCATACGAGAACCATATCAAACTAGCATGCAAACATCTATTCAAACCATCATATAAGTGTGCTATAAAAACCACATGCATAAATCACGTCAATACCACACCTAAGGATTAGATCAATCCACGTACAATAATCCTATCATATCTCATGCAGGAATCATGTCAGAACCACATAATAAATTCACGTCAAGATCATTTCATACTATAGTCAAGATTCGTATCGATATGATGAGACTACTTTTATACATAGTCTCATCTTCTAAATAGGGCTTAAAATGCATTAAATATCATCAAAAAAACCCATATATATGCTTGTGTTTGTTGCTTGTGTATTTTAGGTACGGATATTGAGAAAATGACAAAAGATCACAAGAATCATACAAAAACGAACACGGGAAACGAAGCCGCACAATGAACCAAGCCCTAATGAAGACTTTCCCAAGATCAACCCTTGAAGATTTGAAGAATTATGAAGAAGGGTCCTCCAATATTTAAGAAATGACACTTTATACCCTTGTATCCTCATAATTACAAGTTTGGTCCCTAAAGTTTGTCAAAATTACAAAAAGGACCCTCCACTTTGAAGATTTGGCAAGTTTAGCCCCTCAACAAAGCTAAATTGTCAACCAATAACCTCCACAAAGTCAAATATATCATGAATTCCTTCAAAGTACAAGAAATTACAAGTTTGGTCCTTTGAAAATCCCAAAATTACAAAAAGGACCCTTGACTTTCAACATTTGGCAAAAATGGTCCCTCGTCAAACATGACTTGGCAAATTCAGTCCTCCAAAACATCCATTATACAAGTCAAGACCATTATCCATCATCAAAATGCCAAATCAGCCCTTGAAGAATTCAAAAATGGCAAGAATTACCCCTGAATTCACTTTGTAAAAGTTTTTGGGGCAAAAGTGCAAAGTTGTCAAAGTTGTTACAACTAGTTATGGCGTTGATAGAAGTTTGGAATGCAATTGACAAGTTTCTGAAAGATGGGGGTGTTAAGCTGGCAAACAACATAGTAACCTAGACCAGTGAGGGGGTGACACGTGCCCCACTCACTCTCTCCACCAATGAAATTCCACCATTCCTCCATGTCATCCTCCACTCAAACCTGTTATAACTAATCTTTGATTAGTTTAATCTTTTGGCGCTTAACATAACTTTTAAAACCCAAATCAGATTAAACGTGTTACTATTTACTCAAGAACACAAATTGGGGATTATTGATTAAGAAACAATTAAGCTTCCATCACCTCCAGAATTATGATTAGTAGTCTTCTAATCATAACCCAACTTTTAAATCACTTGCCACATCACCCCCAAGGGCCACACATGATTCCCCTGCTAAACACAAAAGGGGATACTGCCAAAACCAGCCAGAAAATCAACCATCCAGATACAAGCTTACATTTTAAGCTTTGTTTGAGCCCTTAGATCAAATTCCAACAGCTATCTACTTCACAAACGTCCAAGAATCAGTCACATGAAGCCAAGAAGTTCAAATCCTCAAGGGCATTTTTGGGCTTCTACAAGTTACGGTTTTAAGTTTTTAGGTTTAAGCTGACCATGTACACCCTCTATATAAAGGGTATAGGGTCCAACATAAACGTTTGCTTTTGGTTTTTCCTTTGTTCAAGCACTTGTAAATCCCTTTTCAGTTTAATGAATTTGAGTTAAGTGTTTTGAAGAAAGACCAAGTGCCATCTTATTTCTGCTTGTTTATGTTCTTAGTTTACTGCTTTTGAAGTTTAAAACCTGTTTTCAAAAGAGGAGTGTGCAAAAGTTTGCACATTTTCTCATTTTCTTGATATTTTGCTAAGTTCTTGTTTCTATCTTGGAATTCTTGGGTTATAGGGCTGATCATAGCATCCTAATTGAGTTGATTAAGGTGTGGTGAGGCTTATAACTTGGGGATAATCAAGTGTGGGGTAACAAGGTTGCATTAATCAAGATTTTTCAAAGTTTCTGATTTTTATACTTGTGCTTCTAACTTTGTTGGTTCTTAGCAGGCTTTATTGTGGAAGCTTGTGCTTGTTCTTGCTAGCATATAAGCTCAAAATTCGTGGGTGTGGATGTACATCCATGAGGTTTGCATACTCAATCCTAAAATCTGCTTATATTCATGATTATTGGTGATATTTGTGTGTGGCT
This sequence comes from Glebionis coronaria, assembly GCA_025667525.1. NCBI lineage: Eukaryota > Viridiplantae > Streptophyta > Magnoliopsida > Asterales > Asteraceae > Glebionis > Glebionis coronaria. Next base: position 423,992,627 of record CM046879.1, on the reverse strand, counting down.
TGTGTTCTTGTGAATTTTGTGACTTAAATCTGCTTGAATCTGTTAATCTTACTTGTTATTGTGTTAATTGATGCTTGGGTAGCCTTGAATCTCACTTTTACTATGAAAAATTTGATTTTGAAAAGATAAAGGGGTGTTTGGGTCTATCTATTTGTGCTTGTAACTTGATATTGAGTTGTTGGATTGTGTTGTTTATGTTTTGTATCTGATATATGCCTTGTTGAGAGTGTTTTGCTACAAGTTTTTGGGTTTGAAACTTCAAATCACTCAATCTGCTATAACTTGGTGAATTTAACTATTTTTGACCTAAGATTTTGGTGAAATCTAGTATTTGTGCATGCTTAGGGTTGAAAGTTGTTAGAACATCATTATTATAACTTATTTGATTGATATTGAGTGTTGAATCTGGCTTATTTGTCAAATACATCAGCAAAGTAGAAAACTGCATGTGTTAGTGTTCATCAGTAACTTTCATTGGCTTGAATCTTGCTTAATTCTTTGAACCATTTCATGAAACCTGTTTATACTTGCTTATTGGAGTTTATAATAGCTTGTGTATGCATTTTGTTGAATTTGGCTGGCTGATTTGTGCTAAAACTGCTTATAAGTGCTCAACTGCTTAAGTGTTCATGTCTGTATCATATCTGGTGATTGATTGATTAAACTGTATCAATTGGGTGTTTGTGATTGTGATATTTTGATTGTTATTGTGTAACACCCCCAAATTTATACAACTCAATACAGCGGAAGACTAGTTGGTGTTACGGGATAGCACATTACTCACATCATAGACAACGCATAAAAATCGCGTCGTATTAATAATGCATTTCCATTCATAAACATTAAAGTTACATCGGTCCCAAGTCATATTATTTCATACAATGTTTTACAAAGTATTTGAATGGAAAATATTGTTTAAGTGCAGGCCATGAATTCTTGTCGTCTTCCCGAGAATTACCTTCAAGTACCTGAGATAAAACATGTTGAAAGAAAAGGTCAGCGATAACGCCGAGTGAATTCATAGAGTTTAATAAAATCCATCAATATAATATCAGTATAAAAGTATTACTGAAAATCATTTTGTACAAATCGTTTTGATAGGCCATAAAATAGCCAAAGTCATTTTATACAAATCCTTATCGAAAATCATAATATAGGCATTTGCCTAAAAAAATCATTATACGAATCATTGTCGTTAAAAACACCATACAATACGTTTTGCAACGTTGTATAGATTAAATAAAACCGTTATATGAATATGGTTATAAAAAACAAAACACAAACATAATATCAATAGCATGACCCTGTATTGCTAGTCAGGCAATACATTGTAATTCAGAGCGTCTAGTAGTATTTCGTTAGTTTTGGATTATTATAAGCCGCATGACATTGTTACCTTACTAAACCAACAACGGGTAGCTAACCCGATACCAATTTTGCCCATCTAAAGTAGCGTGTCATCACAAAGGTCACGCTATGGAAATCTTCTCATACATAAATTCGCTTACCAATCAATGTGGCACGACGGGGATCAACCGTCAAGGCGCGAACTGGGGTGATCGTCCCCAAATAGTACTATTAAATGCATAAGCATCTACCAACTCCCGGTAGTTCACAATTCATAAAAACATTTAAAAGAGTGCGAGGCTATGAACTCACGTTGATGTGGGAAGGCGGGTTATCGGCAATTCGGATGTACGGTACGTGCTTCAATCACGGAAACCTAGACAAATAATACTCGGTCTTAGAATCATGTCCAATGACTTTATAAAAATAATAATTATGTATACATATGATGATTATATATACATGATGATCAAGTGGGTTTACATATTCTCGTTTACTCATTTTAGTGTTATATGTCGATAATTTTTATACTAGTTTACTAGTTTTACCTTTTTACGTGTTTTAGGTCCAATAAGCCAATTATAAGTTTATTAACTTGTATTAATCCATTTCATACTTATATTATCAGTATTTAAACTTTCAAGTTTGGCCCAAATGGGTTAAGCCCACTAAGTTCTTTTTATGAGTGTTTATCTCATTTAGTCCAATTATTAGCTCAAGTATTAGTCCACTATGTTTACTTAGCTCGTTAATGTCCGTATTTCTTATAGTTCGGGTTTTATCGGTTTTTACTTGCTATACATGTCTATATATCAGTATATGAGTTTTATAAAGTTTTCATTAGACAGGTCCAACCATCTAAGTTTTATTTAACAAAAACGTTAATTTTTACGGTATTAGCCGAAAAAGTCGTAAAAACAATGTTTATAGTTTTATAACTTATAAGTATTATTTCACTACCATTTATATATGTTATTCATTCATTTACCCTTTTACATATTTATATAAATAAGTTTTATAAGTTAGTGGGTTTTCATTTATATTTTATACTATTAAATTTTGAGTGCTTAGATAATAGTATTATTCTTTAATTTCCAAAAATCTGATTTTTATCTTCACTTTCACCAAAACTGCCATATCTTGAGTTCTATATGGAGATAGAAGCTTAAATTTTTATCACATAAACTACATGATATGTGCTACATTTAACTCTCCTATAGCTACTGTTGAATCATCTTCTAAATATTTTCTAAAAATCGTCCAAAACAGTGAACTCAGATTTATACCTTAAACTTGTTTTGATCATATCTCACTCATTACTTTGATTCCATTACATGGCCAACTCTCACATGTGTACAAGACATATAATTTACTGTAAATGGATTCTAATTCATCATTTTATCAGTCCATGACCTGTTTCTTTACTGTTTTATACAGCCATGTAAATTAATCAAGATTTACCCGTTTTTACTTATAGTTTTTCATCTTTTTATCCATGATTATCAACAACAAATCCCCACATAACATTTTTATCATCATATAATCATCATATACATATACAATAGGAAATAAAATACATGTTTACATAATCAAAATAACAAGAAGATGAGGAGGACAATCTTTATACCACCATGATGATGTAGGTTGTGATCAAAACATGGATTTTGATGGAGAAACTTGTGCTTAGCCAACACCATCTTCAAGACCATCAATCTTTATGGTCACCTTGTGGAAAATCAGCCCCAAGACACCATGAATACTCCTCCTTGGATGTTATAACTTGCACCAATCAATAGGGTTTCAAAGTGGCTTCAACATATGTGTAAATAACACATGATTTTGTGGTGGAATCAAGATCAAATTAGGTGTTTAAGGGGAGAAATGGACGGCTCAAAAGGGAAGGGAGGAGAGAGTTTAGGTGGTTTTTGCATGTAAGAATAAGAGCAAGTGGTATGTGTGAGTTGTTTTGTGGTTTTGTGAAGTTGGTAGCTTACTTTGTAAGCTTATGCTTACAAGTGTAAGTAGTTAGCTACCATCTTGACACATCAAGGGATGTGTTGCTATATTAGGCCGGTTTTGAGTGGGGTGGGACAAGTGTCCCACTTGTCTCATCCCCATTTATTTACGGGTACTCCTCAATTCTAGTTTCCTCTTTGCGTGCCCTCAGGTCGTTTTACGAAAAACGTTTTTATAAATTATGAATCATCGTCACAAAACGAATCTAATAAAAATTGTCTCATCAAAAACGGAGTTCAAAAACGTAAATACGTAATCATATGGTTTCCGGTTTAGTCGTAAAGGACGTTAAAATAAAATCGTAAGTCCTAATCTCTTCTCGTAAATTTATGAGTTTATGAACTAACACAAATTTAAAACTCCAAAATAATATTCACGGATAAATTTATTTTCTGAAATGTCGGACTGTCACCAAAGACGGTGTATGTAAACGTAAGCACGTAACGTTGAATCCTCCGGTTTAGACGTAGTCGATGCTACTTCAAGACGTAAATCCAAATTTCTTCCCAAAAATAAGTGAGTTCATAAAATAATATTTTCAAATAAATATTGAGAATAAAATATTGACCATAAATTGACGGATTGTCACAGCATTTACCCCTAAACAGGATCTTTGTCCTCAAAGATCATCTTACCTTACTACTCGCTTCTTATAGAGTTAAAGCCATGTGGGTATTTCCTCCACATTCGGTCTTTTCTCACAAGTGTAATTCATTTCAATACGCGAGTTTCATCAAACATAACTACGGGAATAAGATCAGGCTTAATGTTGACTTACTTTCTCTATCCATGATGTTCACGGGTTTCTGATGAATGCAACTTTTCGCCGATCTAAGCTTACTAAGAATAATCAGATTCTCACTTGATAGATATTCCATCAAGTTCGATTTACGAAACATAATTCACGCAGTTCTTGAAGTCCTAGGGCAGATCCAGCTTATATGCCTTTCAATCCCAACTTTTACGTCATCTCAATGGTCCCATACAACGGGGACTTATATCCCATGATTTGTCAGATCATGAATTCATTTTTCCAAGGTTAAAAATTGTGGCATAACTTCGCTACCCATTTGGCACTTCAAGATCTACATTTCATATTCACATAACCTCTTGCCCACTACCGGCTGTCAATAATCAGACCTTAATTTTCCACAATCATTTCAGATCTCGCGGGTCGGGTATTTTGCAAGGATAGGTTCGCCATCATAGGAAACCTTAAACCTAAAAGACATGTCCAACTCACAATGGGTGTATGTCGGGTGTCTTTATCTCAACTCCTGCTTACGGGTGCTCTAATATTTAGATCCTAACAAGATTCGATCTCAATCCTAATATGATGATTATCAATGATAATCCCTCTAAAGGAAAACGATTATACGGTTTTATTACCAAAGGTCAATCATTCAAACATAAAACAGCACTTATATTACTTTGTATCGTTACTTTACCTCGTCCCTTCGATTTGGGGTGGTATATAGTACTCTCATCAAGGTTCGTTCTCAATGATTTCTGAGAAAATCTCTAGAAATTCGATGCGAAGCGAGGATCTTGATAAAGATGTTCGATACAAGCACACTATGTTTACATAACTCTTTTGCAATTATCATTAACGAGAATGATATTAGCAGATTTGGTCAGTCTGTCGACGATGACCCAAATCGAATCAAATTCAGATGATGACCTTTGCAATAGCTAAACGTTTACTAATGTATGAGGCGATGTCTGCCTTCATAATTGCCATTAGTACAACTTCTTCAAACAAAGATACTTTTAGTTATAAATGACATAAATGGAATACTTATACTTACAAATTCCCTCATAACTCTATCTCAAAATCTCCATATTTAGGCAACCATAAACGGCCTTTTAAAACATTTAACGCCATCGGCTTCTCAATTTTAATGGTTCACATTAGCCGTGAAACCCTTCACTATTTATATTATCCTTTTTTACAAACATTGTTTATTTTTATATCGTTCGGCAATTTATTTTGCACCTTCATTATTAAGGAACATGTCCTAACTGGTTCTTTATCTTTTATACATAATGCGTCGGTATCTATATTCACTTCTCATGATGATATAATTATCATGTCCACAATTCACTCATATATTCTTTCTATATTATGAGTCAGTAATTACATTCACCTTTCTTCATATTTTCTAAGTTTCAGTTTCATCTTATCTATCATTTTTATCAGTTTTTCTCATTCCGGCGTTTAAAGCGTCGATAATTATTACAATTAAAATAATAATTATTAAATTTTTATGAAACGTAAACGTAAAAATTTTTAAATTTCTTAGTTCGACCAATTATATAAAATGTTCAAAAATAATTTGAATTTAATTAACAAGATTTTTGTTGATTTATCGAAACTATTTAATAAGATTTCGTAAATGTTCGAAAAACCTTTGTTTATACTTTGGTCAAAGTTTTCTTAGTTGAAAAGTAAAAATTGTCGTTTTAAGTTTTCAGGTTATGGTATAAATGGTTTTACTCAATCCTTCTTAAGTTATCTTGAGGTATACACAAACATTTACCCCTAAACAGAAGTTTAGTTAAATGTTTAGTGTATAAGGGAATAATCCCTTTAAAATCCTTTGTTAAAACATTTGTCAAAACATATTTCCATTTCTTTTTGGTAAAATCCAAAGTCTTAAAAGGGCTCTTAATTTTGGAAGAGTCAATTTATATTCCATTATCCTTTTAATCACATAGTCAAATCATGTAAAGTATTCAAGGTACAGGTTTTTATCGTTCGGCCAATTCAGGGCAATCTATAGATAATTATTAACTCATTCTTATTCTTATAAACAAATAAATGGTCCTTAATGATCACAAGCATGAATTTATCAAATTACAGCCTACACACGTGATTCACAAAATTTATGAATACTACATGTGCATTGGTTAATCCAAACGACATCACGTGAAACTCATAATGTTCATTACAAGCACCGGATGTAGTGATTGGAATAGATAATCTTTTTCGCAGATGCGAATTTGATGATAACCATTCCGTGGATCAAATATTTAAAACATATACTAGAACCTTGTAAATGATCGAACAAATCTTCCATTTCGAGTTATGGATATCGTTTTCGATTGTCAATTTACTCAGTCACGGTAATCTATAAATATAAGGAATGATATCACCATAGCTCTTCAGGATGACAGGCTTGGTAGAATAAAATCTTTCTCCGACAACTCTCTCAGTTGTACGGTAATTCCTTAAATTCAGATGGTGCTGACGTACAGTGCACAAGCCACAAGTGCAGCACCGGAAATATAATCAATACCAATTTCAACTTGCCTTAATGGAAAAAGTCTAGGTAATTTATTAACAAATACCTCCTAAAGTTTCAAATAACATAAACATCTTTTAATACATTCATTTTTAAGTTCTTCCTAGATTATAATATCTATAACTAGTTCACAACCATTCATGGTATAATCTCAGGTCTAAATACAGGATATCGTCATCCATCAAGAATTATTTAGATCACTTTTGATAATCAACATCTTATCATTTAGGGGAATTCTGTTCGAGTTCCCATCAATTAAAACAATGTCGTCATGTCATAATCAATCAATCCATTCTACCGGCATTATCAAGTTTTCAGTTTCATTGCCGTCGATAAGATGTGAACTTCTCAAAAGACTAATAATAACTCATATTCCTTCACAATTCAAGGATATCTGGAGACATAACTAACCTTAAAAAGAGTAAGGTCAACGCATAATCTATGCGAGAGAATTTCAAATCAGATACAGATGAAAACATTTAACGAATATGAAATATCCCATGTTTTCATAAATTGGAGTACGCATTCGAAAGCTCCTCGGATCGTTACCCAGGTCATTCAAATGAAATCAAATCATAAGAAATGATAAGAACGTCAATACATCCAGTCGGGTATCAACACTCGGTAATCGGATACTTTTCCTAAGAATCTCACTACGGGGAAATTGGACAAGAAAGAATTGTCAATTGTCAAATAAGACAATTTCCACAGATGAGTAAATTCGACTCAGAAGAATAGATGCTACAGGCACATATGTAGGTGTCCCTAACACTATGTCCCTATTTATCACTTCTTGCAGATCTCATAAAATTTAATCTTTCACAATCTTCAAAGAAATGTTTAGTGTTTATTAATCAGTTTTATGGTGACTACTAATCAGCCTTGTATGGTCCATTCCAAATTGTATGTAGGCGCGCAACTATATACAATTTCAAGATTAACGATGCAATACTCAGTTCGTCAAAATTTTATCATCATGTTTATAATAAAAACATTTTCATGCTTAATTCTTAAATAAGAATCAAGAATATATTTACAAAGGTTTTCTTTGTTATGGAAATAATTAAGTTTCCAAAGCGTCTCATAAACAACTTCATTTTGATATCAATCACTTATAAATCTTACTTTGAATAATCCTTATTGTGATGAAAATTAAATTTTCTCAAAGGATACCGTTTTAATTTTATAAAAACAATGTGTGATCTGCAAAGGAGTGATGAAGAGTGGTTCACCAAGAACTAACTACGATAAGATAGGAAATTAGCCTCAGCCAAATAAACATGAGGTTCATGACCTCGATGGCGCTAAAAAAAGAATGATTCACAACGTAACTCAAATCAAGATGAGTACTTGTTCAATGGTTGCATCACTAATGCGAACACTAGGATGAAGCAATAAGAGATATATAACATCGATACATGTAGAATTTAGCAATCAAAGGTAGTCTTTCTCATTAATCACAAACAAGTCAAAATTGTATCGTAACACATTACATGTCACTATGTCATACAATTCCCAGAACTCATCCTACCAACTGATGTCACAGTTAAGTTATGGATTATTTTTAAAAGATACCACAATGAATACTAATCTACAAGAGTCATTAGGTGTTCCACATTTCCCGAAAGATCCATTGGTCCCAATTCAGAAGAAGATTTGTTCAATTTATTTCTTGGACACTGGGCATCCTTGTCAGTGGACAATGGCCTAGGAACAGCACTTAACACAATCCTACAATCAATTAAATCCTTATAATCTAATCACAGAACTTAACGACTTCCTTTTAACAATTTCATATTCCATACGAGTTAAATTTTTACTTTATTCAAGTTTTAACCAATTTATACTCAATTCGATATCCTACCTCATTCTTCCATACTTTCAACCTTATTCTTCGGCCTTGTAAAGGCAATACAATCTCAATATGAATCAACACTTAATTTCCAATCCTATTAGCTCTTACAACAACAATTATCAAATGAGTCACTAGTATGAAATGACTCGATCATTCAACTAGACTTCTCGGAAAGGTACTAGTGCCATGAGGCTTTTGGGTAATGGTTCCAATGACAACCTCAAGTGCAACAATCACCCTTTCGATTTCAATTTAAGAATTGGATAACAACGAATCTGATGACATCTTTCTAGGTGGTAACGTTTTGTCAAACTCCACTCTATAAGAAAAGATCGTCATGTCATCGACATCAGATTTAATCTCGCCAATTCTTTTTCAATATCACGATCAACTACTATCTACATTTCTACGAATATCAACCATTTGTTGGGATTATAAATATCCACAACTTGGTTTAGATCTAAGATAGCTAGAATTCCTACGAGAATAGCTTCGATTAATTTACTAGGGGATTTAGGGTACATTGTGACAATCTACGTCGTATAAATACCTCGTATAAAAATCAAAATAATCATCAAACAATCCTGTAATAAAATTACATCATATATATATATATATAATCCAAGTTATATATATATTAAAATAACACTTCTCAGTCTTGGCCTTGTCGGTAACTCGGGAATTCTTCGGCACCGTTATAGTCAAAAGATTTTTAAAAATTTTTAGAAAAATGTTTATAGTTAAAAGATTTTGAAATGTTTTATTCAAAACCTTAGTTTTAAAAATCTTTCGTTCTCTATAACGAGAGCTCTGGTACCAAACTGTAACACCCCCAAATTTATACAACTCAATACAACGGAAGACTAGTTGGTGTTACGGGATAGCACATTACTCACATCATAGACAACGCATAAAAATCGCGTCATTTATTAATAAAGCATTTCCATTCATAAACATTAAAGTTACATCGGTCCCAAGTCATATTATTTCATACAATGTTTTACAAAGTATTTGAATGGAAAATATTGTTTAAGTGCGGGCCATGAATTCTTGTCGTCTTCCCGAGAATTACCTTCAAGTACCTGAGATAAAACATGTTAAAAGAAAAGGTCAGCGATAATGCCGAGTGAATTCATAGAGTTTAATAAAATCCATCAATATAATATCAGTATAAAAGTATTACTGAAAATCATTTTGTACAAATCGTTTTGATAGGCCATAAAATAGCCAAAGTCATTTTATACAAATCCTTATCGAAAATCATAATATAGGCATTCGCCTAAAAAAATCATTATACGAATCATTGTCGTTAAAAACACCATACAATACGTTTTGCAACGTTGTATAGATTAAATAAAACCGTTATATGAATATGGTTATAAAAACCAAAACACAAACATAATATCAATAGTATGACCCTGTATTGCTAGTCAGGCAATACATCGTAATTCGGAGCGTCTAGTAGTATTTCGTTAGTTTTGGATTATTATAAGCCGCATGACATTGTTACCTTACTAAACCAACAACGGGTAGCTAACCCGATACCAATTTTGCCCATCTAAAGTAGCGTGTCGTCACAAAGGTCACGCTATGGAAATTTTCTCATACATAAATTCGCTTACCAATCAATGTGGCACGACGGGGATCAACCGTCAAGGCGCGAACTGGGGTGATCGTCCCCAAATAGTACTATTAAATGCATAAGCGTCTACCAACTCCCGGTAGTTCACAATTCATGCTAATGGGACTTTTAGTGACATAACCTAACTTTAATAATCCATTTTATTTCATCTATCGGGTCCATTAATCATTTATCGGGTCCTTCAATCATTCGGGTCCAAAATCAATAAACAAACAATCGGGACAAATGGTGTCCTATTTTATAAAAACTAACATGTTATCTCCCTCGCGGGTTTATAAAACATTTCATAAAAACATTTAAAAGAGTGCGAGGCTATGAACTCACGTTGATGTGGGAAGGCGGGTTATCGGCAATTCGGATGTACGGTACGTGCTTCAATCACGGAAACCTAGACAAATAATACTCGGTCTTAGACTCATGTCCAATAACTTTATAAAAATAATAATTATGTATACATATGATGATTATATCTACATGATGATCAAGTGGGTTTACATATTCTCGTTTACTCATTTTAGTGTTATATGTCGATAACTTTTATACTAGTTTACTAGTTTTACCTTTTTACGTGTTTTAGGTCCAATAAGCCTATTATAAGTTTATTAACTTGTATTAATCCATTTCATACTTATATTATCAGTATTTAAACTTTAAAGTTGGGCCCAAATGGGTTAAGCCCAATAAGTTCTTTTTATGAGTGTTTATCTCATTTAGTCCAATTATTAGCTCAAGTATTAGTCCACTATGTTTACTTAGCTCGTTAATGTCCGTATTTCTTATAGTTCGGGTTTTATCGGTTTTTACTTGTTATACATGTCTATATATCAGTATATGAGTTTTATAAAGTTTTCATTAGACGGGTCCAACCATCTAAGTTTTATTTAACAAAAACGTTAATTTTTACGGTATTAGCCGAAAAAGTCGTAAAACAATGTTTATTGTTTTATAGCTTATAAGTATTATTTCACTACCATTTATATAAGTTATTCATTCATTTACCCTTTTACATATTTATATAAATAAGTTTTATAAGTTAGTGGGTTTTAATTTATTTTTTATACTATTAAATTTTGAGTGCTTATATAATAGTATTATTCTTTAATTTCCAAAAATATGATTTTTATCTTCACTTTCACAAAAACTGCCATATCTTGAGTTCTATATGGAGATAGAAGCTCAAATTTTTATCACATAAACTACATGATATGTGCTACATTTAACTCGACTATAGCTACTGTTGAATCATCTTCTAAATATTTTCTAAAAATCGTCCAAAACAGTGAACTCAGATTTATACCTTAAACTTGTTTTGATCATATCTCACTCATTACTTTGATTCCATTGCATGGCCAACTCTCACATGTGTACAAGACATATAGCTTACTGTAAATGGATTCTAATTCATCATTTTATCAGTCCATGACCTGTTTCTTTACTGTTTTATACAGCCATGTAAATTAATCAAGATTTACCCATTTTTACTTATAGTTTTTCATCTTTTTATCCATGATTATCAACAACAAATCCCCACATAACATTTTTATCATCATATAATCATCATATACATATACAATAGGAAATAAAATACATGTTTACATAATCAAAATAACAAGAAGATGAGGAGGACAATCTTTATACCACCATGATGATGTAGGTTGTGATCAAAACATGGATTTTGATGGAGAAACTTGTGCTTAGCTAACACCATCTTCAAGACTATCAATCTTTATGGCCACCTTGTGGAAAATCAGTCCCAAGACACCATGAATACTCCTCCTTGGATGTTATAACTTGCACCAATCAATAGGTTTTCAAAGTGGCTTCAACATATGTGTAAATAACACATGATTTTGTGGTGGAATCAAGATCAAATTAGGTGTTTAAGGGGAGAAATGGACGGCTCAAAAGGGAAGGGAGGAGAGAGTTTAGGTGGTTTTTGCATGTAAGAATAAGAGCAAGTGGTATGTGTGAGTTGTTTTGTGGTTTTGTGAAGTTGGTAGCTTACTTTGTAAGCTTATGCTTACAAGTGTAAGTAGTTAGCTACCATCTTGACACATCAAGGGATGTGTTGCTATATTAGGCCGGTTTTGAGTGGGGTGGGACAAGTGTCCCACTTGTCTCATCCCCATTTATTTACGGGTACTCCTCGATTCTAGTTTCCTCGATTTGCGTGCCCTCGGGTCGTTTTACGAAAAACGTTTTTATAAATCATGAATCATCGTCACAAAACGAATCTAATAAAAATTGTCTCATCAAAAACGGAGTTCAAAAACGTAAATACGTAATCCTAAGGTTTCCGGTTTAGTCGTAAAGGACGTTAAAATAAAATCGTAAGTCCTAATCTCTTCTCGTAAATTTGTGAGTTTATGAACTAACACAAATTTAAAACTCCAAAATAATATTCACGGATAAATTTATTTTCTGAAATGTCGGACTGTCACCAAAGACGGTGTATGTAAACGTAAGCACGTAACGTTGAATCCTCCGGTTTAGACGTAGTCGATGCTACTTCAAGACGTCAATCCAAATTTCTTCCCAAAAATAAGTGAGTTCATAAAATAATATTTTCAAATAAATATTGAGAATAAAATATTGACCATAAATAGACGGATTGTCACATATTGACTCCTTTTGATCCAAAGATCATTTGGGTGCCTTTGTGTAATTTGAATCTCCAAAAAAGTCACTAAAGACAAAAGGTCAAACAAGTCAAGCAGTGGAAAAAGTTTCCACTGCTCAACACCCAAAACTAGCCCCTGCTAGTGTAATTTTGAACTCAGCTTATCAATAAGCTATTCTAGCTTATCCAGACTTGCAACAACTTATTTTTTGTGATAGGTCTTCATTATTTGACCCATTTAAGTAGACTGGAGCTTATTGGACTTTGACTTTGACTTTTTACTAGAAAACCAACTTATTTGACTTTTACATAAGTGCTTATTTGCTTTTTCCAGCTTATTGAGTCAGCTTATTTGAAAACTCTTTGTTGATTTTGCTTAATTAAGTCATTTCAAAGCTTTTGGAACTTGAATCAGCACGTGGGGTGGCCTAAAACTCAAAAACGACTATTTTGTCGTTTTCTGTAGATTGCTTATTGCATTTTCAGGCTTATTCCTTGGGCTTATTTCAAATTTCTTTTTGCAGAAGTTTTATTTAGGTCAAAAGAAGCTTGTGTGTCAAATTTTAGCTTATGGCATTGGCTTATAGCTTAATGGGCCAAAAAGCCCATTAAGAATAAGCTGCTTGGTATAAGCTAGCTTATTTCACATTTTCAGCTTTTGTGCCTTTGGAAAAAGTTGTTTAAAATCAAATTTTGAGTCAACCTGTGCTTTTTGGGCTTATTTTGAACACTTTTTGTTATTGGGCCTAAATTTGGCCCAATAAGGGACTGTTTTGGGTTTAGCCCGTTTTCTAGGCCCATTAAGGGTATTTAGGTAATTTCACTTTCATTTCTGAGTTATTTAGGTTAAATTAAGCTAGTTTTCAAGTTTTTAGAATTTTTTATGATTTTAGGATTTTTAATATTATTTTAATATTATTTTATTATTAAAAACTAAAAGTCTGATTTTCTAAGTTTTTATATTTTTCCTAGGTTCTAAACACTTAATTAGGAATTTTTCAATTTTCCAAATATTTTTAGAGTCTTTTAATTATTTTCTAGAATTAATTTAAGTTGTAATTGATTTTAGTAGTTTTTAATTGTTTAAAAATAGTTTTTAGTGATTTTAAAATTTTGAAAAATACTTTTTAGCTTAATTAGGGTATTTTTGAGGTTTACAAACTTTAAAATCTTGTTTGGGACGTTTTAATAATCAATTTTGATTTTTAGGGATTTAATTAGCATTAAAAAGTCATTATCTAATTAATTAAAAGGTTTTAGCAAGTTTGGATTTTTTGTAAACTCTTAGAATATTATTGTGGATTTTTGGTATTTTTTAAGAATTTTTAGGTAAAAATTTTAATTTTAGCACTTTTTACGATTCTTCGTGTACACCTTTTTTGACTTAGTTTAATCGTCTTCGTAACCGTCATTCTCTTCTAATCTCATTTCTATTTTTCTTTCTCAACAATATAATCACAAATCTAATCCAAGTCATTACACACATAACATACTAGCCTCCTTGGGAACGAACTCATTTTAGGGTCATTTACACACGGTTTTCCTAAATCGTCGTGCTTGTCCTATTTTTGCCATCCTTTTCCTAAAGGGGTAATTTTACAACTATCATTTTGGCGCCGCTGCCGGGGAGGCGTGTTGTGTTTTGATTTGGCATTGCTGTTTTTATATACTACCATAAATAGTATTTGTATTAGTAGCACTCTACTAATACGTATTATCGGTTTTCGGTTTTTGTGTGAATACTATTAATATAGTGTATACGTAGAACAATAAATTCACAAGTACTCCAAATACGTAAGAAATCACAACCTTGACTTGGGAGGTCATTACCCAATCATTGTATTCGAATCTCAAACCAAAGAAAAAGGCAAAAATAGATAAATACTTTCGTGAAGCTCAATCTTGAAAAATACAAACTATAAGGTGGGTATAAGGCGGATATTATAAAATATATCCTAAGGAAAAAGGCTCTTAAGTGCTTCACGCTGCCTCGTTTCCCCGCTTGCTTGTGAGTATTTGATTTTGAGAGCTAATCGAGGGTTTTGTCGCCCAAAGTATTACTAAGTATCATATATATTTTCTTGGTTTTCATTGATTAAACCCTCTTGAATGTTTTGGTGTTCCACCAACGTTCTAAAGTCATCGAAGGCGTTCACTTCACGTGATCGTTTTCATTCCTTGAGGCTTCTTTAATCAAGAGATTTGATTAAGGAGTAGATTTGTAGATTTGTGTCTACTTAATACATTCACCAAAATCCAAAAAGGTTAATACAATCAAAAACCACAAAAAAATTGAAAAATACAAAACACCAAAAAGAATCTTCTTTGCTCGTCCCCTCGTTGTACGTGACGTTTATGCTAACTCGTAATCAAGCAAGACGTGCACGTAAACGAAAAAACAAAACTCCCACTCCAAATCATTCTAGTGAGGAGTCTCCTATTGACGAACCCATTGTAAGAGAAGCACCAACCATGGCAAATCGAACTATGATGGAGTTACTTCAAGCACCCACCGAGGGTTATGGAGAGGCTATTGTGATTCCCGCTATCCTTGCGGAGAATTTTGAGGTGAAAACGGGTTTGTTGTCGATGATCCAAAACAACAAATTCCGTGGTGATGAGAAGGACAATCCACACAACCATATCCTCCAATTCAATCGTGTTAACGCTACTTGCAAGTTTAAGGATGTCTCGAATGACTCGATTAAGATGATGGTTTTTCCGTATTCCTTAGAGGGGCCCGCTAAAATTTGGTTAGAGAAAGAGCCACCCAATTCTATATTGACGTGGAAGGATCTCGTGTCTAAGTTTGTGAACCAATTTTTTCCGCCCTCTAAGACTACGCACTTGAAAAACGAGATTTCAAAGTTTTCACAAGAGTTTAATGAAAGTTTTTCAACGGCTTGGAATAGGTTTAAGGAAATGTTACATGAATGTCCTCATCACGGTTTTTCCAACTTGCATCAAATTGACACGTTTTACAATGGACTTAATGATCATGAAAGGGATTATTTGAATGCCGCCGCGGGTGGTAATTTTTTGTGTAAAACGGTTGAGGAAGCTTTGGTGATAATTGAAAATAGATCTAAGGTGTATAGTCCTCGTAGCACGTCTAGTGTTCGTAAGGCTTCGTCTTTGGCTTCACCTTATTTGTCTACTACCATCGATGCTTGCCAAATTGAGGCGAACTTGGAAAACAAGATTTTTGATAAGCTAAAAGGACTTTTGATTGAGCTTAAAGTTGGTGAACAAAGTGCTCCCGCTACGGCTAAAGCGGTTGAGGTTTCTTGCATGTATTGTGGTGGAGGGCATGATTTCTCCGAGTGCATTACCAACGGTGGTAACACTTCGAGTTCCTTCGCGGCCATGGGAAATTACAACCAAAACGGTCAAGTCTCCCGCTCTAATCAAATGACTCCACCGGGTTTTGGTTCAAATAAAAATGCTAACAACAACTATCGCAACAATCAAGTTGGTTTCAAAAACAATTACAACAAAGGAAACTATGGGAATCAAGGGGCTAATAATCAAGTTTCAAACAAAAATGATTTTCAAAACAACAACAAAGGTTTGCAAACATTGAAAGATCTTCCAAGTGAGTTTGTTGAATACGCTAGTGGGAATGATGCTAGGTTTGACAATATTCAAAGAGAAATCATTAGCCTAAGATCCGAGTTTAAGAACGACTTGAAGAAAGAGTTGAAAAATGAGTTAGCTAATGAACTTAAAATCCACACCAACAAGATGGAAGGAAATGTCACTAGGTTGCAACAAAACCAACAAAAAATGGAACAAGGGCAACACGAGATTAAATAAGAAATGATTAAAGCCGAGAAGAGGCAATCCGTGTTCGAAGATAAAATCTCGTCTATGTTTGAGGCAATAATGTGTAAACCGTCTTCGAGTAGTCTTCCTAGCAACACCATATCCAACCCTAAGGGTGAGATGAAAGTGATTACCACACGTAGTGGTAAGACACTTAAGGAACCGACTCCTCAACCAATTGCTCCTACGGAGGAAGCAATTGAGGAAGAACCCGAGGTGGTGGTCCGAAAGGAGCATGTCCCAATCCCACGAAGTACCACTCATGCCACACCTACGATTGACCCATTACCATCATTGGAACCCGAGATTCCAAAGGCTAAGCCTACTATGCCTCAACCCACACCACCTTTGCCCTATCCATCGAGACTTAGAAAGGAGAAACGTCAAGAGCGCGACAATTATCAATTTGAGCTTTTTATGAAAATGTTTCGTGATTTGCCCTTTAATGTGAGTTTCGCCGATGCTTTGGTCATGATGCCTCGATTTGCCGCTAACTTTAAGAGTATGTTGAACAACAAGGAGAAATTGCACCAATTGTCTAGTTGTTCGTCGGTTTATCTTAATCGTATACCTCAAAAAGTCGGTGATCCCGGTAAATTCTTGATTCCATGTGCAATCCAAGATATGGAGGAATGCTTCGCCTTGGTTGATCTTGGTGCTAGCATTAACTTGATGCCACTTGCAATCTTCAAGTCGCTCAATCTTCCTAATATTACTCCTTCACTAATGTCTATCGAGTTGGCCGACCATTCCACGATTCCCGCATGTGGTTTGGCGGAAGACGTTTTTGTGAAAGTGGGGAAGTTCTACTATCCCGTAGACTTTATCGTTGTTGATATCCCCACGGATCCTCAAGTTCCTCTCATTTTAGGTCGTTAGTTTTTAGATACGTCTATGGCTTTGATCGATGTTCATGCTAGAAAGATCACCTTACGTTTCAACGACGAGGAACTTGTTATAAACGCAACTCAAAACTCTCAAATTTCTCATGTTTATTCTGTTGCAACCATAAACCTCGTTGATATGATTGACGTGGTTTGCGAGGAATTTTCACAAGAAGTTCTAGGTTTTGGTGATGAAGAAACTAGTGGCAATCCCACTATGTTAGATCCAATTCTTGATAATTCGACACCAATCTTCACACCATTTGAAGGTGGTGGTTTTACGTTGGAAGAATTCGATGTTCCACGTACTTGTGACGAAGACCTCGACAACGATGAGGACTTCTCGATTATCAAGGATTTTCTTAACGATTTCCCATTGCCCCCACCCGAGGAGGTTATGAGTATCGAGCCCAAATCTTCACTTGAGGAACCACCTATCCTCGAGTTGAAATATTTACCTCCTCATCTCGAATAAGTCTATTTGGAGGAGGACGACAAGTTGCCGGTTATTATTGCGAAGGAACTTTCGAATGATGAAAAACCGCACTTGTCGATGTTCTAAAGGACCACAAAAGGGCAATTGCGTGGAAGTTATCCGACATTAAGGGAATCGATCCCAAGTTTTGTACCCACAAAATCTTAATGGAAGAGGATTACAAGCCCGCATTCCAAAGTCAAAGGAGGGTGAACCCCAAAATTCACGACGTCATAAAAAAGGAGGTCCTTAAACTCCTTGACGTGGGAATGATTTACCCTATTTCCGATAGCCCTTGGGCGAGTCCTATTCATTGTGTCCCTAAAAAGGGAGGGATGACCGTTGTGCCAAACGATGCCAACGAGTTGATTCCCACTAGACTCATGACCGGATGGAGAGTGTGCATTGACTATCGTAAGTTGAATGAAGCCACTCAAAAAGACCATTTTCCCTATCCCTTCATGGACCAAATGTTGGAGCGTCTTGCGGGAAACGATTTCTATTGCTTTTTAGATGGTTTTTCCGGTTACTTCCAAATTCCCATCGATCCTCGTGATCAAGAAAAAACTACGTTTACGTGTCCATATGGAACGTTTGCCTATCGTAGAATGCCATTCGGACTTTGCAATGCACCGGGAACCTTTCAAAGGTGCATGATGGCTATTTTTCATGATATGATCGAGAAGACGATGGAAGTCTTCATGGATGACTTTTCCGTGTTTGGTAATTTGTTCACTTCGTGTTTGTCGAACCTTGAGAGAATGTTGAAACGTTGTGAGGAAACCAACCTTGTGCTCAATTGGGAAAAGTGTCATTTTATGGTTAAGAGTGGAATCGTCTTAGGGCACAAGGTCTCGAAAGCGGGGATTGAGGTAGATCAAGCTAAGGTAGACGTCATCGCCAAATTACCTCATCCCAAAATCGTTAAGGGAGTTAGGAGTTTCCTAGGCCACACGGGATTTTATCGTCGATTCATCAAGGATTTTTCAAAGATTTCTCGACCCATTACACATCTTCTTGAAAAAGAGGCACGTTTTGTCTTTGACGAAGATTGTGTACGAGCCTTTGAAATCCTTAAGAGGAAACTTACCGAAGCTCCCATTCTTGTTGCTCCCAATTGGAACCTCCCCTTTGAGCTCATGTGTGATGCTAGTGATTACGCTATTGGGGCCGTTTTGGGGCAACGTCATGATAAGCACTTCTTGCCTATTCACTATGCTAGCAAGACGATGACGGAGGCTCAATTAAAATACACTACAACGGAAAAGGAGTTCCTTGCCGTGGTGTATGCATTTGAGAAGTTCCGACCTTACCTCGTCTTAGCTAAATGCATAGTGTATACGGAGCATTCGGCTATCAAGTATCTCATGGCAAAGCAAGATGCTAAGCCTAGGTTACTTCGTTGGATTCTCCTCCTTAAAGAATTTTATCACAAAATCGTTGACAAAAAATGAGCCGAGAATCTAGCGGCCGATCATCTTTCTCGTTTGGAAGATCCTCACCAAAGTGTTTACGAGCCCAAGGAAATCATCGAAACATTTCCGCTCGAGACACTTGGTGTAGTGAATTCTAAGCTTGATCCTTCCACCCCATGGTTTGCAGATTCTGCAAATTACCATGCGGGTAACTTCATCATCAAGGGTATGACGACTCAAGAAAAACGAAAATTCTTTCGTGACGTCAAGTTCTACTTTTGGAACGACCCTTACTTGTTTCGAACTTGTGCGGATCAAATCATCTGACTTTGTGTATTTGGCACCGAAGCTTCTAACATCCTTAGAGCTTGTCATGAGGGACCCACGGGTGGTCACCACGGTGCTAATCTCACAGCTAAGAAGGTGTTTGATGCCGCCTTCTTTTGGCCTACTATTTACCGAGATGCACAAGATCTTGTGAAGTCATGTGATTCATGCCAACGACAAGGAAAAGCCTCACAAAAATATGAAATGCCACAAAATATCATCCAAGTATGTGAGATCTTTGACGTTTGGGGTATAGACTTTATGGGGTCGTTCCCATTATCTCGTGGAAATAAGTACATTCTCGTTGCGGTTGACTACCTATCTAAGTGGGTGGAGGCCAAAGCCTTGCCCACCAATGATGCTCGTGTGGTAGTCAAGTTTTTGAAAAGCTTGTTTTCTCGGTTTGGAACCCCTCGTGCTATCATAAGCGATCGTGGAACCCATTTTTGTAACGACCAATTCGAAAGGGTCCTAAGGAAATATGGAGTTACACATCGGCTTTCTACGGCTTATCACCCACAAACGAGTGGGCAAGTCGAGGTTTCAAACCGAGCGTTGAAGAGGATCTTAGAGAGATCCGTTGGGGAAAACCGACAATCTTGGTCGGATAAGTTAGACGATGCTTTATAGGCCTTTAGGACCGCTCATAAGACGCCCATTGGGTGCACTCCCTTTAAGCTTGTGTATGGAAAGAATTGTCATTTGCCTATCGAGTTAGAACACAAGGCTTATTGGCCCCTAAAGCATTGTAATGATGATATGGAGACCGCAGGAAAACACCGGAAAATGCAATTGAATGAATTAGATGAATTGAGGGACATTGCTTATGAAAATTCATTGATTTACAAAGAAAAAACTAAAAAGTTGCATGATTCTAAAATTAAAAACCGGGTTTTTAACATTGGGGATCAAGTTTTGCTTTTTAATTCTCGATTGAAAATATTTTCCGGTAAGTTGAAATCCCGTTGGTCCGGTCCATTCACCGTGACTCAAGTGTTTCCTTATGGGACCATTGAGCTAGCTCAAGATGATGGTCCTAACTTCAAGGTGAATGGACATAGGTTGAAGCACTATTTTGGCGGGGAAGTTCCATCCTTGAACTACCTCGACCAAGTCACCTTCCCTAATGATAATTAGTATTGAGGGGATCGAGTCGAGCTCATGACTCGGTAATCAAAAACGAGGAGCCTCGTGGGGGAATCCCATGCTTATCCTATGTACATATTATCGCTTTCTAATGTAGTTAACGTGTGGGGATTTGTGCCCTTCCAACCTTTGTTCCGTTGTTGTTTGTGAATTGTGGACTTTAGATGATCATGATATTCACGATTGGAGCATCTCGTGTTCGTTTTATAGGAGCACTCGATCGTTTGCTTTGAAGACTTTCTCAATATCCATGATATATCCTTTTGATGTTCTAACCTTAGGTTTTTAGCACACTTCTTAAACGGCTATTAATTTATTGGTTACACCCTTTCCATGCTAGATTATGCATTCGACTACGTCTCTATTATGGGGGTGTTTGCACCCCTAGACTCGAAACATTGAGGACAATGTTTAACTTTAGTATGGGGGGGGGGGGGTGAATAGATACTTGCCTTGCCAAACCTTCACGCTTTCCAAAGTTTATCTTTTTTTTTATCGTTTTTGTTGCAAAATAAGGCTAAATTGGGCAAATTTTAAAATTTTTCTCATGTTTTATATGTGTTTGAAGACACGAATGTAGGTTTTCCGATGGCGAGAATAAGAGTAATTTTTGACTCGACCGTGCGTGTTGAGCACTTAGCTTTGATTCCTTAACTTCACATTAGGCTAAGTCTCTTAAATGAGGACGAGAAATGATAGGGTTAATTATAAGTTACTATGCTAAACGTAGAGTACTCGTATTCTTTCAAAAACTCATGTGTTCTCGTTGTTTGCTTATTCTCCCTTCGCATGTAAATATTTTTTGCTTAATAAATATTGACTTAGCGGTTTAGTTGGGATTGTTGGGTTTCTAGTCTTTTCTAGTAGCTTCCGTGTAATTAAATTGGGAAGACATTAAGGTATCGCCAGCGTCACGGTTTTGAAGTATTGGCACCCCAATAATCAAAAGCTTCACCCAATAATAAGATTTCAAGTGCTCACCTAAATCAAGCAAACAATTTGAAACCCCACAAGGCCGAAAAATCTATGCAAAATTGAAAGTGAATCAAGCCTTAATCTTCGAAGCTTTAAAGATCCAAAATTCGCCTTAGCGTGAGGATATACGTCTTTGGCTATTAAAACTACCGATGAGGTGGATAATAAAAGGCAAGGCAAGACCGAAGTCATAATAAAAGCTTCATGGCGAAGTTGAATAAAAGATGGAGGTAAACCAAAGATAATAAGGCCCTTCCGTTAGGGGGCGTATAAAAGTCTTGGTAATAAGTCTCATGTTCAAAACCGTTATAAAACCGTGTTTATCGATTCTTCTTGTCAACTTTATTTTTTGACATCGTTGTCTATTAGGAGGGGTTATTGATTTGATGGTCTTAGTTACACCGTTAGGACACTATTTTTAGACCTAAATCTCTATTATCGCATAAGTCAAACAATGTATCCTCGTGAAACATTCAAGACAATATAAAATATAAGAGATACAACTTAGGAATAATGGGAGGATAAGTACGTGATTAGGGCATATGAGTAGTGTTAGCATTACTAACTTATAATGAAAATGATCTCGTTGCACGCTTAGCATGGAATTAGGGTGAAAATCGAGGACGATGAAATTATTTTTAACGAAGCATTCACGTGTTCTTATTCTATGAACCTAAACGTCCCATTTTGCGATGAAAATCATACATTATGTCTAAAACACAAGTAGTAGTAGCAATAGAAGTAGTGTAGCTAGTTTATCGTTCAATAAAGTGAATAAAAATGAATTTTGGAGATGCTACGATACTTTATTCTAGCATTGCGTGAGGGCACGGCAATGGTTTAGTATGGGGGAGTGATGAGACTGCTTTTATACATAGTCTCATCTTCCAAATAGGGCTTAAAATGCATTAAATATCATCAAAATACCCATATATATGCTTGTGTTTGTTGCTTGTGTATTTTAGGTACGGATATTGAGAAAATGACAAAAGATCACAAGAATCATACAAAAACGAACACGGGAAACGAAGCCGCACAATGAACCAAGCCCTAATGAAGACTTTCCCAAGATCAACCCTTGAAGATTTGAAGAATTAGGAAGAAGGGTCCTCCAATATGGAATAAATGACACTTTATACCCTTGTATCCTCATAATTACAAGTTTGGTCCCTAAAGTTTGTCAAAATTACAAAAAGGACCCTCCACTTTGAAGATTTGGCAAGTTTAGCCCCTCAACAAAGCTAAATTGTCAACCAATAACCTCCAAAAAGTCAAATATATCATGAAGTCCTTCAAAGTACAAGAAATTACAAGTTTGGTCCTTTGAAAATCCCAAAATTACAAAAAGGACCCTTGACTTTCAACATTTGGCAAAAATGGTCCCTCATCAAACATGACTTGGCAAATTCAGTCCTCCAAAACATCCATTATACAAGTCAAGACCATTATCCATCATCAAAATGCCAAATCAGCCCTTGAAGAATTCAAAAATGGCAAGAATTACCCTTGAATTCACTTTGTAAAAGTTTTTAGGGCAAAAGTGCAAAGTTGTCAAAGTTGTTACAACTAGTTATGGCGTTGATAGAAGTTTGGAATGCAATTGACAAGTTTCTGAAAGATGGGGGTGTTAAGATGGCAAACAACATAGTAACCTAGGCTAGTGAGGGGGTGACACGTGCCCCACTCACTCTCTCCACCAATTAAATTCCACCATTCCTCCATGTCATCCTCCACTCAAAGCTGTTATAACTAATCTTTGATTAGTTTAATCTTTTGGCGCTTAACATAACTTTTAAAACCCAAATCAGATTAAACGTGTTACTATTTACTCAAGAACACAAATTGGGGATTATTGATTAAGCAACAATTAAGCTTCCATCACCTCCAAAATTATGATTAGTAGTCTTCTAATCATAACCCAACTTTTAAATCACTTGCCACATCACCCCCAAGGGCCACACATGATTCCCCTGCTACACACAAAAGGGGATACTGCCAAAACCAGCCAGAAAATCAACCATCCAGATACAAGCTTACATTTTAAGCTTTGTTTGAGCCCTTAGATCAAATTCCAACAGCTATCTACTTCACAAACGTCCAAGAATCAGTCACATGAAGCCAAGAAGTTCAAATCCTCAAGGGAATTTTTGTGCTTCTACAAGTTAGGGTTTTAAGTTTTTAGGTTTAAGCTGACCATGTACACCCTCTATATAAAGGGTATATGGTCCAACATAAACGTTTGCTTTTGGTTTTTCCTTTGTTTAAGCACTTGTAAATCCCTTTTCAGTTTAATGAATTTGAGTTAAGTGTTTTGAAGAAAGACCAAGTGCCATCTTATTTCTGCTTGTTTATGTTCTTAGTTTACTGCTTTTGAAGTTTAAAACCTTTTTTCAAAAGAGGAGTGTGCAAAAGTTTGCACATTTTCTCATTTTATTGATATTTTGCTAAGTTCTTGTTTCTATCTTGGAACTCTTGGGTTATAGGGTTGATCATAGCATCCTAATTGAGTTGATTAAGGTGTGGTGAGGCTTATAACTTGGGGATAATCAAGTGTGGGATAACAAGGTTGCATTAATCAAGATTTTTCAAAGTTTCTGATTTTTATACTTGTGCTTCTAACTTTGTTGGTTCTTAGCAGGCTTTATTGTGGAAGCTTGTGCTTGTTCTTGCTAGCACATAAGCTCAAAATTCGTGGGTGTGGATGTACATCCATGAGGTTTGCATACTCAATCCTAAAATCTGCTTAAATTCATGATTTTTGGTGATATTTGTATGTGGCTTGTGTTCTTGTGAATTTTGTGACTTAAATCTGCTTGAATCTGTTAATCTTGCTTGTTATTGTGTTAATTGATGCTTGGGTAGCCTTGAATCTCACTTTTACTTTGAAAAATTTGATTTTGAAAAGATAAAGGGGTGTTTGGGTCTATCTGTTTGTGCTTGTAACTTGATATTGAGTTGTTGGATTGTGTTGTTTATGCTTTGTATCTGATATATGCCTTGTTGAGAGTGTTTTGCTGCAAGTTTTTGGGTTTGAAACTTCAAATCACACAATCTGCTATAACTTGGTGAATTTAACTGTTTTTGACCTAAGATTTTGGTGAAATCTAGTATTTGTGCATGCTTAGGGTTGAAAGTTGTTAGAACATCATTATTATAACTTATTTGATTGATATTGAGTGTTGAATCTGGCTTATTTGTCAAATACATCAGCAAAGTAGAAAACTGCATGTGTTGGTGTTCATCAGTAACTTTCATTGGCTTGAATCTTGCTTAATTCTTTGAACCATTGCATGAAACCTGTTTAGACTTGCTTATTGGAGTTTATAATAGCTTGTGTATGCATTTGGTTGAATTTGGCTGGCTGATTTGTGCTAAAACTGCTTATAAGTGCTCAACTGCTTAAGTGTTCATGTATGTATCATATATGGTGATTGATTGATTAAACTGTATCAATTGGGTGTTTGTGATTGTGATATTTTGATTGTTATTGACCTTTTGATCCAAAGATCATTTGGGTGCCTTTGTGTAATCTGAATCTCCAAAAAAGTCACTAAAGACAAAAGGTCAAACAAGTCAAGCAATGGAAAAAGTTTCCACTGCTCAACACCCAAAACTAGCCCCTGCTAGTGTAATTTTGAACTCAGCTTATCAATAAGCTATTCTAGCTTATCCAGACTTGCAACAACTTATTTTTTTGTGATAAGTCTTCATTATTTTACCCATTTAAGTAGACTGGAGCTTATTGGACTTTGACTTTGACTTTTTACTAGAAAACCAACTTATTTGACTTTTACATAAGTGCTTATTTGCTTTTTCCAGCTTATTGAGTCAGCTTATTTGAAAACTCTTTGTTGATTTTGCTTAATTAAGTCATTTCAAAGCTTTTGGAACTTGAATCAGCACTTGGGGTGGCCTAGAACTCAAAAACGACTATTTTGTCGTTTTCTGCAGATTGCTTATTGCATTTTCAGGCTTATTCCTTGGGCTTATTTCAAATTTCTTTTTGCAGAAGTCTTATTTAGGTAAAAAGAAGCTTGTGTGTCAAATTTTAGCTTATGGCATTGGCTTATAACTTAATGGGCCAAAAAGCCCATTAAGAATAAGCTGCTTGGTATAAGCTAGCTTATTTCACATTTTTAGCTTTTGGGCCTTTGGAAAAGATGTTTAAAATCAAATTTTGAGTCAACCTGTGCTTTTTGGGCTTATTTTGAACACTTTTTGTTATTGGGCCTAAATTTGGCCCAATAAGGGACTATTTTGGGTTTAGCCCATTTTCTAGGCCCATTAAGGGTATTTAGGTAATTTCACTTTCATTTTTGAGTTATTTAGGTTAAATTAAGCAAGTTTGCAAGTTTTTAGAATTTTTTATGATTTTAGGATTTTTAATATTATTTTAATATTATTTTATTATTAAAAATTAAAAGTCTGATTTTCTAAGTTTTTATATTTTTCCTAAGTTCTAAACACTTAATTAGGAATTTTGCAATTTTCCAAATATTTTTAGAGTCTTTTAATTATTTTCTAGAATTAATTTAAGTTTTAATTGATTTTAGTAGTTTTTAATTTTTTAAAAATAGTTTTTAGTGATTTTAAAATTTTAAAAAATACTTTTTAGCTTAATTAGGGTATTTTTGAGGTTTACAAACTTTAAAATCTTGTTTGGGACTTTTTAATAATCAATTTTGATTTTTATAGCTTTAATTAGCATTAAAAAGTCATTATCTAATTAATTAAAAGGTTTTAGCAAGTTTGGATTTTTTGTAAACTCTTAGAATATTATTGTGGATTTTTGATAATGTTTAGGAATTTTTAGGGTAAAATTTTAATTTTAGCACTTTTTACGATTCTTCGTGTACACCTTTTTCGACTTAGTTTAATCGTCTTCGTAACCGTCATTCTCTTCTAATCTCATTTCTATTTTTCTTTCTCAACAATATAATAACAAATCTAATCCAAGTCATTACACACATAACACACTAGCCTCCTTGAGAACGAACTCATTTTAGGGTCATTTACACACGGTTTTCCTAAATCGTCGTGCTTGCCCTATTTTTGCCATCCTTTTCCTAAAGGGGTAATTTTACAACTATCACGATATCACAGCTAAGATTCATATTAGATCAATACATGATCGCAGTCAGGATTCATATTAGATCAATACATGATTGCAGTCAGGATTCATATCAGATCAACACATGATCGCAGTCAGGATTCATATCAGATCAATACATGATCGTAGTCAGGATTCATATTTAAGATTCATAGCAAGATCAAGGTCAAGATTCACATTCAAGATTCATAGCAAGATCAAGGTCAAGATTCACATTCAAGATTCATAGCATGATCAAGGTCAAGATTCACATTCAAGATTCATAGCAAGATGGAGGTCAAGATTCACAGTCAAGATTCATAGCAAGATGGACCGCAAAAGTTCAGTTCAAGTACCCAAGGCAACTATAGGAGATATAGTCCCAAGTGTAGGATAAATCGGGTGTTTCAGTGTTTATGATAGCTCTAAGCTCATGATATCGAAACTAATGATCCAGTACGTACACCACAATGTACATATAAGTTGCCCCAAGTGGGAGTCTAGCCAAGACTACCCAAGTTCACACAAATGATATACACTCGTCCGGCGTCAGAATGCCCGAGTGGAGGTTGTCAAGCCTCAATAGATTTATCCATAACATAAGAGCTTACTCCCGCAGAGTAATTAACGATTCATGATAGTGGGGACTATGGCTATCGCTACTTAGGCTAATCATAAACGAAGTTCACTGAGTGTTCACAGAATTCAATTCTTTTGCGTCCACAAGCAAGCACAAGCAGTCATTTCATTTCACAATATTAAACATACAAAGCAATTTAAAAGGAGCTATGGGATAGCTCAGATATTCACAAGTATAAGTCATAAATAATCCGAAAAGTGTAAACTCCTAGGTCACGTAAACAATCCTCAAAAGTACAAGAACGTACGCAATATAAACAATATTCGAAAGGATATCAACGCACATGTATCACAATAATACTTGTAAAGTATAGACATGTAATCGCAACAATCATTGAAATGCACGAACACGTATTTGACATCGACAAGCATGTATCTCCCCCAAAAGAGATTCAAAACATTTATAAAGCGATTTGAAAATAAAAAGAGGGGGGGGTATGAACTCACATCGATGTTGCAGAACAATTTGCAGAGACGTGAATACAAGAGCAGTGTAGTGTAGGCCGGAACTGCTCGATACCGGAAGTCACAGTTTATCTTATCGATCATATCCCAGCATCCCAAATCGATGCATCCAAGCTTTCCCGAGGAAAATTTTCATCAATACCATCGGTTCATAAACCGTTTAAATCCCATGTCGAAATCGTCCGGTAATCGGTTCAGTAATCGGTTCGGTAATCGGTTCAGTAATCGGTTTGGTAATCGGTTCAGTGATCGGTTCGGTAATCGGTTCAGTGATTGGTTTGTTAAGGTGAAGCGGATGATACCACCATGTATGTAATATATATATCTAATATATATTACACACGAAGGAACGGAACATGTATATAATTCATAGCTTGAATTATATAACAAGGACAGACAACGTACGAATAACTCATAATGTACATGACACGCGACATGTACAAAAATAAAAGAATAAAATAATACAAGCATGCAATACCTTGTAAATAAAGTAAACTTAAATGATTCAACACACTTCCAAAATCACCTATTTATTTAAGTAAAGATCATTTAATAAAAGAGGGCACACGTTTCAGAGTTCCAAATGGAGTTTCAAAAGTATATACAATAATTATAATTTTACAAGATAATATTTTATAAATCATTATTGTCCATTTAATATTTCAAAAAAGAGGGTTTTAGTTTCTAAATAATATTTAAGAAAACTAAATATATATATTAAATTTATAAAAAATTTGGCATGACCTATTCGTTTTTATAACGTTTCCCGTAATCACAAAATATCTCATTTTCACTTTCACAATCAATCCGCGTTTCAATTGTCGACATATTTCTATTATAGCAAATAAATCCTTGTCGATTCGTATACAATAAATAAAAATGAATTTACCGATAATCAAGTAAATGACTAACACTTCAATAATAACGCTTCCAATTTTTAATCACTTTCAAAAGCCCTTAACGGCTATTAACTTAACCAAACGACACTAACTGTTGTTAAATCACAAAAACCAATATAATATCATTTGTAGACAATATTTCAACAAAATATCAATAGCTATCACCAATATAGTCACGAGCCGGCACCACCTTTGTGCGGCTGTGGCTGTCGAGACGACCCACACGAGCACCACTTTGTGGTGGTCTTGGTGACACACAAGCAACAAACGAACACCCCATCGGGGATGATGTAACTCGAACAACCGGAACAACACCCTTTTTGGACTAAACATAGCTAAACAAACACCACATTTTTCACCGTATAGTGGTGCTGGTGTTTCGTAATGGCAGTAGTGGGGTCGTAGGATGGTGGAGGCGGGGTGATGTTGGGATGGTGGTCACAAGGGTGGTGAGGATATGTTGTTAGTGTCAGCGACGGGAGGGTGAACTGGTGGTGGGTGACGGATTAAGCAGCAACGACGGCTGCTGGTGGTTAAGGTGGCGTTGATGATGTGGTTGATGACGGCTGGGATGGAGTCAGATGGTGATTGTGGTTTGTGGTCGAGCAGCGGGGGTTTGGAGGTGGTGGCTGGTTATAACAGTGGTGTGAGGTGGTGTAAGTGGCGAAACAGTGGCGGTAGTAAGTGGTGAAGTGGTGGAGGCGCGTGGATTAATAGATCAGGTAGATTCGGTCATTTTGGAGGGAGTTGTTGTTCGCCGGAATAGATGACGGCGCCGGAATCCGGTGGCCGGATTAGGGTTACGGTGGCTGGAGGTTGAAGGAGAGAGAGAAAAGTATTTTAGGGTTTGTGTGTGTGTTTTGTAAAATAGGAAAAATGAGAGAAAAGTGTGTAAGTTTAGTATATATATATAAATAAAAATGAAAGTAGTTAAATTAAGTGGTAAGTTGTATATAGTTAAGGGTTAACAATGTAAATAGTTAATAAACTTTTATTTTATCTTGTTTAACATGGCTCGGGGCTCGATCGGGATTGATAAAATTCGATTCAGGACACGAAAGTTACGCCATTGTTTTTAAAACAGATTTTCCATTAGAACTGACTATTCACTTGACTATTTTTCATGAATATTTCGTAAACTCTTTTAAAATGTTAATTATCTATTAGGTACCCCGGTCAAGCTCTATCTTAAAGAAAGACGGACGTTAACCTAAATATTTCTTGTTTTTAGCAAACGTTATTGAGTCAAAAGCATCAAATAATTTAATAAATCTTTTTATTAAATATCTCGTGGGAATTAAATATTAATTTAATTTTTATCATGGTGGTAAGCAAACTGTGCGATTTTCAGATTTTGTCATAATATGTCGCGTTTTCAAATCCAATAAGTTCGATAACGCTCAAAAATGAATTTCAAATAATAATTAGTATAGTTTATTATTATTTATGGTAACGAAAATTCTCTGGTGTTACAAGAACCAGCTGTAGTCTTCTCCTCCCCTCAAGTTTAGCATCTCTGGTTTCCAAACTATTGATTACCAGACCTTGCTTTTTGACTGTTTGTACCAGTTGTACATTTTGCTTTTTCAAGCTAATGCACATATTCATCAATTCCAATAGTGATAATTGTGATAACCCCGGTTTTTGAGGTTCGTCACTTAGTCTTATTTTTGGGGTATTTTGTGTGACTATGTGTTTTATGTGATTTATGTGTTTATATGTGTGATTTTGGGGTTGAGAATGGAAGAAAAGAGGTACATGATTTGTAAATGCTGGTACGGCTTGGAAATGAAATGAAATGGAATGAGTTCAGAAATGAACGGCGGGAAAGTTTGGATATCGTTTTTACAAGGCTTCGTGTACGTATCGTATGTTGTATGTATGTATTAAGTATAGATTATATTTTTAGGATAAGTTTTAGAGATATTTTCCATAATTAGAAACTTTATGAAATGACGGTTAGTTCGGAAATCGCGTAGAAAGTCGAAAAACCAACGTAAGGCTTTCGGGTTATGGTCCGGAAGTAACCCGAATGTGAGATTTAGTTTAAGAATGATATAAGTTATAAAATAAGGTTAAAAACCAGATCCTTAGGTGCTTTGGGCAGCTAAAAGAAAAGAAAGAAAGAAAATAACCAAAAAGCCCAAAAACGGGACCAATTGACTAGTAATGGGATTAGGGGGACTTTAGGATTTAACCAAACCCATCCCATAATCAAAATAATCAGATTTTTCATCCCCATAACATCTCATAGTCGAATTTTAACAATTGTGGAATTAGGTTTCATCAAAGACAATTTCTTCCTTTGATTTCTAAGGTAAAATCTTCAAAACTCTTCTTTAATGTATGATTTTAATTAATCTAATCATGTAATTAATCAATAGATGATGTATCTAGGGTTAGGTTAAACATAACTTCTGTATTTTAATTATATAAACATGTTTAGATTAATTAGGGTTAATAATTATACATGATGTGGAAAATTAATTAGACTAGTTGTGTTAAATTCGTTTTTAAAACTGGGCAGAATTTTTGGTCCATTGTTTTGATCATATCTAAAGTTATACAAACTTTTAAGTTTCGAATTTTATGCCCCTGAAAAGGTAATTGAATTGGCTTTCAAATTCAAGAAACGAGAGTTGAATTGGAGGTTGGGAAGTGGGACAAAAACAGGTTACATCAGTCGGGTGTCAAAGCCGTTTTTGGATCACCCTGTTTACATTTTATGATTTAAGTTGGTTAGGGTGCTTAGGGTTATAGATAGACCTTCAAACGAATATGGAAGTTAGTTTATATATTATAGAAAGGATCTGGAGTGGGGCTAAGTAAATGGAATAGGTTAAGACCCTTTGGTCATAACAAACTTTTCATATGTTCAAAATCAGTAAATTCTGGATAGGTAAAAGCTAAGTTGCACGGGTACGGAAACGGGAACAGGAACGGGGATAGGTATGGGAACCGGGAAACGGCAACACCTTAAAACTTAAGATACGGGTACGGCGGGGAAACGTCTATTTCTCTTATAATATGGGAATTTGTCATAACAAAATATTACAAAACATTCAAAAAAATCCAACGAATGTTTCTCATAATTATTAATTAAAAATTCTTAAACATGAAATTGTAACTAAATTAGAATTGTAGATCGTACAATTGCGAGTTTATGTATTATAATGATACATAATCAATCAGTTACATATTTTACTAACCTGAGATACATCACTTATTGTCATTTCTCAATTTGTGAAGAAAATGAAGATGAAGAATCAGTTTCTCGAGGGTTTAGAAAGATGAGACGTCAGCTATAAAACGATTTATCTACTAATTATATAGGTTAATTTAAAATAAAAGGGTTTTTAGTTAATTGGTCAAAGGAAACGCCATTTTTTTGCCCGGAAACGTTTCCCAAAACGTTTCCCCTATACTGTTACGAGTAGGACAATTTTATAAACGTTTCCACTTCTCTCGGAAACGTTTCCCCGGCGTTTTCCCGAGTTTCCCCGCGTTTCCCCATTTCCCCGCGTTTCTGATACGTCATACGGCATCTCGGCAGAGTTTCCGTGCTTCCTAGGGTAAAAGTATATATATATATATATATATATATATATATATATATATATATATATATATATATATATATATATATATATATATATATATATATATATATATATATATATATATATATATATATATATATATATATATATATATATATATATATGGAAGCCTTAACAGTAGGTTTAAGGTTGCGGCCAAATAAGAGAGTTAGATGACACATTTAAGGGCATAGGGTTTCTTTTACAGGGCATGTTATGTTGGTTAAGGGGGTGTTTAACCCATAGTTTGAAGTATGAAAAACGGGACTGTTTTGGGTAAAATGTTAAAGGGACGAGTTATGAACTAAACTAAGTTAAGGGCTTTATAGAGGGGTGTAATGAGATGCATATGGAATATAAATAGGGTTAAGTTTTAGGAGAAGGTTAGATATCCATTATAGATTGATGAGCCATCTTGGTATGTGGTTCATGTATTGATTGTATACGTTTGTGTGTTTAGATTTTTGCTAGAGCGCGGATACTTGGAGAAGCTTCTTTAGGTGAGTTTCATAGTCCCATGTCTTTTTATGATTTGAATTCCAGACGGGATGGAAGAGACATTGTATGGTTTTGTAAATAATGTTGTAAATGTTTTTATGGTTTGTGATGGACTTATGTGTACACTTATGTGATTAACTGCTATGTGATTCTTGATTGTTATTATGGTTTGACTTTCTACCAAGGGGATGTTGACAAGGCGGGGCCTTGGGATTGGTTCATAGGTGTATGGGCGCGTATGGGACCATGGTGATTGGTAAGGCTTGGAGCCTTAGAATTGTGGTTATTGGTAAGGCTTGGAGCCTTGGATTTGTGGTGACTGGTTAATCTTGAATGCTAGTCGTTAATACATAATTGTAGCACATTGTCCATATGTTCTTTTATTAATGGTTGTTATACACCGCGTATAATTGATTTGGAGTTGGAGTCTAAACCTATGACTCTCACCAACTTTATGTTGATGTGTTTTAGTGTCTCTTTCAGGTGAGAATGTGGTTAAGCGTGAGAAAAGGAGTGGCTGGCTGGGAGGCTTAGGATTGCATTGGAGGAACCCCTATCCTCTTAGTCTTTATTTGATGTTTGTATAAGTGATACTTTGTTGACACCTATATGTTTGTTTTGTTTATGTTAATTGTTTGTCTCGGATAAGTGGTCGGACTGTTACCTACTTACCTAGACTCCTACATTGTTGAGATATTGTAATGAATTTTGTAATTGTGTCACCATTTTATGATATTTCTTATTGCATTTAGTTATCTCTATAGACACGCTATTGTTGTGATGATATCCATACGTCGCGCCCCATATTCCGCCATGGTGGGGTGTGATAGAATGGTATCAGAGACAATGATTATAGAGAATTATGTTGCCTAGTGTCGTAGCCTAGTCTATGGCTTAAGGGTCCTCACATATAGGCGTCATAGGAGTATTTTTGCATTTGATATTAATTGATGTTATTGGTTTTTACTTGCGATGTTTGTTAAGTTTTGACTAGTATGGGTTGAACCATAGTAGTTCATACTTAGCCACATGTTATTTTCTTTTCGGGTTGTGACTAGAGCGGGTTGAACCATAATCGTCCACGCTAGTTATTGTTGTATTTTTCTTAAATTGTACATTATAGTACATAATTTGGTACATGGTAGTTTCTGTCTTTTGTTGAGTTATTTTATGTACCTGAGGTATAGTATTTTTATTTTTATGTTTAAGTCATGTTCCCTAAGAATCATGTGGTGGTTCGAGTTACTAGGAGTAGGTGGATAGGAAGGATTTTAAGTTGTTTCCACTCTGAGGGGCGACATGACTTATAATTGATTATGTTTTCCATTCTGAGGTGGATAGGTGAGTTGATGGATTTATGTGTTATGTGTTGTTTTGATTCTTATAAGTGTCATCATAGGAGGAAGTGCATTGGGGAAAGGGTAATTGTATAAGTATGGCAGCCAACATAGTTATACAAGTACCACAACTTCAATGGATTCCTAAGTATGATTGCATGAAAGAGGATTAATACATGCTTGTATAGTAGATGTTAGACGGATTTAAGTATATCCCGATATTACCTACATATGTATGATCCCTCGCTATTATCGATTGTATCCGTAGTAGGGTTTGCTAGCTCGCTTCTTTTAGGTATTCAACCTCTGTTGTGGCGTATTCTTCGAGATTTCTATTTCACGTGTCCGTTTTAAAATGGTGTCCTTGGTGTTAAGTAATTGAAATAAATTGGGATTTATTTTGGGATAATGAAATCTTTTGTGTTAAGTCTTACATTCTTTTTAGTCGGCATATATTGAAAAGACTTGGAAATCTACTATAGAGTTGGATAGTTGGTTGTATTCGGTAAAATAAGGGTAAGGTGTTGGAGTCGTGTTTGAAACAAGATGTAACATAAGAATTTAAATCAACACTTATTTATTTCATAATTCTAAAAGACTTTCTATAAAATAAAGCGAAATAAAATTTCTTTCTACTTAAATAGTTTATATAATTGAGTTTAATCGATTTACGTCATTTATAATTATTTATACAAGGTTAAATTGATTTCATGAAAATTTCTCATACAATTATTTTTATTTAATTATTTAAAAGGGTTACATTAATCACTAAGATGATTCTTTAGTTTTTTAAACAACTAGTGTAAAATTGTTTTGGTCGTAACATATTCCTTTTTAAAGCTTTTTGGGTGATTCAAAAGCCTAAAATTATTTAATCGGAACGTATTTTTCAAATATATGGGATGTATAGTTATGGGAGGTCAATAGCTTGGTCAAAATGTTTGTACAAGTGTCGGGTTCAAGGTTGAGTTTTGAATAGTAGTTTTAAACTTATGTTTTGGGATGTTCAGGGTACCTAGTCTTCGAGTTGAGTCTTGAGATCATCTAGAGGGTTGTTTGTAGATTGTTTAAGTCATGTAGATGTGGGGAGGTAAAGAAACATATTCCTTTGGGAAAAGTCGATTTTGCGCACGATTTAAATAATATGTCGTGGGGCGTAAGTTGTTTTGGTTGCCATTGGGTGTTTCTTGGTTTATTTTTCGTTGTCATGGGTCATTTTGAATTGATACATGTTTTGGGTTTGAGTTTTCTTTTGAGTCTCGTGGTTTCTGACTTGTTTTAACTGGTGCACGTGAAATGTCGTTAGTTATCCGTAGTTTTGATTCGTTGGTCGTGTCTAGTGGGTTCTAGATGTAGTTTTGGTTT
The DNA here is from genome assembly GCA_025667525.1 of Glebionis coronaria. NCBI lineage: Eukaryota > Viridiplantae > Streptophyta > Magnoliopsida > Asterales > Asteraceae > Glebionis > Glebionis coronaria. The sequence continues at coordinate 423,956,904 of CM046879.1, read as the reverse complement.
TGTATTGATTGAGAGCATTGATATAGTCATATGAGAGAATAGCTGGAATGCCCTTTGTGATGGGGAAAGAGTTAGAAGTTCGTAGAAAGACGAACTAATGTGGTCATGAGGTCTCTTAGGAGTGCCAAGGGAGATGAATAGAGATTTGTATAAAGTATGGATATTGGCACAAGTAACGCGCCTTAGAGAGTGTTGGAAGGGGATATAATACCTCAAAAATATTTATGATTGTTCGTAAGGCATCTAAGTTTTCCGAAAATTTCTTGAGATTTAGTATGTTTACCTATTACTATGAGGTAGAACCATGAATAGACCAAGTAGAAGAAGTGAGAGGATTTGTAGTTGGTGCCTTTCCTAGGCAATTGTTGATGGAATGATTTAAAGAAAAGTGTTATTAGAAATTGCAAGGAATGCAAGATAAAAGTCGAGTTGCTTAGTAGTAGATTGGATGTGGATAGTGGTTGAATGGTCTGATAAGAGTAAGTATTGGTCTTTTAGAAAGCGTGTAGAATTTTGCGGGTAGAACGAGGTAGGAATTTATTCGTATTGCCGCTAACAGAAGGTGCAAGGAGGACGTAGTTGAAACCGCTAAGGATGTTGTATGAACGCTTTGGGTTTACGGTTATGCATTTGGATTCGCCAAAAGCACTAGCGGTTTTCATGGAGTCAACGAACCAAGTGTGCATGAACGTATATAAACGAGTTGTCATCGGGAGTATCGACGACATCTTGATCTACTCAAAGTCTAAGAAGGAGAGTGAGGCAAATAATGAGTTGGTTTTGGAGTTGTTAGGAAAGGGAATTACACGTGAGATTTTCAAGTGTGAGTTTTAGGATTAAGTTGACCAGGATGAGTAGTTAGAGATGATGATTATATCATAGAACCAGCAAGGGGCAAAGTAAAGAAGAACGAGGAAGCGTTTTCGAGGCTGAAGAGGTGGATTGGATAATGAGCCGATCTTGGAATTATCGGAAGGATTTGATGAATTCACGAAGCATGACGATACGTGGAGCAAGGATTTGGATGCGTACGAGGACGACAAAGAAAGGCGATTGCTTATACGTTACATGAACTGAATATTTAGAAGAACTAGATAAAACTTAGTTAGTAGAGCTGGATTGTTAGATGTGCCTAGAATGCTAGAGGAATTTGGTGGACGAGACGTAGAGAATGATCTATACGGATCATGAACGTCTCCAACATATATTCAGTCCTCTTGATTGAACATTTGGCAAAGGTGATGGGTGTATTTAAGTGATGAAGGAAAATTGCAAGGCCAAGTACCATTTGGGAAAGGCGAGAATAGTTAATGAGACATGGAATAAGAGGGAGGAAGTGATGCTGAGACAAAATTTAGCTATATGGATGACGTGTTAGGAGGGTTTGGATGAAGGATGTAAGTTGCACGAGTAGTTGTCTAAAGCAGAGAACACGTCAACATTTATGTTGCGTGGCTTGGACAATCATATGGAGAAAAGGGAAATAAGCTATACTTCCTACATAGATAGGAGTAGCATAGAAAGGGCGGTGTAAAGACGAAGATGGTAGAGGGCATTCATAATGGGGTAGAGGAATAAGTACGATGAGAGTTGGGTGATACTCAATTGACTGAATAATTCATCCCATATTTTAAGAGGAATGAGAAGTCAAGTAGTTGAGAATTGGAAGGATTGCGTACGGATGTGATGGAATAGGAGTTTCTGCATAAAAATTAGCCTAAGAAGTATGGAATGTTTTATGAGGGATTTGGCAAGGGAACAAACGATGGGAAGTAAGCATAGTATACCGTTGATAGACTAATGGTTGGTATGAGCATACCATAAGGATAATAGAGGAAGACGCCTAGAGCATTGGCTTGAAGTTTGGAGATAGATGGAGATTGCATTTTGTTTAGGAAGAATTCTTCTACACAGAGAGTCACTAGTGAGAGGGCGTATTCTTCACTGATGAGAATGTAGGGAATAAAAGAGGATCGCCTAAATTATTGGCTGAAGATGAGATAGAAGATGGTATGGAAATTAAGATTATGGAGAGACAAGCGAGAAGTAGTATGGAGGAGAATGGCTTGAGGGAGCAAAGGGTTGTCAAGATTGTGTAGTGATACAGAAGGGAAAATCTTTAGGTCTGGTGATAGGAAATGTAGTAGAAACTACTGGATTTAATCCATGGAAGATGAGGTGGATCACCGTTACGGTGGGGTGAAGTTAGAAGCAGTCAACATATTGGACCGGAGTTGGAACGGAAAACTACAAGAGGGGTGGCAGTGCTTAAGTAGAGGTTGAAAATGGCAAAGGACCGACAAGAGAGCTGTGTGGACAAGAGGTGTAAGCTGTTGGGATTTGGGATTAGGGATAAGTTTGTTCTATAGGTTTCACCATGGAAATAAGTGACGTGGTTTGGGATGAAAGGGAAGTTAACACCTAGAATCGTGGGTCCATTCGAAATCTTCGAAAGGATTGGACCAATGGCTTATAGGTTGGAATTACTGGGAGACTTGAGTGGTATGCGTGATGTATTTTATGTATTAAACTTGAGGAAATACTTAACAAGAACCGACTTGCAAGTACCGTTAGATGATATTAGTATGGATACGAGTCTTTTTTTCATCAAATAGCCGGTAGAGATTTTGGATCGTGAAGCTAAGACGTTGGAAAAAGTAATATACCGTAGTTATGGGTATATGGAATTTGAAATGTAGACTAGAGTTCACGTGGGAACGCGAAGAGTTTATGAGAAACAAGTATCCTTATGTATTTGCTAATGATGATCCTAAGGAGTAAATCTCGGGACGAGATTTCTATTAGGAGGGAGTGATGTGAGAACCCCAATTTTTGAGGTTCGTCACTTAGTCTTATTTTGGGGTATTTTGTGTGACTATGTGTTTTATGTGATTTATATGTTTATATGTGTGATTTTGGGGATAAGAATGGACGAAATGAGGTACATGATTTGTAAATCCTGTTACGGGTTGGAAATGAAATGAAATGGAATGAGTTCAGAAATGAACTGTGGGAAAGTTTGGATATCGTTTTTACAAGGCTTCGTGTACGTATCATATGTTGTATGTATGTATTAAGTATAGATTATATGTTTAGGATAAGTTTTAGAGATACTTTCCATAATTATAAACTTTTTGAAATGACGGTTAGTTCGGAAATCGCGTAGAAAGTCAAAAAACCAACGTAAGGCTTTCGGGTTATGGTCCGGAAGTAAACCGAATGTGAGCTTTAGTTTAAGAATTATATAAGTTATAAAATAAGGTTAAAAACCAGATCCTTAGGTGCTTTGGGCTTGGTTTGGGCAGCCAAAAGAAAAGAAAGAAAGAAAATAACCAAAAAGCCCAAAAACAGGCCCAATGGACTAGTAATGGGATTAGGGGGACTTTAGGACTTAACCAAATCCATCTCATAACCAAAATAATCAGATCTTTCATCCCCATAACATCTCATAGTCGAATTTTAACAATGGTGGAATTAGGTTTCATCAAATACAGTTTCATCCTTTGATTTCTAAGGTAAAATCTTTAAAACTCTTATTTAATGTATGATTTTAATTAATTTAATAATGTAATTAATCAATAGATGATGGATCTAGGGATAGGTTAAACATAACTTCTGTATTTTAATTATATAAACATGTTTAGATTAATTAGGGTTAATAATTATACATGATGTGGATAATTAATTAGACTAGTTGTTTAAATTCGTTTATAAAACTGGGCAGAATTTTTGGTCCATTGTTTTGATCATATCTAGAGTTATACAAACTTTTAAGTTTCGAATATTATGTCAATGAAAAGGTAATTGAATTGGCTTTCAAATGCAAGAAACGAGAGTTAAATTGGAGGTCTAGAAGTGAGACAAAAACAGGTTACATCAGTCGGGTGTCAAAGCAGTTTTTGGATCAACCTGTTTACATTTTATGTTTTGAGTTGGTTAGGGTGCTTAGGGTTATAGATACACCTTCAAACGAATATAGGAGTTAGTTTATATATTATATAAAGGATCTGGAGTGGGGCTAAGTAAATGGAATAGGTTAAGACCCTCTGGTCATGTTGGAAATACGTTTTACGCATTTAGAAAGTCTCGGTCACTCCAACAATGTAGTTATAGGCTCGTAGTTAAGTTTAGTCTCATTTATTAAATAGCCCGACCCATGAGCATGTTTATGGGCCGGAAGCCCAAGTCCATTAAGGACTTGGGGTATTTAAACCTCTTTCCACCATGGAAAGAGGTGTTGGTTGTTTTATTCTTTCATTTCAATATATGAGTTTTCTTTCATTTCTCTCTCTAACTTTCTCTCTCTAGAAAAACATCAACCCCTTGTTTCACAAGATTATCATTGTTCTACAATTGGTATCAAGAGCATGGGATGAGATAAAGGTTTGTTTTTTGTGTTGAGTATTGTCTTCTAAACAATTCGTAGAGTACAAGTTGGTTTTTGCCGAAATCTTCAAAATTTTTTGGTTTGATCGTAGTATTAAGTAGTGTAACATAGGGATTTGTGCTTAAAAGTGTTCTTGGTATCTTGGTTTTCATTAAAACATCAGTTTTCTTGGATCAAAAGTGCAAAAAAGGTTGTGTTCTTCATTCCAAAATTCTAGTAGAAACATCCATCGGAAAGTACAAGTTGTACGTGGGCTTCCATCGCAATAACCTTACCATCGGAAAGGGTTTGGTTCTACATTGCGATCGTTGGATTTTTATTACTTATTCCGATCAGGCATTCTGATCGTACTTTGCGATCTGAGATTCCGACGGGTATAAGGAAGGTTTTTAAGTCGTTACTCTGCTTAAATTTTGTCACCTACTTTGCGATCTGAATCATTCCGATAGCTTTTGCGATCTGAGCATTCCGATAGTCTTTGCGATCTGAGCATTCCGATAGACTTTGCATTGCGATCTAGGCATTCCGATACCATCATCATTGCTACAAGGTTACATTGCGATCTGAAGCATTACGATCTAGGCATTCCGATAGTAAGACTTTCCGATCTAGGTATTCCGACAGAACGAACATTACGACATAATTTTTTTAGATACTTAGTGGATTTTTCTTCTATTTGGCATTTAATTTGGTAATTTGGAAACGTTCAAAAGCAAACACTACAACAAGATAACAATATCTTTTAGTTAACAACACAAAAAACTCATAACCTTATTTCATTGTTCGATCATCTTTGATAATCTTTTTTCAAGGGATCACAAAATGAACTCACATTCATTTATGCCAACTATGACTTCACTCACCGATATATCGATCATTTCGGGTACCGATACTCGCCCGCCTTTTCTCATCAAAGATTTATTTGAATCATGGCAAAGTCGCATGAGAACGTACATCATGGGCAAAAAAAGTGGTCGACTTATGCTAGAATCAATTGACAAAGGTCCATTAGATTGGGGTGAGGTTACCGTCAACAATGTGACAAGGCCAAGGCAGTATCATGAGTTAACCGAAGCAAACAAACTCATTGCAGATGCCGATGAAAGGGCTGTTCAGACAATCCTTCAAGCCCTTCCACCCGATATCTTCAGAATAGTGAGTGAACATAAAGTGGCCAAGGATCTTTGGGATCGACTTGCGGTTTTGCTACAAGGGACATCTCTCACTAAGCAAGAACGAGAATGTCAACTATATGATTTGTTTGATAGATTCCAAACATTCCAGGGGAGACTCTTCATGATTTTTACTGGCGTTTTACTACTCTGATGAATGACATGAATGTCTATAATCTAAGGATTGAACAGTTTCAGTTAAACACCAAGTTTCTGAACACACTACCCCCTGAATGGAGTCAATATGTGACTGATGTCAAAATGATTCGTGATCTACACAAGTCCAATTTAGATCAACTCTATGCTTTCTTACAACAACATGAGAAGCATGTGATCCAAAACCGAATTTCTCAAGGACCTTATCATGAACCAATGGCATTATTGGCAAACCATCCTACACTGTCATACCACAACTCTCAGCTTGCTTTAGGACACAAATCTTCATATCAACCTGTGTATCAAACACCAAGCTTTCCACAGTACTCGATTCTGCCACCACCGCCAACATCTTATCACCAACCAGCAACATCATCATCACAAGGAGATTCACACCCATCACCTTATGCTTCACACCAGTATTCACCGTATCAACCTCCCACCAACCTTGCTAGTACCTATCCACAACTCGAGGCTCCTCAACATCATCACTCACATCAAGTAAGTGCTCCAACCAATCAGTTTGTTGCTCAACCAGCATCAGCATTATACTGTGAAGATGACATCCCTGTCCCTGAATTTAGACAAGGAGATAGCCCTACTGAAATCCTCGCTCTGATGTCTGCATATTTAAGTCAAACTTTGAACAAAAGAGGTTATCGAGGTTCAGTAACAACTAACAATCAGTTAAGGAACTCGTCTAACTCTAGACAACAGGAAACAATTCAGGACGGAAGGGTCATGGTGCAACCACTTCAAGGGAGATCAAACTCGTCTACTGCTGGTGCACGTTCATCCAATACTACTGCTACAAGGACTAACAGCACTGGTAAAATGAAGGTGGTAATTTGCTACAACTGCAAAGGAGAAGGGCACATGGCCCGAGAATGCAAGCATCCTAAGAGGAGAAGGGACGACACATGGTTTAAGGAGAAGATTTACCTGGTGAATGCTCAAGCCCAAGGTCGTGAGCTTGATGAAGAAGAATTAGCATTCCTTGCAGATCCAGGAGTAGCGGAAACTGATCGTCTCACAACAGTCATCACCAACAATGCTGCTTATCAATGTGATGATTTGGATGCATATGACTCGGATTGTGATGATCTTAACACCGCCAAAGCAGCTCTTATGGTAAATCTTTCACTCTATGGGACTGATACCATTGCTGAGGTACCAAATACTGCTACAAATACTAGCATTGTACCTTATCAAGTTGAGCAAATGTCTGAGTATTCGGAACAGCCTCTGGTGGTTAGTAATTCAATCGATGAGACAAACAATGATAGCAATAACATTGCAAGTCCTCAGATTTTGAGTGAACCACAACAGGGAGCTCCTACGACTATTAATTCGTCTGCTCAACCTGATTTGGTTATGGTTCCTGCATCTTTGCTTAGCCAAATGAATAATGCGGTCCTTGAAACCCTTAATGCTAATCAGACTTTATCTGCTGAGCTTGCTTTGCATAAGGACAAGGTTAAAACCTTGGAAATGACTCCTGTGTCCACTACCTTAACCAATCCTGAATTTGATAGGTTTAGGAAAGTTCAAATGGACAATCTGCTTGAAATTGAAAGTTTAAGAGCAAATCTTTCGAATGAGCTTAAAGAAAAAGAGTCAGTCGTTACTAATTTTCAACAACTTCAAACGGATTTTGAAATTCTTGAGTCCATACAGCTTGAAATGGAAATTAAGACGTCTAACAGAATAAAAGAAACGGAACTTAAACTTTTAAAACAATATGTTGCTTCACATCTAGTACACTTGTTTCATGCATCATTTAAAGAGTTCAACCTATCGCGTCTCATAGACTTACCACCTAACCCGGGTTATGCAAAGCAAGCACTAAACCACAACCCACGACTGTATGATGCAACAAAGTTAGGTTTGGTATTAGATCTGATAGTGTTCTCAAGTGATTCCATGACACCATATGATGAAAAGCAGTTAAAATTACTTTCGACATATCCTGAATATGATTATGCTTCAATGAATGCAAAAAATGCCACAATAGATCTTAGAATTCGTTTTAATATGAAAAAGAGAACTCTCCAAACATCCACTTTCATGCTGACTAGAGAATGCCTTAGTATAATTCCTACACTTGTCAACTCGGACAAACCAAAGGAAATTCCTAAGAATCTTCCCCCGGTTAGTACGGTAAAGCTCAGCATTGAAGAGATTGGGCAATACCTTACCGATTTTGACAAGGTCATCTTGGAATGTACGACTTCAACGGCTCAAACCGCTGGAGAATGGGCGTTCGAACACATGAAAACGGTGTTTGAAGAAGCGATCGTTCCGTTTGTGGACCATATTAAACAAGGAGTCTATGATCTAGCGTGTAATTTAAGTTTTGAAATTGGTGAAGTTCAAAATTTTTTCAATAAAATGGATGATGCTTATGAACAACACTTAATTGAAAAGGAAAAGATCTTATCAGAATATGACCGCTTTTTAGAACATATGGTGTCTCTCGAAGTGATGCAAGTTGTTACTATTCAATATACTCATGAAATTTCATCTACTGTGAATATTTGTGATGATGTGCATGAATCTGTGAATACTGTAGAAAATCATTCTTGTCATGAATCCAACGCTGAATTTTTAAAGCTTCAAGATTCATATAATACACTTTCAAAAAGTTTTAACGAGCTTCAACAACATTCTATATCTCTTGAAATTGAGAATCAATCTAAAAATGAAACTCTTTCAAAACTAAATGATGGTGGAAACTCCGTTGAGACAAGTGACAAGATGATTCAGATGGTTCAAAATTTAGAAGAAGAGATGATGAGACATAAGAGAGAATTAGTAGAAACAAAAACAGAACTAGAGGCTGCAGAGGCTAAGAATCATGTCCTAGAAAATAGAATTAATTCTATACTAGGAGAGCGTGAACAAGTAAGGCAGGGAGACTCACAAATTTCTGGTTCAATAGAAGAACACCTCGCGTTTAATGCGACAGAGCGAAAGTCTTTAATTGACAAACTGAACAAGAAATGTGAGGAAACCTCTGACCTAAATATTTAGCTCATAGATAAAAACATGGTTTTGGCCGAGTTAAAGGAGACACTTCTTCTCACACGACAAGAAGTTGTTAATAACTTAGCTAGCAACTCTGCACCATCCTCTAGTGCTCCAACAACCAAGTCAGTAGTGCTTTATAAGAACCCGCTCCATAAGAAAAATCCGGTTACCTACGATGATTATATGAGGAATGCAACTAAGCATGTAGATCTGGTTAGGGATATTTTAGATGATTTGTATGCGTTAGATCCCTCAAGCAGTTACTACTATTCAGCTCATGAATATATTAAGCGTGTTCAATATTGCTTAGCATATTTGTAATACATAGGAAAACCGGGTTCTGCACTACTCACTAATCGACCCATTGCTGTAACTCCATTCAATAAGACTCCAAGAGCAAAACCGTCATTGGCACCATCAAGTAAGGCACCTTTAAAATCTGTAACTAATGTTCCCTTGGCTTCTACAGGAGTAACTGTGTCTACTAAGGCTAAAGGATCTCGAGGAAATAAAGATAGGATCAAGCCTTCCACTAATAGGACTGAGAAGAAGAAAGTAGAAGTGCACCCTAGGAACGTTATTTCAGTTTTAAATAAAAAGAATCATGTAGCTAAGACAAAAGGTCCTCTTTATGAGTGGAAACCTAAGCAAAATGTGAATTCTAATGCGAAATGTTGAAATTGTAATGAATGCATGTTTTCTCAGTATCATGATTTATGCCTTGTTGATCACGTGAATGAAATGCATGCTATTAAGAACAATCTTGAATGGACTCCAACAGGGAAGAAATTTACCCAAGTTGGGTGGCAATGGAAACCCACTGGTAGGACCTTTACTGCAAATAGAACTAAGTGCCCTTTAACTAGGATCACATCCACGGAAGTTAGGTCTAAGCGTCCTTTAAATAGGCACACTAGCACTAAGAAAGGGAAAAAGCGCCCTTTAACTAGGTCTGCCCCCACTACTGTGCCTACCAGTGGTAATGTCCCCAGTCAAAAAGTACCTCAGAATACTAGACAACTAGAATCTAAGCCAACCACTAGTAAGAAAATCTGGAAACCTAAAGTTTCGTCTGATAGCAAATCTAAGATAACTATATCTGTACCTGCTAACTCAGAAGAACAATTAGAATCCGATACATCGTCTGTGTTTGGTAAAATTTTCAGGTCGTCCAAATTATTCTTTGGTATTTGGACTCGGGGTGCTCCAAACATATGACTGGAGACCGCTCGATGCTCAAAAATTTCGTCAGCAAGTTTCTAGGCACGGTAAAATTCGGCAACGACCATATTGCAAAGATTATGGGTTATGGTGAATACCAAATTGGGAATGTCACGATTTCAAGGGTTTACTATGTGGAGGGACTTGGTCACAATCTATTCTCAGTAGGACAATTCTGCGATTCTAACCTTGAAGTGGCCTTTCGACAACATACTTGCTTCATTCGCGATCTTGCAGGAAATGATTTGTTAAAGGGTTCTCGAGGGGATAATCTCTATACTCTGTCTATTCAAAACATGATGGCCGCCTCTCCTGTTTGCTTACTCTCCAAAGCATCTAAGACCAAGTCATGGTTGTGGCATCGTCGGTTATCTCATCTTAACTTTGATGCTATTAACCATTTGGCTAGAAACGAACTTGTTCGTGGTCTTCCAAAACTTAATTTCGACAAGGATAATTTATGTTCCGCGTGTTCATTGGGGAAAAGCACCAAGAAATCTTACAAACCTAAAGCAGAAGACACCAACCAAGAACCACTGTATCTTTTGCACATGGAGCTTTGCGGGCCTATGCGTACAGCTAGTGTGAGTGGTAGAAAATACATCCTCGTTATAGTGGATGATTTCTCAAGGTTTACATGGGTAAAGTTTTTAGCATCAAAGGATCAAGCACCAGAGTATATCATTACTTTCTTAAAGATGATCCAAGTGCGTCGTAATGCTACTGTTCGCCGCATTCGGACTGATAACGGCACTGAGTTCGTTGATCAGACTCTTCGAAATTATTATGAAAAGGTTGGTGTCTCCCATGAAACATCTGTGGCTCGCACTCCACAACAAAATGGTGTCGTTGAAAGACGTAACCGTACTCTGATGGAAGCTGCTCGAACTATGTTGATTTATGCGAATGCTCCTTTATTCTTATGGGCAGAAGCAGTGGCAACCGCATGTTATACCCAAAACCGCTCCATCGTTCGCAAACGTTATGGTAAAACTCCATATGAGCTACTTCATGGACATAAACCCGACATTTCATATCTTCATGTGTTTGGTGCACTTTGCTATCCAAATACAAATAGTGAAAATCTGGGAAAACTTCAACCGAAGGCTGATATTGGAATTTTCATTGGATATTCACCCGCAAAGAAAGCTTACCGGATTTATAACCGTCGTCTTGGCAAGATTGTAGAAACTTTGAATGTCGATTTTGATGAGCTGACAACGATGGCTTCTGAGCAACACAGCTCTGAACCCGCATTACACGAGATGGGAACTGGTACAACCAGTTTCGGATTAACTCCCAACAATCCTACTTCTCCATCATTTTTACCACCAACAAGGTCCGAGTGGGATAAATTATTTCAACCTATGTTTGATGAATTCCTCGATCCACAGAGTAATGATTCTCCAACAACTGCAGCAGTAGCTCCGATTCCCGTAGTTGTTGCTCAAGATAATGGAAATCTATCCGAGGCATCTACTGTTACTCTTGAACAGGATGTCCCATCCCCCACCAATTCTCAAACAACACCTGAATCATCATCCCCACTCGTTCCTAATGATGTTGAAGAGGATCTATATGATCACGATCTGGAATATGCTCACTTACAAGAGCTTCCCTTCTTTGGTTCACATATACTTGATGACCCTACCGGTGCGTCTACCTCAGAGGAAGCTCCTGTAATTGTTCACTCCCGACCACCACGGATTGAAACTCACAACACTAAATGGACAAAGGATCACCCAATCCGCAATATTATTGGTGAAATCGATCGACCAGTCTTAACACGCCATCAACTCCAAGAACATGCATTATATTGCTATTTTGATGCATTTCTTTCAGACACTGAACCTAAAAACTGGCAACAAGCCACGACCAAATCATCATGGATTGAAGCCATGCAAGAGGAACTTAATGAATTCCAACGTCTGGAAGTGTGGGAATTAGTTCCGTTACCCAGCAACGTTGAAATCTTGACACTGTTGTGGGTATACAAGGTTAAGCTCGATGAGTTAGGTAGTGTGCTGAAAAACAAAGCTAGATTGGTCGCTAGAGGTTACAAACAAGCTTTGGGTATCGATTTTGAAGAATCCTTTGCTCCTGTTGCACGATTGGAGGCAATTAGACTATTCCTTGCTTATGCTGCTCACATGAATATGATCGTCTACCAAATGGATGTTAAGACGGCATTTCTCAATGGTGAATTAAGGGAAGATGTCTATGTAAGCCAGCCGAATGGCTTCGTCAATTCAGAGTATCCTAATCATGTCTACAAGCTCAAGAAGGCTCTTTACGGGTTGAAACAAGCTCCACGCGCGTGGTATGATCTCTTATCGACATATCTCATCTCCAAAGGCTTCTCCAAAGGCAAAGTGGACCCCACGTTATTCATTCTCAAGGAGGACAACGACATGATACTGGTACAAAATTATGTTGATGATATAATATTTGCTGCTACTAATCAACGTTTGTCTGACCGTTTTGAGAAAATTATGTCCACACGCTTTAAGATGTCGATGATGGGAAAAATTTCATTTTTCTTAGGGTTGCAAATTTCTCAGAATCCCAGAGGCATCTTTATTAATCAATCCAAATTTGCTCTTGAATCCTTAAAGAAATATCACTTTGAAAACTGTGACCCCATGGATACTCCAAGGGTGGAGAGATCCAAGTTAGGTGAAGATAAGGAAGGGATAGCTGTCGATCCTAAACTTTACCGTGGAATGATCGACACCCTTCTCTATATGACTGCTAGCAGGCCTAATTTGCAATTTGCTATAGGCATGTGTGCCCGGTATCAGGCTCGGCCTACCGAAAAGCACTTACATGTTGTGAAAAGGATCTTTCGGTATCTAAAAGGAACACTTAATCGTGGTCTGTGGTATCCGAAGGATTCTTCTATTTCACTAATTTCATATGCAGATGCAGATTATGCCGGGTGTCAAGATACCAGACGTAGCACTTCTGGCAGTGTGCAACTTCTTGGAGATAGACTAATTAGTTGGGCATCAAAAAGGCAGAAAAGCGTTGCGATATCAAGTACTGAGGCTGAATACATTGCTATGTCCGGTTGTTGTGCTCAAGTTCTTTGGATGAGGTCACAATTGACTGACTACGGTCTTGGATTCAACAAAATCCCGATGTACTGTGATAACAAAAGTGCAATCGCTCTATGTTGCAACTACGTTCAACACTCTCGAGCAAAGCACATTGACATCCGCTACCACTTCATCAAGGAGCAAGTGGAAAATGGAGTGATCGAACTATACTTCGTCAACACTGAGTATCAGCTGGCAGATATATTCACAAAGGCCTTAGATCGAGGACGCATCGAGTTTTTGATCGAAAAGCTAGGCATGAAATCTTTTTCTCCAGCGACACTTAAGGAGTTGGCAGAAGAGTCTAAAGAATAGTACTGGTAAACTATTCTCGAGTATTCTTTGATCGTGATCTTGTATATTATCGTACATACTTAAACCATCAAAAGCAAAATACAAAAATATAAAACCAAGAAAAAATCATAAAAAATATAAAACCAAGAAAAACCATAAAAAATATAAAACCAAGAAAAACCATAAAAAATATAAAACCAAGAAAACACAAAAATATTTTTTCTTTTCAAATCGGGCATGTCTTTTGATACGGTAATATTTACAGCTTTAGAAATGTCGATTAATATTGACACGGCGCCATAAATAGAGTCCGTATAAAAGTTGTACAAGTTTTAAAACATGCCCATTATGGCTTGTAGTTATTTCTGACTGCAACCCGCTTTTCGCATTAGAGTCACGTATTTCTTCTGAAAACGTTGGCTCACAACGGGAATTAAGTTTCTCGGGCAAGGTTTACTTTAAAACCTTGTAAGGGGCCAAGTTTACTTTATAACTTGGTCTAACACAAATTTGTGTACGTATCAGTGCACTTATCTTGTATAAATAAGAGAAATCTTATTTCCACCAGAATCGTTCTATAAAATCACTTAACCAGAAAATGTCCTCATTAATAGTTGTGTCCTTAATATCTTTGACTACTGCTCTTTAAATAGAAAACGGGTCAGGGATTAAGGGGGAGCAAATATTAATTATTCGTGGTAACAAAATTCTGTCATTAAAAAGGATTGTCAGAAAATATCCAGCTACCCGTCATCTTCAGTTATGCTATGTGTGCCTTGTGTGTTTTAAGTCTCTTACATAGGTCATTAACATTTTGGTATTAAGTATTTGTGTTAGTGTTCGGGACCGGGTTTATTGTATATTTAGTTAATTTTAACTTTAACTTTAACTAACATTTTCAAATAGGGGGACCAGTTTTGCACTTTTGCAAAAGTGGTGGGTGTTGTGAATCAACTTTGACCTAGTCAAAACCATACCCCCCCTCCATCCCGTCGTTACTGAAAAAACACACAAGCACAACTCCTTTCCGCCATTTTTGCGACACCAAGCTCCATCTTGATCTGTGATTCGTAACTTATTTCTTGCTGCTTCAATATCTAGGTATTATATCTTTGGTTATAGTTCATCTCGTTAAAACTGTTTCATCTTAACACATCTAACCAAGAACAATAAGATCACATTCTCGATTTAGGGTTTTATGATTCTTGCTATGAATATGTTTTTTAAGTGGTGGGATTTGTTAAGGAGGCATAGTTACACATTGGTTTTGCTCAGAATCTTTTAAAACATTGCCTAACGTCCCAGATCGAGAAGTGAAAGTTGAGATCGAATCCCTGTCACGGATTTCGATGTACATTGCGATACATCATTGCGATGCCTGTCATTGCGATGAGTCATTCCGATGACTCATTGCAATGGGCTATTGCGATGAGTCATTACGATGGCTCGTTGCGATGACTCATTGCGATGTGTAATTGCGATGGCTCATTGCGATGGGTTGTTGCGATGGGTCATTCCGATGGCTCGTTGCGATGGCTCATTGCGATGGCCATTACGATGGCTCATTGCGATGGAGTGTTGCGGTGACACATTCCGATGTGTCGTTGCGATGGCTTTGCACTATGTATTGCGATGGGTAATATTGCGATGACTTCTCAGTTATTCCGATGGAAATGCACTGATTGCGATGGCCTTAGATATTGCGATAGGATGTTATTTCATTAGGATTCCGATGATTGTTTCATTGCGATGGTATGGTTAGGATTCCGATGGTTTGCTACATTTTGATGGAATTAGGTCTCTTATGATTATGCTATTGCCTTAGGATATACCATGAGTTCGGCCTAGCTTGCACTAATTCTTCTTTAGCTTTAAGTTCTTTAGGGCCATTTAAACGAAACCAAGTGTTATTGAAATAAGTCAATTTTTATCTCATAAGAATACTTGAACGGTTTCTTATTACAGAAGTTCATCTTATTTAATAAGTTGATTCCTATGTAAACAAAAGAGATACAAATTACTTACTCAATGTCTTGTGTTTTTGTTTCCAGACCATGGCAGACAAAGCTTCATCTTTGTTCAAGCCCACTATCTTTTGGGTTGAGGGTAATCCTACAATTCCTGACGTAGTGGTTGAAACTAAATCAAAACCCACTGAAGTTTTGGTTGAAATCAAACCAAGACCTACTGAGGTGTTAGTAGAAATCAAACCTAAACCTACTGAGGTTTTGGTCATGACCTCCAAGAAATCTAAATATTGTAAGAACTAAGGCTAGGTCGGTATCTCTTTAGAATAAAATTATCACTGGCAGTCATGCCATTTTCCTAAGTGTATTGCTATATGTAAGGACCTTGTTCATCTGATGTATGTGTGAATGTTGTGGTAATAAGTGTAATGATATTTTTCCTGTGTTTAAACTTGGCATAGATTTAATATATCTACATATGTTGTGTATATCATTTGTGAATATGTCATCAAAGCAGGAAAATGTCAATCACCGAGGAAGAACAACGACTCCGTGATCTTGAACTTGTCTCGCTCAGTAATAGGCTTCCATATGCTGAGAAAAACTCTAGATTACAAGATGATTTTGATCCGGCTTTACCTGCTTTCAAAATAGCCACGGATATCCTAGACATATCACCCATCAGAGACACACTCAGACGTACTGCATCTGTTCCCGAAGTCTACATGCATGAATTCTGGAACACTACATCTTTCTCTAACAAGACTATCTCTTTCGAACTGAACAAAACACCAAGGGTACTCAACTTGAGCATTTTTCGGAAATTGTTTAAGCTTCCTAGGTTGGCACAAGGAGAACAATTTGTGGCTAACCCAAAGAATGATGAAGTGCTTCGAGTCATTCGTGCCATGAATTATGAGGGTGAAATTAACAACCCATCACAATTTAACACCTCACACATAGGGCAACCCTGGAAAGCTATTATCACCATCATCGTCAAGTGTCTCACTGGTAAAACTAGGGCCACCGATGCAATGAGACCACCACAGGCTCACTTATTTTGGGGATTGTATACTGCATCAAAAGTCGACTATGCACTTCTTCTCTGGCAAGAATTTTGTTATCAGATTACTGGAACAAAGAAGAAATCCGTGCATCTTCCATTCCTGAGATTCACCAAGCTCATTATCCACCATTTTATGAAGAATGACCCAACCATTGACACTCGCGGGAATTTCTTCTATCACACCAAAGATGATGATTATGTGATTCTCTCAATGAATGCAGACACAAATTCCACAAAGTATGCATTACTTCCTGCACTAGTACCCGACACAATTATTAATGATGGAATCAAGGAGAGTGATAAATACCAAGAAATGCTTAATGACATTGACGCACAATTCAAGCGGGCAAATTTACCACCCTCAGAGAAGCAAAAAGGTAAACGCAAGAAACGAGTTTCACAGCGTCAACCAGCTGCTCCTAAAGATAAACGCTCAGGAAAAATGCAAATTGTTGATAAAGATGATGAAGATGAGCTGATCCACACTGAAGAAGAACAGGAAGAAGTACCACTTCGCAGGCCTAAGAAAGCAAGGAAAGCTAAAGGCAAAGAGGCGAGTGTTGCTTCAGATGATCCTGCTCAACAACAAATTTCTGAAGCCAAAAGACTTCGTATTATTCTTCAACAAAGTCGATAGGAAGCCTTTGGTGGATCAGGCTCAAGGGTCTTTGAAGACTTAGCAGATTTTGGTAATCCTGATGGTGATACGGAATTCTTCGACGAAGAAGATACTTATGAAGATGAGTATGAAAATGCTGCTACCTTTCAACTTGAAAGTCGGGAACCAAGTGAAGAACGTGAGAGCAGTGCTGACACTGATACAAGTATGATGTATCGAGATGCAAATGACCACATCTTTGCCTGAACCGACTCACATGGTACTAAATGAAGATGCTCATGCAACTTTCATACCAGACATGCAACTTTCACATGGTACTCTGATGATGTTTTGAAATACCTCAATTTAGAAGGGGAGGGTGTTGAGGTCACCAACACTGATCCGTCAACAAATGAACAAATGGTGGATGTACCTATAACCACTATTACATCGACCACCACTTCCATTCTATCAACCCCAGTCATCAGTGAGGTCCCAACCACCACCATCACACCCACAACTATTGAACAACCAGTATCAACCACCACCATTACCACCGAATCTACACCGTCATCCATAGCTGAACAACCTGTATCAACCACCATCCTAACCACTGTATCTACATCAACACCTATCCCGGTACAACCAGTATCATCCACGACCACCTTAACGGTTTTGGTTACACCTCCACCAACAGAACCACAAGTATCATCCACCTTAAATCCGTTTCTCACAGTCAATGATCCGTTGATCCAGTCTCTTCAACAACAGCTAGAGGCTCAAGCTACACAAATAGCTACGTTGACTGAAAGGTTTGCTACGCCTCCCAAGGAACCGCATCCTGATGAGCCCACTCTTCAAAAACTAACAGACAAAGTGTCAAAGCTCAAAGAACAACATAAAGCATTTCGTAAAGAGAAGAAAACTCGGGATAAAGAAAATGCTGCTTTTCTCGGGTCAATTGACGAGCAGATGACCGCGATCATTCGACGCGAAGTCAAGTCTTATGTTGATCAACAACTACCACATCTTGTCGGTAATGGTCTATCCACTCTTCAATTGATGACATTGCTTCAGACACGTCTGCTAGATTTGGGAGCTCATAAATCAAAACACAGACGCAAAGTTCTACAATATCTTAACAAAGCAATTGATGAAGAGAATTCTGCAGACACTACCGACTCTGATTCTGATGATGAGAATGAGTTAGAAGAGGAAGATGACGAGGAACACGGTGAAAAGGATGATGGTAATGAGGATAAGGATAAGGAAGGAGATGAGGAGGAAGAAAAGGATGAACAAGGAAAGGATAAGAATGTAGATGAAGATGAGGACGAGGATGAAGATACAGATGATGATCAGGATGACGATGACGATAACAACAAGGGTAATGAAGTCAACAAGGGTGATAAGAATGACGACACCGGTACAAATGCCGAAGAGACAAACAAGGATGACAATGAGACGACCACCGAGAAAGGTCTAGAGGACACTACAGAAAAGGTTGCTGACACCACAGAAAAGCCAATAGAGGCAACAGTATCAGAAACTCAGCAGGTTGCTTCAGGTATATCTACTGCACCAGAATTCACTACTGATTCTCACATTGAATCTTTAGAATACATGCAAACAGAAGAACCGACAGAGCCAATGCTTGACTATGAACCTCACGATGATATACCGGTGATGCAAACTCAACCTTCAACATCATCTACAGTTCAACATGACGATGACATGGAAGTTGAAGACTTAAATGTTCTAGAACCGACATTTGTTGAATCCCTTATCATTGATGATACTATACAAGAGCAACTTTGGCTAACAAACGCAGCACCACAGCATCCATTTGACACTGCAACTGAAATGGAGATGACGCAATTCCTCAACAACCCTATCGACTTCTCGGCTTTTCTAAGGTATTCTCATGGGAAACCGACGATGACCCCGGATCTGATCAAAATGGCAGCTGCAAATGTGGACTTCTTTGACACGTTAAAGATCAGCCATGATGAAGCAGAATATCACCTGAATGAGCTTACAAAAGCAATGAGAGCGACAACTACAGGAATTCAGACTCCCGTATTGCGACCTCTTACACCAACGATCATCACCGGTTCTGCCACTATCCCAATAGAGCATTTTGTCTCTCACGATCTTGAATACCTTGAAAATGGAGCAAAGAAGTATGCCACGTCTCTAACAATGCTCAAGGCCGTTAACTTGGAGAATGTTCCATGGATAGAGGACAAAGTGCCTGAGTCAATATGGAGAAAGAAGCCACTCAAGTTTTATGATACCTATGCTTCACTTGGCATATCTCACTGGGACAAAAAGAAGAAGTTAGCCTATAATCACTTCCATCGTCCCAAGAGAGGTTCTTCAATTGTCTCATCTCACAGAATTAAAAGCATCCTAGGAGCAACCACTCAGACTGTTTTCGGTTATGATTACTTAAATGTAATCTTGCTCAAACGTACCGATGAGAAAGAGTACCGCATTAACGAAAGTGATCTCCAGTACCTTCAACTTGAAGACATTGAAGATCTTTTGTTGCTCTTGGCTCAAGAAAAAGTTGACCATCTATCACCCGACATTATCATAGCCTTGAGTTCAAACTTTCGTCAATATGCCAGGAAAATAGTCATTCAAAACCGGGTGGAAGACTTTCAACTTGGAGTAGAAAGCTATCAGAAGAAGCTAAACCTGGAACGTCCCCATACGACTCCACTCAGTAATTTCCATAAGAACAAGAAGGTTTACATGGGGACTACCAAGCCGGAAGCAGGAATTTTTTATCCGAACGCGAATGGCGTCATGCAATATATGCGATTCTCAGAACTGCACAAATTCAGTGATGGAACGCTAAAGAATGTTCGAGATGACTTGTCGGTTCTCAATGCCAACTTACCTCTTCCGGCAGTCACATACACATGGACAACCCAGTGCAGAAAGGGATCTTCGTACGCAATCAGGAAGATTGAGGAAGTGCTAAGGAAGCGCCGGTTGCTACGAAGCATAGAACGATTCGTCGGTGGACGACCATATGGAGCTCACCATCGGCTCACGGAACGAACCAATTAATTTTGGTTCGTCTCATTACAGGTCAACTCCATATGTATCTTATTGTGAATATGTTATCTTTTTACTTCATCAGCTTTTGTGGCTTGTTGTAGTGTAAAAGTATGATATTTTTTCAAGAATTTCTCTCGAGATTCTAAATCTTTCAAACAAATCATACTCAAGCACTACAACTTACCCTCATTAATTTGAGGGGGAGCATTAATATGTTCTTTGGCCAACATCTAATTTCATTTAATTACCCAAAGACCGGTTAATCCATTAATATCCAAAATATTGATGGTTAACATTTTGGAAAGGGGAGAAAATGGGATTAAGGAGACTTTATGATATTTGGCTAAAACAATGAAAAAGACTTAAAAGATAAACCAACTCAACATGTGTAATGCACAAGTTAAGGGGAGCGTTTTTGATGATCAAAACACTTAAGGCACAAAATCTTTGATTTTAACATCACAAGTGCTTCAAGTGATTTTCAAGGATTTTTCATGGTGACTATATCAACCCAAAACACACTTAACTCACGACGAATGTGGTGACAAAAGGGTGGTAGGTATAGGTATTAGTCCAATGATTCATCAGAACCGAGGCAATCTTCCCAAGGACAACTCCCTAGATAGAACTAGAAGTCCTAGGAAAGATGGAGAATGAATGTGAACGTAGCTGAATGCAGACCAAGTACTTAAGCTAGCACTAGAACAATCACAACAAGGTGCTAGTTATGACGTATTGGTAAGCATTGAAGGGGTTGAAGAATGAAAAAGAATTGTAAAGATAAAGGGTGTAAAGAAAGAAGCCCTCCTTACAACTTTAGGCAGAAACCGGGTCAATACATATGCTATTGAGATCATTAGTTAATGATTCTCGATATTGAAGAAAGCCATCATGGACCCAGTGATGCAATGCACAACCCTCCCCAGCTAACTCAAATATCTCTCAAAAGGTATTTGTTTTAATCACACGGAGTTCAACACGTTATCTATTGGTTTATTCACTCCGAATAGACTGATATTGAAAAGGTGGCACTCCTCTCCAGCCATCGATCACTAAATCAAAACGCACTATCGAGTCTAGAGCCAAGAGATCATCAAAAGTCTCATTAGGACACTTTCCATTCATTCCTTGCTTCTTCACACACTATGAAAAGTAAGAGATCTTTTGTGAGTCCAACGCAGTATTCTTGCAATATTGCCAGAACATCCGAGTGATACGCAAGTATTACAGTGAAGATGGAAATCCTGCTTGAGCCAACATCAAACAAGCTCATGGTAGGTGACACGTGCGGTTCTTTACGAACTAATCTTGTGACAACTGGAAAGAAACAGTAGTTTAATTCTTAATTGAACTTAAACTCGTTCCAGGCCTCTACGCATTATCGTATGATCTTGCCAGAACACTCAGAGTGACACTCTTTAGTGTTCACAGTGACGAGTGGAAATCCTTCTAGTGTTAACATCAATCAGCACTTGGTAGGTAACAAGCAAGATTCAACTTGAATCAAGTTTGTGACAACTGGAAAGCAACGATGGTGAATATCTTAATAGAAATTCACTTGTTCCAGGTTTCATGAATTGACGGCTTCAATCATAAGGATTTTTAATCCAAATGATTCACTCTTTATGTTCGCAGTCAGCTTTGGACGGTCAAATAAAGAGAACGGGTTTACCCGCGAAATCCTGTCAGGAAGTTACTTAATTGAAACTATCCGTCACGGGTACGATATCTAATATCGTCCAACGGTCTTCACCGACCGGAGGTAAAATGCTACCGAATTAGAATAAAATGTCAAAGCCATTTTATTCGTGTCGTTGCTGTGTACCTGTTAAAGACGGTGGCGTTGCGGTGTACCTGTTGAAGACGTCCTCACATGCTTATTCCTTTAGCATCAAATACTCCTGAAAATTCAAGAAAGTATGACCTAAAAGTCTTCCGCTGTATCGACTCTGAAACTTTCAAGAATTCAACAAAGGATAAGTGTGTGGGACATGAAGTCACAAAGAGGTGAACCCCACAAGAAAAATAAAGGCTGCACGTGAAAGGCCAAAAGAACATGTTCCAAGCAAAAAGGCTGATATCATTTAACACATATTCACAAAAGAAAAGAAAAAGAAAGAAAAGAAGACTACTAGCTCAAGAACAAGATCTAACATGCTAGATTAGGACTTTGTAAATTTGGAGTGACCTCCCTTTGGGGGAGATTGTTGGAAATACGTTTTACGCATTTAGAAAGTATCGGTCACTCCAACAATGTAGTTATAGGCTCGTAGTTAAGTTTAGTCTCATTTATTAAATAGCCCGACCCATGAGCATGTTCATGGGCCGGAAGCCCAAGTCCATTAAGGACTTGGGGTATTTAAACCTCTTTCCACCATGGAAAGAAGTGTTGGTTGTTTTATTCTTTCATTTCAATATATGAGTTTTCATTCATTTCTCTCTCTAACTTTCTCTCTCTAGAAAAACATCAACCCCCTTGTTTCACAAGATTATCATTGTTCTACAGGTCATAACAAACTTTTTATATGTTTAAAATTAGTAAATTCTGGATAGGTAAAAGTATATATATATATATATATATATATATATATATATATATATATATATATATATATATATATATATATATATATATATATATATATATATATATATATATACATAGGGTTTTGCTAACAGCAGCCCTATGGGTTGCTTTTAAGGCTTGTCATTTGTATAAAATTGCATTTAATGAACTCATTATTTCTATATTTATATACATTTAACTATTACAATTATGGAAAGTGTAGTTAAACATGGAATGATTTATCATAATTAAATGTTGAATTATTAATTATGTTATTTAAACATGGAAAGTTTTATGTTAATTAAATGTTTAATTTCAATTATGGTAATCTTAAAAGCAACCCATAGGGCTGCTGTTAGCAAAACCCATTAAGTTATAATTACGGATATCAATTGGTACATAACGGTTTTTTATTTGTTTAGGTTGTGTACGAGTTAAATGTTAAATATGTACAATCATATTTGTAATTTTGGATGTGACATGAATTGTATCTATTTTTTACATGAGTTGATAGATATGTACCTCTATTTTCTTGTTGATGTATCATCTTATTATTTTGTAAAATATTGGATATGTAGTTGTTTACTTGTAAAAAATATTATTTAGACATAATGTATCAAAACTTTTTTATGTATCAAGTTTACCTATTATAAAGAATACAAATGTATAAAAAAATTAATATGTATCAAGAAAACCGTTATTATCTATAAGTTTGGTTAAATGAAAATTAAATATTGTTTAAAACACTAAATATTGTTGGTTAAACGAAAATTAATTCTAGGTTTATTTATTAATTGTCCTTTGATCATATATTAGTTACATTAATACAATTCATCTATTATTAATTGCATTTAATACTAACTAATTAAATCCAATGGTTCATAAAACTTTTAATTTTAACCAATTTAAAGAGGTACACCATGTTAACCTAACTCTATATATATATATATATATATGGAGGCCTTAACAGTAGGTTTAAGGTTGCGGCCAAATAGGAGAGTTAGATGACACATTTAAGGGCATATGGTTTCTTTTACAGGGCATGTTATGTAGGTTAAGGGGGTGTTCGACCCATAGTTTGAAGTATGAAAAACGAGACTGTTTTAGATAAAATGTTAAAGGGACGAGTTATGAACTAAACTAAGTTAAGGGATTTATAGAGGGGTGTAATGAGATGCATATGGAATATAAATAGGGTTAAGTTGTAGGAGAATGTTAGATATCCATCATAGATTAATGAGCCATTTTGGTATGTGGTTCATGTCTTGATTGTATACGTTTGTGTGTTTAGATTTTTGCTAGAACGCGGATACTTGGAGAAGCTTGTTCAGGTGAGTTTCATAGTCCCGTGTCTTTTTATGATTTGAATTCCAGATGGGATGAAAGAGACACAGTAATGTTTTGTAAATAATGTTGTGAATGGTTTTATGGTTTATGATGGACTTATGTGTACACTTATGTGATTAACTGCTATGTGATTCTTGAATGTTATTGTGGTTTGACTTGGTACCAAGGGTATGTTGACAGGCGGGGCCTTGGGATTGGTTCATAGGTGTATGGGCGCCTATGGGACCATGGTGATTGGTAAGGCTTGGATCCTTGGAATTGTGGTTATTGGTAAGGCTTGGAGCCTTGGATTTGTGGTGATTGGTTAATCTTGAATACTAGTTATTAATACATAATTGTAGCATATTGTCCATATGTTCTTTTCTTAATGGTTGTTATACACATCTTATAATTGATTTGGAGTTGGAGTCTAAACCTATGACTCTCACCAACTTTATATTGATGTGTTTTAGTGTCTCTTTCAGGTGAGAATGTGGTTAAGCATGAGAATAAGAGTGGCTAGATGGGAGACTTAGGATTGCACTGGAGGAACCCCCTTTCCTCTTAGTCTTTATTTGATGTTTGTATTGTGATACTTTGTTGACACCTATATGTTTGCTTTGTTTATGTTAATTGTTTGTCTCGGATAAGTGGTGGGACTGTTACCTACTTACCTAGACTCCTGCATTGTTGAGATATTGTCATGACTTTTTTAATTGTGTCACCGTTTTATGACATTTCTTATTTCATTTAGTTATCTCTATAGACACGCTATTGTTGTGATGATATCCATATGTCGCGCCCCATATTCCGCCACGGTGGGGTATGAGAATAATGTTTGTAGTCTGCTCTCAACCCTAATAGGAGATTGCTCTCCTCTTTGGGTATCACTGAGTGAGTAAGTGGACTTACGTATGGTGTCACTGTCCTGCTCTCCCCTTGAGGATGAGACAGTAGTTACAGCCAAATCCCTAAGTTTCTCCATACTGTTAGGAATAAAATGTAGCCAGTACACTTGAACGCTGACAAGAAGAAAACAAGCGTTGATAAGAAGAGAACAAGCGCTGACAGATCAAGCGTTGACAGGAAGAATTCAAGCGTTGATAGGTTGAAGACAAGCACCGACAGAAAGATATGGTCTACGCGTATTTTGTTTCTAGTTTGTTTCTAGTAAAGATAGGATCAACAATGTATTTTCTATAATTATCTTTACATAGAATAGCTGATACGTAGACTCTTGTACAAGGCTTCTTATGTCTATAAAAGAAGACCTTTAGGTTATGTTTCATATAAGTTTTTCATACGTTTAACACTTTCATTGTAAGCAAGTTCGTTATTATCAATCAAGTGAAAGTTTGTTTTACAACTGTTTGTGTGTTCTTGTTTAAGTATTAATTCCGTATAATACTTGAATTGTTTTATACACAACAAAGTTTCTCTACGTGTATAACTTGATCTAATCTCGTTTACACAAGCTAAATCGATCTAAGTTTGGGATCAACAAGTGGTACCAGAGCTTGTTGAGAAACTTTGATCCAAAGAACACAAGAACCCTACAGTACCAAAAACCCTAATTTTCACAAAACCCTAAAAACATCATGTCTACTCCAGAAGTAACCTCCTCCTCCTCCTCCTCAAACCACAACATCAAGATTCCAATGCTAGATGCAGACAATTTTGAGCTGTGGAAGTTTAACTTTGAGCAATATTTGCAAATCCATGACTACACTCTCTGGGAGATTATTGAATATGGAAACACATTCAATAAAGCTCAAAAGATTGCAGATGCCATTGCTACAAGATCAGCTGTTCAAGGATGCTCTAAAGCAGATAAGAAAGAAAAACCTGAAGATGGTAGAGCTGTGTCTGCTGAGGACATAGCAAAGAGAAGGGTTGATATGAAAACCATAAGCATTCTGAAACTCTCTTTGGGACAAGAAAATCAGCACAAATACAGAGGCTATGAGTCTGCAAAAGACCTTTGGGAAGCCCTTGAAGTTGCCTATGGTGGTAATGCTGATACTGTGGAAGAGAAAAAGAAGCAACTCTTGCATGAGTATGTTGTTTTTAAGGCTCAATCTAATGAGAAGCTAAGTAGTGTGAGAAGCAGACTTCTTGACATTACAAGCAAGTTGTCCTTCATGGGGACAGTAATTGGTGATGTTGACATTATTGCCACTTTTCTTAAAAGCCTTGGTGATGCATGGAAGATTGAGACAAGATCTATAATTGCCAACAACACTCACAAAACTTCTACTTTTGATGATGTTTACAACAAACTGAGGCTGTTGGAGAATGAAACTCTTTTGGATCATGGAAGTAAGTCTACAAATGGTAATATGGCCTTCTTCTCACAAAGTGAAGGTCAATTTGATCAGAAGGATTCATACATGCACCCAGTTATAGGATCAACATGTGTCAACACTGGATCATATTTTGTCAACGCCTCACATTCAAACGCTGACACATACAAAATTAACTCACCAAGAGTTAAGCCTGCTGGTATTGATCTGGATACTGTGTGTGCATACATTGCTTCATTGCCCAATGGTTCAGTGATTACATATGAGGACCTTGAGCAAATAAGTGATGAGCATTTGGAGGAGATGGATATAAAGTGGAACATGGCTCTTGCAAGTATAAAAGCAAACAGATGGAATAGAAGATTCAAGAAGAAGATGAACTTTAATGCTAAGGACACTGCTGGATTTGATAAATCCAAGGTTGAGTGTTACAATTGTCATCGTATGGGGCACTTTATGAGAGAATGCAGATCTCCAAGAAGATCTGATGCTAGAAAACCCTCAAGCCAAATTGTTAAGGCTCAGGATCCTAAGGCCATGATGGCAATGCAAGAAATTGACGGTGTTGGATGGGACTGGAGCTATTTGGCTAAGGATGAGGAAGAGGATAAAGCTTTGGTTGCTGAGATAGAAGAAGAAGAGCATGTTCATTATGCACTCATGGAACACTCCTCATCTTCATCAGAAAATGAGGATATGATGATGCTTTTTGTAGTAAGGGTTGTCGTTTAAATACTGAAAACACTTAACAAAGAGGTTTTATGATTGTTAGGAGATGTGAGTAATGAGAGATGCAAGTTGTCTAACTATAAACTTGCTCTTACTCAAACTGAAAAGACAGTTGCTGAGTATAAGAAAATGGAGCTTGACCTAAAAGATAAAATTAATATCTTAAAACATGATTTAAATGCTAGTACTGATATTAGAAACATCGTGGAGAGGGTCAATGCTGAACTACAGGTTAAGTTAGATGAGGATATCAAGAATAAAGATAATGTAGACCTTAAAATTAAGAGATTTGATAAGGCCTGAAAAACCCTAGGAGAATGTGTTAGTAAACAAAGAGATTCTAGGGACATGACTGGGATTGGGATGAAGGAGTATGTTGGTGTTCCACCACCAGCTGGGGACTTCTATGGTGTCCAAAGAAAGGGCTTATCTTGGACTGGTTTACCAGAACTCCAAGAAGAGGAATTTATTCCTCCACCAAGAGTCCTTACCCCAGTAGAAGAATATAGGCAAAAATTAACTGATTTGAATGAATGGAAGAAAGCCAACCCTACCTTGTTTGTCAAGGGTAGCATGCTTTGTGATAGCCCAAATGAGTCTACCCCTATCAAAGTAACAAACCCAATCACTGGCAAGACTGTTGACCTTGGCTCAAACGTTGTTAGAAAACCTAGCATTAAATATGCAGAAATGTATAGGAATACTAGGTCACCAAAAGGCCAAGTTAGTGATAATGGAACAGGTTTCTTTTCTTCTAGACCTAGAGTTATGTCTAGAAAAGCCTGTTATACTTGTGGTAGCTTTTCACATTTAGCCTATAAGCGTGTCAACGCTTCCAAGGTCAACGCTGACAAAAGGTCAAACACTGTCAGACCCAAAACTTTTGTGGAGCAAAATCTACAAGTTGTTAGACCAACCCCATTATTTACTAAAGGGTCTAACACTTATGGACAAAGACCTTTTCAGAAGACCAATACATGGTCCAATAGGCAATGGGCTCCTGTAGCAAACCCTAGTTTCAACACTGATAAGGGTAATTTCATCGTTGACAAGACAAAATCAAACGCTGACAGAAATGTTGCCAGACCAAATAATGGTAAATATTTGCAACCACAGGGAAAGGGGTCTAAAGCTTCTTCTAGCTTGACATGAAGACCCAAGCAAGATCAAAACCCTAACTCTAATGGGATTTCTATGACCTGTAACATATTTAATTATATTTCAAAGGTCATCACAAAACCAATTGGGGTTAACTGGGTGTTTCATCGAAAAAAGGATGAACAAGGGGTTGTTATGAGAATTAAGTCTATTCTTGTTGAACAACCAGATGAATCCAAGTCTGCTCAGGCTTGGGTTCCCAAAGAAAACTAATTTGTTTTCTTTATGTTCAGGGCATTCAAAAACAGGTAAATGATTATGGCTATTAGGATAGTGGATGCTCTAGACACATGACTAGGAAGGAAGATTATCTCACAAACTTCACTCCCATTAAGGATGGTGATAAAGTGTACTTTGGAGGCGGATATGGAACTATCACAGGCAAAGGAACTCTTCTCACCAACAATTTGCGTTTTGAAAACGTGTTTCTGATAAAAGAACTTGATTATAATCTTTTTAGTGTATCACAAGTTTGTGATAACAAAAATAAGGTTCTTTTCACTGATACTGAATGCTTGGTGTTGAGCAAGGATTTTAAAATGCCAGATGAGAAATTTATTGATTATATGACACCTAGACATAAGGACATTTATAATGTGAATCTTAATGGTATTAGGATGAATAATAACTTGTCATGTCTTTATGCTAAAGCTTCAGTTAATGAGAGTAATCTATGGCACAGGAGACTAGGGCACATTAACTTTAAAAATATAAACAGACTTGTGACACATGGCTTGGTTGATGGTTTGCCTAGAAAGGCTTTCCACAATGACCACTCTTATGTTGCATGACTTAAAGGCAAACAACACAAGGTCTCATTTAAGTCTAAACAGGTGCACTCTAGTTCTAAACCACTTCACTTGCTGCATATGGACCTATTTGGTCCAACTAATATAGAAAGCTTGAATGGTAAATCATACTGCTTTGTCATCACAGATGACTTTTCTAGGTTTACTTGGACTTTCTTTTTAGCTATGAAAAGTGACACTGCTGATACCTTAATTAACTTTATTAACCAAATTGAAAAGAAAATTGGTAATGAAGTTAAGATGCATAGAAATGATAATGGTGGTGAGTTTAGAAATAAACTGTTGGATGATTTTTGTGCCAAGAAAGGGATTACTAGACAGTTTAGTATTGCTAGAACCCCACAGCAAAATGGGGTTGCTGAGAGAAAGAATAGAACCCTAATTGAAACAGCCATGACTATGTTGGCTGATGCTCACTTTCCCATTGCTTTTTGGGCTGAAGTTGTGAATACAGCTTGCTATGTTCAGAATAGAGCATTAGTCAACAAGATACATAACAAAACACCTTATGAGTTACTCTGGGGAAGGAAACCTAATATTGGTTTTCTTAAACCTTTTGGTTGTCATGTAGTTGTACTAGATACTAGTGATGCCTTAGGTAAATTTAGTGCTAAAGGTGATGAAGGCTACTTCATGGGTTATTTAGTGCAGAGTAAAGGATATAGGGTTTATCTTAAGAAGAAAAAACGTATACTTGAAAAAGTACATGTTAGGTTTTTAGAGAGTAAACCTAGTGATCCTGAAAGTGGTCCAAATTGGTTGTTTGACTTGGAACCTCTATCTAGGCTTGAATTATATGCCTGTTACTAATCCAGACATTGTGAAGGTAACTTCAAATGTTGTGGAAGAACCAGTTGTTGATGTTTCAGGTACACAGGTTAATGAAGAAGTTGGATCATAAGCAGACAAGTCATCTCCCATACTTGAGTATGTCACTATTCCCATGTGGACATATGTTTTTGCTGCTGCTTCTGCTGGAAAGGAAAATGGTGGTCCCCAAGTATCACCAGTTAACAACATACATGGTCCTTCAGGCGCTGACAAAGGAAAATCTGGCGCTGATAGGACAAATTCAGGCGTTGATGGCTCAAACGTTGACAACACTATTTCAGGCGTTGATGGATCCAACGCTGACAAACTTGGTTCAGGCGTTGACAACTCTTTTGACCATATTTTCTCTTCCAATTTTGAACAAGGTGAACCTTCAAGCAGAAATGGAGAGGTTCATACAAATATTGATGGAAGAGAGTCTGAAGAAGATATTGGTAACTTGGATGATGAGATTGAAGGCAACATACTTTTTGAGGGAGGAGTTCTTACTTCTATAATGAAGGATCACCCCTCTTCTCAAATTATTGGAGATGTGATGTCTCCTGTTCAGACTAGAAGATCTCATCAGAATCTTGGAGGATTTATTGCCAATATACACAAGAAGGTTGATACCCCTCTTGTTCAAGCATGTTTGTTTGCATGTTTTCTGTCACAACAGGAACCCAAGAAGATTTTTGATGCTCTCAAAGAACCAAGTTGGGTGGAAGCAATGCAGGATGAGCTTCACTAATTTGCTATTCAGGATGTTTGGGAGTTGGTTGATTGTCCCAGATATGTCAGACCTATTGGGACAAGATGAGTTCTTAGAAACAAGAAAGATGAAAGAGTCATTGTGGTCAGAAACAAGGCATGTTTAGTGGCTCAAGGATATACACAAGAGGAAGGGATAGACTATGAGGAGGTCTTTGCACCAGTTGCAAGGATTGAGGCTATAAGGATATTTCTAGCCTATGCTTCCTGCATGGGCTTTACTGTCTGTAAAATGGATGTGAAGAGTGCTTTCCTTTATGGCACAATTGTTGAGGAGGTATATGTCATGCAGCCTCCTGGTTTTGAAGATCCAGAGCATCCAGACAAGGTATATAGAGTCAAGAAAGATATGTATGGACTTCATCAAGCCCCAAGAGCATGGTATGGCACATTGTCCACCTATCTGGTGGAAAATGGATTTAAAAGGGGCACCATAAACCAGACCTTATTTACAAAGAAGAATGGTAAGGATGTCTTACTTGTTCAGGTTTATGTGGATGATATCATCTTTGGCTCTACAAACCTAAAGATGAGTGAAGACTTTTCCAAGCTTATGACAAACAAGTTCAAGATGAGTGCAATGGGGGAGATGAACTTCTTTCTAGGGTTACAAGTTCAGCAGAAAGAAGATGGTATCTTCATCTCTCAAGACAAGTATGTAGCAGAAATTTTGAAGAAGTTTGGCTTTTCTCCACATGAAAAACAGGCTAGTACTCCAATGGATAGAGAACATCCTTGGGGAAAAGTTGGAGATGGAAAAGATGTGGATGTCAAACACTATAGATCAATGATTGGTTCATTGATGTATCTCACAGCCTCAAGACCTGACATTATGTTTGCTGTGTGTGCATGTGCACGCCATCAAGTGGCTCCTAAAGAGTGCCACCTTCATGCTGTCAAGAGAATCTTTAGGTACCTTATATGTTATCCAGATCTTGGATTATGGTATCCAAAAGATTCACCATTGGAGCTTATTGCATATTCAGACAGTGACTATGGTGGTGATAAATTTGATAGAAAATCCACAACTGGTGGATGTTAGTTTCTTGGGAGTAGGTTGATATCTTGGTAGTGCAAGAAACAAACAGTGGTTGCCAATTCTACAACTGAAGCAGAATATGTAGCAGCAGCTGCTTGTTGTGGACAAGTCTTATGGATTCAGAACCAGCTGTTGGATTATGGGTATAATTTCATGCATACCAAGATTTTTGTAGAAAATAACAGTACTTTATGCATTATTAAAAATCTTGTACATCATTCTAAAACAAAACACATAGAAATTAGACATCATTTTATAAGAGATTGTTTTGAAAAGGGTTTAAAACAACCAGATATGGTTGACACAGAAGAAAATGTGTCTGATTTATTAACTAAACCTTTTGATACTGGAAGGTTTCAATACTTGGTAACAAGTATTGGAATGATCAATCTCACTTAATATGTGTTTTGGGATCTTATTGTAAAAATATGTACAGGATATGCATTGTTATTGGTCTTTTTGAAAAGTTAGATTTTCCACTATATTTGTCTAACGCTGACAAAGGTTATCTTAACGCTGATAAGTGTTATCGTGACGTTGTCAACAACATGTTAGTTTTGTGGTTTTTGATCTAAGTGTGCAGGCGTTGTTAGCATTGTACCATTGGATACAGAGTTGCTTATGGATCCTTGGAGAATCAATTGGAGCATGTTTCAATTTATGGATGATGGTTGGAATATTTTTATTCCTATCTTGACATAAATTTTTATTTACATGCATATTATTCAGCAACTTGTGTATCACAGTTTAAGGGGAGGTTTTAGGAACCTTTAGGACTTTTGGCTATTCTTAAAATACTCTTATCACAATTCTAGATTGTGTCCACAAGTGAGTATGAGTTATTTTACTAAATTATGAGGCACTGTAGCATGCAAAGTTGACATACTATGCATGCTGCCAAGACATTTTTGGCTTAAATTTGGATGTGGTCTGTTAGGCGACTTGGGAATGATTTACAACGGGTTTACCTGGGAGTTACAAGGGATTTTATGAGATAACTTAATTGTTAAGAATTTTGGTTAGCAAGGGACACTAAAGGACTGTTATGTCTATCTTGCATAAGCAAGTGTGCATAACTGGACAGTGCTTTCCGCCATATAATTGTGACAATCCTGGTTTTGAGGTTCGTCACTTAGTTTTATTTTGTGCTAGTTGCGTGTCTTTACGTGTTTATGTGCTTATTGGTGTGTATAGATTGTGTTTTGGATATCGTTTCCGGTACGGGGTACCTTGTGAATGAAACGATGTGTGATGATTTCATGTTCATGAGTTCACATGGTGGTGACTATGAAATGAGATGGTGATATTTAGTGGTTTTACGTATACGTATATGTATTATAGAAAATCGTATTTTTACGATTTACGGTTTAGCATTTAGAGGTCTCGGATGAGGTAATTAGTCATATGGGTATTTTTTGGGATGGTTTTAAGTCATTTAGGACTTAGTTATAAAGTTTATTTCAAAATTTGAAAATTTTTATAAAAGTGTATATTTTACGACTTTTACGGTAAAACGCGTAAAAACTGACTAGTTTTACGGTTTTGAGGTTTTGGAGGCTTTAGGAGCTGAAATAAATTAAGGAAAAGTAAGGTAATAATATTAATACATATATTAATAATGAAAAGAAATAAAAAAACGAAATTAGGGGCATATGGGTCGGTTTGGACGAATCAAAAGAAAAAGGAAGGGAAAAAAATGGAAAGTGGGTTTCTACTTGGACTAGGATTTGTGAACACACTATATAAGGTTTCTAATAAATCAAAAATCATATTTTATTTTCTCCTGGGGTTTTGAGTCGCGGCATCATTCTAGAAAATTAGGGTTTTTCATAAAAATCTTCGTTTCCATTAAATCTAAGGTAAAACCTTCAAATCCCTTTTTAATTTAATTATTCTTATGTTTATTTAATCATCTTATGATGGCTTAGGTTAGGGTTTTATACAAAAACATTAAATTAATGTTATATTAATCATAATATGATGATTACATAAAATAGGGCTTGTAATTAGAGGGATTAGGGTTAATTAATGGGGTTGATTTAGTTAAACCCGTTTTTAAAAACTGGGCAGAATTTTGAGTCAATTGTTTTGATCATATCGGGAGTTCTATAAACTCTTATTTTGCGATCCAAGTATCCCTAAAAAGGTAATTGAAGTGGCTTTCCAATTCAAGAAACGAGAACTAAATTGTAGGTAGGGAAGTGGGTCAAAAACAGGTTACAACAGTCGGAGGTCAAAACGGTTTTGTAATCAGCCTGTTTTCTTTTTAAGTTTTAGGTTGTTTGGGGTACTTAGGGTTGCATTGGGATCTTCTCACGAACATGAGAGATGGTTTGTATATTTTAGTAAGTATATGCACTTGGTCTAAGGTTTTGGTTTAGGGTAAGACCCCTTAATTGTAACAAACTTTTAGTATGTTTAAAATCAGGAAATCTGGAATGACAAAAGTACATATATATATATATCGGGGCCTTAACAGTAGCTTTAAGGTTAGGGAAAGTAAGAGGTGCTAGCTAACATATGTAAGGGTATGAATATTTGATTAAGTCGTTTTCGTACAC
Organism: Glebionis coronaria; assembly: GCA_025667525.1. Lineage (NCBI taxonomy): Eukaryota > Viridiplantae > Streptophyta > Magnoliopsida > Asterales > Asteraceae > Glebionis > Glebionis coronaria. Next base: position 423,922,771 of record CM046879.1, on the reverse strand, counting down.
CCGAAGGTTTATCGTAGTTCCGGCGAAGTGTGAATGGAAATCCGCGTTTATGTCTAAAGTTTGATGCTCGAATAAAAGAGATTTTGATTTTTATATTTAAAACTACTAATTTTAATGACTAAAAATTAAAATATATAAAAGCGATAAGAATGAAAATTAAATTACAATTATAAAGCGAGAGATACCTAAAATAATAATAATCACAATAAAGATGCTAAACTAAACAACCATAATCAAACTACTCGAATCAAGATATAAAAGCTAAACATGCAATAATAACGATATATTGAAACTGATGAAATAAAATAAGAAAAGAGATAGAGAATTTAACCCGTAATGATGAACCGAAGACGAAAAAGATTAATCACCCGATCAAATAGCTAAATTAGATCTAAAGTTTATAAAATTTCAAAGTTATTATCAAATTAATTAGTCGATAAAGTTGTCAATTTTATCAACTAACTACCAAGATAAAACAAATCAAATTTTAAACTTTAAATTTTAATCTAGCTAAAAGACCCATAAAACCCATCGCCAAAAGTGATGGACCCATTCGCCGAAATCAAAAGACATAAAACGGTTAATGACAATAAAGCTAAACGATATTTTTAAAATCTTATAAAAACTATTATTAATGAGATACTAATTTGTAAGATAATTTTAACTATTAAAAGTCTTTTAAAATAAATACTATTAGAACTATCTATATTTCTAAAAAAAAACTAATTAAGACTTAAACAAAATCATTAGAGATCATTATATCTAACCTTAAAAGAAACCATTTTAACATATTAAAGTACACTTTGACATAATATGAGACATAGCAGATTAGTTAAAACAAATGTAACATTCGAATGAGAGGAGATAAGTTCAAAACCATGACAACCATTTTTATTTATTATAAATTTGCTTAGAACTAAACTAAACCTGTAGCTTAACTGCCTACTTTTATGCACTACAATATCCAACAAAAAAAAAAAAAAAAAATCAATCGTACAAATGTAAATTCAATAGGCGAAACTAATACCAGCAACCATTCAAACAGAAATCTAACATCACGGAAACAACCAACATCAATCGAATCAGTATACTTAATTACCGAAACAAACCACATCGATTCATTAAATCTGAATACAAGACTGGAGAAAAAGTTGCGAACCAATTTGAACTGAGATGAAAAATAACAAGTATTAAAGCTGCGGTTGGTTTTTTTGTGTAGAATCTGGAATCGAAAAATGAAAGGAAGCAGAAAAAAAATGTTCTAACCTAAAATTAAAAAAATGAATAAAAGGAAAAAAACGTGAAAGAAGAATAATTTTCTCCCAGATGGAAAGTTGTTTTTTTTTTCTTTCTGGATATTGGAATCCTTTTTAGCTTCCATCCTACGCTTCTTCATTTTTTTTTTTGGGCCTTTTCCTTAACTGGGCTCGGGATGGGCTTTTTCTTAGCAGGCTTCTTTTTTTCTTTCTTGATTCTTTCGGGCCTGTGTTGGGCTGAACCTACAAATCGGGCCTAGTGGTCTTTCTTTGGGCTGCAGTTATATTAAGTCCATTTGAGTATTGATACGTCGGTTCGACCCATATAAATGGTGTCGGGTCGGCCCACTAAAGTATGAAAGCACCGCCGGACTCGATTTTTCGCGCTCTTTCCATTTCTCGTGCTAATTTTTGGCTCTTTGGCTTCGTTTTTGCTCCTTTTCTTCATATCCGTTCCTACAATAATAAATAACACATTTAAACGATATATGCACTAAAAATACACGTTTTGCTATTTATTATGTCATAAATGAAGGGATATTACTACTAAAAACACGAATAATTACGTGTCTAACACACCCCTACACTAAAGACGTTGCTTGCCCCCAAGCAACTATTATCACAAACGTCAAATCCAAAAACAATTTAAAACTACTTTATTTGAAATTGCTCTTAAAAATAAAGACTCATAGTGACCCGCCATGCTCGACTTCTTATTCAAGGTATAAGGATCATAGAACGGGAAACACGCAAACTGGGTGTCTCCAGGGAATAAATATCGTCATCCTCTTTTTATTACTCCCAACTAAGCTAAGATTCCTTGTGCAAACATTTTGACAAAATGCTAAGACTACTTATACTAATAACCTATGTAAATATAACTTATCACTCCTATAATTATAACGGCTAGGCAAGTGTGTTCATTTTCAAATTTTTGATCGTTCAAATCGACATTTGTTATGGTTGCCTAATTATCTAAGTGGAATATTAGACTCACCGAAAATAACGAGATTTAAGATTCAAAAATGGCCTTTCCCATGTAGCGGCTTTCTTCTCGGAACGTCCCAACCTAATCGGTTAAGTGCCCGGGCTTTTGACACCCCACGGAGAATAGTACCGGGATTGGCGGGATTTTGAAATCAAAGATCTTGAAATCACCGCTAAGCTAATAAAAGCCACTTAGATGAAAAAACAACGACGGTAATTAGAGAATGAAGATTCAAAAGAGAGATCACTCCATGTAGCGAATTTCTTCTCAGTTTGTCCTTTAGCAAAGCTTAGGAGGCTAGGTTTTTACACCCTTGAGAATAGTATCGGAGCTCACGGGACCTTTGACTTCTACATTCTCAATTACCGTCTAAACTCTTATACAAAATTGACGAATTCTAGTTCAACTTCGGATTTAAATTTAAGAAAAAGCAAGTTTCTCACAATTATAAATAAAGCAACAAAAACATAAAACTCTTATTCATTTTTTTTATTTTTTTTTTCTTTTTCTTTTTTTTTTTTTTTTTTTTCAAATATATATATATATTTTTTTTCTCTTTTTTTTTCTTCTCTTTTTTTTTTATCAAAACCTTTTTTTTTTTTTTTTTTTTTTTTTTTTTTTTTCAACATATTTATTCACGCAACATTATTTGAAATTTAAGAAAGTATGCTTTCACTCAAATTTAAATAAAAAGTTGAACTAGGACTCTATATCAAAATTGCATAAGAATTTATTTTTTGCATAACAACACAATTTTTAACGTTCAAAGGCTTGAAAAAAAAACACACTTATTTAGTCTAGTTACAATCTAGGAGGAAAAGCCACAGGTTATTCATATAAGCTCTAAAGAGAACCAACTACTCCACGTTTAGCATTTTTATTTGCACAATTCCTAAAAGCTTAGTCTAAAAGTAAAGGGAGCAGCCAGATCAACACTCAGGCAGAGTCAGGATCCCCTTTGTTCTAGCCTACGGGACAAGTCAATCACGCACGGTCAAAAACGTTTTATTATTATTAATAAAATAAAATAAAACAAACACACATTTGCTCAAAATAGGATGCAAGAGGGCAAACAAGTAGGCATGAATATGATCCATATGATATAAACCCCCCTACACTTAGAACCGAACATTGGCCTCAATGTTCAAAAGTGATAAGGTGCTACCCCTACACTTAAGAACACAAAAGGCTAATGCTAGAATTCCAAGTGTAAGAAGGAGAACACAATCAAATATGTATGGATAAAGATGAGAACTGAGTACTCCCCTGATATAGACATGAAGATCGATCGGAGACTAAATGAAGAAGATGATGGAAACAGCAGCATCAACCCTCTGAAAGTCTTCTCGATCCAAGGGAACCTGCACACAAAAACAAAGACCAACAAGCACACATGGAGAGAAGCACACGCCCCTACACTTATGTTAGAAAATAAATAAAAAAAAAAGATAGATCATCGGGTTGCCTCCCGAGAAGCGCTTGTTTTTGTTAACCGAGTCACGAGCCTGACTCGACCCCGAATTAAATGGTCCATGGGGAAGCAAGAGAATCACCACTGGCTCAAAACAGATATGCCAGGGTCAAAGATCTTATCCTCATTACCGGATGAGAATAAAGAAGAAGAATCCACAGTATAAGTGAAGAAAAGCAGAAGGATTCTTATAACATACGAGAAATAGGTATAAAGGCGATCCTTAAGAATACTCGTCTTCGCCAAGGGCGGGAGGGTGGGAGAAAAAGATATCAAAGTGTCACCCGAGGACACTTGATAGAAACTCAAAGCAAGAGTTGATGGGATAACCGGTAAAACATCACAAGAAATAGCAACATCAACGTCTCCTCCGGGATCAAAACACTCATCCTCATTTCCCGGTATGAAATGAGGCGAGTAAAAGTGATACATCACCTGCTTGGGTGTGCACGCAGTAGGACGGGGTGGCAACATAATATGAGAAATAGCAGAAGAAATATCGACCACCCGCGTCACCTCTCCAGACCGAATCAAACGGAAGGTAGGGTCAAATCTCTCCACCTCATCTACGATGGGGGGTGGCATGGCTAACAAAGGATGCTCATCAATAGCAATAGAGTCGAAGCTATCAATGTCCTCAATCCCCTCTTCAAAGAGAGGATTCACCTCACTAGAGATGTAGGCGTCATCAAAATCAAATAAAGGGTTCGAATAAATCTTGAAATTTTCCTTCGGAACGTCTTCATCGGATAGTGACTCGTCATCACTAGAAGTAAAATCATCATCGAGATCAAAAATGGGATTAGAGAAAGCCAAATAATCGTTTCCCAAGATTTCGGTGGGAGGTAATGAATAATCACGAGAAAGAGATTCACACTCATCGTCACTATCAGAAACAACCGTAGGCTCACTTTGGATTGGAATAAGAATCTCATCACAAGGAATAGTGATAAGACCCTCATCCCCCATGATGAGAGAGGCATCGGTCTCCGTAGTGGAAGAATCGAGAATAGGAGTGGTAGAATCCTTAGGCTCGAGAGCCGGCAAGTCGAGAGAAGGAATTACAATTGCACTAGGACATTGAGCACAAAGATCATTCCATGAAATAGTATTCTCATCGTCATCATCATCATAATAGAAAGAACGCACAAGAGGCGGAGTATAATCACTAAGATTAGATACTTGCTCTTGTCGTTGTCGTTGTCGCTTTTCCTCCTCATTTGCTTCTTTTAGAAGAACAACGGCTTCTTGAAGTTGCAAAACAATGGCGTGTGTTTCGTCTTTCAAAGCATTGAGTTGTTGAATTCTCTGAGAGGATTGATGATTGATGGTAGGATGTGGGGGCTCACAGTTATGAAAACCAGAATTATAGCACGGATGTGGCTCATAGGAAGTCATCGGTTGAGAAGAATTAGAACACGGATTTGGTTCATAATAATCCATCGGTGAAGAAAAATGAGGACACGGATTTAGCTCATAATAATTCATTGGCTGACAATACGAAGTATCGTGAGGGCCCCCACAATGATTGCAACACGGGTATTGAGAAAAATCCGGTGCTTGTTGCGGATAGGGATTGTCATAGACGGGAGAGGGTGAGAAAGTATTGTAAGAGGAGAAGTACGAATTTGTTGAATTGCAAAATGGACAAAATCCAAATTGTGTATTGTCGATATCAAAACCGCACCGCTCACAGGTACACCATTGACATGTTTGAAAACCATGCCATGGTCTCCCACACCGTACGCAAGACGAATCCATGAAGAATTAAAAATAAGAGGGGTTGAGAAAAAGAATTAAACACGATAGAAGATAAAGAAGAATATTTTTTTTTAATTTTTTTTTTTTTTAATGATATATATAGTAATAAAGAAAATAAAATTAAATAAGAAAATATTTTTGGTTTTTATAAATTATATATATTTTTTGGATTTTTAAAATGTTTTTTTTTTTTTTTTTATATATATATATACAAATACGAAAATAAACTTTCAAAACGAAAGGATCTTCAAGTCACCAACTAAAAAAAACACAACGCCAATATCGCTACACACAAAGCCGGCAGCGGCGCCATTTGATTAAGTCGTTTTCGTACACCCGAAGGTTTATCGTAGTTCCGGCGAAGTGTGAATGGAAATCCGCGTTTATGTCTAAAGTTTGATGCTCGAATAAAAGAGATTTTGATTTTTATATTTAAAACTACTAATTTTAATGACTAAAAATTAAAATATATAAAAGCGATAAGAATGAAAATTAAATTACAATTATAAAGCGAGAGATACCTAAAATAATAATAATCACAATAAAGATGCTAAACTAAACAACCATAATCAAACTACTCGAATCAAGATATAAAAGCTAAACATGCAATAATAACGATATATTGAAACTGATGAAATAAAATAAGAAAAGAGATAGAGAATTTAACCCGTAATGATGAACCGAAGACGAAAAAGATTAATCACCCGATCAAATAGCTAAATTAGATCTAAAGTTTATAAAATTTCAAAGTTATTATCAAATTAATTAGTCGATAAAGTTGTCAATTTTATCAACTAACTACCAAGATAAAACAAATCAAATTTTAAACTTTAAATTTTAATCTAGCTAAAAGACCCATAAAACCCATCGCCAAAAGTGATGGACCCATTCGCCGAAATCAAAAGACATAAAACGATTAATGACAATAAAGCTAAACGATATTTTTAAAATCTTATAAAAACTATTATTAATGAGATACTAATTTGTAAGATAATTTTAACTATTAAAAGTCTTTTAAAATAAATACTATTAGAACTATCTATATTTCTAAAAAAAAACTAATTAAGACTTAAACAAAATCATTAGAGATCATTATATCTAACCTTAAAAGAAACCATTTTAACATATTAAAGTACACTTTGACATAATATGAGACATAGCAGATTAGTTAAAACAAATGTAACATTCGAATGAGAGGAGATAAGTTCAAAACCATGACAACCATTTTTATTTATTATAAATTTGCTTAGAACTAAACTAAACCTGTAGCTTAACTGCCTACTTTTATGCACTACAATATCCAACAAAAAAAAAAAAAAAAAATCAATCGTACAAATGTAAATTCAATAGGCGAAACTAATACCAGCAACCATTCAAACAGAAATCTAACATCACGGAAACAACCAACATCAATCGAATCAGTATACTTAATTACCGAAACAAACCACATCGATTCATTAAATCTGAATACAAGACTGGAGAAAAAGTTGCGAACCAATTTGAACTGAGATGAAAAATAACAAGTATTAAAGCTGCGGTTGGTTTTTTTGTGTAGAATCTGGAATCGAAAAATGAAAGGAAGCAGAAAAAAAATGTTCTAACCTAAAATTAAAAAAATGAATAAAAGGAAAAAAACGTGAAAGAAGAATAATTTTCTCCCAGATGGAAAGTTGTTTTTTTTTTTCTTTCTGGATATTGGAATCCTTTTTAGCTTCCATCCTACGCTTCTTCATTTTTTTTTTGGGCCTTTTCCTTAACTGGGCTCGGGATGGGCTTTTTCTTAGCAGGCTTCTTTTTTTCTTTCTTGATTCTTTCGGGCCTGTGTTGGGCTGAACCTACAAATCGGGCCTAGTGGTCTTTCTTTGGGCTGCAGTTATATTAAGTCCATTTGAGTATTGATACGTCGGTTCGACCCATATAAATGGTGTCGGGTCGGCCCACTAAAGTATGAAAGCACCGCCGGACTCGATTTTTCGCGCTCTTTCCATTTCTCGTGCTAATTTTTGGCTCTTTGGCTTCGTTTTTGCTCCTTTTCTTCATATCCGTTCCTACAGTAATAAATAACACATTTAAACGATATATGCACTAAAAATACACGTTTTGCTATTTATTATGTCATAAATGAAGGGATATTACTACTAAAAACACGAATAATTACGTGTCTAACAATATTCCTTTTAAAGAAACCATGGGTATGTTTAAGTGGACGTTTGACTTAAAGTATGGAGACCCAAAATTGGGACTGTTTTGTGTAAAATATGAACGTGATAGTTATTAAACTTAACCAAGTTAAGGACTTGTTAGGGAAGGGTAATGGGGTGATTAGAGCTTATCAATGAGGTATTTATATGGGAATAGGCTAGATGTCAATCATAGGTTGATGAGCCATCTTAGTGATTGGTTCATGTATTGATTGCGTGTTTTTGGTTTGTTAGCTTGATGCTAGTGCGAGGACTTGTGAAGAAGCAATTAGGTGAGTTTCATAGTCCCATGTTTACTATTGATTTTGACTTCCAGATGGGATGGAAGAGACACTGTGTTGAGTTATTTATAAATTGATGCTGTGAATGTTTTTGAAGGTTTAAGATGGACTTGTGTGTACATTATGTGAATAAATGCTATGTGATTCTTGTTTGTGTATGATTTGGATTGGGATATGTACATAGTGTGATCATCTATGGTACCATGGTGTTTGGTAAGGTTGGGGGCCTTGGGATAGGTACATAGTGTGATCATCTATGGTACCATGGTGTTTGGTAAGGCTGGGGGCCTTGGATTTGGTTTGGAATGATTGATCTTGAATGTTAGTTGTTAATGCATACTTGTAACACATTGTCCATATGTTATTGTGTTGATGGTTGTTATTCACAGCTTATAACTGATTTAGCGTTGGAGTATAAACCTATGACTCTCACCAACTTTATGTTGACGTGTTTTAGTGTCTCTTTCAGGTGTGAATGTGATTAAGCGTGAGGATAGAAGTGGCAAGACTTGGATGCCTTAGGATTGCATATAGAAAGAGATCCCCGTTCCTTCTTAGTTTACCTTTATGTTTTTTTATAAGTGATACATGTTGGCACCTATATGTTTGTTTGGTTTATGTTTACTGTTTGTCTTGGGTAAGTGGTAGGACTGTTATCTACTTACCTAGACTCCTGCTATGTTGAGATATTGTCATGACATTTGTGTCGCAATTTATGACATTATATTTGCATTTTAGTTTTCTCTATAGAGACACCGTTTGTTGTGATGATATCCATACGTCGCGCCCCATGTTCCGCCATGGTGGGGTGTGACAGAACGGTATCAGAGACAATGGTTATAGAGAATTAGGTTGCCTAGTTGTGTAGCCTAGTCTATAGCTTAAGGGTCCCTGCATATAGGTGTCATAGGAGTATGTGTGCATTTTATAATAATTGATGTGTTTGGATGTTATTTATTGCGATGTTTTGACTAGTATGAATTGAACCGTAGTATGTTCATACTTAGTCACATGTTATTTTCTTTTCGGGTTTGTGACTAGTGCGGGTTGAACCATAATCGTCCACGTTAGTCACTGTTGTATTTTGCTTAAATTGTACATTATAGTACATAATTTAGTACAAGGTAGTTTCTATCTTTTATCGAGTTATTTTACATACCTGAGGTATGTTATTTTTCTTTTGATGTTTAAGTCATGTTCCCTAAGAATCGTGTGGTGGTTCGAGTTACTAGGAGTAGGTGGATAGGAAGGATTTTAAGCTGTTTCCACTCTTACGGGCGACATGACTTATAACTGATTTTGTTTTCGTTTTGGATTTAGTCTATGCTGTTTTAGCTAGACTATGGATTTTTGTATTCCAAGAGTTTGACTATGTAATTTAAATAGTTGGAGTTTTAGACCTTATTGTTTATGTGGTTATGTGCTTAGGTGAGTTGATGGATTTATGTGTTATATGTTGTATTAATGCTTATAAGTGTCATCATGGGAGGGAGTGCATTGGGGAAGGGATAATTGTATAAGTATGGTGGCCATCATAGTTATACAAGTACCACAACTTCAATGGGTTCCTAAGTATGATTGCACGAAAGAGGGTTAGTACATGCTTGTATATGATGAGATGTAGAATTTGGGTATACGTATAATATATGAGTTTATGTAATGGATGCCTATGATATGGCTATTGTTCTTTTTGTGTTATATGTTTTGGATTATAGTTGTGTTGTGTGATTATGGGGTCACACGATATGGTTTGGTTTTGGTAATTATAACACCCCCACCAAATGCTATGCGCAGCAGAACTACAACATTTGGGTGCTATACAGTTATCATCACACACAAGCTATTTCGAACGACTCAAAGAGACGTAGAAATTTAAACATAAATTAAAAATTGTTTAAAACAACAAAGTCTACTGTTTTCCAAACCCCAAAAATAATATAAAACAGAGTTTGCCTTTTGGTCCTCACTGAATCTCAACCCAAAATACAATTTTCGTTCACATGACATAATATAAGGTATTTAAGTGCTAAAAGGGAGGAAAAACAAAGTAGACCGCCAAGCCACAACAACTTCCATCCTCGCATGCTCCACTGCTATCAACCTTGATTACCTGAAACACATGCTTAAAATCGTCAACACAAAGGTTGAGCGAATCTATAGGTTTATCAAATCATCAGTTGAACATAAGTGTTAAAAACCAATCATGATCATTCAATAGCATTGTGGCCATACAATCTATTATTCAAGGATATGACAATTGTGTTTAAGCTCATGACACTAAACCGTTAACTCAATCACTCATGTAATAAATACCGGCGTGATTCAGATGAAACCAGTGCCCCTACTAAGGCATTAGTTGCAATTATACCTTATCTCTCATACATGATAATCTACCGCAGAACTTACTCAACGTACAACTTCTCGGCTAGCATTGGGTCGTTAGCCCCGTAGTACTACAAATTGTATAAGCGGCTATTTCCAACCCACACAAGGGCAAGACAATAGTTAATAGTTCATGAAATTAGGGCCTTTTGCAACTAGGTACTCAACACAATTTCGAGGCAACATTCGGGTCCAACAATCATTCATGACTTATGTTCATTTTCATTTAAATAGCATGTATCCCCCTCGCGGGTAAAAACATTTGAAATAAGTAAAGAGCGAGGCTATAGACTCACCTTGCGTAGTAGTAGCATAAGTACTAGTAGCAAAGACGTAGACGAAGACGATCACCGACGATGAGGATGCCCCGGGAAATCAAATACAACACCTAACGAATAAACACGTAATGAATCAACACACTCAAGTACCTTCAAGTACTGTATGTACATAATTAAGAACACTCAAGGTTCATGTAAACTCACGCCAAAAATCCATTCAAGTGATATTTACTAAACACGTCCAATTTTATACTTTATTAGAACTATTGCGCAATTTGCAATTCTGCCGGTACATACCGAATGTACGGGCTGTTTTACCCCACTTAGACCACTCCTAAAAATCTGAGAAAATTTATAAAAATCACTTATAATCTGTAGAAACCCCTCACCAAATTTCATAAAAAGTTTTCACTTCTAAGACCCACTGCTCAACACATCTCTATACCTTAAAATTTTGGACAGATTTGCACCTTCCAAGTGCAACTCGACTTTGACTTATTTAGTCAACTCAACTTGAAACACCAACTCCTAAACTTGAAAATATATTCTTTTTTTACAGGTTTAGGATCATCTAACAACTTCCAAACATTTTTAGAACTCTAGTTACAATCCTAGACATTCGACCTATATTTTGACAAAAACCCGTAACTTGTGATTTTCATCACCCGGTACGCCTCACACTTTAAAATATCATAACTTTTGACTCATTTTAAGTTAGGAGCTCTACCTTATACCAAATCGAAGCTAAAAATAAGCTCTACAACAATATCTAATCATCCTAACACTTAACCAAAAGCTACTGTATGAAAAACGGCCTTAAAGTTTCTGACCTAAAACACCCTTTTCAAAATCACATCAAAACATCTTTTTGACCCATTTCAATCATTCATATACTTCTAATAACACCTAATAATTATCCTAAACAAATCCAAATACCCTAAATCACTTGTATGTTCAATCTCACTCAAAACCCAAAAATTAAAAATAAGAACAAGCACTCAAAATAATTAATTAAATAATAATAACAAGAGAGGGAACCTTACAATAGATTGCTAAGATCAAAACACTAAGAACACCAAGAACACCCCTTGGGCCGTGGGTTTTGGAAGCAAAAACACCAAGGAAATTTTTTTTCCAAGCTTCCATTTTTCAAATGGAGATTCCTAAACACATTTAAACACAATCCCACTAAATTAATTAAATCAAATCATGGTATTTTTCAAAATAATTCAAAAATTAGATCTAAAAAAAAATGTTGTTGCATGTGTGATTTTATTGGTGGGATTTACTTAACTTGATGATATAAACATGGGACTTTGATTAGATTTGTCAAAAATCAAGTTTTGATGGTGGTTTGAGGGAGGTGGTGTTTGGCCGTGGCTTTTAGGGAGAGAGGGAGGAGGAAGAAAATTTTTGGAGGTGAAAAATGAGTGTGTGTGTTAAATTTTGGTTTATATATAGTGGTGGAGGGACCTAGGTGGCAATTTTTGCTATCTTTTGGCCTTTGTTGCAAAACAAGTTTTAAAGAGCGGGATTATGGCTAGTAGTCGGCTTTAAAAATTTACGGGAGTCGGGTTTCGTCCCGGCTACCTCAAAATACATTTAAATGGTTCTAACGCACACAAAACGAATATTCATATGGTTCCGACTCGACTTATCACGAAATAAAAATAAAATCTCGAAAAACTCAAATATCGATCAATCGATAATAAAATGTAAGTTTTGGGCATCCGTCGGTATCGTACTCGTTATCGGTTCTTCTTAAATCGTCAAACGTTAAATTACGACCGTAAACGTTGGTTTCAACTTAAACCGTCAAATAAATCCACGATAAAAATTCTTAAAAATTTCAAAAATATACGTAAAATAGGATTAAATAAATGACGTTGGGCTCGGGATATCACATCCACAAGTGAGCCACAACTTAAGAGAGATGCTCATACTGAACAGCTCTTGAGACAATAACTTAGCATCTTACGGCACTTTCACTGGTCTTACATCCTCCCCTCCTTAAAGGAGCGACGTCCCGGCGCTCTCCGGTTCTTATACTCGCATTTCGTACTACTAGAAATATGGGGGGTACTTCTTACTATAGAGGTATTCACGTTCCAATATGGACTTCGGTTCACGTCTCGGGTTCCATCACACCTTCACAATGAGTATTACACCTTGCTTTAATTCTCTTAACATCTCGATCCATGATCCCCACTTCAATTTCCCAAATTCTTCCTACGGTTATCAACACGTCTCTTTTCAAAGCTTCTCGCGGTTAGCAAGTGATTCTTAATCTACACCATCTCTTCCGTAGCCTCTCGAATCATTTCAAGTCCATTCAACTAACTTTTTCCTGCTTCATTGCATCCAACTGGCGATCTATACTTTCATTAACGTAATTCTTCAAAGGTTACAGCTTCAATGCTAACATGGTAAATGTCGTTTTACGAAGATACTACCAACAGCAAATGTCGGTCCCAACTACTATCAAAATCAATCACACACGCTTGGAACACGTCTTCCAATGTTCAAATTGTCCTTTCACTTGGTTCATCCTCTCATAAAAACAATTAAACATAAAGAAAAATCACACGGGTCACATATAACCCCAATGAAAATGTTCAGAAGTACACAAGACTAAGTAATTAATACTAGTCGCACAAAATCACCTTATTGTAATATTACATACATACAAACCTATTTCGTCAAAAAGAACAAATTCATCGATACGGGAAATCATCCGACGTATACACAACTCTCTCGAAAACATCACAATCCAATCAAACACAAAAGACATATTAAAACACATATAACCATATTACGACATGTTTGCAACATAGCCAAACCATGCCAAGCCAATCAGTTTAATCAAGTTAACTCATGCTTGCAAATCAGCCAAACCATGATAAAATAAGGATATTGACTTAATTATCGGATGAGTCCAGTCAAAAAAAATTGCAATACACGAAGATTCACAAGCTTGCTAGCTTATGGAGGCATATCCAAAAAGAAATAAAATACACACATATGTCATCGCAGGGTGCTCACACACGGATCCATACCCACAGGTTATTACAAGAACACCATCCTACTTTCGTCCCAAACGTGGTTAAAATCTCAATAACATCTCCGTTCACAGTTATAAGTATATTACATGGCACATGTTCTTCATGATCGGACTTCATTGGACAATGTCGTCTCAAGTTCTCACAACTTACGATCACTTGACCAGATCACATACAACATAAACACATAAAAGGCAAGGGTTCACCATAAAAACTTCGACTATGTTTATCTATCGTTTAACCATCGATAATCAAGGATGGTTGAGTTAAGCAAAAAGGATTCCTCACTTAAATAAACGAAGACGGCAATGGAATTGTCTTCCATTACCGATGCACAGTTGGTAAACTTCAACAGTTTATCGCGTGTCGTTTAAACATATCAAAAGAACAAGAAAAGAAAATATATAAGGTACGATACATTCGATGTAGGAGAAGTCTTCGTCATTCCCCTCAGAGTCCCTTGAACTCTGATTTCCTCTACTTTGGCAGTCTTCTATTCTTGTTTAAATTTCTTCTCAGTGTCGGTATGAACCCCTTTGGTATAACATCAACACCCTAGCGGTTCCGATAAACTTCACACGTTACACACGACACATAAAAACATTTTCCAAAATTACTCGGTCACAGTGACTTACTAAGTCAACACCAAAACAAAAAGAAAAGATTTCAAAGAATCACAAGAAAATTCAAAATCTTTCTTTAAGAATCAAAGAAATTACGACTACTTGCAAAAATGATCCACCATTTTAAAAAGAAACGTTCTCATCCAAACGTTTATCAAAACACTACAAGTTTCAAGATGACCAATTTGTTTGACACGATAGTGCCCTTCCTAAACTATGCATAATTAGCTAGATCATACATACTTAAGGGTCAAGCAACGACAATTAACAAAACAAGACTCTTCCCGAATTATGCATAGTTAGCTAAGCTGCGCATAATTGAGGATCGAGTGACGACACAAACATTATTATTACATACCAAATATGACTACGAAAGTTTTCGACAAAATCTTCAAAGTAGTTAAATCTTTTGAAATGGAATCCGAAATGGGAAAATATTGTTACCATCGTTTTAAGAAACACATCTAACATTTTTTTTCGTCTACTTTGGAAACATACATTACTTTGCCTATTTAAGAAAAAAAAAATGAATAAATAATTAAGTAAATAAATCGACACCATTTACATTTGGTTGAACGAACCATTTAACACACTCATACATATTTTCAAAATAGACTATTCACAAAATAACGGTAAGGTGGTTCAAGATTAAAGATCATTGCAAGCACAACAAGTAATAAAGTCAAAAATCAATGACATCGAACGAGGTAAACGAGCAATATAATTGCCAACTAAAATTAACTACATCAGAAACGAAAATGCTTCAAATATATGACAAAAGTCTCGGGATAACAACAGCGATCTACGAATACATGGAGTAAAAATTGAATATCACACAAGCGTCAAAAATAAAACAACGCTCATAATTCCCATCGTCTCGAGTTGCACACACATTCCACCAAGGGTATACGGGGAGAGAAGAATAATCACTTGGTTAAATAGAAACAATTTCACCAGGAAGATCGAGTTCTTTCACATCTACAATTTGATAATGCGGCTTCGTCTCCTTGCTTTTGTTCAATATAAATAAATAGCCAATTTAATGAAGATTTATAGCATCATTCAAGTAAATACATAATTTTAGGTTCTATTAACCGAAAGAAGAAAAATTACGGCGTCCATTAACAGGACAAAAATACATCGGGTGACATACCCATATTTTCAAGTAATAGCGAAGTAGTATTTTAAAAATAAATGGCGGTTTCATACCATAGACAAGATTAAAATAAACAATTACATGATTACTCAAGCTCAGATATAGACTCGCAAAGTCGAAGAAGAGGTGTCGGACGATCGAACCATCGTGACTCAAAACATTATATATACATCTTAAGAAAATAATACAAGTAGGTGTGTGTTGGGTAATCCATTTGCATATTCAAATCAATGTTACTTCGTATATTGTAAAACGATCATTTGCATATTTTTAGTTTGGGTTACACCATTAAAGAATTTATACCTTTCATTTTCCAATCTTTACAAAGTTTTTATTTCAGGAAAAATTTCAATCTTTCGGAAATTATTAACATTAGTAGATGCGGTGACTCGGTTATCGTAATCGACAAATCATTAGGTTTGAAAATCTCCATACTTGTGTCAAAATCTCGTTAATGTTCATATCTTAAGTACCAAAACGTATAAAGTAAGAATTTTCCAAGTT
This sequence comes from Glebionis coronaria, assembly GCA_025667525.1. NCBI lineage: Eukaryota > Viridiplantae > Streptophyta > Magnoliopsida > Asterales > Asteraceae > Glebionis > Glebionis coronaria. Next base: position 423,906,811 of record CM046879.1, on the reverse strand, counting down.
TTATGTTTTTATTATTACGACTTATATTATCACATATATACACATATCCAACATGACTCAAACTAGTCCAATTAACTCTTAAAATCAACTTTTGACTTTTCATTATACATAAGTCTTCCTCTAAACTGGTTTGTTAAATCACATTCGCGCACTTCGACTCAAATGATAAAGAGGTTTCACGTAGTTTTATCTCAGATAATTTACTGATTTTAGTCGACACTTGAATCTCGATGATAATAATAAAATAATAAATAATTAAAATGCTTATTTCAATAATTCAAAGATATATAAAATTCAACTTATAATCATTAGCCCGTTATCAAGTGATTTTTAAAATTAACACATCTCGCAGCGGAATAAAACAAAATATTTTTCAAACGATTTTAAACAAGCATCATCGAGTTATGCATAGGGATTCTCTATAACGACAATTAAACAAACAAATGGTTTCCAATGACGTTCCATCAAGATTTTGTAATTCATTTCAAGCATTATAATTTCTCACTTAAAGTGTACATTCCGATTTTAACCCAGTTTATTCACTACAACGAGTGACGAGTTCTAGTTTATACCAATGCATACGTAAACATAACCTTATGTTTAAAATAAAACCAATTTTACAAAGTTTCTAGCTCCAAAACACATGCCCACATCTTCTACTCATGTTTTATATTACAAGATACGTCAAAAGTTTACTACATTGACCCGAAAATTAATTCATACTAAATCCAAGTTATATATACTCGAGAGTCATATCGTAAATTTTATTATAAACTCGTTTTTCAAATTAAATTAAACAAATTCTTAACAAGTCCATCACAATCTTTTAGTATCAAATTTTAACATATAAAAACAAGGATTTTACGAGTAATAATAATTACTTATTAAGATTTACCAACCAAGGTTGAAGGAAAAAAAATATTTTCACTTTGTCCATTTACACTCTACCCATATTTTATTGGTTACAAAACACATCATAAGTCATTTTTATCCAAAAGTTTCACCCGCCAAGTATTAAATATGTAAAACACTTTATGTTTAAACCATTTAATCCACAAAGTTTAGTGCTTACTTAACTCACACAAATGCCGGACCTCGTCATATATACTATCAAATTTAAAATAATAAGACAACAAGAACAAAAATGAAATAAACGAAGCGAGAATGCGTATGTCAACTAAGTGTTGTTATCGGCCTCGGATGAGTCTCAAAATCGTACACCACAAGATTAACACAAAAACCAACCAAATTCCAAGTTATCACGCTTGATCACAACGCTAGTCTATTTTTAAAACGCATACTTAAATCCAAGTAGGATGATAAAAACGATTAAATAGCGACACGCCTCCACCACGTTTTATAACATACACATGTGATTCTCCGCTACGATGTACGCATCGTTGATTTTACTTCGTCTATATTGTAGTTACGCCAACCAATATATCAAACCCATAAGGAATAAAGGAAATAAAGTGATACGTAAGTAAATTACGTTTCAAAAGAAAATGTCCAAAATGACACATCACGGTGCGATAACGGCAATCGAGATCAATCTAGTCAATATACAATATGTTACGAAGCGTTATTTACGTATCTAGAGTATCAAACGAGGTTCATATTCGGTTATCCTAACAATAAATTAATTATCAAGATTGATAATTAGCGGTAAGGCCGAATTCTCAACAAAACCGCATTTTAATGTACGATAATTACCCAAGGACCATTGCTTCGCGTGCAATGCCTTTAAATACCATAGTATATACATACTTATACATACAACCATTCCTACATACACGTAGGATTACAACGCGGTGTTGCCATGTAATGCAATGCAGCCCGTTATACCAATTACAGGCAACATATACGATAATCTTTACAGGAATTTGCAAATTACGATGATAAGTACTCAACGTACAAAACAATATATCTCAATATATATCAAAGTATTTACTTACTAAATACTCGGGAATTCATATCAATTTTGAGGGATACATCTAAAATATAAAGCAATGCTAAAGAATTCTTACCGGAGCCATGCAGGATAGTTGTGTGCTTGGACAATTTCTTACGACACCAAAAGTTATAGTTTAGGATTTTTCAAAATGACCTAGTTCTCTATAACTCATGGCTCTGATACCAATCTATAACACCCCCACCAAATGCTATGCGCAGCAGAACTACAACATTTGGGTGCTATACAGTTATCATCACACACAAGCTATTTCGAACGACTCAAAGAGACGTAGAAATTTAAACATAAATTAAAAATTGTTTAAAACAACAAAGTCTACTGTTTTCCAAACCTCAAAAATAATATAAAACAGAGTTTGCGTTTTGGTCCCCACTGAATCTCAACCCAAAATACAATTTTCGTTCACATGACATAATATAAGGTATTTAAGTGCTAAAAGGGAGGAAAAACAAAGTAGACCGCCAAGCCACAACAACTTCCATCCTCGCATGTTCCACTGCTATCAACCTTGATTACCTGAAACACATGCTTAAAATCGTCAACACAAAGGTTGAGCGAATCTATAGGTTTATCAAATCATCAATTGAACATAAGTGTTAAAAACCAATCATGATCATTCAATAGCATTGTGGCCATACAATCTATTATTCAAGGATATGACAATTGTGTTTAAGCTCATGACACTAAACCGTTAACTCAATCACCCACGTAATAAATACCGGAGTGATTCAGATGAAACCAGTGCCCCTACTAAGGCATTAGTTGCAATTATACCTTATCTCTCATACAAGATAATCTACCACAGAACTTACTCAACGTACAGCTTCTCGGCTAGCATTGGGTCGTTAGCCCCGTAGTACTACAAATTGTATAAGCGGCTATTTCCAACCCACACAAGGGCAAGACAATAGTTAATAGTTCGTGAAATTAGGGCCTTTTGCAACTAGGTACTCAACACAATTTCGAGGCAACATTCGGGTCTAACAATCATTCATGACTTATGTTCATTTTCATTTAAATAGCATGTATCCCCCTCGCGGGTAAAAACATTTGAAATAAGTAAAGAGCGAGGCTATAGACTCACCTTGCGTAGTAGTAGCATAAGTACTAGTAGCAAAGACGTAGACGAAGACGATCACCGACGATGAGGATGCCCCGGGAAATCAAATACAACACCTAACGAATAAACACGTAATGAATCAACACACTCAAGTACCTTCAAGTACTGTATGTACATAATTAAGAACACTCAAGGTTCATGTAAACTCACGCCAAAAATCCATTCAAGTGATATTTACTAAACACGTCCAATTTTATACTTTATTAGAACTATTGCGCAATTTGCAATTCTGCCGGTACATACCGAATGTACGGGCTGTTTTACCCCACTTAGACCACTCCTAAAAATCTGAGAAAATTTGTAAAAATCACTTATAATCTGTAGAAACCCCTCACCAAATTTCATAAAAAGTTTTCACTTCTAAGACCCACTGCTCAACACATCTCTATACCTTAAAATTTTGGACAGATTTGCACCTTCCAAGTGCAACTCGACTTTGACTTATTTAGTCAACTCAACTTGAAACACCAACTCCTAAACTTGAAAATATACTCTTTTGTACAGGTTTAGGACCAACTAACAACGTCCAAACATTTTTAGAACTCTAGTTACAATCCTAGACATTCGACCTATATTTTGACAAAAACCCGTAACTTGTGATTTTCATCACCCGGTACGCCTCAAACTTTAAAATATCATAACTTTTGACTCGTTTTGAGTTAGGAGCTCTACCTTATACCAAATCGAAGCTAAAAAGAAGCTCTACAACAATATCTTATCATCCCAACACTTAACCAAAAACTACTGTATGAAAAACGGCCTTAAAGTTTCTGACCTAAAACACCTTTTTCAAAATCACATCAAAAAATCTTTTTGACCCATTTCAATCATTCATATACTTCTAATAACACCTAATAATTATCCTAAACCAATCCAAATACCGTAAATCACTTGTATATTCAATCTCACTCAAAACCTAAAAATTAAAAATAAGAACAAGCACTCAAAATAATTAATTAAATAATAATAACAAGAGAGGGAACCTTACAATAGATTAGTTAAGATCAAAACACCAAGAACACCATGAACACCCCTTGGGCCGTGGGTTTTGGAAGCAAAAACACCAAGGAAAAATCTTTTCCAAGCTTCCATTTTTCAAATGGTGATTCCTAAACACATTTAAACACAATCCCACTAAATTAATTAAATCAAATCATGGTATTTTTCAAAATAATTCAAAAATTAGATCTAAAAAAAAATGTTGTTGCATGTGTGATTTTATTGGTGGGATTTACTTAACTTGATGATATAAACATGGGACTTTGATTAGATTTGTCAAAAATCAAGTTTTGATGGTGGTTTGAGGGAGGTGGTGTTTGGCCGTAGCTTTTAGGGAGAGAGGGAGGAGGAAGAAAATTTTTGGAGGTGAAAAATGAGTGTGTGTGTTAAATTTTGGTTTATATATAGTGGTGGAGGGACCTAGGTGGCAATTTTTGCTATCTTTTGGCCTTTGTTGCAAAACAAGTTTTAAAGAGCGGGATTATGGCTAGTAGTCGGTTTTAAAAATTTACGGGAGTCGGGTTTCGTCCCGGCTACCTCAAAATACATTTAAATGGTTCTAACGCACACAAAACGAATATTCATATGGTTCCGACTCGACTTATCACGAAAAAAAAATAAAATCTCGAAAAACTCAGATATCGATCAATCGATAATAAAATGTAAGTTTTGGGCATCCGTCGGTATCGTACTCGTTATCGGTTCTTCTTAAATCGTCAAACGTTAAATTACGATCGTAAACGTTGGTTTCAACTTAAACCGTCAAATAAATCCACGATAAAAATTCTTAAAAATTTCAAAAATATACGTAAAATAGGATTAAATAAATGACGTTGGGCTCGGGATATCACATCCACAAGTGAGCCACAACTTAAGAGAGATGCTCATACTGAACAGCTCTTGAGACAATAACTTAGCATCTTACGGCACTTTCACGGGTCTTACAGTAATGGGTTTTGTGCCTTGTTGTGGCATGGTGAGATGGTCAGAAGGTGATTACTCGTATGGAAAAACGAGCGTATAAAGCGATTGATTGACTTGACATGTATGATAACGAGTATGTTTGGGAGATTCGATAGGTATACATATGCGGATGTATATATACTAATAGATGTTATGTTATGATTTACGGTCGTTCAGTAGTTATCATAACTTGAACGTACCTGGTACTCTCTTGTGTTTAAACAATTTATTAGATCTCGAGTTTGGGGGAGTTTCAACGGCGTTTTGAATCTTTTGAAGTGTGTCTTGTAGCGTATTCTTTGAGTTTCGTATTTCACGTGTACGTTTTAAAATGGTGTTCTTGGTTTTAAGTCTATTGAAGTAACTTGGGATTTCTTTTGAAATAATGAAATCTTTTGTGTTGGGTCTTACATTTCTTTTGGTCGGTATATATTGAGAAAAAGGGGGACTTGGAAATCTATTATAGGGTTAGATAGTTGGTTGTATTCGGTAAAATAAGGGTAAGGTGTTGGAGTCGTATTTGAAACAAGATGTAACATAAGATTTCTTTTAATCAACACTTATTTATTTCAACTTCTAAAAGACTTTCTTTAAAATAAAGCGAAGTAAAATTTCTTTCTACTTACATAGTTTATATAATTGGGTTTAACCGATTCACGTCATTTATAATTATTAATACAAGGTTAAATTGAGTTTATAAAGATTTCACATACAATTTTATCTTTCATCAATATAAAACTGTTTTGGTCATAACTTGTTCATTTTTAAAGCTTTTTGGATGATTCAAAAGCCTAAAATTATGTACTCGGAACGTACTTTTCAAGTATTCAGAATGTATAGTCATGGGAGGTCATTATCTTGGCCGAAATTATTGTACAAGTTTCGGATTAAAGGTTGAGTTTGAATAGTAGTTTATTTTTATGATTTGGGATGCACGGGATACCTAGTTTTTGAGTTGAGTTTTGAGTTCGTCAAGAGGGTTGTTTGTAGTTTGTTTGAGTCACATAGATGTGGAGGTAATAACAAAAAAAAATATATATTCTTTTGGAAAAGTCGATCTTTTGCACGGTTTAAATAATATGTCGCGGGGTGTAATATGTTTGGTTGCCATTGGGTGTTTGTTGGATTATTTTTCGTTGTCAAATACACGTTTTGGGTTTGAGTTTTCTCCTGAGTCTCATGGTTTTTTACTTGTTTTAACCGGTGCACGTGAAATGTCGTTAGTTATCCGTTGTTTTGATTCGTTGATCGTATCTGATGGATTCAGGATGTAGTTTTGGTTTCGTATTGTTCGGGAGCGTTGAGGTAGTCGTATGAAAGACTTGGTCGCGCCTACACGCTTAAGTAGGTGACCATGAGAGAACGGTCGAAATACCCTTAGTGGGGAGGAAAGAAGTTCGTAGACGAACTAACGTGGTCATGAGGTCTCTTAGGAGTACCAAGGAGATGAATAGAGATTTGTGGGATACCAGCACAAGTAACGTGCCATAGAGAGTGTTGGAAGGGGATATTGTTCGTAAGGCATGTATGTTTTCTAAAAACTTCCTGAAATTTAGTAGGTTTGCCTATTATTTTAAGGTAGAACCATAAATAGAGCAAGTAGGAGAAGTGAGAGGAGTTGCAGTTTGTGCCTTTCCAAAGCAAATCATTGATGGAGTGATTTAAAAACAAGAGCTGTTAGAAATTGCAACAGAGGCAAGGTAAAAGTTGAGTTGCTTAGTAGTAGATTGGATGTGGAAAGCGGTTGAGTGGTCTGAAGGATGAGGAAGCATTTTGGAGGCTGAAGAGGTGGATTGGATAATGAGCCGATCTTGGCATTATCGGAAGGACTGGATGAATTCGCGAAGCATGAGGATACGTGGAGCAAGGATTTGGATGTGTACGAGAACGACAAGAAAAGCGATTGCTTATACGTTGCAGGAACTGAAGATTTGGAAGAACTGGATAGACTTAGTTAGTGGAGCTGGAATGTTATATCTGCCTAGAATGCTAGAGGCATTTGGTGTACGAGACGTGGAGAATGATCTATACGGATCATGAACGTCTCCAACACATATTCAATCACCTTGATTGAACATTTGCCAAAGGTGGTGGGTGGAGTTAAGTGACGAAAGAAAATTGCAAGGCCAAGTACCATCTGGGAAAGGCAAGCATGGTCGATGAGACATGGAATAAGAAGGATGAGGTGAAACTAAGACGAACTTGAACTATAGGGATGACGTATTAGGGCGGTTTGGATAAAGGATATAGGTTGCACGAGTTGAGTTGTCTAAAGCAGAGAACGCGTCAACATGTATGTTGCGTGGCTTGGACAATCATATGGAGAAAAGGGACGTAGAATATACTTCCTACATAATTAGGAGTAGCTTAGAAAGGGCGATGTAAGGACAAAATTGGTGAAAGGGATACATAATGGGGTGGGGAAATAAGTAAGACGAGAGTTGGGTGATAGTCGATAGACTGACTAATTCATCTCATATTTAAAGAGGAATGAGAAGTCACGTAGTTGGGATGTTGGAAGAATTGCGTACGGATGTGATGGAATCAAGGGTTTTGCGTAAAGGTTAGCCTAATATGTATGGAGTGCCTTATGAAGGATTATGGCAAGGGAAGAAACGAGGGGAAGCATCACATCGTGATGTATGGTAGGAGTTGAGGAAGAAGAAGGAAGTGTGTATAGAAGCGAAGCATGAATGAAATAGGTCGAGATAGGAACCGAAGGTAAAACTTTGGTAGGGTTTAATGAGTAGAATAAAGCACAACGCAGGCTAATACTGTCGTAATGTGGAAAAGGAAATGGCACTGACCTATACTAATTGTTTGGGAGGCTTAGTATCGATAATCAAATGGATGAGGAGTTATAGGTGTGATGTGCCACAGGGACGAAGGGCTTGGTCTAACTGAGATAACCGTCCTTTTGATGATGTGTATAGATCATGAGTTGATTTGGATTGGAAGAACTAGTGGATATGTGAAAGACCGTCATAGGTCACTTTGTAAGGAAATTGGAATTTTTAAGTAGTTTGGGATACGGACTGAAGGGAGTTGATGAACATAATTGGACATGGGTGATTGATTTAGAGGTAGTTCGGAAACTCGTTAGCGATGGCTGAGTTTTCATATAATGATAGTTATCGTACTAGAAGTCGATAAATGCCATTTGAGGCACTATATGAAAGGATAGGGTGAGTTGTCCCTATTGTGGACTAGAATTGGTAAAAGAGGCTACTAATGTGGTAATGATGTTGTGGAAAGGATGAGAGCAACAAGGGATGCTATGTAGAAAAGGAGGAAACCACTAGAGTTAGTGACAAAGTTATGTAGGGAGTTTCACCCATAGTAACGGGTGGTATGTTTTGGTAAAATGGAAGAGTTGATATAGAGTTTTGTTGGTCCATTTATGATCATTGGAAAGATCGGACCATTAGCTTATGAGCATAGAATTACCTGGGGGAAATGAGTTGTATACATGATGCATTTCATGTATTGAGATTGGTAAAGGTTGTTTGAGAATACATTTTGCATGTACGGTTATTCGGGACTTGTATTAATAAGAGTCTTTGTTTTTATCAAAGAGTCATTTGTGAGATTTATTGACTGTGAGGTCAAGAGTTTGGCAATGAGTTTAATTATTTTTGGTTTGTATATGTGGTATTTTGCAACTTGAACTAAAGTTCACGTGGAAATGAGGGGAGTTCATTTAGAACAAGTATCCTCGTGTGATTTTTTATTTGTGTGTTGATCCTAAGGAGTAAATCTCGGGACGAGATTTCTATTAGGAGGGAGTGATGTGACAACCCTGGTTTTGAGGTTCGTCACTTAGTTTTATTTTGTGCTAGTTGCGTGTCTTTACGTGTTTATGTGCTTATTGGTGTGTATAGATTGTGTTTTGGATATCGTTTCCGGTACGGGGTACCTTGTGAATGAAACGATGTGTGATGATTTCATTTTCATGAGTTCACATGGTGGTGATTATGAAATGAGATGGTGATATTTAGTGGTTTTACGTATACGTATATGCATTATAGAAAATCGTATTTTTACGATTTATGGTTTAGCATTTAGAGGTCTCGGATGAGGTAATTAGTCATATGGATATTTTTCGGGATGGTTTTAAGTCATTTAGGACTTAGTTATAAAGTTTATTTCAAAATTTGAGATTTTTTATAAAAGTGTATATTTTACGACTTTTACGGTAAAACGCGTAAAAACTGACTAGTTTTACGGTTTTGAGGTTTTGGAGGCTTTAGGAGCTGAAATAAGTTAAGGAAAATTAAGGTAATAATATTAATACATATATTAATAATAAAAAGAAATAAAAAAACGAAATTAGGGGCATATGGGTCGGTTTGGACAAATCAAAAGAAAAATGAAGGGAAAAAAATGGAAAGTGGGTTTCTACTTGGACTAGGATTTGTGAACACACTATATAAGGTTTCTAATAAATCAAAAATTATATTTTCTTTTCTCCTGGGGTTTTGAGTCGCGGCATCATTCAAGAAAATTAGGGTTTTTCATAAAAATCTTGGTTTCCATTAAATCTAAGGTAAAACCTTCAAATCCATTTTTAATTTAATTATTCTTATGTTTATTTAATCATCTTATGATGGATTAGGTTAGGGTTTCATATAAAAACAGTAAATTAATGTTATATTAATCAAAATATTATGATTACATAAATTAGGGCTTGTAATTAGAGGGACTAGAGTTAATTAATGGGGTTGATTTAGTTAAACCCGTTTTTAAAAACTGGGCAGAATTTTGAGTCAATTGTTTTGATCATATCTGGAGTTCTATAAACTCTTATTTTTCGATCCAAGTATCCCTGAAAAGATAATTGAAGTGGCTTTCCAATGGAAGAAACGAGAACTAAATTGGAGTTCGGGGAGTGGGTCAAAAACAGGTTACAACAGTCGGAGGTCAAAACAGTTTTGTAATCAGCCTGTTTGCTTTTTAAGTTTTGGGTTGTTTGGGGTACTTAGGGTTGCATTGGGATCTTCTCAATAACATGAGAGATGTTTTATATATTTTAGTAAGTATCTGAACTTGGGCTAAGGTTTTGGTTTAGGGTAAGACCCCTTAATTATAACAAACTTTTAGTATGTTTAAAATCAGGAAATCTAGAATGACAAAAGTATATATATATATATATATATATCGGGGCCTTAACAGTAGCTTTAAGGTCAGGGCAAGTGGGAGGTATTAGCTAACATATGTAAGGGTATGAATATTCCTTTTACAGAAACCATGGGTATGTTTAAGTGGACGTTTGACTTAAATTTTGGAGACCCAAAATTGGGACTGTTTTGTGTAAAATATGAACGGGATAGTTGTTAAACTTAACCAAGTTAAGGACTTGTTAGGGAAGGGTAATGGGGTGATTAGAGCTTATCAATGAGGTATTTATATGGGAATAGTCTAGATGTCCATAATAGGTTGATGAGCCATCTTAGTGATTGGTTCATGTATTGATTACGTGTTTTTGGTTTGTTAGCTTGTTGCTAGTGCGAGGACTTGTGAAGAAGCAATCGGGTGAGTTTCATAGTCCCATGTTTACTATTGATTTTGACTTCCAGATGGGATGGAAGAGACACTATGTTGAGTTATTTATAAATTGATGCTATGAATGTTTTTAAGGTTTGAGATGGACTTGTGTGTACATTATGTGAATAACTGCTATGTGATTCTTGTTTGTGTATGATTTGGATTGGGATAGGTACATAGTGTGATCATCTATGGTACCGTGGTGTTTGGTAAAGCTGGGGGCCTTGTGATAGGTACATAGTGTGATCATCTATGGTACCATGGTGTTTGGTAAGGCTGGGGGCCTTGGATTTGGTTTGGAATGATTGATCTTGAATGTTAGTTGTTAATGCATACTTGTAACACATTGTCCATATGTTATTGTGTTGATGGTTGTTATTCACAGCTTATAACTGATTTAGCGTTGGAGTCTAAACCTATGACTCTCACCAACTTTATGTTGACGTGTTTTAGTGTCTCTTTCAGGTGTGAATGTGATTAAGCGTGAGGATAGAAGTGGCTGGACTTGGATGCCTTAGGATTGCATATAGAAGGAGATCCCCGTTCCTTCTTAGTTTACCTTTATGTTTTTTTATAAGTGATACATGTTGGCACCTATATGTTTGTTTGGTTTATGTTTACTGTTTGTCTTGGGTAATTGGTAGGACTGTTACCTACTTACCTAGACTCCTGCTATGTTGAGATATTGTCATGACATTTGTGTCGCCATTTATGACATTATATTTGCATTTTAGTTTTCTTTATAGAGACACCGTTTGTTGTGATGATATCCATACGTCGCGCCCCATGTTCCGCCATGGTGGGGTGTGACAATAATAATTATCAATTTATAGGTTATCTTCACTAGGATAAATTACTTTGTTAAGGTCCTTTTCATTTTTATTACTTTTATTTTTGGACGCTGACAAATATTTTTCCAAGCGTTGTTATGACCAATTTAGACGCTGACATGGCTTTGGCAAACGTTGACAAGAATATAGCCGTTGAGCGTTGATGGGTTATTTTTGACCGTTGACACTCATTGGGACCTACCCAGTTGTTATTTTTGAGGAATTTTGGGGCCGTAATTTTGGGAGTAGATAACTTTTCATTAATGCACAAGATAACTTATTTTCTTTTCAAGATTTTCATCATTATATTTTGAAAATTCTTGCCTTATTTTTTACCAATCACATGTGCCTATCTCTCCTATATATTTGGCTCCTATTTTTAAACAGGGTATCTCATATTCTTGTCTAACACTTTTTCTCTTATACTTCATCTTTCACAATAATTCACAAACAGCTTTCTTCAAACAATGGCACCCAAGTTTAAACCAAGTGACTTGGTATTGGGATTCAGGAGTCAGCACAACATGATTGCTTATTTGGAGGCTGATGATACTTTGTTTCCACAATACACCCAGATGGTGGTATATTTGAATGCATCTACAATTAGGTATGCACTTTCTCATGGTCCTCACATTCCTGTCACTCATATTAAGCAGTTTTGGAACGCTGTCAGTTCCTCAACAATTAATAATGTGACTACATTATCAGCTATTGTTCATGGGCGTACTTGGGTGGTTACTGAAGCCTTGGTTCGCCAGGCTTTGCATCTTAATGATGCAGATGGTATAACCACCCTCCCCATTAATGAAATAGAACAAGGACTTCGGGCTTTGGGGTATCCTTTCCCTGATGAGGGCACTTTAAACAAATATCATAAACAAGAGTTTCCCCCAGCCTGGAAGTATCTCATACATGTCATCCTTTAATGTTTGACTCCGAAATGTACTATACACAATGAAATTAATAGATCAATTGCTAGTGCAATTGTGTGCATTAAAAATGGGCAAAAGTTTAATTTTTCAAAACTTATTTTTGATGGCATGTGTAAAAACAAAGGGAATAAGATGACCTTGGCTTATCCCAGATTTTGCAAATGGTTTTTAATGTGCAAAATTACTGCACAAGGGATCATGATGATTTTTATGAGATCCTTGTGCAAAAGAAAGCTATTTTACCAAGATGAACTCACCCCCTCACCGTGACTTACCCCTCACCCAAGCTATGCTTGCTTTTATTGCAGCAGCACAACCCCAACCAGACCCACAACCACAACTTGACCAAATACCAAAACCTTTGCCTTCACCTCAACACATGGAAATTGACCAAGAATCCTTCAACGCTGACACGTTAAATGTTGGCGTTGACACAAGTAATCCAAACGTTGACATCTTTCCTTCACAGACCCAAACACCCCTTAACCTTCAAACTACCACCCAATCCACATCATCTTCTACACCCCCTGAATATAGGTTGATTAAACGCCCAAGGACTACTGGATTGTTCTCCTCTAGTGGTCCTAGCCATGTAGTAGAGAGAACCACCACCACAAGTGTGGTTGGTGCTATGGATGAGGCTGGGACTATCGGTACTGGCTTAGATGCAGGCCAAGACAGTCCTAACATCTTTATGACCTCATCCATGCCCCATGACTCTACTTTGGGAGGACAAATCCCCATTCTAGAGGAGGGCAAATTGGGACCATACACATTGATGGAATTGACGGCTGTCTGCATTAGCTTGCAAAAGCAAAATGCAGACTTGGTACAAACAGTCAGTACACAAGGCCTTGAACTCAAGAAATTGAGGGAGAGGATTCTTATTTTGGAGGATGCTAACACTAGGCGTGGAATGGAGGATTCTTCCAAAGCGGAGGATGAGCAGATCCATGTGAGTGACAAAGGCTCACATGATGGAGAATCTTTGGGTGTTGCTGAAGCCCTCACTGAATTGAAGAAGCAACCAGGTTTTGATACATCTCTGGTTACTCCTACAAATTTGAACTTCTCTTTTAAAGCTATGATGGAGCAGTTCACAAGAGGCGCTGAGACAAGTAAGTTGGGCGTTGACAAGCAAAATTTGAACGCTGACACACCAAGCGTTGACACGAGTAAATTGGGCGCTGACACAAGGAATTTGAGCGTTGATAGATCTGCAGATATGGTTGATGTATTCTAGTCATCAGCTATCATCAAAGAAGTGTCTTCACAGGTATTACCATCATCCTTACCCATCATTGATCCATTAGATAAGGGTAAAGGAATTATGGTAGAAGTAGAAGTTCCAAAGGATGCAGCACAAGTAGAGTTTGATTCAAAGTTGGCTACACAACTTATGGAACAAGAAAGGAAGAAGGTTGGTGAATCACCATTTGTTGTCACTTCTGAGGAACAAGAAGGAAGTGATGAAGAAAGTTCAGATTCAAGTGTGATGATAATTGAACAACTAGAAAGACTTGAATATGGTTTTTGGCAAGAGAGAAGCTTAGGGAGTTAAAATTGCAAGTAGACTTTGATATGCCAGAAGTAGTTCAGATGTACCATGCTTGGGAGAATAGGATTATGGAGAATCCAGATTTGAAAATTTCAGACCAAATTTGGGGATTGGAGATTCTTCTAAGAGTTCAAAGAGATTGCAAGGTAATTCTGAAGCATAAGGCTAGCAATGTTTTCTCACTGCTGAAGAGGGATAGAAGGGAGTTGTACTACATGTTACTCAGATGTCATGGAACTGGATGGACCTTCAAGAAACTGCAGGGATTATCCTTTCAAGAATTGGAGTACAAGGCTTATCCCATTTGGGCAAGAGTGCAAGAAATGAACACTCTTAGACTTCTTTTAGATGAGAGGAAAGAAGAGCTTGCAGAAGAGATGGAGATTCAGAAGACAATGATTGTTCCAAGGACTTTAAAGAAGGGAGTCCCACTTGAGTTTCCTAAAGATCTAAATAAAGTGGTTCCCAGTGAAGCTGTTCTTAGAAGGAGCATTAAGCTCTCACCCATGGAAGCTTCAGATATGGTACAAGTGTTATCTCTTGATGCCAGAAACCCTATCGTTAGCTATGAAGAAGATGCAAGTGGGTTTCGGAAGATTGGCAGATATGGGAAACAGGTACACACATTTACTACTCTTATGTCTCTCTTTGCAAGTATGGATAGGGAAGACTTGGCAGACCATTGGAGGTTGTTGATGGCCAAGTATGAGACTAAAGCACCTACTTCAGTCAATGGAATAAAGCTTTGGTCAACATTCAAGAGAATGTGTGCACCAGAAGAAGAAGATCATGTTTGGAAGGATCTTGAGGATGATATCAGTGCTCTTCAATGGCGTTTCTATTCAGCTGCTGGTGTGTATTATCTGAGCTCTACAAAGTTTGCTGAGTATCTTCTTGTAGATGCTCAGTATCCCATGTCCAAAGAAGTTTTGGACAAGATGAAGACAACACAGTTGGAGATTGACTATTAAAGTGACGTGGCCAAAGATTTGATTAGCCATGTTTATTACCAATATGATAAGATTTGTAAGATTCCTCCTAGTTCTTAATTTTTATTCAGAAACTTGATTACTAGAGTAGATATCAAGTTTAGGGGAGGATTGTTGGGAATAAAATGTAGCCAGTACACTTGAACGCTGACAAGAAGAAAACAAGCGTTGATAAGAAGAGAACAAGCGCTGACAGATCAAGCGTTGACAGGAACAAGTCAAGCTTTGATAGGTTGAAGACAAGCACTGATAAAAAGATATGGGTCTACGCGTATTTTGTTTCTAGTTTGTTTCTAGTAATGATAGGATCAACAATGTATTTTCTATAATTATCTTTACCTAGAATAGCTGATACGTAGACTCTTGTACAAGGCTTCTTATGTCTATAAAAGAAGACCTTTAGGTTATGTTTCATATAAGTTTTTCATACGTTTAACACTTTCATTGTAAGCAAGTTCGTTATTATCAATCAAGTGAAAGTTTGTATTACAACTGTTTGTGTGTTCTTGTTTAAGTATTAATTCCGCATAATACTTGAATTGTTTTATACAAAACAAAGTTTCTCTACGTGTATAACTTGATCTAATCTCGTTTACACAAGCTAAATCGATCTAAGTTTGGGATCAACACATACCCATGGAGGCTCTCCTCTCTGCATCTGGTGAAGGGTCACTAGGCAAGGGAGACCTAGCAAACCTGGTTTTGCTCCTTTTTCTTGTTGTGGATTGGCAGGGGGTAGATCACTAACAGTGGGATCAACATATGAAGCAGGGGCATTAGTAAGCGTGGGTTGGAGCTGCTTTGGGTGTTGAGACAGCTTCATGTCTGATCTGGTTTAACATGGTTTGAGTTAAGGGGATAGCTCTCCCAGAAAATTGTGGGGTGTTTGGTGTAAGGGTGGTGAATAGTTTAGTGGCGTCAGGATTGGCTGTGAAGTGATGTTTGTGTCGAATGGGTCCATGTTGACTCATGTCAAGCAAAAGTTCTATAAACCTTGGATATATACAAAATTTTGTACTGCTTTTGACAGTTTTAACCGTACCCTCAAAAATCATTTGAGAAAAACATTATTTTCGCCCTGTTGCCAAACACACCAAGGCAGAAGCAACTTGACTCCCAAATTTATTAAAAGCAGTAGTTTCTGAAGACAAGTATTGCAAAATAGTATGAATGATGTACTTCCAATGGGGTGCAAATTGACCTTTAAAAAATTTAGACTTTTGATCCTTAGAAATATTGTACTCCAAGTTTGTTAAACCCTCAAAATTTTTAGCCTCCGATAGGTTAACCACCCCATCGTCATCATTCAAGACTAGCTTGTCTCGAATGGAGGCAAGTGTAATTACTTTGGGGTGGCCATCGACACGACTTTTAACTGTAACCTCTCCATCTAATGTTTTAGTCGTTGCATTCGACCAAAACTATTGGATGTCTGAGGTATAGATTCTAGGACTGATCACAAGAGCTACCCTAAAGTAGCTAAACTTTGGTTATGGTTAGGAGAGATTTTGAGAACCATTGAAAGTTTTGATGAAATAAAAGGATTATGTTTTTCCAAGATGAAGTGGAATATGATCAGCAAAATGAGTTGAGCTTGTTGGTTAAGAGAATGGAGTTTATATAGGCGAAATGAAGGCTTGTGATTGGAGCGAATTATCAATTTGCATAAAGATCATAAATAAATCTTGTTTAGAAAGAAATATATTTAGAGAAATGATAATAAGGTTACCAATCTGCGAAGTAAGCGCCTTAAATATCTTTTGAAAATAATGAAATAATCCCTAACCAAAGAATAAACAAGCAATCCCAACGGCTATAAACAGTGTAACGGCATTGTCGGTCAACGGTCAAACTGGGGAACGTTTGCAAAGCAGGGGGAAGTCATACAAGCAGGGGAATGAAAATCAAAAGCAGGGGAAACTTTCCTAAGGGTATTAGATTATCTTGAATAGTCCAATGCTAAATAGCTCTGTCCTGATGCACAGACCTGAATAAGCAAGCTAGATACACAGAACTATAAAGTCCTCCATTCAACAAAGTCCAAAAAAGAAAAACCCAACACACAAGTAAACCCTGCACCAGGTCAACCCAATGAAATAAGCATACCCAGGTCTCCAACCCTACCATTTCCTTCCTATGGTCAAGTCGTCTTGGCAACATGCATCCAAAAGCTCCATTTTGTGAAGCAAGATGCCCAATCCAGAGTTTTGACTACACATTACAGTGCCTCAAGTTCTCAGAACTCCAACAAGTTTTGAAGCAAGTTTTCATTCTCCCAAGCCCCTACTCACTAGTGGGTATGATCTAGAATCATACATGAGTATCCTAAGGAAACACTGATCCCTAAAAGGATGGACCTATTCCTCCCCTGAGACATATAGTACATACCAAACCCCTCGGCAAAGCATATCAGACTTCAATATTACACCTGCATTGTGAGTCCAAAACCACATAGAAACTACTTCTATATGAACAACCGAGACAAGGGAAACATCACACGCAGGGGAAAGATCCCAAGCAGGGGAAACATCCTTAGCAAGGGAAACCTTGTTCACAAGCAGTAGCATTAAAATGATGGAAAAATGACTAGAAATCTTACAATAACAAACAATTATACAATCCTGAATATACACAAGAACTTACAAACATCAAATTTAGGGATTAACCATCCCAATACTTGCTACCAAGTACTGAAACCTCCCTATATTAAAGGTGTTATCAAAAGATCAGCAACATTAAGTTTCTATATCAATAGTTTCAGGAACAATCAAACCTTTTTCAAAACAATCTCTAATAAAATGATGTCTAATTTCAATATGCTTAGTTTTAGTATGGAAAACAGGATTTTTGATAATGTAGATTGTACTGTCATTGTCAATAAATATCTTGGTTTTTATAAAATTGTACCCATAATCAAGCAATTGAGTCTGAATCCAAAGGACTTGTCCACAGCATGCAGCAGCAGCCACATATTCAGCTTCACTTGTAGAAGTTGCCAGAATTGTTTGCTTTTTGCACTGCCAAGATATAAGCCTGCTCCCCAAAAATTAACATCCGCCTATTGTAGACTTTCTATCATTGTTGTCACCACCATAGTCACTATCTGAATAGGCTATTAGCTCAAAGGGTGACTCCTTAGGGTACCAAAGTCCTAAAGTAGGGTGACACTTGAGGTACATTAAGATCCTCTTCACAACAAAAAGATGTCACTCCATAGGTGTCACTTGGTGTCTTGCAGACAAACAGACAGCAAACATGATGTCAGGTCTTGAAGCTGTAAGGTACATGAGAGATCCAATCATGGATCTATATGTTCTGACATCAATAGGCTTTCCTTGTCCCTCTTTTCCCAAGGGTGCTCTTTGTCCATGGGAGTAGAGACTTTATTTCCTTCACTTAATCTAAACATTTTCACAATCTCAGCAACATATTTATCTTGAGAAATAGAATCCCATCTTTCCTCTGCTGAACTTGTAACCTCAAGAAAGGTTGAGCTCTCCCATTGCACTCATTTGGAATTTGTCTTACATCAACTTGGAAAACTCTTTGCTAAGCATGGAGGTTGTGGATCCAAAAATGATATCATCCACATATACTTGCACTAAAAGAAAGTCACGTGCTTGCTTCTTGATAAACAAGGTCTGATCATTCTTTCCCCTGTTGAAGCCATTATCTAAAATATACTTAGATAGAGTTCCATACCAGGCCCTAGGGGCTTGATGAAGCCCATGCAATGCCTTTTTCACCTAGTAAACCTTGTCTGGATGTTCTGGATCCTCAAAACCTGGAGGTTGCATTACATACACCTCCTCATTAATGGTTCCATATAAAAAGGCACTCTTAACATCCATTTGGTACACCATAAAATCCATAAAAGAAGCATATGCCAAGAACAACCTGATGGCTTCAGTTCTAGCAACTGGAGCAAATACCTCATCATAATCAATGCCTTCCTCCTGTGTGTACCCTTGAGCTACCAGTCTGGCTTTGTTTCTGACCACTATACCTCTCTCATCCTTCTTGTTTTTGAGCACCCACTTTGTCCTAATGGGTCTTGCCCATTTTGGACAGTCAACCAAAATCCAAACCTCTTGAATATCAAACTGCAATAGCTCTTCTTGCATAGCCTCTACCTAGCTTGGATCATTCAAAGCTTGAAAGATCTTCTTTGGCACTTCTTGTGACAAATAGGAAACATTGCATATTGTCATGATTGAATTTCATATGATGTTGGCAATGAAGTTGTGTTCCTTTGCTTGATACCTTGTTTGTTTGGGAGTATCAAGATCATAAACAATTTGAGATTGAGGATGATATTTATTGATTCTATAGGTGGGTTGAATTTTCATAAGGACTTCAGTTTTATCGTTTCCTAAATAAGGTTCTATGGGACTACCTTTACTGGGAAAGAACTCTTCAAAGGAACCTCCAAATGATACTACATGACTTAGAGATGGGTGTTGGTGAGTTGAGTGCATCTCTGAATAGCTTGGACCTCTATGCCTAATAATTATGCTTCCACTGCTTGACATAGTGATTGGAGAAGATGTAGAAATGAGTGGGGATTCTCTTTTTGCATCATTAGCATCATCCATCACTGGCTCTTCAATAGCAGGGTTAGACCAGCAGGGGAATCCATGATTCCACTACCTTCATACATTCCACTACTTTCATGACTGAGCTTAGTAGGGGAATTGACTGGTTGTGCATCCTTCAGAGAGAGGTCATCTTCTTCAGCCATCTCATTGGCAACATCATCAGTAGGGAATAATGAGGGTACAGTCATGTAACTTAAAGGTGGACTCTCCAAAGTAGTTGGTTCTTTTGTACCTGAAATGTTAGTATTTTTCAAAGCAACAGCACATAATTCATAGATTTAGAAAGTACTTCAATATCAAAGAAGCACTTGGGACCTGTTTGTGTGTCTTCAGGCTTATCCTCTAGGAAATTTACATGTATGTTCTCTGTCACCTTCCTTGTCTTTTTGTTGAAGACCCTATATCCCTTACTAGTTAGTGAATAGCTAACAAAGTATCTATCATCCCCCTTTTCATTGAACTTTCCCAAATGATCAAGTGTGTTGAGAATCACTACATGACACCCAAATGGTCTAAAAAAGTCAATTAAAGGAGGTCTTCCATTGAAAAGCTGATAAGGGGTCTTGTTGTGAGCCTTAACCACCAAGGCCCTATTTTGAACATAGCAAGCAATGGCAACAGCTTCAGCCCAAAATATTACTGGAAGCTTGGAATCAGATAACATGGTCCTTGCAGCTTCTATGAGTGATCTGTTTCTCCTCTCTACAACCCTATTTTGTTGTGGCTATGCGGAATTATCTTTTTATCCCTTTGCTGGTACAGAAACTGTCCATCTCTTTGTTCCTAAACTCCCCACCATTATCAGACAATTGTCACTACCTTCATACTCTTTTAAAGTTCAATCTGAGTAATGAAGTCTTTAAGCACTCCTGTTGTGTCATTCTTTTCAAACAAGAAGAAGGTCTATGTGACCCTTGAGAAGTCATCAGTGACCACTAGGCAGTACCACTTCTTTTTCATACTTGCCACAGATGTAGGACCAAAAAGTTCCATGTGTAGCAACTCCAATGATTTGGTGGTGGAAAGAGCAATTTTTGATTTGCAAGAGGCTCTATGTTTCTTTCCCTTCAAAGAGGCAACACATGTATGGTCATTACTGAAGGTCTTTCAAGGTAGACCATGAACAAGATTGAATTTAACTAGTTTGTTCATATTTTTGAAGTTTAGATGACCTAGTCTTCTGTGCCATTTCTTGCATTCATCAACTGAGGCTTTGGTAATAAAACAGTTCTCATTGTCTTGAAGAGAAATATCTTTTAAGACAATGGTGTACATGTTCTTCTTCCTTGGTGTTATTAGTACAATAGGAGCATTGGGTGGTAAAACAAACTCTTTTCCTAACACCAAGCAATCAGTATCAGTTAAAAGAACAAAGTTTTTGTTGTCAGTCATTTGAGACACACTAAAAAGATTGTACTTCAGTTCTTTCACCAGATAGACATTATCAAATGTCATTCCATTAGTGACAATGGTCCCTTTCCCTGTGATTGTCCCATGCCCATCTCCAAATGATACACCATCATTATCATGTAGGGGAACAAAGTTTGACAAATATGCTTTGTAACCAGTCATGCTTCTTGAGCAGCCATAATCCCAATATGCTTTGTCATTCTTTGTCTGCTTTGTTACCTGCAAAAGGAATAACAAATTAGTTTTTCTTGGGGACCCAAGCCATTACTGACTTAGATCTACCTCGTGTATCAATGTAATATAATTTTTCAAAGGCTAAAGATACACCATTGGATTGAGTACCCCTTTTAGGGGCCCAAACCCAACGAGCTGAGGCTTTCACAACTTTTCCCCATCTACCCATGTTTTTAGAAGTAAAAACTTGGTCAGCAAGGGATACCCTGGACTTAGCAGGGGAATCCCTATGCTTAGCAGAGGGAACCCATTGCTTGTTTTTGCCTCTATAGGTGCGTTGGTAAGGTCTATGGCCAGATGCAAATGCATTATAAGATGTTGGTCTGGTCACATTAGAGCTAGATTTGGGGTATGCTTCACTAATCTTTCTTAGTGCTGGCACAACATACTTGTTAGTTGCCTTATTTCTCAAAGTAGGGAGAATAAATTTAGCAGGGGAAAAAGGTTTTGCTCTGCATTCAACAAGATATCTCGTGGTTGCATTTCCTTTAAAGGATTGGCATCCACCATTCCCATGGTTGCTTTACAGTCATGGTATATGTGATCAAACTGCCACAGGTGAACCAAGGTTTGATATTTTTCACAAAGTCCTTTCCTAGTTGAAGAGACTTTTGATTATTCCAGTTCCGTTGATTTCTTCTAACAACATTTCTTTTGTGGATAGGCCTATACATCTCTGCATATTTAGTAGTGGTATTGAAAGGTTTTGGACAACTAGTTTCAGGATCTGGGATTGCACTGTTTAGCTTATCAGTTTCAGACCCTGAGGTACTCCTACTTCTAGATAAAATAGTTTTGGAACTAGTTTCACTACCAAACAAACCTTCTCTAGAGAAAAGAATGGGATTGTCTATTTTCTACTGTTTTATGGTAGCCTGTTCCTTATTAAAATCCCTTATTTTACTGGTGTTGATCAAAGGTTATTCTTGTTTATGATTACCTAATCCATAGTAATTAGGATCAAATACCATGTCCTCCTGTTTTGTAAAACACAGAATTCCAGTCCATGAAAGATCTTTCATTGGACTAGCACCATGTATGTTAGCAGGGGGTGGTGGAATTTCAGCATGTTGGTTTTTGGCACCTAAACCAGTTTTATCTTTAGGAGATTGTCCTATTTCTTTAGCCCTGATTAAATCTTCAGTAGCTTTTCCAAACTTTTGAATAGTTAGCTTATCTTTTTATTGATTTACTCTAAATATTTCAAGTTCATTAGTTAACTCCTAAACAGTGGCATCTTTCTCTCTAGCATCTCTTTCTAGGATTCCAATGTGATCTCCATATTGATATTCTCTTTCTTGATATTCTCTAATTCTAGACTCTAGTTGTTCTAAAGAATGTTTATCATTGTCTAGATTATTTTCAGAATTTATATAATCAATATTTAGCTTTCTAATTTGGTCATTTAATGACTAAGTATTTTTTCTACATCCTTTGGTACAATAAGAGTCATCATATATCTCATTGTCTGAGCTAGAAGTAGACATAGCCATAAGAGCAAATTTTTCCTCTGTCTCCTCTGCAACTAGAGCTTGATTCCTTTCAATGCTTTCTGTCATAGAGCTCTAGTCCCATCCAAAATCCATCTATTCCATGCATGGCTACCATAGCCTTGGCCTCAGAATCCTCATCCTTTCTCTCCTTCCTATAGCTGCTACCATTCTTTGGAGATCTGCACTCCCTAGCAAAGTGACCTTTCTTCCCACAGTTGTAGCACTCAACCTTTGATTTATAAAATCCAACTACACCAGAAGGATTAATGGAAACCTTTTTCCCATATTTCTTGTAGAATCTGTTAGCTCTCATGCTGAGAAGAGCCATATTCCATTTGATGTCCATTTCCTCCAATCGTTGCTTACTAATTTGAGTCAAATCTTCATGTAGCACAGTGGAACATTGAGGTCCTTGTGATGAAATGAAACCACAAGCAGTGTTAAGACTAAATGTTGCAGTACTTCTTCCCCATTTGATGGTCCTGAATTTGAAACAATGGAATGTGTAGCAGGGGAAACTTCAATCCTACTGCTTTTAGAGTTTCAACTGTTTTGGGAAATGAAAGCCATATTAGCAGGTGGATCAGTAAGTCCACTTGAATTGGTGGAAATGGTTCCCAAAGCCTTCATTTCATTGACAACTAGCTCAAAAACCTTCAAGTTATTGTAGATGTCATCAATGTTTTTATCATCAGTGTCATCTCTGTTTTGCCAACTGGATTTTAAAACAAACCATTCTTTCTAAAGGCTATTGAGGAACCTAGCATTGACTTGCTCTCTTGAAACTTCTATGTCAAATAACTCCAGTTGTGCAACAAGATCTTGAAGCCCGTTATAAATAGAACCAATTGTTTCATCACCTTTTGCTTTAAAAGAAGCAAATTGGTCTATCATTTGATTTTTTTTCTTCTTAGTAGCTTCATTTCCTCCATATGTTTTCCCAATGGCTTCCCAAAGATCCTTAGCAGTCTTATGCTTTCTAAACCTCAACTGATGTCTATCAGGTAGAGCCAACAACAAAGAACTGTGAGCTCTGACATCATGTCTTCTTGCTTGGATCTCTTTGTTTGAAACAATAGTAAACTTAATTTTCTTATCCCCAACTTTGGAGCTTTCACCATCTTCCTTATCTTTCTTCTTACCATCATCTTCTACTACTACTGTTTTTGTGAATTGATCACCAAGCTCCATGACCTCCCATAGGGCATAGTGTTCCATCTTGAGATACTGTCGAATCCTGAATTCCCATATTTCAAAGTTTTCAGGATTCACTATTGGAAGTTTGAGTGAATTTTTATTTGAGGATGAAAGAGGGTTAGTAGACATGATTGGTATTGGATGTAAAGATTGTGTAGTTCCTGGTTTAATCAATGTTTCTCAACAAGCTCTGATACCACTTGTTTATCCCAAAGTCAGATCTTAAACCTTAGCTTGTTTAAGAGGTATAGTAGAAAGAAAGAATTCAAACTACTACAAGAGAAACTTTTCAATACACAAAGAAACTAAACAGGATGCGTAATGTAATGTTTAGCACAAGAACAAATAGTAAACCAAACGTTAAGCTTTAAGATATTGATAATATACGAATACCCAAAGATGGTATTAAGGTTTTACAACCTTAAAGCATGAAATGAAATGAGAGGAAAAGTATATCAAACACGAAACCTAATGTGTCCTTTTATAGCACAAGGACCTATGTACAAGATAACTACTAACAAACTAGGAAGGTATTATGGAGTAGTAACGGAAACGCGTCAATATCTCTTCCATGTTTATCCATGCAACAGGGTCGTTGACTTCTAGCAGTGGGAACTGATCCTAATGTCTTCATTAATCAGCAGGGGAACTTACTCTAGCAGGGGGATCTTGACCAACCAGCAGGGGGAACTTTGACTCATGCATTTATTACCAACATCACATATGATATATCTATCATATATGATAAATAAGGTATCATATATGATATATCAAGCTTAATTCAGCTTACATCAGCAACTTAATTAAAAAGCCTAATAATATAACTTGTTCACACTAACTTAAGCTTATTCATAACTCGTATAAATAAAACTTGATAATAAGCCACAAGCACATTTGGTTATGATATTGAGCCTTGTCAAACATATTTGATTCTCAACTCTAAGCCACATGACACTTACCATGGCCATACATGGTCAACCCATATACAATATTATATATGATAGAAGGCGGGTTTTAAAGAGCCTAGATATATTTTGTGTAAAGCAATCATAAGTTGTTGTTTTTCTTGTGGTTTGTCAAAAACATCATATATGATATGATACCCCATGTATCATATATGATACACCTATCATATATCATATATCATATATCTATCATATATGATAAATGATAAATGAGGTATCATATATGATACATCAACCTTAGTTCAACATACATCAGCTACGTAAAAAAATCCTAATAATACAACTTATTCAAACAAAAATAAGCTTATTCATAAAACTCTTATTCATAAAACATTATAATTCATTTAAATAATATAATAAGATAGCTTATAATTCAACACAATAAATTCAAATCATCTAATTCGCAAGCTTATTCATAACTCTCATTAATTAAAAAGCTTATTCAAACAACTAAGCTTATTCGCAAATAAATAACATAAGAAGTTAGCTTATAAGTAAGAACAATAAGTTAAAATAGTTTGTTCAAAATATGCTAATTAAAGCTTATAATTAAAACGTTAATAAATTAATAAGCTTATTCAAAATCAAATCAGCTAAAAATAAGAATAGAATTTATACAAACCTGATGATGGATTTGCGTTTGGTCATGAATTAGTGTTGATTAATTGATCTAATAATCGATTCGTGATAGATTCCGGATGATGTTCGTGAGGGATTCGTGATTATAAGTTCGATCTTTCAATTGTAGAGAGATAAACTAGATCGGGGTTGAGAGAGAAATAGAAAGACGATGTGTGTGTGTTTAATGAGAAAGAAATGAGAAAAAAGCTTATATAATGAGCGGGTAAAATGACGAAAATACCCTTAGCTTATCTTATTATTATTAATTTAATGTCATGTCATGTTATTATAAGTCAATATTAATTAATAATATTACATGTTCCATGTTATTAAACTTTACCATAAAAGATATTAATTAATTAACCTAAATTTTAATTAATTAAATCCATGTTCATGAATAATTAAATAATTAATTATTATATCATAAGTTTATTTAAATAAATATACATACATGTTATATCATGACTTTATTTAAAAAAACATAACCTAAGTTTTTTTGTTTTAATTAAACCAAAATTAATTAATTCAATTAATTAATTAAAACATAACATAAACTACTTTCCTACATAATGGTTTAATTACATGTTCATGAAAAGTGATAAGTTCCCGAACCCGAATCCCGAGAACCGACACCCAAGCACCATAGCCCGAAGGCTGCGGCCTCGAGGTCGTTCCTCGTCCAAACCACAGTCGACCTACCGAGAGCCGAAGCCCTCGGCTTCACTGCTGCGTCCGAATCAACCACAACCCTAGCGTCTGCTGGGGTCCCTTCGCTGCCCGAGAACACGCCGAGCCTCCACTTGGGGGTCTCGGTTGCTGCTGATTGAAAGCCACAGCCCCCCGTGAAAGGGGTGTGGTGTCTCGGCAGTACACAAACCACCAACGCCGACCACCATGGTGAGACTGTTTGTTCCAAACGCCATCGAGACCAACCTTGGTCTCGGTTCACGTGTAATCCCAAAACCAAACCAATAATTACCCGATCTCCATGTTTAATCTTTTTAAATTCAAATGTTTTCATACTTGTTTTTAACCGACCTATTAACATAGAAAAATAAATTAAAACGATTAGAGATCAAGGATACCGTATGCGTTAAAAGGTTATAGACACGAGCACTATACCGTACGAATAATGAACAAGAAATCAAAACGGATCGTCCTTGTGTCTTTGGTGTGAGCCGCGGCAAGAGAGAGACAAAGGGAGTATGGTTTTGTTAATTTTCTATAAAAAGTGATTATGAATACCCTGGTGTTTTATTTATTGGTTAACAAAAATCTCATGGGCCGGGCTTGGCCCATCTTGCCCCTTTCTCTTCTTCTAGCCGACGCACAAACACCCCCTTATAGTTTTCATGTTTGCTTTTCTTGTTAAAAATATTATCTTGTTCTCGTGTTTATTTATCGTGTTATATTTCTTGTTGCGTTCTTAAGCATTATACGTAAACACTTCTCGTGTATTAATAATAATATTCACATACGTAATTCTTGTAGTAATTAATTAATATACGTAATGTTTGTATTAAATATTCATGATTCGTGTCGTATATTAATTAATCTGAAAGTTTAAATTTGTCGGTCTTTTTGTGCATTTAATACTGTTAGGTATATTTAAAGCGAGTTTTACAACTCTTCCCCTGTAAAAAGAATAATTCGTCCTCGAATTAGAGATACGATAAGCTGATAAGATGCTAAACGCTGAAATGACATATAAGCTGGAAAGACATGTAAGCTGAAATGACACAAACAAGTCAGAACTGGAAATGAGGGTAAGAAGTCCGGATAGACTCCTCCGTTTCCCTAGTGGTTTCCCGATCGGAATGATCCCTCAAAAGGATTTTACGAATGGAATCGTCTTTCTCCTCATGACTCGCTCTTGGCAATTGAGAACTTTCTCTGGTTCCTCGATATATGATAGATGTAACACCCCCAAATTTATACAACTCAATACAACGGAAGACTCGTTGGTGTTACGGGATAGCACATTACTCACATCATAGACAACGCTTAAAAATCGCGTCGTGTATTAATAAAGCATTTCCATTCATAAATATCAGATTTACATAGGTCCCAAGTCATATATTTCATACAAAATTTTACAAAGCATTTGAATGGAAATTATTGTTTAAGTGCGGGCCATGAATTCTTGTCGTCTTCCCGAGAATTACCTTCAAGTACCTGAGATAAAACATGTTAAAAGAAAAGGTCAGCGATAACGCCGAGTGAATTCATATAGTTTAATAAATTCCATCAATATAACTTTGGTATAAAATTATTACCAAAAATCATTTCGTACAAATCATTGTAATAGGCCATAAAATAACCAAAGTCATTTTTATACAAATACTTATCGAAAATCATAATAAATGCATTTGCCTTAAAAATCATTATACGAGCCAATGTGGTAAAAACATCATACAATACGTTTTATAACGTTGTATAGATTAAATAAAAACCGTTATATGAATATGGTTATATAAAACCAAAACACGAACATAATATCAATAGTAAGACCCCGTATTGATAGTCAGGCAATATATCGTAATTTAATGCTTAAAGCAGTATTTCGTTAATTGGATTATTATAAGCCGCATGACATTGTTACCTTACTAAACCAAACAACGGGTAGCTAGCCCGAAACTCAATTTGACCATCTAAATTAGCGTGTCGTCACAAAGGTCACGCTATGTAAATCTTCTCATACATAAATTCGCTTACCAATCAATGTGGCACGACGGGGATCAATCGTCAAGGCGCGAACTGGGGTGATCGTCCCCAAATAGTACTATTATATGCATAAGCGTCTACCAAATCCCGGTAGTTCACAATTCATGCTAATGGGACTTTTAGTGACATAACCTAACTTTAATAATCCATTTTATTTCATCTATCGGGTCATTTAATCATTCACCGGGTCATACAATCATTCAGGTCCAAATCAATAAACAAACAATCGGGACAACTAGTGTCCTATTTCATAAAAACTAACATGTTATCTCCCTCGTGGGTTTATAAAATATTTCATAAAAACATTTAAAAGTGTGTGAGGCTATGAACTCACGTTGATGTGGGAAGGCGGGTTATCGGCAATTCGGACGTACGGTACGTGCTTGAATCACGGAAACCTAGACAAATAATACTCGTCTTAGACTCATGTCCAATGATTTTATAAAAATAAAAATTATGTATACATATGATGATTTTATATATATGATGATCAAGTGGGTTTACATATTCTCATTTACTCGTTTTAGTGTTTATGTATTGGTAACTTTTTACTAGTTTACCAGTTTTACCCATTTACGTGTTTTAGGTCCAATAAGCCTATTATAAGTTCATTAACTTGTATTAATACATTTCATATTTGTATTATCAGTATTTATACTTTACATGTTGGGCCCAAATGGGTTAAGCCCAATAAATAATTTTATAAGTGTTTTAGCCCATTTTGTTGTATTATTAGTCCAATAACGTTAACTTAACCCGTTAATGTCCGTATGTCATATAGTTCGGGTTTTATCGGTTTTTACTTGTTATATATGTTTATATATCCGTATATGAGTTTATAAAAGTTTACATTAGACGGGTCCAACCGTCTAAGTTTTATTTAACAAAAACGTTAATTTTACGGTAATAGCCGAAAAAGTCGTAAAAATCATGTTTATAGTTTTATAACTTATAAAACTTATCAAACTACCATTTTTATAAAATGTCCATTTATTTATCCTTATACATATTTATATAAATGTATTATATGAGTTAGTGGGTTTTAATTCATATTTTATACTATTTTTATTTGAGTGCTTATATAATACTATTATACTTTAATTTCCAAAATCTAATTTTTACTTTCATGTTCACCAAAACAGCCATATCTAGAGTTTTATATGAAGATATAAGCTCAAATTTTAAATGATATGTGCTCCATTTAACTCTTCTATAACTACTGTTGAATCAGCCTCTAAGTATTTTCTAAAAATCGTCCAAAACAGTGAACTCAGATTTGTACTCTAAACTTGTTTTGATCATATCTCACTCATCCTAATGATTCCATTGCATGTACAACTCTCACATGTATACAAGACTCATAGCTTACTGTATATTAATCTATTCAAGCCATTATATCAGTTCATTACATGGTTCTTTACTGTTTTATACAACCATCATTTTAAGCATGATTTTAACCTTTTTACATATAGTTTTTCATCTTTTTACCCATGATTATCAACACCAAATCCCCACACAATATTTTTATCATCATATATTCATCATATACATATACAATAGGAAATAAAATACATGATTACATAATCAAAATAACAAAAGGATGGGGAGGACAATCTTTATACCACCATGATGATGTAGGTTATGACCAAGACATGGATTTTGATGGAGAAACTTGTGATAAACCAAGTCCATCTTCAAGACCACCATTCTTCAAGAACTCCTTGTGGAAAATCAGCCCTAAGACTCCATATAAACTTCTCCTTGGATGTTAAAACTTGCACCAATCTTCATCTCCTTGAATGGAGATTAACATATGTTAATTATAACAAATGTTCGTGGTTAAAAATTGTATGATGATGGTGTTTTGGTTGAGATGGGACGGCAAGAAGAAGAGGGTGAGAGGATCTGAGAGTTTTTTTGCATGTAAGAAATGAGAGAAATGTTTAGCTAGTGGTTTTGTGGGAAGAGTAAGCTTCATATTGAAGTTAAGATGACAAGTGTAAGATTTGTTAAGTAAACTAGACACCTCATGGGTGTAAGTTGCTAGTTTTGGCCGTGGGTTTGTGGGGGTGGGGCAAGTGTCCCACTTGTCTCATCCCCATTTAATTACGGGTATTCCTCGATTCTAGTTTCTTCGATTTGCGTGCCCTCGGGTCGTTTTACGAAAAACGTTTTTATAAATTATGAATCAACGACACAAAATGAATCTAATAAAAATTTTCTCATCAAAAACGGAGTTCGAAAACGTAAATACGTAATCCTAAGGTTTCCGGTTTAGTCGTAAAGGACGTTAAATTAATATCGTAAGTCCTAATCTCTTCTCGTAAATTTGTGAGTTTATGAACCAACACAAATTTAAAATATCAAAATAATATTCACAGATAAATTTATTTCCTAAAATTTCGGACTGTCACCAAAACGGTGTATGTAAACGTAAGCACGTAACGTTGAATCCTCCGGTTTAGACGTAGTCGATGCTACTTCAAGACGTAAATCTAAATTACTTCCCAAAAATAAGTGAGTTCATAATATAACATTAAAATAATATTTTTAAATAAATATTGAGAATAAAATATCAACCATAAATTAACGGATTGTCACAGCATTTACCCCTAAACAGGATCTTTGTCCTCAAAGATCATCTTACCTTACTACTCGCTTCTTATAGAGTTAAAGCCATGTGGATATTTCCTCCACATTCGGTCTTTTCTCACAAGTGTAATTCATTACAATACGCGAGTTTCATCAAACATAACTACGGGAATAAGATCAGGCTTAATGTTGACTTACTTTCTCTATCCATGATGTTCACGGGTTTTTGATGAATGCAACTTTTCGTCGATCTAAACTTCATTAAGGAATAGTCAGATTTTCACTTGATAGAAATTTTATCAAGTTCGATATACGAAACATAATTCACGCAGCTCTTGAAGTCCTAGGGTAGATCCAGCTTATATGCCTTTCAAACCAATATTTTTACATCTCAATGGTCCCATATAACGGGGACTTAATTCCCATGATCTTTCAGATCGTCTATTCATTTTTCCAAGGTGAAAATTTTTGGCATAACTTTGCTATCTATCTGGCACTTCAAGATCTACATTTCATATTCACATAACCTCTTGCCCACTACCGGCAGTCAATAATCAGATCCTAATTTCAACAATCATTTCAGGTCTCGCGGGTTGGATATTTTGCAAGGATAGGTTCGCCATCATAGGAAACCTTAAACCTAAAAGACATATCCAACTCACAATGGGTGTATGTCGGGTGTCTTCATCTCAACTCCTGCTTACAGATCTCTCAACTCCTGCTTACAGATGCTCTAATATATAAATCTTAACAAGATTCGATCTCGATCTTAATACGATAGTTATCAATGATAATCTCTCCGAAGGAAAACGATTATACGGTTCAATACCAAGGTCAATCGTTCAATCATGAAACAAGACTTCTAGTGTTTTGTATCGTTACTTTAACTCGTCCCTTCGATTAGGGTGGTACATAGTACTCTCATCAAGGTTCGTTCTCAATGACTTCAAAGCAAATCTCTAGAAATTCGATGCGAAGCGAGGATCTTGATAGATATGATCGATACAGGTACACTATGTTTACATAACTACTTTAAATATAAAAGAGTCAATTTCTTCATCAAGAATTTATCATTAACGAGAATGGTATTAGCAGATTTTGTCAGTCTGTCGACGATGACCCAAATCGAATCAAATTCAGATGATGACCTTTGCGATAGTTAGACGTTTACTAATGTACGAGGCAATGTCTGCCTTCATAATTTTTCATTAGTACAACTTCTTCAGACAAAGATACATTTAGTCAAAAATATCATGTATAGAATACTTATACTTACGAGATGACTACGTCTCAAAATCTCCATATTTAGGCAACCACAAGTGCCCTTTTATACATCTAACGCCATCGGCTTCTCAATTCTAATGGTTCATATTTTCCGTGAACCCCTTTTTATTATCTATATTATTCTTCTTACAAACATCGACTATTTTTATATTGTTCGGCTATTTATTTTGCACCATCATTATTAAGGATCACAATCCTAATTGATTCTTTATCCTTTCTATATTATGTGTCAGTAACTACATTCATCTTCCCTGATGAAATAAATATCATGTCCGTATTTATTCGAAAATTCTTTCTTCATATTTTCTAAGTTTTAATTTCGTCTCAACTATCATTTTTATTAGTTTCGCTCAATCCGACGTTTAAAGCGTCGATAATTATTACAACTAATTAAATAATAAATATTCAATTTTTATGAAATGTAAACATAAAGATTTTAAATTTCTTAGTCCTTCCAATTATATGAAAATGTTCAAAATAAATTTGAATTAATTAACACGATTTTTGTTGATTTATCGAAAATAATTAGTAAGATTCGTAAACGTTCGAAAAATCTTTGTTTATACTTTGGTCAAAGTTTTCTTAGTTGAAAAGCAAAAAGTGTCGTTTCAAATTTCAAGTCATGTTTTAAATGGTTTCCTCAATCCCTCTTAGGTTGTCTTGAGGTATACACAAACATTTACCCCTAAACAGAAGTTTAGTTAAATGTTCTGGGTATAAGGAAATAATCCCTCAAAAGTTCTTTTTGATAAAACATTTGTCAAAACATATTTGCACTTTTCTTTTTGTATAACCTTAAGCCTTAATGGCTCTAATTTTTGAAATGTCAATATAGATCCTATTATCTTATTAATCACACGGTCAAATCATGTAAAGGATTAAGTCTTAAATCACATGTTAATTATTCAAGGTACATGTTTTTATTGTTCGGCCAATTCAGGACAATCTATAAATAATAATTAACTCATTCTTATTCTTATAAACAAACAAATAGTCCTTAATGATCACAAGCATGAATTTATCAAATTACAGCCTACACACGTGATTCACCAAATTTATGAATGCTACATGTGTATTAGTCAATCCAAACGACATCGCGTGAAACTCATAATGTTCATTACAAGTACCGGATGTATTGATTGGAAAGCATAATCTTTTTCGCAGATGCGAAGTTGATGATAACCATGCCATGGATCAAATCTTTAGAACATACGCTAGAACCTTATAAATGATCGAACAAATCTTCCATTTCGAGTTATGGATATAGTTTTCGATTGTCAATTTACTCAGTTCACAATAATCTATAAATATAAGGAATGATAACACCATAGCTCTTCATGACGACGAGCTTGTTAGAATAAAATCTTTCTCCGACAACTCTCTCAGTTGTACGATAATTCCTTTAATTCAGATGGTGCTGACGTACAGTGCACAAGGCACAGGTGCAGCACCAAGGATATAATCAATACCAAATTCAACTTGCCTTAATGGCGAAAGTCTAGGTAATTTACCAGCAAATACCTCCTAAAGTTTCAGATAGCGGAAAAATCTTTTAATAAATTCATATTAGGTTCTTTCTAGATTATAGTATCTATGACTAATTCACAACCATTCATGATATAATTTCAAGTCTAAATGCAGGATATGGTCATCCATCAAGAATTATTTAGATCACTTTTGATAATCAACATCTTATCACTTAGGGGAATTCTATTCGAGTTCTCATCAATTAAGACAATGTCGTCATGTCATAATCAATCAATCCACTCTAATGGCATTACCAACTTTTCAGTTTTATTGCCGTCGATAAGATGTGAATTTCTCAAATGACTAATAATAACTCATAATCCTTCACAAATTCAGGGATATATGGAGACACAACTACTATTAAAAGATTAAGGTCAACGCATAATCTATGCGAGAGAATTTCAAATCAGATACAGACGAAAACATTTAACGAATATGAATATATCCCATGTTTTCATAATTTGAGTACGCATTCGAAAGCTCCTCGGATCGTTACCCGGGTCATTCAAATGAAATCAAATCATAAGAAATGATAAGAACATCAATACATCCAGTCGGGTATCAACACTCGGTAATCAGATACGTTTCTTAAGAATCTCACTACGGGAGAATTGGACAAGAAAGAATTGTCAATTGTCAAATAAGACAATTTCCACAGATGAGTAAATTCGACTTAGAAGAATAGATGCTACAGGCACATATGTAGGTGTCCCTAACACTATGTCCTTATTTTTTTTACTTCTTGCAGATCTCATAAATTTTTAATCTTTCACAATCTTCAAATAAAATTTAGTGTTTATTAATCAGTTTTATGGCGACTACTAATCAGCCTTGCATGGTCACTTCCAAATTGTATGTAGGCGCGCAACTATATACAATTTCTAGATTAACGATGCAATAATCAGTTCGTCAAAATTTTATTATCATGTTTATAATAAAAACATTTTCATGCTTAATTCTTAAATAAGAATAAAAATAAATTTACAAAGATTTTCTTTGTCATGAAAGCAATTAAGTTTTCCAAAGGGTTTCATAAACAACTTCATTTCGATAACAATCACTTATAAATCTCACTTTGAATAATCCTTATAGTGATGAAAATTCAATTTTTCTCAAGGGATACTGTTTTATCTTATAAAAACAATGAGTGATCTGCAAAAGAGTGATGAAAAGTTGTTCAACAAGAACTAACTTCAATATAATAGGAAATGAGCTTAGCCAAATAATCATGAGGTTCATGATCTCGATGGCACTCAAAAAGAATAATTCACAACGTAACTCAATTCGATATGAGTACTTGTTCAATGGTTGTATCACTAATGTGAACATTACAATGAAGCAATAAAAGATAGATATCATCGATACATGTAGAATTTAGCAATCAAAGGTAGTCTTTTCATTAATCACAAACAAGTCTAAATTGTACCATAACACATTACGTGTCACTATGTCATACAATTCCAAGAACTCATCCTACCAACTGATGTCTCAGTTAAGTTAGGGATTTTCAAAAGATACCACAATGAATACTAATCTACAAGAGTCATGGGGGTTCCACCTGTCTCGGAAGATCCATTGGTCCCAATTCAGAAGAAGGTTTCTTCAATTTATTTCTTGGACACTGGGCCTCCTCGTTAGTGGACAATGGCCTTGGAACAATCCTTATCACGAACTAACAATCATTTAAAACCTTATAATTCAATCACAGGACTTAACGACTTCCTCTTAATAATATCATATTCCATACGGGTTAAAGTTTTACTTTATTCAAGTTTTAATCAACTTATACTCAATGCGATACCCTACCTCATTTTCCAATACTTTCAACCTTATTTATAAACCTTAATAGGGCAATAAAAGCTCGATATGATCAACACTTAATTCCAATCCTATAACTCTTACAACAACAATTATCAAATGAGTCACTAGTATGAAATGACTTGATCATTCAACTAGACTTCTCGGAAAGGTACTAGTGCATGAAGCTTTTGGGTAATGGTTCCAATGACAGCCTCAAGTGCAACATTCACATTTCGACTTCAATTTAAGAATTGGATGACAACGAATCAGATGACATCTTTCTAGGTGGTATCGTTTTGTCAAACTCCACTCTATAAGGATAGATCGTCATGACATCGATATCAGTTTTAATCTCGCCAATTCTTCTTTTAATATCACAATCAACTAATATCTACATTCCTACGAGTATCAACCATTTGTTGGGATCAATAAAATCCACAACTTGGTTTAGATCTAGGATAGCTAGAATTCCTACGAGAATAGCTTCGATTAATTTACTAGGGGATTTAGGGTTCTTTTTGACAATCTACGTCGTATAAATACCTCGTATAAATATCAAAATAATCATCAAGCAATCATGTAGTCAAATTACATCATATATATATAATCCAAGTTATATATATATATATATATATATATATATATATATATATATATATATATATATATATATATATATATATATATATATATATATATATATATATATATATATATATATATATATATATTATATATATATATATATATATATATATATATATATATATATATATATATATATATATATATATATATATATATATATATATATATATATATATATATATATATATATATATATATATATATATATATATATATATATATATATATATATATATATATATATATATATATATATATATATATATATATATATATATTAAAATAACACTTCTCAGTCTGGCCTTGTCGGTAACTCGGGAATTCTTAGGCACCGTTATAGTCAAAAGATTTTTAGACATTTTTAGAAAAATGTTTATAGTTAAAAGATTTTGAAATGTTTTATTCAAAACCTTGGTTTTAAAAATCTTTCGTTCTCTATAACGAGAGATCTGGTACCAAACTGTAACACCCCCAAATTTATACAACTCAATACAGCGGAAGACTCGTTGGTGTTACGGGATAGCACATTACTCACATCATAGACAACGCTTAAAAATCATGTCGTTTATTAATAAAGCATTTCCATTCATAAATATCAGATTTACATAGGTCCCAAGTCATATTATTTCATACAAAGTTTTACAAAGCATTTGAATGGAAATTATTGTTTAAGTGCGGGCCATGAATTCTTGTCGTCTTCCCGAGAATTACCTTCAAGTACCTGAGATAAAACATGTTAAAAGAAAAGGTCAGCGATAACGCCGAGTGAATTCATAGAGTTTAATAAATTCCATCAATATAACTTTGGTATAAAACTATTACCAAAAATCATTTCGTACAAATCATTGTAATAGGCCATAAAATAGCCAAAGTCATTTTCATACAAATCCTTATCGAAAATCATAATATAGGCATTTGTCTTAAAAATCATTATACGAGCCAATGTCGTAAAAACATCATACAATACGTTTTATAACGTTGTATAGATTAAATAAAAACCGTTATATGAATATGGTTATATAAATCCAAAACACGAACATAATATCAATAGTAAGACCCCGTATTGCTAGTCAGGCAATATATCGTAATTTAATGCTTAAAGCAGTATTTCGTTAATTGGATTATTATAAGCCGCATGACATTGTTACCTTACTAAACCAAACAACGGGTAGCTAGCCCGAAACTCAATTTGCCCATGTAAATTAGCGTGTCGTCACAAAGGTCATGCTATGTAAATCTTCTCATATATAAATTCGCTTACCAATCAATGTGGCACGATGGGGATCAATCGTCAAGGCGCGAACTGGGGTGATCGTCCCCAAATAGTACTATTCTATGCATAAGCGTCTACCAAATCCCGGTAGTTCAAAATTCATGCTAATGGGACTTTTAGTTACATAACCTAACTTTAATAATCCATTTTATTTCATCTATCGGGTCATTTAATCATTCATCGGGTCATACAATCATTCGGGTCCAAATCAATAAACAAACAATCGGGACAACTAGTGTCCTATTTCATAAAAACTAACATGTTATCTCCCTCGCGGGTTTATAAAATATTTCATAAAAACATTTAAAAGTGTGTGAGGCTATGAACTCACGTTGATGTGGGAAGGCGGGTTATCGGCAATTCGGACGTACGGTACGTGCTTGAATCACGGAAACCTAGACAAATAATACTCGTCTTAGACTCATGTCCAATGTTTTTATAAAAATAACAATTATGTATACATATGATGATTTTATATATATGATGATCAAGTGGGTTTACATATTCTCATTTACTCGTTTTAGTGTTTATGTATTGGTAACTTTTTACTAGTTTACTAGTTTTACCCATTTACGTGTTTTAGGTCCAATAAGCCTATTATAAGTTCATTAACTTGTATTAATCCATTTCATACTTGTATTATCAGTATTTATACTTTACATGTTGGGCCCAAATGGGTTAAGCCCAATAAATAATTTTATAAGTGTTTTAGCCCATTTTGTTGTATTATTAGTCCAATAACGTTAACTTAACCCGTTAATGTCCGTATGTCATATAGTTCGGGTTTTATCGGTTTTTACTTGTTATATATGTTTATATATCAGTATACGAGTTTATAAAAGTTTACATTAGACGGGTCCAACCGTCTAAGTCTTATTTAACAAAAACGTTAATTTTACGGTAATAGCCGAAAAAGTCGTAAAAATCATGTTTATAGTTTTATAATATATAAAACTTATCAAACTACCATTTTTATAAAATGTCCATTTATTTATCCTTATACATATTTATATAAATGTATTATATGA
Organism: Glebionis coronaria; assembly: GCA_025667525.1. Taxonomy (NCBI): domain Eukaryota; kingdom Viridiplantae; phylum Streptophyta; class Magnoliopsida; order Asterales; family Asteraceae; genus Glebionis; species Glebionis coronaria. Next base: position 423,868,510 of record CM046879.1, on the reverse strand, counting down.
GTTAGTGGGGTTTAATTCACATTTTATACTATTTTTATTTGAGTGCTTATATAATACTATTATACTTTAATTTCCAAAATCTAATTTTTACTTTCATGTTCACCAAAACAGCCATATCTAGAGTTTTATATGAAGATAGAATCTCAAATTTTTATGACATAAACTAAATGATATGTGCTCCATTTAACTCTTCTATAGCTACTGTTGAATCAGCCTCTAAGTATTTTCTAAAAATCGTCCAAAACAGTGAACTCAGATTTGTACTCTAAACTTGTTTTGATCATATCTCACTCATCCTAATGATTCCATTGCATGGCCAACTCTCACATGTATACAAGACTCGTAGCTTACTGTATATTAATCTATTCAAGCCATTATATCAGTTCATTACATTGTTCTTTACTGTTTTATACAGCCATCATTTTAAGCATGATTTTAACCTTTTTACATATAGTTTTTCATCTTTTTACCCATGGAGAAACTTGTGATAAACCAAGTCCATCTTCAAGACCACCATTCTTCAAGAAATCCTTGTGGAAAATCAGCCCTAAGACTCCATAGAAACTTCTCCTTGGATGTTAAAACATGCACCAATCTTCATCTCCTTGAATGGAGATTAACATATGTTAATTATAACAAATGTTTGTGGTTAAAAATTGTATGATGATGGTGTTTTGGTTGAGATAGGACGGCAAGAAGAAGAGGGTGAGAGGATTTGAGAGTTTTTTGCATGTAAGATATGAGAGAAACGTTTAGCTAGTGGTTTTGTGGGAAGAGTAAGCTTTATATTGAAGCTAAGATGACAAGTGTAAGATTTGTTAAGTAAACTTGACACCTCATGGGTGTAAGTTGCTAGTTTTGGCCGTGGGTTTGTGGGGGTGGGGCAAGTGTCCCACTTGTCTCATCCCCATTTAATTACGGGTATTCCTCGATTCTAGTTTCCTCGATTTGCGTGCCCTCGGGTCGTTTTACGAAAAACGTTTTTATAAATTATGAATCAACGACACAAAACGAATCTAATAAAAATTGTCTCATCAAAAACGGAGTTCGAAAACGTAAATACGTAATCCTAAGGTTTCCGGTTTAGTCGTAAAGGACGTTAAATTAAAATCGTAAGTCCTAATCTCTTCTCGTAAATTTGTGAGTTTATGAACCAACACAAATTTAAAATCTCAAAATAATATTCACGGATAAATTTATTTCCTGAAATGTCGGACTGTCACCAAAACGGTGTATGTAAACGTAAGCACGTAACGTTGAATCCTCCGGTTTAGACGTAGTCGATGCTACTTCAAGACGTAAATCCAAATTACTTCCCAAAAATAAGTGAGTTCATAATATAACATTAAAATAATATTTTTAAATAAATATAGAGAATAAAATATCAACCATAAATTGATGGATTGTCACAATAGATCCTCTCGAATCTGCTCGAATGGATACGTAACCTTATGCAATGGATGGTAGTTGTAACCTCTAAGTAAGGATAATGGAATACATCATGTGCATGAGATAGCTGGGGAGGAAAAGCTAGATGATATGATACTTCACCGACACGTTCAAGAATTTCAAACGATCCGATGAAACGAGGACTGAGCTTGCCCTTGAGTCCAAAACGCTTGACACCACGTGCTGGTGACACTTTAAGGAAAACATGGTCGCTGATATTAAACGCTAGATCCCTATGATGTTTATCTGCATAGCTCTTCTGTCGAGCACGAGCCTCTTGTAGCTTCGCCTTGGCGATGGCAACCTTCTCATTGGTCACCTTTATCATTTCTGGTCCTTCAAGGATTCGTTCTCCAACTTGATCCCAATAGATTAGAGCACGACACTTTCTACCATAAAGCATCTCAAACAGTGCACACTTAACACTTGCATGCCAATTGTTGTTGTAGGCAAACTCTACCAAAAAAATGTAGTGGTCCCAACTTCCTGAACATTCCAATGCACAAGCCCGCAACATGTCTTCAAATGTCTAAATGGTACGCTCCGACTGGCCATCAGTTTGAGGATGAAAGGCAGTGCTAAGCTTAAGTTTAGTGCCCCAAGCTTTCTGCATACCTTTCCAAATTTTTTACGTGAAACGAGGATCTCGGTCTGATATGATGTCTGACGATGTTCCATGAAGTTGTATGATATCCTTAAGGAATATATCTGCCAATTTGCTGACTGTGAAATCCTTGCGAATTGGAAGAAAATGAGCTCACTTGGTTAAATGATCAACTACGACCCATATAGCATCATGTTTGCTTTGAGTAAGTGGAAGTCTGGTGACGAAATCCATGGACATTTCGTCCCACTTATATGCGGGAATCTCTAACGGTTGTAGTAAATCACTAGCCCGCTGATGCTCAATCTTAACCTGCTGGCAGGTTAGACACTTGGATACGAAAGTAACAACATCTTGTTTCATGTCACTCCACCAAAAATGTTGTTTAATGTCATGATACATCTTGGTGGATCCTGGATGAATAGAGAATGGAGAGTTGTGAACTTTTGTCAATAGAGCTTCTCGGAGTGTCTTATCATCCGAAACACATAGCTTAGTTCCTTGTCATACGATGCCTTCTTTGTCTACACGAACTTCTATCTATCGATCAAGATTCTGAATGATAACCCACATCTCACCATCGTCCTTTGGAGCTGCCTTAATCCGAGAAATTGAGTCTGGCTTAATTCTCAGATTAGCCCAGTACCCATCCTGTCCACGTACTAAGATTTCCATGTCTAGTCGCTCTAAGTCACGTATGATTTCCTCTTGTATCTTGATGCCATTAATCATACCCGACTTCCTGCTAAGAGCATCTACCACTACGTTCGCCTTGCTGGGATGATACTGAATATTTATATCGTAACCCTTGAGTAGTTCCAATCATCTCCTCTTCCTCATGTTATGTTCCCTCTGAGTGAATATATACTTGAGACTTTTGTGATCAGTGAAGATATCACATGATTCACTATATATTTATAGTCTCCAGATTTTAAGTGCAAAGACAACTGCTGCTAGCTCCAAGTCATGTGTAGGATAATTCTCCCCATAAGGCTTTAGCTGACGTGATGCGTATGCAATCACCTTCCCATGTTGCATGAGTACACAGCCTAATCCTTTACTTGAAGCATCACTGTTGATCTGAAATCCACCTATACCAGATGGGAGACTAAGAATAGGTGCAGATACTAACCGCTTATTGAGTTATTCAAATCTCTTATTCCGCTCATCAGTCCAAATGAATTTCTCTCCTTTCGCATCAACTTGGTCAAAGGTAAGTCTAGTCTTGAAAAGTTCTCCATGAATCTGCGATAATAACCAGCTAAGCCTAGGAAACTACGAACCTCAGTTGCAGACGTCGGTCTTGACCATTTAGTGATAGATTTAACCTTCGCAGGATCCATAGTAATACCTTCTGTGGAGACAATGTGGCCTAAGAATGCCACCTTGTTTAGCCAAAATTCACACTTAGAAAATTTGGCATACAATTGTTTCTGACGAATAATCTGTAGCGCAATACGTAGATGTTCTTCATGTTCTTCTTTGGATTTAGAGAAGATGAGGATGTCATTGATGAAGACGATAACAAATTTGTCTAAGTACTCGTGGAAGATGCGGTGCATAAGGTCCATGAAAACCACAGGAGCATTAGTGAGTCCAAAAGGCATGACAACGAACTCATAATGGCCATATCTTTTGCGAAAAGTAGTCTTGAGGATATCCTGCTCTTTTACTCGCAGCTGATGATAACCGGATCTTAGATCAATCTTGGAGAAATGCTTGGCACCCTGAAGTTGGTCAAACAAATCATTGATTCTTAGTAATGGATTACGGTTCCTAATCGTGATCTTATTCAGCTCACGATAGTCAATGTATAAACGCATACTTCCATCCTTCTTCTTAACGAAAAGTACCGGTGCACCCCATGGTGATACACTCATCCAGATGATACCTCGCTCCATTAAGTCCTGCAGCTGATCTTTTAACTCCTTGAGGTCTATGGGATCCATTCCATAAGGAGCCTTAGAGATTGGTTGAGCTCCTGGGATGAGCTCTATGTTAAACTTTACTTCTAGAGTAGGTGGTATTTGATACTTTGATTTTGCAATGGGGTTCAAGATTATCTCTCGGAATCTCCTCGAATTGATCACGGTTCTAAGTGGAATGATTGTTCTTGGTTACAAATAAGGGGTTTGGTTTTTAGTTATCTAAATTTAAACTAAAAGCAAGTAATTAAAATTGTCGTTGAGAGAATTAGAAGTCTTGAAATTAAACTACAAATAAGAGCGTGCAACTTTGGAAATTAAAACTTGACAATTCAAAAACTTAAAAACACGTTGGAAATGAACTAAGTAAAAGAGCGGGAAAAACTAGATTTGAAAAATTAAGCAAAAACAAAACATAAATCTGAGTCCGATCGTAATGCGATCGTACTTAAAAGTAATCCAGATCGCAACCCGATCGTATCCAAAATAACACGATGGATCGTGTTCAAACAGTAGTCTGATCGCACTCAATGCGATGAAATCAAGGAGATGGATCGTACTCTCCAGTACGATGGGGGGATCTTACTAACAGATCGCAACCACGATCCCAGCTTAGTGATCGTGGTCTAGATCGTGGTTCCAGATCGTAACAATGGATCGCACTCTAGGCGATCGTAGCAGGGACAAGCGACCCGATCGCACCCCAGATCAAAGTAAGTAATCGTGGGCGTGGATCGTACCAGGGAGGGGACAACTGATCGCACTCTAGACGATCGTAGCAGTAAAACCTAATGAGATGGCAAAGACGTCCAAGAAAGAAAATAAGTTTAATCCAATAAGCAGTAATCAAATAAGCATTCTCAAACTTCTCAAAGATTTAATAAGCACAAATTCGTTAACTTTTGAAATCTAATATACGAGATTCAATGAGCAAAACATAAAATAAGAAAACTTTTTAAAACAAAGCTTGAAAATGAATAAGCCGAGACTACAAAGAGGCTAATAAGCATCAAAAGCTTATAGCTTATTCATAGGAGATCTTATGTAGGAATATGAAGATCAACCTCTTAATCACGAAACATCAAAATCAACACGATTTGAGAACCAATCTAATCAAGCATTAACTTTTCGGATTAAGACCAATATAAAATAAAGAAAGGTAGAAATAGATTAAGGAACAAAAAACTTAACTTGAATTAGATTAGTGAAATCCAAAATAAAAAAAAGCTTAAAACTTGAAAAGGTAAAAATGAAGAAAAGAAAAATTATAGTGAGAGAAAGTTGAGAACTTTCTCTCTCTAAAACTAGAGAGAATGAAAAAAAATGAAAAACTAAGACTAAGTCTAACTAAGTAACACCACTAAAATTGTGAAGTGGGATCTTTATATAGGCGTGTGATATGGGCTTGTGTATGGGCTTTGGTATCGGGCTTCTTTTCTTCTTTCTTCTTTAGTCTTTACGTTTCTTTAAATAAACGTTTCCGACTTTGGAATTTGAGAAGTGTCGGTGAATAATTCCAACTCGTCTTATGATCTTTTGTTTAATAGACTCGAGTTCTTCGACATATATGAATCTTCCATCTTTGGCCTTTTCTTCGATAAATCTTCAAATAGGCGCAATGACTTCAAATCTTTTGCATCTCTTGGACAATAGGCTTCGTCTTGAGTCTTTTTCCTCGATAAAACCCGTGTAATCCCATGTTTTCTTCAATATTCATCCGGTTGGCTCTGAAAACATAATAAACACAAAAACCACGCATAATTCCAAACAAATGATATTAAATACGTGTTTTGGTCTAGTTTTAGCCAGAAATAAGTGGTAAAAGGATGGGTGTTTTCACACCTATCAAATCCCCTACACTTAACCATTGCCATGCCCTCATGCAATGCTTAATGATAAAGCAAATTTACACTTTTCTCATAATCAATCAACCTAGGCCTTATTAACATACTACTAAACAAAAATTAAAATACTAAGAGAAATCAAAACTTTAAAGTAAACAATAGGATGGAAATAACTTGCAAAGTGATCAAGGACTTACATTAGGGCTTCGGTGCTGCGAAGATTTATCATCCTCAAGTTTCATGTTCCCCAAACTAAGCTTAAAAGCGAGATCATTGTTATTATAAGTTAGCATATCAATCACTTACACACATGGCTTAATTAAATGCTTAAACTCCCTTACTCCTAGGTGTATCTCTTATATTTTATTTTTGTCTTAGAATGATCATGAAGATGCATTTTTGGACTTATTTCGATAGTTTATTTAGGCTGAAAGCAAAGTAGGACGATTTGATCAATAGTTAGCTAAAGAACAAAATCTCTTAAAACTGCTTCTCGGGATATCAAAAAGTTCATATCTTGGCATAACTTGGTTCACGATTTGAGACCTTTCTCGGGCCGATATTTGGCATGTACTTCATACTTCATATCTTGAGAGACGTTCTTGAGATAATGGTCTTCTCATCGTTAATAGAGTTTCTTCACTTGGAGACTTTTGAGGGGTACTCCAACTTTGTTGACCAGGACTTCATGATTATTTCTTCAATCTCTAATTGGGTTTTTGAGATACAACGATCCGCCTCCTTTTTGGACTTGGATCTATATATCCTCATACCTTGTTAGGGTCTTTTCGGATAGACTTCTCCATGATCTTTATGGGAGTCGATTGCTTTTCGTCGTTAGTCTTGATCCTTCATATTGATTTTGGGAATAATGCTTTTCACATCACTTTGGATCTTCAGCAATAAAATGGAATCCTCATGCCTTGTTAGGGCCTTTTCGGACTCGCCAATCTTGGCGCCCCGCTTCATAAGTTATGCCTTGGCTATGAACTCTTATCATTACCTAGCAACTTTTAAACGATCTTGGGCTAGAAGCTAAGTAACTTTTCAAATCGTACGACCTTACTTATTGCAGATAAATTATTAGCAAGTGATGGGAGAATAGGAAAATAATTACACCAAGTGAGCTTGCGCAAGAATACCGACTTATAATTGACTCTATCATTTCTCGTTCTCCACAATTTAAAATCTCAAGTAATGAGACTCGTGGATACTTAGCCTAATAAACCAATTAAGGTCTACATGGTTAAGGATACTAGCTAGAATAAACTTGGATAAGTCTATTCGGGTTGAGTCAAAATAATAGCAACAGGCCTAATATGTCAAAGACTTCTAAACTAGATACACCACTTTATTAAAAATTTTGACTTTATTGCGGGATATATACATATGAAAGCAAGGATAAAAATTTAAAATTTACGACTAGATGGCCAAAGTTAATAAAAAATTTGAAAAATGCTGAAAAAGATGATTTTCAGGTTAAATGAAGGCATTTTCATGGAAAAGTCCACTTAAAACTTCGATAGAAGTCCCCCCTACACTTAAGATAAACATTGTCCTCAATGTTTAAGCATGTGGGAAAAAGTCTCCCCTACACTTATGACATTGTGCACATTGGTTAACTCAAGTTAAGGAAGAGACGACTAAAGTGATCAATTTCAAATGTGAGTATGAAGAAAATTGAATCACGATAGTTGAGAGATAGAACCGGATTTCGGATAACACAGGAGGACGGTTCTTCAGAGATTCCAAGAGTGCACTTATCCCTGTAATCATATCACCACACAAATACAAACACCTATATAGGTCCCCCTATACTTAGGAGGTTAAAACATAAAAAGATAGATACTCGGGTTGCCTCCCGAGGAGCGCTTGTTTTTGATAACCGAGTCACGAGCCTGACTCGACCCAAACTTAGTTCATGAGGAACGTGGTGAGGGATGGAATCATCTCCTGAGAGATGTCCTCACCAAAGTACAACTTTACTCGTTGGCCATTCACCTTAAAATTTGGTCCATTAGGTTGAGCGAGCTCGAGAGTACCATATGGAAAAATTTGGGCAATGGTGAATGGGCCGGACCAACGAGATTTCAGCTTGCCCGAAAAGATTTTCAACCGAGAGTTAAAGAGTAAAACTTTGTCTCCAACTTGGAACTCTCGGTTCTTAATCTTAGAGTCGTGAATGAGCTTAGTCTTCTCCTTATAGATCAAAGAATTTTCATAAGCCTCATTACGGAGTTCATTCAGCTCATTGAGTTGGATCTTGCGTAGGTCACCGGCTTTGTTGATATCAAAATTAGCCCACTTCAAGGCCCAGTAAGCCTTGTGCTTCAACTCAATGGGGAGGTGGCACGCTTTCCCGTACACGAGACGATATGGTGTACAACCAATCGGAGTCTTGTATGCGGTACGGAAAGCCCACAAAGCATCATCAAGTTTATCGGCCAATGCGACACGATGCTCTCCCACGGTTCTTTCGAGAATTCGCTTTAATCCTCGGTTGGATATTTCAGCCTGGCCATTAGTTTGTGGGTGGTAGGCGGTGGAAAGACGATGATTTAAACCATACTTAGCCATGACTCTAGCAAATTGGCCGTTGCAAAAATGAGTCCCGCGATCACTAATAATGGCACGAGGCACACCGAATCTAGCGAAAAGCGATTTCAAAAAGTTACAAACCACCCTTGCGTCATTAGTGGGTAAAGTTTTGGCTTCAACCCATTTTGAAACGTAGTCAATGGCTACAAGGATGTATTTGTTTCCTTTAGATTAAGGGAATGGCCCCATAAAGTCGATACCCCAAACATCAAAGATTTCACATTCTTGTATGAAATTCTGAGGCATCTAATCTTTATGTGTGATCTTGCCTTGTTTTTGGCAAGCATCACAATGTTTAACCATCTCGTGAGCATCACGGTAAATGGTGGGCCAATAAAATCCCGATTCAAACACTTTTTTGGCGGTGTAGTTGGGACCAAAGTGACCACCGCTGGGTCCTTTGTGGCAAGCGTCAAGGATTTCTAAAGCTGCCGGTCCATCAACACATCAGAGAATAATCAAGTCGGCACATTGTTTGAAAAGATACGGGTCATCCCAAAAGTAAGTCTTAATGTTGTTAAAGAACTTCTTCTTTTTCTGGGATGTTAACCCGTCAACGAGAATTCCACCCGCCAAGTAGTTTGCAATGTCCGCAAACCACGGGGTTTCATCATCATTCGAGTTGATAGACATTAAGGTCTCCAAGGGAAAAGAATCATTGATTTCTTTGTTCGGATGATCCCCTTGGTAAGGATCCTCAAGTCTACTGAGATGATCCGCGGCTAGGTTTTCAGCTCCTTTTTTATCGCGAATTTCGATTTTAAATTCTTGGAGTAGCAAAACCCAGCGAAGAAGTCTTGGTTTGGAATCTTGCTTAGTCAACAAGTACTTCAACGCGGAATGATCGGTGTAAACGATTGTGGTGGAAAGGACAAGATAGGGGCGGATTTTTTCAAAGGCATAGACAACAACTAAAAGCTTGAGCCCCCGTCATTGTCTTGCTAGCGTAATGGATTGGTTGGAAGTGTTTATTCACTCTTTGGCCCAAAACCGCTCCAATAGCAAAGTCACTAGCATCGCACATCAACTCGAAAGGCAGCTCCCAATTAGGGGTAACCAAGACGGGTGCCTTAGTTAGCTTATCCTTAAGCGAGTTGAAGTCTTTGATACACTCTTTGGAAAAGATAAAAGGAGTATCTTTTTTCAAGAGGTGGGTCATCGGGCGAGCGATTTGAGAAAAATCTTTGATTAATCGACGGTAGAAGCCCGCATGACCAAGGAAACTTCTCACACCCTTCACTGTTGAAGGTGGAGGCAACTTAGCGATAACATCGACTTTAGCACGGTCTACTTCGAGACCGGCTTTGGAGATTTTGTGTCCTAGCACGATGCCCTCTTTTACCATGAAATGGCATTTTTCCCAATTAAGAAAAGGCGAGTGTCTTCACACCGCTTAAGCATACGTTCTAAATTGGCAAGGCAAGCAGAGAAAGAATCGCCATAAACCGAGAAATCATCCATGAATACTTCCATAGTGTCTTCCACCATGTCATGGAAGAAAGCCATCATACACCTTTGGAACGTCCTAGGAGCATTACATAAACCAAAAGGCATGCGTTTGTAAGCAAATGTTCCATAGGGACAAGTGAATGTGGTCTTTTCTTGGTCCTTGGGATCGATGGGAATTTGAAAATACCCGGAGAAACCGTCTAAGAAGCAGTAATAGTCATTACCAGATAGACGCTCGAGCATTTGATCCATGAAGGGAAGAGGAAAGTGGTATTTTCTCGTGGCATCATTGAGCTTGCGATAATCAATACAAACTCTCCACCCAGTAACGAGACGAGTGGGAATCAACTCGTTGTGTTCATTGGAAACAACGGTTATTCCGCCCTTCTTGGGCACACAATGGATGGGACTAACCCACGGTGAATCCGAAATAGGGTAAATCAAGCCGGCATCTAGAAGTTTGATAACCTCTTGTTTGATGACGTCATGAATTTTAGGATTAACCCTTCTTTGGCTCTGGATTACGGGTTTAAAGTCATCTTCCATGAGAATCTTGTGAGTACAAAAGTTCGGAACAATTCCGCGGATATCGGAAATTTTCCAAGCAATTGCCTTCTTATGATCTTTAAGCACGGCGATGAGGCGAGATTTTTCTTCTTCTTTCAAGTCCTTCGCGATGATGACAGGCGACTTCTTGTTTTCTTCAAGGAACACGTACTCGAGATGGGGCGGCAACTCCTTAAGTTCTAAATCTGGAGGATTTTCGATGGGAGGCGTTTTCAAAGTCGGGGCATCGATAGCAATAACCGTGGGAGATGGTAGAGAAAGATTGTCTTCTTTGAGAAGGTTTTCAAAGAAATGCATGTCTTCATCCCAATCGGTGGGAGAATCGTCATTTACTAAGTGCACATATCCCATGGTGGCTTCAAGATCTTTCCAAAATAAATCACTTTCTCCAAATAGAGACAGTGATGAATCAATAGAGGAAACGGTCTCAACATTGGGAAGAGAGGTAGGAATATTTATACAAGCATCAATAAAGTGTTCTTCACAAGCCTCATCCAGAACGTCAATACAATTAACACTCTCGTATGAATAAGGTTGTTTAGACAACTTTCCCATGTTGAAGACGATTTTATCGTCGCCCACTCTCATGATAAGCTCACCGGCTTCAACATCGATGAGAGTACGACTGGTCCTCAAGAATGGACGACCAACGATCAGTGGCACACGAGGGTCCATGTCGTAGTCAACGACAATGAAATCGGCAGGAAACGTGAATTTTTCGACTCCTACAAAGACGTCTTCGGCTATCCCCACTGGATATGCAACCATACAGTTAGCTAATTCCAAAGTCATTTTGGTGGGGACTAGCTCAGGGAGAGATAATTGCTTCCAAACGCTTAGAGGCATTATATTAATACTGGCACCTAGATCGGCTAGGGCCATGCAATTCTCTAATCCCGGGAAGTTACAAGGGATTAAGAAACGACCCGGATCACCAAGCTTGGTTGGCAATTTCCTTAAGAGCACTGCAGAGCAATTCTCATTTAGTTGGGTGTTAGCAATATCAAGAAGCTTCTCCTTGTCGCTAAGAAGATCTTTGAACATTTTCGCGTACTTAGGCATGTGAGCGAGAGCCTCAGCGAAGGAGATGTTAAAATTCAATTGTTTAAACATTTTGAGAAAGTTCGAAACCTGAATATCATCCTTGCTTTTGAGCTTCTCTTTCCTCAACCTAGATGGGTAAGGTATATCAGAAGAAGAGGAAGGCTTTGGAATCGAAGGATCACTCACATCCTTGGGTGGAGGAGGGGTAGAAGTAAGAGGTGGAGAAATTGGGGAAGGAGAAGGATGAGGAATAGGTGCAGGTGACTCGTTTTCCTTAGTCACAATCACCGGTGGAGGTATAGGAAGCTCGGGTTCCTTGGTACCTTTTCCACTGCGAGTGGTGATTGCTTTCATCTCCCCTCTTGGATTCGCAACGGTGTTACTCGGAAGAGTACCCGAAGAAGAGGGTTGATTACCTTGGAAGAAACTAGCCATCATGTTTTTTAAGTCATTCATTTGACTATCCAAAGTGTTTCTCATGTCAGCTCTCAGATCGTTCCCTTGTTTCACCAGGTCTGCTTTCAAGTTGCGCACTTCCTGTTGGAGATTGTCCACAATCACATCATTAGTCCTCATGTAGGTTCCAATGTCTTGGTGTAATGCAGTGGGTTGGTTGGAAGGAGCATTGTATGTGGTTGGTTGATATGCAGGTTGCTGGTAAACTTGGTTGTTTCTTTGAGGTGGATGTTGTTGTTTGTGAGGTGGTATGTATGGTCCACGAGATTGTTGTTGTTGTTGAGGAGGGCGGTTGAGGTTTTGTTGTTGGTTTGGGTTGTTAGGAGTAAAACCGGGTGGTGAGAGATAGTTGTTGGAGCGGTAGCTAAGCATGTTACGATCACCTTGAGGACGAGCTTGATAAGCGGGTTGAGGATATGTACCGTATGCTGCATTCACATTCTCAGAAGGGTAGTCTTGGGTGGCGGTACAAGTGGTGTAAGAGTGAGGACCCCCGCAGATTTCACATTGTTGGCTGACAGCATTGACTTAAGCGTTTTTAACGTTGATGTTGTTAGTGTTGTTGGAGGTTTGGGTAGCAAGCGATTCAAGAAGCGCAGTGATTTTGTCTAGTCGCTTGTCGTTGTCACTAGTACTAGCACTAGCGGCATTGGTCCGAACACTCTTGGTTTGTACACGAGACTTATTCTCAATGACATCCCAAGCAGCATTGGAAGTCTTAGCCAAAAGATTACCCCCGAGGCACTGTTTAGTGAATCTTGGTCATTCATGCTTAAACCGTTATAAAAAGTGTTAATTTGGTGCACTTTGGTAAAACCATGTTGTGGGCATTTTCTTAAAAGATCTTTGAAACGATCCCAAGATTCACTAAAAGACTCATCGTACTTTTGTTCAAAATTGATAATTTCATTCCGCAAATCGGTAGTACGAGAGGGTGGGAAAAAGTAGTTGATAAATTTGGTCTCTAAATCCGTCCATGTAAGAATACTCTGTGGCGGTTCCTTAGCAAGCCAATGCCGGGCTTGTCCCTCTAAAGAAAAGGGAAAAAGTTGTAAAAGGATTACCTCTTGTGGAACACCACTGAATTGGACCGTATTAGTGAGTTGCAAGAATCTCTTGATGTGGTCATGTGGATCATCAATGGTACGCCCCAAGAATGGTTGAGCAGAGACCATCTGGATAAAGCCGGATTTGAGCTCAAAGTTGTTGGCTGCAAATGCGGGTATGACAATTGGATCATTGTTTCCATCTACATGTGCTTGCAGAAGTTCAATCATCGGGCGATTATCCGGTAGAGGCTCATTGTTGTTGTTATTATTGTTGTTGAAAGGTGGGTTGTTATTGTTATTATTGTTTTGAGGTGGGTTATTGTTGTTGTTTTGTACACCGGCCATGTCTAAGTCTTCGAGAGGCTCGGGCTCTTGATAAGAAGTGGATCGTGTACGCATGCACCTGCAAAAGAACTAACAAGGCAAAAACAAAGCAGAAATATTTTTGTCTTTTTTATGTTTTTTACTTTTTAGGATTTTTGAAAATTTTATATATATTTTTTTTGGGGGTTTTTGAAAGTTTTTATGAAAAAATAACGTTCACGGTGAACGGATCCCAAAATCCAAGTTCTCACAAAAAACTGTTGATCTTAACGAGAAGAGCCGGCAGCGGCGCCATTTGATACTTTGATTTTGCAATGGGGTTCAAGATTATCTCTCGGAATCTCCTCGAATTGATCACGGTTCTAAGTGGAATGATTGTTCTTGGTTACAAATAAGGGGTTTGGTTTTTAGTTATCTAAATTTAAACTAAAAGCAAGTAATTAAAATTGTCGTTGAGAGAATTAGAAGTCTTGAAATAAAACTACAATTAAGAGCGCGCAACTTTGGAAATTACAACTTGACAATTCAAAAACTTAAAAACACGTTGTAAATAAACTAAGTAAAAGAGCGGGAAAAACTAGATTTGATAAATTAAGCAAAAACAAAACATAAATCTGAGTCCGATCGTAATGCGATCGTACTCAAAAGTAATCCAGATTGCAACCCGATCGTATCCAAAATAACACGATGGATCGTGTTCAAACAGTAGTCCCATCTCACTCAATGCGATGAAATCAAGGAGATGGATCGTACTCTCCAGTACGATGGGGGATCTTACTAACAGATCGCAACCACGATCACAGCTTAGTGATCGTGGTCTAGATCGTGGTTCCAGATCGTAACAATGGATCGCACTCTAGGCGATCGTAGCAGGGACAAGCAACCCGATCGCACCCTAGATCAAAGTAAGTGATCGTGGGCGTGCATCGTACCAGGGAAGGGACAACTGATCGCACTCTAGACGATCGTAGCAGTAAAACCTAATGAGATGGCAAAGACGTCCAAGAAAGAAAATAAGTTTAATCCAATAAGCAGTAATCAAATAAGCATTCTCAAACTTCTCAAAAATTTAATAAGCACAAATTCGTTAACTTTTGAAATCTAATATCCGAGATTCAATGAGCAAAACAAAAAATAAGAAAACTTTTTAAAACAAAGCTTGAAAATGAATAAGCCGAGACTACAAAGAGGCTAATAAGCATCAAAAGCTTATAGATTATTCATAGGAGAGCTTATGTAGGAATATGAAGATCAACCTCTTAATCACGAAACATCAAAATCAACACGATTTGAGAACCAATCTAATCAAGCATTAACTTTTCGGATTAAGACCAATATAAAATAAAGAAAGGTAGAAATAGATTAAGGAACAAAAAACTTAACTTGAATTAGATTAGTGAAATCCAAAATACAAAAAGATTAAAACTTGAAAAGGTAAAAATGAAGAAAAGAAAAATTCTAGTGAGAGAAAGTTGAGAACTTTCTCTCTCTAAAACTAGAGAGAATGAAAAAAATGAAAAACTAAGACTAAGTCTAAGTAAGTAACACCACTAAAATTGTGAAGTGGGATCTTTATATAGGCGTGTGATATGGGCTTGTGTATGGGCTTTGGTATCAGGCTTCTTTTCTTCTTTCTTCTTTAGTCTTTACGTTTCTTTAAATAAACGTTTCCGACTTTGGAATTTGAGAAGTGTCGGTGAATAATTCCAACTCGTCTTATGATCTTTTGTTTAATAGACTCGAGTTCTTCGACATATATGAATCTTCCATCTTTGGCCTTTTCTTCGATAAATCTTCAAATAGGCGCAATGACTTCAAATCTTTTGCATCTCTTGGACAATAGGCTTCGTCTTGAGTCTTTTTCCTCGATAAAACCCGTGCAATCCCATGTTTTCTTCAATATTCATCCGGTTGGCTCTGAAAACATAATAAACACAAAAACCACGCATAATTCCAAACAAATGATATTAAATACGTGTTTTGGTCTAGTTTTAGCCAGAAATAAGTGGTAAAAGGATGGGTGTTTTCACATCTATCAGCATTCCCGGAAGTTCTTCTGGAAATACATCGGGGAATTCGGAAACAACTCGTTGATCTTGGATCGATGGAACTTCAGCAGTGATGTCATGACTTGAAGCTAAGAACCCTCATACCCATGAGATAGTAATGCACGAGCTACTAATGTAGAGATGATTTGTACAGACTTTGCCTGTATGAAACCATTGTGAATGTACTCTAGTGCTTGAACATCACCGAAGATAACCCGCTAGGTATGACAATCGATAGTAGCAAGATTCTTGGATAACCAATCCATGCCTAAGATGAGATCAAACTCGCACATATCTAAAGCAAATGCGTCTACTGGGTGAATCTTGTCATCGAATTCTAGTGGAAGATCTATGTATACTTGGGTAATACGTATAGAGTCTCGCATAGGCGTAGATATACATAAAATATTCTCTAATGGTGTAGGATTTTATTAATACTAGTGGAATACGTAGTAGATATGACTGAATAGGTAGCACCATTATCGAATAAAACACACGTAACGCGATCGTTCATAAAGAGGATGCCAGTGATAGTACCTGAGGACTTATTATCTTGGTCCCTTGTTGTAGTGTAGACACGCCCCGAAGCTGATGGCTTAGGAAGAGAAGCACTAGAAGTACCAGCAGTGTCTCCCTTCTTGCAGTCCTTCAACATGTGTCCATGTAGTCCACACTTGAAAGAGACGTCAGCTGGCTTACGGCATGGTCTGGGATGTCTACGACTACAAGTCGTGCAGATGGGGTAGGTGTAACCTCGTGGAGGTACCCTTGCTACGTGAGAGTCTGTTTAAGAAATATGTGTGAGACATGATTACTTGGTATAAACTTGACTGCACTGAAGTTGAAAAGATAGTTTACCAGATGAAGATGAGTTGTTGGACTGCTGACCCTTAGCATTTTGGTCACGTCCACTCGTAGAGTTCCTGTTTATGATGCTGACATGTTAGTATGTCAAAAAACATAAAACAACTTAACATAGAAAAGCTTAAGAATTTAGGGACCTGTTGTTGTTGGATTGGCTATTGTTGTTATGGTAATTGTCATTACCGTTCCTCATGTCAAATCCATAGCGGTCGTTAGATTGACTGTGCCCCTTGTTGGCATTCTCCTGAGTGGCCGGTTGAGACCGGTCTTCACCCTTGTGCCTGAAGATACAAATGAATAGGAAAAGGTATAAATGAACATAAAGATTGAAATGAAATGATAACGCTTGATGACTGAAATTTATACCTCTTCTCAGGATGAGCTTGTTCCTCGTAGTCATCACGCTCATGTAGCATTTCCAAGCTATGTGCTGAATCATTAACTTTTTCCACATTATCATATGTAGCACTATGTAAACGATCTGCTGTAGAGGCGTGCAGAGCCCAACGAAAGTTCTTAGCTTGTTTTTTCCCAGTACCTGCAGCAGCGCCTAAGAATCCAGGCAACCTAAGAAACCTCTACATGAACTCAGTGCTAGTCTCTCCAGTTCTCTGACGAATGGAGTGATAGTCCCTCTTGCTCAGATGTCAGAAAGAACTGCCCATAAAACAAAGTCTTGAACTGATCCCAAGTCAACGCAGCTAGCCAGACATCACCTCCATTTGCTAACTTGTATGCCCTCCACCAATGCAAGGCATCACCTTCAAACTTATAGCAAGCAAACCTTGCATTGTAGACACCATCGCATCCCATATCATCGAAAATTTTCTCCATATGCGAAATACAGTCTTCCGCATCAGATGAAGTCTCAGCTTTCTCAAAAGATCTAGGTTTCTGCTTGTTAAACCTCTCAAGCCAAGTGTGTAAAGTAACCGGTGGAGGAGGAGGAGGATTGTTCTGATTAGGAATGTTCTGGTATTTATTCCAAATTTGGTTCCTGATTTGAGGAAGCATTGCCTGCAGAGCTTCTTGGACAGCTGCTGCTAGCTCTTGTTCGCATGTCATGACCATCTGAGAGTTTAAAAATAACATATGAAATGATTAATCTGATTAGAAAATATGATAAAAATAATAAAATGATGCACGAAACAGTTTATGAAGGCATAGCCAAATGAAAATGACATGAGTTTGGGTGAACGCCTATGGGTCGGTTCACAAAAACAAAATTGACATAACAAGGATGAACGCCTATGGGTCTGTTCAACAAGCAAAATAATTTGAATAAAAGAACATGCGACTAAATATGGGCAGTCCTGCACCAACCATTACTTAGTCAAAGTTCCTGCAACAATGATACATGAAATGAATGCATGAAAACAAACTACCAGTTCAAGGAAGACGCTGATGACCACCCACTAGTCACATGTCAATTTGAAGAGCCTACAGGATGAAACCTTGGCTCTGATACCATAATTGTAACATCCCATTTTGATAAATGGAATATCACAGGATAATTATGGCGTGTCATCAAAGCATGCAAGGTAAATATCTAAAACATTAAATGAGCATATAAGAATCCGGAAACAAACATCGGATCCATATAAGCTCCAAACACGAAATGCAAAAGTATAGAATGTAAGGAAAGGACTAAACAATGTCTAGTAAAGCAAAAGTATGTAAATGCATTAAAGAATAAAAGAATATTGGTGCCTCATTCCATGCACGTACTCTTGAAATCCTATCTTTTCCCTTTAGTACCTGCCGTATTGGAACATGGAAAGAGAAATACGGCTGAGCAATACGCTCAGTGTGCGGATATATAACATAGAATGTAAAGCACAAACATAAGCAAGTAATAAAATGTAATGAATAGCAGCAGAATAAATGTATGCATTGGAAAACCCGGTTTAAGTTCATAAGACTGCTTTATATTTCTAGAAAGACTTATGTTTAGTTTATCTTGAAAATCTTTATTTTAAATATGCCCGGAGCCCATATAGGTCATGTTATATCTACGTGCAAGAATACTTAGAGGGGTGACCTCGTCATGTAATTAGAATGGCTGCCTCTAATTAATATATAAAATGAGTGGAGGGATCAGCTCATGTAATGGATGCAAGGCACATGCCGCAGTTACCATGAAATCATATTACTTGTCCTATGATGCACCCATTCTCCCCACATGATAATAATAACATAGGCCAAATATTGTAAAGGGACGATGCGAGCAATCACTCTCACAGTAGAAGAGTCATAACACCGGTGCCTCCAGTGCTATGGTTATGGAACCCCCATAACTAGGTGAAACTGACATGCATGTATATAGCTCAGGTAATCTAAAATAATCACACATATACTTGTGTGTTTAAGATACTTAAACTATTGGGGAAAACAGATGGGTGTAAACGGAGAAATCCTAATATAGGAAGAAAGATGTCCTTACTGAAGGACGGAATATTCGTACCTTATGTCTAGTAAATGAAGACAAAAACGAACGTAGAAGGTCACTCCGACTTCACAATTGCTACATAATGAAGGGACATGAATAAGAGTCGGTTTACTTATACATACTTGCTAATTAGTTTACTTGACTTGTTCATACTTAGTATACTTGTTCCTATCTTGTCTTACTATTTCATGTCTTAATCATGTATTTCTTATAGTTTTATATGTTTAGATTCATGTGTTTTATGTTTTTAGTGTTATATTACTTGTTATAACATAATGAGTAACTTTTTAAAAATAGCAGGTTTCTATAAATAATAACTTTCCAAAAATAGCAGGTTTCCATATATAGTAACTTTCCAAAAATAGTAAGTTTCCTTAAATAGTAAGTTTCTAAAAATAGAAAGTTTCCATAATTAGTAAGTTTCCAAAATTAGAAAGTTCCCATATTTAGCATGTTTCTATAAATAGCATGTTACCATATTTAATGTATTACCATAAATAGCATGTTACCATATTTAGTGTATTACCATAAATAGCATGTTACCATATTTAGCGTGTTTCCATATTTATCATGTTGCCATAAATAGTATAATTCCATAATTAACATGTTTCCATAATTAATCATATGCTTATTTTATATCATGTATAATTATATTATAAAGTTTAAAAATAAATAAATACTTAGCTTATCTTATTATTATTAATTAATAATGTCATGTCATGTTATTATAAGTTAATATTAATTAATAATATTACATGTTCCATGTTATTAAACTTTAACATAAAAGATATTAATTAATTAACTTAAGTGTTAATTAATTAAATCTATGTTCATGAATAATTAAATAATTAATTATTAAATCATAAGTTTATTTAAATAAATATACATACATGTTATATCATGATTTTATTTGAATAAACATAACCTAAGTTTTTATTTTAATTAAACCAAAATTAATTAATACAATTAATTAATTAAAACATAACATAAACTATTTTTCTACATAATGGTTTAATTACATGTTCATGAAAAGTGATAAGTTCCCGAAGCCGAATCCCGAGACCCGACACACGAGAACCACAGCCCGAAGGCTGAGGCCTTGAGGTCGTGCCCCGTCCGAACCACAACCGACCCACCGAGAGCCGAAGCCCTCGGCTTCGCTGCTGCGTCCGAATCAACCCCAACCCCAACGTCTGCTAGGGTTCTTTCACTGCCCGAGAACACGCCGATTCCCCACTTGGGGGTCTCGGTTGCTGCTGATCGAAAGCCACAGCCCCCAGTGAAGGGGGTGTGGTGTCTCGGCAGTACACATACCACCAACGCCGATCACCATGGTGCGGCTGTTGGTTCCGAACGCCACCGAGACCAACCTTGGTGTCGGTTCGCGTGTAATCCCAAAACCAAACCAATAATTACCCGATCCCCGTGTTTAATCTTTTTAAATTCACATGTTTTCATACTTGTTTTTAACTAATCTATTAACATAATAAAATAAATTAAAAAGATTAGAGATCAACGATACCGTATGTGTGAAAAGGTTATTGACACGAGCACTATATCGTACGAATAATGAACAAGAAATCAAAACGGATCGTCCTTGTGTCTTTGTTGTGAGCCGCGGCAACAGAGAGACAAAGGGAGTAGGGTTTTGTTAATTTTCTGTCAAAAGTGATTATGAATCCCCTAGTGTTTTATTTATTGTTTAACAAAAATTTCATGGGTCGGGCTTGGCTCATTTTGCCCCTTTCTCTTCTTCTAGCCGACGCAGAAACACCCCCTTATAGTTTTCATGTTTGTTTTTCTTGTTAAAAATATTATCGTGTGCTCGTGTTTATTTATCGTGTTATATTTCTTGTTGCGTTCTTAAGCATTATACATAAACACTTCTCGTGTATTAATAATAATATTCACATACGTAATTCTTGTAATAATTAATTAATATACGTAATGTTTGTATTAAATATTCATGATTCGTGTCGTATATTAATTAATCTGAAAGTTTAAATTTGTCGGTGTTTTCGTGCATTTAATACCGTTAGGTATATTTAAAGCGTGTTTTACACTTACAGTGTAAATTGAGGATTTAATCTCAACCATTAGATGTTAGAGAGATGGACAGTGGGGATAAATCCTCATATCTTAGATAAGTTTGGTATCCAAAAGAACTTAATTCTTACTTAACTGAACACATTTTATATAGTTTATATTTGATGCAATTATGTACTCAATTAACCCTTTTGTTTGTTTAAATACTATACTTGAATTGTTCATGGAGGACATAACTGAATACAATGACCTAATTGAGTTGATAATATACGATTTATCATGTAGAGAAAAGTTCAACAAGGAAGAGTGTCTCAAAAAAGTATAAATCCTTCCATCTGATTCGTCCATTCCAAAATCAATCCTGCGGTTGAAATATATTAAAGAGGGTATATTCGTAATTTGGCATTCCTTCAAAAACAATTCTCAGTTTACTTCTCTTTCATTTCCACGATCAACTAGTCACCCACCCACCACCACCTTCGCACTCCATTGCCGCAACACCGCCGCCCACACGCCACACTATCATCCACCACCATCGATTGCTCATCATCGCTCATGTATTAAACCATAATCGAAAGAAGGTAAGGCCATATGAAACTATGATGGTAAATCGCATCCGATGAGATCTTTTGTCTTTACTTCTATTATCGTTTCCGGCGAATCTTGTGATTGCTTCAGCGAAAAAGAGAATTAATGCCCCATCTTTGATTTGTTATGGTTTTAGGAGGTTACGTCATCATCTCGCCATTTTTGGGTTGGAAGTTTCTTATTAGAAGTTTGTTTATATTAGATTTGTTGTGGTTGTTGTTGATCGGAATATGTCAAATCTTATGTGTTTTAGAGATGACAAAAGATAATTATCACATTGGAAGGGCCAAATGAGAAAGATGATGAAAAATAAAAAACGGACACGTGGTTTAAGCTTTACATTTCATAAACAATAAAGCTTACTTTTTAGTTTTTTGTAATTGAAAAAAATGATAAACTTGACAGGAACAAATGAGTTTTTTGTAATTGAAAAAAATGATAAACTTGACAAGAACAAATGAATGACACATGAGGCCATTTATCCCGACCAAGGTTGTCAAAATCTCGATCTTAATTTTAGAATCTTACAATTTTACGATACTGGAAATTAAAAAAGATCTGGATCTTACGTAAAATCTTTGCATGCTTAAGATCTTATATGATCCCGATCTTGTTCATAAGATCTTAATTACATGTAATTCACACACGAATTACATGTAATTCGGCTTGAATTACATGTAATTCGCACACGAACTACATGTAATTCAAAAAATTACATGTAATTCACACACGAATTACATGTAATTCGGCTTGAATTACATGTGATTCAATTATTTTAAACCTTAACTTCTAAAAATCCTCTTTAGATGAATCATGTGTGATTTTGTCTGAATCACATGTAATTTTATCAATATATAAAAATGTCATTCATGTAAAATATATAAAGAAAAGCTTGCCTTCTAAATTACATGTAATTGGATGATAATTACATGTGATTTAAAGCAAAATTACATGTAATTTTGTATAAAATCACATGTAATTTGAGCAAAATTACATGTAATTCACACAAAATTACATGTAATTTTCATTCAACACTAACTAACCACTTTATTACAAAAATCACATGTAATTCACACATAATTACATGTGATTTGCATTTAACACTAATAAACTATCTTATTACAAAAATTACATGTAATTCACACATAATTACATGTAATTCACACAAAAGCTAACGATTTACAGTGTTAAAAATTCTCGCCAAAAAAATTACACGTAATTTTTGAAAATTACATGTAATTTTTCGAGAATCACATGTAATTTTTTATGAAATTTTAAGAAAAAAAGTTTGCCGAAAGTGTATAAAAGTGCATATCTATAGAAAGATAACTTAATTCCCGTCGCGATGGTATAATTAGTTTTTCGTAACGATTAACGGTTTGAGAGATATTTAATTTTTAAGAAATAGGATGAAAATGGGTTTTTAAATTAAATTTAAAAAGATTAATATAGATCATTAGATGAAACTTGAATGGATGGTTGAGATTGCTTCATTGCTTCTTTTTTTTATGCATATTCTATAAGGATCTCACCTCTTATCATGTAATGGTTTACTAGTATATTTATTATGAATATAGGTTTAACATCTGTCTATGATCAGTAGCATTGTTTAACTAAAATTTAGGAACTTTGGTAGTACCTTATTCATCTTTTATTTCCTGATCTAGTTTATTATTTTAAGCTCTAAGAATTACTTAAAATGCTCCACTATTTTCTCTATCATAACAGTTACAAGAAGAATGGTTTGCGTTAGCTAGAATAGTTTCAGCTTTTATAGCATCTAAACACTTTCAGAAAGGAAGAAAATAATGGTTTCTATTGCAACTTTACATATTTGTAGGAGCATGGAGTGTTTGATATTTATAAGCAAAAGCTAATGACGATGCTTACATATATTCTGCTTGATCCTTCAGTTAGAAATTAACAAAATACTAGTGTGTTTAAATGATTTAATGGAAAAAAAGCTTTTGGGTTCCGAGGATATATGCTTAGCTGGTTCCAAAAGACGTGAATGCTACAATTGGTATCATCAAGACCAAGAGGATTATCCAGTTTATCGATTGGTGCCCAAATAGATTCCAATATGGTATCAATTATCAGCCACTTATTGTTGTTGCTGCTGGTAACTTGGCTAATGTGCAACGTGTTGTATGTATGATATCAAAGTCTACTAGTGTTGCTGAAGTGTTCTCAAGGAATGATCGCAAGTTTGATCAGATGAATGCAAAGAGGGCGTTTGTGCATTGGTATGTTAGTGAGGGAATGGAAGAAGGTGAGTTTTAGAAGCTCGCAGAGACTTGGCTGCTCTTGAGAAAGATTATGAGGAGGTTCGGATAAAGTCTACTGATGGGGAAGATGACGGTGATGTGGAGTATTAGTCTGATCTGATTTTAGTTTTTAATTTCTTTATGATCCCTAACTGTTGGAAATCAAGTGTGCTCTTTGTTTAGTTACAAGTTAAGACTTGATGTTATGAATTTTATTATGTTATTTGTAATGTCCTGAATTCGGATGCAATTGCGCTTATTATTAATGTGTGAAGAGGTACCACCAAAGATCCCGTATGGATGTTAGGCAGACAACTACTGCTGTCATGCAATTGTGTTCGTTTGTTTGCTTATCATGGCGTTTTAGGCAAAATATTACTGCATCACCACGAAAATATTACTACATCACAACGTAAATATTACTGCTTCAAAATCTTGTGGAAACCAACCCAAGATGGTGTCACCTTCGTAAATGGCAACCATGCGAAGAATTGAAATATCAGAACCTTTTACATAAGTCTGGTGATTGTCCTGATACGGATCCTATGGTTAATATAATATCTTACGCAATCCATATATATCCAAAACCAAAGATACAAAGCGAGTACATTTCGGTAAACAAATAATGTGAAAATTATTTGATGTAGTAGAAGATATAGCCCAAAAATTATTTGGAAGCCCAAGATTGCGTGAAGAAAAGAGGTTTCTTCAAAAGGGCTTAACTTGAACTACATAAGTCCGTTTTAGGCTTGTGAGAACGCGTTTCGAAGGCAGAAACGAGGAGAACGTAGATGTAACCAAACTTTGTTGCGTTACGGAATTTTTGAGGCCTAAAACACTATATTTTAGGAATTATTTGCATTTTTGTCATTTTTCCACATTTTGTTGTACTTTGTTCTTGGGCTCGGGTCCGGTCCATTTTCTTTCTAGGGTTTCTTTCAGTTTCTCATCTTTATTTAAGGGCTGTACTAGGACATGGAAAAAACAGATTATGAAATACAAGAATTCACATATTTTTGCAGCTTTTTGCTAAGAATTGTCCTAATTATCGTTATTCTGTGAGAATCAACGATAGTTGGAAGGTTGTTTCTGGCATTCTTAGGAATCAATAGATTCAATTAGTTCGTTATATAATCATATTACATCAGTTACTGACGTAGTGTGATTATATAACGAACTAATTGAATCGGTTGATTCCTAAGAATGCCAGAAACAACCTTCCGGCTATCGCTGATTCTCACAGAATAATCGATAATTAGGACAATTATAAGCAAAAAGCTGCCAAAAATAGAATTTGTGAATTTCTTGTATTTCATAATCTCTTTATTCCATGTCCTAGTACAGCCCTTAAATACGGATGAGAACTGAAAGAAACCCTGGAAAAAAATGGGTCGGACTCGAGCCCAAAAACAAATTCCAACAAAATGTGGAAAAATGACAAAAATGCAAATAACTCCTAAAATATAGTGTTTTAGGCCTTGAAAATTCCATAACCCGACAAAGTTTGGTTACAGCTACGTTCTCCTCGTTTCAGCCCTCGAAACGCCTGGTCACAAGCCTAAAACGAACTTATGTAGTTCAAGTTAAGCCCTTTTGAAGAAACCCTTTTTCTTCACGCAATCTTGGGCTTCCCAATAATCTTGGGCTATATCTTCTACTACATCATTCCCACCGGGTAGACAAAATTCATCCTCAAATTCACAACAAGATCACCATCAGAAGACTTGCCATGATAAGACAAGAAGTGTTTCACATTGAAGACAATAGAACAAAGAATATGGCTTGGCAACTTCTAACGGTATGCATTAGGATTAATTTTATCTAGAATCTCCAGTGGACCAATCTTCTTTGTTGATAGCTTATTATACTCTCTAATAGGAAAACGATCCTTAGTCAAAACAACCCATACAAAGTCACCTTCTTCAAAATCAACATGTAATCGCTTTTGATCCGCATCCTGCTTGTACTTGGAATTGGCTCGAACCAAGTTGCCATAGAACTTTATGAACACATGCAATCCTTTAACAAAATTCTGCACTTTCTTTGGAACAGGACCAGAAACTTGAAGAGTCATTAAATCCAGGGGACCACGTGGTTGAGCAGAATAAACCACCTAGAATGGACTAAACCCGATGCTTCTATTAACAACATGATTATGAGCAAACTCCGCCTGACACAATTTTTTATCCCATGCTTTCACATGATCACCCACAAGACATCTTAACAAATTACCAAGAGATTGATTAACAACTTTAGTTTGCCCATCAGTTTGAGGATGATAAGCACTACTAAAATTAAGCTGAGTATTCACCATCTTCCACAAACTTCGCCAAAAATGACTCAAAAATCGAGTGTCCCGGTCAGAAACAATAGAGGAAGGTAAACCATGTAAACGGTATACATCCTTAAAGAACAGTTGAGCCACATTAACTGCATCTGTTGTCTTCTTGCAAGGGATAAAATGCATCAATTTTGAAAAACGATCGACGACAACAAATATAGAATCATTACCTCTTTGTGTATGAGGTAAACCAATACAAAACCCTTGCTAACATCAACCCATGGCTGCAAAGGAACGGGCAAAGGCATATAAAGCCCCGCATTAGTAGATGTCTCCTTTGAAACTTGGCAAATACGACACCTCTTGACATAACGATCAACCTCTTTCCTCATGGTAGGCCAAAAATAAGAAGCTTGCACCAACTGCAAAGTACGATCACGAACAACGTGCCATTCATCATGCAACTCCTTAATAATTTGTAAGCGTAGACTTGAATTAGGAATACACAGTTGATTCCCTTTGAACAGGAACCCATCATGTAAAACAAAATTTGTTTTCTCCCCAAATTGCACACCCTGCAAAATAATTGAAAAATATGGGTTCGTAGCTATCGTATCATGAATGACATCAAGCCCTGGCACATCAACCTGCATTATTATAATCAAACTACTCCTTCTGCTTAAGGTATCAGCAGCTCGCCTAGAAACTCCAGTTTTGTGCTTCACGACAAAAGTAAACTTCTCTAGAAATTCCAACCAACGCCCATGCTTACGGGATACCTTGTTTTGAATACGAATATGCCTTAAGGAATCATGATCAGTAAAAAAACAAACTCCTTATGAAACAAATAATGGCGCCAATGTTTCACAGCCTAGACCACCGCATAAAACTCCAATTCTTAAGTAGTGTACCTAGACTTCGGCTCTGTCAACTTCTCACTAAAATAGGCAACTAGTCGCCCACCTTGGCTAAGTACCCCACCTATTTCAACCTTTGAGGCATAAGTATGAAGCTAAAAACATTTGAAAAATCAGGCAATACGAGGATTGGTGTTGTAATGAGCTTTTCTTTGACAATCTGAAAGCCACATTTGCTTCCTCCGTCCACACAAATGACTTTCCCTTCCTGCAATCTGTTAAAGGGGCCATAATAGAACTAAAGTTAGGGATCAACCGCCTATAGAAAGAAGCAAGACCATGGAAACTCCTAATTTTAGAAATGGTAGTTGGAGTTGGTCATTCTTAGACAGCTGCTACCTTGGACTCATCCACCTGTATTCCTTCACCAGAAACAACATACCCCAATAATAAGACCTTAGGGGTCATGAACACACACTTCTTAGTTGCTGCGTAAAAAATCTCCTTGCGAAGTGACGTCAAGACCCGCCTCACATGAGTGACATGCTCATTGAAAGAAGCACTATAAATAAGAATATCATCAAAGTAAACAACCACAAACTTCCCAATAAAAGGCCTAAGCAACTAATTCATCACACGCATAAATGTGCTAGGTGCGTTTAATAAACCAAAAGGCATCACCAACCACTCATACAACCCCTCACGAGTCTTAAAGGCGGTCTTCCATTCATCACCAGGTCTAATACGCATTTGGTAATACCTAATCTTCAAATCCAACTTTGTAAAAATAGTAGCACCACTAATCTGGTCAAGCAAATCATCAAGGCGAGGAATAGGAAACCGGTACCTGAAAGTAATCTTATTGATGGCTCGACTATCAACACACATACGCCATGTCCTATCCTTCTTTGGAGTTAATAATGCAGGAACAACACACGGGCTCATGCTCTCACGAACGTGACCTTTAGAAACCAACTCCTCAACCTACCTACGTAACTCCTCATGCTCCCCAAACTCATCCTCTAATGCGGCCTGTTGGGCAATTGTGAACCAGGTTCCAAATCAATATGATGTCGGATGTCATGCAATGGTGGCAACCCATCGGGAAAATCATCAGGAAAAACATCAGAAAATTCATTAATCAAAGGAATCATAACTTTAGGAATATTTCTAACTTCAACCACTTCCTTTCCTATCAACACAAAAACATCATCCTCCATCTCCAACTCTTCCTCAAACTGTGATAGAGTAAGCAAGGTACCAATTGGCTTGTTGACTATTTCCTTAGGTTCATTCGGCATTAAAGTTATCTTCACGCCATCAAATAGAAAACTATAAGTATTATTCCTCCCATTATGAATTATGTCACATTCATACTCCAAAGGTCTACCCAATAGTAAGTGACAAGCATCAATGGGCACCACATCACACCAAACATTATCTTTATAGGTTGTTCCCATATATAATGGAACAAGAGCACGTTTGGAAACAGTTAATTGACCACCTTTCTTTAACCACTGCAAATTGTAAGGTTTGAAACGATTTTCAGTTTTTAGTCCTAATTTCCTAACTGCCTCTTCTGCAATCAAGTTATCACAACTAGCTGAATCACATACAAAAGTGCAAACCTTACCCAAAATGGTACATGTTGACTAGAAGATGTTATGTTCGAGTCAATCGTTACCAGCAGCTTTTGGTGTCAAGCAAGAGCACCTAACCACCAAACTCACCCCCACATTACCAGTACCAAACTCCTCCTTGTATTCGCGTTCTTCATTTTAAACTGGGGCTTCTACATAATCATCATAAGCCACATCATCATCTCCCTCGGGGTCAGCAAATAAGTGCCTCTTGCCAGCCTTCTTACATTCAGATTGCCGATGACCAAGTTCACCATAATTAAAGCATTTGAACCCACCACCTGGTTTTGCTTGATTAGGAACAAAACGAGATGTTACGTTACCTGAACCAGAACACCTGTTATGGTAGGAGAGAATGAACTTCCCACACGTCGGTTTTGCTTCTCAAAAGCTAATGCACGCTAGTAAGAATAAGAAAGTGTTACCGGATCAAACATGTTTACATAATCCATAATATGGACTCTTAACCTACCAATATATCGAAAGACAAGCTGATCTTCAGAGTCCTGAATATTATTCCTTGCAACTAGTTGGTAATATTCTGTTGTATAATCTTCAACAGATTTGGAGCCCGGTTTTAAGTTTTGTAACCGTTGGTACATCAATCGTTGGTAGTTATGAGGGATAAAGTTATCCCTCATACACTTCTTCATCTTTGTCCAACTTGTGACCTTTGGCTTTCCAACCCTCTTTCTTGTCAGCTTCAATTGTTTCCACCAAGCGGATGCCCTACCCCGTAATTTGGTAGCAATAAATGAAACCCTTTTATTCTCCAGAACCTCTTTAAATTCAAAGACCTCTTCAACCACAACAAGCCAATCAATGAACACATCAGGATTTAAAGTATCCCCATCAAACTCAGGAACATTGACTCTCATTCCAGACTCCCAACGCCTACTATCCTTCCTTTGATTTCGCCAAGGTTGCCTTTCCGACTGCCCATCGGAAGATGAACCTTCCTCATCCCCAAATGGATTTTCTGACCGTTCGACTTTTGTATCCTGACCATTACGACCACCACATCGTTCATCAGGTGATTCATTCGATCATTCAATTGATCAACGAGTTGATCAAAACGCTCCTCCATTCTCGCCATAACACGTTGTTCGAGTTCTTGCTCATGTACCTCATTAAGAGGCCTATTTCTTCTTGGAGGCATCTTAATCAAGAACTTTGGCTCTATGATACCAACTGATGTAGTGTGATTATATAACGAACTAACTGAATCTGTTGATTCCTAAGAATGCCAGAAACAACCTTCCAACTATCGTTGATTCCTAAGAATGCCAGAAACAACCTTCCAACTATCGTTGAACCTCACAGAATACCGATAATTAGGACAATTCTGAGCAAAAAGCTGCCAAAAAGAGAATTTGTGAATTTCTTGTTTTTCATAATCTGTTTATTCCATGTCCTAGTACAGCCCTTATATAAGGATGAGAAACTGAAAGAAACCCTAGAAAGAAAATGGGCCGGACCCGAGCCAAAAAACAAAGTCCAACAAAATGTGGAAAAATGACAAAAATGCAAATAACTCCTAAATTATAGTGTTTTAGGCCTCGAAATTCCGTAACCCAACAAAGTTTGGTTACAGCTACGTTCTCCTCGTTTCTGCCTTTGAAACGCCTGGTCACGAGCCTAAAACTGACTTATATAGTTCAAGTTAAGACCTTTTAAAGAAACCCATTTTTTCACGCAATCTTGAGCTTCTCAACTTCCGTTGGAAAGATGAAGACAATCGCCCTAATAATGCCCAACAACAACAGTATGGTTACAAACCAAGGTACGAGGGTGGCGATTCATCTAACTTCCAACAAAATTCTTACTATCATAAGCCACAACAACAATATCCAAATCAGGGCCAAGGGCAAGATGATAACCGTCTCTTGAACCTTGACCGAAAGTTTGATAGGCTTATGAATTCAATGTATACCAACAATCAAGAGATCAATAGAAAATTTAAGGTCACTAAACGAAGACACGAGACCACTACCAAATCTATGGCGGCTCTTGAGAGACAAGTTGGTCAATTGGCGGATCAATTAAACAAAAGAGATGAGGGAAAGCTACCAAGCTACCTATAAGATATTATAAATCTTGCTTATGTTTAGAGAGAGAAAGAGATAGAAAGATAGATGATTTCACACACACTTGGGCCGGCCTACACAAGTTGTTTATATACCCAAGCCCATGAGATGGGATTGGGCTTACAACTTGGGCCAGCCTACACAAGTTGTAGGCTTGGCTTAGCCTTGTTTGCTTAATATTAGTAAAACAAAACTAGGAGCTATTACTTAGACTATTGTTGGAGTGACCGATCCTTTCTAATACGTAAAACGTATTTCTAACAATCTCCCCCTAAGGGAGGTCACTCCAAACAAGGGCGTTACCCAAGTTACAATAATAAAATAAACCTAGAATACTATGCTTGTCTTGAGCTCGTAGTCTTAGTCTTTCTTTTCTTTTTCTTTTCTGGTGAACATGTTGATGTGATATTTGATATCAATCTTGAGCATTAATCTCTTGCCTTGAACTTCTGCATCCATCTCTTGTGATATCCGCCTCCTCGTGACTTCATGTCCCACATACTTATACCTTCATAATTCTTGAAAGCTTCAGAGTTCGATACAGCGGAAGACATGTCTTTTAGGCTTTCCAGAATTAGATGAAATATTAAGTGCATAAAGTATAAGCATGTGGGGATGACTTCTTCTCGGATTCCGCAATGCTACCGTCTTCAAATGCCGCAACATAAGTAGACACGATCGAAATGGCTTTGAACATTTCATTCTAATCGGTAGCATTTTACCTCCGGTCGGTGAAGACCGTTGAACGATATAAAATATCGTACTTGTGGCAGGTAGATTTAATTAAAAATCTCCTTGACAAGATTTCGCGGGTGAACCCGTTCTCTTTACTCGACCGTCCAAAGCTGACTGTGAACGTAAAGAGTGAATCATTTGGATAAAATTATCCGTATGATTGAAGCCGTCAATTCCGATTCCTGGAACAAGTTTGATTCATTAAAGAATCGCACCATCATTGCTTTCCAGTTGTCACGAACTCGATTCATATTGAATCTTGCAAGTTACCTACCAAGTGTTGTTTGAGGTTAACACTAGAAGGATTTCCACTCATCACTGTGAACACTATAGAGTGTAACTCTGAGTGTTCTGGCAAGATCACTGAGATATTACATAGAGGCCTAGAACGTGTTTAAGTTCAGTTAAGAATTAAACCACTGTTTCTTTCCAGTTATCACAAGCTTGATTCATAAAGAATCGCACAAGTCACCTACCATGAGCTTTTTGATATTTGCTCAAGAAGGATTTCCATCTTCATTGTAAATACTTTCGTATTACTCGGATGTTTAGGCAAGATCATGAAGATTTTACGTAGGACTCTTAATATCTTTCTTACTTTTCACAGTGTGTGAAGAAGCAAGGAAATATGGCAATGTGTCCTTATGATATATTTGATGATCTCAAATGGCTCTAGACTCGATCGTGCATTTTGGATTTTAGTGATCGGAGGCTGGAGAGGAGTGCCACCATTTCAATACATATTTATTCGGAGTGAATAAATCGATAGATAATGCCTTGTCTCTGTGTGATTAAAACAAATACCTTTTCAGAGATATCTGAGTTAGCTAGGATGGGTTGTGCATTGCATCACTGGGTCCATGATGTATATTATCAATATCAAGCATCATTAAAAATGATTTCAATAGCTAATGAGTTGACCCGGTTTCTGCCTAAGGTTGTAAGGAGGGCTACTTTCTTTACACCCTTTATCTTTACGAATATTTTTCATTCTTCAACCCCTTTAATGCTTACCAATACATCATAACTAGCACCTTGTTGTGATTGTTCTAGTGCTAACATAAGTACTTGGTCGGTATTCAGCTACATTCACAATCTTTCTCCATCTTTCCTAAGGACTACTATTTCTAGCTATGGAATGTCCTTGGGAAGGTTCCTCCGGTTTTGGATGAATCATTGGACATAACCTATCCTACCATCCTTATGTCACCACAATCTTCATCGTCGTAGGGTAAGTATATGTCACCATGAAATCCATTTTGATATAGCAAATCCATTTTGCACCCCCTTAACATATGCTACGATATTCGAAAACATTTTGCATATGTCAGGATGAGCCATCACGTTAAGTCAAACCATTTGTGATAAATTCTCATATTAAATCACATTTTATACCCCATATTAAAAATATTAACCCAACTGATGTTTTTAATATCAATTGATTTAATGAAGTTTTAACAAAGGTTTTGGGAAGAAACATGCAAGTCCGTTTAATCTTTATGAGACCAATTTGTGAGATATGATACCGATTTGTAAAATAATCACATATTCACCATATAAGAATAAATTCACAAGGTTGGACCTGATTGATGAGAACCTCATATGATAAGATCAAATGGTTCTTATCGGCAACTTTTGGTCGCCTCGTCACGTCTGAAGTCATCTCTTGACACCACATGTACGATTGGTATTGTAGTCTTGACACCAACTTGTGAGCTTGGCACGTTTGGTATCGAAGATTCTGAATGCATGACAATTTCTCCCCCTCAATTGTTGACCCGTGTTCTATTGAAAGAGTTGTAGTCTTCGTTTGAATAGTCGCATCGTCTAGTATGTAGATACCAATTGTAGAGTGCTATGGCAAATGGTTCTTATTCACCATATAAGAATAAATTCACAAGGTTGGACCTTATCATTACCTAGCAACTTTTAAACGATCTTGGGCTAGAAGCTAAGTAACTTTTCAAATCGTACGACCTTACTTATTGCAGATAAATTATTAGCAAGTGATGGGAGAATAGGAAAATAATTACACCAAGTGAGCTTGCGCAAGAATACCGACTTATAATTGACTCTATCATTTCTCGTTCTCCACAATTTAAAATCTCAAGTAATGAGACTCGTGGATACTTAGCCTAATAAACCAATTAAGGTCTACATGGTTAAGGATACTAGCTAGAATAAACTTGGATAAGTCTATTCGGGTTGAGTCAAAATAATAGCAACAGGCCTAATATGTCAAAGACTTCTAAACTAGATACACCACTTTATTAAAAATTTTGACTTTATTGCGGGATATATACATATGAAAGCAAGGATAAAAATTTAAAATTTACGACTAGATGGCCAAAGTTAATAAAAAATTTGAAAAATGCTGAAAAAGATGATTTTCAGGTTAAATGAAGGCATTTTCATGGAAAAGTCCACTTAAAACATCGATAGAAGTCCCCCCTACACTTAAGATAAACATTGTCCTCAATGTTTAAGCATGTGGGAAAAAGTCTCCCCTACACTTATGACATTGTGCACGTTGGTTAACTCAAGTTAAGGAAGAGACGACTAAAGTGATCAATTTCAAATGTGAGTATGAAGAAAATTGAATCACGATAGTTGAGAGATAGAACCGGATTTCGGATAACACGGGAGCACCGTTCTTCAGAGATTCCAAGAGTGCACTTATCCCTGTAATCATATCACCACACAAATACAAACACCTATATAGGTCCCCCTACACTTAGGAGGTTAAAACATAAAAAGATAGATACTCGGGTTGCCTCCCGAGGAGCGCTTGTTTTTGATAACCGAGTCACGAGCCTGACTCGACCCAAACTTAGTTCATGAGGAACGTGGTGAGGGATGGAATCATCTCCTGAGAGATGTCCTCACCAAAGTACAACTTTACTCGTTGGCCATTCACCTTAAAATTTGGTCCATTAGGTTGAGCGAGCTCGAGAGTACCATATGGAAAAATTTGGGCAATGGTGAATGGGCCGGACCAACGAGATTTCAGCTTGCCCGAAAAGATTTTCAACCGAGAGTTAAAGAGTAAAACTTTGTCTCCAACTTGGAACTCTCGGTTCTTAATCTTAGAGTCGTGAATGAGCTTAGTCTTCTCCTTATAGATCAAAGAATTTTCATAAGCCTCATTACGGAGTTCATTCAGCTCATTGAGTTGGATCTTGCGTAGGTCACCGGCTTTGTTGATATCAAAATTAGCCCACTTCAAGGCCCAGTAAGCCTTGTGCTCCAACTCAATGGGGAGGTGGCACGCTTTCCCGTACACGAGACGATATGGTGTACAACCAATCGGAGTCTTGTATGCGGTACGGAAAGCCCACAAAGCATCATCAAGTTTATCGGCCAATGCGACATGATGCTCTCCCACGGTTCTTTCGAGAATTCGCTTTAATCCTCGGTTGGATATTTCAGCCTGGCCATTAGTTTGTGGGTGGTAGGCGGTGGAAAGACGATGATTTAAACCATACTTAGCCATGACTCTAGCAAATTGGCCGTTGCAAAAATGAGTCCCGCGATCACTAATAATGGCACGAGGCACACCGAATCTAGCGAAAAGCGATTTTAAAAAGTTACAAACCACCCTTGCGTCATTAGTGGGTAAAGTTTTGGCTTCAACCCATTTTGAAACGTAGTCAACGGCTACAAGGATGTATTTGTTTCCTTTAGATTAAGGGAATGGCCCCATAAAGTCGATACCCCAAACATCAAAGATTTCACATTCTTGTATGAAATTCTGAGGCATCTCGTCTTTATGTGTGATCTTGCCTTGTTTTTGGCAAGCATCACAATGTTTAACCATCTCGTGAGCATCACGGTAAATGGTGGGCCAATAAAATCCCGATTCAAACACTTTTTTGGCGGTGTAGTTGGGACCAAAGTGACCACCGTTGGGTCCTTTGTGGCAAGCGTCAAGGATTTCTAAAGCTGCCGGTCCATCAACACATCGGAGAATAATCAAGTCGGCACATTGTTTGAAAAGATACGGGTCATCCCAAAAGTAAGTCTTAATGTTGTTAAAGAACTTCTTCTTTTTCTGGGATGTTAACCCGTCAACGAGAATTCCACCCGCCAAGTAGTTTGCAATGTCCGCAAACCACGGGGTTTCATCATCATTCGAGTTGATAGACATTAAGGTCTCCAAGGGAAAAGAATCATTGATTTCTTTGTTCGGATGATCCCCTTGGTAAGGATCCTCAAGTCTACTGAGATGATCCGCGGCTAGGTTTTCAGCTCCTTTTTATCGCGAATTTCGATTTTAAATTCTTGGAGTAGCAAAACCCAGCGAAGAAGTCTTGGTTTGGAATCTTGCTTAGTCAACAAGTACTTCAACGCGGAATGATCGGTGTAAACGATTGTGGTGGAAAGGACAAGATAGGGGCGGATTTTTTCAAAGGCATAGACAACAACTAAAAGCTCTTTTTCGGTTGTCGTGTAATGCAATTGAGCCCCCGTCATTGTCTTGCTAGCGTAATGGATTGGTTGGAAGTGTTTATTCACTCTTTGGCCCAAAACCGCTCCAATAGCAAAGTCACTAGCATCGCACATCAACTCGAAAGGCAGCTCCCAATTAGGGGTAACCAAGACGGGTGCCTTAGTTAGCTTATCCTTAAGCGAGTTGAAGTCTTTGATACACTCTTTGGAAAAGATAAAAGCAGTATCTTTTTTCAAGAGGTGGGTCATCGGGCGAGCGATTTGAGAAAAATCTTTGATTAATCGACGGTAGAAGCCCGCATGACCAAGGAAACTTCTCACACCCTTCACTGTTGAAGGTAGAGGCAACTTAGCGATAACATCGACTTTAGCACGGTCTACTTTGAGACCGGCTTTGGAGATTTTGTGTCCTAGCACGATGCCCTCTTTTACCATGAAATGGCATTTTTCCCAATTAAGAACAAGGCGAGTGTCTTCACACCGCTTAAGCATACGTTCTAAATTGGCAAGGCAAGCAGAGAAAGAATCGCCATAAACCGAGAAATCATCCATGAATACTTCCATAGTGTCTTCCACCATGTCATGGAAGAAAGCCATCATACACCTTTGGAACGTCCTAGGAGCATTACATAAACCAAAAGGCATGCGTTTGTAAGCAAATGTTCCATAGGGACAAGTGAATGTGGTCTTTTCTTGGTCCTTGGGATCGATGGGAATTTGAAAATACCCGGAGAAACCGTCTAAGAAGCAGTAATAGTCATTACCAGATAGACGCTCGAGCATTTGATCCATGAAGGGAAGAGGAAAGTGGTATTTTCTCGTGGCATCATTGAGCGATAATCAATACAAACTCTCCACCCAGTAACGAGACGAGTGGGAATCAACTCGTTGTGTTCATTGGAAACAACGGTTATTCCGCCCTTCTTGGGCACACAATGGATGGGACTAACCCACGGTGAATCCGAAATAGGGTAAATCAAGCCGGCATCTAGAAGTTTGATAACCTCTTGTTTGATGACGTCATGAATTTTAGGATTAACCCTTCTTTGGCTCTGGATTACGGGTTTAAAGTCATCTTCCATGAGAATCTTGTGAGTACAAAAGTTCGGATCAATTCCGCGGATATCGGAAATTTTCCAAGCAATTGCCTTCTTATGATCTTTAAGCACGGCGATGAGGCGAGATTTTTCTTCTTCTTTCAAGTCCTTCGCGATGATGACAGGCGACTTCTTGTTTTCTTCAAGGAACACGTACTCGAGATGGGGCGGCAACTCCTTAAGTTCTAAATCTGGAGGATTTTCGATGGGAGGCGTTTTCAAAGTCGGGGCATCGATAGCAATAACCGTGGGAGATGGTAGAGAAAGATTGTCTTCTTTGAGAAGGTTTTCAAAGAAATGCATGTCTTCATCCCAATCAGTGGGAGAATTGTCATTTACTAAGTGCACATATCCCATGGTGGCTTCAAGATCTTTCCAAAATAAATCACTTTCTCCAAATAGAGACAGTGATGAATCAATAGAGGAAACGGTCTCAACATTGGGAAGAGAGGTAGGAATATTTATACAAGCATCAATAAAGTGTTCTTCACAAGCCTCATCCAGAACGTCAATACAATTAACACTCTCGTATGAATAAGGTTGTTTAGACAACTTTCCCATGTTGAAGACGATTTTATCGTCGCCCACTCTCATGATAAGCTCACCGGCTTCAACATCGATGAGAGTACGACTGGTCCTCAAGAATGGACGACCAACGATCAGTGGCACACGAGGGTCCATGTCGTAGTCAACGACAATGAAATCGGCAGGAAACGTGAATTTTTCGACTCCTACAAAGACGTCTTCGGCTATCCCCACTGGATATGCAACCATACAGTTAGCTAATTCCAAAGTCATTTTGGTGGGGACTAGCTCAGGGAGAGATAATTGCTTCCAAACGCTTAGAGGCATTATATTAATACTGGCACCTAGATCGGCTAGGGCCATGCAATTCTCTACTCCCGGGAAGTTACAAGGGATTAAGAAACGACCCGGATCACCAAGCTTGGTTGGCAATTTCCTTAAGAGCACTGCAGAGCAATTCTCATTTAGTTGGGTGTTAGCAATATCAAGAAGCTTCTCCTTGTCGCTAAGAAGATCTTTGAACATTTTCGCGTACTTAGGCATGTGAGCGAGAGCCTCAGCGAAGGAGATGTTAAAATTCAATTGTTTAAACATTTTGAGAAAGTTCGAAACCTGAATATCATCCTTGCTTTTGAGCTTCTCTTTCCTCAACCTAGATGGGTAAGGTATATCAGAAGAAGAGGAAGGCTTTGGAATCGAAGGATCACTCACATCCTTGGGTGGAGGAGGGGTAGAAGTAAGAGGTGGAGAAATTGGGGAAGGAGAAGGATGAGGAATAGGTGCAGGTGACTCGTTTTCCTTAGTCACAATCACCGGTGGAGGTATAGGAAGCTCGGGTTCCTTGGTACCTTTTCCA
Organism: Glebionis coronaria; assembly: GCA_025667525.1. Lineage (NCBI taxonomy): Eukaryota > Viridiplantae > Streptophyta > Magnoliopsida > Asterales > Asteraceae > Glebionis > Glebionis coronaria. The sequence continues at coordinate 423,830,412 of CM046879.1, read as the reverse complement.
CTGCGAGTGGTGATTGCTTTCATCTCCCCTCTTGGATTCGCAACGGTGTTACTCGGAAGAGTACCCGAAGAAGAGGGTTGATTACCTTGGAAGAAACTAGCCATCATGTTTTTTAAGTCATTCGTTTGACTATCCAAAGTGTTTCTCATGTCAGCTCTCAGATCGTTCCCTTGTTTCACCAGGTCTGCTTTCAAGTTGCGCACTTCCTGTTGGAGATTGTCCACAATCACATCATTAGTCCTCATGTAGGTTCCAATGTCTTGGTGTAATGCAGTGGGTTGGTTGGAAGGAGCATTGTATGTGGGTGGTTGATAAGCAGGTTGCTGGTAAACTTGGTTGTTTCTTTGAGGTGGATGTTGTTGTTTGTGAGGTGGTATGTATGGTCCACGAGATTGTTGTTGTTGTTGAGGAGGGCGGTTGAGGTTTTGTTGTTGGTTTGGGTTGTTAGGAGTAAAACCGGGTGGTGAGAGATAGTTGTTGGAGCGGTAGCTAAGCATGTTACGATCACCTTGAGGACGAGCTTGATAAGCGGGTTGAGGATAGGTACCGTATGCTGCATTCACATTCTCAGAAGGGTAGTCTTGGGTGGCGGTACAAGTGGTGTAAGAGTGAGGACCCCCGCAGATTTCACATTGTTGGCTGACAGCATTGACTTAAGCGTTTTAAACGTTGATGTTGTTAGTGTTGTTGGAGGTTTGGGTAGCAAGCGATTCAAGAAGCGCAGTGATTTTGTCCAGTCGCTTGTCGTTGTCACTAGTACTAGCACTAGCGACATTGGTCCGAACACTCTTGGTTTGTACACGAGACTTATTCTCAATGACATCCCAAGCAGCATTGGAAGTCTTAGCCAAAAGATTACCCCCGAGGCACTGTTTAGTGAATCTTGGTCATTCATGCTTAAACCGTTATAAAAAGTGTTAATTTGGTGCACTTTGGTAAAACCATGTTGTGGGCATTTTCTTAAAAAATCTTTGAAACGATCCCAAGATTCACTAAAAGACTCATCGTACTTTTGTTCAAAATTGATAATTTCATTCCGCAAATCGGTAGTACGAGAGGGTGGGAAAAAGTAGTTGATAAATTTGGTCTCTAAATCCGTCCATGTAAGAATACTCTGTGGCGGTTCCTTAGCAAGCCAATGTCGGGCTTGTCCCTCTAAAGAAAAGGGAAAAAGTTGTAAAAGGATTACCTCTTGTGGAACACCACTGAATTGGACCGTATTAGTGAGTTGCAAGAATCTCTTGATGTGGTCATGTGGATCATCAATGGTACGCCCCAAGAATGGTTGAGCAGAGACCATCTGGATAAAGCCGGATTTGAGCTCAAAGTTGTTGGCTGCAAATGCGGGTATGACAATTGGATCATTGTTGCCATCTACATGTGCTTGCAGAAGTTCAATCATCGGGCGATTATCCGGTAGAGGCTCATTGTTGTTGTTATTATTGTTGTTGAAAGGTGGGTTGTTATTGTTATTATTGTTTTGAGGTGGGTTATTGTTGTTGTTTTGTACACCGGCCATGTCTAAGTCTTCGAGAGGCTCGGGCTCTTGATAAGAAGTGGATCGTGTACGCATGCACCTGCAAAAGAACTAACAAGGCAAAAACAAAGCAGAAATATTTTTGTCTTTTTTATGTTTTTTACTTTTTAGGATTTTTGAAAATTTTATATATTTTTTTTTGGGGGGGTTTTGAAAGTTTTTATGAAAAAATAACGTTCACGGTGAACGGATCCCAAAATCCAAGTTCTCACAAAAAACTGTTGATCTTAACGAGAAGAGCCGGCAGCGGCGCCATTTGATACTTTGATTTTGCAATGGGGTTCAAGATTATCTCTCGGAATCTCCTCGAATTGATCACGGTTCTAAGTGGAATGATTGTTCTTGGTTACAAATAAGGGGTTTGGTTTTTAGTTATCTAAATTTAAACTAAAAGCAAGTAATTAAAATTGTCGTTGAGAGAATTAGAAGTCTTGAAATAAAACTACAATTAAGAGCGTGCAACTTTGGAAATTACAACTTGACAATTCAAAAACTTAAAAACACGTTGGAAATAAACTAAGTAAAAGAGCGGGAAAAACTAGATTTGATAAATTAAGCAAAAACAAAACATAAATCTGAGTCCGATCGTAATGCGATCGTACTCAAAAGTAATCCAGATCGCAACCCGATCGTATCCAAAATAACACGATGGATCGTGTTCAAACAGTAGTCCCATCGCACTCAATGCGATGAAATCAAGGAGATGGATCGTACTCTCCAGTACGATGGGGGATCTTACTAACAGATCGCAACCACGATCGCAGCTTAGTGATCGTGGTCTAGATCGTGGTTCCAGATCGTAACAATGGATCGCACTCTAGGCGATCGTAGCAGGGACAAGCAACCCGATCGCACCCTAGATCAAAGTAAGTGATCGTGGGCGTGGATCGTACCAGGGAAGGGACAACTTATCGCACTCTAGACGATCGTAGCAGTAAAACCTAATGAGATGGCAAAGACGTCCAAGAAAGAAAATAAGTTTAATCCAATAAGCAGTAATCAAATAAGCATTCTCAAACTTCTCAAAAATTTAATAAGCACAAATTCGTTAACTTTTGAAATCTAATATCCGAGATTCAATGAGCAAAACAAAAAATAAGAAAACTTTTTAAAACAAAGCTTGAAAATGAATAAGCCGAGACTACAAAGAGGCTAATAAGCATCAAAAGCTTATAGATTATTCATAGGAGAGCTTATGTAGGAATATGAAGATCAACCTCTTAATCACGAAACATCAAAATCAACACGATTTGAGAACCAATCTAATCAAGCATTAACTTTTCGGATTAAGACCAATATAAAATAAAGAAAGGTAGAAATAGATTAAGGAACAAAAAACTTAACTTGAATTAGATTAGTGAAATCCAAAATGCAAAAAGCTTAAAACTTGAAAAGGTAAAAATGAAGAAAAGAAAAATTCTAGTGAGAGAAAGTTGAGAACTTTCTCTCTCTAAAACTAGAGAGAATGAAAAAAATGAAAAACTAAGACTAAGTCTAACTAAGTAACACCACTAAAATTATGAAGTGGGATCTTTATATAGGCGTGTGATATGGGCTTGTGTATGGGCTTTGGTATCAGGCTTCTTTTCTTCTTTCTTCTTTAGTCTTTACGTTTCTTTAAATAAACGTTTCCGACTTTGGAATTTGAGAAGTGTCGGTGAATAATTCCAACTCGTCTTATGATCTTTTGTTTAATAGACTCGAGTTCTTCGACATATATGAATCTTCCATCTTTGGCCTTTTCTTCGATAAATCTTCAAATAGGCGCAATGACTTCAAATCTTTTGCATCTCTTGGACAATAGGCTTCGTCTTGAGTCTTTTTCCTCGATAAAACCCGTGCAATCCCATGTTTTCTTCAATATTCATCCGGTTGGCTCTGAAAACATAATAAACACAAAAACCACGCATAATTCCAAACAAATGATATTAAATACGTGTTTTGGTCTAGTTTTAGCCAGAAATAAGTGGTAAAAGGATGGGTGTTTTCACATCTATCAGCATTCCCGGAAGTTCTTCTGGAAATACATCGGGGAATTCTGAAACAACTCGTTGATCTTGGATCGATGGAACTTCAGCAGTGATGTCATGACTTGAAGCTAAGAACCCTCATACCCATGAGATAGTAATGCACGAGCTACTAATGTAGAGATGATTTGTACAGACTTTGCCTGTATGAAACCATTGTGAATGTACTCTAGTGCTTGAACATCACCGAAGATAACCCGCTAGGTATGACAATCGATAGTAGCAAGATTCTTGGATAACCAATCCATGCCTAAGATTCGATCAAACTCGCACATATCTAAAGCAAATGCGTCTACTGGGTGAATCTTGTCATCGAATTCTAGTGGAAGATCTATGTATACTTGGGTAATACGTATAGAGTCTCGCATAGGCGTAGATATACATAAAATATTCTCTAATGGTGTAGGGATTTTATTAATACTAGTGGAATACGTAGTAGATATGACTGAATAGGTAGCACCATTATCGAATAAAACACACGTAACGCGATCATTCATAAAGAGGATGCCAGTGATAGTACCTGAGGACTTATTATCTTGGTCCCTTGTTGTAGTGTAGACACGCCCCGAAGCTGATGGCTTAGGAAGAGAAGCACTAGAAGTACCAGCAGTGTCTCCCTTCTTGCAGTCCTTTAACATGTGTCCATGTAGTCCACACTTGAAAGAGACGTCAGCTGGCTTACGGCATGGTCTGGGATGTCTACGACTACAAGTCGTGCAGATGGGGTAGGTGTAACCTCGTGGAGGTACCCTTGCTACGTGAGAGTCTGTTTAAGAAATATGTGTGAGACATGATTACTTGGTATAAACTTGACTGCACTGAAGTTGAAAAGATAGTTTACCAGATGAAGATAAGTTGTTGGACTGCTGACCCTTAGCATTTTGGTCACGTCCACTCGTAGAGTTCCTGTTTATGATGCTGACATGTTAGTATGTCAAAAAACATAAAACAACTTAACATAGAAAAGCTTAAGAATTTAGGGACCTGTTGTTGTTGGATTGGCTATTGTTGTTATGGTAATTGTCATTACCGTTCCTCATGTCAAATCCATAGCGGTCGTTAGATTGACTGTGCCCCTTGTTGGCATTCTCCTGAGTGGCCGGTTGAGACCGGTCTTCACCCTTCTGCCTGAAGATACAAATGGATAGGAAAAGGTATAAATGAACATAAAGATTGAAATGAAATGATAACGCTTGATGACTGAAATTTATACCTCTTCTCAGGATGAGCTTGTTCCTCGTAGTCATCACGCTCATGTAGCATTTCCAAGCTATGTGCTGAATCATTAACTTTTTCCACATTATCATATGTAGCACTATGTAAACGATCTGCTGTAGAGGCGTGCAGAGCCCAACGAAAGTTCTTAGCTTGTTTTTTCCCAGTACCTGCAGCAGCGCCTAAGAATCCAGGCAACCTAAGAAACCTCTACATGAACTCAGTGCTAGTCTCTCCAGTTCTCTGACGAATGGAGTGATAGTCCCTCTTGCTCAGATGTCAGAAAGAACTGCCCATAAAACAAAGTCTTGAACTGATCCCAAGTCAACGCAGCTAGCCAGACATCACCTCGATTTGCTAACTTGTATGCCCTCCACCAATGCAAGGCATCACCTTCAAACTTATAGCAAGCAAACCTTGCATTGTAGACACCATCGCATCCCATATCATCGAAAATTTTCTCCATATGCGAAATACAGTCTTCCGCATCAGATGAAGTCTCAGCTTTCTCAAAAGATCTAGGTTTCTGCTTGTTAAACCTCTCAAGCCAAGTGTGTAAAGTAACCGGTGGAGGAGGAGGAGGATTGTTCTGATTAGGAATGTTCTGGTATTTATTCCAAATTTGGTTCCTGATTTGAGGAAGCATTTCCTGCAGAGCTGCTTGGACAGCTGCTGCTAGCTCTGGTTCGCATGTCATGACCATCTGAGAGTTTAAAAATAACATATGAAATGATTAATCTGATTAGAAAATATGATAAAAATAATAAAATGATGCACGAAACAGTTCATGAAGGCATAGCCAAATGAAAATGACATGAGTTTGGGTGAACGCCTATGGGTCGGTTCACAAAAACAAAATTGACATAACAAGGATGAACGCCTATGGGTCTGTTCAACAAGCAAAATAATTTGAATAAAAGAACATGCGACTAAATATGGGCAGTCCTGCACCAACCACTACTTAGTCAAAGTTCCTGCAACAATGATACATGAAATGAATGCATGAAAACAAACTACCAGTTCAAGGAAGACGCTGATGACCACCCACTAGTCACATGTCAATTTGAAGAGCCTACAGGATGAAACCTTGGCTCTGATACCATAATTGTAACATCCCATTTTGATAAATGGAATATCACAGGATAATTATGGCGTGTCATCAAAGCATGCAAGGTAAATATCTAAAACATTAAATGAGCATATAAGAATCCGGAAACAAACATCGGATCCATATAAGCTCCAAACACGAAATGCAAAAGTATAGAATGTAAGGAAAGGACTAAACAATGTCTAGTAAAGCAAAAGTATGTAAATGCATTAAAGAATAAAAGAATATTGGTGCCTCATTCCATGCACGTACTCTTGAAATCCTATCTTTTCCCTTTAGTACCTGCCGTATTGGAACATGGAAAGAGAAATACGGCTGAGCAATACGCTCAGTGTGCGGATATATAACATAGAATGTAAAGCACAAACATAAGCAAGTAATAAAATGTAATGAATAGCAGCAGAATAAATGTATGCATTGGAAAACCCGGTTTAAGTTCATAAGACTGCTTTATATTTCTAGAAAGACTTATGTTTAGTTTATCTTGAAAATCTTTATTTTAAATATGCCCGGAGCCCATATAGGTCATGTTATATCTACGTGCAAGAATACTTAGAGGGGTGACCTCGTCATGTAATTAGAATGGCTGCCTCTAATTAATATATAAAATGAGTGGAGGGATCAGCTCATGTAATGGATGCAAGGCACATGCCGCAGTTACCATGAAATCATATTACTTGTCCTATGATGCACCCATTCTCCCCACATGATAATAATAACATAGGCCAAATATTGTAAAGGGACGATACGAGCAATCACTCTCACAGTAGAAGAGTCATAACACCGGTGCCTCCAGTGCTATGGTTATGGAACCCCCATAACTAGGTGAAACTGACATGCATGTATATAGCTCAGGTAATCTAAAATAATCACACATATACTTGTGTGTTTAAGATACTTAAACTATTGGGGAAAACAGATGGGTGTAAATGGAGAAATCCTAATATAGGAAGAAAGATGTCCTTACTGAAGGACGGAATATTCGTACCTTATGTCTAGTAAATGAAGACAAAAACGAACGTAGAAGGTCACTCCGACTTCACAATCGCTACATAATGAAGGGACATGAATAAGAGTCGGTTTACTTATACATACTTGCTAATTAGTTTACTTGACTTGTTCATACTTAGTATACTTGTTCCTATCTTGTCTTACTATTTCATGTCTTAATCATGTATTTCTTATAGTTTTATATGTTTAGATTCATGTGTTTTATGTTTTTAGTGTTATATTACTTGTTATAACATAATGAGTAACTTTTTAAAAATAGCAGGTTTCTATAAATAATAACTTTCCAAAAATAGCAGGTTTCCATATATAGTAACTTTCCAAAAATAGTAAGTTTCCTTAAATAGTAAGTTTCTAAAAATAGAAAGTTTCCATAATTAGTAAGTTTCCAAAATTAGAAAGTTCCCATATTTAGCATGTTTCTATAAATAGCATGTTACCATATTTAATGTATTACCATAAATAGCATGTTACCATATTTAGTGTATTACCATAAATAGCATGTTACCATATTTAGCGTGTTTCCATATTTATCATGTTGCCATAAATAGTATAATTCCATAATTAACATGTTTCCATAATTAATCATATGCTTATTTTATATCATGTATAATTATATTATAAAGTTTAAAAATAAATAAATACTTAGCTTATCTTATTATTATTAATTAATAATGTCATGTCATGTTATTATAAGTTAATATTAATTAATAATATTACATGTTCCATGTTATTAAACTTTAACATAAAAGATATTAATTAATTAACTTAAGTGTTAATTAATTAAATCTATGTTCATGAATAATTAAATAATTAATTATTAAATCATAAGTTTATTTAAATAAATATACATACATGTTATATCATGATTTTATTTGAATAAACATAACCTAAGTTTTTATTTTAATTAAACCAAAATTAATTAATACAATTAATTAAATAAAACATAACATAAACTATTTTTCTACATAATGGTTTAATTACATGTTCATGAAAAGTGATAAGTTCCCGAAGCCGAATCCCGAGACCCGACACACGAGAACCACAGCCCGAAGGCTGAGGCCTTGAGGTCGTGCCCCGTCCGAACCACAACCGACCCACCGAGAGCCAAAGCCCTCGGCTTCGCTGCTGCGTCCGAATCAACCCCAACCCCAACGTCTGCTAGGGTTCCTTCACTGCCCGAGAACACGCCGATTCCCCACTTGGGGGTCTCGGTTGCTGCTGATCGAAAGCCACAGCCCCCAGTGAAGGGGGTGTGGTGTCTCGGCAGTACACAAACCACCAACGCCGATCACCATGGTGCGGCTGTTGGTTCCGAACGCCACCGAGACCAACCTTGGTGTCGGTTCGCGTGTAATCCCAAAACCAAACCAATAATTACCCGATCCCCGTGTTTAATCTTTTTAAATTCACATGTTTTCATACTTGTTTTTAACCAATCTATTAACATAATAAAATAAATTAAAAAGATTAGAGATCAACGATACCGTATGTGTGAAAAGGTTATTGACACGAGCACTATATCGTACGAATAATGAACAAGAAATCAAAACGGATCGTCCTTGTGTCTTTGTTGTGAGCCGTGGCAACAGAGAGACAAAGGGAGTAGGGTTTTGTTAATTTTCTGTCAAAAGTGATTATGAATCCCCTAGTGTTTTATTTATTGTTTAACAAAAATTTCATGGGTCGGGCTTGGCTCATTTTGCCCCTTTCTCTTCTTCTAGCCGACGCAGAAACACCCCCTTATAGTTTTCATGTTTGTTTTTCTTGTTAAAAATATTATCGTGTGCTCGTGTTTATTTATCGTGTTATATTTCTTGTTGCGTTCTTAAGCATTATACATAAACACTTCTCGTGTATTAATAATAATATTCACATACGTAATTCTTGTAATAATTAATTAATATACGTAATGTTTGTATTAAATATTCATGATTCGTGTCGTATATTAATTAATCTGAAAGTTTAAATTTGTCGGTGTTTTCGTGCATTTAATACCGTTAGGTATATTTAAAGCGTGTTTTACACTTACAGTGTAAATTGAGGATTTAATCTCAACCATTAGATGTTAGAGAGATGGACAGTGGGGATAAATCCTCATATCTTAGATAAGTTTGGTATCCAAAAGAACTTAATTCTTACTTAACTGAACACATTTTATATAGTTTATATTTGATGCAATTATGTACTCAATTAACCCTTTTGTTTGTTTAAATACTATACTTGAATTGTTCATGGAGGACATAACTGAATACAATGACCTAATTGAGTTGATAATATACGATTTATCATGTAGAGAAAAGTTCAACAAGGAAGAGTGTCTCAAAAAAGTATAAATCCTTCCATCTGAGCCGTCCATTCCAAAATCAATCCTGCGGCTGAAATATATTAAAGAGGGTATATTCGTAATTTGGCATTCCTTCAAAAACAATTCTCAGTTTACTTCTCTTTCATTTCCACGATCAACTAGTCACCCACCCACCACCACCTTCGCACTCCATTGCCGCAACACCGCCGCCCACACGCCACACTATCATCCACCACAATCGATTGCTCATCATCGCTCATGTATTAAACCATAATCGAAAGAAGGTAAGGCCATATGAAACTATGATGGTAAATCGCATCCGATGAGATCTTTTGTCTTTACTTCTATTATCGTTTCCGGCGAATCTTGTGATTGCTTCAGCGAAAAAGAGAATTAATGCCCCATCTTTGATTTGTTATGGTTTTAGGAGGTTACGTCATCATCTCGCCATTTTTGGGTTGGAAGTTTCTTATTAGAAGTTTGTTTATATTAGATTTGTTGTGGTTGTTGTTGATCGGAATATGTCAAATCTTATGTGTTTTAGAGATGACAAAAGATAATTATCACATTGGAAGGGCCAAATGAGAAAGATGATGAAAAATAAAAAACGGACACGTGGTTTAAGCTTTACATTTCATAAACAATAAAGCTTACTTTTTAGTTTTTTGTAATTGAAAAAAATGATAAACTTGACAGGAACAAATGAGTTTTTTGTAATTGAAAAAAATGATAAACTTGACAAGAACAAATGAATGACACATGAGGCCATTTATCCCGACCAAGGTTGTCAAAATCTCGATCTTAATTTTAGAATCTTACAATTTTACGATACTGGAAATTAAAAAAGATCTGGATCTTACGTAAAATCTTTGCATGCTTAAGATCTTATATGATCCCGATCTTGTTCATAAGATCTTAATTACATGTAATTCACACACGAATTACATGTAATTCGGCTTGAATTACATGTAATTCGCACACGAACTACATGTAATTCAAAAAATTACATGTAATTCACACACGAATTACATGTAATTCGGCTTGAATTACATGTGATTCAATTATTTTAAACCTTAACTTCTAAAAATCCTCTTTAGATGAATCATGTGTGATTTTGTCTGAATCACATGTAATTTTATCAATATATAAAAATGTCATTCATGTAAAATATATAAAGAAAAGCTTGCCTTCTAAATTACATGTAATTGGATGATAATTACATGTGATTTAAAGCAAAATTACATGTAATTTTGTATAAAATCACATGTAATTTGAGCAAAATTACATGTAATTCACACAAAATTACATGTAATTTTCATTCAACACTAACTAACCACTTTATTACAAAAATCACATGTAATTCACACATAATTACATGTGATTTGCATTTAACACTAATAAACTATCTTATTACAAAAATTACATGTAATTCACACATAATTACATGTAATTCACACAAAAGCTAACGATTTACAGTGTTAAAAATTCTCGCCAAAAAAATTACACGTAATTTTTGAAAATTACATGTAATTTTTCGAGAATCACATGTAATTTTTTATGAAATTTTAAGAAAAAAAGTTTGCCGAAAGTGTATAGAAGTGCATATCTATAGAAAGATAACTTAATTCCCGTCGCGATGGTATAATTAGTTTTTCGTAACGATTAACGGTTTGAGAGATATTTAATTTTTAAGAAATAGGATGAAAATGGGTTTTTAAATTAAATTTAAAAAGATTAATATAGATCATTAGATGAAACTTGAATGGATGGTTGAGATTGCTTCATTGCTTCTTTTTTTTATGCATATTCTATAAGGATCTCACCTCTTATCATGTAATGGTTTACTAGTATATTTATTATGAATATAGGTTTAACATCTGTCTATGATCAGTAGCATTGTTTAACTAAAATTTAGGAACTTTGGTAGTACCTTATTCATCTTTTATTTCCTGATCTAGTTTATTATTTTAAGCTCTAAGAATTACTTAAAATGCTCCACTATTTTCTCTATCATAACAGTTACAAGAAGAATGGTTTGCGTTAGCTAGAATAGTTTCAGCTTTTATAGCATCTAAACACTTTCAGAAAGGAAGAAAATAATGGTTTCTCTTGCAACTTTACATATTTGTAGGAGCATGGAGTGTTTGATATTTATAAGCAAAAGCTAATGACGATGCTTACATATATTCTGCTTGATCCTTCAGTTAGAAATTAACAAAATACTAGTGTGTTTAAATGATTTAATGGAAAAAAAGCTTTTGGGTTCCGAGGATATATGCTTAGCTGGTTCCAAAAGACGTGAATGCTACAATTGGTATCATCAAGACCAAGAGGATTATCCAGTTTATCGATTGGTGCCCAAATAGATTCCAATATGGTATCAATTATCAGCCACTTATTGTTGTTGCTGCTGGTAACTTGGCTAATGTGCAACGTGTTGTATGTATGATATCAAAGTCTACTAGTGTTGCTGAAGTGTTCTCAAGGAATGATCGCAAGTTTGATCAGATGAATGCAAAGAGGGCGTTTGTGCATTGGTATGTTAGTGAGGGAATGGAAGAAGGTGAGTTTTAGAAGCTCGCAGAGACTTGGCTGCTCTTGAGAAAGATTATGAGGAGGTTCGGATAAAGTCTACTGATGGGGAAGATGACGGTGATGTGGAGTATTAGTCTGATCTGATTTTAGTTTTTAATTTCTTTATGATCCCTAACTGTTGGAAATCAAGTGTGCTCTTTGTTTAGTTACAAGTTAAGACTTGATGTTATGAATTTTATTATGTTATTTGTAATGTCCTGAATTCGGATGCAATTGCGCTTATTATTAATGTGTGAAGAGGTACCACCAAAGATCCCGTATGGATGTTAGGCAGACAACTACTGCTGTCATGCAATTGTGTTCGTTTGTTTGCTTATCATGGCGTTTTAGGCAAAATATTACTGCATCACCACGAAAATATTACTACATCACAACGTAAATATTACTGCTTCAAAATCTTGTGGAAACCAACCCAAGATGGTGTCACCTTCGTAAATGGCAACCATGCGAAGAATTGAAATATCAGAACCTTTTACATAAGTCTGGTGATTGTCCTGATACGGATCCTATGGTTAATATAATATCTTACGCAATCCATATATATCCAAAACCAAAGATACAAAGCGAGTACATTTCTGTAAACAAATAATGTGAAAATTATTTGATGTAGTAGAAGATATAGCCCAAAAATTATTTGGAAGCCCAAGATTGCGTGAAGAAAAGAGGTTTCTTCAAAAGGGCTTAACTTGAACTACATAAGTCCGTTTTAGGCTTGTGAGAACGCGTTTCGAAGGCAGAAACGAGGAGAACGTAGCTGTAACCAAACTTTGTTGCGTTACGGAATTTTTGAGGCCTAAAACACTATATTTTAGGAATTATTTGCATTTTTGTCATTTTTCCACATTTTTTTGTACTTTGTTCTTGGGCTCGGGTCCGGCCCATTTTCTTTCTAGGGTTTCTTTCAGTTTCTCATCTTTATTTAAGGGCTGTACTAGGACATGGAAAAAACAGATTATGAAATACAAGAATTCACATATTTTTGCAGCTTTTTGCTAAGAATTGTCCTAATTATCGTTATTCTGTGAGAATCAACGATAGTTGGAAGGTTGTTTCTGGCATTCTTAGGAATCAATAGATTCAATTAGTTCGTTATATAATCATATTACATCAGTTACTGACGTAGTGTGATTATATAACGAACTAATTGAATCGGTTGATTCCTAAGAATGCCAGAAACAACCTTCCGGCTATCGCTGATTCTCACAGAATAATCGATAATTAGGACAATTATAAGCAAAAAGCTGCCAAAAATAGAATTTGTGAATTTCTTGTATTTCATAATCTCTTTATTCCATGTCCTAGTACAGCCCTTAAATACGGATGAGAACTGAAAGAAACCCTGGAAAAAAAATGGGTCGGACTCGAGCCCAAAAACAAATTCCAACAAAATGTGGAAAAATGACAAAAATGCAAATAACTCCTAAAATATAGTGTTTTAGGCCTTGAAAATTCCATAACCCGACAAAGTTTGGTTACAGCTACGTTCTCCTCGTTTCAGCCCTCGAAACGCCTGGTCACAAGCCTAAAACGAACTTATGTAGTTCAAGTTAAGCCCTTTTGAAGAAACCCTTTTTCTTCACGCAATCTTGGGCTTCCCAATAATCTTGGGCTATATCTTCTACTACATCATTCCCACCGGGTAGACAAAATTCATCCTCAAATTCACAACAAGATCACCATCAGAAGACTTGCCATGATAAGACAAGAAGTGTTTCACATTAAAGACAATAGAACAAAGAATATGGCTTGGCAACTTCTAACGGTATGCATTAGGATTAATTTTATCTAGAATCTCCAGTGGACCAATCTTCTTTGTTGATAGCTTATTATACTCTCTAATAGGAAAACGATCCTTAGTCAAAACAACCCATACAAAGTCACCTTATTCAAAATCAACATGTAATCGCTTTTGATCCGCATCCTGCTTGTACTTGGAATTGGCTCGAACCAAGTTGCCATACAGCTTTATGAACACATGCAATCCTTTAACAAAATCCTGCACTTTCTTTGGAACAGGACCAGAAACTTGAAGAGTCATTAAATCCAGGGGACCACGTGGTTGAGCAGAATAAACCACCTAGAATGGACTAAACCCGATGCTTCTATTAACAACATGATTATGAGCAAACTCCGCCTGACACAATTTTTTATCCCATGCTTTCACATGATCACCCACAAGACATCTTAACAAATTACCAAGAGATTGATTAACAACTTTAGTTTGCCCATCAGTTTGAGGATGATAAGAACTACTAAAATTAAGCTGAGTATTCACCATCTTCCACAAACTTCGCCAAAAATGACTCAAAAATCGAGTGTCCCGGTCAGAAACAATAGAGGAAGGTAAACCATGTAAACGGTATACATCCTTAAAGAACAGTTGAGCCACATTAACTGCATCTGTTGTCTTCTTGCAAGGGATAAAATGCATCAATTTTGAAAAACGATCGACGACAACAAATATAGAATCATTACCTCTTTGTGTATGAGGTAAACCAATACAAAACCCTTGCTAACATCAACCCATGGCTGCAAAGGAACGGGCAAAGGCATATAAAGCCCCGCATTAGTAGATGTCTCCTTTGAAACTTGGCAAATACGACACCTCTTGACATAACGATCAACCTCTTTCCTCATGGTAGGCCAAAAATAAGAAGCTTGCACCAACTGCAAAGTACGATCACGAACAACGTGCCATTCATCATGCAACTCCTTAATAATTTGTAAGCGTAGACTTGAATTAGGAATACACAGTTGATTCCCTTTGAACAGGAACCCATCATGTAAAACAAAATTTGTTTTCTCCCCAAATTGCACAACCTGCAAAATAATTGAAAAATATGGGTTCGTAGCTATCGTATCATGAATGACATCAAGCCCTGGCACATCAACCTGCATTATTATAATCAAACTACTCCTTCTGCTTAAGGTATCAGCAGCTCGCCTAGAAACTCCAGTTTTGTGCTTCACGACAAAAGTAAACTTCTCTAGAAATTCCAACCAACGCCCATGCTTACGGGATACCTTGTTTTGAATACGAATATGCCTTAAGGAATCATGATCAGTAAAAAAACAAACTCCTTATGAAACAAATAATGGCGCCAATGTTTCACAGCCTAGACCACCGCATAAAACTCCAATTCTTAAGTAGTGTACCTAGACTTCGGCTCTGTCAACTTCTCACTAAAATAGGAAACTAGTCGCCCACCTTGGCTAATTACCCCACCTATTTTAACCTTTGAGGCATAAGTATGAAGCTAAAAACATTTAAAAAATCAGGCAATACGAGGATTGGTGTTGTAATGAGCTTTTCTTTGACAATCTGAAAGCCACATTTGCTTCCTCCGTCCACAAAAAATGACTTTCCCTTCCTGCAATCTGTTAAAGGGGCCATAATAGAACTAAAGTTAGGGATCAACCGCCTATAGAAAGAAGCAAGACCATGGAAACTCCTAATTTTAGAAATGGTAGTTGGAGTTGGTCATTCTTAGACAGCTGCTACCTTGGACTCATCCACCTGTATTCCTTCACCAGAAACAATATACCCCAATAATAAGACCTTAGGGGTCATGAACACACACTTCTTAGTTGCTGCGTAAAAAATCTCCTTGCGAAGTGACGTCAAGACCCGCCTCACATGAGTGACATGCTCATTGTAAGAAGCACTATAAATAAGAATATCATCAAAGTAAACAACCACAAACTTCCCAATAAAAGGCCTAAGCAACTAATTCATCACACACATAAATGTGCTAGGTGCGTTTAATAAACCAAAAGGCATCACCAACCACTCATACAACCCCTCACGAGTCTTAAAGGCGGTCTTCCATTCATCACCAGGTCTAATACGCATTTGGTAATACCTAATCTTCAAATCCAACTTTGTAAAAATAGTAGCACCACTAATCTGGTCAAGCAAATCATCAAGGCGAGGAATAGGAAACCGGTACCTGAAAGTAATCTTATTGATGGCTCGACTATCAACACACATACGCCATGTCCTATCCTTCTTTGGAGTTAATAATGCAGGAACAACACACGGGCTCATGCTCTCACGAACGTGACCTTTAGAAACCAACTCCTCAACCTACCTACGTAACTCCTCATGCTCCCCAAACTCATCCTCTAATGCGGCCTGTTGGGCAATTGTGAACCAGGTTCCAAATCAATATGATGTCGGATGTCATGCAATGGTGGCAACCCATCGGGAAAATCATCAGGAAAAACATCAGAAAATTCATTAATCAAAGGAAGCATAACTTTAGGAATATTTCTAACTTCAACCACTTCCTTTCCTATCAACACAAAAACATCATCCTCCATCTCCAACTCTTCCTCAAACTATGATAGAGTAAGCAAGGTACCAATTGGCTTGTTGACTATTTCCTTAGGTTCATTCGGCATTAAAGTTATCTTCACGCCATCAAATAGAAAACTATAAGTATTATTCCTCCCATTATGAATTATGTCACATTCATACTCCACAGGTCTACCCAATAGTAAGTGACAAGCATCAATGGGCACCACATCACACCAAACATTATCTTTATAGGTTGTTCCCACATATAATGGAACAAGAGCACGTTTGGAAACAGTTAATTGACCACCTTTCTTTAGCCACTGCAAATTGTAAGGTTTGAAACGATTTTCAGTTTTTAGTCCTAATTTCCTAACTGCCTCTTCTGCAATCAAGTTATCACAAATAGCTGAATCACATACAAAAGTGCAAACCTTACCCAAAATGGTACATGTTGACTAGAAGATGTTATGTTCGAGTCAATCGTTACCAGCAGCTTTTGGTGTCAAGCAAGAGCGCCTAACCACCAAACTCACCCCCACATTACCAGTACCAAACTCCTCCTTGTATTCGCGTTCTTCATTATAAACTGGGGCTTCTACATAATCATCATAAGCAACATCATCATCTCCCTCGGGGTCAGCAAATAAGTGCCTCTTGCCAGCCTTCTTACATTCAGATTGCCGATGACCAAGTTCACCATAATTAAAGCATTTGAACCCACCACCTGGTTTTGCTTGATTAGGAACAAAACGAGATGTTACGTTACCTGAACCAGAACACCTGTTATGGTAGGAGAGAATGAACTTCCCACACGTCGGTTTTGCTTCTCAAAAGCTAATGCACGCTAGTAAGAATAAGAAAGTGTTACCGGATCAAACATGTTTACATAATCCATAATATGGACTCTTAACCTACCAATATATCGAAAGACAAGCTGATCTTCAGAGTCCTGAATATTATTCCTTGCAACTAGTTGGTAATATTCTGTTGTATAATCTTCAACAGATTTGGAGCCCGGTTTTAAGTTTTGTAACCGTTGGTACATCAATCGTTGGTAGTTATGAGGGATAAAGTTATCCCTCATACACTTCTTCATCTTTTTCCAACTTGTGACCTTTGGCTTTCCAACCCTCTTTCTTGTCAGCTTCAATTGTTTCCACCAAGCGGATGCCCTACCCCGTAATTTGGTAGCAATAAATGAAACCCTTTTATTCTCCAGAACCTCTTTAAATTCAAAGACCTCTTCAACCACAACAAGCCAATCAATGAACACATCAGGATTTAAAGTATCCCCATCAAACTCAGGAACATTGACTCTCATTCCAGACTCCCAACGCCTACTATCCTTCCTTTGATTTCGCCAAGGTTGCCTTTCCGACTGCCCATCGGAAGATGAACCTTCCTCATCCCCAAATGCATTTTCTGACCGTTCGACTTTTGTATCCTGACCATTACGACCACCACATCGTTCATCAGGTGATTCATTCGATCAGTCAATTGATCAACGAGTTGATCAAAACGCTCCTCCATTCTCGCCATAACACGTTGTTCGAGTTCTTGCTCATGTACCTCATTAAGAGGCCTATTTCTTCTTGGAGGCATCTTAATCAAGAACTTTGGCTCTATGATACCAACTGATGTAGTGTGATTATATAACGAACTAACTGAATCTGTTGATTCCTAAGAACGCCAGAAACAACCTTCCAACTATCGTTGATTCCTAAGAATGCCAGAAACAACCTTCCAACTATCGTTGAACCTCACAGAATACCGATAATTAGGACAATTCTGAGCAAAAAGCTGCCAAAAAGAGAATTTGTGAATTTCTTGTTTTTCATAATCTGTTTATTCCATGTCCTAGTACAACCCTTATATAAGGATGAGAAACTGAAAGAAACCCTAGAAAGAAAATGGGCCAGACCCGAGCCAAAAAACAAAGTCCAACAAAATGTGGAAAAATGACAAAAATGCAAATAACTCCTAAATTATAGTGTTTTAGGCCTCGAAATTCCGTAACCCAACAAAGTTTGGTTACAGCTACGTTCTCCTCGTTTCTGCCTTTGAAACGCCTGGTCACGAGCCTAAAACTGACTTATATAGTTCAAGTTAAGACCTTTTAAAGAAACCCATTTTTTCACGCAATCTTGAGCTTCTCAACTTCCGTTGGAAAGATGAAGACAATCGCCCTAATAATGCCCAACAACAACAGTATGGTTACAAACCAAGGTACGAGGGTGGCGATTCATCTAACTTCCAACAAAATTCTTACTATCATAAGCCACAACAACAATATCCAAATCAGGGCCAAGGGCAAGATGATAACCGTCTCTTGAACCTTGACCGAAAGTTTGATAGGCTTATGAATTCAATGTATACCAACAATCAAGAGATCAATAGAAAATTTGAGGTCACTAATCGAAGACACGAGACCACTACCAAATCTATGGCGGCTCTTGAGAGACAAGTTGGTCAATTGGCGGATCAATTAAACAAAAGAGATGAGGGAAAGCTACCAAGCTACCTATAAGATATTATAAATCTTGCTTATGTTTAGAGAGAGAAAGAGATAGAAAGATATATGATTTCACACACACTTGGGCCGGCCTACACAAGTTGTTTATATACCCAAGCCCATGAGATGGGATTGGGCTTACAACTTGGGCCAGCCTACACAAGTTGTAGGCTTGGCTTAGCCTTGTTTGCTTAATATTAGTAAAACAAAACTAGGAGCTATTACTTAGACTATTGTTGGAGTGACCGATCCTTTCTAATACGTAAAACGTATTTCTAACAATCTCCCCCTAAGGGAGGTCACTCCAAACAAGGGCGTTACCCAAGTTACAATAATAAAATAAACCTAGAATACTATGCTTGTCTTGAGCTCGTAGTCTTCGTCTTTCTTTTCTTTTTCTTTTCTGGTGAACATGTTGATGTGATATTTGATATCAATCTTGAGCATTAATCTCTTGCCTTGAACTTCTGCATCCATCTCTTGTGATATCCGCCTCCTCGTGACTTCATGTCCCACATACTTATACCTTCATAATTCTTGAAAGCTTCAGAGTTCGATACAGCGGAAGACATGTCTTTTAGGCTTTCCAGAATTAGATGAAATATTAAGTGCATAAAGTATAAGCATGTGGGGATGACTTCTTCTCGGATTCCGCAATGCTACCGTCTTCAAATGCCGCAACATAAGTAGACACGAACGAAATGGCTTTGAACATTTCATTCTAATCGGTAGCATTTTACCTCCGGTCGGTGAAGACCGTTGAACGATATAAAATATCGTACTTGTGGCAGGTAGATTTAATTAAAAATCTCCTTGACAAGATTTCGCGGGTGAACCCGTTCTTTTTACTCGACCGTCCAAAGCTGACTGTGAACGTAAAGAGTGAATCATTTGGATAAAATTATCCGTATGATTGAAGCCGTCAATTCCGATTCCTGGAACAAGTTTGATTCATTAAAGAATCTCACCATCATTGCTTTCCAGTTGTCACGAACTCGATTCATATTGAATCTTGCAAGTTACCTACCAAGTGTTGTTTGAGGTTAACACTAGAAGGATTTCCACTCATCACTGTGAACACTATAGAGTGTAACTCTGAGTGTTCTGGCAAGATCACTGAGATATTACGTAGAGGCCTAGAACGTGTTTAAGTTCAGTTAAGAATTAAACCACTGTTTCTTTCCAGTTATCACAAGCTTGATTCATAAAGAATCGCACAAGTCACCTACCATGAGCTTTTTGATATTCGCTCAAGAAGGATTTCCATCTTCATTGTAAATACTTTCGTATTACTCGGATGTTTAGGCAAGATCATGAAGATTTTACGTAGGACTCTTAATATCTTTCTTACTTTTCACAGTGTGTGAAGAAGCAAGGAAATATGGCAATGTGTCCTTATGATATATTTGATGATCTCAAATGGCTCTAGACTCGATCGTGCATTTTGGATTTTAG
This sequence comes from Glebionis coronaria, assembly GCA_025667525.1. Lineage (NCBI taxonomy): Eukaryota > Viridiplantae > Streptophyta > Magnoliopsida > Asterales > Asteraceae > Glebionis > Glebionis coronaria. The sequence goes on along the minus strand of CM046879.1, from coordinate 423,810,347 downwards.
TGATCGGAGGCTGGAGAGGAGTGCCACCATTTCAATACATATTTATTCGGAGTGAATAAATCGATAGATAATGCCTTGTCTCTGTGTGATTAAAACAAATACCTTTTCAGAGATATCTGAGTTAGCTAGGATGGGTTGTGCATTGCATCACTGGGTCCATGATGTATATTATCAATATCAAGCATCATTAAAAATGATCTCAATAGCTAATGAGTTGACCCGGTTTCTGCCTAAGGTTGTAAGGAGGGCTACTTTCTTTACACCCTTTATCTTTACGAATATTTTTCATTCTTCAACCCCTTTAATGCTTACCAATACATCATAACTAGCACCTTGTTGTGATTGTTCTAGTGCTAACATAAGTACTTGGTCGGTATTCAGCTACATTCACAATCTTTCTCCATCTTTCCTAAGGACTACTATTTCTAGCTATGGAATGTCCTTGGGAAGGTTCCTCCGGTTTTGGATGAATCATTGGACATAACCTATCCTACCATCCTTATGTCACCACAATCTTCATCGTCGTAGGGTAAGTATATGTCACCATGAAATCCATTTTGATATAGCAAATCCATTTTGCACCCCCTTAACATATGCTACGATATTCGAAAACATTTTGCATATGTCAGGATGAGCCATCACGTTAAGTCAAACCATTTGTGATAATTTCTCATATTAAATCACATTTTATACCCCATATTAAAAATATTAACCCAACTGATGTTTTTAATATCAATTGATTTAATGAAGTTTTAACAAAGGTTTTGGGAAGAAACATGCAAGTCCGTTTAATCTTCATGAGACCAATTTGTGAGATATGATACCGATTTGTAAAATAATCACATATTCACCATATAAGAATAAATTCACAAGGTTGGACCTGATTGATGAGAACCTCATATGATAAGATCAAATGGTTCTTATCGGCAACTTTTGGTCGCCTCGTCACGTCTGAAGTCATCTCTTGACACCACATGTACGATTGGTATTGTAGTCTTGACACCAACTTGTGAGCTTGGCACGTTTGGTATCGAAGATTCTGAATGCATGACAATTTCTCCCCCTCAATTGTTGACCCGTGTTCTATTGAAAGAGTTGTAGTCTTCGTTTGAATAGTCGCATCGTCTAGTATGTAGATACCAATTGTAGAGTGCTATGGCAAATGGTTCTTATTCACCATATAAGAATAAATTCATAAGGTTGGACCTGATTGATGAGAACCTCATATGATAAGATCAAATGGTTCTTATCGGCAACTTTTGGTCGCCTCGTCACGTCTGAAGTCATCTCTTGACACCACATGTACGATTGGTATTGTAGTCTTGACACCAACTTGTGAGCTTGGCACGTTTGGTATCGAAGATTCTGAATGCATGACAATTTCTCCCCCTCAATTGTTGACCCGTGTTCTATTGAAAGAGTTGTAGTCTTCGTTTGAATAGTCGCATCGTCTAGTATGTAGATACCAATTGTAGAGTGCTATGGTTGTAAGATGGTAACTTCATAAAAACAAGATTTCTCTTGTTTTGACAAATAAATGCACTGATGCGTACATATATCCGTGTTAGATTGTTTTATAACGTAAACACAATCCCTTACATGGTTATAAAGTAAACCATGCCCGAGAAAATTAATTCCCGTTGTGAGCCAAAGCTTTCATAAGAAATACTTGACTTTAATATGAAAAACGGGTTGCAGTCTGATATAAATACAAGCTATTTTGAGAATGTTTTAAAAGATTTGAACTTCTGCTCGAACTTTATTTACAACCCCGTGTCACTATTGAATGACATTTCTAGTATCGTAAATATTATCGATTCCAGAAGACATGCTCTTTTCAGCAAAACATTTTTAAACACATAATTTTGAAAGATTTAGAAAAACCTTTTGAGAAATTCTCGAAAAATTGTGTTCAATGTTTTGAAAACCAATTACTTGAGCTTAAGATGTTGAATATCTTACAAAAACGAGCTCAAGTCCGAGAAGTTGTAACCTTCCCGTTGTTAAGAATAAGTTACCATCGGCGATAAACTTTCCTTTTAACTGAAGAACGAGTCCTAAGTTGATATTTACTTAGAAATCATTTTTTATGAGCTTGAAAAACTTTTGAATGTTTTAACATAAAGCCCATGACCGATAAAGATGAATTTCTCATTAAGAGGAAAAGTTCTCTTATTTAAAAGTTATACTTTCCTTTCTGAGCTTAAAACTTGGAATGTCTTAATACAAGCTCATGACCGAGAAAAATTAATTTCCCGTTACGAGGATAAGTTATCATAAAAGATAAGCTTTCCTAAAAATGAAGTCCGAGTTACAGTCTGATATTTAACTGTAAGTCATTGTGCATGAGATTAAAAACTTCGAATGTTTTTAATATTAGCTCATGCCCGAGAACAATTAATTTCTCGTTGTAAGGATAAGTGTATCATCGGCAATAAACTTTCCTTTCTTCGAAGTTCGGGGCATAATCTGAAATGTGATTATACGCCATTGTACATGAGCTTAAAAACTTCGAATGTTTTTAATCATAAGCTCATGCCCGAGAAAAATTAATTTCTCGTTGTGAGAGTACGTTATCGTTAACAAGATAAAACTTCCCTTTAATTAAAGTCCGGGTCATTGTCTGACATTTAATAACGAACCATTTACACGAGCTTAAAACCTTTGAATATTTTAAATGTAAGCTCGTGTCTGAGAAAATTTAATTTCGTGTTTTTGAGGATAAGTTTATCATCGGCGATAAACTTTCCTCTATTTGAAGATCTGGTCATCCTCTGACATTTAACGATGAGCCATTTACACGAGCTTAAAACCTTTGAATGGTCTTAGTGTAAGCTCGTGTCCGAGAAAAATTAATTTCTCGTTTTTGAGGATAAGTTTATCAACGGCGATAAACTTTCCTTTATGTGAAGATCGAGTCATCGTCTGACATTTAACGATGAGCATTATACACGAGCTTAAAACCGTTGAATAGTTTTAATGTAAGCTCGTGTCCGAGAAAATTTAATTTCTCGTTTTGAGGGTAAATGATCGTTGACGAGATAAACTTCCCTTTCTTTGAAGTTCGGGTCACACGATTTGAATGTGAGCCACTGTGCATGAACTTAAAAACTTGGAATGTTTTTGATATAAGCTCATGACCGAGAAAAATTAATTTCTCGTTTGTGAGGATAAGTTTATCATCGGCGATAAAATTTCCTTTCTTTGATGAACGGGTCACAGACTGTGATTTGTCCATAAGCCTTGGGTTGAAGTTTTCCCAAATTGTCACCATCATTATTTGGACAACAAAGAGAACCAAATACATGAAGATATGATAAATCTGTTACTTTTCCATGTAGAAGCTCATAAGGTGTTTTACCATGGCGTTTTCGAATTAGTGACCGGTTTTGGGTGAAAACTGCTGTAGATACTGCTTCTACCCATAAAAATAATGGAGCGTTTGCGTAAATTAACATCGTTCGAGCAGCTTCCATAAGTGTGCGATTTCGCCTTTCAACGACGTCGTTTTGTTGTAGAGTGCGAGCAACGGATGTTTCATGAGATATGCCAACTTCTTCATAATAATCATGCAAGATTTGATTCACAAATTCAGTTCCATTATATGTACGAATGCGTCGGACAGTAGTGTTGAGACGCACTTGAATCATCTTGAGAAATCCGATGATGAATTTAGGTGCCTCATTTTTTGTTGTAAGAAATTTCACCCATGTAAACCGAGAGTAATCATCCACAATGACGAGGATGTACTTTTTACCACTAAGACTTTCAACACGCATTGGCCCACAAAGATCCATATGCAACGAATAAAGTTTCTCTTGGTTGGTGTCTTCTGTCTTGGGTTTGTATGATTTCTTAGTGCTCTTCCCTATTGTACACGCGGAACACAAATGGTCCTTGTCAATTCTAAGTTTAGGAAGACCACGAACAAGTTCGTTTTTCGCCAAATGATTAATAGTGTCAAAGTTAAGATGAGATAACCGTCGATGCCATAACCATGACTTAGTCTTCGATGCTTTGGAGAGAAGATATACGGGAGAAGCGGCCATCATATCATGTAAAGACAAAGTGTAGAAATTATTCCCTCGATTACCTTTCAATAAATCAACCCCCTTCCAAATTATGAATGAAGCAGATATGCTCTCGAAAAGCAACTTCTAGGTTTGCATCACAAAATTGTCCCATAGAAAATAAATTGTGACCGAGACCTTCCACATAATACACTCTTGAAATTATAACATTCCCAATATGATATTCACCATAACCCCTTATCTTTGCAATATGATCATTTCCAAATCGAACCGTACCAAGAAACTTGCTGACGAAATTTCTGAGCTGAGAGCGATCTTTGATCATATGCTTGGAGCAACCAGAGTCCAAATACTAGAGAAAAATTTGGACCACCTCTTTTCAGTAACAAAAGTATACAATGCATTGGAAACTATTGGTTCCGGAGTGTTAGCAGATACAGATATGATATTATCAGAAAATTGCTAACATTTGTGTTATCCTTAGATTTTTGGCGTTTTCTAATGTGAGTTTTAGCACTAACAGGTTTTATTGTTCCAACTTTCTGAGGTTTTAGAGTATTAGCGGGAACTACAGTGGGAGTAGACCTATTTAAAGGGCACTTTGTTCCTATAGTCGTGTCGGTGTTCCTAGTTAAAGGACACGCTTGTGTTTTGGTAGCCTTGGTACTCCTAGTTAAAGGGCACGCTTTCTTCGCTTTAGTGGGAGTGATCCTAGTTAAAGGGCACGCTTTCTTCACTTTTGTAAGATATTGTAAATCTTGCTTATGTTTAGAGAGAGAAAGAGATAGAAAGATAAATTATTTCACACAGACTTCTAGAGAGAGAAAGTGAATAACTATGTGTAAAAAATGAATGAAACCACACCCTCTCCATCTAAGGAGATGGTTTATATACCCAAGCCCATGAGATAGGCTTGGGCTTACATGTTGGGTCGGCCTACACAAGTAGTAGGCTTGGTTTAGCCTTGTTTGCTTAATATTAGTAAAACTAAACTACGAGCTATTACTTAGACTATTGTTGGAGTGACCGATCCTTTCTAATACGTAAAACATATTTCCAACAATACCCCACCATGAATCCCGCACACAAGAAAAATGTAAATGAGCACATGAATATGGTGACATCTCTTCGAAATGGAAAATCTAAAACAATGACAAGGGAATTCCAAATTCTCCTGATGTCGAGGATTTCGCTACTAATGACGTAATTATTGTTGAAGGTAAAAATTCTGATAATGTTATGTCCGGTTCTGAGTTGGTAAATGATTTGTTAATGATTTTCCTAAACCAACAACACAAAATACTAAAGCTATTGAATCTCCGGAAGTTAGGGAGGGTGGTGTGTCCAACACACCTTACCCTAAGGCTTTGGAGAAATCGGCATCCGCAAAGTTAGCTAAAAAGGGTCCTAATACTGAGGATATGTGGGAGACTTTCAAGCAAGTTGAGATGAATCTCCCCCTTATTGATGCTATAAAGAAAATTCCTGCTTATGCCAAGTTTTTAAAGGACTTGTGTACCCAGAAGAGGAAGCCGATGGTGTCTTTGCCTAAAAAGATTAACCTAACTGAGCATGTTAGTACGGTCTTATCTAGATCTCTTCCTCCTAAATTCAAAGATCCTGGAGCACCACTGATTTCAGTTGTGGTAGGAAATATTGCCATTAAGAAGGCGCTCCTTGATCTTGGTGTCAGTATTAACATCCTTCCTACTAGTTTGGTCGATAAGTATATCTTAGGAACTCTTCGTAAGACAGACCATTATTTCCTTAGCCAATTGATCTACCAAAATTCCTAGAGGTATCTTAGAGGATGTTATTGTGAAAGTTGATGACTTCTATTACCCTGTTGACTTCTTTGTTACTAAGAGCGAGTCATAATACAAGGATGTTCAACCAACTATTATCCTTGGGCGCCCATTCTTAGCCATGATAGATGCTAGGATTAATTTTCGGAATGGTGCCATGGATATTGCATTTGGTAATAAGAAGATAAGATAGAATGTGTTTAATTCTATGAATTCTCCTACGATGAATGAATGTTACCAAGTTGATGTTATCGATGAGGAAGTTCAAAAGCATGCATCCCGTATGCTTAAGGATGATCCTTTGGAATTATATCTAACTGGTGAGAATGAGGATATTCTTGATATTGCTGAAGTTCAAGAGATTCAAGAGTGCTTGGTTAGTTCTTTGGACCATCAAAAACCACCTTGGTCTTATAAAGTGGAGCCCTTACCTTCTACTTTTGACACGGCCACGAAGCCGTCTCTAGAGGTTCCTCTAACTCTTGAGCTAAAACCTTTGCCATCCAATCTCAAATATGCTTTTCTAGGTCCTAATAATACGTTACCCGTTATTGTTTCTTCTGATCTTTATGAATCACAAGAGGAAGCACTTCTGAAGGTGCTTTCCAAGAACAAAGCAATAGTGGGATGGAAAATTGCAGACTTGAAAGGGATTAGCCCTTCATTATGTATGGATCGGATTGTTACGGACCCATATATTAAACCAGCAAGAGATGCGCAAAGGCGTCTGAATCCTAATATGAAAGAGGTGGTGAAGACGGAAGTTCTTAAATGGTTAGATGATGGTATCATCTATCCCATCTCGGATAGTAAATTTGTAAGTCCCACTCAAACGGTGCCTAAAAAGGCCAGAATCACCGTTGTGGAAACCGAGAATGGGGAAAAACTCACAACCCGACCAGTTACTGGATGGAGAGTGTGTATAGATTACCGTAAGCTGAATAATGCCACATCTAAAGATCATTTCCTACTACCCTTCATTGATCAAATAATAGAGAAGCTTTCTGGTAAGAAGTTCTATTGCTTCCAAGATGGGTACTGATGACGTATAGTCCCTAGTTGGGCTGGACAGCCCGACCCACGGGTACTACCCGAATCCATCAGGGATAAATTAAAGGCTTGTGCGATATGCGAACGTAAACCCAGTGGGCCCGGTAAGCCACTGTCGCACATAAGGTTAATCACTTAACCAGGTCCTTTAGGCAGCGCGACAGGATCAGACAGGAGTATAATCTATCATATAGATATATTCGCCTAGAGTGAAGAGATATACACTTGTCTTGGTTATACGATAAACATAAAGTTAATTTAGGTCATTATCTCTTCCTTTGGTCGCAAGAGTAGGAGAGCCCAGCCTGGACTCTCTCGGGTATAAAAGGAACCCCATAGGTTCCACAAAGGTACGATACATATAATACCCTAAACACTACATACTCAAATCGATTACTTACTCTCACGCTGTTTAGTGCGCAGGGTCCTCAAAGCAAGTTTCACTTGGTGCAAGAGCCGAATTATACAAGACCCCAAATTAAGCCTAATTTAGGTCTTGCTCGGTCTATCCTAACTTTTGTATCAACAAGTTGGCGCCATCTGTGGGACCCACACTAAGCTCTAGCTAATGACGAAAATCAGCGCAAACCCACCCCCACCAAAGGGGGGGACCCAAGAAGATAGCAGGTCCTTACTCAAGCCTTGAACCCAATAACCCAAGTCATGGAGGGAAAGGACTGCAATTATCAATCTCTCCGCTAGTCACTCCGACCCCACAGGCGGTTGGAATCACATCGTCCTCTTAGGAGATCCCTAATCAAGGCCGCAAGGAGGCCCTGGACGCAAGGGCTGTGATAGATCCGCAGGCGGAAATAGAAATTCGCCCCTCGGTGAAGCAAAGTATGAGCGACTATGTTGTAGAAAACTATGAGGCGTTAATCTTACTCATGAGGGCGCAGATGAGGGGCGAATCCAGCAAGAGATCTTCAAATCAGTTTAGACTTCGATAAAGAATTCAAGTCTAGGGGAGGGTCAAGATCTAGAAAGGAAGCTAGAAAGGAGAAGAGAATGAAGCAAATAGCAACTGAGATCCCAGCATCCCCTTCGGATGCGCCTCTCATTGAAGACGCATCATCCTTAGACAGCTCTAGGGACTGAAGAGAAGATGATGGTTTCATGATACCAGTCAATGACCACCGGCGCACAAGCGTGAAGGACAGACTAGGGCCTAACCCTACTAGTAGACAAAGCGCCCTAAAAGGCTAGGCCCCTTGGAAGGAGATGAATCTCAGGATCTGCGAGTTCAGGAAAGGAGTAAGAGCATTGAAAGACGGTGCAAGAGGGATTCTTCAAGCGAAGGTTCCTCGGACTCTAATCATAGTGACCGCCACCCCACTATAAAAGGGTCTCTCCTTCATCCACTAAGGACTCTGACTCCTCTGACTACAACAGAAAACACCACAGGGCACCAAAAAGACCAAGGATACAAGGTGAAGATCAATGAACCTTGCCATGGCGTCGAGAGAAAGGAAGCGCGTTTTCAGAACGCATAACTACTTTCAGGGATAACAAAAAAAGACGCATATCGTCCAATGTCAAGACCTATGACGGTACGACGGATCCGGATGATCACCTAATAGTGTTCGAATATCAGACAGGGATAGAGCAATGGCTAGAAGCCGCGTGGTGTCATATGTTCAACTCGACTCTCATCGGGAACGCTCGGACATGGTTCGACCGTCTCATGTGAAGGAGCATTCATGGGTTTGAAGAACTTCGAAGAGCGTTCTGAAGGAACTATGTGCAGCAAAAGAAGTATGACAAGAGCCCGGTTTCACTTGCGAGAGTGAAGCAGAGGCATAACAAGAGCCTAGAGGACTTCATGGAACGCTTTAAATCTAAATGCAACCAGATTAAGGGTTGCCCGAAAATTCTAAAGATTTATGGATTCCTCGCAGGTATCACAAGTCCGAACCTAATAAAAAAGTTGAACGAAAGAACCCCGACAACATTTGACGGGGTAATGAAAAAAGTCCGAGCATTTATTTAAGGAGAAACCGCAGCAGCAGATAGCTAGCAGATGACGTCGGGCTACAAGTACCAATACAGGCCCAAGAAACAATCATATGGGCATAATATCAGTCGCACGTTGGATATTCTAGGATCGGAAAAGCAAGGGCGCAACAACAACAACAACAACACCAACAAGTTCACCCCGCTGCAAAAAACCTATAGAGAGATATTTCTATCAGAAGGAGCAAGTTTTATAAAGCCTAGCCCAATGTTGGGACCAGTAGATAAACAAGATAACACAAAGCACTGCGAGTACCATGATGATAAAGGGCACGCTACTGATGAGTGTATTCAGTTGAAAAGGCAAATTGAGAGCCTGGTAAAAGCAGGGAAGCTGAACCACCTGATAAGAGATTGGAGAAAGAACGCGGATGCGAAGAAGGTCGAAGTGAAAAAACAGAAGGATAAACCTATAACCATATACATGGTAGAGAGGGAAAAATCTTTCATGCAAAGACGAGTGGTCGCGGAATTTTCGCACGATAAAGAAATAGCATTCCCTATTCTTTCAAATATGGAGTACAGAGTCGGGTCGTTGACAATTGACATAGACCTCGGCGACCACACTATAGAAGGCATGTGCATCGATGCGGGGTCTGCAGCGAACATATTAAACGAACATTGTTTCACACGGCTTCCATGGGAAATAAGGAAGGAGCTAGAAGATACAACACAGATCCTCACAGGGTTTAGCGGTGATAAGACTCGACCACTGGGGCATCTCTGCACACAGGTGACAAACCTAACCTTACAAAATACCCGACCCGCAAGACCTGAAATGATTGTTGAAATTAGGATCTGATTATTGACTGCCGGTAGTGGGCAGGAGGTTATGTGAATATGAAATGTAGATCTTGAAGTGCAGGATGGGTAGCGAAGTTATGCCAAAAAAATTCACCTTGGAAAAATGAATTGATGATCTGAAAGATCATGGGAAATAAGTCCCCGTTGTATGGGACCATTGAGAAAATGTAAAAAAAAGTTGGTTTGAAAGGCATATAAGCTGGATCTACCCTAGGACTTCAAGGGCTGTGTTAATTATATTTCGTATATCGAACTTGATAAAATTTCTATCAAGTGAAAATCTGATTGTTTCTTAGTAAAGTTTAGATCGGTGAAAAGTTGCATTCATCAAAAACCCGTGAACATCATGGATAGTGAATGTAAGTCAACATAAGCCTGATCTTATTCCCGTTGTTATGTTTGATGAAACTCGCGTAATGTAATGAGTTACACCTGTGAGAAAAGACTGAATGTGGAGGAAATACCCACATGGCTCTAACTTTATAAAAAAGCGAGTAGTATGATAAATCGATCTTTGAGGACAAAGATCCTGTTTAGGGGTAAATACTGTGACAATCCGTCAATTTATGGTTAATATTTTATTCTCAAGTATTATTTAAAAACATTATTTTAATGTTATATTATGAACTCACTCATTTTTGGGAAGAAATCTGGAATTACGTCTTGAAGTAGCATCGACTACGTCTAAGCCGGAGGATTCTACGTTACGTGCTTACGTTTACATACACCGTTTTTGGTTACTGTCCAACATTTCAGGAAATAAATTTATCCGTGAATATTATTTTGGGATTTTAAATTTGTGTTGGTTCATAAAATCACAAATTTACGAGAAGAGATTAGGACTTACGACTAAACCGGAAACCTTAGGTTTACGTATTTACGTTTTTGAACTCCGTTTTTGATGAGACAATTTTTATTAGATTCGTTTTGTGCCGTTGATTCATAATTTGTAAAAACGTTTTTCGTAAAACGACCCGAGGGCACGAAAATCGAGGAAACTAGAATCGAGGAGTACCCGTAATTAAATGGGGACGAGACAAGATAAAATTTCCTCACCCCTACTACATGGTACCTTATTAAACACACCTTTGAGGTGTCAAACTTGTAAGCTAACAAGTTACACTTGTTAACTTTACTTAGCTAAACAAGCTACACACCATCAAAACCATTTTCACCAAAACATTTACACATTTCATCTCATGCAAACCACCATAAAATTCTCTCACTCCTCTCATCCTTGCCGTCCAAAAACCACCATCAAACACCCCATTTTGATCAATTTTAACCACAAATCTTGTGTTATCTACACATATGATGAAGAACCTTTGAAGCCTTGTTGATTGGTGATCATTATAACATTCAAGGAGGTGATTTGCTTGTGTCCTAGGGCTGATTTCTCAACAAGTGTTCTTGGTGGAAGGTGATCTTGAAGATAAATATTGTGTACCTCAAGGTGTTGTCATCAAAAGACAAGTTATAGTCTTGGTTGGTAAACAAGATCATTCTTCCCATTTTTATTGTTATTTTGTAAATGTAAAATGTATTTGCTTTTCTAATGTAAATGTATATGATGATATATGATGATAAAAATATTGTGTGGGGATCATGTGTTGATAAACATGGTTAAAAAGATGGAAAACCATATGTAAAAAGGTCAAAATCTTGCTTAATAAGTAGCCTGTATAAAAACAGTAAACAAACATATGTTAAACTGATAAAATGGTATAGTGGACTAAATATATAGTAAGTATTAAGTCTTGTACACATGTGAGAGTTTACCATGCAATGGAATCATTATAATGAGTGAGATACGATAAAAAAAATGGAAGTACCAATATGAATAGTCTGTTTTGTGAGGACTGTTAGGGACACTTAGGCTTGGAATTGAGCAGTAGCTAAAACTAAGTTAATTGTATCACATAATATGAAGTTTATTTCATCCAAAAATGAGCTTCTATATCCTTGTAGAACTCAAGATATTATAAAAATGGTGAAGTGAAACTAAAAATCAGATTTGTGAAATTAAAGTATAATAGTAATATAATAGCACTCAAATAAATATAGTATAAAAAGAAAAATTAAAACCCACTAACTTATATATTACATTTATGTAAGTATGTACAATAATAAATAAATGAGACATTTTATAAAAATGGAAATTTGATAAGTTTTATAAGTTATAAAACTATAAACATGATTTGTACGTCTTTTCGGCTAAAACCGTAAAATTAACGTTTTCATCAGTTAAAACTTAGACGGTCGGACCCGTCTAATGTAAAATTTTTATAACTCATATACTGATATATAAGTACATATTACAAGTAAAAATCGACAAAACCCGAGCTTTATAACATATGGACATTAACGGGCTAAATTAGCCTTATTGGACTATTAATCCAACTAATTTGGCTAAGCACTAATGGACTTACTCATTGGGCTTAACCCACTAGTGCCCAACATGTAAGTATAGGCTGATGGTAAAAGTATAAAATGGGCTATAATACAAGGTTTTTGGCCAATTATAAAATAATTTCATTGTTCCAAGTCTCTTCGAATTGATTATTGGTCGAAAGTGCGACTCAACTGTTCTTGGTGGAAAATTAAATGGTTTGATTTGATTATCTAATTTTAAACTAAAAGCAAATAATTGTCGTTGAGTAAAGTAGAATATTTTACAAAATTAAACTAAAATTTATTTAGAAAAACACTTAAAATATAAAACTTTGTAAAACTTTAAAACTTAACAAACTTAATTAATCGGAATATAACAAGTCCTTTCTATTGGAATGCACCAAAGTTAGAACCATCGTAATAATTAAATGCTAAGTTATCGGAATAATAAAGGTGAAGTCCATCGGAATGTTGATCTAAATACCCATCGGAATAACAAAGTCACTACTGTCGCAATATGATGTCTGTCGGAAAGTCCTAGATCGGAATGTTTCAGATCGGAATAATCTAAACACCTCTGTCGCAATGTTGTCCAAATCGGAATACAAGGATCGGAATGTAGTAAACTAAAATTGGGCAGAGCTTCAACTCAAGGTAACCTTAAGTCCCGTCGGAATATGCGATCGCAATAAGCGATCGCAATCCCAGATCAGAATAAGGGGGATAATACCAAGTGATAGCAAAGTAGAACCGTTAAGGGTTATTTCGATCGAAACAAGCTTCTTGTCGGAATGTTGAAACCCCCAATATTGCGATGCACACAAACTTAATCCGAAATTGATGTTAAGCTGCAAACTCAGTAAGCACATACAATAAGCTGCTTTAACCGAACCTTAAACAACTATATAAGCTTAAATTTGATAACTTTCAAAACATAAACTCATAAACTTTATAAAAGAAACTTTAAAATGACTAAACCTTTTTAGTAAACCGAAAAGTAATAAGCTAGAATATGAAATAAGCTAATAAGCATAAAGAGCTTATAGCCTATATGTATAAGAGCTTATGTAGGAACAAGAAAGATTAACCTTTTAATCAGGAACTCATCAAATCACTCAAACCGTATGTGTAACACCCCCAAATTTATACAATTCAATACAGCGGAAGACTCGTTGGTGTTACGGGATAAAACATTACTCACATCATAGACAACGCTTAAAAATCGCGTCGTTTAATAATAAAGCATTTCCATTCATAAATATCAAATTTACATAGGTCCCAAGTCATTGTATTTCATACAGGTTTTACAAAAGATTTGAATGGAAATTATTATTTAAGTGCGGGCCATGAATTCTTTGTTGTCTTCCCGAGAATTACCTTTAACTACCTGAGATAAAACATGTTAAAAGAAAAGGTCAGCGATAAGGCCGAGTGAATTCATACAGTTTAATAAAACCATCAATATATCATCGGTATATAATTATTACCGAAAACCATTTTGTACAAATCTTTGTAATAGGCCATAAAATAGCCAAAGTCATTTTATACAAATCCTTATCAAAAATCATAATATAGGATGTTGCCTTCAAAACCAATATACGAACCAATGTCGTAAAAACATCATACAATACGTTTTATAACGTTGTATAAAGTTAAATAAAAACCGTTATATGGATATGGTTATATAAAACCAAAACACGAACATAATATCAATAATAAGACCCTGTATTGCTAGTTAGGCAATATATCGTAATTCAATGCATAAAGCAGTATTTCGTTATTTTTGGATTATTATAAGCCGCATGACATTGTTACCTTACTACAACAAACAACGGGTAGCTAGCCCGAAACTCAATTTGCCCATCTAAATTAGCGTTTCGTCACAATAATCACGCTTGTGTAAATCTTCTCATACATAAATTCGCTTACCAATCAATGTGGCACGACGGGGATCAACCGTCAAGGCGCGAACTGGGGTGATCTTCCCCAAATAGTACTATTATATGCATAAGCGTCTACCAAATCCCGGTAGTTCACAATTCATGCTAATGGGACTTTTAGTGACATAACCTAACTTTAATAATCCATTTTATTTCATACGTCGGGTCATATAATCATTCATCGGGTCATACAATCATTCGGGTCCAAATCAATAAACAAAACAATTGGGACAACTAGTGTCCTATTTCATAAAAACTAACATGTTAACTCCCTCGCGGGTTTATAAAACATTTCATAAAAACATTTAAAAGAGTGCGAGGCTATGAACTCACGTTGATGTGGGAAGGCGGTTATCGATGATTTGGATGTACGGTACGTGCTTCATTCACGGAAACCTAGACAAATAATACTTGTCTTAGATTCTTGTCCAATGACTTTATAAAAATAAAAATTATGTATACATATGATGATTTTATAAATATGATGATGATCAAGTGGGATTGTACATTTTTTACTCATTCATTATAGTGTTTATGTGTTGGTAACATTCTTATACTACTTTTACTAGTTTTACTTATTTACATGTTTTAGACCCAATAAGCCTATTACTAGCCCAATACTTTATATTAGTCCATTTTACACCTTTATTATCAGTATTATACTTTTCATGTTGGGCCCAAGTGGGTTAAGCCCAATAAGTAAATTTATAAGTGTTTAGTCCATTTAGTTGGATTATTAGTCCAATAATGCTAACTTAGCCCGTTAATGTCCGTATGTTATATAGTTCAGGTTTTATCGGTTTTTACTTGTATTAAGTACTTATATATCATTATATGACTTTTAAAAAGTTTACATTAGACGGGTCCGATCGTCTAAGTTTTAATTGACGTAAAACGTAAATTTTACAGTACTAGCCGAAAAGACGTAAAAATCATGTTTATAGTTTTTATAACTTATAAAACTTACCAAACTACCATTTTTATATAATGTCCATTTATTTATCCTTATACATATTTATATAAATGAAATATATAATTTAGTGGGTTTTAATTTCACATTTTATACTATATTATTTTGAGTGCTTATATAATACTATTAAACTTTAATTTCACAAAATCTGATTTTCAGTTTCACTTGCACCATTTTTATCATATATTGAGTTCTATAAGGAGATAGAAGCTCATTTTTTGATGACATAAACTTCATATTATGGTCTACAAATAAGTTAGTTATAGATACTGCTCAATCCATTTCTAAGTATCCTTAACAGTCCCTACAAAACAGACTATTCAGATTGATACACTAATTTTGTTTTGATCATATCTCACTCATTTTGATGATTATATTGCATGGCCAACTCTCACATGTGTATAACACCTAATACTTACTGTAAATGGATTCCACTATGCATTTTTATCAGTTTATCATTTGGTTACTTATTATTTTTATACAGCCAACTTATTAAGCAAGATTTTAACATTCTTACATATGGTTTTCCATCTTCTTAACCATGTTTATCAACACATGATCCCCACACAATATTTTTATCATAATTCACCATCATATACATATACATAAATAAAGAAAATACAAGATTACATAATAAAAATAACAAGAGGATAGGAAGAACAATCTCTATACCACCATTAGTGATGAAAAGATGAGGTTTTTGATGAACAAGACTTGGTTTTGGGTAAACAATCTTATGAGATATCAACACAACTTCTAGGGTCAACAAGTATTTGTAGATTCCTCCAAAAATCATCCCTTGTTCTTCATGAAAACTCCTTAAGAAATCAGCCCCAAAGTCCCTTGAAAACTCCTTTTTACATGTTAAGATCACCTCTAATCTTCATAACTTAAATGGGTTTTCATCATATGTGTGAATAACACATGATTTCATGGTTAAAATTGATCAAATGAGGGTGTTTTAGGGTGATGGTGGACGAATTTAGAGAGAGAGAGGAAGGGAGGATGAGTGGTTTTGCATGTGAGAGTTTAGTGGAAAATGGTATGTGTGAAGTAGTTTGAATGGTTTTGTGAAATGTTAGCTTACATGTTAAGCTTAAGCTTAACATGTGTTAGCTTTCTAGCTAAAAGGGTGCCACATCAAGAGATGTGGAGTCCTCTTTTGGGCCTTCCCTTTTAGTGGGGTGGGATAAACTTGTTTTGTCCCATCCCGCTAATTTACGGGTATTCATCGATTCTAGTTTCCTCGATTCGCATGCCCTCGGGTCGTTTTACGAAAAACGTTTTTATAAATTATGAATCAACGGCACAAAACGAATCTAATAAAAATTGTCTCATCAAAAACGGAGTTCGAATACGTAAATACGTAATCCTAAGGTTTCCGGTTTAGTCGTAAAGGACGTTAAATTATAATCGTATGTCCTAATCTCTTCTCGTAAATTTGTGAGTTTATAAACCAACACAAATTTAAAATCTCAAAATAATATTCACGGATAAATTTATTTCCTGAAATGTCGGACTGTCACCAAAAACGGTGTATGTAAACGTAAGCACGTAACGTAGAATCCTCTAGTTTAGACGTAATCGATGCTACTTTAAGACGTAAATCCAAATTACTTCCAAAAAATAAGTGAGTTCATAATATAACATTAAAATAATATTTTTAAATAATACTTGAGAATAAAATATCAACCATAAATTGACGGATTGTCACAGCATTTACCCCTAAACATGATCTTTGTCCTCAAAGATCATCTTATCTTACTACTCGCTTCTTATAGAGTTAAAGCGATGTGGGTATTTCCTCCATATTCGGTCTTTTCCCACAAGTGTAATTCATTACAATACGCGAGTTTCATCAAACATAACTACGGGAATAAGATCAGGATTAATGTTGACTTACTTTCTCTATCCATGATGTTCACGGGTTTTTGATGAATGCAACTTTTCGTCGATCTAAACTTCATCAAGAAGTGATCAGATTCTCACTTGATAGACATTTTATCAAGTTCGATATACGAAACATAATTCACGCAGTTCTTGAAGTCCTAGGGTAGATCCAGATTATATGCCTTTCAAACCAATCTTTTACATCATCTAAATGGTCCCATACAACGGGGACTTATTTCCCATGATCTTTCAGATCATCAATTTACTTCTCCATGTTTAAAATTTTTGGCATAACTTTGCTACCCATCTGGCACTTCAAGATCTACACTTCATATTCACATAACCTCCTGCCTACTACCGGTAGTCAATAATCAGATCCTAATTTCAATAACCATTTCAGGTCTCGCGGGTCAGGTATTTTGTAAGGTTAGGTTTGTCATCATAGGCAACCTTAAACCTAAAAGACATGTCCAACTCACAATGGGTGTATGTCGGGTGTCTTCATCACAACTCCTGCTTACAGATGCTCTAATATATATCCTCACAAGATTCGATCTCGATCCTAATACGATAATTATCAATGATAATCTCTACAAAGGAAAGCGATTATACGGTTTATTACCAAAGGTCAATCATTCAAACATAAAACAGCACTTATAGTATTTTGTATCGTTACTTTACCTAGTCCCTTCGATTGGGGTGGTACACAGTACTCTCATCAAGATTCGTTCTCAATGACTTCTGAGCAAATCTCTAGAAATTCGATGCGAAGCGAGGATCTTGATAGAGATGATCGATACACGCACACCATGCTTACATAGCTCCTTTAAATAAAAAGAGTGAATTTGTTCATCGAGAATTTATCATTAACGGGAATGATATTAGCAGATTTGGTCAGTCTGTCGACGATGACCCAAATCGAATCAAATTCAGATGATGACCTTTGCAATAGTTAGACATTTACTAATGTATGAGGCGATGTCTGCCTTCATACTTTTCCATCAGTACAACTTCTTCAAATAAAGATACATTTAGTCAGAAATGTCATGAATAGAATACTTATACTTACGAGATTCCAACATGACTACATCTCAAAATCTCCATATTTAGGCAACCACAAGTGGCCTTTTAATCATTTAGCGCCATCGGCTTCTCAATTCTAATGGTTCACATTAGCCGCGAACCCCCTTTTATTATTTATATTGTCCTCCTTACAAGCATCAATTATTTCTAAATTGCTCGGCAATTTATTTTGCACAGTCATTATTAAGAAATACATCCTAATTGGTTCTTTATTCTTTCTATATTATGTGTCAGTAATTATATTCACCTTCCTCGATGAAATAAATATCATGACTGTATTTATTCATAAATTATTCCTTCATATTTTCTAAGTCTTAGTTCTATCTCAACTATTTTTTTATCAGTTTTGCTTGATCCGACGTTTTAAAGCGTCGATAATTATTATACGTAAATTAACAATAAATATTAAGTTTTTATGAAACGTAAACGTTAAAAGTATAAATTTCTTAGTTCGACCAATTATAATAAAATGTTCAAAACAAATTTGAATTTAATTAACATGATTTTTGTTGATTTATCGAAAATAATTAATAAGATTCGTAAATGTTTGAAAAATCTTTGGTTATACTTTGGTCAAAATTTTCTTAGTTGAAAGCAAAAATTGTCGTTTCAAATTTCAACTCATAAGTTATATAGTTTCCTCAATTCTTATTAAGTTGTCTAGAAGTACACACAAACATTTACCCCTAAACAGGAGTTTAGTTAAATGTTCTGGGTATAAGGGAATAATCCCTCAAAAGTTCTTTTGATAAAACATTTGTCAAAACATTTTTGCACTTTCTTTTTGGTAAAAACCAAAGTTTCAAATGGCTCAAATTTTTAAGAGTCAATATAGATTCCGTTTTCTATTAATCGCATGGTCAAATAATGTAAAGGATTTAGTCTTTAATCACATGTTAAATACTCAAGGTATAGGTTTTCACTACTCGGCCAATTCAGGGCAGTTTATAAATGATTATTAAGTCCTTCCTATTCTTATAAGAAAACAGACGGTCCTTAATGATCACAAGCATGAATTTATCAAATTACAGCCTACACACGTGATTCACCAAATTTATGGATGCTACGTGTGTATTAGTCAATCCAAACGACATCACATGAAACTCATAATGTTGATTACAAGTTCTAGATGTAGTAATTGGAATAGATAATCTTTTTCGCGGACGCGAAGTTGATGATAACCATGCCGAGGATCAAATCTTGAATATACGCTAGAACCTTGTAAATGATCGAACAAATCTATCGTCTTGGGTAGTGGATATCGATTTCGATCGTCAATTTACTTAGTTCACGGTAGTCAACAAATATAAGGAATAATAACACCATAGCTCTTCATGATGATGAGCTCGATAGAATAAAAGCTTTCTCCGACAACTCTCTCAGTTGTACGGTAATTCTTTTAATTCAGATGGTGCTGACGTATAGTGCACACGCCACAGATGCAACACCGGGAATATAATCAATACCAAATTCAACTTGCCTTAATGGCGTAAGTCTAGGTAAGTTACCAGCAAATACCTCCTAAGGTTTCAGATAACGGAAACATCTTTTAATAATTTCATATTAGGTTCTTTCTAGATTATAATATCTATGACTAATTCACAACCATTCACAGTATAATTTCAAGTCTGAATGCAGGATATGGTCATCCATCAAGAAATATTTAGATCACTTTTGATAATCAACATCTTATCATTTAAGGGAATTCTACTCGAGTTCCCATCAATTAAGACAATGTCTTCATGTCATAATCAATCAATCCATTCTACTGGCAATATCAACTTTCCAGTTTCATTACCGTTGATAAGATGTGAACTTCTCAAAAGACTAATAATAATTCATAATCCTTCACAAATTCAAGGATATATGGAGACACAACTATCATCAAAAGAGTAATGTGAACGCATAGTCTATGCGAGAGTATTTCAAATCAGATACAGACGAAAACATTTAATGAATATGAATATATCCCATGTTTTCATAATTTGAGTACGCATTCGAAAGCTCCTCGGATCGTTACCCAGGTCATTCAAATGAAATCAAATCAAAAGAAATGATAGGAATGTTGATACATCCAGTCGGGTATCAACACTCGGTAATCAGATAATTTTCCTAAGAATCTCACTACGGGAGAATTGGACAAGAAAGAATTGTCAATTATCAAATAAGACAATTTCCACAGATGAGTAAATTCGACTTAGAAGAATAGATGCTACAGGCACATATGTAGGTGTCCCTAACACTATGTCCCTATTTTTCACTTCTTGCAGATCTCAAAAAATTTAATCTTTCACAATCTTCAAAGAAAATGTAGTGTTTATTCATTAGTTTTATGGTGACTACTAATCAGCCTTGCATGGTCCATTCCAAATTGTATGTAGGCGCGCAACTATATACAATTTCAAGATTAACGATGCAATACTCAGTTCGTCAAAATTTTATCATCATGTTTATAATAAAAACATTTTCATGCTTAATTCTTAAATAAGAATCAAAAATAAATTTACAAAGATTTTCTTTTGTTATGAAAACAATTAAGTTTTCCAAGGTATTTCATAGTCAACTTTATTTCAATAATGATTATTTATAAGTCTCACTTTAAATAATCCATATAGTGATGAAAATTCAATTTTCTCAAATGATATTGTTTTATCTTATAAAAACAATGAGTGATCTGCACAAGAGTGATGAAAAGTTGTTCACCAAGAAGTAATTACAATATGCTAGGAAATGAGCTTTAGCCAAATAATCATGTGGTTCATGACCTCGATGGCACTCAGGAATACAAAGAGAATAATCCACAACGTAACTCAAATCGAGATGAGTATTTGTTCAATGGTTGCATCACTAACTCGATCATTAGGATGAAGCAATAAAAGATAGATAATATCGATACATGTAGAATTTAGCAATCAATGGTAGTCTTTTCATCAATCACAAACAAGTCAAAGTTGTACCATAACACATTATGTGTCACTATGTCATACAATTCCAAGAACACATCCTACCAATTGATGTCTCAGTTAAGTTTGGGATTATTTTTAAAAGATACCACAATGAATACTAATCTACAAGAGTCATTAGGTGTTCCACATGTCCCGAAAGATCCATCGGTCCCAATTCAGAAGAAGATCTCTTCAATTTATTTCTTGGACACTGGGCATCCTCGTTAGTGGACAATGGCCTATGAACAACTCTTAACACGAACCAACAAACATTTAAAACCTTATAATTCAATCACAGGACTTAACGATTTCCTCTTGACAATCTTCTATTCCATACGAGTTAAATTTTTACTTCATTCAAGTTTTTAATCAACTTATACTCAATGCAACATCCTACCTCATTTTCCAATACTTTCGACCTTATTCATTAACATTAAAAGGGCAATAAAAGCTCGATATGATCAACACTTAATTTCAAATCCTATAGCTCTTACAACAACAATTATCAAATGAGTCACTAGTATGAAATGACTCACACATTCAATTAGACTTCACGGAAAGGTATTAGTGGCATGAGGCTTTTGGGTAATGGTTCCAATGACAGCCTCAAGTGCAACATTCACCCTTTCGATTTCAATTTTAAGAATTGGGTGACAACGAATCAGATGACACCTTTCCAGGCGGTAACGTTTTGTCAAACTCCACTCTATAAGGAAAGATCGTCATGGCATCGATATCAGATTTAATCTCGCCAATTCTTCTTCAATTTCACAATCAACTAATATCTACATTTCTACGAATATCAACCATTTTGTTGGGATTATAAACATCCACAACTTGGTTTAGATCTAGGATAGGCAGAATTCCTACGAGAATAGCTTCGATTGATTTACTAGGGGAGTTAGGGTTCCTTGTGACAATCTACATCGTATAAATACCTCGTATAAATATAGAAATAATCATCAAAAAATCATGTAATAAAATTACATCATATGTATATATATAATCCATGTTATACATATATATTAAAATAACACTTCTCAGTCTGGCCTTGCAGGTAACTCGGGAATTCTTCGGCACTGTTATAGTCAAAAGATTTTTAGACATTTTGTGAAAAATGTTTATAGTTAAAAGATTTTGAAATGTTTTATTCAAAACCTTAGTTTTAAAAATCTTTCGTTCTCTATAACGAGAGCTCTGGTACCAAACTGTAACACCCCCAAATTTATACAATTCAATACAGCGGAAGACTCATTGGTGTTACGGGATAGCATATTACTCACATCATAGACAACGCTT
The DNA here is from genome assembly GCA_025667525.1 of Glebionis coronaria. Taxonomy (NCBI): domain Eukaryota; kingdom Viridiplantae; phylum Streptophyta; class Magnoliopsida; order Asterales; family Asteraceae; genus Glebionis; species Glebionis coronaria. The sequence continues at coordinate 423,788,126 of CM046879.1, read as the reverse complement.
AAAGATCGCGTCGTTTAATAATAAAGCATTTCCATTCATAAATATCAAATTTACATAGGTCCCAAGTCATTGTATTTCATACAGGTTTTACAAAAGATTTGAATGGAAATTGTTATTTAAGTGCGGGCCATGAATTCTTTGTTGTCTTCCCGAGAATTACCTTTAAGTACCTGAGATAAAACATGTTAAAAGAAAAGGTCAGCGATAACGCCGAGTGAATTCATAGAGTTTAATAAAACCATCAATATATCATCGGTATATAATTATTACCGAAAACCATTTTGTACAAATCTTTGTAATAGGCCATAAAATAGCCAAAGTCATTTTATACAAATCCTTATCAAAAATCATAATATAGGCTGTTGCCTTCAAAACCAATATACGAACCAATGTCGTAAAAACATCATACAATACGTTTTATAACGTTGTATAAAGTTAAATAAAAACCGTTATATGGATATGGTTATATAAAACCAAAACACGAACATAATATCAATAATAAGACCTTGTATTGCTAGTCAAGCAATATATCGTAATTCAATGCATAAAGCAGTATTTCGTTATTTTTGGATTATTATAAGCCGCATGACATTGTTACCTTACTACAACAAACAACGGGTAGTTAACCCGAAACTCAATTTGTCCATCTAAATTAGCGTGTCGTCACAATAATCACGCTTGTGTAAATCTTCTCATACATAAATTCGCTTACCAATCAATGTGGCACGACGGGGATCAACCGTCAAGGCGCGAACTGGGGTGATCGTCCCAAATAGTACTATTATATGCATAAGCGTCTACCAAATCCCGGTAGTTCACAATTCATGCTAATGGGACTTTTAGTGACATAACCTAACTTTAATAATCAATTTTATTTCATATGTCGGGTCATATAATCATTCATCGGGTCATACAACTGATGTAGCGTAAATAAGGATAGATAATTAATTGGATCTGTTGATTCAATAAGAATGCCAGAAACAATTCTGCTAATAATCGTTGATTCAGAAGAATGCCCGAAAATTAGGGTAAATCACGGCAACACAACGACCAGTGGTTTAACTTTTATTAAACTGATAACTGTCTTGCTAGGGTTACAGCAGATTCATTAAATAATGACTGCAAACAAAGAAAAACCCTAAAAATCCAACGGGCTGGACCGTAACCCAATGACAAAGTCCAACTGAAAGTGAAAAAACATAAAAATGAAAAAAACTGATAGTAAAAAGGCTTTTTGGGCCTTGGGAAATCCGCAACCAGCTAAAAGGTTGTTACAGCGTCGTCGGTCTCCTTTTTACGCACGTTTCGACAGGTCACGGGCTGAAAACGGACTTAGGATGCAAAAGTTATGCCCATTTTACTAAACCCCTCTTCGTCACGCGATCTCGGGCCTCCAGAAACAAGTCAGCCCGTTCTTCAATACTTGGGCCTCCATCATTCGGGTCCAAATCAATAAACAAACAATTTGGACAACTAGTGTCCTATTTCATAAAAACTAACATGTTATCTCCCTCGCGGGTTTATAAAACATTTCATAAAAACATTTAAAAGAGTGCGAGGCTATGAACTCACGTTGATGTGGGAAGGCGGTTATCGACGATTTGGATGTACGGTACGTGCTTCATTCACGGAAACCTAGACAAATAATACTTGTCTTAGACTCTTGTCCAATGACTTTATAAAAATAACAATTATGTATACATATGATGATTTTATAAATATGATGATGATCAAGTGGGATTGTACATTTTTTACTCATTCATTATAGTGTTTATGTGTTGGTAACATTTTTATACTAGTTTTACTTATTTACATGTTTTAGACCCAATAAGCCTATTACAAGCCCAATACTTTATATTAGTCCATTTTACACCTTTATTATCAGTATTATACTTTTCATGTTGGGCCTAAGTGGGTTAAGCCCAATAAGTAAATTTATAAGTGTTTAGTCCATTTAGTTGGATTATTAGTCCAATAATGCTAACTTAGCTCGTTAATGTCCGTATGTTATATAGTTCGGGTTTTATCGGTTTTTACTTGTATTAAGTACTTATATATCATTATATGACTTTTAAAAAGTTTACATTAGACGGGTCCGATCGTCTAAGTTTTAATTGACGAAAAACGTAAATTTTACGGTACTAGCCGAAAAGACGTAAAAATCATGTTTATAGTTTTTATAACTTATAAAACTTACCAAACTACCATTTTTATATAATGTCCATTTATTTATCCTTATAAATATTTATATAAATGAAATATATAAGTTAGTGGGTTTTAATTTTACATTTTATACTATATTATTTTGAGTGCTTATATAATACTATTAAACTTCAATTTCACAAAATCTGATTTTTAGTTTCACTTGCACCATTTTTATCATATCTTGAGTTCTATAAGGAGATAGAAGCTCATTTTTGGATGACATAAACTTCATATTATGTTCTACAAATAAGTTAGATATAGCTACTGCTCAATCCATGTCTAAGTATCCTTAACAGTCCCTACAAAACAGACTATTCAGATTGATACACTAATGTTGTTTTGATCATATCTCACTCATTTTGATGATTCTATTGCATGGCCAACTCTAACATGTGTATAACCCCTTGGATTCTACTATGCCATTTTATCAGTTTATCATTTGGTTACTTACTGTTTTTATACAGCCAACTTATTAAGCAAGATTTTAACATTCTTACATATGGTTTTCCATCTTCTTAACCATGTTTATCAACACATGATCCCCACACAATATTTTTATCATCATTCATCATCATATACATATACATAAATAAAGAAAATACAAGATTACATAATCAAAATAACAAGAGGATAGGAAGAACAATCTCTATACCACCATTAGTGATGAAAAGATGAGGTTTTTGATGAACAAGACTTGGTTTTGGGTAACCAATCTTATGAGATATCAACACCACTTCTAGGGTCACCAAGTATTTGTAGATTCCTCCAAAAATCAGCCCTTGTTCTTCATGAAAACTCCTTGAGAAATCAGCCCCAAAGTCCTTTGAAAACTCCTTTTTACATGTTAAGATCACCTCCAATCTTCATAACTTAAATGGGTTTTCATCATATGTGTGAATAACACATGATTTCATGGTTAAAATTGATCAAATGAGGGTGTTTTAGGGTGATGGTGGACTAATTTAGAGAGAGAGAGAGGAAGGGAGGATGAGTGGTTTTGCATGTAAGAGTTTAGTGGAAAATGGTATGTGTGAAGTAGTTTGAATGGTTTTGTGAAATGTTAGCTTACATGTTAAGCTTAAGCTTAACATGTGTTAGCTTTCTAGCTAAAAGGGTGCCACATCAAGAGATGTGGTGTCCTCTTTTGGGCCTTCCCTTTTGGCTGGGTGGGATAAACTTGTTTTGTCCCATCCCGCTAATTTACGGGTATTCATCGATTCTAGTTTCCTCGATTTGCGTGCCCTCGGGTCGTTTTATGAAAAAAGTTTTTATAAATTATGAATCAACGGCACAAAACGAATCTAATAAAAATTGTCTCATCAAAAACGGAGTTTGAAAACGTAAATACGTAATCCTAAGGTTTCCGGTTTAGTCGTAAAGGACGTTAAATTATAATCGTAAGTCCTAATCTCTTCTCGTAAATTTGTGAGTTTATAAACCAACAAAAATTTAAAACCTCAAAATAATATTCACGGATAAATTTATTTACTAAAATGTCGGACTGTCACCAAAAACAGTGTATGTAAACGTAAGCACGTAACGCAGAATCCTCTAGTTTAGACGTAGTCGATGCTACTTTAAGACGTAAATCCAAATTACTTCCAAAAAATAAGTGAGTTCATAATATAACATTAAAATAATATTTTTAAATAATACTTGAGAATAAAATATCAACCATAAATTGACGGATTGTCACAGTATGAATTGTAATACTCGGATCAAAGATTAAGGTAAACCAAGAAATTTGGAAAGAAATTAAAGAACTAATACGTAAACTTGAACTTGATTAATGAAATCAAAATACAAAAAGCTTAAACTTGAAAGATTAAAAGAAAGAAAAGATGAAAAACTTAGTGAGAGAAAGTTGGGAACTTTCTCTCTCTAAAAACTAGAAAGGAAAAATTAAAAGTGAAACTAGCTAACTCCCCTCCTAATGTGATTAGGAGGGTATTTATAGGCTAAGTGGGAAGTGCATGTGTGGTGTGTTTCCTTCTTTCTTTTCTTCTCGACTCGATTTAATTCTTTGTCTTTTCTCGACGTCGTCTCAGGATTTGAACTTGTCTTAATAATTTTCTTCTTTAATTTAGACTTGAGTTTTTCGACTTCATTAAAACTTACCTCTTTAGACTTTTTCTTCGATAAAACTTCAGAATAGGTCTTGGACATCCGTTCTTTAAGCACTCTTGATCTCTTGACTTCGTCTTTTCTCGTTTTCTTTGATAAAAGCCCGTGAAAGCCCATGTTTCCTTCCATTTTCATCTTTTGGTCCTAAAACACAATAAAAACACAAACCACACATAATTCCAATTTTTACGACATAAAATACGCGTTTTGGTCTTGTTATTATTGGAAATAAGTGGTAAAAGGATAAGTGTTTTCACACTTATTAAATCCCCTACACTTGACCATTGCAATGTCCTCATGCAATGCATTAATTTTAAAGCACGGTTTACATTTTCCATCATAAATAACCCACCTTGGCCTTTATTAAATACTAAACATTTAGGGAAAATAAAAAGATGAAAATAAGTAAAGAATTCAAAGACTTACATCGGGTTTTGGCTGCCATGAATGTTTATCATCCTCAAGTTTCACGTTCCCCATACCAAGCTTAAAAACGAGATCATTGTTATTATAAGTTAGCAAACTAACACGAATTCATGTGGGCCAATTATTTACTTAGACTCCCTTATTCCTAGGTGTATCTCTTATATTTTATTTTTGTCTTGAATGATCACGAGGATGCATTGTTTGACTTATTTCGATAGTTATTTAGGCCGAAAATAAAGTGAACGATTTAATCAATAGTTAGCTAAAGGACAAAATCTTTTAAAACTGCTTCTCGGGACCTCTTAAAGTTCATATCTTGGCATAACTCGCTTCACGATTTGAGACCTTTCTCGGACCGATATTTGGCAGCGACTTCATACTTCAAATCTTTGAGAGACGTTCTTGAAATTATGGTCTTCTCTTCATATTAGGAATTTCTTCTCATGAACTTTTGAGAGATTCTTCATATTTGGGCCACGACTTCTTCATTTTTCTTAAATCTTTATTTTGGACTTTGATATACAACGATCCGCCTCCTTTTAGGACTTGGATCTATTTATCCTTATACCTTGTTAGGGCCTTTTTGGATAGACTTCTCCATGATATTTTGGGGTGTATTTTCTTTTCGTCGTGTGTCTCGATCCTTCATTTTGATTTTCGATAAATGATTCTTCACATCACTTTTGGATCTTTAGCAACAAAATGTATCCCTCATGCCTTGTTAGGGCCTTTTTGGACTCGCCAATCTTCGCATTCCGTTTCAATAAGTTATGCCTTGTCTATGAACTCTAATTAATACCGAGCAACTTTTAAACGATCTTAGGCTAGAAGCTAAGTAACTTTTCAAATCGTACAACCTTATTTATTGTAGATAAATTTATTAGCAAGCGATGGGAGAATAGGCTTATAATCAACTCACATAAATTCACGAAAGAATACCAAACTTATAATTGACGGTATCATCTCTCGTTCTCCATAATTTAAAATCTCAAGGAATGAGACTCGTGGATGCTTAGCCAATTAAATCGAAGTTTTGGGTTTTCGAGTCATCAATAGGATCTTGCAAACTCTTAGACTTTTTCAAGTTTAGAATTCGCGTTTTAAAGTTCCCTTGATAAACAACTCTCTAGGATCAATTATAGGAACTTGCGAAAAGTTCTTGTTCTTAACCCTTCGCGTTTTAAAGTTCCCTATATAAAAGCCTAGCAAAACTTGACTTAAACACGTTAAGGATACTAGCTAGAGTAAACTTAGATAAGTAAACTCGGGTTGAGTCAAAATATTCACGACTTTGAAAAATTTAAAACCACTTTATTAAACTTTATTTAAGCAAGGAAAGAAAATAACCATAACAAAGGAAAATACAACTATACAACTAGGCCAAAATAGATTAAAAATTTTGAAAAATGTCGAAAAATCAAATTTTCCGGTTAAAATGAGGACAAATTCATGGAAAAGACCACTTACTTCGATAGAAGTCCCCCTACACTTGAGATAAACATTGTCCTCAACGTTTAAGCATGTGGGAGTAAACTCCCCTACACTTATGACATTGTGCACTTTGTTTAAATCTTGCTAAGGAAAGGACAACTATAGTGATTTCAACGTGAACATATAAGATATGAAATATTGAATCACGATAGTTTAGGATAGAACCAGGAAGACGGGTACACGGGATCACGGTTCGTCAAAAGTCATCGAGGTGCTCTTTGAAGCTTGAATCCCTGCACCAAATAAGAAACAAGGCAACCAACACATACGGGGCTCCCCTACACTTATTATGAAAGCGGTAAACGATAGATCACGGGTTGCCTCCCGAGAAGCGCTTGTTTTTGATAACCGAGTCACGAGCCTGACTCGACCCAAAACTAGTTCATGGGGAACGTGGTGAGGGATGGAATCATCTCGTGAGAGATGTCCTCATCAAATTACAACTTCACGCGCTGGCCATTCACCTTGAAATTAGGCCCATTTGGCTGAGAAACCTCAATGGTGCCATATGGAAAGACTTTGGCGACGGTGAATGGTCCAGACCAGCGGCTCTTCAACTTTCCCGAGAAGATCTTCAACCGAGAGTTAAAAAGTAAGACTTGATCACCAACGTGGAACTCTCGGTTCTTAATCCTTGCATCATGGATGATCTTGGTCTTCTCTTTGTAGATCAGTGAGTTCTCGTAAGCTTCATTCCTCAGTTCATTAAGCTCGTTGAGTTGAATCTTCCAAAGATCATCGGCTTTGTTGATGTCGAAGTTAGCCCACTTCAAGGCCCAGTATGCCTTATGTTCCAGCTCGATGGGGAGGTGGCATGCTTTCCCGTACACAAGACGATAAGGTGTACAACCAATCAGAGTCTTATACGCGGTACGGAAATCCCACAAAGCATCATCTAACTTATCGGCCCACGCGGCACGATGCTCTTCCATAATACGTTCCAAAATGCGCTTCAATCCACGGTTGGAAATCTTGGCTTGACCATTGGTTTGGGGATGATAAGCGGTGGAAAGACGATGATTAACACCATACTTATCCATGACTCTTACGAATTGATCATTGCAAAAATGAGTCCCGCGATCACTGGTTATAGCACGAGGAACACCGAATCGAGCAAAAAGCTGCTCCAAAAAGTTCACAACCACCCTCGCATCGTTCGTAGGGAGAGCCTTAGCTTCAACCCATTTAGAAACGTAGTCAACGGCTACGAGGATGTACTTGTTCCCTTTGGAGGATGGAAATGGCCCCATAAAGTCGATACCCCATACATCAAAGATTTCACATTCTTGTATGAAATTCTGAGGCATCTCATCTTTATGTGTGATCTTGCCTGGGCGTTGGCAAGCATCACAATGCTTAACCATTTCGTGAGCGTCACGATATATGGTAGGCCAATAGAATCCAGAGTCGAATACTTTCTTCGCGGTGTAATTGGGACCAAAGAGACCACCGGTGGGTCCTTTATGGCAAGCATCAAGGATTTGTAAAGCTGCCGGCCCATCAACATATCAACGAATGACAAGATCCGCACATTGTTTGAAAAGGTAAGGGTCGTCCCAGAAATAATGTTCAATATCTTTAAAGAACTTTTTCTTTTGTTGGGACGTTAACCCTTCCTTGAGAATTCCACCCGCTAAGTAGTTTGCAATGTCCGCAAACCACGGGGTGTCATCAAGATTGGAATTTATAGATATTAAGGTCTCAAGGAGAAAAGAATCATTGATCTCTTGGTTCAGATGATCCCCTTGATACGGATCCTCAAGTCTACTTAGATGATCCGCGGCTAGGTTTTCGGCTCCCTTCTTGTCACGAATTTCAATGTTAAATTCTTGAAGGAGCAAAACCCAACGAAGAAGTCTTGGATTAGAATCTTGTTTAGTCAACAAGTACTTCAACGCAGAGTGATCGTTATACACGATGGTGGTGGAAAGGACAAGATAGGGGCGGAATTTTTCAAAAGCATACACTACAGCTAAAAGTTCTTTTTCGGTAGTGGTATAATGCAATTGAGCCCTCGTCATTGTCTTGCTAGCATAATGGATTGGTTGGAAGTGTTTATTCACTCTTTGGCCCAAAACCGCTCCAATAGCAAAGTCGCTAGCATCACACATCAACTCAAAAGGTAGCTCCCAATTAGGGGTAACCAAGACCGGTCCTTAAGAAGAATGAAGGATTCTAGACACTCTTTGGAAAAGATGAAAGGAGTATCTTTTTCCAAGAGGTGGGTCATCGGGCGAGCGATTTTATAAAAATCTTCGATGAATCGACGATAGAAGCCCGCATGACCAAGGAAACTTCTCACACCCTTCACGGTTGAAGGTGGAGGTAATTTGGCTATGACATCCACTTTAGCACGGTCAACTTCAAGATCGGCTTTTGAGATTTTATGTCCAAGCACAATGCCTTCTTTCACCATGAAATGGCATTTTTCACAATTTAGAACAAGGCGAGTGTCTTTGCACCGCTTAAGCATACGTTCCAAATTGGCAAGGCAATGAGAGAAGGAATCACCATAGACCGAGAAATCATCCATGAAGACTTCCATGGTTTCTTCAACCATGTCATGGAAGATAGCCATCATACACCTTTGGAATGTCCCAGGAGCATTGCATAAGCCGAAAGGCATTCTTTTGTAAGCAAATGTGCCATAGGGAAAAGTGGATGTGGTTTTCTCTTGGTCTTGGGGATCGATGGGTATTTGAAAATAACCGGAGAAACCGTCTAAAAAGCAGTAATTTTCATTACCCGCTAGACGTTCAAGCATTTGATCCTTGAAAGGAAGGGAAAATGATCCTTTCTCAGTTTGCGATAGTCTATACAAACTCTCCACCCTGTAACGAGACGAGTAGGAATCAACTCGTTGTTTTCATTGGGAACAACGGTGATTCCGCCTTTCTTAGGCACACAATGGACGGGACTAACCAATGGTGAATCCGAGATAGGATAGATCTATCTCGCATCAAGAAGTTTGAGAACCTCTTTTTTGATTACGTCGTGGATCTTAGGATTCACCCTTCTTTGGCTTTGAATAGTGGGTTTAAAGTCGTCCTTCGTGAGAATTTTATGTGTGCAAAAGTGAGGATCAATTCCACGAATATCGGAGATTTTCCAAGCAATCGCTTTCTTGTGATTCTTCAGCACGGCGATAAGTCGAGATTTTTCTTCCTCTTTCAATTCCTTTGCGATGATGACGGGTGACTTCTTGTTTTCTTCAAGGAAAACGTACTCGAGATGAGACGGAAGGTCCTTAAGCTCTAAATCCGGAGGATTTTTGATGGAAGGCGTAGTCAAATTCGGTTCATTGATTGAGATATCCTTAGGAGATGGTGGAGAAATATGGTCCTCATTGAGAAGTTTCTCAATGGTACGAATGTCTTCATCCCAATTGGAGGGAGAATCGTCATATTTTAAGTCCACATCTCCCAAAGTTGCTTCAAAGTCTTTGAAAATGAATTCACTTTCTCCAAATAGAGTTAGTGATGGAGCAATAGAGGCAACGGTCTCAACAATGGGTAGAGAAGAAGAACCACTTTTACAAGCGTTTTTTAAATGTTCTTCACAAGCCTCATCAAGAACATCAATAAAATTAACGCTCTCATTTTCAGAAGGTTGCTTAGAAAGTTTACCCATGTAGAAGACGATTTTATCGTCACCAACTCTCATGATTAATTCGCCAGTGGCTACATCAATGAGAGTGCGACCGGTCCTCAAGAATGGACGTCCAACAATTAATGGAACACGGGGATCCATCTCGTAGTCAACGACAACAAAATCCGCCGGGAAAGTGAATTTGTCGACACTAACGAAGACGTCTTCAGCTATCCCCACCAGATAAGCAACCGTACGGTTAGCTAATTCCAAAGTCATTCGTGTGGGGACTAGCTCGGGGAGAGATAATTGCTTCCAAACACTTAATGACATTAAGTTAATACTAGCACCTAGATCGGATAGGGCCATGCAATTCTTTACTCCCGGGAAGTTGCAAGGAATCAAGAAACGTCCCGGATCACCAAGTTTGGTTGGTAATTTCCTTAAGAGCACTGCGGAGCAGTTCTCATTAAGTTGTGTCTGAGCGATATCGAGAAGTTTCTCCTTATCACTGAGAATATCTTTAAACATTTTAGCATATTTGGGCATGTGAGCGAGAGCCTCAGCAAAGGAGATATTGAAATTCATTTGTTTAAACATCTTGAGAAAGTTAGAAACTTGAATATCATCCTTGTTCTTCAATTTCTCTTTCCTCAACCTTGAAGGATAAGGTATAGTGGGTTGAGATGAAGGCTTTGGAATGGAATTCTCACTCACATCCTTGGGTGGTGGAGGGGTAGAAGTAGAAGCTAGTGGAATTGGAGAAGTAGAAGGTAGGGGAGTAGAAGTTGGAGGAATTGGAGAAAGAGACTCGTTTTCCTTTGTCATAATCACCAGTGTAGGTGTAGGAAGCTCGGGTTCCTTTAAACCTTTTCCACTACGAGTGGTGATTGCTTTCATCTCCCCTCTTGGATTAGCAACGGTGTTACTCGGAAGAGAAACCGATCCAGAGGCTTGATTACTTGGGAAGAAACTAGCCATCATGTTCCTCAAGTCATTCGTTTGACTTGCCAAAGTGTTTCGCATATCAGCTCGAAGATCATTCCCTTGCTTCACCATATCTGCTTTCATGTTGGCCATTTCCCGCTGAATATTTTGCACTATCGCATCATTAGTCCTCATGTAGGTTTCAACCTCTTGGTGTAATACAGTGGGTTGTTTGGGAGAAGCATGCTAGGCAGGTGGTTGATAAGCAGGTTGTTGGTAAACTTTGTTGTTTCTTTGAGGTGGATATGGGTTTCTTTGGTTTTGATATGGAGTTGGAGCACAAGGTTGGTTTTGATTATTGCGATTGAGGTTGTTTGGGTTTTGTGGGGGAAAACCGGGTGGTGAAAGAAAGTTGTTTGAGCGATAGCTGAGTAAGTTGTGGTCACCTGGAGGACGTGCTTGATAGCCTCCTATAGAATAGGTACCGTTGCCGGCATACACATTTTCCGGATTGTCGTGAGTCGAAGAACAATCGGTGTATGAGTGAGATCCCCCGCATATATCACATGATTGAGTCAAAGCACTAGCTTGGGCAGTGATAGCTTTTGTATTATTGGCGGCTTGGAGAGCAAGTGATTCAACAAGCGAAGTAATCTTTTCAATTCTCTTGTCGCTCTCATTAGTGCTAGCACTAGCCACATTGGTCCGAACACACTTGGTTTGCACTCTAGACTTGTTCTCAATAATATCCCAAGCGGCATTAGAAGACTTAACCAAAAGATTACCCCCGAGGCACTATTTAGTGAATCTTGGTCATTCATGCTTAAACCATTGTAAAAAGTATTAATTTGATGTACTTTTGTTAAACCATGTTGTGGACACTTTCGTAAAAGTTCCTTAAAACGGTCCCATAATTTACTAAATGTCTCACCGTACTTTTGTTCAAAAGTAATGATTTGATTCCGCAAAGCGGTAGTACGTGAGGGTGGGAAAAAGTAGTTGATGAATTTGGTCTCTAAATCCGTCCACGTAAGAATACTTTGTGGCGGTTCCTTATCAAGCCAATGCCGGGCTTGTCCCTCTAAGGAGAAAGGAAAAAGTTGCAAGCGAATTACCTCTTGTGAAACCCCATTATACTTAACCGTATTAGTGAGTTGAAGAAACCTCTTAATATGGTCATGAGGATCATCAATTGAACGCCCCAAGAATGGTTGAGCATAGACCATTTGAATGAAGCCGGATTTGAGCTCAAAGTTGTTGGCTCCAATCGCGGGTATGACAATAGCATCGTTGTTGCCCTCTACATGTGCTTACAAAAGTTCGATCATTGGACGATTGTCCGGTAGAGGTTCATTGTTGTCATTATTCATGTTGGGTTGAGGTGGATTATTATTATTGTTGCGTACACCGGCCATGTCTAAGTTATCGAGAGTCTCGGGCTCGGGATAAGACGTTGATCGAGTGCGCATACACCTGCAAAAGAAATTACAAAGCAGAAATATTTTTCGTTTTTTATGTTTTTTAATTTTTTTTGTATTTTTAACAGTTTTATATTTTTTTAGGATTTTTGAAAATTTTAAGGCAAGGAAAATAACGTTCAAAGATGAACGGATCCCAAAATCCAACGCGTCTCTTACTAAAAAACGTTAATCTTAACGAAAAGAGCCGGCAACGGCGCCATTTAATACAAGGTTTTTGGCCGAGTATAAAATAATTTTGTTGTTCCAAGTCTCTTCGAATTGATTATTGGTCGAAAGTGCGACTCAATTGTTCTTGGTGGAAAATTAAATGGTTTGATTTGATTATCTAATTTTAAACTAAAAGCAAATAATTGTCATTGAGTAAAGTAGAAGCTTTTACAAAATTAAACTAAAAGTTATTTAGAAAAACACTTAAAATATAAAACTTTGTAAAACTTTAAAACTTAACAAACTTAATTAATCGGAATATAACAAGTCCTTTCTATCGGAATGCACCAAAGTTAGAACCATCGGAATAATTAAATGCTAAGCTATCGGAATAATAAAGGTGAAAGTCCATCGGAATGTTGATCTGAATACCCATCGGAATAACAAAGTCACTACTGTCGTAATATGATGTCTGTCGGAAAGTCCTTAATCGGAATGTTTCAGATCGGAATAATCTAAACACCTCTGTCGCAATGTTGTCCAAATCGGAATACAAGGATCGGAATGTAGTAAACTAAAATTGGACAGCGTTTCGACTCAAGGTAACCTTAAGTCCCGTCGGAATATGCAATCGCAATAAGCGATAGCAATCCCAGATCGGAATAAGGGGGATGATACCAAGTGATCGCAAAGTAGAACCCTTAAGGGTTATTGCGATCGAAACAAGCTTCCCGTCGGAATGTTGAAACCCCCAATATTGCGATGCACACAAACTTAATCCGAAACTGATGTTAAGCTGCAAACTCAGTAAGCACATACAATAAGCTGCTTTAACCGAACCTTAAACAACTATATAAGCTTAAATCTGATAACTTTCAAAACATAAACTCATAAACTTTATAAAAGAAATTTTAAAATGACTAAACCTTTTTAGTAAACCGAAAAGTAATAAGCTAGAATATGAAATAAGCTAATAAGCATAAAGAGCTTATAGCCTATATGTATAAGAGCTTATGTAGGAACAAGAAAGATTAACCTTTTAATCAGGAACTCATCAAATCACTCAAACCGTATGAATTGTAATACTCGGATCAAAGATTAAGGTAAACCAAGAAATTTGGAAAGAAATCAAAGAACTAATACGTAAACTTGAACTTGATTAATGAAATCAAAATACAAAAAGCTTAAACTTGAAAGATTAAAAGAAAGAAAAGATGAAAAACTTAGTGAGAGAAAGTTGAGAACTTTCTCTCTCTAAAAACAAGAAAGGAAAAATTAAAAGTGAAATTAGCTAACTCCCCTCCTAATGTGATTAGGAGGGTATTTATTGGCTAAGTGGGAAGTGCATGTGTGGTGTGCTTCCTTCTTTCTTTTCTTCTCGACTCGATTTAATTCTTTGTCTTTTCTCGACGTCGTCTCGGGATTTGAACTTGTCTTAATAATTTTCTTCTTTAATTTAGACTTGAGTTTTTCGACTTCATTAAAACTTCCGTCTTTAGACTTTTTCTTCGATAAAACTTCAGAATAGGTCTTGGACATCCGTTCTTTAAGCACTCTTGATCTCTTGACTTCGTATAATTCAGAATAGGCCCGTGTTTCCTTCCTTTTTCATCTTTTGGTCCTAAAACACAATAAAAACACAAACCACGCATAATTCCGATTTTTACGACATAAAATACGCGTTTTGGTCTTGTTATTATTGGAAATAAGTGGTAAAAGGATAAGTGTTTTCACACTTATTAGGCTAATATAAGGTAATGGGACTATAATGGGCTTATTGGGCCTTTACAAGTAAAGAAGTTAAACTAGTATGAAAATTTACCAACACATGACACTATAATGAGTAAATAAAGATGTACAATCCCACTTGATCATCATCATATTTATAAAATCATCATATATATACATAGTTATTATTTTTATAAAGTCATTGGACAAGAGTCTAAGACGAGTATTACTTGTCTAGGTTTCCGTGATTGAAGCACGTACCGTACATCCAAATCGCCGATAACCGCCTTTCCCAATCAACGTGAGTTCATAGCCTCGCACTCTATTAAATGCTTTATGAAGTGTTTTATAAACCCGCGAGGGAGATAACATGTTAGTTTTAATAAAAATAGGATACCAGTTGTCCTGATTGTTTGTTCATTGATTTGGACCCGAATGATTATATGACCCGATGAATGATTATATGACCCGATGTATGAAATGAAATGGATTATTATAGTTAGGTTATGTCATTAAAAGTCCCATTAGCATGAATTGTGAACTACCGGGATTTGGTAGACGCTTATACATATAATAGTACTATTTGGGGAAGATCACCCCAGTTCGCGCCTTGACGGTTGATCCCCGTCGTGCCACATGGATTGGTAAGCGAATTTATGTATGAGAAGATTTACATAAGCGTAATTATTGTGACGACACGCTGTTTTAAATGGGCAAATGAGTTTCGGGTTAGCTACCCGTTGTTTGGTATAGTAAGGTAACAATGTCATGCGACTTATAATAATCCGAAAAAATAACAAAAATACTGCTATACGCATTGAATTACGATATATTGCCTGACTAGCAATATGGGCTCTTATTATTGATATTATGTTCATGTTTTGCTTTTACATAACCATATTCATATAACGGTTTTTATTTAACTCTATACAACGTTATAAAACGTATTGTATGATGTTTTTACGACATTGGTTCGTATAATGGTTTTGAAGGAAAAAGCCTATATTATGATGTTGACAAAGATTTGTATAAAATGTTATTGGCTTATTTTATGGCCTACAACAAAGGATTGTACAAAATGATTTTCCGTAATAATTTCATACCGATGATATATTAATGGATTTCATTAAACTCTATGAATTCACTCGGCGTTTTCGCTGACCTTTTCTTTTAACATGTTTTATCTCAGGTACTTGAAGGTAATTCTCGCGAAGAAGACAAGAATTTATGGCCCGCACTTAAATAACAAATTTCCATTCAAATTTTTTGTAAACTTATATGAAATACTATGACTTGGGACCTATGTAAATTTAATATTCATGAATGGAAAATGATTTATTATTAAAGGACGCAATTTTTAAGCGTTTTCTATGATTTGAGTAATGTGCTATCCTGTAACACCAACGACTCTTCCGCTGAACAAAAGTATGAATATTTGGGGGTGTTACAGTATCACCCACAGACTAGTGGACATGTGGAAGTATTTAATAGGGAGATTAAACGAATCTTAGGAAATACCGTTCGTAGTGATAGGAAAGATTGGTCCTTGATGTTAGATGATGCCTTGTGGGCATATAGGACGGCTTTTAAGACTCCTATTGGTATGTCACCGTATAAGTTGGTATATGGTAAGGCGTGTCGTTTACCGGTTGAGATAGAGCATAGGGCTGAATGGGCAATTAAGATCGTTAATCTGGATTTAGAGAGAGCGGGTAGTTCTAGGAAACTTCAATTATCTGAACTAGATGAGATTAGACGTGATGCTTGTGAAAGTTCTAGGATTTATAAGGAGAAAACCAAAGCTTTTCATGACCGACACATCACCAAGAAATCTTTCTTGGTTGGTCAAAAAGTTTGGTTATTTAATGCTAGACTTAAGCTTTTTCCAGGAAAGTTGAGAAGTAATTGAACGGGTCCATACATTATGACTCAAGTTGCTCCACATGGAGCCATTGAAATAAAAAATATGGTGGGTGGAGAGCCATTTAAAGTTAATGGACACCGTTTGAAGCCGTATGTTGAGTTGGAGAGTGATCAAATGGAAATGGTTGATGTGGTTTACTTGGAACCACTCCAACCGTCTCAATGTCTCATATGAGTTATGTCTGTCCGAAGACGGTAAACTTAGCGCTTCGCGGGAGGCAACCCGTGGGTTGTGGTTTGTAGTGTATATATTTTATTTTGCAATTTAATATCTTATATTTGTGTGTGTTTAAAACTTTGTGGGTGTGTTCACTACAAACCCTCACGAGACAAAACTCGTCCAGTCGGGCTACCGAGTGGTTTAAAGGCTTGTTGCATACGCTAAATGCAACCGTGATTCCTACGAAAGTGAGTTAGGTTTTTGTTTTTGTGTGAGTTTGTCAAATTGATTTTTAACCAAAATTTCAATTTAATTTTTTTTGCATTAGGGACAATGCAATGCTTTAAGTTGAGGTTGTGGCACATGCGTTACATGTTTTTGTGTTAAATTTTGGTCAAAATGGGTTAAAATGTGATTTTTGGGAAAAATTGAATATTTTTAAAAAAATTTAAATCACACTATAAGAGTATTGTGCTAATTAGATGTTGAAGTTTCTTCTACATACATGTTTGTTGAGTGTTTGCAGATTCTGAAGATTAGCTTGTGGATGATTTATTGGAGCAAGCTAGAGGATTTGGCCATAATTATCAAGTGCACCCGATTCCATTATATAATTTGGTTATTAAATTGATTTGATTGTTTGCATGTAGTTAGGCATATGTATAATTTAGATGATCAAACCACGCTGGTTGAATTCCCTTTACTTACCTTTTCTTAGATCCAGTAGAAAGTTTGAATAAATAACATGAAATATAGTAATGTAATCGTTAGGTTAAGACATTTGAAATTGATCTTATTCGGCTCGCCGCCCGCGCACGGTGGCCTTAGAAAAGAGTTGGAGAACTGTCATAATTATTGGTGGTAGTCATATGCTGGGCTTGCCTATCTGATTCGTCACCTGCGCAAGGTGATACTTTAGTTGTTAGCATGAGTCATACACCAATTTTTATGATGGATAGCATTGCACTTAGCTGAGACATTTTTTTGTGAAATAACCCAATCCTTGTATTGTTGTAATGAAATTAGGAAGATTGGTTTAATTTAGTGCATTGATTATTTAGACTATGTGGTAGATAACTCCATCGTGTGATGTACCAGTTGGCACGAAGTATAATTGGTCTCATTTAATTAAAATGGATAAATTAACCGGTTCCCTTGTGCCAATGTGTCTTAGTATGCACCTATAAGATAGATATTCATTTTTCTGAATGATTGGTCTTTATATCAACCTTAAAAGGAGTGTATAAAGCGTTCGGGATGACTTGTATAAGAAACGGTCCCGAATGGCTAAAAAAAGAGCATATGTGCGATGTGAAAGAGCTTATGTGAGATGTGAAAAAAAAGTGAAAAAAAAATTAAAAAAAAATTGTGAAAAGAAAGAAAAAAAGAAAGGAGGTGAAAATATATAAGCTAAAGTATGATGGTTTATGATGTGCTCTTATGGTATAAAAAATTCAATGTTAAAAAAGGTGTATGATATTCTAACCTTTTGTTTTAGATTAATGTTTAGATTGATTATAGGTGTGCATTAGGTACGTTGGACACATGGTTAATTTTATGAAACATAAAGTAAATGGAATCAATGGGAATTGTTATGCTAAGTGTTTAAGAAGGACAAAAATATTGGTAATCATTTTGGATTATTTTTCATGTAGGATGGTTATTAGTGTACAAAGTTAAATTTTATCTTTTTGATAGAATTTCAATGATATGATTAAAAATTAGGAAATTAACATGCTTGTATATTTTTTTTTTATTTGTACTCTGAGACAGAGTAAAGGTTAAGTTTGAGGGGGTTTGATTTGTGTATTTTGCATACACCTAATAGCATGTTAATTTAGCATAGTTATATATTTATTTTTCGTTATACATGTACTTTTAATGTGTTTTGTGATTATGTAGGTTACGAGCGAAATGGAATAAAATGGCCGCTTAATTAATTTTTTTGAGAAAAAGACATTGTGAGCACCGATAAAAGAAGAAGAAATATTGAAGAAAAAAATTTGAGCGCGTCGCAATATTTTCGGTCATCTTTTATTTGTTCGGGTTTCGTTTGAGGAACTATTGGCGTTGAGTTATTTTTTATTGGGCCAAAGTTATTATATGCCAAAAGAATAAAAGAAATAAAAAAAATTAAAAAAATAAAATAAAAATAATTTTTGGCCCAATAAGTCAATATAAACCGACGACAGAATATATATAAAGAAGAAAGAGGTCGACATCATAAAAAAACCTTGGAGGACTACAAATATTCGATTGAAGTGGTCATAGCTCAATTGGGAGAGCCGCATAAGACAAAGGAAAAAAAAGACGTAGTGCAAGATCATTAAAAAAAGGAATCTTGATAGCAGCAAAAAAAGGGTGCTATTGATGATTGTTGTCACAGTTAGCAAATAAAAAAAAATTTATTTATAAAGATGAGGATTGATAAAAATCGGGTCGGGTATATCGCGATTTCCGGCTAATTTTGTTGTAATTCTTTCCGGTAACTTTATTTATGGTTTGATCATTACTTTTGGATTATCATATTTTTATTACATTGATTTATGATTTATTTATAAATTATTTTGATTGACTTAATATTATGTTTAATTATTTATGCAGGACAATTTATTGTTAGTTAACGATTCATACTTATTTTATTTAGTTAAAAAAAGATGGTCGTAATCAACATAAGTTGTACCTAAATAGATTACTAAAACATAATTATTGGTTGGATTAATATAAGATTTATTATCGCAAGTCAGTGATAAACATAACAAGTGCCGACATTAATTCATTCATATTAAGTCGGGTTAATAGACACAAAAGTTACTAAAGTTTGGCCAAAAGTTCGATTTGGTTACTAAAGTTTAAAACCTAACAGAGAGGTTACCCAAGTATACGGGTTTTTCTTTTGGGTTACTAAACATATATATAAGTTATCCCGCCATTACTCCTTTGATGGGTGACCGGTTGAGTACCCGGTTTTGATGCCACGTTGGATAAAACTGGGCCCACTTCTTATTTTTAACCGTTGGGAGACTTAATGGGAATTTATAATATATCAAAACCCCCACTTACCTTATCTTTTTCACATACTATCTTCATCACACATTCATCTTTCATCTTCAAAACACAAATCTCTTTCCTTCACAATGTCAAACTCGAACCTTTGTGGCTGTGGTCAGGTTGCTAGATACCGTACCTCTTGGACACCACACAATCCTGGAAGGAGATTTCATGGATGTCCTAACTACTTAGATCCATTGTTGAATTGCAACTTTTTCAGATGGGTTGATATGCCCTTACCAAATCGTTGGTATGTTGATAGGATGTACCAGAACCATGTTCAGTTGATGGAGGCTCAAGAACTCATTGTTCAACTAAGGAATGGATGCTCAAGAGCTCGATTCTACAACAGGGTGTTCATGTTGCTATTTGTGTTGATCTTGGTTATTAGGTTTTTTAGTTGTTTGGGTAGTATGGTGATATAGCTTTTGTTTTTATCCATTTGGGACTATGTATCTGCTATGCAAGTAATGAAGTTTATGATGTAGCTTTTGTTTGGGATTATGTATCTGCTATGCAAGTTTTTATCCATTTGGGATTATGTATCTCTTTTTACCCATTTGGGATTATGTAAATCTTTATTATCAAGAAATGAATGTTATGATATTTTGTATTTTCATTGTTCTTACAAATTTATAGCTAAACTAACAAAAACAAAAATGAAAAGCTTAAATATAAGACCAATGCAAGCATGATTCATACCATTCATCAAATTTGGTTTAATGTTACAAAACATAAGCAGGTATACTACAATAGGATCATGCTAACAAGTTACCATCATGTTCATAGATTACATAAAATAACAAGTTAATAAGTGGTTATGGCTGATATACAAAAGTTCCAAACATGTGGCTAGCCATTTAAAGTGTAGCATATGATACTACTCAATACTGATTGCATCTTCTTCAGTTAATCCAGGACCATCTTCTGGTTGCTTTCTGTAATTCTTCAACTTGATCCTTTCTGAGATTCTCCTATGCACTGGTTGTTCTTCATCATCCAATGCTTCTTGTGATAGTATTGGCTGAGAGCTAGTGAGTGGGATTGTAACTTGAGACTGAGCATGTAGCCTAACATCTTCTGGTGTAATTCCTTCTGGCCATGCTGGTCTAGGAATGCCCATGGTATCCTGCAACCAAAACAGAATGTGTTAGTAATTTAATATAAGTTGTGTATGCCAAAAAATAGAATGAAAGTTAAATACTTACTCCAAGCATTGGTTTTCTATCTTTTGGGTCCCAAGATACACCATATCCTATAGGATTGACTCCAGAGCTACTTCCCCTCCTTCTAATTTCTTTCCCATTCACTATCTTCTAACAGAACTTCCACTACCTCTAGCTTTAGACATACTCCTTATTGTAGGGCTGTTAGGACTACCACTTTTACAAGCGTCTTTTAAATGTTCTTCACAAGCCTCATCAAGAACATCAATAAAATTAACGCTCTCATTTTCAGAAGGCTGCTTAGAAAGTTTACCCATGTTGAAGAGGATTTTATCGTCACCAACTCTCATTATTAATTAATTCGCCAGTGGCTACATCAATGAGAGTGCGACCGGTCCTCAAGAATGGACGTCCAACGATTAATGGAACACGGGGATCCATCTCGTAGTCATCGACAACAAAATCCGCCGGGAAAGTGAATTTGTCGACACTAACGAAGACGTCTTCAGCTATCCCCACCAGATAAGCAACCGTACGGTTAGCTAATTCCAAAGTCATTCGTGTGGGGACTAGCTCGGGGAGAGATAATTGCTTCCAAACACTTAATGACATTAAGTTAATACTAGCACCTAGATCGGATATGGCCATGCAATTCTTTACTCCTGGGAAGTTGCAAGGAATCAAGAAACGTCCCGGATCACTAAGTTTTGTTGGTAATTTCCTTAAGAGCACTGCGGAGCAGTTCTCATTAAGTTGGGTCTGAGCGATATCAAGAAGTTTCTCCTTATCACTGAGAATATCTTTAAACATTTTAGCATATTTGGGCATGTGAGCGAGAGCCTCAGCAAAGGAGATATTGAAATTCAGTTGTTTAAATATCTTGAGAAAGTTAGAAACTTGAATATCATCCTTTGTTCTTCAATTTCTCTTTCCTCAACCTTGAAGGATAAGGTATATTGGGTTGAGATGAAGGCTTTGGAATGGAATTCTCACTCTCATCCTTGGGTGGTGGAGGGGTAGAAGTAGAAGGTAGTAGAATTGGAGAAGTAGAAGGTAGGGGAGTAGAAGTTGGAGGAATTGGAGAAAGAGACTCGTTTTCCTTTGTCACAATCACCGGTGTAGGTGTAGGAAGCTCGGGTTCCTTTAAACCTTTTCCACTGCGAGTGGTGATTGCTTTCATCTCCCCTCTTGGATTAGCAACGGTGTTACTCGGAAGAGAAACCGATCCAGAGGCTTGATTACTTGGGAAGAAACTAGCCATCATGTTCCTCAAGTCATTCATTTGACTTGCCAAAGTGTTTCGCATATCAGTTCGAAGATCGTTCCCTTGCTTCACCATATCTGCTTTCATGTTGGCCATTTCCCGCTGAATATTTTGCACTATCGCATCATTAGTCCTCATGTAGGTTTCAACCTCTTGGTGTAATACAGTGGGTTGGTTGGGAGAAGCATGGTAGGCAGGTGGTTGATAAGCAGGTTGTTGGTAAACGTTGTTGTTTCTTTGAGGTGGATATGGGTTTCTTTGGTTTTGATATGGTGTTGGAGCACGAGGTTGGTTTTGATTATTGCGATTGAGGTTGTTTGGGTTTTGTGGGGGAAAACCGGGTGGTGAAAGAAAGTTGTTTGAGCGATAGCTGAGTAAGTTGTGGTCACCTTGAGGACGTGCTTGATAGCCTCCTATAGAATAGGTACCGTTGCCGGCATACACATTTTCCGGATTGTCGTGAGTCGAAGAACAATCGGTGTATGAGTGAGATCCCCCGCATATATCACATGATTGAGTCAAAGCACTAGCTTGGGCAGTGATAGCTTTTGTATTATTGGCGGCTTGGAGAGCAAGTGATTCAACAAGCGAAGTAATCTTATCAATTCTCTTGTCGCTCTCATTAGTGCTAGCACTAGCCACATTGGTCCGAACACTCTTGGTTTGCACTCTAGACTTGTTCTCAATAATATCCCAAGCGGCATTAGAAGACTTAACCAAAAGATTACCCCCGAGGCACTATTTAGTGAATCTTGGTCATTCATGCTTAAACCATTGTAAAAAGTATTAATTTGATGTACTTTTGTTAAACCATGTTGTGGACGCTTTCGTAAAAGTTCCTTAAAACGGTCCCATAATTTACTAAATGTCTCACCGTACTTTTGTTCAAAAGTAATGATTTGATTCCGCAAAGCGGTAGTACGTGAGGGTGGGAAAAAGTAGTTGATGAATTTGGTCTCTAAATCCGTCCACGTAAGAATACTTTGTGGCGGTTCTTTATCAAGCCAATGCCGGGCTTGTCCCTCTAAGGAGAAAGGAAAAAGTTGCAAGCGAATTACCTCTTGTGAAACCCCATTATACTTAACCGTATTAGTGAGTTGAAGAAACCTCTTAATATGGTCATGAGGATCATCAATTGAACGCCCCAAGAATGGTTGAGCATAGACCATTTGAATGAAGCCGGATTTGAGCTCAAAGTTATTGGCTCCAATCGCGGGTATGACAATAGCATCGTTGTTGCCCTCTACACGTGCTTACAAAAGTTCGATCATTGGACGATTGTCCGGTAGAGGTTCATTGTTGTCATTATTCATGTTGGGTTGAGGTGGATTATTATTATTGTTGCGTACACCGGCCATGTCTAAGTTACCGAGAGTCTCGGGCTCGGGATAAGACGTTGATCGAGTGCGCATACACCTGCAAAAGAAATAACAAAGCAGAAATATTTTTCGTTTTTTATGTTTTTTAATTTTTTTTGTATTTTTAACAATTTTATATTTTTTTAGGATTTTTGAAAATTTTAAGGCAAGGAAAATAACGTTCAAAGATGAACGGATCCCAAAATCCAACGCGTCTCTCACTAAAAAACGTTAATCTTAACGAAAAGAGCCGGCAATGGCGCCATTTAATACAAGGTTTTTGGCCGAGTATAAAATAATTTCGTTGTTCCAAGTCTCTTCGAATTGATTATTGGTCGAAAGTGCGACTCAATTGTTCTTGGTGGAAAATTAAATGGTTTGATTTGATTATCTAATTTTAAACTAAAAGCAAATAATTGTCATTGAGTAAAGTAGAAGCTTTTACAAAATTAAACTAAAAGTTATTTAGAAAAACACTTAAAATATAAAACTTTGTAAAACTTTAAAACTTAACAAACTTAATTAATCGGAATATAACAAGTCCTTTCTATCGGAATGCACCAAAGTTAGAACCATCGGAATAATTAAATGCTAAGCTATCGGAATAATAAAGGTGAAAGTCCATCGGAATGTTGATCTGAATACCCATCGGAATAACAAAGTCACTACTGTCGCAATATGATGTCTGTCGGAAAGTCCTTGATCGGAATGTTTCAGATCAGAATAATCTAAACACCTCTGTCGCAATGTTGTCCAAATCGGAATACAAGGATCGGAATGTAGTAAATTAAAATTGGACAGCGTTTCGACTCAAGGTAACTTAAGTCCCGTCGGAATATGCAATCGAAATAAGCGATAGCAATCCCAGATCGGAATAAGGGGGATGATACCAAGTGATCGCAAAGTAGAACCCTTAAGGGTTATTCCGATCGAAACAAGCTTCCCGTCGGAATGTTGAAACCCCCAATATTGCGATGCACACAAACTTAATCCGAAATTGATGTTAAGCTGCAAACTCAGTAAGCACATACAATAAGCTGCTTTAACCGAACCTTAAACAACTATATAAGCTTAAATCTGATAACTTTCAAAACATAAACTCATAAACTTTATAAAAGAAATTTTAAAATGACTAAACCTTTTTAGTAAACCGAAAAGTAATAAGCTAGAATATGAAATAAGCTAATAAGCATAAAGAGCTTATAGCCTATATGTATAAGAGCTTATGTAGGAACAAGAAAGATTAACCTTTTAATCAGGAACTCATCAAATCACTCAAACCGTATGAATTGTAATACTCGGATCAAAGATTAAGGTAAACCAAGAAATTTGGAAAGAAATCAAAGAACTAATACGTAAACTTGAACTTGATTAATGAAATCAAAATACAAAAAGCTTAAACTTGAAAGATTAAAAGAAAGAAAAGATGAAAAACTTAGTGAGAGAAAGTTGAGAACTTTCTCTCTCTAAAAACTAGAAAGGAAAAATTAAAAGTGAAATTAGCTAACTCCCCTCCTAATGTGATTAGGAGGGTATTTATAGGCTAAGTGGGAAGTGCATGTGTGGTGTGCTTCCTTCTTTCTTTTCTTATCGACTCGATTTAATTCTTTGTCTTTTCTCGACGTCGTCTCGGGATTTGAACTTGTCTTAATAATTTTCTTCTTTAATTTAGACTTGAGTTTTTTGACTTCATTAAAACTTCCGTCTTTAGACTTTTTCTTCGATAAAACTTTAGAATAGGTCTTGGACATCCGTTCTTTAAGCACTCTTGATCTCTTGACTTCGTCTTTTCTCGTTTTCTTCGATAAAAGCTCGTGAAAGCCCGTGTTTCCTTCCTTTTTCATCTTTTGGTCCTAAAACACAATAAAAACACAAACCACGCATAATTCCGATTTTTACGACATAAAATACGCGTTTTGGTCTTGTTATTATTGGAAATAAGTGGTAAAAGGATAAGTGTTTTCATACTTATTAGGCTAATATAAGGTAATGGGACTATAATGGGCTTATTGGGCCTTTACAAGTAAAGAAGTTAAACTAGTATGAAAATTTACCAACACATGACACTATAATGAGTAAATAAAGATGTACAATCCCACTTGATCATCATCATATTTATAAAATCATCATATATATACATAGTTATTATTTTTATAAAGTCATTGGACAAGAGTCTAAGACGAGTATTATTTGTCTAGGTTTCCGTGATTGAAGCACGTACCGTACATCCAAATCGCTGATAACCGCCTTTCCCAATCAACGTGAGTTCATAGCCTCGCACTCTATTAAATGCTTTATGAAATGTTTTATAAACCCGCGAGGGAGATAACATGTTAGTTTTAATAAAAATAGGATACCAGTTGTCCTGATTGTTTGTTCATTGATTAGGACCCGAATGATTATATGACCCGATGAATGATTATATGACCCGATGTTTGAAATGAAATGGATTATTATAATTAGGTTATGTCATTAAAAGTCCCATTAGCATGAATTGTGAACTACCGGGATTTGGTAGACGCTTTTACATATAATAGTACTATTTGGGGAAGATCACCCCAGTTCGCGCCTTGACGGTTGATCCCCGTCGTGCCACATGGATTGGTAAGCGAATTTATGTATGAGAAGATTTACATAAGCGTGATTATTGTGACGACACGCTGTTTTAGATGGGCAAATGAGTTTCGGGTTAGCTACCCGTTGTTTGGTATAGTAAGGTAACAATGTCATGCGGCTTATAATAATCCGAAAAAAATAACGAAAATACTGCTATACGCATTGAATTATGATATATTGCCTGACTAGCAATATGGGCTCTTATTATTGATATTATGTTCATGTTTTGCTTTTACATAACCATATTCATATAACGGTTTTTATTTAACTCTATACAACGTTATAAAACGTATTGTATGATGTTTTTACGACATTGGTTCGTATAATGGTTTTGAAGGCAAAAGCCTATATTATGATTTTGACAAAGATTTGTATAAAATGTTA
Organism: Glebionis coronaria; assembly: GCA_025667525.1. Lineage (NCBI taxonomy): Eukaryota > Viridiplantae > Streptophyta > Magnoliopsida > Asterales > Asteraceae > Glebionis > Glebionis coronaria. The sequence continues at coordinate 423,762,087 of CM046879.1, read as the reverse complement.
TTGGCTTATTTTATGGCCTACAACAAAGGATTGTACAAAATGATTTTCCGTAATAATTTCATACCGATGATATATTAATGGATTTCATTAAACTCTATGAATTCACTCGGCGTTTTCGCTGACCTTTTCTTTTAACATGTTTTATCTCAGGTACTTGATAGTAATTCTCACGAAGACGACAAGAATTTATGGCCCGCATTTAATAACAAATTTCCATTCAAATTTTTTGTAAACTTATATGAAATACTATGACTTGGGACCTATGTAAATTTAATATTCATGAATGGAAAATGCTTTATTATTAAAGGACGCAATTTTTAAGCGTTTTCTATGTTTGAGTAATGTGCTATCCTGTAACACCAACGACTCTTCCGCTGAACAAAAGTATGAATATTTGGGGGTGTTACAGTATCACCCACAGACTAGTTGACATGTGGAAGTATTTAATAAGGAGATTAAACGAATCTTAGAAAAGACCGTTCGTAGTGATAGGAAAGATTGGTCCTTGATGTTAGATGATGCCTTGTGGGCATATAGGACGGCTTTTAAGACTCCTATTGGTATGTCACCGTATAAGTTGGTATATGGTAAGGCGTGTCGTTTACCGGTTGAGATAGAGCATAGGGCTGAATGGGCAATTAAGATCGTTAATCTGGATTTAGAGAGAGCGGGTAGTTCTAGGAAACTTCAATTATCTGAACTAGATGAGATTAGACGTGATGCTTGTGAAAGTTCTAGGATTTATAAGGAGAAAACCAAAGCTTTTCATGACCGACACATCACCAAGAAATCTTTCTTGGTTGGTCAAAAAGTTTGGTTATTTAATGCTAGACTTAAACTTTTTCCAGGAAAGTTGAGAAGTAATTGAACGGGTCCATACATTATGACTCAAGTTGCTCCACATGGAGCCATTGAAATAAAAATATGGTGGGTGGAGAGCCTTTTAAAGTTAATGGACACTGTTTGAAGCCGTATGTTGAGTTGGAGAGTGATCAAATGGAAATGGTTGATGTGGTTTACTTGGAACCACTCCAACCGTCTCAATGTCTCATATGAGTTATGTCTGTCCGAAGACGGTAAACTTAGCGATTCGCGGGAGGCAACCCGTGGGTTGTGGTTTGTAGTGTATATATTTTATTTTGCAATTTAATATCTTATATTTGTGTGTGTTTAAAACTTTGTGGGTGTGTTCACTACAAAACCTCACGAGACAAAACTTGTCCAGTCGGGCTACCGAGTGGTTTAAAGGCTTGTTGCATACGCTAAATGCAACCGTGATTCCTACGAAAGTGAGTTAGGTTTTGTTTTTGTGTGAGTTTGTCAAATTGATTTTTAACCAAAATTTCAATTTAATTTTTTTTGCATTAGGGACAATGCAATGCTTTAAGTTGAGGTGGTGGCACATGCGTTACATGTTTTTGTGTTAAATTTTGGTCAAAATGGGTTAAAATGTGATTTTTGGGAAAAATTGAATATTTTTAAAAAAATTTAAATCACACTATAAGATTATTGTGCTAATTAGACGTGGAAGTTTCTTCTACATACATGTTTGTTGAGTGTTTGCAGATTTTGAAGATTAGCTTGTGGACGATTTATTGGAGCAAGCTAGAGGATTTGGCCATAATTATCAAGTGCACCCAATTCCATTGTATAATTTGGTTATTAAATTGATTTGATTGTTTGCATGTAGTTAGGCATATGTATAATTTAGATGATCAAACCACGCTGGTTGAATTCCCTTTACTTACCTTTTCTTAGATCCAGTAGAAAGTTTGAATAAATAACATGAAATATAGTAATGTAATCGTTGGGTTAAGACATTTGAAATTGATCTTATTCGGCTCGTCGCCCGCGCACGGTGGCCTTAGAAAAGAGTTGGAGAACTGTCATAATTATTGGTGGTAGTCATATGCTGGGCTTGCCTATCTGATTCGTCACCTGCGCAAGGTGATACTTTAGTTGTTAGCATGAGTCAGACACCAATTTTTATGATGGATAGCATTGCACTTAGCTGAGACATTTTTTTGTGAAATAACCCAATCCTTGTATTGTTGTAATGAAATTAGTAAGATTGGTTTAATTTAGTACATTGATTATTTAGACTATGTGGTAGATAACTCCATCGTATGATGTACCAGTTGGCACGAAGTATAATTGGTCCCATTTAATTAAAATGGATAAATTAACCGGTTCCCTTGTGCCAATGTGTCTTAGTATGCACCTATAAGATAGATATTCATTTTTCTGAATGATTGGTCTTTATATCAACCTTAAAAGGAGTGTATAAAGCGTTCGGGATGACTTGTATAAGAAACGGTCCCGAATGGCTAAAAAAAGAGCATATGTGCGATGTGAAAGATCTTATGTGAGATGTGAAAAAAAAAGTGAAAAAAAATTAAAAAAAAATTGTGAAAAGAAAGAAAAAAGAAAGGAGGTGAAAGTATATAAGCTAAAGTATGATGGTTTATGATGTGCTCTTATGGTATAAAAAATCCAATGTTATAAAAGGTGTAAGATATTCTAACCTTTTGTTTTAGATTAATGTTTAGATTGATTATAGGTGTGCATTAGGTACGTTGGACACATGGTTAATTTTATGAAACATAAAGTAAATGGAATCAATGGGAATTGTTATGCTAAGTGTTTAAGAAGGACAAAAATATTGGTAATCATTTTGGATTATTTTTCATGTAGGATGGTTATTAGTGTACAAAGTTAAATTTTATCTTTTTGATAGAATTTCAATGATATGATTAAAAATTAGGAAATTAACATGCTTGTATATTTTTATTTTATTTGTACTCTGAGACAGAGTAAAGGTTAAGTTTGAGGGGGTTTGATTTGTGTATTTTGCATACACCTAATAGCATGTTAATTTAGCATAGTTATATATTTATTTTTCGTTATACATGTACTTTTAATGTGTTTTGTGATTATGTAGGTTACGAGCGAAATGGAATAAAATGGCCGCTTAATTAATTTTTTTGAGAAAAAGACATTGTGAGCACCGATAAATGAAGAAGAAATATTGAAGAAAAAAATTTGAGCGCGTCGCAATATTTTCGGTCATCTTTTATTTGTCCGGGTTTCATTTGAGGAACTATTGGCGTTGAGTTATTTTTTATTGGGCCAAAGTTATTATATGCCAAAAGAATAAAAGAAATAAAAAAAAAATTAAAAAAATAAAATAAAAATAATTTTTGGCCCAATAAGTCAATATAAACCGACGACAGAATATATATAAAGAAGAAAGAGGTCGACATCATAAAAAAACCTTGGAGGACTACAAATATTCGATTGAAGTGGTGATAGCTCAATTGGGAGAGCCGCATAAGACAAAGGAAAAAAAAAGACGTAGTGCAAGATCATTAAAAAAAGGGAATCTTGATAGCAGCAAAAAAAAGGGTGCTATTGATGATTGTTGTCACAGTTAGCAAATAAAAAAAAGATTTTATTTATAAAGATGAGGATTGATAAAAATCGGGTCGGGTACATCGCGATTTCCGGCTAATTTTGTTGTAATTCTTTCCGGTAACTTTATTTATGGTTTGATCATTACTTTTGGATTATCATATTTTTATTACATTGATTTATGATTTATTTATAAATTATTTTGATTGACTTAATATTATGTTTAATTATTTGTGCAGGACAATTTATTGTTAGTTAACGATTCATACTTATTTTATTTAGTTAAAAAAAGATGGTCGTAATCAACATAAGTTGTACCTAAATAGATTACTAAAACATAATTATTGGTTGGATTAATATAAGATTTATTATCGCAAGTCAGTGATAAACATAATAAGTGCCGACATTAATTCATTCATATTAAGTCGGGTTAATAGACACAAAAGTTACTAAAGTTTGGCCAAAAGTTCGATTTGGTTACTAATGTTTAAAACCTAACAGAGAGGTTACCCAAGTATACGGGTTTTTCTTTTGGGTTACTAAACATATATATAAGTTATCCCGCCATTACTCCTTTGATGGGTGACCGGTTGAGTACCCGGTTTTGATGCCACGTTGGATAAAACTGGGCCCACTTCTTATTTTTAACCGTTGGGAGACTTAATGGGAATTTATTATATATCAAAACCCCCACTTACCTTATCTTTTTCACATACTATCTTCATCACACATTCATCTTTCATCTTCAAAACACAAATCTCTTTCCTTCACAATGTCAAACTCGAACCTTTGTGGCTGTGGTCAGGTTGCTAGATGTCGTACCTCTTGGACACCACACAATCCTGGAAGGAGATTTCTTGGATGTCCTAACTACTTAGATCCATTGTTGAATTGCAACTTTTTCAGATGGGTTGATATGCCCTTACCAAATCGTTGGTATGTTGATAGGATGTACCAGAACCATGTTCAGTTGATGGAGGCTCAAGAACTCATTGTTCAACTAAGGAATGGATGCTCAAGAGCTCGATTCTACAACAGGGTGTTCATGTTGCTATTTGTGTTGATCTTGGTTATTAGGTTTTTTAGTTCTTTGGGTAGTATGGTGATGTAGCTTTTGTTTTTATCCATTTGGGACTATGTATCTGCTATGCAAGTCATGAAGTTTATGATGTAGCTTTTGTTTGGGATTATGTATCTGCTATGCAAGTTTTTATCCATTTGGGATTATTTATCTCTTTTTACCCATTTGGGATTATGTAACTCTTTATTATCAAGAAATGAATGTTATGATATTTTGTATTTTCATTGTTCTTACAAATTTATAGCTAAACTAACAAAAACAAAAATGAAAAGCTTAAATATAAGACCAATGCAAGCATGATTCATACCATTCATCAAATTTGGCTTAATGTTACAAAACATAAGCAGGTATACTACAATAGGATCATGCTAACAAGTTACCATCATGTTCATAGATTACATAAACTAACAAGTTAATAAGTGGTTATGGCTGATATACAAAAGTGCCAAACATGTGGCTAGCCATTTAAAGTGTTGCATATGATACTACTCAATACTGATTGCATCTTCTTCAGTTAATCCAGGACCATCTTCTGGTTGCTTTCTGTAATTCTTCAACTTGATCCTTTCTGAGATTCTCCTATGCACTGGTTGTTCTTCATCATCCAATGCTTCTTGTGATGGTATTGGCTAAGAGCTAGTGAGTGGGATTGTAACTTGAGACTGAGCATGTAGCCTAACATCTTCTGGTGTAATTCCTTCTGGCCATGCTGGTCTAGGAATGCCCATGGTATCCTGCAACCAAAACAGAATGTGTTAGTAATTTAATATAAGTTGTGTATGCCAAAAAATAGAATGAAAGTTAAATACTTACTCCAAGCATTGGTTGTCTATCTTTTGGGTCCCAAGATACACCATATCCTATAGGATTGACTCCAGAGCTACTTCCCCTCCTTCTAATTTCTTTCCCATTCACTATCTTGTAACAGAACTTCCACTACCTCTAGCTTTAGACATACTCCTTATTGTAGGGCTGTTAGGACTACCCCTAACACTGAAACCTCCCCTAACTCTGACCCCACTACTAGTCATTCTCACACCCATAGATTCATTCATTTCAAACCCTGCAGCTGGTATTGATGGTGTAGAACCTCTACCTCTACCAACTGTTGAACCTCCTTTACCTCTAGAAGCTGATCCACCTCTAACTGGTATCAAACCACCACTTTCAGACCCTGATCCACCTATAACCATGTATAAACAACCATCTATACCAGTTGAATCACCCTTTGGATTTACAGAGGTCTTAGCACCCCTTGCAGAGGTGTTAGAACCTCTTGCAGAGGTACTACCACCTCTTGTAGAGGTCTTAGAACCTCTTGTAGAGGTACTAGCACCTCTTTAAGAGGTCTTAGCACCTCTTGCAGAGGACTTAGAACCTCTTGAAGAGGTCTTAGCACCTCTAGCAGAGGTACTACCACCTCTTGCAGAGGTACTAACACCACCTGCTGAGGTATTAGCACCACTACCAATTGTTGATCCACCTTCATCTTTACATGCCATCTTATTATGACCACTATTGCCGCATATAGTACAATGGTTCACTTGACCTCTTCTACTTAGCCTAGACCTGTTCCCATCATTCTCAAAGGCATCCATCTTTCTCTTATGTGCTGGTCTGCCATGCATTCTTCTACTAAGTGGAGGCAATGGTTTTTGTAAAGTGGTGGAAGGCCATTTATCCATTCCATTAAGGCCTTCTATGTAATGGTTGTAAGTAGCCACAAACCTATCCTTCTTATACCAATGTGACACATAGTCATAGGGTTCTTTGTGTAAATGAAACAACACAGCAAACCCATGCTCACATGGAATACCAGCTAGTTGCCAAGCCCTACATGTACAAGTTTTTAACCTTTCATCAACCTTGAAACCCTCATACCTATTCCTAACTTCAAATCTAGTCTCACCACTAGGCACAACTTTCCAATTCCTACATTAAATAAACTCAGTAACACAAACTGATTAAAAATTATTCTAAGTAAAAATGTAAAAATGATTCCAAGTCAGAATACATTACCTGTGTTGATCTTTCAACTTTTCAATCTTCTTTTTAATGTTAGGACATATAACATCACCCCATTTCTCATGTTTTTTCTCTAATCTTATGCATCCTTTCCATTAATCCTATTCTTATGTCCTCCATCATGTTTATAATTGGTTTTCTTCTAGCTTAAACTATAAGTGAGTTAAAGCACTCACTTATATCATTCTCAATTGCATCACACACTCTTTTTGTTCTAATGTATGTCCTACTCCAACTTGCGAGATTTCTTTCCATAAGATGTTTGTGTGCATCTTTGCTGAGTGCTTCAATTTCCTTCATTACTTTCTCAAACTTGGCAGGGTAGGTAGCCTTTGCTACTTGCCAAAACAAACTTGTAATTTGTACTCCAGTAAACTTCTTCTTGAAGTTAGCATATATGTGCCGAGCACATTACCTATGCTCTACAAATGGCATCACCTCCTTGGCAGCTTCAATTATACCCTGAAAATACAAATTTAATGTTGTAACACCAATTTAATTAATAAAACATAACACATCTATTGAAAGGTTAGTACCTTATGTTGGTCAGATATGATGGTTTGACCTTCACCACCAACAATCTCCAAATCAACAATAAGGCATTTCATGAACAAACTCCAATTCTCCTTGTTCTCAACATTAACCACTGCCCATGCTATTGGATAGATCTAGTTATTACCATCTCTACCCACGGCTGATAAAAGTTGTCCCTTGCAAATGGTTTTCAAAAAACACCCATTAAGCCCAATTACCCTCCTACACCCTTCTATCCAGCCTTACCTAAGAGCCTTAAAATAGACATATAAACAACTAAAGTAGGGCTTTCCATCAGATCCAGGTTCAATCCCAAGCCTGCAAGTAGATCCCTCATTGGAATTTAAAATTTCAGCAACATAGGACCATAGCATACCATAATGATCCTCAAGACAAGTTTCATATTGCTTTAAAGCCTTAAGCTTACCCCTTCTAGCTTGACTGATAGTTACCTTGCACTTGTATTTCTTAAGGATCATAGCAATTAGTTCCTTAGATTTTATGAGAGGGTTAACCATAATCTTTTTTGCATAATTCCTAGCAATCCAATTACTAGTTATCAATGTACCATACTCATAAGTCCTAGAACAAATATGCTCATCTACCAAAGTTTTTATTTGAAAGGATTTCTCACTTTGCATCCAACTTGCCCACAACCTAAATGGACATCTGTTTTTCAGATTGTCTTTTGAACACTTAGCAACTAATCTCCTAGAGTTGTTGACTTCAAAATACAGCTTGCAACCATGTGCTAAGGCATAGTAAGTTAAAGCAGTTTTTAGTTGCTCAGGACCTTCAAACCTTTCACCTAACCTTGGTCTGATAAGCTTCCATTTGATATTAGGATCATGACAAAGAAAGTGATCACCTATTATATCTTCCTCATCTACCTTAATGTCATTACTATCATTAAAGTCATCCCTTAGCGAACCATTGAAAACACTAGTAAGAAAGTTTTCATCAAACATCCTACTTGCTTTTTTTCTTAGGAGCGGGCTGGGCTTTCTTTGTTCTAACATATAATATTTCCTTCTCACCATCAGACTAATGATCTATGGAAGCAGTGTCACTATCTTCCTCACTAAAATAATCATAAACATTGTCCTCATCATCTAGGTCATTGCCACTATCCTCAACTGCTCCTACATTTGGTTCTTCATTAGATCCTAAATTATCTCCTAGATTTTGGTCAATGGATGGAGTTAATTCAAAGACACTCTTTGAAACATAAACATCTATTAGATGTTCATTAGCACCACATTGGACAAAAGCTTGATAGTCATTATCAGTTTTCAAAGGTTTCAACCCTATCTCAAATTCTAAGCCAGGAACCAAATAGTAAGCACACTTCGAACCAGTACTAAACTGAGATTTCAAAAGATTAAATAAACTAGCTAAATCTTATGAACCTATATCTATGATTGGCAGCTCAGATAGAATTTCGTATTCATATGAAAGGGGGTCTCTTACAAAAGCACCACCACGATGAACCCTTAACAAGACCTTGGATTATTGAGAAACCGTTGCCATCTGTGATCAAATCAATTAACAAAGATCATTAATTTAATAAAATGATTATTAATTTAATTTAAATGAAACCCTAATTGGATTAATTATTAAAGAAAGACTGTAAATATTAAAGAAACAAGAAAACCCCAAATTAAATTATGATTATTGATTAAAAAAGACCCAAATAGCAACATTGTTAATTAATCAATTAACAAAGACTGTGAAAATTAAAGAAACAAGAAAGCCCCAAATTTTATTGTTGTTTAAAGAAAGACAGGAAAGATCCAAGAATCATTGTTAATTTACTCAACATTTTGTTACCTTTTATCTGGGAAGATGAAAACCCTCGAAAATTTGAATTTATTTAATTGGATTTTGATGTTTTTGAGAGAACTATTTGTGATTTAGGGGAAATGAAAGATGATTTTAGGGTTTGTGAATTGTGGAAAGTAAAAGAGAGGGGGAGTATATCGTTGACTGGTAAAAAAGAAATTTATTAAATAAAAAAAGACACGTAATATGCCATGTACTCAGTTAACCGGTAGCAATAGGTAACAATGTTAGTGGTAACCTAAACACCCGGTTACAATACTTGGGTAACCTCTCTGTTAGGTTTTAAACTTTAGTAACCAAATCGAACTTTTGGCCAAACTTTAGTAAATTTTGTGTCTATTAACCCTATTAAGTCAAAATAATCTTTGTAAACGAAGTAAAAAGTTTCGATAATCCATAAGTGTGATCAACCATAAATATTGGGAGTTGGAAGGGATTGATTTTTTCTTTTAATTATTTACATCTTTATTATATTTTCTAGCTTTATTATTAGTTTAATAATTATTTTAATTTTTAATCAGCATTTTTATTGTTATGAGTATTTTAGTCGTTAGATTTCAAAACCAAAAGTTCTATTGATCAGTGATCACCCCAAAACTTAAACTAAAACCAAATATTCCTCGTGGATTGGATACCCGCTTACCCTATCTAGTATAAGGTAATTAGGTTATTTTTGATCGGCACTTCGACGTCGATCATTTTCCAAGATCGAATGACCAAGCAACACATCATTGAACATCGTTATAAAATAAGAACAAGAACAAAGGGATTGAACCTTAAATAATCTGAGATAAATATGAATAAAGGTTTAATGTAATTTAGAGGATCCTAATCTATATATAATGTATGAAATCGTATGATTGTTGAATCATTTTGATGGTTCTAAAAAACTAGCAGTCGTGCCTCTTCTATATAATCGTTTATAACTGTTGTCTAAACTATCTAGGGTTTTGGGTTTTTTGTTCTACGACCCAAACCCGTATGTATACAGGCTTCCTAGAAGTATCCTAGCATGTTCTTTACCTTCTTATTGTCTTCCTGTGTCGAATTGCAACCCTAACATAACAAGAAAAATAGGTTGTTATTCATATGTCAAAGATCAATTGGATTAATCTCCAACATTCCCCCTTAATCCTATTAATCTTTGTGTCTTCTTGTTCCTTGATTCCTCCTGATCTTCATCATTCCTTAGTATACAGTTTGTGATTTTTCTGCAGTCTTCATAATCTTCTATATATGCTTATCTTTCTTGAACAACCAATTCTCGCACAAGTCCAAGAACTAAGACCTTTGTCTTCTTTCTTCCACCTTTTGTGGAAATTTGGTGCCCTTTTCACAAGTCCAATCATATGTCTAAAGACTCTGTCGTCTCTTTTATAGATGTGGGTGCCTATGGTTGTTCCATATAATGATGTAATAAACATCCCTTGTAAGTCATATATCTTCTTCCTTTGTTAGATCAAGGATTTTATACAATTGTACCAAGTATCTTGGCCAATATCTTTCTGTTTTATTTATTACGTCTTCTTTAAAAGAAACGCGGATTTGAAGAATCCTGATTGATGAATGAACCATGATTGTTGTGTTGCTTCTTGGCTCTGATACCAATGTTACGCATGTCTGATGGGGTTTTCCAGGATCGAATGACCAAGCAACACATCATGGAACATCATCATAAAATAAGAACAAGAACAAAGGGGATTGAACCTTAAATAATCTGAGATAAATATGAATAAAGGTTGAATGTAATTTAAAGGATCCTAATCTATATATAATATATGAAACTGGATGATTGTTGAAGCATTGTGATGGTTCTGAAAAACCAACAATCGTGCCTCTTCCATATAACCGTTTATATCTGCTGTCTAAACTATCTAGGGTTTTGGGTTTGTTGTCCTGCGGCCTAAACCCGTATGTATACATTCTTCATGGAAGTATCTTGACCTGTTCTTTTCCTTCCTGTTGTCTTCCTGTGTCGAATTGCAACCCTAACACAACAAGAATAACATGTTAAGAGTAAAAGATCAATTGGATTAATATCCAACATGTATTAGATGGTGGTGTGAGCACATATTTCGAATTTGAACTATGCAGTTCTTGTGGAAGGATAAGCTTCATTAACGGGCTTGCGAGTGACATATAATTTCAAGTAAAATATGATCCTTCTTGCATATGCTTTACGTCCATCAAGTTGCATCTATTCGGTCGAAGAATGGTATGTTATGTCATGTAGTCAATTATAAACACCTTATTTCCTCTTCCCTGTCGAGATCATATAATATCCTGTTAAATAATGTATTCATCGGATAGTTATAAGATCAAAATGAGATTTACACACCAAAAATGTTCTTTCTAACAAGCCATGACAACTACCTATTGTCACTAAAGCGCCAAATGCCCATAACCTTGGCAATTAAAACATTGAATCCCACTCTGCTGAACCACTTGACTTCCAACCGTTTCCCTATTTCCAGTAGCAGCAGCAATCCTATGAGTATCATACTTGGCAGTTTGTCGATCATACATTACAGAACCCTCAACATGTGTTGGATTATGTCGATCATACCTAGAAGGACTTTCACCACGTCGACGTGTGTCATACCTTGGAGGACTCTCAACATATCGGTTCTTTGTGTTAGATGATGTATGAAGATTGTTGTTGGTGGGTTTGTAGATTTTCTTGTAAGTCTTCATTATGAAAGCAATTTGTTGTTTCATCTCTCGATTCTTTTGAGCTTGGTCTTCGTCACTATCTTCTTCAGATGATGATTCAGATAGTGGTTATGGTGCTCTTGGTACTTTACTCGAGATCTTGTGGATGATGAAGACTTAGAGGATGTGGAAGATCGTGGTAAAGATGATGTAGTGGAATATGACTTAGGAGCACGAGAGTTATGACCTTGAACATGTTGAGTTGTAGTCACTAAAGCAAGTGGATTAGCCGTCTTTGCAACACGTTCAGTTCGAATCTCATTTTCTTCATTCTGAAATTGCTTCAAGATGTCAAAGAGTCGATGATATGAGACCTCGTCTAACGTTTCTTGTTGTTTCACCAAAGTAACGAACCGTGTCCACTCGGGTTGAAGTTGTTGAAGAAATTGAACATTGACTTGCATGGTGGAGACTTGCAGATTATTTCTTGTCATGTCATTCATCATCTTATAAAACCTGGAGTAGTAAGAGTCAATTGATTCTCCATCCCTTGAAGTAAACTTGCCAAAATTCCAAAACAAGTTTGTTTTGACATCTTGTTTGTTGAGTGATTCTCCTTGTTGCAAGCGTTCAATCGCAGTCCACATTTCATGTGATGTCGGGCATGCAACAACCGTGGAGTAAATATCATCTCCAATCCCACTTAAAACCATATAGATGGCTTCCTTCTCCGCATCATGCCAAGCACAATTTTCAGGTGTGAGATCGGCTCTTGTTTCATCACGTTCACTTGCAGGTATTGGATCAGTAGTATCTGTGGCTGCTCTTGGAGGAATTGAGATATTCTTAAATATATATGGTCCATGAGTAATACATTTCCTCAAGGCATCACCATTAGGTCTTGTATCAAGGTATCGTATGAAACGTGATTGCCATTGAGCATACCGACCAGACACAAGCATTGGTGGTCTCTCTTTGTTACCCGCTACCATTATGTTGTTGTTCGTCACACGATATTCGGAAGTAGAATCCATCTCAATATTCTCTGAAATGATGAAGTGAATATGGATCTTAAGTAGATTTGTTGTGATCGTTGTTGTGGTTTAAATTCCGAAAATTTCAATATTTCTCCAGTCCGACAATAAATTCACCAGTCCTACAAAACGGCAGACCAAAAAAATTTGTAATCGCCAAATTTTGAAATCGAGCTAGAAATGTCCTAAAACTAGTATGGAAAAAAATTGAATTTACTTGACGGAAAAATTTTAACTTTTTTTTTTGTTTTAATCTTCGTGTAAACGATATTTCGAAACTAGTCTAGATGGTGGCTAAGTCTTAAAAATACTCGAACAAAATTTAGCAAAAACACAGCATCGGAATGTCCATCGGAATACCCAAATCGGAATGTCCCCCTCTATCGGAATGCCCTAATCGGAATGCAATCGAAATGCCTTTGTCGGAATATGGAAAGAAACCTTGTCGGAATATATCAACTCCTGTCGGAATGTTATCGGAAAACCCAAGTCGGAAAACCTAAATAACCCCTTTCGGAATATATATAAACTCCTGTCGGAATGTTGTTGTATAACCCTTAATCGGAATCTATTCGGATAAACACTTGTCAGAAAGTCTAATCGGAATACTGATAGGAATGTTTAAACCCTTTTCCGATGCGACTGATCGGAATCACTAAACCCTTTTCCGATTGCACTGATCGGAATAATAGCACTGTTACGAGATTTTGAGGTAAAAAAATGATATTTTCGACAAGAAATCCGTGATTTGAACCAACCAAATGCGACCAAATCCCTACCACAACTATGTAGAAGATTTATATCAAGATTTAGAGCATGGAAAACACAAAAAAATCTTGAATTTGAGATGATTATAAGAGAAAATCACACGAACCAAGAAAAAAAGATAATGAATCACAATACTACCCCATGGCGATTGATACCAATTGTTGTCCCATATTTGTGATTATTAAGCAAGGAAGAAAGAAAGAAAATAGATGAAGAAGAGATGGATTCCAATAGAGAAAGTAGTGAGAGAAAGTAGAGAGGAGGAGAGGATTAACTTGTTGAATATTAGATTAAGAAAAAAATCAAGTGAAAAACCAACCCTCCTAACATGCTAGGAGGGTAGTATATATAGTCCACCCACATGCGGGCTTTAATGGACTATATATTGGACCGGGCTTGTCTTTTGGACTTTAATTAGTTTAAATCCAAGCCCGTAAATCACGACTAATTAACTACCTATTACAACGTTCTAACTAATGTTACAATAACAATCTATGACCGAGCATTCGTGTTTGACTCAATATTTTGAGGCTAACACTCTAATATAAAAACATAATATATTAGAGATACCAATTGATTAAAATATGACAGTTTCTAAAAACCATTGGGAGAGAAAAATGTGTACACGCATGAAACATGGAACTTTTTCAGTCGGGTAGCTCCCCCTCAACAATATATGTGTATCTTAAAACAATATTTGACAAAGTTTTGGAGAAAACGACACCACAAAAAATGTTGAGGTACACAGTGAGATGCCTTATACGATATAATATATTACATTTGACTATTTTATATCATTTTCGGAATGTGTTGGATACATAAAATATGACAATATCAAAGATGTACCCAAAAACATTAAAGGCTTTAATTTTAAAACGCTCCCCCAACAAAATTGATCCAAATAGCATATGAAATTTTGAGATATAAAATCATTATGAGGAAGGGATTATTGAACACACAATTTTGAAAGATTTAGAAAAACGTTTTGAGAAATTCTTGAAAAATTGTGTTCAACAGTTTTAAAATAGATTCCGATTTACATGAGCTCAAAACTTTGAATGTTTTCTAACTAGCTCATGACCGAGAAAAATTAATTTCCCGTTGTGAAGGATAAGTTATCATCCGTGATAAACTTTCCTTAAGTTGACGTTCGAGTTCTAAGGTGACATTTACTTAGAAGTCATTTTTCATGAACTTAAAAACTTTGAATATTTTTAAGAGAAGCTGATGACCGAGAAATATTAATTTCTCGTTGAGAAGGATAAGTTATCATCCGTGATAAACTTTCCTTATTTGAGGTCTGAGTCCTAAGTTGTGATGTGATTAGAAGTCATTATGAGAGAATATCAACCAACTTCATTTGCCAAAACCTCCAAGTCTTCTGGAGTCATATACTTCATACCCAGACGGCCAACAAAATACTGAAACCTATTTTGGGATAGGGCTTCAGTAAACAAGTCTCCTATCTGGTACTCAGTTCTGACAAAGTATAATTCCACGATACTACGTTCCACTTGTTCCTTGATGAATTGATATCTGACTGCGATGTGCTTGGTACGGGAGTGTTGAACCGGATTGCATGAGATGGCTATGGATGACTTTGAGTCACAATACATAAGTATTTTATCAAATTGGAAGCCATAATCCGTGAGTTGAGTTCTCATTCAGAGGACTTGAGCACAACACGCGGATAGAGCCACATATTCTGCTTCAACTGATGAGAGCGAAGTGCAATCCTGCTTCTTTGATGACCAGCTCACAAGCTTATCTTCCCCTAGAAATTGTACACTACCAGAGGTGCTTTTTTGACTATCAAGGCAACCTGCGTGATCAGAATCTGAAAAAGCTGATAGATGAAAACCGGTTTCTCTCGGATACCAGAGTCCCATGTGAATGGTATTCTTAAGGTACCGAAAGATCCGTTTAACCTCCTTAAGGTGCTTTTGAGTAGGTCTGGCTTGATATAGTGCACAATAGCATGTTGCGTGATGAATATCAGGCCTGCTGGCGGTAAGGTACATAAGTGACCCGATCATACTGCGATACCGCGTTTGATCTACGGGATATGAGTACAAGTCAGCGTCTAGGGATTTGGTCGACAATGGTGTACCAACGCGATCATGTGATTGCATACCATGCTTTTTAAGTATCTCTTGAGCATACCTAGCTTGGTTAATAAAGATACCACGTGGGGATTGATGAATCTGGAGGCCTAAAAAGAATTTTAGCTCCCCTATCATTGTTATTTCAAATTTTTTGTGCATTCATTTTTCAAAATGTTTTGAAAGTTTTGGGTTCGTAGAACCAAAAATGATGTCATCAACATAAACTTGAGCAATATGTCACCCCGATATTTATTAATAAAGAGAGTAGGATCAATGGAACCTTTGGAGAACCCTTTGGATTCCAAGAAGTTTGATAATTCATCGTACCACTCCCTTGGAGCTTGTTTGAGTCCGTATACTGCCTTCTTCAGACGGTAGACTTTGACAGGATGATGAGGATCAATGAACCCTTCCGGCCGATTCACATATAATTCTTCCTTCAAATGACCGTTGAGAAAAGCAGTTTTAACGTCCATCTGATAAACCGTGAAGCCTTTATGTGCAGCATAAGCAAGAAATATCCTGATAGTTTCCAAACGAGATGTAACACCCTATTTTGATAATGGAATGTCACGCGTAATTATGGCGTGTCATCAAAGCATACAAGGATAAATGTCTAAACATTACATGACCATAAAAGGAAAATACCGGAACCAAATATCTGTAGTCCAAAAATAAAGCTCATCACACACAAACATAAGTACTGTAAATGAAAGGACTAAACAATGTCCATGGCAAGAGTATCAAAGTAAAGATAATGCATAAAGTAAAGAAAGGCTAGAAAG
Source organism: Glebionis coronaria (assembly GCA_025667525.1). Taxonomy (NCBI): domain Eukaryota; kingdom Viridiplantae; phylum Streptophyta; class Magnoliopsida; order Asterales; family Asteraceae; genus Glebionis; species Glebionis coronaria. The sequence continues at coordinate 423,745,850 of CM046879.1, read as the reverse complement.
CGTCCAGTCCATATGCACGTACGCTTAAAGTCTACGAGCGTCCCTGAGTACCTGCCGTTTTGGGAACATAGAAAAGGAAAACGGCTGAGCAATACGCTCAGTGCACGGATGTACAATAAAACATGAATAGTATAAGCATATAAGCACATAACAACGGAAGAAACTAAGTCCCGAATAACCCGGTTAAGTCTTGGTAAAACTGGTTTTATAGTTAGAAAAGCCTTATGTTTATCTTATAAAAACTGTTTAACATATTCTACCATTAGCCAATATAGGTCATGAAAATCCACCGTGCATGAATACTTGGAGGGGTGACCTCATCATGAAAATTAGAGGGGCTGCCTCTAATTTAATATACTGGTTTGGGTAGGAGGGATCAGCTCCTTGTGAAGGCTGCAAGGCACACACCACATTCACACTGAGTAATCTGCTGAAAACATGTAACTAGGATGCACCCATACGCCCCACATGATAAATATAATAATATGGCCAAAAGCTGAAGGGACGCCACGAGCAATCACTCCGCCGTGGGGAAGTCATAACACAGCATCAGAATGTCCATCGAAATGTCCTTATCGGAATACCAAAATCGGAATGTCCCCCTCTATCGGAATGCCCTAATCGAAATGCAATCAGAATGCCTTTGTCGGAATATGGAAAGAAACCTTGTCGGAATGTTATCGGAAAACCCTAGTCGGAAAACCTAAATAACCCCTGTCGGAATATATATAAACTCCTGTTGGAATGTTGTTGTATAACCCTTAATCGGAATGTAATCGGATAAACACTTGTCGGAAAGTCTAATCGGAATACTGATAGGAATGTTTAAACCCTTTTCCGATGCGACTGATCGGAATCACTAAACCGTTTTCCGATTGCACTGATCGGAATAATAGCACTGTTACGAGATTTTGAGGAAAAAAAATGATATTTTCGACAAGAAATCCGTGATTTGAACCAACCAAATGCGACCAAATCCCTACCACAACTATGTAGAAGATTTATATCAAGATTTAGAGCATGGAAAACCCAAAAAAAATTTCTGAATTCGAGATGATTATAAGAAAAAATCACAGGAACCAAGTAAAAACAACAACGAATCACAATACTACCCCATGGCGATTGATACCAATTGTTGTCCCATATTTGTGATTATTAAGCAAGGAAGAAAGAAAGAAAATAGATGAAGAAGAGATGGATTCCTAGAGAGAGAAAGTAGATAGGAGGAGAGGATTAACTTGTTGAATATTAGATTAAGGAAAAAATCAAGTGAACAACCAACCCTCCTAACATGCTAGGAGGGTAGTATATATAGTCCACCCACATGCGGGATTTAATGGGCTATATATTGGACCGGACTTGTCTTTTGGACTTTAATTAGTTTAAATCCAAGCCCGTAAACCACGACTAATTAACTACCTATTACAACGTTCTAACTAATGTTACAATAATAATCTATGACCGAGCATTCTTGTTTGACTCAATATTTTGAGGCTAACACTAATATAAAAACATAATATATTAGAGATACCAATTGAATAAAATATGACACTTTCTGAAAACCGATTGGGAGAGAAAAATGTGTGCACGCATGAAACATGGAACTTTTTTAGTCGGGTAGCTCCCCCTCAACAATATATGTGTGTCTTAAAACAATATTTGACAAAGTTTTGGAGAAAACGACACCACAAAATATGTTGCGGTACAGAGTGAGATGCCTTATGCGATATAATATATTACATTTGACTATTTTATATCATTTTCGGAATGTGTTGGATACAGAAAATATGACAATATCAAAGATGTACCCAACAACATTAAAGGCTATAATTTTAAAAATTTCCCCCGAAAAAATTGATCCAAATAGCATATGACATTTTGAGATATAAAATCATTATGAGGAAGAGAGTGTTGAACACACAATTTTGAAAGATTTAGAAAAACGTTTTGAGAAATTCTTGAAAAATTGTGTTCAACAGTTTCAAAATAGATTCCGATTTACATGAGCTCAAAACTTTGAATGTTTTGTGACTAGCTCATGACCGAGAAAAATTAAATTCCCGTTGTGAAGGATAAGTTATCATCCGTGATAAACTTTCCTTAAGTTGAAGTTCGAGTTCTAAGCTGACATTTACTTAGAAATCCTTTTTCATGAACTTAAAAACTTTGAATGTATTTAAGAGAAGCTCATGACCGAGAAATATTAATTTCTCGTTGAGAAGGATAAGTTATCGGCCGTGATAAACTTTCCTTATTTGAGGTCTGAGTCCTAAGTTGTGATGTGCTTAGAAGTCATTGTGAGAGAATATCAACCAGCTTCATTTGCCAAAACCTCCAAGTCTTCTGAGTCATATAATTCATACCAAGACGGCTAACGAAATACTGAAACCTATTTTGGGATAGGGATTTAGTAAACAAGTCTCCTATCTGGTACTCAGTTCTGACAAAGTATAATTCCACGATACCACGTTCCACTTGTTCCTTGATGAATTGATATCTGACTCCGATGTGCTTGGTACGGGAGTGTTGAACCGGATTGCATGAGATGGCTATGGATGACTTTGAGTCACAATACATAGGTATTTTATCAAATTGGAAGCCATAATCCGTGAGTTGAGTTCTCATCCAGAGGACTTGAGCACAACACGCGGATAGAGCCACATATTCTACTTCAGCTTATGAGAGCGAAGTACAATCCTGCTTCTTTGATGACCATCTCACAAGCTTATCTTCCCCTAGAAATTGTACACTACCAGAAGTGATTTTTTGACTATCAAGGCAACCTGCGTGATCAGAATCTGAAAAAGCTGATAGATGAAAACCAGTTTCTCTCGTATACCAGAGTCCCATGTGAATGGTATTATTAAGGTACCGAAAGATCTGTTTAAACTCTTTAAGGTGCTTTTGAGTAGGTCTGGCTTGATATCGTGCACAATAGAATGTGGCATGATAAATATCAGTCCTGTTGGCGGTAAGGCACATAAGTGACCCGATCATACTGCGATATCGCGTTTGATCTACGGGATATGAGTACAAGTCAGCGTCTAGGGATTTGGTCGACAATGGTGTACCAACGCGAGCACGTAATTGCATACCATGCTTTTTAAGTATCTCTTGAGCATACTTAGCTTGGTTAATAAAGATACCACGTGGGGATAGATGAATCTAGAGGCCTAAAGAATTTTAGCTCCCCTATCATGGTTATTTCAAATTTGTTGTGCATTCATTTTTCAAAACGTTTTGCATGTTTTGGGTTCGTATAACCAAAAATGATGTCATCAACATAAACTTGAGCAATATGTCACCCCCATATTTATTAATAAAGAGAGTAGGATCAATGGAACCTTTGGATAATCCTTTGGATTCCAAGAAGTTTGATAATTCATCGTACCACTCCCTTGGAGCTTGTTTGAGTCCATATACTGCCTTCTTCAGACGGTAGACTTTGTCAGGATGATGAGGATCAATGAACCCTTCCGGCTGATTCACATATAATTCTTCCTTCAAATGACCATTGAGAAAAGCAGTTTTAACGTCCATCTGATAAACCGTGAAGCCTTTATGTGCATCATAAGCAAGAAATATCCTGACAGCATCCAAACGAGCTGTAATACCCCATTTTGATAATGGAATGTCACGCGTAATTATGGCGTGTCATCAAAGCATACAAGGATAAATGTCTAAACATTACATGACCATAAAAGGAAAATACCGGAACCAAACATCGGTAGTCCAAAAGTAAAGCTCATCACACATAAACATAAGTACTGTAAATGAAAGGACTAAACAATGTCCATGGCAAGAGTATCAAAGTAAAGATAATGCATTAAGTAAAGAAAGCCTAGAAAGCTTCCAGTCCATATGCACGTACGCTTAAAGTCTACGAGCGTCGCTGAGTACCTGCCGTTTTGGGAACATAGAAAAGGAAAACGGCTGAGCAATACGCTCAGTGCACGGATGTACAATAAAGCATGAATAGTATAAGCATATAAGCACATAACAACGGAAGAAACTAGGTCCTGAATAACCCGGTTAAGTTTATAGTTTGAAAAGCTTTATGTTTATCTTATAAAAACTGTTTAACATATTCTACCATTAGCCAATATAGGTCATGAAAATCCACCGTGCATGAATACTTGGAGGGGTGACCTCATCATGAAAATTAGAGGGGCTTCCTCTAATTTAATATACTGGTTTGTGTAGGAGGGATCAGCTCCTTGTGAAGGATGCAAGGCACACACCACATTCACACTGAGTAATCTGCTGAAAACATGTAACTAGGATGCACCCATACGCCCCACATGATAAATATAATAATATGGCCAAAAGCTGAAGGGACGCCACGAGCAATCACTCCGCCGTGGGGAAGTCATAACACAACATCAGAATGTCCATCAGAATGTTCTTATCAGAATACCCAAATCGGAATGTCCCCCCTATCGGAATGACCTAATCGGAATGCAATCGGAATGCCTGTGTCGGAATATGGAAAGAAACCTTGTCGGAATATATCAACTCCTGTCGGAATGTTATCGGAAAACCCTAGTCGGAAAACCTAAATAACCCCTGTCGGAATATATATAAACTCCTGTCGGAATGTTGTTGTATAACCCTTAATCGGAATGTAATCGGATAAACACTTGTCGGAAAGTCTAATCGGAATACTGATAGGAATGTTTAAACCCTTTTCCGATGCGACTGATCGGAATCACTAAACCCTTTTCCGATTGCACTGATCGGAATAATAGCACTGTTACGAGATTTTGAGGTAAAAAATGATATTTTTGACAAGAAATCCGTGATTTGAACCAACCAAATGCGACCAAATCCCTACCACAACTATGTAAAAGATTTATATCAAGATTTAGAGCATGAAAAACACAAAAAAAATCTTGAATTCGAGATGATTATAAGAGAAAATCACACGAAACAAGTAAAAACAACAACGAATCACAATACTACCCCATGGCGATTGATACCAATTGTTGTCCCATATTTGTGATTGTTAAGCAAGGAAGAAAGAAAGAAAATAGATGAAGAAGAGATGGATTCCTAGAGAGAGAAAGTAGTAAGAGAAAGTAGAGAGGAGGAGAGGATTAACTTGTTGAATATTAGATTAAGGAAAAAATCAAGTGAACAACCAACCCTCCTAACATGCTAGGAGGGTAGTATATATAGTCCACCCACATGCGGGCTTTAATGGGCTATATATTGGACCGGGCTTGTCTTTTGGACTTTAATTAGATTAAATCAAAGCCCGTAAACCACGACTAATTAACTACCTATTACAACGTTCTAACTAATGTTACAATAATAATCTATGACCGAGCATTCTTGTTTGACTCAATATTTTGAGGCTAACACTCTAATATAAAAACATAATATATTAGAGATACCAATTGATTAAAATATGACAGTTTCTAAAAACCGATTGGGAGAGAAAAATGTGTGCACGCATGAAACATGGAACTTTTTCAGTCGGGTAGCTCCCCCTCAACAATATATGTGTGTCTTAAAACAATATTTGACAAAGTTTTGGAGAAAACGACACCACAAAATATGTTGAGGTACAGAGTGAGATGCCTTATCCGATATAATATATTACATTTGACTATTTTATATCATTTTCGGAATGTGTTGGATACATAAAATATGACAATATCAAAGATGTACCCAACAACATTAAAGGCTTTAATTTTAAAACGCTCCCCCTAAAAAATTGATCCAAATAGCATATGAAATTTTGAGATATAAACTCATTATGAGGAAGGGAGTGTTGAACACACAATTTTGAAATATTTAGAAAAACGTGTTGAGAAATTCTTAAAAAATTGTGTTCAACAGTTTTAAAAAAGATTCCGATTTACATGAGCTCAAAACTTTGAATGTTTTGTGACTAGCTCATGACCGAGAAAAAATAATTTCCCGTTGTGAAGGATAAGTTATCATCCGTGATAAACTTTCCTTAAGTTGAAGTTCGAGTTCTAAGTTGACATTTACTTATAAGTCATTCTTCATGAACTTAAAAACTTTGAATGTTTTTAAGAGAAGCTCATGACCGAGAAATATTAATTTCTCGTTAAGAAGGATAAGTTATCGTCCGTGATAAACTTTCTTTATTTGAGGTCTGAGTCCTAAGTTGTGATGTGCTTAGAAGTCATTATGAGAGAATATCAACCAGCTTCATTTTCCAAAACCTCCAAGTCTTCTGGAGTCATATACTTCATACCAAGACGACCAACGAAATACTGAAACCTATTTTGGGATAGGGCTTTAGTAAACAAGTCTCCTATCTGGTACTCAGTTCTGACAAAGTATAATTCCACGATACCACGTTCCACTTGTTCCTTGATGAATGTTATCTGACTGCGATGTGCTTGGTACGTGTTGAACCGGATGGCATGAGATGGCTATGAATGACTTTGAGTCACAATACATAGGTATTTTATCAAATTGGAAGCCATAATCCGTGAGTTGAGTTCTCATCCAGAGGACTTGAGCACAACACGCGGACAGAGCCACATATTCTGCTTCAGCTGATGAGAGCGAAGTGCAATCCTGCTTCTTTGATGACCAGCTCACAAGCTTATCTTCCCCTAGAAACTATACACTACCAGAAGTGCTTTTTCGACTATCAAGGCAACCTGCGTGATTAGAATCTGAAAAAGCTAATAGATGAAAACCGGTTTCTCTCGGATACCAGAGTCCCATGTGAATGGTATTCTTAAGGTACCGAAAGATCCGTTTAACCTCTTTAATTTGCTTTTGAGTAGGTCTGGCTTGATATCATGCACAATATCATGTGGCATGATGAATATCAGGCCTGCTGGCGGTAAGGTACATAAGTGACCCGATCATACTGCGATACCACGTTTGATCTACGGGATATGAGTACAAGTCAGCGTCTAGGGATTTGGTCGACAATGGTGTACCAACGCGAGCACGTGATTGCATACCATGCTTTTTAAGTATCTCTTGAGCATACTTAGCTTGGTTAATAAAGATACCACGTGGGGATTGATGAATCTGGAGGCCTAAAAAGAATTTTAGCTCCCCTATCATTGTTATTTCAAATTTGTTGTGCATTCATTTTTCAAAACGTTTTGAAAGTTTTGGGTTCGTAGAACAAAAAATGATGTCATCAACATAAACTTGAGCAATATGTCACCCCCATATTTATTAATAAAGAGAGTAGGATCAATGGAACCTTTGGAGAACCCTTTGGATTCCAAGAAGTTTGATAATTCATCCTACCACTCCCTTGGAGCTTGTTTGAGTCCATATACTGCCTTCTTCAGACGGTAGACTTTGTCAGGATGATGAGGATCAATGAACCCTTCCGGCTGATTCACATATAATTATTCCTTCAAATGACCATTGAGAAAAGCAGTTTTCACGTCCATCTGATAAACCGTGAAGCCTTTATGTGTAGCATAAGCAAGAAATATCCTGACAGCTTCCAAACGAGCTGTAACACCCCCTTTTGATAATGGAATATCACGTGTAATTATGGCGTGTCATCAAAGCATACAAGGATAAATGTCTAAACATTACATGACCATAAAAGGAAAATACCGGAATCAAACATCGGTAGTCCAAAAGTAAAGCTCATCACACACAAACATAAGTACTATAAATGAAAGGACTAAACAATGTCCATGGAAAGAGTATCAAAGTAAAGATAATGCATAAAGTAAAGAAAGGCTAGAAAGCTTCCAGTCCATATGCACGTACGCTTAAAGTCTACGAGCGTCCCTGATTACCTACCGTTTTGGGAACATAGAAAAGGAAAACGGCTGAGCAATACGCTCAGTGCACGGATGTACAATAAAGCATGAATAGTATAAGCATATAAGCACATAACAGCAGAAGAAACTAAGTCCCGAATAACCCGGTTAAGTCTTGGTAAAACTGGTTTTATAATTTGAAAAGCCATATGTTTATCTTATAAAAAATGTTTAACATATTCTACCATTAGCCAATATAGGTCATGAAAATCCACCGTGCATGAATACTTGGAGGGGTGACCTCATCATGAAAATTAGAGGGGCTGCCTCTAATTTAATATACTGGTTTGGGTAGGAGGGATCAGCTCCTTGTGAAGGATGCAAGGCAGACACCACATTCACACTGATTAATCTACTGAATACATGTAACTAGGATGCACCCATACGCCCCACATGATAAATATAATAATATGGACAAAAGCTGAAGGGACGCCACGAGCAATCACTCTGCCGTGGGGAAGTCATAATACCAGTGCCTCTAGTGTTATGGTTATGGTACCTCCATAACTAGGTGAAACTGGTCATGCATGTATATGGCTATAGGTATTCTAAATTAAACATAAGTAAATCAAACATATAAACTTATACTACGGGAAAACAGTTGGCTGCATACGGGGAATCCTAATAAGGAAAGAATGTCCATACTGAAAGGACGGGAATCCGTACCTTATGTCCAGTGAACGAAGAAGACGAACTGAGGAGAGTCCTACCTCGGTATCACTAATGCTACATAAATACATACATGTATAAGTATCTGATTACTAAATACGTAACTGGTTTTATGTCATGTCTTAGCTTATTTTATACGTTCATGCCATGTTTTACTGTTTTAAGCTTTAAATTGTGTTTATCTTATATTCTGTCCATTCTAATTAAATATTACTTGTATTTCATGTATTATTATACTTATTGTGTAATAATAAGTAACTTTCTAAAAATAGCAGGTTTCCTAAAATAGAAAGTTTCCAAAAATAGAAAGTGACTGAAAATAGAAAGTTTCCAAAAATAGAAAGTTTCCAAAAATAGAATTCTTGCTTAAAATAGATAAATTTCTAAAAATAGAAAGTTTCCATAAATAGATTAGTTTCCTTAATTAAATAAGTTTCTAAAAATAGAAAGTTTATATAATTAGATATAAGCTGGTTAAATAAGATAAGTATATAAGCTTAAGTGTTTTCCGATTATTTTTCTAAGTTATATTGATATAAGGTATAGTTTATTAATTATTACATGTAATTTAAATAAACTATATGTTAAAAGTATTTAATTAAATATATCATGTTTTTAATTAAATAAAGTTAAATACTTAGGTTAAAACATGTATTATTAACTATTAATAATATAACCTAAGTCATGTTAATTAATTAATTATAACCATGGTTTTTAATAATTAATTAATTATAAAGTCTAGAAAATATAAATACTTAGATTAAAAATCCATAATCTAATAATTAAATTATAACCTAAGTCATGTTTATTAAATTAATCATGTCATATTTTATTAATTTAATTTTTAGCATATGATTATTAAAAACATAACCTTAACATAAACCATGAACCAGATCGTGACTAGAAACCATGAACCGGACCCGTAATCAACACCATACCCCGAACCACATCGGGGTTCTCCCCTGTTTGCTGCTGCCGTGGGACCCACACCACCAAACTAAGACCTTGAGGTCTCGGTGGTGGTTCACAAGCCAAACCGAGACCCCCTTGGGGTTCGGTTTAAGCGCCGGCCACAACAAAACACCCCTAAATCCCATGTTTTGATTTACCCCATAACCATTTACATGTTTAATTTATGTTTTTAATTAGCTTTTTAATAACATCATGATCTTATTTAATTTATTAAATTAAAACATAAAAGAAAGGATTAAAAAGGTATACCGAATGCGTGGATCAAACGAGGATGAACATACACGAATACTTGCACCAAATTCAAGATCAAAAATCAAACAAACACCCCCTTTCTTGTGTTTATATGCGGCGGCCAAAAGGAGAGGACAAGGAGAAGGAGAAAAACTTTTTAGGTTTTTTGATGTTTTTACTGTCAAGTGAAAAGTGACAAAAGAATTTACCTTAACCCCTTTCTTAGTAAAAATTAGATGGGCTTGGCCCATCTCCTTGGTGTAGCCGCGGGTAGGGGCCCCACATGAGGTACCCGTACCTTTTACCGAGTCTATTTATTTTATTGTTTTTTCGTGTTTAGTCGTGTTCGTGTTTTATGTGTTCTCGTTAAATATTAACCGTGACTTAATATATTTATTCGTGTTCGTAATAAATATATATACGTAATTAATATTAGCTCGTGATTAACATACGTTCATGATTTCATGATCGCATGTTCGTGATTAATTATTGTGTGTTCATACGTAATAAATACTTATCGTGTTTTAACACGTACGTAATACGTAAAATTCTAACACGTGAACGTAATCATACTATAAAAGGAAAGTTTTAATCTAGTACGTACGATCTTAAGGGTACTATTCATGGTAAAAGCATGCGGGTTTTACAACTCTTCCCCCTAAAAAGAATAATTCGTCCCCGAATTATAGATAAAGTAAACTGGAAAAGAAGAACATACCCGAATTCAAAAAATGAAATGAGGGTAAGAAGTCTGGATAGACTCCTCAGTTTCCCAAGTGACTTCCCGCTCGGTATGATCCCTCCAAAGTATTTTGACGAATGGAATCGTCTTCCTTCTCAAGACTCGTTCTTGTCTGTCAAGAACTCGTTCGGGTTCTTCTATGAAGGTGAGATCTTCACGTATCTGTTCAAGTGGATACTGAACCATGTGAAGGGGATGATACTGGTACCCTCTGAGTAAGGACACATGAAACACATTGTGTACATGCGAAAGCTGCGGAGGTAACGCTAACCGGTAAGATACTTCACCGACTCGTTCAATGATATCAAACGGTCCGATGAAACGAGGACTGAGCTTCCCTTTAATCCCGAAGCGTCTAACACCACGTGCCGGCGAAACCTTAAGGAAGACGTGATCTCCTACGCTAAAGTGTATGTCCCTACGATGCTTATCGGCGTAACTCTTCTGACGTAACCGTGCTTCCTGAAGTTTTTGCTTAGCTACTGCGATCCTTTCGTTGGTCATCTCTATGATTTCTGGTCCTTCATGTGTTCGCTCGCCAACCTGATCCCAGCAGATTGGGGCGTGACACTTTCTGCCATACAACATCTCGAAAGGAGCACACTTGATACTTGCGTGCCAACTGTTGTTGTATGCAAACTCCACCAAACAGATGTAATCGTCCCAATCACCCGTCCATTCCAACGCACATGACCTCAACATGTCTTCCAATGTTTGAATCGTTCGCTCCGACTGTCCGTCCATTTGAGGATGAAAAGCCGTGCTAAGCTTAAGTTGTGTACCCCAAGCTTTCTGCAGAGTCTTCCAAAATCGCAAAGTGAAACGAGGATCTCTGTCTGAGACGATGCTGGATGGAGCACCGTGGAGTCTCGTGATCTCTATTCTATACGTATCGACGAGTTTACTTACCGGATCTTCCTTGCGGATCAGTAACAAATGAGCTGATTTGGTAAGTCGATCTACGATAACCCAAATTGCATCGTGCTTCCTCTTGGTAGGCGGAAGACCAGTAACAAAATCCATGGTGATTTTGTCCGACTTCCACTCTGGAATATCTAATGGTTGAAGGAGACCGCCAGATCGCTGATGCTCGATCGTAACCTGCTGGCAGGTAAGACATTTGGAGACGTAAGTGGCCACATCCTGTTTCATACCACTCCACCAAAAGTACTGCTTGATGTCGTGGAATATCTTAGTCGAACCAGGATGGATAGAGAATGGGGAGCTATGAGATTTAGCTAACAAGGCTTCCCGGAGTTCTTGATCATCAGGAACACAAAGTCTCGTGCCCTGCCATACGATACCATCTGCATCTACTCTGAATTCCGTCTGTCTCTCCAAATTTTGAATTATCGCCCAGATTTCTCCATCATCTTTCTGAGCTTCCTTGATCTTAGAGAGTAACTCGGGTTCTACTCTAAGATTAGCCCAGTAACCATGTTGTCCACGTACCATGATCTCGATGTCTAGTCGCTCCAAGTCTCATATGATTTCCTCCTCAATTTTAATGTTGTTGATCATTCCGGACTTCCTGCTAAGAGCATATGCTACTACATTTGCCTTTCCGGGATGATACTATAGATTAATGTCATAATCCTTCAACAGCTCTAACCATCTTCTCTGCCTCATGTTCAGTTCACGTTGAGTGAAGATATACTTCAAGCTCTTGTGGTCCGTGAAAATGTCACATGATTCTCCATATAAGTAGTGCCTCCATATCTTCAATGCAAACACGACTGCAGCAAGTTCCAAGTCATGCATAGGGTAATTTTCTTCATAAGGCTTAAGCTGCCGTGAAGCGTACGCGATCACTTTCCCATGTTGCATGAGAACACAACCAAGTCCCTTCCCCGATGCATCACTATAGATTTGAAATCCACCCGTACCAGATAGGAGAGTAAGAATAGGTGCAGATACTAGCTTCTGCTTGAGGTCTTCAAAGCTCTTCTCTCGTTCTTCAGTCCAAACGAATTTCTCCCCTTTCCGCATCAGTTTGGTCAATGGTAGTGCTAAGCGGGAAAAGTTCTCCACGAACATACGGTAATAGCCAGCTAAGCCTAAGAAACTGCAGACTTCCGTCGCTGATGTCGGCCTTGGCCACTTAGTAATGGCATCAACCTTCGCTGGATCCATAGTGATTCCTTCTGCTGATACAATGTGACCTAAGAATGCCACCTTGTCTAACCAGAACTCACATTTGGATAATTTAGCATACAACTGCTTCTGGCGAAGAATCTGTAGTACTGTACGAAGATGGTCTTCGTGTTCCTCCTTGGACTTTGAGAAAATCAGGATGTCAGCGATGAAGACAATGACGAACTTGTCCAGAAATTCATGGAAGATTATGTTCATCAAGTCCATGAACACTGTTGGAGCATTTGTTAGGCCGAATGGCATAACTACAAACTCGTAGTGGCCATAGCGGGTACGAAAAGCAGTCTTGGCGATGTCCTGCTCCTTAACCCGTACCTGATGGTAGCCTGACCTAAGATCAATCTTGGAGAAGTGTTTGGCCCCTTGGAGTTGGTCAAACAGATCGTCTATACGCGGCAGTAGATACCTATTCAGGATAGTAATCTTGTTGAGCTCGCGATAGTCTATGCAAAGACGCATATTGTCGTCCTTCTTCTTAACAAATAAGACCGGTGCGCCCCATGGAGATGCGCTCGGTCGAATGAAACCTCGTTCTAGAAGTTCTTGCAGTTGATCCTTCAGCTCCTTCAGCTCTATGGGAGCTATGCGATAAGGAGCCTTGGAGATTGGTTCAGCTCCTAGAATAAGCTCGATATTGAATTTCACTTCTCGTGCAGGTGGTATGCCCGAAAGTTCTGCTGGAAATACATCTTGGAATTCTGACTCTATTGGTTGATCCTGAATTGATGGGGATTCAACATCCATGTCGTGAACCGTAGCTAGATAACCCTCGCAGCCATGTGACAGTAGTGCACGCGCTTGCAGGGTAGATATGATTTGTACAGACCGTCCGGGTACGAACCCGTTATGAATGTACTCTGGTGCATTAAAATCACCAAAGATAACTCGATATGAATGGCAGTCTATGGTAGCATGATGCTTGGATAGCCAATCCATGCCCAAAATCATGTCGAAGTCATTCATGTCTAGCGGAAGTGCGTCAACAGGACGAACCTTATCGTCAAATTCTAGGGGAAGACTCTTGTATACATGGGTGATTAATACAGAGTCCCTCAAAGGCGTGGAAATAGTAAGTCTATTCTCTAGTGGCATGGGGAGCATCCTAATGTTCTTAGCATATGCAGTAGAAATGACCGAGTGAGTAGCACCCGTATCGAAAAGAACACACGCAGCTTGACCATACATATACAAGATTCCAGTGATGGTACCTGTAGACTTATTGGCCTGGTCTCGAGATGTCGTGTAGACACGCCCAGTGGTAGGAGGCTGCTTGGTATCAGCATGTCCCAATGTACCCTCCATCTCGCCCTTACGGCAATCCTTCATGATATGGCCAGGAAGACCACACTTGAAGCATGCGTCAGTGTTATGACGACATGGCCCTGGGTGCCTAAGGTGGCAAGTAGAGCAAAGAGGATGAGTATATCCTCCAGCAGGTGCTCTGGCTGGCTGAGGACCTGATAAAACCTTTTACATAAGACATGATAATAGGGTATAAAGGACAATGCGGATAATCGTAAGATTGAATACCAGTGATAGCTGGACGGCTAGGCTGTGAACCTCTCTGGTTCTGGTCCCTACCGTTTCTATGGTTCCTGGAAGAAGTTTTGCTAAAGTGTCAGAATATGAGTTATAACATGAAATCATAAGAAAATGCGTAAGTATTAGGACCTGCTGCCGTTGGAGTGTCCAATGTTGTTACGGTAATTATCATTACCGCCACGCCTATCCATAGCAGAACTGTCGTTAGTCTGACCGTTTCCCTTGGGCTGATGAGGCTGTTGCTGACTAGCCGGCTGAGACCGGTCCCCAGTTTTCTGCTTGGAAGATACAATTTAAAGAGATGAATAATTGACATATATGTAAAGAATAAGGATTGGTCACCGCTTGAATACGAATGTTTACCTCTTGTCGGTTTTCTCAGCTTCCCCTAACTCATCTCTCTCATGCAGCATCTCCAGCTTATGTGCCGCATCGGCCACTTGTGCTACAGTGTTGAACGTAGCACACACCAGATTGTTTGCGACCGATGTGTGAAGAGCCCACCTAAAGTGGTGTGCCTGCTCTTTAGGAGTACCTGTTGCTGCACCAAGGAAACCAGCTAAGCGAAGAAAGCGCTGCATAAACTCATTGATATTCTCCCTAGCTCTCTGTCGGATCCCATGGTATTCCCTCTTGAGCTTGTCTTGCTCAGCCTTTGGAAAGAACTGCTCCATCACCCTATCTTTGAACTGAGCCCAAGTCAAACCAGCCACCGAATCGTCACCTCCCTTAGACTGCATCAACACTAACCCCCAATTTAACACATCGCCTTAGAACCGGTAGCATGCCAACCTCGCCTTGAACACGGGGTCACACCCCATAGCATTGAAAATCTTCTCGATGTGAGCCAACCATCTTTCAGCATCACTGGGGCTATCTGTTTTCTCAAAAGCTCGAGGACGGAGCTTGTTGAATCTCTCCAGCCATACTGCCAATGTCACTGGAGGAGGAGGAGGAGGTGCTTGGTTATGCTGTTGATTGTTGGCAGCTTGAACCTCAGCCCTGATGTCATTCCTTAGTTGAGGAAGCAAAGCTTGCATTGCAGCTTGGATTGCGGCATTGAGTTGTTCCTGTTCGCGTGTGAGAACCATCTGACAGTATAACACAAAACATATGATTAAACAGATCAAAACATAAAATATATATACATGAAAAAAATTTATGCCAGTAAATCCAGAGAAAAATTTTATGCAAGAAAATTTGTGTATGAATGCATGATGCAGTTTTATGAAAACTTTTGTATGCTCGAGAGTGAACGCCTATGGTCAGTTCACCCAAAATAAAAGACATGGCGAGGGACACCTATGGGTCGGTCCCAAATTTAAAAGTTTCGATAAAACACATGCGACTAAATAGGGCCAGTCCTGTACCAACTATTACTTAGTCATAAACCTGCGACAATGACATATATATGTATGCAGAAAAATGATGAATGCATGAAAAACGACTGTCAGTTCTAGGGAAGACCATAGTGACTACCCACTAATCACAGGTCATATTTTGAAAGCCTACAAGTCGAAGCCTTGACTCTGCTACCATAATTGTAACACCCCATTTTGATAATGGAATGTCACGCGTAATTATGGCGTGTCATCGAAGCATACAAGGATAAATGTCTAAACATTACATGACCATAAAAGAAAAATACCGGAATCAAACATCGGTAGTCCAAAAGTAAAGCTCATCACACACAAACATAAGTACTATAAATGAAAGGACTAAACAATGTCCATGGCAAGAGTATCAAAGTAAAGATAATGCATAAAGTAAAGAAAGGCTAGAAAGCTTCCAGTCCATATGCACGTACGCTTAAAGTCTACGAGCGTCCCTGAGTACCTACCGTTTTGGGAACATAGAAAAGGAAAACGTCTGAGCAATACGCTCAGTGCACGGATGTACAATAAAGCATGAATAGTATAAGCATATAAGCATATAACAGTGGAAGAAACTAAGTCCCGAATAACCCGGTTAAGTCTTGGTAAAACTGGTTTTATAGTTTGAAAAGCCCTATGTTTATCTTATAAAAACTGTTTAACATATTCTACCATTAGCCGATATAGGTCATGATAATCCACCATGCATGAATACTTGGAGGGGTGACCTCATCATGCAAATTAGAGGGGCTGCCTCTAATTTAATATACTGGTTTGGGTAGGAGGGATCAGCTCCTTGTGAAGGATGCAAGGCACACACCACATTAACACTAAGTAATCTGCTGAAAACATGTAACTAGGATGCACCCATACGCCCCACATGATAAATATAATAATATAGCCAAAAGTTGAAGGGACGCCACGAGAAATCACACTGTCGTGGGGAAGTCATAACACTAGTGCCTCTAGTGTTATGGTTATGGTACCTCCATAACTAGGTGAAACTGATCATGCATGTATATGGCTATAGGTATTCTAAATTAAACATAAGCAAATCAAACATATAAACTTATACTACGGGAAAACAGTTGGCTGCATACGGGGAATCCTAATAAGGAAAGAATGTCCATACTGAAAGGACGGGAATCCGTACCTTATGTCCAGTGAACGAAGAAGACGAACTGAGGAGAGTCCTACCTTGGTATCACTAATGCTACATAAATACATACGTGTATAAGTATCTGATTACTAAATACGTAACTGGTTTTATGTCATGTCTTAGCTTATTTTATACGTTCATGCCATGTTTTACTGTTTTAAGCTTTAAATTGTGTTTATCTTATATTCTGTCCATTTTGATTAAGTATTACTTGTATTTCATGTATTATTATACTTACTGTGTAATAATAAGTAACTTTCTAAAAATAGCAGGTTTCCTAAAATAGAATGTTTCCAAAAATAGAAAGTTACCAAAAATAGAAAGTTTCCAAAAATAGAAAGGTTCCAAAAATAGAATGTTTCCAAAAATAGAAAGTTGCCAAAAATAGAAAGTTTCCAAAAATAGAATTATTGCTTAAAATAGATAAGTTTCTAAAAATAGAAAGTTTTCATAAATAGATTAGCTGCCTTAATTAAATAAGTTTCTAAAAATAGAAAGTTTCCATAATTAGATATAAGCTGGTTAAATAAGCTAAGTATATAAGCTTAAGTGTTTTATGATTATTTTTCTAAGTCATATTGATATAAGATATAGTTTATTAATTATTACATGTAATTTAAATAAACTATAGGTTAAAAGTATTTAATTAAATATATCATGTTTTTAATTAAATAAAGTTAAATACTTAGGTTAAAACATGTATTATTAACTATTAATAATATAACCTAAGTCATGTTAATTAATTAATTATAACCATGGTTTTTAATAATTAATTAATTATAAAGTCTAGAAAATATAAATACTTAGGTTAAAAATCCATAATCTAATAATTAAATTATAACCTAAGTCATGTTTATTAAATTAATCATGTCATATTTTATTAATTTAATTTTTAACATCTGATTATTAAAAACATAACCTTAACATAAACCATGAACCGGATCGTGACTAGAAACCTTGAACCGGACCCGTAATCAACACCATGCCCCGAACAACTTCGTGGTTCTCCCTTGTTTGCTGCTGTCGTGGGACCCACACCACCAAACCGAGACCTTGAGGTCTCGGTGGTGGTTTACAAGCCAAACCGAGACCCCCTTGGGGTTCGGTTTAGGCACCGGCCACAACAAAACACCCCTAAATCCCATGTTTTGATTTACCCCATGACCATTTACATGTTTAATTTATGTTTTTAATTAGCTTTTTAAAAACATCATGATCTTATTTAATTTATTAAATCAAAACATAAAAGAAAGGATTAAAAAGGTACACCGAATGCGTGGATCAAACGAGGATGAACACACACGAATACTTGCACCATATTCAAGATCAAAAATCAAACAAACACCCCCTTTCTTGTGTTTATATGCGGCGGCCAAAAGGAGAGGACAAGGAGAAGGAGAAAAACTTTTTAGGTTTTTGATGTTTTTACTGTAAAGTGAAAAGTGACAAAAGAATTTACCTTAACCCCTTTCTTAGTAAAAATTAGATAGGCTTGGCCCATCTCCTTGGTGTAGCCGCGGGTAGGGGCCCCACATGGGGTACCCGTACCTTTTCCCGAGTCAATTTATTTTAGTGTTTGTTCGTGTTTAGTCGTGTTCGTGTTTTATTTGTTCGCGTTAAATATTAACCGTGACTTAATATATTTATTCGTGTTCGTAATAAATATATATACGTAATTAATATTAGCTCGTGATTAACATGCGTTCATGATTTCATGATCGCATGTTCGTGATTAATTATTGTTTAACTAATTATTGTGTGTTCATACGTAATAAATACTTATCGTGTTCTAACACGTACGGAATACGTAAAATTCTAACACGTGAATGTAATCATACTATAAAAGGAAAGTTTTAATCTAGTACGTACGATCTTAAGGGTACTATTCATGGTAAAAGCATGCGGGTTTTACACGAGCAACTGGAGAAAATGATTCATCGAAATCTATCCCTTCTTGTTGACGATATCCCTTAACCACTAGACGAGATTTTTTTTTATGATGGTTTGTTCTTCATCCAGTTTGTTTTTCCCGATCCATTTTAAATCTAAAAGCAAAACTCCATAGGGTCTGCCAACAAGTTCCCAAACATTTAGGTGTTCAAACTGATGAATTTCGTTTTGCATTGATTCAATCCACGCATGATCAGTCATGGCTTGCTTGATGTTTGTAGGTACAGATGAACTCACGGTGAGTGCATACATAAACACATCACCATCGGTGTCAAGTTGTCTGCGTGTTCGAACCGATTGTGAAGGATTTCTAATTACTTGCTCCAATGGATGATCACGTGTCCAATGGTGAGTAGATGGATATCGTTGGTAGAATGGATCCATGTTGGACGGATCATCATGTTGAGTAGAAGACTCTCTGACTTCACGTACCGGTGTACCGAACAGGTTGATAAATTCTTCTTCGTTAGGTTGTGCAGCGAATGCTTGATTGTTGTTTCCTCCTTCAGCATTTATGGTTGGTGATGTTGGTTATATGACAGTTTCTTGAGTTTGTTGAGTATCCAATGGAATTTTCTCTTGAGCAACGTTTGCTGAAGTAGATGCAGTTGTGTCTTGTTGACTTTGTTCGGGTGCATCAGGAGTATTGACAGCGGAAGGCTCTGACACAAATTGATTGTTTCCATAGTAATATTCATCAAACATTGGATCATATAAATCAACCAACTCATTCATTTGTGTCGTATTCGTCGAGTCTGCCGTAGAAGTGCTTTCTTGACGTTCTTGCACGGGACGTACACTGTTGTGTGTAAGTGCCATGGGTGGACATTGAGGTGCAGGACTTGAGCTGTTGTGATCAAGTACCATTTGTGGCAATTCGTCAAAGTTCACATGAATTGTTTCGACAATAATCTTTGTTCTCGTGTTGTAAACTCGATATCCTTTTGAGAATGTTGCATACCCCACAAAAATACATGCATCACCTTTTTCTTTCATCTTGTAGAGATTCTCTCCGTCTTTAAGAATGTAGCATAAAGATCCAAATACATGAAAGAAGTTAACAGTAGGTTTCCTGCAATTGATGATATGGTATGGTGTCTTTTCATGCCTAGGGATTACGAGTGAACGATTCTGAGTATAACAGGTTGCAATTGCTTCAGACCAGAAGAATAGTGGTAATTTTGAACCATAAAGCATTATTCGAGCGGCCTCAACCAAAGTACGGTTTCGCTTTTCGACAACGCCGTTTTGTTTAGGAGTTCGAGCAATAGACGTTTGATGTTTGATGCCTTCTTCTTGAAAGTAAGATTACAACGTCTTGTTCAAAAATTCAGTACCCCTATCCGTTCTTACGGTTAAGACTTGAGCTTGAAGATTGTGTTGTATCATCTTGAGAAAGTTTTTGAGAACCTCTGGTGTTTCAGCTTTGGACCATAAGAAGAAAGACCATTTGTATCTAGAGTAATTATCAACAATCACGAGAATATAGTTTTTCCCGTTAATATTCTCTACACGCATGGTACCACATAAATCCATGTGTAGAAGTTCCAATCGTCCTTTTGAGCTTGGGGTAGTCTTGGTTTTGAAAGACTTTCGTTTTGCTTTCCCCAACTCACAAGAAGAACAAAGATGGTCTTTGACGAACTTTAACTTAGGAAGACCGGTCACAATATCATTCTTCGAAAGCAAGTTGATGGTGTCAAAGTTGAGATGTGATAATCGTTGATGCCATAACCATGCTTGAGAGGATGAAGCTTTGACGATTAAGCAAATCGGATTTGATGAAGATGTGTCTTGAAGAGTTACTGTGTAGAGATCAGAACCACGAGAACCTATAAGAAGGTCATTCCTATCGTAGTCTCTAACATAACAAGTAGTTTTCTGAAACGCCCTTCCAAATTCGCATCACAAAATTGACCAACTGAGAATAAATTGTGATTCAGTCCCTCGACCTAATAAACCCGTTTGATAGTGATATTCCTTTGAACCAAGCCCCCATATCCGAGTATCGGTGCAAACTGATCATTTCCAAACCGTACCTTACCCGAAAACTTCTCCATGAAGTTAATTAGAAGCTTGAGATTGCCCGTCATGTGCTTTGTGCACCCAGATTCCATTATGAAGAGAATGATCTCGACGAGCTGCATAAGAATTAGAAGACAATGTAGAGTTTGACAAATGGGAGCCCTTGATAGAAGTGGGTTCCAAAGTATTAGTAGGCCTCGATTCTAAAGGGAAGCTAACATTCATAGACCCAATTATAATAGTGGTTGTCTTAGGTACCCATTTATATTCGGGTGGTGTAAATCTTGAGTACCCCCGTTTACATGTCCTACTCATGTTCTCATAAAGATTATTTTACATGTTTTGTTTACGCACTTAGTTTCTTAAGTGGTTGAGCAGTGGATTGGTTCAAAGTTCTTGTGGGTTTTCTAGTACTAGTGGGCACAAGAATAGGCTTCCTAGTTCTAGCATTCACGTCATTATGATTAAAAGAACAAGCATCATGATTGAAAGTACGAACACATTTTCCACATTTTAACACAAACAAATTCAACATTTGAAGTCTTAACATTCAAACTGTCATTACATGCAGTTACAAACGTTTTATTCTTAGAAAACTTAAAATTCCTACGGTGGTCTTCTACTTCCATCTTCTTCCCTTGACTATTGTTAGGTATGACTCTATCTTCAATTCTAGGGGTCTTAAGCTGTGGTCTGCTAACGCTAGTAGTAGAAGTTACTCCTATAGAAGAAGACACGCGTTGATTACTTTTCCTAGTATTATGAGGTAACCGCGATGTTCCAGTTTGAGTGGACCTAGTGTTCATCTTATACATTCCAGGTGCTATCACATTTGTGCTCTTATCAGTTCCAAGCTTAGGTAAAGTCTGTGGGGGTTTGCTCAAAATAGATGATTTAGGGGATTTAACCGCATTCGTTTGACGAACGGCGGATGATTTACCCAAGTCTGACTTTCCTTTCATTTTCTCAATGAGTTTTTGTAACTCACTGATGGCTATGTCCCTTTCTTGTTGCTGAGCTTTCAAATCATTTATTTCGAAACCTTTTTCATTTAATTTTCAAACAGAAGAAGCTGCCATTTCTTGACACTTTTTATGATTATGAGATTTTTTCACCTTTTTGTAAAGCAAGTTCAAGAGAAATGGAGTGTTTCTCATGTTGGGAAAAACTTTTCGAAAGTTTGTTATATGACTGAATTTGTTTCGAAAGCTCTACTTCAATATCGCGACATTTCTCGTCCGTTTTTGACACTAGACATGCTACATGACAATATTGATCAAGATCGGTATACACACCAAGTATAACATTCATATGGTCAGCATAAAAGTATTCCTTAGAAAGTCGATCAATTTTGTTAGAAAGTTGGTGTTCTTGTGTCTTTAATTTAATTTGAAGAAAATCAACTTCATCTTCAACATATTTAACACATCTTAAATCAGTTGTCATATCCTCAGCGAGAGCGTTATAAAACATTTCCACATTATTTGAAAGATCATCGATGGTTGGAAAAATACATTGTTGAAGGACGACTTCTACTTGTGGGTTAGGTTTAATATTCCAAACGGTATCTCTAGAAACCTTTTCATAATCGATGACACCTTTGTACAAATTTAAAACCCCTTGTTTTATAAAATCAAATTGCTGAACACTTTTACTTTTCTCATCCCATTTACGTTTTTCATCCGAATTTGTTTTTCTAACAAAATTGATTGCTTTTTGAAACTCATTTTTAAAGAAACTTTCTTTTGGGGTTCATCACTTGGTGGTTGAACACTATAATACATCTTTTGTTCTTTGGAAAGTTTTTTTTAAGGAACAAACTTAATATCATGATCAGAATCAGAAAGCTTTATCAAATCACTTAAGTTCGATCGACTTTCTTCTTGATGACGAATGATTTCGTCGCAGTCAGGGGAAAGCATAAGAGCAAGATTATCAACATAACAACCGATATCATAAATACAAGGCTTGATAGTTTGAACGTTCTTGAGATATTCAGGCTTAACAAAACTCGTTTTCATATTTCTATTGAGCATATTCATAGTTTGAATAGACTGACCCGTTTTGTAAACAATGTTGTTTAACGTGTCGACTCTCTTTTCCAAAGCAAGAATTTTTTCAATATCCTTTTCTTCACGAGTTTTATAAAGCTCAGTTTGTTCTTTATTAACCGACTCTAACTCAGTAATCTGGAGTTTATGTAGCAACAGTTGTTCTTCAAGTTACAATATCTTTTGTTTTGACATATGAATTTCGTGTGTTATTTCAGAACAATATTGTTCATTGAGCACCTTACGTTCATATACCAAACCATTAGCTATCGCAACTCGTCGATCAACTTCTTTTACATAAACATAATCTTTAAGCCTGTCTATCTCCTTGGCTAAGGATGTGTTTGCTTGCTTCAAACGTTTATTAGCCTATTTGTTTTCATCAATTTCACGTTTAAAGAATCAATAATAGACGCAAGTAAATCACGGTCCTCATCCGAGTAAGTATCCTGAACAGCATTTCTGTCATCATTATACATATGTTGTGAATCCGTAGAGATATTGCTATCCTCCGTGCCATCACATATGTGTCATTGATGCTTTCGGGTTGCTCAAGATGCCGTCGTTCATTAGCAAACACATTATAGTTATCATATGATGGTACCTTTTCAAGTGGCTCAGAATCATAGATAGGTACAGAATTGTGAGCAGTCTCTGGAATCACTTCTTGAATCTTTGCCATGTACACATAATGTGCCTCCAACTCTTGATCATCGACTTCATCATCAGTGTCATCACGCCAGTCAACTTTATCTACTGTGAGTGGAATCCCTGCTTTTTCTTTCTTACACAGCAACATCTTTTCCTTGTGATATCTTGAATCCTTAACCCGTTTTGGCTTCTTGCATTCCCTAGCCATGTGCCCAAATCCCTTGCAATTGAAGCATTGAATCCCAGTCTTCTACACAAACGGAGTGCCTACAGTATCTCTAGCCCCAACTTGATTCGGTATCCTCTGATTATCATACATAGCATCACGATCATACCTAGGTGCATGATCAACTTCTTTATATCTAGCATTGGATGATGATCTAAGGTTTGTACAAGAGTCTACGTACCACATAAAATTAAGTTGTATACCTAGCAACTTAATTCGTAAAAGATCAAGATTTGAAGATTGGTTTTGTCATCATCAAATAGGGGAAGATTGTTGGGAATTAATTTGATGAGACAAATCAAGAATAATGAAACAAGAAGGACTTATATGCAATTATCAAGATTTATAAGAATATGGATCCCTTTGATACAACAAGAAGGACTTATTAGCAAAAGATGGAGGGACTCCTAGTGTAATTAGATTTCTTGTAAAGAGGGTTATGTGTAGTATATAAACACAGACCCTACATAGGTTTATTCATTCAATTATTCACAATGTAAACTGTTAATGCAATAATGCCTAAAAACGTTACTTGCATTTTTTGGTCTCGCTTTGTTTTGATTACGACAATATGTAAAAACAAGCATTTACGAAAACAACGAAAACGAATTCTTGAGTTCAAGTATTTTTTTTATTTTACCCATTTTCACTTAAGGTATGAATAAACAAGTACTAACCTTAATCAAGTGATCAAGTGATTTAAACTTTCTTAAAACTTACTTTTTATTAAGTGTGACAAGTTTTTATTAAACTTTCTTTTTAAGAAAATGTTTTATTAAATTAATTATTTGAATTTGAAAATGGCATATTCTTATTTGGTTAAGAATATCCTTTCAGGATATTTTTTATATCCAAATAAGACCTCCACCACTAAAGGACAAAAAATGGAGCGGAGTCTAGGCAGCGGTTCTCTAGTGCCTAGGCGGTTCCTTATCGATAAGGAACCGCCGGCTGAGCTAAGGAACCGCGACCAGATATATCCGTTGGGCCTTTGTCCTATAATTAGTGGACCATTCTCAGCTTTTCAAATCACCTCTTTTGCACATCTATTTCCAGATTCACACTCTCTTCTTTAATCACTCAAATCTTTGATCATTTGTTTGATTACTACTTGTTTAAGAAGTGAATCTTCTTCTTCCATCCCTTCCTCTCCAAGTGCAAAGAGAAGAACACTATCCTCGTGAAGTGTTGAGTCCACCACCATAGAACCATTGAAGATCTACTTTTATACATTTGTTGTTGTGTCTTAGTTGAGAAGATCCAAGTAGTTGTGTCTATTTGGAAGTTGTGTATGTACTAAGTATAGTTGTGTAGATTGGTCCTAGCTACCATTAGGGATCGACTTTTAGCTTAGAGTCGGAAATTGGTTAAGCGACGTGTACGGTTTTCTCCACCATAAGGAGCTTGTTGTGTAGTGAACTCTCGAGTAAGGAGTACTCGAGGAGTGGAGTAGGAACGAGGAGTGAGCTTCGTTGCCGAACCACTATAAATCCTTGGTGTTCGCTTTGATCTTTCTTTACCCTTAACTCTTTACATTCTTTATTATTTGTGCATATATATTTCTTAGTATTAGCTTAGTTACACTATCATTGTTCATATTGCACATAAGAAGATTTCACACATTTCCTCAAGTCTAAGTTTTTGAAAAAGGATTTTTAAAAACCACCTTTTAACAAGTAAATTATAAGAAACTATTCAACCCCCCCCCCTCTAGTTTCTACAATTGGTATCAGAGCGTGGTTGCTCAAGAATTTTTAAAGTATATTGTATTTTAAACTTGAATCGATCTATGGATTCCAACAAATACCTAGAAGGGCAATCTATCCAAAGACCACCACTTTTTGAAACCGATAGTTTTATCTATTGGAAAAATAGATTTGAAACTTATGTGAAATCAAAAGATTTAGATCTTTGGCATGTTATTACCAACGGTGATTTTTTACCTTATCAATTTAATGAAGTTTCTAAAACAAAAGAATTGGTCACTTTTAACAAAGCTAATGATGATACTAAAAAGAAACTTTCAAAAAATAATGAGGCAAAAATGGTGATTTATAATGCTTTACCTAAGAAAGAGTATGAAAGGATTTTTATGTGTGAAACCGCTAAAGATATTTGGAACACTCTTTTAGTAACCCACCAAGGTAATAGCCAAGTCAAAGAAAGCAAAATCGATCTTCTTTTCTAACAATATGAACAATTTGTCATCTTAGAAGATGAAACTATTGATAGTGCATTTGCTAGGTTTAACACCATTATTACTAGTCTAAAATCACTTGATGAAGGTTTTTCTAGCAAGAACAATGTTAGGAAGTTTCTAAGGGCTTTACATCCAAAGTGGAGAGCAAAAGTCACGGCGATTGGAGAATCGAAAGATCTCTCAACTTTATCACTCGATGAACTCATAGGTAACTTGAAGGTTCATGAGATGATAATTTTGAAGGACTCGGAATTAGTGAAAACCAAGAGTGAAAGGAAATCTCTTGCACTTAAAGCCAAGAAGGCACAAAGTGACCATGATAGTTCCTCGGAAAGCGATGACGAGGAGTATGCATTGGCGGTGAGAGATTTCAAGAAGTTCTTCAAGAGACGAGGTCAACACGTTAGGCAACCCAACAATGACAAGAAACCATTCTCAAAGAATCGGTTTGTCAAGAACGAAAAAGGTGATAGGAATTGCTTTAGATGTGGTGATCCAAATCACTTCATTGGTGATTGTCCAAAGCCCGCTCGCGATAAGAACCACACGGCGTTCGTTAGTGGCGCTTGGAGCGATAGCGGTGAAGATGATGATGAAACCCCAAAGAGGAGAAATGTCTTATGGCTCACACTTCTAAAGAGGTACATTCCGAAACCGAATATCATAGTTATGATAGCTCCACCTTTGATGATATTGAATTTGAAGGCAAATATGATAGTTTACACAAACTTAGTCTCAAATTCATAGAAAAGAACAAAACCTTAAAATCAACAAAAACTATGCTCGAAAATGAGATCAATGAACTTAGGGAGAAATTGGCTAAACTTGAGAAAAATAAAGAGGTTGATTTAAGTTGCTTAAGTTGTGAGAAGCTTAGATTAGAAAATGAAGACCTCAAGAACACCTCCATTAAATTGGAAAAATTCATGAAAGGTACTAGTGATCTTGATGACATGATAAACAAACAAGTTCATTCAAAGGAAAGACTTGGTATAGGTTTTAACTCAAAAGAAGCCTCAACTAGTGAACCAAAACAAGTCAGGTTTTCACAAAAAACGTCTGCTGTACGCGGTCCCAAATTGTATGGGGCGGTTCCTTATCACTATGGAACCGCCGCCATAGCTAAGGTACCGCGGCCAGAGGGTGATTTTGGTGAAAATCCTGAAATTTCTGAAAAGTCTAAGTTAGATGAAAAACCAAAGTATCTTATTGTTAATAAAGTAAAATTACCCATACTTGACAACAATATCGTTGATAAGTTCTACAAGCCATTAAGTAAACCTCTCATTGGAAATAGAAGTTTATCAAGAACTTCTTCTACTCCACCTAGAGTACGAAATGTGTCTAAGCCTAGAAGTAGAACAACAACTCCTAGAAAGGATAATCAAAACAATTCGCGACCTAGAAGTAAAATTCCAACACCTAGAAGGAATAATCATAACTCTAAATCTAGATCAAATACACCTAGGGGAAATAATGAACAACAAAATGGTTGCATGAATTACTACCCTCCTCCATTTTGTTCTCCATGGGGAACCCCTCCTTCATTCATGCATCCCAACCAAATGCAAGGGATGTTTGGAACTAACAATTTTTGACCCATGAGATATTGGGGACCAAATGTTTGATCTTGTGTGTTGTTATCTAGATATGCTTGGGAATTGATTTGGAGCCCGATGAGTGGATTAAGGATAGTGGATGTTCTAAACACATGACGGGTAATCTAAGCTTGTTCTCGCATTACAAAGCATATGATGGAGGTAACGTTACATTCGCTAGTAGTCTACGTGGTAATATCATTGGCAAAGGTACGGTTTCTCTTGACTCCATGACCATTGAAAATGTTGAGCACATAGATAACTTAGGGTTTAACCTTTTAAGTATAGGTCAAATTTGTGATAATAAGTGTAAGGTCATCTTTTCGGAACATGACAGTGAAATCGTAAAAGATGGAAAGGTCATTGGAAAAGGTATTAGAAAGCATGGGCTTTATGTTATGAAGGTCAATAAGAAGTCAAAAGACAACATATGTCTTGCGACTATAGATGATAGTTCTACTCTTTGGCATAGGAGATTAGGTCATGCTAATATGCGTTTAATTCAATCTTTAGTCTCTAAGGAGTTGGTAAGACACCTCCCCAAGATTAAGTTTGATAGTCACTTTTGTGATGATTGCAAAGTTGGAAAGCAAGTTCACTCAAGTAAAAAAGCCAAGAATTTGGTTTCGACCACTCGGTGCTTAGAGCTCCTACATATGGATCTTTTTGGACCTTCCACCATACGGAGTTATGGACGTAACCTTTATACCCTAGTTATAGTTGATGACTATTCTAGATTCACTTGGACTAGATTTTTGGCATCTAAGAATGAAGCTTTCGGTCACTTCGAAATCTTTAGTCGAAGAATTCAAAATCAACTAGGATGTTCAATTGTCTCTATTAGGACGGATCATGGTAGGTAATTTGATAATGAAGTGCAATTTGGTGCCTTTTGTGAAGCTCATGGTATTACCCATAACTTCTCGGCTCCTCACACTCCACAATCAAATGGGGTAGTTGAAAGGAAGAATAGGACTCTCCAAGAGATGAGTAGGACGATGTTAAACGAGCAATCTTTGCCTCAAAAGTTTTGGTGCAATGCCGTGGACACATCGACATATATTCTTAACCGAATTCTTATTCGACCTTTCCTAGGAAAGACACCCTATGAGATTCTTAAAGGTAAGAAACCCTCATTGGAATACTTTAGGGTGTTTGGAAGCAAGTGCTTTATCCTCAACACCAAAGACTACCTTACCAAGTTTAACCCAAAGTCTTACGAAGGTATCCTTTTAGGTTATTCCCAAACTAGCAAAGCCTACATAGTCCTAAATAGAACCACGGGGGTTATTGAAGAATCACTCAACGTAACCTTTGATGAAACCCCTCCTTCACCCAAGACACCACCATTGGTTGATGATGACATGGATGAATTAGAAGTAGTTAAAGCCAAAGATGTTAGAAAAATAGGAGTTGAAGACCTTAGTGTTGAAAAGGAAGTAAACATTAAGGAATCTAGGGATCATACTCTCAATAATGTCATTGGTGACTTAAATAAAAGGAACCTAAGATCTCAAGTCCAAAACCAAAGCAACTTCTTTTGTTTTGTCTCCTTTATTGAACCAAAAAATATTAAAGAAGCTTTGACGGATGAGAGTTGGGTCATTGCGATGCAAGAAGAATTGAATCATTTCGTTGCCAATGATGTTTGGGAACTTGTTCCTCCACCTAGAAGTTCTACCATTATAGGAACCAAATGGGTATTTAGGAATA
The DNA here is from genome assembly GCA_025667525.1 of Glebionis coronaria. Taxonomy (NCBI): domain Eukaryota; kingdom Viridiplantae; phylum Streptophyta; class Magnoliopsida; order Asterales; family Asteraceae; genus Glebionis; species Glebionis coronaria. The sequence goes on along the minus strand of CM046879.1, from coordinate 423,716,807 downwards.
AGTTAGATGAGAATGGCGTTGTGTCTCGTAACAAGGCTAGACTTGTAGCTCAAGGCTATAATCAACAAGAAGGGATTGATTATGACGAGACATATGCACCGGTAGCTAGATTAGAATCCATTAGAATCCTCTTAGCCTACGCTTGTGCCTTAGATTTTAAGCTTCAACAAATGGATGTAAAGAGTGAATTTCTTAACGGTTTGATCAATGAGGAGGTATATGTGGCTCAACCTCCCGGCTTCATTGATTTTGAGAAACCGGATCATGTTTACAAGCTTAAGAAAGCACTTTATGGACTCAAACAAGCACCCAAAGCTTGGTATGATAGACTTAAAGCGTTTCTTGTTAAACATGAGTATACCATGGGGATGGTAGACAACACGCTCTTTACAAAGAAGAAAGGTTATCACCTCATAATCGTACAAATATATGTTGATGACATTATATTTGGATCAACTTGTCAAGAATTGTGTGATGACTTTGCCAAAATCATGCATGATGAGTTTGAAATGAGTATGATGGGAGAACTTAACTTCTTTTTAGGACTCCAAATTAAACAAATGGATGATTGTATTTTCTTTAGTCAATCTAAGTATGCTAAAGAAATGCTAATGAAATTTGGATTAAAAGAATCTAGACCAATGAAGACCCCAATGGCCTCGGATACTAAACTCACCGTAGATGATCATTGTGAGTCGGTAGACAACACCAAATATAGAGGTATGATTGGTAGTTTGTTGTACCTAACGGCAAGTCGACCGGATATCATGTTTAGTGTTTGCCTTTGTGCTCGCTTCCAAGAGGCTCCCAAAACCTCTCACCTTGAAGCGGTTAAGCGTATCTTTAGATACATTAAAGGCACTATACATTTAGGATTATGGTATCCTAAATGGACCGGCGTAGAAACCATTGTCTACGCAGACTCGGATCATGCGGGAGACTATGTGGACCGGAAAAGCACTAGTGGATTTTGTACCTTCATGGGTTTTTGTTTAACTTCTTGGTTCTCCAATAAACAAACCGCTCTTGCAATATCCACCACGGAAGCCGAGTATGTGAGTGCCGGAAAAGCATGCCAACAAGCTCTATGGATGAAGCAAGTGCTTGTTGAATACGGGATTTCTCTTGATGATGTTCCCATCATGTGCGATAATAAAGGTGCTATAGACCTTAGAAAGAATCTCGTGCAACATTCGCGAACCAAACACATAGAAATTCAACACCTTTCCTTAGGGATAATGTTCAAAAAGGGGAACATTTCAATTGAGAAGGTACCCTCCGAGGACAACTTAGCCGACATCTTCACTAAGCCACTTAAGAGGGAACCTTTTAATTACTTGCGTCTAGGTCTAGGATTAATGGAACATCTTCCTTAATTACCTTCTTATCTTTGTGTGTCTCATTTTACCACTTTGAGTCATTGAGTCTTCCAAACTCTTTTTAATAAACCCTCTCTTTCGAAAATGGTTGAGAAATGCTTTTGACATTGTTAATTCAATCTAAAAACGTTTTTTCATAGATTCTCGCTATTAATCTAGAGCTTACATAATTCATATGTATGATTCTCTCAAACATAGCAAGAACAAGATAGAATCATGGAGGATAATTGTGTCATGACTTAAGGTCTTGTCTTACACACCTCCTACATCGATTTTTTTATCCATGTAATTTGGTCAAATCTCTATTTGGTATGTTGTATATGTTTTCTTTGTCTATCTTTGCTTTTAAGCATATCCCTATGATAAGTTAGACTAGAAAAATAAGATTTGCTGAATTGAAAAATCTTCCACCAAACACCAAACACAGCCCCTGTAGGCGGTTCCATGAGTGAACCGCGGTTCCTTAGTGATAAGGAACCGCCGGGCATGATAAGGAACCGCATACAGTGCCTTCCTTTTTCGGGTTTTTCTCTGAAACTCCATATTTGCTCCAACATTTTTTAAGAATCTTTGTTTCAAACCCTTTGACCACCCCAAAATACCTTAAACCTTCCCTATTTAAACCTTAAGCATTTTGCCATACTTCATATCCCAAAATGTCTTATTCTCCCAATGAAAGCCTTAAATCTCCTCCATTTTCTCCAATTTCTTTCAACCCAAATTCACCCAAGAACACTCTTAATCACATCTCTCCTACCAAGAATGTTGATTGTGGAACTTCTTTGCTTCCACCACCACCCTTTAGTGTTCTTCCTCCTTCTCATGATAATGTCATGCACCATGGAACATATTGTCATTGTTGTCAATATCAACATCTTGCTATGGCACACATCTATGAGGAGTTGAGCTACATCAAGAGTCTCTTAATCAAGCCTCCTCTTCACTATGATTATGAGACCTCCAACAAGCCACCACCACCACCCTCCGCCATTACCTTGTCTTTCATATAAGCATTGGTTGCTTATCCATAAGACACCAAATTCAACCAAATCTTAGAATTCTAGAATAACTAGGATTAGATTTATGCTTTTGGCTTGTTTCTTTTTCCATACTTCTTTGTATGATGTTCTTTTAGTAACCTATCTTGGATCTTTGTCTTTGTGTTTTCTTCTCTTTTATTTTTTGTGACCTATTGCTATATATTGTTGGTTGTTTCTTATGTTCAACTAACCATTCTATGTAGCTTGTCACCATATCTCGATTCCTCGGTGCCCCAAGCTAGGGGGAGTAAGCACCAAGGGGAAGTCTTTGCTAAGTCCGTTTCTTCAACACCAACTTGTGCAACCTTTTTGCTTCGACAAAGGGGGAGAAATGAATAAACTCGTCTTCGAAAATCTTGTTTTTTGTGTGATTGAGTTTATGTATTGTCGGAATCAAAAAGGAGGAGATTGTTAATGCAATAATGCCTAAATATGTTACTTGCATTTTTCGGTCTCGCTTTGTTTTGATTACGACAATATGTAAAAACATGCATTTACGAAAACAACGAAAAACAAATTCTTGAGTTTAAGTATTTTTTCATTTTACCCATTTTCACTTATGGTATGAATAAACAAGTACTAACCTTAATCAAGTGATTTAAACTTTCTTAAAACTCACTTTTTATTAAGTGTGACAAGTTTTTATTAAACTTTCTTTTTAAGAAAATGTTTTATTAAATTAATTATTTGAAATTTGAAAATGGCATATTCTTATTTGGTTTAGAATATCCTTTCAGGATATTTTTATATCCATATAAGACCTCCACCACTAAAGGACAAAAAATGGAGTGGAGTCTAGGCAGCGGTTCTTTAGTGCCTAGGTGGTTCCTTATCGATAAGGAACCGCCGGCTGAGCTAAGGAACCGCGGCCAGATATATCCGTTGGGCCTTTGTCCTATAAATAGTGGACCATTCTCAGCTTTTCAAATCACCTCTTTTGCACATCTATTTCCAGATTCAAACTCTCTTCTTTAATCACTCAAATCTTTGATCATTTGTTTGATTACTACTTGTTTAAGAAGTGAATCTTGTTCTTCCATCCCTTCCTCTCCAAGTGCAAAGAGAAGAACACTATCCTCGTGAAGTGTTGAGTCCACCACCAAAGATCCATTGAAGATCTACTTTTATACATTTGTTGTTGTGTCTTAGTTGAGAAGATCTAAGTAGTTGTGTCTATTTGGAAGTTGTGTATGTACTAAGTATAGTTGTGTAGATTGGTCCTAGCTACCATTAGGGCTCGACTTTTAGCTTAGAGTCAGAAATTGGTTAAGCGACGTGTACGGTTTTCTCCACCATAAGGAGCTTGTTGTGTAGTGAACTCTCGAGTAAGGAGTACTCGAGGAGTGGAGTAGGAACGAGGAGTGAGCTTTGTTGCCGAACCACTATAAATCCTTGGTGTTCGCTTTGATCTTTCTTTACCCTTAACTCTTTACATTCTTTATTCTTTGTGCATATATATTTGTTAGTATTAGCTTAGTTACACTATCATTGTTCATATTGTGCATAAGAAGATTTCACACATTTCCTCAAGTCTAAGTTTTTGAAAAAGGATTTTTGCAAACCACCTTTTAACAAGTAAATTATAAGAAACTATTCAACCCCCCCCCCCTTCCAGTTTCTACATAAACCTAAAGTGTCTTCGTGTTCTATGGGTGGGATTCAATGTATACACGGCTAGAGGTTACTTGTAATCGTTTAGTGCGAGTAGTCGTTTGGAATAAAGTAAACGTTGGAGAGAATTCGTTTTGTTGTTTAAACACCTTGTTTATGTGTCTTGTTCAATTCCGCTATGTTTATCATATGGACGAGATGCATATCCTAGTAAGCTTAATCTATCCATGAATTATGGTTTCCACAAGGTTGTTGTTAGTAGGTTTGTAGATCTTCTTATAAGTTGTGGTGAGTAAAGACATGAGTTCCCCAATCTTCTTGTCCTTTGAAGATTGTTCATCATCACTGTCTCCATCTGACTCGGAGTCATACTTTGGAGGTGGAGTGGGGAAAATTGTTTTTGCTTTATTTTTAGCGGTAGCGAGAGGTTTGGTGAATGAGCTTGATGACTTTGAGGAATGAGTAGGTGGTTGTTGACGATGAATGGGTTTTGTTGAAGCAGCAGCGACAAAAGCAATAGAGTTAGCATATCGTTCTGCCTTTTCAGATCTAAGTTCATTCACTTCATTATGATGTTGTTTCAAGATATCATAAAGTTTGTGATAGGAGATGGTCTTGAAATCTTCCCTTTGTTTAACCAAATTCACAAACCTTTGCCATTTCGATTTGAGTTGAAGTAGAAACTGAACATTGACATGATGATTGGAGATGGTGCACTGATTTCTGACAAGCTCATTCATCATTTGTAGAATCTCGAGTAATATGAGTCAATGGATTCACCATCTTCGGATGTGAATTTTCCAAACTCCCAAAGTAAATTAGTCTCGAGATCTTGAACATTGATTGACTCACCTTGTTTCAATCGATGAATTTCACTCCACATTTCCATAACATTAGGACATGCATCAACTATGGAATAGATATCGTTATCAATCCCAGTGAGTATGAAGTTTACAGCATCAGCTTCAGCTTGGAGGAGTTTCTTTTTCTCAGCAGAACATGTGTCGAAATCCTCCATAGCTCGTATAGTTGATGAAGTACCATCCTCTGCTTGTGTGGTAATTGGTCTGAATTCAAAAACTGGAGGTGGATTCTGAAGGCAGTGACGAAGAGCAGTTCGGTTCTCTTTTCTGTCGAGAAATCTAAGAAAACAAGATCTCCATTGAACGTAGCAACCGGCAGTGAGCACAGGTGGATTACCGTTGCCACCTTGTTCCGAACGAATTTGATTGGAAGTCGCATTGCTGATGTTGTTGTTAGACATTGTCGATGATTGTGAACGGATTAGGATCTTATTGTGTTGTGATGAGGTGTGGTTGATGTTGTCGAGAAATGATGTTAAAATTCCCTAAAAATTGTCTCTCCCCTAAAAAATTTTACTTTTTCGGAATCCTTCTCTTTTTCGGAATAAACCCTACCTTCGGATAAAAGTTCGAATTCGGAATAATTTCACTTCTTCGGAATAATGAGGATTTTCGGATAAAGTAGTATTTTCGGAAAAATGATTTTCGGAAAAAAGAGAGATTTTCGGATAAATCAAGTTTTTCGGAATAATGCAAGTTTTCGGATAAATGTGGGGAATTCGGATAAAATCTGAACTTCGGAATATTGGATTATTTCGGAGAATTTCGGATAAATGAGGGTTATCGGAAAAATGGAAGTTTTCGGAAAAACTTACTATTTTCGGAATAACTGAAGTTTTCGGATAAAGTGAAGATTCTCGGATAAACTGTATTTTCGGAATATTCTTCTTCGGATAAGCACCCCTTTCTCGGAATAATCTTCTTCAGATAAACACCCCTATTTCGGAATAATCTTCTTCGGATAAACACCCCTATTTCGGATAAAGTACTTTTTCGGATAAAGGACTTTTCGGAATAATAAACCCTTTTCTGAAATAGTTTACTGTTGGCTGACAAACCCTTTTTCTCGGATCTAACTTGTAAAAAACGTAACTTTTTGCCAAAAATTGATCCAAATAACCAAATATTTTGTGTTTTTACCCAAAGAAACAATACCAAATCTCTACCACCGCTATGTAGAAGATTTGTATCAAGATTAAACCATTAAAAACACAAAAAAAATTGGATCAAGGATTATGGATCAAATACCTCACAAAATCAATAATAACACAAACCACGGATCTTTAATCACCTATCCACTATATGCTTTGATACCAAATGTTAATCCCATTTCAATCCGCAACATAATATTTAGAGAGAGAAAGAGAAGAAAAGTAGAGAGAGAAAGTAAAGAGATGGTGGAAGGTTTTTACTATTAGAGAGAGAACGTAATTATGAACCAACACCCTCTTCCACACATGGAAGAGGTTATATATATGCCACGCCTTAAAGGCTTTTGTGGGCTTGTTCATGGGCCGGGCTTGGCTTTGCTTGGGCTTACGCCCCTAACTTAGACAGTATTAGCTTAAAGTCCAAGCCTGGTTAACCCGACTAACCTATTATAATACAAGACCAATAACGACTAAGATGACCTATTACATTCTTGTTTGACTATATAAAATATACGACTAACAGTTAGTTAATTAATTAACATGATTGAAGATAGTTTACCACTACAGTGTAACATGTAATTATTAACTTTTTTGTATAGTGTGACAAACTTCAAATTTCACCTATATGTTATGTGTTATGATTGTATGAATATGAAAATTTGACTGGAATTTTTTGTTTTTGTGCCTTACTTGCTATGATGAATGTGTTCTCCTAACCTACACTACCACTTTAAGATATTTCTTTAAAGTCCCAAAATATAACAATTGTCGAAACTATAACTCGTATAAACACAAATACACAACGGAATACTTTTCAAACAAGTAGTGCTTTATTAACTATTATAAACAAAGTATTACAAAGTGCTATGAATACACACGTTGAATGACAATAATAAATGAACCCTAGAACGAGTAAACTTGATTCGAGTCTCAAGTTTACAAGATAACCTAGGAGTCGTTGGTAGAAAGCTGAGGGCTCAGAGGTTCCAAAGGGAGAAAGAACTTAGATAATTTATCCAAGAACAAGGGTTGAATAACTCTTCTTTCTCCCTCTTATTTATAGTGGTACGAGGTTGCTTCCTTAGTGGGAGTAGTTGATACGTGTCATCTTTTGAGTGGAAGAGTACAACGTATTAAATGCATGTCCAAATTGAGACATACCTTTAAACTACTTTAGGTGAACAGTTCTGCCAACTCTTCAGCTTTTGTCCCACTAGGTTGTACTAGGCTTTATCTTGAATCTCTTGCTTTGTCCCGCTCAAAACACTTTGTAGATTATCCCGCCTAAACTATAAAAGGATCAGACAAGCTTTGTTTGTATAAGACTTCTAGGGTTCTTAAGTGATCTCTGAGTATTGTCAACTCAGAGATCCTTGAACACCAACACATTCCTTCTACACCCCAGCTATTCATAATCGTTGGTAAGTATGACTTCAGATTGTCTTCGACCTCTTTGACGTTGTCTTTGACTTGAATGTTCCTGGTGTGCCAGCTGAGGCTTTGCCTTCCGCTGGTCTAGTCTTTATCGTCGGTCCTCTCAGCGACCAGTAACACTTAGTCTAATTTAAACAAATCTAGACTGGGCCATAGTTAAAACTTTCATTGGACCAACAGAGTTTTATTCAACATAAAGAACCTAGTCTATTACATGGACACCCAGTGGTGTAAAATAAAAACAAAAGATTCTTCAGCGATCAAGGCCTTGGTAAACAGTTCTCTGTGCTTCGCCTTTATCAGCTCTAGAGTTAATGATCAGCTCAAATTCGAACTCAAAGTCAATAGCTTCTTTGAAATTCCTTAGTATGCCTTGCTTGAGTCTGATGAGTTGTATGGTTGAGGCCAAGTGCAATTCATTTTCTCTCTAGAAGCTGTATTCATAGTTACCATTCATGAAGACCATTCCCTTCTCTAGTTCATAGTATACTTGACCACCTACTATCTTAACAATCTCGTTTGGAAGTACTAGGTTTCTGTACATTCCATCTACCACAACATTTTCAGTAACCAGCTTCTCCACCAGAGGCCCCATTGGGGTTTTTCTTTTTCTCTGTCCTTGTGTTTGTTGTTGTGATAGTTGGGGAGGCAGAGGTTGCTTCAGCTTCTTAGCAGTGTCTCTAACCCAGTTAAGTTTGGCTTGTATATTTTCATCATTTGGGCCGCATCAGGCCCAGTCTTCTTTTGGGCAAGAGAAAATACTTCCAACCATTCAGAGAGACCCAGGTCTCTGAGTTTGAAGTCACTGTTGACTTTGTAGTTGGTGATATCATTATTTTTGTATAAGGTCATCACCACCTTTTTATCTTTATTAGTGTAGCAGGTGTACTTGGTGATTTGCCCAGGCTTAGCTCTTTGGTTTACAATCCTCTCATACTCTTTTTGAAGATTGTTTCTCTTTGGTTCATGTTCTTTGAGCTTCTTCAGCTGAGCCTCCTTAACAGCTGGTGAGAGTAGTTTGTTCATAGCCTCTTTGCTTTTTATTTCAACAGCTCTGATGTCAGCTAACCTCTTTTGTTCAATGATCTAAGCCTTTGCTTGCTCTAGGTTAGTGGTGGTTCATCAGCACTTTTGAACTTGTTCAAGTCCGAGTGTTTGGGGGTGGATCCTCCTTCCTCTTGCAAGGAGTGTAGGGTTATCACTGGCACCATAGTGGCAATGCCTTTGTCCTTGTCCTTTGCTACATGATAGGTGTGAAAACACCCATCCTTTTTACCACTTAAATACAATAATAACCGAGCCAAAACGTGTATTTTATGTCATTTATGTCGGAATTATGCGTGGTTTGTGTCTTTATTGTGATTTAGGACGAAAAGGTGAAAAGTGGAGAAAACACGGGCATTCACAGGCTTTTATAGAAGAAAACGACAAAAGACGAAGTCAAGAGATCAAGAGTGCAAAAAGAACGGAAGTCCAAGGCCTATTCTGAATATTTATCGAAGAACAAGTCTAAAGACGGAAGTTTACTTAAAGCCGAAGAACTCGAGTCTAATAAAATAAATAAATTATAAGACGAGTTTAAATTAATCCCGAGACAAAGTCGAAAAAGTCGAAGAACTTAAAAGACAAAAAGACGTGAAGAAAGAAAGAAAGAAAAGAGGAAGACACCAACCACTCCCCTTTCCTATAAATACCCTTCATTTCACCACATGAAGGGGAGTTAGTCATTTAGGTTAGTTTTAGTTTTAGGAGTAGGAGTAGTTTAGTTTTAGTGAGAGAAAGTGACAGTTTCTCTCACTATAACTTTAATCTTTCATCTTTTATCTTTCTTATTTTTAATCAAACCTTTACCTTTTAAGATTAATCTTGTCTTAACTTCATGTTATTAATCTTTCTTGTTAATCTCAATCTTGTTTTCATCATCTTTTTCATCAAGTTCTTATTTAAAGTTTTGATCTTTTAAATTTTCGTGACTTAACGTTCATCTTTTTATGTTTTGATTATAAAGTTTGTTTATTTTTAAGTTTGATAAGTTGATGTTCGTGCTCATTAGGTTCATTTCAATTTAGAGGCGTTCTAGTTTTGAGTTTAAGCTTATTTCCATAGCTTATTACTTTTGCCTATTTTTTTCGGATCAAGAAACAAATCGAAAAAGGTTTTAAAACCCTTTTCTGATCCGTTATTCCGACCAGCATACCCTTTTTCCGATCACCCAATCGGAAAAGGGTTTTGCTCATTCCGATGTGCCTCTTTCTCCATTATTCCGATTAGTGTAAATTTGATTATTCCGATTGGGCATTTTCTCTATATTCCGATTGGATTCGTTTGGTAACATTCCGATTTGGTTTCATCTCTTGACATTCCGATTATGTCCACTTTGCACATTCCGATTGCAGGGCAATTCCAACTTTCCGATCATCCGATCGGAATACATTCCGATCGGGACACCTTTTTGGGTGTATTCCGATTGGGTGGTTTTGGTTTGTTTTAATTCTTTGTTCTAGTTAAAGTGTTAATTTTTCTCGTTTTATTTTTAGTTCATTTCAACTTTGTTTTGTATTTTTATTTAATTGTCAATTTACTTTTCGTTAAATTTTAATTTTACGTTATTTAATTTCACGTCATTTACTTTTAACGTTTTAAATATTGCACCGTTTACGTTTCGATTAGTTTTAGTTTTAATTACTTGTCATTTATTTTTAAGTCTTGCACATTTATTTTTCCAAAACCAAAAATATTGATTCACCAAGAACAACTAATCTCACACATTTAACCGGAGATCAATTCGAGAAGATACCGAGAAAAAGAACTTTCAACTAGTAAAATCTCTTCCATTAAAATGGCGTCGCTGCCGGCTCTTTTCGTGAGGATTAAAGGTTTTTTGTGAGAGACGCGTTGGCTTTTGGGACCCGTTCACTTGTGAACGTTATTTTTCGTATCAAAAATTTTCAAAAATCCAAAAACATTTGAAAAATCATAAAAAGCATTTCTTTTTCAAAGTTTTGCACCAAAAATATTCTTCTTGCTTATCTATCTTTCTTTATGGATTTTTATGTCCATTACGTCGGATGTGGGAGACGATTGTATGGGAACGACTCATGTCAATGGTGTACATGTGAGCGGTGCGGTAACGATATCGACAACACACAAAACGGATTTTGTCCCTTGTACAACTCGACTAATTCATTCTTTTTGAACCCACCTCCTGTTCCCCCGTGCATCTATTGTGGAAGCGATTCTCATTGGCATGTTTCGTGCCCGGTTCGATACCCGTATGGTCACGGGCAAGAACCGGGGTACAATTATGACAATGATAATAGCTATCTACAAGACGCACCCAGTCTTTCTCCTCAACCGTTTTGCAACAACTGTAGGGGTCCTCACGATACCGCTTATTGTCAACCAATGAATTATTATGAGCCAGATCCGTGTCCTCAGTTTTCTTCACCAATGGATTATTATGAAACAAACCCGGTTTATAATTCTCCTCAACCGATGAACTACTATGAGCCACAACCATGCTATAATTCAGGTTTTCAACATTTTGAGCCCCCACAACACCTCATCGATCATCAACCCTCCTTCGAACATTTGAGCTCCCACGAACAATGGGCCACTCTTTCTAAGCAAGGTCAACAACTTCAAGAAGCTTTCAACAAGATCATCGAAAAATATCAAGAGGATCAACGACAGGAGCAAATATCGAATATCGAGACTTATACTCCTCCCCCGGTGTATCCATACTATTATGATGATGATGACGATGAGCCTACTATTTCATGGAATGACCTTACTGCTCAATGTCCTAGTGCAATTGTCATCCCTCCTCTCAATATCCCAAACATGTCTAAGGAGTGCGATACATTGAATGAGCTTAGTGATGTTGGTCTTGATAAAGTGTTTGATGATGAGGTTTGTGACTTACCTGCTATGGAGCCTGAGGACGATGTTGCTCTTATGGAAGAAGTCGATCCTAGTGATGACGATTCTTCTCTCTGCTACGAGAAATTCACTTTTGAAATTTCTCAATCTCCACCGGGAGATGCAGACGATGACGATTTATTCTCTCTGGTTTACGAGAAATTCACCGATGAACATGATCTTGTGGATAAGGTGGAAGACGTGCTTCTTCGCGATAGATTACGGAAGTGCACCTTCTTATTGCTCAAATCGAAGCGTTGCCTTCTCCTCCTCTTTTCTCTTCTTTGCCTCCATCTATTCCTCCGTTGAAGATAATGAACCATTGCTGGAAGAAATCGACATTCACTCCATATCACCAGGTAATGATGACGATGATTTGGAGGGGGACATTATTTTTAATTTGCTGCAGGACGACATTGTCCCAAGTCCCCCTCCCGAGCACCTTTCATCCACTCCGTTAGAAACTATCATGGAGGATGAGTGCTTTGACCCGGGAGGTGACATTGATTATGTTTTGATTGATAACCTTACGGCTTTGCCGGCTGCTCAGTATCCATTGTCTTTGGGGGATGACAATGTACTTACTTTACCCACCTCACCTCCCGTGGATCTTGATTTCACATACTTTACGTATGTTGAAAGAACCTTTCTCCCATACATGACTTATTCCCCCGCCTCTCCTTTGTTGATGTCAACCGGAACGAGGACAAGGTCTTTGATCCCGGTATTGCATTCGAGGCTTCCCCATGGACCATTTAATTCGGGGACGAGTCAGGCTCGTGACTCGGTTAACAAAAACAAGCGCTTTTTGGGAGGCAACCCAATTATCTATCTAGTTTCACCATAAGTGTAGGGGGGAGCCCCGTGGTGTTTCTTGCTTTCTTTCTTATCATGTGCAGGGATTAGAGCTTCAAAGACACACTCTTGATGACTTTTGACGAACCGTGATTCCGTGTTCCCTTCTTCCCGGTTCTATCCTAAACTCTTTTCGATTTACTATTTTATATTTCTCAATATTAAAATAGGAATCTCTTTAGTTGTCTCTTTCTTAGCGAGATTTAAACAACGTGCACAATGTCCTAAGTATAGGGGATTTTACTTCCACATGCTTAAACATTGAGGACAATGTTTATCTTAAGTGTAGGGGGACTTCTATCGAAGTTAAGTGGCCTTTTCCTTGTATTTGTCATCATTTTAACCAGAAAATTTGATTTTTCGACATTTTTCAAATTTTTTAATCTATTTTGGCCTAGTTGTATAGTTGTATTTTCCTTTATCATGTTTAGTTTCTTTCCATTACTAGAATAAATTTTCAATAAAGTGGTTTTAGATTTTTCTTAGTCGTGAACATTTTGACTCAACCCGTGTTTACTTACCTAAGTTTACTCTAGCTAGTATCCTTAACGTGTTTAAATAAAGTTTTGCTAGGCTTTTATATAGGGAGCTTTAAAACGCGAAAGTCTTAACTCTCACAGGTTAAGAACAAGAAATTTTCGCAAGTTCCTATAATTGATCCTAGAGAGTCGTTTATCAAGGGAACTTTAAAATGCGATTTCTAAACTTGAAAAAGTCTAAGAATTTGCAAGATCCTATGGGCGACTCGAAAACCCAAAACTTTGATTTAATAGGCTAAGCATCCACGAGTCTCATTCCTTGAGATTTTAAACTGTGGAGAACGAGAGATGATAGAGTCAATTATAAGTTCGGTATTCTTTCGTGAATTTATGTGAGTTAATTATAAGCCTATTCTCCCTCCGCTTGTTAATAAATTTATCTGCAATAAATAAGGATGTACGATTTAAAAGGTTACTTAGCTTCTAGCCCCAAATCGTTTAAAAGTTGCTCCGTACGGATTAGAGTTCATTGCCAAGGCATAACTTATTGAAGCGGGATGCGAAGATTGGTGAGTCCGAAAAGGCCCTAACAAGGCATGAGGGCTACATTTTGTTGCTAAAGATCCAAAAGTGATGTGAAGAATCATTTATCGAAAATCAATATGAAGGATCGAGACACACGACGAAAAGCAAATACTCCCCAAAAGTCATGGAGAAGTCTATCCGAAAAGACCATAACAAGGTATGAGGATAAATAGATCCAAGTCCTAAAAGGAGGCGGATCGTTGTATATCGAAGTCCAAAATAAAGATTGGAGAAAAATGAAGAAGTCGTGGTCCAAAGATGAAGAATCTCTCAAAACTTCAAGTGAAGAAATTCCTATTATGAAGAGAAGACCATTATTTCAAGAACGTCTCTCAAAGATTTGAAGTATGAAGTAGCTGCCAAATATCGGTCCGAGAAAGGTCTCAAATCGTGAAGCGAGTTATGCCAAGATATGAACTTTATGAGGTCCCGAGAAGCAGTTTTAAAAGATTTGGTCCTTTAGCTAACTATTGATTAAATCGTTCACTTTATTTTCGGCCTAAATAACTATCGAAATAAGTCAAAAATGCATCCTCGTGATCATTCAAGACAACAATAAAATAAAAGAGATACACCTAGGAATAAGGGAGTCTAAGTGAATAAGTGGCCCACATGAGTTCGTGTTAGTTTGCTAACTTATAATAACAATGATCTCGTTTCTAAGCTTGGTTTGGAGAAAGTGAAAAATTGAGGATGATGATCATTCACGACATTTCCAAAACCCAAGGTATGTTTTTGATTTCCTTACTTTGAATGTTTATAATTTTCTATCTCTTTAATAAATGCCAAGGTAGGTTGATTATGATGGAAAATGTAAAACGTGCTTTGTAACTAATGCATTACATGAGGACATTGCAATGGTTAAGTGTAGGGGATTTGATAGGTGTGAAAACACCCATCCTTTTTACCACTTAAATATAATAATAACCGAGCCAAAACGTTTATTTTATGTCATTTATGTCGGAATTATGTATGGTTTGTGTCTTTATTGTGATTTAGGACGAAAAGGTGAAAAGTGGAGAAAACACGGGCATTCACAGGCTTTTATAGAAGAAAACGACAAAAGACGAAGTCAAGAGATCAAGAGTGCAAAAAGAACGGAAGTCCAAGGCCTATTCTGAAGATTTATCGAAGAACAAGTCTAAAGACGGAAGTTTACTTAAAGCCGAAGAACTCGAGTCTAATAAAATAAATAAATTATAAGACGAGTTTAAATTAATCCCAAGACAAAGTCGAAAAAGTCGAAGAACTTAAAAGACAAAAAGACGTGAAGAAAGAAAGAAAGAAAAGAGGAAGACACCAACCACTCCCCTTTCCTATAAATACCCTTCATTTCACCACATGAAGGGGAATTAGTCATTTAGGTTAGTTTTAGTTTTAGGAGTAGGAGTAGTTTAGTTTTAGTGAGAGAAAGTGACAGTTTCTCTCACTAGAACTTTAATCTTTCATCTTTTATCTTTCTTATTTTTAATCAAACCTTTACCTTTTAAGATTAATCTTGTCTTAATCTTCATGTTATTAATCTTTCTTGTTAATCTCAATCTTGTTTTCATTATCTTTTTCATCAAGTTCTTATTTAAAGTTTTGATCTTGTAAATTTTCGTGACTTAACGTTCATCTTTTTATGTTTTGATTTTAAAGTTTGTTTATTTTTAAGTTTGATAAGTTGATGTTCGTGCTCATTAAGTTCATTTCGATTTAGAGGCGTTCTAGTTTTGAGTTTAAGCTTATTTCCATAGCTTATTACTTTTGCCTATTTTTTTCGGATCAAGAAACAAATCAGAAAAGGTTTTAAAACCCTTTTCCGATCCGTTATTCCGACCAGCATACCCTTTTTCCGATCACCCAATCGGAAAAGGGTTTTGCTCATTCCGATGTGCCTCTTTCTCCATTATTCCGATTAGTGTAAATTTGATTATTCCGATTGGGCATTTTCTCTATATTCCGATTGGATTCGTTTGGTAACATTCCGATTTGGTTTCATCTCTTGACATTCCGATTATGTCCACTTTGCACATTCCGATTGCAGGGAAATTCCAACTTTCCGATCATCCGATCGGAATACATTCCGATCGGGACACCTTTTTGGGTGTATTCCGATTGGGTGGTTTTGGTTTGTTTTAATTCTTTGTTCTAGTTAAAGTGTTAATTTTTCTCGTTTTATTTTTAGTTCATTTCAACTTTGTTTTGTATTTTTATTTAATTGTCAATTTACTTTTCGCTAAATTTTAATTTTACGTTATTTAATTTCACGTCATTTACTTTTAACGTTTTAAATATTGCACCGTTTACGTTTCGATTAGTTTTAGTTTTAATCACTTGTCATTTATTTTTCCAAAACCAAAAATATTGATTCACCAAGAACAACTAATCTCACACATTTAACCGGAGATCAATTCGAGAAGATACCAAGAAAAAGAACTTTCAACTAGTAAAATCTCTTGCATTACTACTTCGGTGGTGGATTTGAAGGATCTGATTGGTATTGGTGAAGGGATTTGTTGAGTTGTGGATTTTGGTGGTTGCTCCCCCTTAGATGGAGTATCAACTTCTTCTTCAGAGGTGGAGGTAGTCGAGTTCTCCCCCTCAGGCATAGCGTCAGCAGTAGCTGTGCCTGATTCTGCTTTATGAAACTTAAGGAATTCTTCATGTACAAAGAGACAAATTTCCTTAAGGTCTTCTTGTAATAGTTCTTGAAGAAGTTGCCTGGATGGTTCAGAGACCTTGGCAATGGCTGCGATATTTGCCTTGACCGCTGTTGTGAGGACTGATGGCATGTACTGCTATAGACTCTGGTTTATTACTACTGGAAGTTGAGTTTTCAAGGCATTACCCAGTAGTTGCGGAAGCAATGAAGTCAGATAGGATTCCACATATGAAAATAGGGAAGTTTCTAAGTTGGTAGTGAGTTCTACAACAGCATGTGTGAGAGTCTTGAATTCAGATAGGAGAACATCATTTGTGACTTTAGGCTTCGTGATGCTGATGTCTCCCCTCTTAACCCATAGATCCTTAGCGGCCAATTCTTGGACATCTTTCATTCTTGGAACAGGGAATGGCTTGAGGTCCTTCATGTATTCCCAATGTTTCCTCGCCCCTAGATTCATAAAACTTGGCAAGGTGGGGAGTGAAATAGGTCGCTGTTCCCATAGCTGCTTGGCAGCAAGTTCCTGAACATTGATCATTGACGGGAATGAAATGGGCTTCAACTCAAATGTTACTTAATCCTCATCAGCATCCCTATCTTCAAAGTCTGAAATAGTAAGATCATCTTCAATGATGAAGACTTCATCATCGGGCATGGAGTCAATGTCTGACATGGAAGCTAGATCAATGGTGGAGGATTCAACATTATCATCATCAGCAAAGGTGAATGCATCATTGTTCTACTGTTCCTCATGAAGATTGAAAGCCTGTTATGAAATTTGTTAGTGACTAGTGTGTGAATTAATAATGAAGTTATAGATCGCCATTCGCTGCCCCTAGGAAAGCTGGGTGTGGTTATCCAGCCC
Organism: Glebionis coronaria; assembly: GCA_025667525.1. NCBI lineage: Eukaryota > Viridiplantae > Streptophyta > Magnoliopsida > Asterales > Asteraceae > Glebionis > Glebionis coronaria. The sequence goes on along the minus strand of CM046879.1, from coordinate 423,699,977 downwards.
TCCCCCCTAAGTATTTCTCCTTGGTACTCTTTTATTGTGAATAAAAATTTTGGTGAAGGGTCGCCATTCGCTACCCCTAGGATAGCTGGGTGTGATTAGCCAGCTCCCCCTTAAGGATTACTCCTTGGGAGTCTTTTGATTTGTGAATATTATGAGGTAAATTGTCGCTGTTCGCTGCCCCTAGGACAGATGGGTGTGATTATCCAGCTCCCCCAGAAGGATTGCTCCTTGGGACTCTTTTAGTTGTGATGGGAATGGTTGCCTTCCTTTGCCCCTAGGATAGATGGGTGTGATTATCCAGCTCCCCTGAAGGATTGATCCTTGGGACTCTTTTAGTTGTGAAGTATTTGAAGTTAAAAGTCACCTTTTATTGCTGCCCCTAGGAAGACTGAGGGTGATTATTCAGTCCCCCCAAAGAATAAATTCTTTGGGAATCTTTTATGATGAGGGGACCCACAGTCTAAGTGAAGTACAGAGACTCTAGGTCGGACCTATAATGTGCTCATGTTGTTATTGGCAAGAGCACAGTCCAGAGGGTGAAGGATCATCGGGGTGTGTTATGAGCATAAATGAGTCATTTCCTAGTGCCAAGACAGAGTGTATAGAAAATCCTAAGAGACATAGGTGTGCTGACACAGATACTCTATGGGTTGAGGTATAGCCTAAACTTCATCACTCTCTCCGACATACTTTTGAGAGTGATTTTTTGTGAACCTCAAAAAAAACCTAAGGCAAACTAATACCTGAGAGATATCAGCGAGGAGAGGGTTCTTAGTCGTCTCTGCTGACTTAGAGACACTAGAATCTGGTTGTTTGTCAACTGTTGGCTCTTTTTCCACATCCACCAGAGAAGGGATGGGTTCTCCTTGGTCTTGGTCTTCTTCGATGGATTAACAGAAGGGTCTTTAGTGGAAAGGGGTATGTCTTTCCTCTTCTTCTTCTTATCCTTCAACACCTTGGGTCGAGAAGTAGATTGCACAGAGGTCTTAGACAGAGACTTGTCAATCTAACTTTCAGCATTCACCTCATTGTGAGGGATCAAGGGCTCTTCTTCATCAGTAAGTTTTTGATCAAAAACCTAGATCGATTAGCTTTGTATTATCGAGATAAATAAAGAGTAATACATAGAGAAACTTTGTTGTTATGAAAAATCCATGTGTTATGCGGAATTAACACTTAGAATAAAGAACAAGAAAACAGTTAAACCAAACTTTCACTTTAGATTAATAAACAAACTTGCTTACAATGAAAGTTGTGAAAACTGAATAATGTGTATCAAACTACAAACCCTACGACCTTCTTTTATAACATAAGGATTCGTGTACAAAGGATAACCTATTGATGAGATGGCATTTATACATGATATCATCATTCTTTTCGGCTTTAAATGCATAAAATGTCATTAAAATACCATATATATGCTTGTGTTTGTTTAATTGTGTATTTTAGGTATGGATATCGTGAAAAAGACAAAAGATCACAAGAAACAAGGAAAAACGAACAAGAGAAACGAAGCCGCACAATGAACCGGGCCCTAGTTTGTGATTTTCCAAGATATAGTCCTTGAAGTATTGAAGATGTTCAAGAATGATACCTCATCAATGAATAAATGACACTTAATTCCCTTGTATATTCATAATTACAAGTTTGGTCCTTTAAGTTTATCAAAATTACAAAATGGTCCCTCAACTTTGAAGAATTAGCAAGATTAGTCCCTCTAGAATTCAAAATTGTCAACAATGGTCCTCCATAATGTCAAACATCCATTAAAGACCCTCAAAGATGAAGAATGTCCAAGATCAGTCCTTCAAATATCCAAAAATGGCAAAACAAGTGCCTAAAATACTTTGGAAAACTTTTTGTGGCAAAAGTATAAAAACTGAAAGTTTATTAACAAAGGGAATCAAGTTTCATGGCTGAAAAACACGTTTTATATCTTTTCCCAAGACACAAGGACCAAACCTGTCATTCTCAAACTTCAAATCCTAATAACAGGCGGGTAACACTTACTGTTTGGATTAAACGTGTTACTGTTCACGTTTCTACCCAGGTTTGAAAAAGATGAAAACAAAGAGTAAAATGAAATTCGGAGTACCCACGTGTGATTCATGTCATTTTAATCATATCCCAACAACGAAAACCTTAATCCCACTACCAAGAAGACCCCACAAGGACCATTTACAAGACGCCACATGGCAAGGACTAGTGACTTGGCAAGATCAACGAACCAAAGGCATTCCTTGGTCACCAAGAACAAAATGAACGCCCATGATCTCTCCAAACAGACTGTCAACAACCAAATGCGATTCTGGAAGCTTTAAAGGGCAACAATGGAATCTCATAGCTTAGGGTTTTGCATTTTTTCTACCTTGTAATCTCAGTCATTAGCACTATAAAAGGAGACCCAACTTGTGGTGATCCCTTTGTTCCAGATTTTCTCTTAGTGCTTTGTAATCCATTTTTAAAAGTTTAATAAAAGTTGGTATATTTTCTGAAAATTATAATTCCTTTTTGTTATTTAAAAGTTGGTATTAGGGTAAGAGAATCTGAGTTCCATACTTTTGAAAGTTTGATCTTGTGTTTTTGAGTTTGCAAGGGTTTCAAAGTTTGTGGAAAGTTTTTAAGAAAAGTGAAAATCAGTGGTCATATTATTTGTGTTGTTTAACGTTTGTGGATCTTAGCAGGGTTGGAAGCTAGTTGTTGTTCTGCTACCACTTTAGCTCTAACAATCCAAAGCATGGATGTATGTTTTGGAGGTGCACGTTTCTAAACCCTTTTACTTTTCTGCATATTTTCATGATCATGTGATGAATATGAGCCTGAGTTCATGAATCAGTGTTGTTCTTGGTTAAAACTTGTTATTTGACTGATACTTGTTGTTATTAGTTGGATTGATCTTTATTTGTGGTGTTTATAAAAAAAGTCCTTTGAAAAAGCCTATTAATTAGCCATAAAGGTGTGTTTGGGTTTGGGTGTGTCAAGGTTTGGGTGACATAACCCTTGGGCATAAACTATCTAGACTCGTCTCATATGTTGGTTTAAAGTATTTTCAGTCTTTGTTTTAAGTGTGGTGGTATAAAACAAAGTTTTCAAGTGATAGCATAAAAACAGTCAAAAATATTCAACAAGATATAACTAGTTTGTTTTAGTGTTTTATGGTCTTAAATCTTGGAATCTGTTAGATCTTATGTATATTTAGGATTGCTGATAGTTATTTTGTGTTTTGGTGGTTATTTGAGTAAGATATGTTGGTTTGGAATTCATTTGGTGACCAATCATATCAGCAAAACATTGCCAGACCTGTATGCATATCAGTGACCTTTGATTGCTTGATTTTGTGTGATTTGTGTGAAGGAATTGGTATTTTTCTTGTTTCTATTGACTCCCAATAAGCCAAAGCTTATTGGGGTGCCCTTTGTTCCATTAAAAACTAACAAACAAATCTTGAACTCAAGCCAAAAATAGATCTGTTTAAGCAGCAGTGGGAACTCCTTTCCCACTGCTTGTTGCCACTATTAGTATTAAAATTGGTTCAGCTTATTATTAAGCCATATTAGCTTATTGAAAATTGCAACAACTTGGATTTGGTAATCAGTCTTCCTCAACTGACCCATGTGTTCATTCTGGAGCTTTTTGGCTTTTGACTTTAGGGTTTGACTAGAAAACCAACTTATTTGACTTTTTCATAAGTGCTTATCAACTTATTCAGCTTATTTGACTTTGCTTATTGGATTTTTCTTGATTGATTTGTCTTAATTAAGTCATTTAGAGTCTTTTGCAAGTTAAATCAAGTTCTAAAGTGGTCTAAATCTATAAGTTGACTAATTTGTCTTTTAGTGAAATCATTCTTGGCTTATTTCTGGCTTATTGGTTAAGCTTTTTCAAAATTTCTTTTTTACAAATCTCTTTAGTATCCCAAACGAAGCTTGTGTGTCAAATTAGAGCTTTTGGCATTAGTTATAGCTTAATGGGCCAAAAAGCCCATTAAGAATAAGTTGTTGGTCATTTAAGCTGTGATAAGCTCATATTCAGCTTTTGGACCTTTAGAGTTTTGTGTTTAGAATTAAATTTTGAGTCAAACTTGAACTATTCAGCTTATTTGGTTCATTTTTGGCTTATTGGACTAAAAAGCCCATTAAGGTGCACTGTTTTTGTTTTTAGCCCATTTGGGAGCCCAGTAGGGGTATTTTGGTAATTTCACTTTCATTTTCTGTTTATTTAAGTTAAAATAAACTAGTTTGCAAGTTTTTAGAAATTTTTATAATTTCTGGATTTTTATTATTATTTTAATATTATTTTATTATTAAAAATTGTTCTTAGGGTAAAAATTATATTTTTGCAACTTTTTTATTTTTCCTAGGTTAAATACATTAAGTTAGGATTTGTAAAACAATTAGATTATTTTTCTAATCATTTTATAAATTTTTAAGATTATTTTAATATTTTAATAGTTTTTAATCGTTTAAAAATAGTTTTAATTGGTTTTTAATTTTATAAAAATATTTTTAGTTTTTTTAAGTCATTGTAGAGTTTTAAAAATTAAAAAATCCTAATTTGGGCTTTTTATTAATTATTTTGATTTTTAGGGCTTTAATTAGCATTTAAAAATTAATATTTAATTAAATATAAGGTTTGAAAAAGTTTTGATCATTTCTAAAATCTTATTACATTTTTAGTTATTTTTTGTAATTTTTGGGAATTTTATGAATTTATTTTTATTTTGTCACTTTTTACGGTTTTACGTTTTGTCGTCGTAGTGTAATTTTAACGTATCCGTCATTTCCATTTCTCTTCCTTTTCTTTCTTCTATAATAATCCAAAATCGTTAAGAATTATTCACACACAAATACTGATCGACGTCGAAGTGCCGGTCAAAAATAACCTAATTACCTTATACTAGATAGGGTAAGCAGGTATCGATCCACGAGGACTATGTGGTTTTAGTTTAAATTTTGGGGTGATCACTGATCAATAAAGGTTTTGGTTTTGAAATCTGACAACTAAAATACTTTTGATAATAAAAATGCTGATTAAAAATTAAAATACTTATTAAACTAATAATAAAGCTATAAAAATGTAATAAGGATGTAAACAATTAAAATAAAAATGTAATCCCTTCCAGCTCCTAATATTTTGGTTGGTCACACTTAGGGATTATCGAAACTTTTTAGAACTGATTACAAAGATTATTTTGACTTGATATGAATGAATTAATGTCGGCATTTATTATGTTTATCGATGACTCACGATAATAAATCTAATATTAATCCAACCAATAATTATGTTTTAATAATTTATTTAGGTACAACTCATATTGATTAAACGACCATCTTTTTTTTAACTAAATAAAATAAGTATAAATCGTTAACTAATAATAAATTGTCTTGCACAAATAATTAACATAATATTAAGTCAATAAAAATAATTTATAAATAAATTATAAATCAATGTAATAAAAATATGATAATTCAAAAGTAGTGATCAAACCATAAATAAAGTTACCGGAAAGAATTACTACAAAATTAGCCGGACATCGCGGTGTACCCGAGCAAAAAAATATTAAACATCATCATGTCATGAAATAAAAAGAAAGAATCTTAATATGTTGCGTTTGTATCACCACCCAGGGAGAGACAATCTTTTTTCCTTTGTTATATATGGTCTCGGCGAACGTGCCAATATCACAATCAATTTTGTATTCTTTTCTCCTTTCTCTTCAAAGTGGCGGCTAGCTATTGTAATGTCAACAAACAATTGGTTTTTTTTCTTATCCGGCTGAATAATTGTATCCCCTTTGTATTTATATAATACTTCCATCGGTGGGTTATTTGGTATTGGGCCCAAAAGTTATTATTTTTTTCCTTTTTATTTTTTTTTTCTTTTATTCTATTGGCATATAATAACTTTGGCCCAATAAAAAAAATAACCCAACATCAATAATTGCTCGAACGAAACCCGGATAAATAAAAGATGACCGAAAATATTGCGACGCGCTCAAATCTTTTTCTTCAATATTTTTTCTTCATTTATCGGCGCTCACAATGTCTTTTCTCCAAAAAATTAATTAAGCGGCCATTTTATTCCATTTCGCTCGTACCCTACATAATCACAAAACATACTCAAAGTACATATATAACGACAAATAAATATACAATTATGCTAAATTAACATCCTATGAGGTGAATGCAAAATACACCGATTAACTCCTCTCAACTTAACTTTTACCATCTCGAGTAAAAATAAAATAAAAATATACAAGCATGTTAATTTCATAATTTTTAATCATACTATTGAAATTTCATCAAAAAGATCACATTCAACCTAATACACTAATAACCATCCTACATGACAAATAATCCAAAATGATTACCAATATTTTGTCCTTCTTAAAAACTTAGCATAACCATTTCCATTGACTCCATTTACTTTATGTTTCGTATGATTAACCATGTGTCCAACGTACCTAATACACACCTATAATCAATCTAAACATTAATCTAAAACAAGAGGTGAGAATATCTTACACCTTTTTATAACATTGGAGTTTTTATACATAAGAGCACATCATAAGCCATCATACTTTAGCTTACATACTTCCACTTTTTTCTCATCCTTTTTTTTCACACATTTTTTTTTCACTTTTTTTTCTTCACATCACACATAAGCTCTCTCTTTTTTAGCCATTTGAGACCGTTTCTTATACAAGTCATCCTGAACGCTTTATACACTCCTTTCAAGGTTGATATAAAGACTAATTATTCATAAAAATGAATATCTATCATATATGTGCATACTAAGACACATCGACACATAGGAACCGGTTAATTTAGTATGTTTTAATTAAATGGGAACAATTATACTTCGTGCCTATTGGTACATCACATGATGGAATTATCTACCACATAGTATAATTATACAATGCACTAAATTAAACTAATCTTCCTAATTTCATTACAACAATACAAGGATTGGGTTATTTCACATAAAATTGTCTCAGCTAAGTGCAATGCTATCCATCATAAAATTTGGCGTCTGACCCATGCTAACAACTAAAGTATCACCTTGCGCGGGTGACGAATCAGATAGGCAAGCCCAGCATATGACTACCACCAATAATTATGACAGTTCTCCAACTCTTTTCTAAGGCCACCGTGCGCAGATGGTGAGCTGAATAAAATCAATTTCAAGTGTCCTAACCCTACTATTAAATTACTATATTTCATATTATTTATTCAAACTTTCTACTCGATCTAAGAAAAGCAAAGTAGAGGGAATTCAACCGGCGTGGTTTGATCATCTAAATTATACATATGCCTAACTACATGCAAACAATCAAAACAATTTAATAACCAAATTTTACAATGGAATCGGGTGCACCTGATAAGTATGGCCAAATCCTCTAGTTTGCTTCAATAAATCATCCACAAGCTAATCTTCAGAATCTACAAATACTCAAAAAACATATATATGTAGAAGAAACTTCCACATCTAATTAGCCCAAGACTTTTATAATGTGATTTAAAATTTTTAAAATTTTTCAATTTTTCCCAAAAATCACATTTTAACCCATTTTGACCAAAATTTCACACAAAACATGTAACACATCTGCCACCCCCCCTCAACTTAAAGCATTGCATTGCCCCTAATTCAAAAAATTTAAATTGAAATTTTGGTTAAAAATCACTTTGACAAACTCACACAAAATACAAAAACCTAACTCACTTTCGTAGGAATCACGGTTGCATTTAGCGTATGCAACAAGCCTTTAAACCACTCAGAGTTGTTCCAAGTAAACCACATCCACCGTTTCCATCCGATCACTTTCCAACTCAACATACGGCTTCAAACGATGTCCATTAACTTTAAAAGGCTCTCCACCCACCATATTTTTTATTTCAATGGCTCCGTATGGAGAGACTTGAGTCACTATGTATGGACCCGTCCATTTACTTCTCAACTTTCCAGGAAAAAGCTTAAGTCTAGCATTGAATAACCAAACTTTTTGACCAACCAAGAAGGACTTCTTGGTGATGTGTCGATCATGAAAAGCTTTGGTTTTCTTCTTATAAATCCTAGAACTTTCATATCATCTAGTTCAGATAATTGAAGTTTTCTAGAACTACCTGCTTTCTCTAAATCCAGATTAACAGTCTTACGCCCATTCAGCCCTATGCTCTATCTCAACCGGTAAATGACACACCTTGCCATATACCAACTTATACGGTGACATACCAATAGGAGTCTTAAAATCCGTCCTATATGCCCACAAAGCATCATCTAACCTCAAGGACCAATCTTTCCTATCACTACGAACTGTCTTTTCTAAGATTCGCTTAATCTCCCTATTAGATACTTCAACCTGTCCACTAGTCTGTGGGTGATAAGGGGTAGCTATCCTATGATTAACTCCATAGTGTTTCAGTAATTTTCCAAATCTAAAGTTCTTAAAGTGGGAACCCCCATCACTAATGATAGCCTTAGGAATTCCATGCCTAGAAAAGATATTCTTCTTAACAAACTTAAGAACTACACTATGGTCATTGGTTCTAGTAGCCTCAGCCTCTACCCACTTAGACACATAATCAACTGCCACTAAAATATATACATTGCTATGGGAAGTGGGGAATGGTCCTATAAAGTCAATACCCCACACGTCAAAGATCTCACTAACAAGTATGGGATTCATAGGCATTTGATCACGCCTTGAAATCCCACCAACTTGTTGGCAACGAATACATGCTTTCACAAAAGACTGGGCATCCTTGAAGATAGTCGACCAAAAGAAACCGCTTTGAAGGACTTTATGCCCAGTTTTTGTTGCACCAAAGAGTCCACCACATGCATAAGAATGGTAATGAGCCAATTTGTCCATATGCTCATGGTCAGGAACAAATCTCCTAACGAATTGGTCAGCACACACCTTATAGAGCTCCGGATCCTCCCAAAAAAATGCTTCAACTGGGAGAAGAAGTATTTTCTTTGTTGCTTGGACCAAAACTCCGGAAGCTTTTTAACAGCTAGGTAATTAACTATATTGGCGTACCAAGGAACCTTAGAAACCTCAAATAGGCTTTCATCTGGAAAGCTTTCCTTAATCACATCAGAAGGGTTGAACGGTGGAGGGATAATTCTAGACAAATGGTCAGCAACTACATTTTCTGACCCATTTTTATCCCGAATTTCTAAATTAAATTCCTGTAAAAGCAAAATCCACCTAAGCAACCTCGGTTTTGTCTCTTTCTTAGTCAACAAATGTCTTAAGGAACTATGATCTGAAAATACTATCACCTTAGAATGCCCCCAAATATAAGACCTAAACTTATGAAGAGCAAAAACCACGGCTAACAACTCTTTTTCAGTAGTAGTGTAATTCATTTGAGCTTCTGAAAAAGTCTTACTAGCATAAAAGATTACAACGGGTTTCTTATCGACCCGTTGTCCTAGAACCACCCCAGCGGCATAATCACTCGCATCACACATGATCTCGAAAGACTTTGACCAATCAGGTGATTGCAGAATAGGGGCTTTTACAAGCTTTTGCTTAAGCATGTTGAATGCTTTAAGACATGATTCATTAAAGTCAAAGCGTGCATCTTATAAGATTAGATTGCAAAGAGGATTTGATATAGCACTAAAATCTTTAATAAATCGCCTATAGAACCCGACATGACCAAGAAAAGAACGCACACCCTTGACGGTAGTGGGAGGAGGAAGGGTCGAAATTACTTGAACTTTGGCACGGTCAACCTCAAATCCTTTTTCAGACATAACATGCCCTAATACAATTCCCTCTCGAACCATGAAATGGCTCTTCTCCCAACTAAGCACCAAATTGGTTTCAGTGCATCTTTTTAACACACTTTCAAGCTGATCAAGGCAGCTTTCAAAGGACTGACCAAAGATGGAGAAATTATCCATAAATATCTCTACAGATTCTCCAACCATGTCAGAAAAGATACTCATCATACACCGTTGAAAGGTAGCGGGTGCATTACACAGGCCAAAAGGCATTATTCGAAATGCAAACGTCCCATATGGACACGTAAACGTAGTTTTGGCCTGGTCATCAGGATGGATGGGTATTTGATTATAACCGGAGTACCCATCCAGGAAGCAATAGAACTTTTTACCCGAAAGCTTCTCAACTATTTGATCAATGAAAGGTAGTGGGAAGTGATCTTTAGATGTGGCATTATTCAGCTTACGGTAATCTATGCAAACTCTCCACCCAGAAACTGGTCGGGTTGTGAGTTTTTCCCCATTCTCGGTTTCCACAACGGTGATTTCGGCCTTTTTAGGCACCGTTTGAGTGGGACTTACCCATTTACTATCCGAGATGGGATAGATGATACCGGAATCTAACCATTTAAGAACTTTCGTCTTCACTACCTCTTTCATATTAGGATTCAGACGCCTTTGCGCATCTCTTGATGGCTTAATATCTAGGTCCGTAACAATTCGATGCGTACATAATGAAGGACTGATCCCTTTCAATTCTGCAATCGTCCATCCTACTGCTGCTTTATACTTGGAAAGCACCTTTAGAAGTGCTCCCTCTTGTGATTCAGAAAGATCAGAAGCAACAATAACGGGTAATGTATTGTTAGGACCTAGAAAAGCATATTTGAGATTAGATGGCAAAGGTTTTAGTTCTAGAGTTGGAGGCACCTCTAGAGACGGCTTCGTAGCCGTGTCAAAAGTAGAAGGTAAGGGCTCCACTTTATAAGACCAAGGTGGTTTTTGATGGTCCAAGGAACTGACCAAACACTCTTGGATCTCTTGAACTTCAGCAACGTCAAGAATCTCCTCATTCTCACCAGTTAAATATAATTCCAAAGGATCATCCTTAAGCATACGTGATGCATGCTTTTGAACTTCCTCGTCAATCACATCTACTTGGTAACATTCATTCATAGTAGGAGAATTCATAGAATTAAACACATTCAATCTTATCTTTTTATTACCGAATTCAATATCCATGGCGCCAGTCCGATAATTAATCCTAGCATCTATCGTGGCTAAGAATGGGCGCCCAAGGATAATAGTTGGTTGAACATCCTTGTATTGTGACTCAGTGTCCATAACAAATAAGTCAACTGGGTAATAGAAGTCATCAACTTTCACAATTACATCCTCTAAGATACCTCTAGGAATTTTAGTAGATCGTTCGGCTAAGGAAATAATGGTGTCTGTCTTACGAAGAGTTCCTAAGTCATACTTATCGACCAAACTAGCAGGAAGGATGTTGATACTAGCACCAAGATCAAGGAGCGCCTTCTTAATGGCAATATTTCCGACCACAACTGAAATCAACTGTGCTCTATGATCTTTGAATTTAGGAGGAAGGGAGCTAGATAAGACTGCACTAACATGCTCAGTTAGGTCAATCTTTTTAGGCAAAGACGCCTTCAGCTTCCTCTTCTGAGTACACAAGTCCTTTAAAAACTTAGCATAAGCAGGAATTTGCTTGATAGCATCAATAAGGGGGAGATTGATTTTAACTTGCTTGAAAGTCTCCCAAATATCCTCAGCATGAGGAGCCTTTTTAGCTAACCGTGCAGATGTCGATTTCTCCAAAGCCGTAGGGTAAGGTGTGCTGGACACACCACCCTTCCCAACTTCGGAAGATTCAGTAGCTTTAGGATTCTGTGTTGTTGGTTTAGAAAAATCATTTAACAAATCATTTACCAACTCAGAACCGGACTTAATATTATCAGAGTTTTTACCTTCAACAATAATTTCGTCATCAGTAACGAAATCCTCGACATTAGGAGAATTTGGAATTCCCTTGTCATTGTTCTAGATTTTACCGTTTCGAAGAGACGTCACCATATTCACGTGCTCATTTCCATTTTTCTTGTGTGCGGGATTTATGGTGGGGTAGCTCGGTAGCCTTCCCTCATCTCTTTTGCTTAATTGGTCCGCTAATTGACCAACTTGTCTCTCAAGAGCTGCAATAGATTTAGTAGTGGTCTCGTGTCTTTGATTAGTGACCTCGAATTTTCTATTAATCTCTTGATTGTTGGTAGACAATGAATCCATAAGCCTATCAAACTTTCGGTCAAGGTTCAAGAGACCGTTATCATCTTGGCCTTGGCCCTGATTTGGATATTGTTGTTGTGGCCTATGATTGTAAGAATTTTGTTGGAAGTTAGATGAGTCGCCACCCTCATACCTTGGTTTGTAACCATAGTGTTGTTGTTGGGCATTATTAGGGCGATTGTCCTCATCTTTCCAACGGAAATTGGGGTGATTGCGCTATCCAGGATTGTAACTTTCGGAGAATGGGTCATTTCGTGGACGACCACCATAGACTCCATTTACCTCCTCATTTGGTGGCGCCCCCCAACTTTGACAATTATCGACAGAGTGACCTGGATCACCATACATTGAACACCCACTATGCGACACATTAGACACATTTGGCGCACCTTTTCCTAAATTTTTCAACAAAAGATCAACTTTCTTACTTAACTCGCTAATTTAAGAATTTGTGCCAAGTTGGTTAGACAGAAAATTGGTGGAAGATGGGTGGTTTTTCTATCCACTGAAGCTTGGGTCTTAGAACCTTTGCTTAGTTTTTCGAAAAACTCCCATTCTTCCTCCATAGGTCGCGAGAAAAACATACCCCCACTAGTGGCCATGACAAATTGTTGGTTGTTATAATCCAACCCATCATAGAAGACTTTGACAAGCTCCCATTTTGGAACATCATGATGAGGGCATGTTCTTAATAACACCTTAAGTCTACTAAATGCTTCATGAAAATGCTCGTCTGGGATTTGACGAAAGGATTTAATCTTATTCCTAATGGCAGCAGTTTTACTTACAGAATAAAATTCCTCAAGAAAAGCAGATTTCATTTCAGACCATGAGTTAATACTACCTGGCTCAAGAGATGAGAACCAGTCCTTAGCTTGATCTTTAAGAGAAAAAGGAAAAAGGCGAAGTCTTACCTCATCCTTGGTAATATTATTAACCTGATGTGTGTCAGCAATTGCGAAGAATTCTCGCAGATGTTCGTATGGCTCCTCACGACCTCTAAACACTGGCAAGATTGCTATGAGGTTCGGCTGGATCTTGAAGTTACTTGTAACCCCTTTAACCGGATCCGGATAAACTATAGGCGAGGGATCCTTGAAGATCCCCGGCCTATAATAAGAATCAACACCCCGTGGTGGAGATTCTTCTCCGCTACTACTTCCGCTAGCACCTCCGCCAACATCTTCGTCACCTGGCATTTCAACGAAAAGCTCTGCTAAACCTGAAAAATCAAGATTAGTAGAAAACTGTCGAAACGTCTTCCTTCTTAACCTTGCACTTTTCTCAACCTCAGGATCGTAAGCTAACGGTGATGTACGTCCCGATCTGCGTGTGCGCATACACTAACCTGCACACTCACAAGAAACAAAACAAACAAACAAAACAAAACAAAACAAGAAAAATAAAATCTTTTTTGTATTTTTAAATTTTATTAAAGAAAAATATTAACAAAAACTTAAACGAAAAGATCACTGAGTCCCCGGCAGCGGCGCCAAATTTTTGATCGACGTCGAAGTGCCGATCAAAAATAACCTAATTACCTTATACTAGATAGGGTAAGCGGGTATCGATCTACAAGGACTATGTGGTTTTAGTTTAAATTTTGGGGTGATCACTGATCAATAAATGTTTTGGTTTTGAAATCTGACAACTAAAATACTTTTGATAATAAAAATGCTGATTAAAAATTAAAATACTTATTAAACTAATAATAAAGCTATAAAAATGTAATAAGGATGTAAACAATTAAAAGAAAAATGTAATCCCTTCCAGCTCCTAATATTTATGGTTGGTCACACTTATGGATTATCGAAACTTTTTAGAACCGATTACAAAGATTATTTTGACTTGATATGAATGAATTAATGTAGGCATTTATTATGTTTATCGATGACTCACGATAATAAATCTTATATTAATCCAACCAATAATTATGTTTTAATAATTTATTTAGGTACAACTCATATTGATTAAACGACCATCTTTTTTTTAACTAAATAAAATAAGTATGAATCATTAACTAATAATAAATTGTCTTGACAAATAATTAACATAATATTAAGTCAATAAAAATAATCTATAAATAAATTATAAATCAATGTAATAAAAATATGATAATCCAAAAGTAGTGATCAAACCATAAATAAAGTTACCGGAAAGAATTACAACAAAATTAGCCGGACATCGATGTGTACCCGAGCCAAAAAATATTAAACATCATCATGTCATGAAATCAAAAGAAAGAATCTTAATATGTTGCGTTTGTATCACCACCCAGGGAGAGACAATCTTTTTTCCTTTCTTATATATGGTCTCGGCGAACGTTCCAATATCACAACCAATTTGATCTTGTGTTTTTGTGTTTGCAAGGGTTTCAAAGTTGGTATTAGGGTAAGAGAATCTGAGTTCCATACTTTTGAAAGTTTGATCTTGTGTTTTTGTGTTTGCAAGGGTTTCAAAGTTTGTGGAAAGTTTTTAAGAAAAGTGAAAATCAGTGGTCATTTTATTTGTGTTGTTTAACGTTTGTGGATCTTAGCAGGGTTGGAAGCTAGTTGTTGTTCTGCTACCACTTGAGCTCTAACAATCCAAAGCATGGATGTATGTTTTGGAGGTGCACGTTTCTAAACCCTTTTACTTTTCTGCATATTTTCATGATCATGTGATGAATATGAGCCTGAGTTCATGAATCAGTGTTGTTCTTGGTTAAAACTTGTTATTTGACTGATACTTGTTGTTATTAGTTGGATTGATCTTTATTTGTGGTGTTTATAAAAAAAGTCCTTTGAAAAAGCCTATTAATTAGCCATAAAGGTGTGTTTGGGTTTGGGTGTGTCAAGGTTTGGGTGACATAACCCTTGGTCATAAACTATCTAGACTCGTCTCATATGTTGGTTTAAAGTATTTTCAGTCTTTGTTTTAAGTGTGGTGGTATAAAACAAAGTTTTCAAGTGATAGCATAAAAACAGTCAAAAATATTCAACAAGATAAAACTAGTTTGTTTTAGTGTTTTATGGTCTTAAATCTTGGAATCTGTTAGATCTTATGTATATTTAGGATTGCTGATAGTTATTTTGTGTTTTGGTGGTTATTTGAGTAAGATATGTTGGTTTGGAATTCATTTGGTGACCAATCATATCAGCAAAACATTGCCAGACCTGTATGCATATCAGTGACCTTTGATTGCTTGATTTTGTGTGATTTGTGCGAAGGAATTGGTGTTTTTCTTGTTTCTATTGACTCCCAATAAGCCAAATCTTATTGGGGTGCCCTTTGTTCCATTAAAAACTAACAAACAAATCTTGAACTCAAGCAATAAATAGATCTGTTTAAGCAGCAGTGGGAACTCCTTTCCCACTGCTTGTTGCCACTATTAGTATTAAAATTGGTTCAGCTTATTATTAAGCCATATCAGCTTATTGAAAATTGCAACAACTTGGATTTGGTAATCAGTCTTCCTCAACTGACCCATATGTTCATTCTGGAGCTTTTGGGCTTTTGACTTTAGGGTTTGACTAGAAAACCAACTTATTTGACTTTTTCATAAGTGCTTATCAACTTATTCAGCTTATTTGACTTTGCTTATTGGATTTTTCTTGATTGATTTGTCTTAATTAAGTCATTTAGAGTCTTTTGCAAGTTAAATCAAGTTCTAAAGTGGTCTAAATCTATAAGTTGACTAATTTGTCTTTTAGTGAAATCATTCTTGGCTTATTGGTTAAGCTTTTTCAAAATTTCTTTTTTACAAATCTCTTTAGTATCCCAAACGAAGCTTGTGTGTCAAATTAGAGCTTTTGGCATTAGTTATAGCTTAATGGGCCAAAAAGCCCATTAAGAATAAGTTGTTGGTCATTTAAGCTGTGATAAGCTCATATTCAGCTTTTGGACCTTTAGAGTTTTGTGTTTAGAATTAAATTTTGAGTCAAACTTGAACTATTCAGCTTATTTGGTTGATTTTTGGCTTATTGGACTAAAAAGCCCATTAAGGTGCACTGTTTTTGTTTTTAGCCCATTTGGGAGCCCAGTAGGGGTATTTTGGTAATTTAACTTTCATTTTCTGTTTATTTAAGTTAAAATAAACTAGTTTGCAAGTTTTTAGAAATTTTTATAATTTCTGGATTTTTATTATTATTTTAATATTATTTTATTATTAAAAATTGTTCTTAGGGTAAAAATTATATTTTTGCAACTTTTTTATTTTTCCTAGGTTAAATACATTAAGTTAGGATTTGTAAAACAATTAGATTATTTTTCTAATCATTTTATAAATTTTTAAGATTATTTTAATATTTTAATAGTTTTTAATCGTTTAAAAATAGTTTTAATTGGTTTTTAATTTTATAAAAATATTTTTAGTTTTTTTAAGTCATTGTAGAGTTTTAAAAATTAAAAAATCCTAATTTGGGCTTGTTATTAATTATTTTGATTTTTAGGGCTTTAATTAGCATTTAAAAATTAATATTTCATTAAATATAAGGTTTGAAAAAGTTTTGATCATTTCTAAAATCTTATTACATTTTTAGTTATTTTTTGTATATTTTGGGAATTTTATGAATTTATTTTTATTTTGTCACTTTTTACGGTTTTACGTTTTGTCGTCGTAGTGTAATTTTAACGTATCCGTCATTTCCATTTCTCTTCCTTTTCTTTCTTCTATAATAATCCAAAATCGTTAAGAATTATTCACACACAAATACTGATCGACGTCGAAGTGCCGGTCAAAAATAACCTAATTACCTTATACTAGATAGGGTAAGCAGGTATCGATCCACGAGGACTATGTGGTTTTAGTTTAAATTTTGGGGTGATCACTGATCAATAAAGGTTTTGGTTTTGAAATCTGACAACTAAAATACTTTTGATAATAAAAATGCTGATTAAAAATTAAAATACTTATTAAACTAATAATAAAGCTATAAAAATGTAATAAGGATGTAAACAATTAAAATAAAAATGTAATCCCTTCCAGCTCCTAATATTTTGGTTGGTCACACTTATGGATTATCGAAACTTTTTAGAACTGATTACAAAGATTATTTTGACTTGATATGAATGAATTAATGTCGGCATTTATTATGTTTATCGATGACTCACGATAATAAATCTAATATTAATCCAACCAATAATTATGTTTTAATAATTTATTTAGGTACAACTCATATTGATTAAACGACCATATTTTTTTAACTAAATAAAATAAGTATAAATCGTTAACTAATAATAAATTGTCTTGCACAAATAATTAACATAATATTAAGTCAATAAAAATAATTTATAAATAAATTATAAATCAATGTAATAAAAATATGATAATTCAAAAGTAGTGATCAAACCATAAATAAAGTTACCGGAAAGAATTACAACAAAATTAGCCGGACATCGCGGTGTACCCGAGCAAAAAAATATTAAACATCATCATGTCATGAAATCAAAAGAAAGAATCTTAATATGTTGCGTTTGTATCACCACCCAGGGAGAGACAATCTTTTTTCCTTTGTTATATATGGTCTCGGCGAACGTGCCAATATCACAATCAATTTTGTATTCTTTTCTCCTTTCTCTTCAAAGTGGCGGCTAGCTATTGTAATGTCAACAAACAATTGGTTTTTTTTCTTATCCGGCTGAATAATTGTATCCCCTTTGTATTTATATAATACTTCCATCGGTGGGTTATTTGGTATTGGGCCCAAAAGTTATTATTTTTTTCCTTTTTATTTTTTTTTTCTTTTATTATATTGGCATATAATAACTTTGGCCCAATAAAAAAAATAACCCAACATCAATAATTGCTCGAACGAAACCCGGATAAATAAAAGATGACCGAAAATATTGCGACGCGCTCAAATCTTTTTCTTCAATATTTTTTCTTCATTTATCGGCGCTCACAATGTCTTTTCTCCAAAAAATTAATTAAGCGGCCATTTTATTCCATTTCGCTCGTACCCTACATAATCACAAAACATACTCAAAGTACATATATAACGACAAATAAATATATAATTATGCTAAATTAACATCCTATGAGGTGAATGCAAAATACACCGATTAACTCCTCTCAACTTAACTTTTACCATCTCGAGTAAAAATAAAATAAAAATATACAAGCATGTTAATTTCATAATTTTTAATCATACTATTGAAATTTCATCAAAAAGATCACATTCAACCTAATACACTAATAACCATCCTACATGACAAATAATCCAAAATGATTACCAATATTTTTGTCCTTCTTAAACACTTAGCATAACCATTTCCATTGACTCCATTTACTTTATGTTTCATATGATTAACCATGTGTCCAACGTACCTAATACACACCTATAATCAATCTAAACATTAATCTAAAACAAGAGGTGAGAATATCTTACACCTTTTTATAACATTGGAGTTTTTATACATAAGAGCACATCATAAGCCATCATACTTTAGCTTACATACTTCCACTTTTTTCTCATCCTTTTTTTTCACACATTTTTTTTTCACTTTTTTTTTCTTCACATCACACATAAGCTCTCTCTTTTTTAGCCATTTGAGACCGTTTCTTATACAAGTCATCCCGAACGCTTTATACACTCCTTTCAAGGTTGATATAAAGACTAATTATTTATAAAAATGAATATCTATCATATATGTGCATACTAAGACACATCGACACATAGGAACCGGTTAATTTAGTATGTTTTAATTAAATGGGAACAATTATACTTCGTGCCTATTGGTACATCACATGATGGAATTATCTACCACATAGTATAATTATACAATGCACTAAATTAAACTAATCTTCCTAATTTCATTACAACAATACAAGGATTGGGTTATTTCACATAAAATTGTCTCAGCTAAGTGCAATGCTATCCATCATAAAATTTGGCGTCTGACCCATGCTAACAACTAAAGTATCACCTTGCGCGGGTGACGAATCAGATAGGCAAGCCCAGCATATGACTACCACCAATAATTATGACAGTTCTCCAACTCTTTTCTAAGGCCACCGTGCGCGGATGGTGAGCTGAATAAAATCAATTTCAAGTGTCCTAACCCTACTATTAAATTACTATATTTCATATTATTTATTCAAACTTTCTACTCGATCTAAGAAAAGCAAAGTAGAGGGAATTCAACCGGCGTGGTTTGATCATCTAAATTATACATATGCCTAACTACATGCAAACAATCAAAACAATTTAATAACCAAATTTTACAATGGAATCGGGTGCACCTGATAAGTATGGCCAAATCCTCTAGTTTGCTCCAATAAATCATCCACAAGCTAATCTTCAGAATCTACAAATACTCAAAAAACATATATATGTAGAAGAAACTTCCACATCTAATTAGCCCAAGACTTTTATAATGTGATTTAAAATTTTTTAAAATTTTCAATTTTTCCCAAAAATCACATTTTAACCCATTTTGACCAAAATTTCACACAAAACATGTAACACATCTGCCACCCCCTCAACTTAAAGCATTGCATTGCCCCTAATGCAAAAACTGTAAATTGAAATTTTGGTTAAAAATCACTTTGACAAACTCACACAAAATACAAAAACCTAACTCACTTTAGTAGGAATCACGGTTGCATTTAGCGTATGCAACAAGCCTTTAAACCACTCGGTAGCCCGACTGGACGAGTTTTGTCTCGTGAGGGTTTGTTGTGAACACACCTACAAAGTTCCACAAACCACGGGTTGCCTCCCGCGAAGCGCTAAGTTTACCGTCTTCAGCCAGACATAACTCAAATGAGCTATTGAGACGGTTGGAGTTGTTCCAAGTAAACCACATCCACCGTTTCCATCCGATCACTTTCCAACTCAACATACGGCTTCAAACGGTGTCCATTAACTTTAAAAGGCTCTCCACCCACCATATTTTTTATTTCAAT
Source organism: Glebionis coronaria (assembly GCA_025667525.1). NCBI lineage: Eukaryota > Viridiplantae > Streptophyta > Magnoliopsida > Asterales > Asteraceae > Glebionis > Glebionis coronaria. The sequence goes on along the minus strand of CM046879.1, from coordinate 423,680,047 downwards.
GGCTCCGTATGGAGAGACTTGAGTCACTATGTATGGACCCGTCCATTTACTTTTCAACTTTCCAGGAAAAAGCTTAAGTCTAGCATTGAATAACCAAACTTTTTGACCAACCAAGAAGGACTTCTTGGTGATGTGTCGATCATGAAAAGCTTTGGTTTTCTTCTTATAAATCCTAGAACTTTCATATCATCTAGTTCAGATAATTGAAGTTTTCTAGAACTACCTGCTTTCTCTAAATCCAGATTAACAGTCTTACGCCCATTCAGCCCTATGCTCTATCTCAACCGGTAAATGACACACCTTGCCATATACCAACTTATACGGTGACATACCAATAGGAGTCTTAAAATCCGTCCTATATGCCCACAAAGCATCATCTAACCTCAAGGACCAATCTTTCCTATCACTACGAACTGTCTTTTCTAAGATTCGCTTAATCTCCCTATTAGATACTTCAACCTGTCCACTAGTCTGTGGGTGATAAGGGGTAGCTATCCTATGATTAACTCCATAGTGTTTCAGTAATTTTCCAAATCTAAAGTTCTTAAAGTGGGAACCCCCATCACTAATGATAGCCTTAGGAATTCCATGCCTAGCAAAGATATTCTTCTTAACAAACTTAAGAACTACACTATGGTCATTGGTTCTAGTAGCCTCAGCCTCTACCTACTTAGACACATAATCAACTGCCACTAAAATATATACATTGCCATGGGAAGTGGGGAATGGTCCTATAAAGTCAATACCCCACACGTCAAAGATCTCACTAACAAGTATGGGATTCATAGGCATTTGATCACGCCTTGAAATCCCACCAACTTGTTGGCAACGAATACATGCTTTCACAAAAGACTGGGCATCCTTGAAGATAGTCGGCCAAAAGAAACCGCTTTGAAGGACTTTATGCCTAGTTTTTGTTGCACCAAAGTGACCACCACATGCATAAGAATGGTAATGAGCCAATTTGTCCATATGCTCATGGTCAGGAACAAATCTCCTAACAAATTGGTCAGCACACACCTTATAGAGCTCCGGATCCTCCCAAAAATAATGCTTCAACTAGGAGAAGAAGTATTTTCTTTGTTGCTTGGACCAAAACTCCAGAAGCTTTTTAACAGCTAGGTAATTAACTATATTGGCGTACCAAGGAACCTTAGAAACCTCAAATAGGCTTTCATCTGGAAAGCTTTCCTTAATCACATCAGAAGGGTTGAACGGTGGAGGGATAATTCTAGACAAATGGTCAGCAACTACATTTTCTGACCCATTTTTATCTCGAATTTCTAAATTAAATTCCTGTAAAAGCAAAATCCACCTAAGCAACCTCGGTTTTGTCTCTTTCTTAGTCAACAAATGTCTTAAGGAACTATGATCTGAAAATACTATCACCTTAGAATGCCCCCAAATATAAGACCTAAACTTATGAAGAGCAAAAACCACGGCTAACAACTCTTTTTCAGTAGTAGTGTAATTCATTTGAGCTTCTGAAAAAGTCTTACTAGCATAAAAGATTACAACGGGTTTCTTATCGACCCGTTGTCCTAGAACCACCCCAGCGGCATAATCACTCGCATCACACATGATCTCGAAAGACTTCGACCAATCAGGTGATTGCAGAATAGGGGCTTTTACAAGCTTTTGCTTAAGCATGTTGAATGCTTTAAGACATGATTCATTAAAGTCAAAGCGTGCATCTTATAAGATTAGATTGCAAAGAGGATTTGATATAGCACTAAAATCTTTAATAAATCGCCTATAGAACCCGACATGACCAAGAAAAGAACGCACACCCTTGACGGTAGTGGGAGGAGGAAGGGTCGAAATTACTTGAACTTTGGCACGGTCAACCTCAAATCCTTTTTCAGACATAACATGCCCTAATACAATTCCCTCTCGAACCATGAAATGGCTCTTCTCCCAACTAAGCACCAAATTGGTTTCAGTGCATCTTTTTAACACACTTTCAAGCTGATCAAGGCAGCTTTCAAAGGACTGACCAAAGATGGAGAAATTATCCATAAATATCTCTACAGATTCTCCAACCATGTCAGAAAAGATACTCATCATACACCGTTGAAAGGTAGCGGGGCATTACACAGGCCAAAAGGCATTATTCGAAATGCAAACGTCCCATATGGACACGTAAACATAGTTTTGGCCTGGTCATCAGGATGGATGGGTATTTGATTATAACCGGAGTACCCATCCAGGAAGCAATAGAACTTTTTACCCGAAAGCTTCTCAACTATTTGATCAATGAAAGGTAGTGGGAAGTGATCTTTAGATGTGGCATTATTCAGCTTACGGTAATCTATGCAAACTCTCCACCCAGTAACTGGTCGGGTTGTGAGTTTTTCCCCATTCTAGGTTTCCACAACGGTGATTTCGGCCTTTTTAGGCACCGTTTGAGTGGGACTTACCCATTTACTATCCGAGATGGGATAGATGATACCGGAATCTAACCATTTAAGAACTTCCGTCTTCACTACCTCTTTCATATTAGGATTCAGACGCCTTTGCGCATCTCTTGATGGCTTAATATCTAGGTCCGTAACAATTCGATGCGTACATAATGAAGGACTGATCCCTTTCAATTCTGCAATCGTCCATCCTACTGCTGCTTTATACTTGGAAAGCACCTTTAGAAGTGCTCCCTCTTGTGATTCAGAAAGATCAGAATCAACAATAACGGGTAATGTATTGTTAGGACCTAGAAAAGCATATTTGAGATTAGATGGCAAAGGTTTTAGTTCAAGAGTTGGAGGCAGCTCTAGAGACGGCTTCGTAGCCGTGTCAAAAGTAAAAGGTAAGGGCTCCACTTTATAAGACCAAGGTGGTTTTTGATGGTCCAAGGAACTGACCAAACACTCTTGGATCTCTTGAACTTCAGCAACGTCAAGAATCTCCTCATTCTCACCAGTTAAATATAATTCCAAAGGATCATCCTTAAGCATACGTGATGCATGCTTTTGAACTTCCTCGTCAATCACGTCTACTTGGTAACATTCATTCATAGTAGGAGAATTCATAGAATTAAACACATTCAATCTTATCTTTTTATTACCGAATTCAATATCCATGGCGCCAGTCCGACAATTAATCCTAGCATCTATCGTGGCTAAGAATGGGCGCCCAAGGATAATAGTTGGTTGAACATCCTTGTATTGTGACTCAGTGTCCATAACAAATAAGTCAACTGGGTAATAGAAGTCATCAACTTTCACAATTACATCCTCTAAGATACCTCTAGGAATTTTAGTAGATCGTTCGGCTAAGGAAATAATGGTGTCTGTCTTACGAAGAGTTCCTAAGTCATACTTATCTACCAAACTAGCAGGAAGGATGTTGATACTAGCACCAAGATCAAGGAGCGCCTTCTTAATGGCAATATTTCTGACCACAACTGAAATCAACGGTGTTCTATGATCTTTGAATTTAGGAGGAAGGGAGCTAGATAAGACTGCACTAACATGCTCAGTTAGGTCAATCTTTTTAGGCAAAGACGCCTTCAGCTTCCTCTTCTGAGTACACAAGTCCTTTAAAAACTTAGCATAAGCAGGAATTTGCTTGATAGCATCAATAAGGGGGAGATTGATTTTAACTTGCTTGAAAGTCTCCCAAATATCCTCAGCATGAGGAGCCTTTTTAGCTAACCGTGCAGATGTCGATTTCTCCAAAGCCGTAGGGTAAGGTGTGCTGGACACACCACCCTTCCCAACTTCGGAAGATTCAGTAGCTTTAGGATTCTGTGTTGTTGGTTTAGAAAAATCATTTAACAAATCATTTACCAACTCAGAACCGGACTTAACATTATCAGAGTTTTTACCTTCAACAATAATTTCGTCATCAGTAACGAAATCCTCGACATTAGGAGAATTTGGAATTCCCTTGTCATTGTTCTAGATTTTACCGTTTCGAAGAGACGTCACCATATTCACGTGCTCATTTCCATTTTTCTTGTGTGCGGGATTCATGGTGGGGTAGCTCGGTAGCCTTCCCTCATCTCTTTTGATTAATTGGTCCGCCAATTGACCAACTTGTCTCTCAAGAGCTGCAATAGATTTAGTAGTGGTCTCGTGTCTTTGATTAGTGACCTCGAATTTTCTATTAATCTCTTGATTGTTGGTAGACAATGAATCCATAAGCCTATCAAAATTTCGGTCAAGGTTCAAGAGACGGTTATCATCTTGGCCTTGGCCCTGATTTAGATATTGTTGTTGTGGCCTATGATTGTAAGAATTTTTTTTGAAGTTAGATGAGTCGCCACCCTCATACCTTGGTTTGTAACCATAGTGTTGTTGTTGGGCATTATTAGGGCGACTGTCCTCATCTTTCCAACGGAAATTGGGGTGATTGCGCCATCCAGGATTGTAACTTTCGGAGAATGGGTCATTTCATGGACGACCACCATAGACTCCATTTACCTCCTCATTTGGTGGCGCCCCCCCCAACTTTGACAATTATCGACAGAGTGACCTGGATCACCACACATTGAACACCCACTATACGACACATTAGACACATTTGGCACACCTTTTCCTAAATTTTTCAACAAAAGATCAACTTTCTTACTTAACTCGCTAATTTAAGAATTTGTGCCACGTTGGTTAGACAGAAAATTGGTGGAAGATGGGTGGTTGTTTCTATCCACTGAAGCTTGGGTCTTAGAACCTTTGCTTAGTTTTTCGAAAAACTCCCATTCTTCCTCCATAGGTCGCGAGAAAAACATACCCCCACTAGTGGCCATGACAAATTGTTGGTTGTTATAATCCAACCCATCATAGAAGACTTTGACAAGCTCCCATTTTGGAACATCATGATGAGGGCATGTTCTTAATAACACCTTAAGTCTACTAAATGCTTCATGAAAATGCTCGTCTAGGATTTGACGAAAGGATTTAATCTTATTCCTATTGGCAGCAGTTTTACTTATAGAATAAAATTCCTCAAGAAAAGCAGATTTCATTTCAGACCATGAGTTAATACTACCTGGCTCAAGAGATGAGAACCAGTCCTTAGCTTGATCTTTAAGAGAAAAAGGAAAAAGGCGAAGTCTTACCTCATCCTTGGTAATATTATTAACCTGATGTGTGTCAGCAATTGAGAAGAATTCTCGCAGATGTTCGTATGGCTCCTCACGACCTCTAAACACTGGCAAGATTGCTATGAGGTTCGGCTGGATCTTGAAGTTACTTGTAACCCCTTTAACCGGATCCGGATAAACTATAGGCGAGGGATCCTTGAAGATCCCCGGCCTATAATAAGAATCAACACCCCGTGGTGGAGATTCTTCTCCGCTACTACTTCCGCTAGCACCTCCGCCAACATCTTCGTCACCTGGCATTTCAACGAAAAGCTCTGCTAAACCTGAAAAATCAAGATTAGTAGAAAACTGTCGAAACGTCTTCCTTCTTAACCTTGCACTTTTCTCAACCTCAGGATCGTAAGCTAACGGTGATGTACGTCCCGATCTGCGTGTGCGCATACACTAACCTGCACACTCACAAGAAACAAAACAAACAAACAAAACAAAACAAAACAAGAAAAATAAAATCTTTTTTGTATTTTTGAATTTTATTAAAGAAAAATATTAACAAAAACTTAAACGAAAAGATCACTGAGTCCCCGGCAGCGGCGCCAAATTTTTGATCGACGTCGAAGTGCCGATCAAAAATAACCTAATTACCTTATACTAGATAGGGTAAGCGGGTATCGATCTACAAGGACTATGTGGTTTTAGTTTAAATTTTGGGGTGATCACTGATCAATAAATGTTTTGGTTTTGAAATCTGACAACTAAAATACTTTTGATAATAAAAATGCTGATTAAAAATTAAAATACTTATTAAACTAATAATAAAGCTATAAAAATGTAATAAGGATGTAAACAATTAAAAGAAAAATGTAATCCCTTCCAGCTCCTAATATTTATGGTTGGTCACACTTATGGATTATCGAAACTTTTTAGAACCGATTACAAAGATTATTTTGACTTGATATGAATGAATTAATGTCGGCATTTATTATGTTTATCGATGACTCACGATAATAAATCTTATATTAATCCAACCAATAATTATGTTTTATTAATTTATTTAGGTACAACTCATATTGATTAAACGACCATCTTTTTTTTAACTAAATAAAATAAGTATGAATCATTAACTAATAATAAATTGTCTTGACAAATAATTAACATAATATTAAGTCAATAAAAATAATTTATAAATAAATTATAAATCAATGTAATAAAAATATGATAATCCAAAAGTAGTGATCAAACCATAATAAAGTTACCGGAAAGAATTACAACAAAATTAGCCGGACATCGATGTGTACCCGAGCCAAAAAATATTAAACATCATCATGTCATGAAATCAAAAGAAAGAATCTTAATATGTTGCGTTTGTATCACCACCCAGGGAGAGACAATCTTTTTTCCTTTCTTATATATGGTCTCGGCGAACGTTCCAATATCACAACCAATTTTGTATTCTTTTCTCCTTTCTCTTCAAAGTGGCGGCTAGCTATTGTAATGTCAACAAATGAATGTTTTTTTTTTCTTATCCGGCTGAATAATTGTATCCCCTTTGTATTTATATAATACTTCCATCGGTGGGTTATTGGGTATTGGGACCAAAAGTTATTCTTTTTTTCCTTTTTTTTCTTTTATTCTTTTGGCATATAATAACTTTGGCCCAATAAAAAAAATAACCCAACATCAATAATTGCTCGAACGAAACCCGGATAAATAAAAGATGACCGAAAATATTGCGACGCGCTCAAATCTTTTTCTTCAATTTTTTTTCTTCATTTATCTGCGCTCACAATGTCTTTTCTCCAAAAAATTAATTAAGCGGCCATTTTATTCTATTTCGCTCGTAACCTACATAATCACAAAACATACTCAAAGTACATATATAACGACAAATAAATATACAATTATGCTAAATTAACATGCTATGAGGTGAATGCAAAATACACTGATTAAATACCTCCTTGGGAAATGAACTTTCCCCTTTGGGTTATTCGTACACGATTTTCCTAAATCGTCGTATTTAATACTTACCGCATTTACGCCTTTTTCCTAAAGGGTGTAATTTACCTACAATCATTTTGGCGCCGCTGCCGGGGAGGTGTGTCGTGTTAAACTTGAAAAATTTTGTTTTTATTATCTAACCATTTTGTGTTAAATATAAATCAATTAACACGTATTATCGGTTTTTTTTTCGTTTTTCTTGTGAATTATTATTACTATATTGTATAAGTATCACAACAAATACAAAATATCTCCAAAAGTGAGAAAACACAACCGTAATTGGGATTTGATCTCCTAATTATTGTATTCAAATCTCAAACAAAAATAAAAAGGCAAAAATAGATAAATACTTTCGTGAAGCTCGATTTTGAAAAATACGAACTTTAAGGTGAATAGATAGGCAACATGCTATAAAAGGCCGTTAAAGGGAAGCTAGGTACTTAAGTGCTTCGCGCCACCTCATTCCCCCCATTCACTTGTGAGTATTTGATATTGAAGGCTAATCGAGGGTTTTTCCGCCAAAGTATTATTACGTATCATATATATTTGCTTGGTTTCTTTGTGATTAAACCCTCTTAAACAATTTGGTCTTCACCAATGTTCTAAAGTCAATCGAAGGCGTTCACTCCACGTGATCATTTTCATTCTTTTGAGGCTTCTTTAATCAAGAGTTTGATTCGAGGAGAGATTTGGTAGATTATTGTCTACAAATACACACAAAATCCAAAAAAAATTAGAAACAATCAAAAACACAAAAAAATTGAAAATTCACAAAACACCCAAAAGAATCTTCTTTGCTTACCTCTATGTTCTATGCCACGTTTATGCAAACTCTCAATCAAGTAAAACGAGCTCGTAAACGTCGTCAAAACCAAGGACCTTTGATTGAAGAAGAAACTCCAATTGTCGAACCCGTTGTAGAACCAATAGTCACCATGGCTAATCGTACTATGATGGAGTTGCTTCAAGCACCCACGGAGGGTTTTGGAGAAGCTATTGAGATTCCCGCCATCCTTGCGGAGAATTTCGAGATTAAAACGGGTTTAATGTCGATGCTTCAAGAAAATAAGTTTCGCGGACATGAAAAAGACAACCCGCATCATCACATACGGAATTTCAATCGTCTCACCTCAACAAGCAAGTTTAAGGATATTCCACATGACTCCATTAAGATGATATTGTTTCCATACTCGTTAGATGGACCCGCAAAAATTTGGCTCGAGAAAGAACTGCCAAATTCGATTTTGACAAGGGGTGATCTCGTCTCTAAGTTTGTGAACCAATTTTTTCCACCATCTAAAACAACACATTTTAAAAATGAGATTTCAAGGTTTACACAACGTAATAATGAATGTTTTTCAATGGCATGGGAACGATTTAAGGAAATGTTACATGAATGTCCTCACCGTGATTTTTCGGAATTGCATCAAATTGATACTTTTTATAATGGGCTTAATGATCACGAACGAGATTACTTGAATGCCGCCGCGGGTGGTAATTTTTTGTGCAAAACGACCAATGAAGCTTTAAAGATTATCGAGAATAGATCTAAGGTTTATAACCCTCGTAACACACCGAGTGTTGCAAATATGGGTTCATCGTCATCGTCATCGTCTCGTAACATGAATGCCTTACATGATGAAGCAAATGAGGAAAATAGATTTTTCGAGAGATTTTGACGCTTATGACACATTGGAAAGGACAAGATGCTTTGAATTCCGCATCGGTTAAAACGGTTGAAAAGAGTTCTATATCTTGTGGTGGAGCTCATGATTTTTCCGAGTGCATTACTGCCGGTGGTAACACTTCGAGTGCTTACGTAGCAACGGGAACTTACAACCAAAACGGCCAAGGTTCCTACCCAAATCAAGCTCCACAAAATCAAAATGTTAACAACTATCGAAACAACAATCAAAGTGGTGGTTATCAAGGCAATCAACGTAAATACAACAAGGGTAATTACCAAAGTGTGAGTGGGAAAGTTCAAAATCAAAACCAAAACCTTGATTTTCAAAACACTACACAAGGTTTTCACAATGCTCACATTAAAAATCTTAATGGAGAATTTTTGGATTATGCAAAGGCAAATGATGCTAAGTTTGATAACATGCAACATGAGATGATTAGCTTAAGATCCGAGTTGAAAAACGAGCTTTAAAACGAACTTGCTAATGAATTGAAAACTCATGCTAATAAAATGGAAGGAAACGTTCAACGTCTTCAGCAAAATCAATAAAATAGATGGAACAAGGTCAACATGAGATTAAGCAAGAGTTGTTAAAAGCGGATATAAGGTAATCAAAATTTGAAGATCGAATGGCTAAAATGTTTGAAGCAATCATGTGTAAACCCTCTTCCTCGGGTGGTCTTCCTAGTGATACCGTTGCAAACCCGAAGGGACAAATGATGGTTATTACTACTCGTAGTGGTAAAACTTTCAAGGAACCAATCTCTCGTCCTAGTATGTTGGAAATTTACTTTATGTGATGACATTTAAGAATTCCCATTAGTTATCATAGTCACTCACGCAACGACTAGACTAGGAAACTATGTATAGTGTAAGCGCGTGAGTGACTATATATACCCCTCCAAGGCTTCCAATGAGGGGTTCTTGTTTGTGTTTTTCCCATTTTTCACTTTAATACATTTTCCTTTCATTTTACACACACAACCTCTCTCTATATCTTCATCCATGGCTACCAGCACCAACCACCACCCACCAAGACCACCGGATCTATAATATAGCAAACCCACAATTGGCATCAGAGCAGACGGTTAATCCTTGGATCGTTCGTGTTTTATTGTTATTGATTTGGTGGTCAAAGTTTTTTTTGGTCAGATCTGTTTATTTTTTTTCACGATGGTTTTCTTGTCATCTTGTCACAGTTTTGGTCTCATATTTGATAAAATTTTGTGACGTTAGTTTTTCTCAACAGTCATAAATTTTTTTGTCTAAAATCTATCACTGGTTTAATTGTCTCAGTTCTCAGCATCTGGTATCAACATCATCAGTCTGTGGTTTTACTTTTCTTGTCAGAAGTCAAACTAGCAATATTTTTGAGATCTAGGATTTTAAGATCTGGTATTGTGAAGTTATGTCATTAATTTTTCTGGGTTTCATTGTTTTTTGTTGAAGATGAAGATAAACTCAGATCCAGAAAACCCAAATCTGAAAAGAAAACTAAAATAACAAAAATAAAAAAAGTACCTCTTCTGGATAAGATTCTTGCTATTGCGGAATCATTTGATTTTTTCTATTGAGGAATCATTTGATTCTTGCAATTGCAGAATCATTCGATTCTTGCAATTGCGGAATCATTCGATTCTTACTATTGCGGAATCATTCGATTCTTGCTATTACGGAATCATGTGCATCTATAAGGGTTGCAGATTGATGTAATAAGAATGGTTGCGGAATCATGTGGTTTTGTGGTTGCGGAATCATATGGTTTTGTGATTGCGGAATCATATGGTTTGATATTGTAGAACCATGCCAAATTTAAATCACACCGAGACTATGTTTTAAATCATACCGAGTACACAAAGCCCTATTAACCATCAACAGTTAACCAAAATCAATTTAAAATCCAACACCGACCCAGATCTAATCTAATCCCATCATCATTATCATCTCCATATCATCGAACCCACATAAAAACATGAAAGATAATCGATCTTAGTCTGTTCTAAATTATTACATATCCATATAGATCTTGTATGTAGAACTTAACACATCACTGATCTGTGTAAAGTATCATATTCATTTTTATTTTCGAGATTAACAAAAAGAATAGTAACAAGAGTGTAGTATTCTATCTTTATTTTGATTTTAACACACAAAAATTACATGCATCATAGATCCATGTTTGGTTTACCCACTTTTATTATACGAATCAAAGGAAAGAGTTCAAACTAAAGAGTTTGCTCTTTTTTCGATTCATGTAGACAACATAGAAAAACCGACATGCATATAATCACCTACCCGAGATCTTGTTAAAGATCTTGAAGAAGAAATCGTTTTGGATCTTGGCTCTTTGATGAGACTGCTTTTATACATGGTCTCATCGTTCTTTTTGGACTTAAAATGCATTAAATATCATCAAAATACCGAAATATATGCTTGTGTTTGTTGCTTGTATATTTTAGGTACGGATATTGAGAAAATGACAAAAGATCACAAGAATCACGCAAAAACGAACACGGGAAACAAAGCCGCACGATGAACCAAGCCCTAGTGAAGAATTTTCCAAAGAAAACCCTTAAAGATTTGATAAATATTGAAGAATGGTCCTTCAAGTTTGAAGAATTGACACTTTATACCCTTGTATCTTCATAATTACAAGTTTGGTCCCTAAAGTTTGTCAAAATTACAAAAAGGACCCTTAACTTTGAAGAATTGGCAAAATTAGTCCCTCATCAAAACTAAATTGTCAACAATGGTCCTTCAAGAAGTCAACAAACAAGTCAAAGCCTTGAAGTTTGAAAACATGCCAAAATCAGCCCTTGGAATATGAAGAAATTGCATGTTTAGTCCTTATTTCAAGTTTATAAACAAAAATGTGCCAAAATTGACAAGTATAGCAAAGTTTTTACAAAGGGATTAAGACTTTTGGTTGTTTTAATACAAAGTAGCAAAAGGATGAAACATGGAGGGGGAAAAGTTGCCAGACAACCAAAGTCATTCCACCACTTAGCTACTGCCACCTCACCCCTGCTGACACCTCACCACGCCCACATCAGCATTCCACCATCTCATTTAATATTAACTAAATCAAGTTTAAACTTAATTTAGTATATTAAAAATAGGCGCCAAACAGGTACTGTGCATCTCTCCCCCCTAATTCACCTCTAATCCTATCCCATGAACCCTAATCACGTTTACAATCTACACAAAGGGGAAAACACTATAAGCTTCCAGAAATGCAATTAAGGGTCTCCTAACCTAATCCCCACTCCCAAAACAATGTCACTCTCACCATACAACCCCACCCACATGGCCCCTGCTACACAAATGGACTTGAAGACAAAAAATTGGCAGAAACATGAACGCCCAGGATTGAAAACGTATTCTCCACTCCTAATCAATGGCTACGATTCACCATAACACCTGGCATCTTCACAAATGTCCAAGAAATTCACATGGGCGTTTGACGAATTCAAAATTGAGCATCAAATGAGCATATTCCAGGGAATCATCCAAGGGCTTATTGGGAAGTTCAGCATTAGGGTTTTTACTTTCTAGAATCATCAATGTAGCCTATATAAAGGCGTGTTAGGACTTAGTTTAAGTTGTTCTTTTTCTCTCCGTTTGTCACATTATTTAGTGAAATAAAATTGGTGTTGGATTGTTGATGAGTAGCAAAAAGGACCATCTTTACATTTAAGCATTTACATTTCCAAGTTTTAATTTCAAGTTCTAAAATTTTGTTGGTTACTTAATCGGTTAAGTTTTTTTTTTGTGTTTAAAAACTGTCCAAAAGCTTTAAGCTAGACCATAAGCCTGATAATCTGAGTGATTATCAAGCTTATGTGAAGAGTAAGGCTTTTGTGGATCTGGTTTGGTAAAAGCTTCTAAGTAGAAAAATTATTCATCAGTTTTCATATTTTTTATAATAAGCCAAAGTCAGCTTAATTAATAAGCTTGATTGAGGCTTATTTGTTGAGACACAGAAACATTGCCTTTTCTTTTCTCTTAGCAGGACCTCCATTCCCCAATTTGAAGACATTGTTGGAGTGTGTGTCAACAGTGACCACCTCCAATCTTTCTTTTTTTCTGCTTACTTGATCACAAATTCTAGCACAAGCCACCAGCTTGTGGGAGGTGGCTTATCAGCCACTGTTGGGCTTGGAAGTAAGCCCAACAAGGTAGCTCTCATTTTCCTTTTTAATCTTTAAGTTTCTGAAAAATATTGTGGATTGTGTGAATTTGCATGAAACCTGCTTAGGTGTTGATAAGATGGTTTGAAATTGCTCATAGGTTTGTTTTATGCATGATTAGGGTAGAATAAATCAGTCCTTAGAAGTTTTGAAGTGAGTTGATTTGATACTAACGTTTCCAAAAGTTTTAAAGGGGTGTTTGGATACGGGTTTATGTATGATGGATTGATAGATTGAAAGTTTATTAATCTGTTTTAAGTGATTGTTAGAGTAGTTAATAGTTTTGAAACATTTGTGTGCTTAGTTTGGTGAAACTTAGAGGCAAGTTAAGAGATAAAAAGTGAAAGAAGTGGCTTAAATCTGCATATCCATTTTTCTGCTTATTTTTCATAAAAATTTGAGCTTGAATCTTGTAACTTGTTAGATCTTAGGCTGTTATAGGTTTTTGAATTGTTTGTATAAGAGTGTGTGAACTTATTTGCAATAGCTTGACCCTGGAAAATCACAAGTGTGCAAGTTTTTGGCATTAGCATACCACCAGACCTGTCTTTAAGCTCATCAGCAACTTGTTTGATTGCATTTGTTTGGATTTTGCTTGCTAAGTGTTTTGTTTTCTGCTTGCATTTGACTCCCTACACTCCAAAGAGTGTAGGGGTGCCTTGTTTATCCAAGAACACCACCAAAAAGCACACACCGAGTCCTCTTGGTGTATTATTCATCTTTGAAGAAAACAGACACAAGCAAAACTGCTTGTGTTCTTGAATTAAGAACTGGTCACTTTTTGTGTTCATAGAAGCTTAAATCTTTGATAATTTTGGTTTGTTTTTGTGTATTGTGATCATTACAAGGTTACTGTTCAAGTTTTTAAAAAAAAAAAAAAAAAAAAGTTATTGCAAAAAGGTCACCCCGCCCGGACTCGAACACGCGACCCCTCGCTGGGGGACTTAGTGTGTTAACCGGTGATCCAGATGCCTTTTTACGTTTTCTTTTCATTTCAATAGCTACTTAACCACGTTTTCATTTTGAGCTTAAATTATAATCCGTAGCTTATTTAGGGTTGTTTAGCTTATTTATTAAGCTTATTGGGTTAGAGTCATTTTTCCTAAGACAATACTAGAGTTTAGGATTTTTCTGTTTTAAAAAATTATTTTTCCTTTTATTTAATTAATTACTAGGATTATTTTTAGTTCTATTTTTAGAAAGTATTTTAAAAATAGTAAACAGTAATTTAAAAATACAAAAAAATAGTTTTTAAGTTTTAATTTATTTTTTTGAGGTTTACAGCTTATTAGGTTTTCAATTTGGCTTATTTTTAATTTTATAAGATTTTAGGATTTTTAAGCAACTTTAAAATTCAATATAAAATTATTTAATAGGTTTCAGAAAATTTGGTTTGCATTTTTTTACTAGTTAGAATATTTAGGATTTTTGAGAATTTTTCAGAATTTATTTAGGAACTTTTTATTTTTCTTGATTATTTTAATATTATTTTATTCCAAAAATTCAAAGTTTTATTTTTAATTTTTTTTCATTTTTCCTAGGTTATAGACATTAAATTAGGAACTTTGTCACTTTCCAATTAATTTTTAGGCTTTTCAATTAATTTCTAGATTTAATTTAAGATTTAATACATTTTAATAGTTTTTAAGTGTTTAAAAATAGTTTAATTTGGTTTGAAAATTTTTAAAAATAGTTTTTAGCTTAATTAGGCCTATTTTGAGGTTTACAAACTATAAAACCTTGTTTAGGGCTTTTTAATAATTAAAAGTGATTTTTAGGGCTTTAATTAGCATTAAAAAGTCATTATTTAATTAATTAAAAGGTTTTAGCAAGTTTGGATTTTTTGTAAACTCTTAGAATATTATTTGGGATTTTTAGTAATTTTTAGAAATTTTTAGGTTAAAATTTTAATTTTTGTCGTTTTTACGGTTTTACGTTTACGCCTTTTTCGTCGTAGTTTAATACGTTTTCGTAACCGTCTTTTCTTTCCTTTCTCATTTCTTTTCTTCTTGTTCATAATCACAAACATCATATATCAACTCTTAACACAACGCACTTGCCTCCTCGAGAACGAACTCACCTAGGGTCATTCACACACGGTTTTCCTAAATCGTTGTGCACTTGCCCTATTTTATTGCTCTCTTTTCCTAAAGGGTTGCAAAACTCCAACATCATTTTGGCGCCGCTGCCGGGGAGGCGTGTTGTGTTTTGGTTGAACCATTGTTGTTTTCTATATTAGCCATAAAAGTATTTGTATTAATAGCACTCTATTAATACGTATTATCGTTTTTCGATTTTTGTGAATATTATTACTATATTGTATACGTAGAACAATAAATTTACAAGTACTCCAAATACGTGAGCAATCACAACCTTGATTCGGGATTTCATCACTCGATCATTGTATTCGAATCTCAAACCAAAGAAAAAAGGCAAAAATAGATAAATACTTTCGTGAAGCTTGATTTTGATAATACAAACTATAAGGTGGGTATAAGGCGGTTGTATTTCACGACCTAAAGGAAAAAGGCTCTTAAGTGCTTCGCGCCGCCTCGTTTCCTCCGCTTGCTTGTGCGTATTTGATTTTTAGAGTGAATCGAGGGTTTTGCCGCCCAAAGTATTACTAAGTATCATATATATTTTCTTGGTTTCATTTGATTAAACCCTCTTGAACGATTTGGTGTTCCACCATCGTTCTAAAGTCATCGAAGGCGTTTACTTCACGTGTTCGTTTTCATTCCTTGAGGCTTCTTTAATCAAGAGATTTGATTAAGGAGGAGATTTGTAGATTTTGGTCTACTTAATACATTCCAAAAATACAAAAAAAAAGTTAAAAACAATCAAAAACCAAAAAAAATTGAAAAAGTAAAAACACCAAAAAGAATCTTCTTTGCTCGCCTTCTCGTTGTACGTGACGTTTATGCAAACTCACTCTAAAGCTAGACGTGCTCGTAAACGAAGAAACAAATCACTCACTCCTACTAGTGAGGACTCTCCTATTGACGAACCCATTGTAGTGAAAGAAGCACCCATGGCTAATCGAACTATGATGGAGTTGCTTCAAGCACCCACCGAGGGTTATGGAGAAGCGATTGTGATTCCCGCTATCCTTGCGGAGAATTTTGAGGTTAAGACGGGTTTGTTGTCCATGATTCAAAACAACAAGTTTCGAGGGGACGAAAAGGACAACCCGCATAACCACATTCGCCAATTTAATCGTCTCACCGCCACATGCAAGTTTAAGGACGTCTCAAACGACTCGATTAAGATGATGCTTTTTCCGTATTCCTTAGCGGGGCCCGCAAAAATTTGGTTAGAGAAAGAGCCACCCAATTCTATATTGACGTGGAAGGATCTCGTTTCAAAATTCGTGAACCAATTTTTTCCGCCCTCTAAGACTACGCACTTGAAAAACGAGATTTCAAAGTTTTCGCAAGAGTATAATGAGAGTTTTTCAACGGCTTGGAATAGGTTCAAGGAAATGTTGCACGAATGTCCTCATCATGGTTTTTCCGACTTGCATCAAATAGACACGTTTTACAATGCTTGAACGATCATGAGCGTGATTATCTTAATGCCGCCGCGGGTGGTAATTTCTTGTGTAAGACGGTCGAGGAAGCATTGGTAATTATTGAGAATAGGTCTAAGGTGTATAGTCCTCGTAGCACGTCGAGTGTTCGTAAGGCTTCGTCTTCATCTTCACCTAGTTTGTCACACACCGTTGATGCTTGCCAAGTCGAGGCTAATTTGGAGAACAAAATTTTTGATATAGTGAAAGGCTTGTTAGTTGAGTTTAAAGTTGGTGAACAACCCGCTCCCGCTATGATTAAAGCGGTTGAGGTTTCTTGTATGTATTGTGGTGGAGCTCACGATTATTCCGAGTGCATTACCAACGGTGGTAACACTTCGAGTGCCTTCGCGGCCGCGGGAACTTATAACCAAAACGGTCAAGTTCCTCGCACTAATCAATTGACTCCACCGGGTTTTTCACCAAATCAAAATGCTAACAATTATCGAAACAATCAAGTTGGTTACCAAAGCAATCAAAGGAACAATTATAAGGGTAATAACAACTATGGGAATCAAGGGAGTAGTAGTAGTAGCCAATTGCAAAATCAAAATCAAAACCGTAATTTTCAAAATGCAAGTCAAGGTCTTCAAAATAATAAAGAACTTCCAATAGACTTTTTGAATTACGCTACTTCAAATGATAAGATTTTGGAAAACATTCAAGAGCAAATGGCTAATCAAGCTAAGGACACGGCTAAGAACGCAAAGGAGTTAGCTAATTTCATTAAGGAAAATCTAGCCATGAGAAATGAATTGAAAAATGATTTTGCTAACCAAATTCGAGGTCAAAACAACAAGATAGAGCAAAGTCATGCTAGGCTTGAACAAAGAATTGACCAAAAAGCCGCTATTCAAGATGTGAAGTTTAATAATTTTGATGCTAAGCTTAATGCAATTTTAGAAGCCGTAATGGGAAACAAAGCCTCTACTTCGGGTAGTTTGCCTAGTAACACCGTTTCAAACCCGAAGGGAGAGATGAAAGTGATTACCACACGTAGCGGTAAGACACTTAAAGAACCGACTCCTCAACCAATTACTCCAACGGTGGAGGAAATTGAGGAAGAACCCGAGGTGGTGGTCGAAAAGGAGCATATTTCAATCCCACAAAGTACCGCTCGTGCCACACCTACGGTTGACCCATCACCCATTTTGGAACCCGAGATTCCAAAGGCTATGCCTATGCCCCAACCCACACCACCCTTGCCTTACCCATCGAGACTTAGGAAGGAGAAACGACAAGAGCGCGACAACTATCAATTTGAGCTTTTTATGAAAATGTTTCGTGATTTGCACTTTAATGTGAGTTTCGCCGATGCTTTGGTCATGATGCCTCGATTCGCCGCTAACTTTAAGAGTATGTTGAACAACAAGGAGAAATTACACCAAAAGTCTAGTTGTTCGTCGGTTTATCTTAATCGCATACCTCAAAAAGTTGGTGATCCCGGTAAATTTTTGATCCCTTGTGCAATTCAAGATATGGAGGAATGCTATGCCTTGGCCGATCTTGGTGCTAGCATTAACTTGATGCCACTTGCAATCTACAAGTCGCTCAATCTTCCTAATCTTACTCCTTCACGAATGTCTATTGAGTTGGCCGACCATTCCACGATTCTTGCATGTGGATTGGCGGAAGACGTTTTTGTGAAAGTGGGGAAGTTCTACTATCCCGTAGACTTTATTGTTGTTGACATCCCCACGGATCCTCAAGTTCCTCTTATTTTAGGTCGTTCGTTTTTAGATACGTCTATGGCTTTGATTGATGTGCATGCTAGAAAGATCACCTTACGTTTCAACGACGAGGAACTTGTTATAAACGCAACTCAAAATTCTCAACTTTCTCATGTTTTTTCCGTTGCTACCATAAACCTCGTTGATATGATCGACGTGGTTTGCGAGGAATTTTCACAAGAAGTTTTAGGGTTTGGTGATGAAGAAACTAGTGGCAATCCCACTATGTTAGATCCAATTCTTGATAATTCGACACCAACCTTCACTCCTTTCGAAGGTGGTGGTTTTACGTTGGAAGAATTCGATGTTCCACGTACTTGTGACGAAGACCTAGACAACTATGAGGACTTCTCGATTATCAAGGATTTTCTCAACGATTTCCCATTTCCTCCACCCGAGGAGGTTATGAGTATCAAGCCCAAATCTTCACTTGAGGAACCACCTATCCTCGAGTTGAAAGATTTACCTCCTCACCTCGAATATGTCTATTTGGAGGAGGACGACAAGTTGCCGGTTATTATTGCGAAGGAACTTTCGAATGATGAAAAAACCGCACTTGTCGATGTTCTTAAGGATCACAAAGGGGCGATTGCGTGGAAGTTATCCGACATTAAGGGAATCGATCCCAAATTTTGTACACACAAAATATTAATGGAGGAAGATTTCAAGCCAACAATCCAAAGTCAAAGGAGGGTGAACCCCAAAATTCACGACGTCATCAAAAAGGAGGTCCTTAAACTCCTTGACGCGGGAATGATTTACCCTATTTCTGATAGCCCTTGGGTGAGTCCTATTCATTGTGTCCCTAAAAAGGGAGGGATGACCGTTGTGCCAAACGATGCCAACGAGTTGATTCCCACTAGACTCGTGACCGGATGGAGAGTGTGCATTGACTATCGTAAGTTGAATGAAGCCACTCGAAAAGACCATTTTCCCTTGCCCTTCATGGACCAAATGTTGGAGCGTCTTGCGGGAAACGATTTTTATTGCTTTTTAGATGGTTTTTCCGGTTACTTCCAAATTCCCATCGATCCTCGTGATCAAGAAAAAACTACGTTTACGTGTCCATATGGAACGTTTGCCTATCGTAGAATGCCATTCGGACTTTGTAATGCACCGGGAACTTTCCAACGATGCATGATGGCTATTTTTCATGATATGATCGAGAAGACGATGGAAGTCTTCATGGATGACTTTTCCGTGTTTGGTGATTCCTTTACTTCGTGTTTGTCGAACCTTGAGAGAATGTTAAAACGTTGTGAGGAAACCAACCTTGTGCTTAATTGGGAAAAGTGTCATTTTATGGTTAAAAGTAGAATCGTCTTAGGGCACAAGGTCTCGAAAGCGGGGATTGAGGTAGATCAAGCTAAGGTAGACGTCGTCGCCAAATTACCTCATCCCAAAACCGTCAAGGGAGTTAGGAGTTTCCTAGGCCACGCGGGCTTTTATCGACGATTCATCAAGGATTTCTCGAAGATTTCTCGACCCATTACACATCTTCTTGAAAAAGAGGCACGTTTTGTCTTTGACGAAGATTGTGTACGAGCCTTTGAGATCCTTAAGAGGAAACTTACCGAAGCTCCCATTCTTGTTGCCCCCAATTGGAACCTCCCCTTTGAGCTTATGTGTGATGCTAGTGATTACGCTATAGGGGCCGTTTTGGGGCAACGTCATGATAAGCACTTCTTGCCTATTCACTATGCTAGCAAGACGATGACTGAGGCTCAACTTAAATACACTACAACGGAAAAGGAGTTCCTTGCCGTGGTGTATGCATTTGAGAAATTCCGACCTTACCTCGTCTTGACGAAATGCATAGTGTATACGGACCATTCGGCTATCAAGTATCTCATGGCTAAACAAGATGCAAAGCCGAGATTACTTCGTTGGATTCTCCTCCTTCAAGAATCTGATCACAAAATCGTTGACAAAAAAGGAGCCGAGAATCTAGCGGCCGATCATCTCTCTCGTTTGGAAGATCCTCACCAAAGTGTTTACGAGCCTAAGGAAATCACCGAAACATTTCCGCTTGAAACACTTGGTGTAGTGAATTCCAAACTTGATTCTTCCACCCCATGGTTTGCGGATTTTGCAAATTACCATGCGGGTAACTTCATCATTAAGGGTATGACAACTCAAGAAAAACGAAAATTCTTTCGTGATGTCAAGTTCTATTTTTGGAACGACCCTTACTTGTTTCGAACTTGTGCGGATCAAATCATCCGCCGTTGTGTATTTGGCACCGAAGCTTCTAACATCCTTAGAGCTTGCCATGAGGGACCCACGGGTGGTCACCACGGTGCTAATCTCACGGCTAAAAAGGTGTTTGATGCCGGCTTCTTTTGGCCTACTATTTACCGAGATGCACAAAATCTTGTGAAGTCTTGTGATTCATGCCAACGACAAGGAAAAGCCTCACAAAAAGATGAAATGCCACAAAATATCATTCAAGTATGTGAGATCTTTGACGTTTGGGGCATAGACTTTATGGGGCCGTTCCCATCATCTCGTGGTAATAAGTATATTCTCGTTGCGGTTGACTACCTATCTAAGTGGGTGGAGGCGAAGGCCTTGCCCACTAATGATGCTCGTGTGGTAGTTAAGTTCTTGAAAAGTTTGTTTGCTAGGTTTGGAACCCCTCGTGCTATCATAAGCGATCGTGGAACCCATTTTTGTAATGACCAATTCGAAAGGGTTCTAAGGAAATATGGGGTTACACATCGTCTTTCTACGGCTTATCACCCACAAACGAGTGGACAAGTCGAGGTTTCAAACCGAGCATTGAAGAGGATCTTGGAAAGATCCGTGGGGGAAAACCGACAATCTTGGTCGGATAGGTTAGACGATGCTTTATGGGCCTTTAGGACCGCTCATAAGACACCCATTGGATGCACTCCCTATAAGCTTGTGTATGGAAAGAATTGTCATTTGCCTATCGAGTTAGAACACAAGGCTTATTGGGCCCTAAAGCATTGTAATGATGACATGGAGACCGCGGGAAAACACCGGAAAATGCAATTAAATGAATTGGATGAATTAAGGGATATTGCTTATGAAAATTCATTGATTTATAAAGAGAAAACTAAAAAGTTGCATGATTCAAAAATTAAAAATCGGGTTTTTAACATTGGGGATCAAGTTTTACTTTTTAATTCAAGATTGAAAATATTTTCCGGTAAATTGAAATCCCGTTGGTCCGGTCCATTCACCGTGACTCAAGTATTTCCGTATGGGACCATCGAGCTAGCTCAAGATGATGGTCCTAACTTCAAGGTGAATGGACATAGGTTGAAGCACTACTTTGGCGGGGAAGTTCCATCCTTGAACTACCTCGACCAAGTCACCTTCCCCAATGATAATTAGTATTGAGGGGATCGAGTCGAGCTCATGACTCGGTAATCAAAAACGAGGTGCCTCGTGGGGGAGTCCCATGCTTATCCTATGTACATATTATCGCTTTCTTAGTCTAATGTAGCTTACGTGTGGGGATTCGTGCCCTTCCAACCTTTGTTCCATGGTTGTTTGTGATATGTTGTTTCTAGATCATGATCTTCACGATTGGAGCCTCTCGTGTTCATTTTATGGTAGCACTCTATCGTTTGCTTTGGAGACATTTCTCAATATCCATGATATATCCTTTATTGTTCTAACCTTAGGTTTTTAGCACACTTCATAAACGGCTATTAATTTAATGGTTACACCCTTTCCATGCTAGATTAGGCATTCGACTACGTCTCTAGTATGGGGGTGTTTGCACCCCTAGACTCGAAACATTGAGGACAATGTTTAACTTTAGTATGGGGGGGGTGAATAGATACTTGCCTTGCCAAACCTTCACGCTTTCCAAAGTTTATCTTTTTATTTATCGTTTTGTTGCAAAATAAGGCTAAAATGGCCAAATTTTAAAAAATTTTCTCATGTTTTATAAGTGTTTGAAGACACGAATGTAGATTTTCCGATGGCGAGAATAAGAGTAATTTTTGACTCGACCGTGCGTGTTGAGCACTTAGCTTTGATTCCTTAACTACACATTAGGCTAAGTCTCTTAAATGAGGACGAGAAATGATAGAGTTAATTATAAGTTACTATGCTAAACGTAGAGTACTCGTATTCTTTCAAAAACTCATGTGTTCTCGTTGTTTGCTTATTCTCCCTTCGCATGTAAATATTTTTTGCTTAATAAATATTGACTTAGCGGTTTAGTTAGGATTGTTGGGTTTCTAGTCTTTTCTAGTAGCTTCCGTGTAATGAAATTGGGAAGACATTAAGGTATCGCCAGCGTCACGGTTTTGAAGTATTGGCACCCGAATAATCGAAAGCTTCACCCAATAATAAGATTTCAAGTGCTCACCTAAATCAAGCAAACAATTTGAAGCCCCACAAGGCCTAAAATCTATGCAAAATTGAAATTGAATCAAGCCTTAATCTTCGAAGCTTTAAAGATCCAAAATTCGCTTTAGCGTGAGGATATACGTCTTTGGCTAATAAAACCACCGATGAGGCGGATAATAAAAGGCAAGGCAAGACCGAAGTCATAATAAAAGCTTCATGGCGAAGTTGAATAAAAGATGGAGGTAAACCAAAGATAATAAGGCCCTTCCGTTAGGGGGCGTATAAAAGTCTTGGTAATAAGTCTCATGTTCAAAACCGTTACAAAACCGTGTTTATCGATTCTTCTTGTCAACTTAATTTTTTAACATCGTTGTCTATTAGGAGCGGTTATTGATTTGATGGTCTTAGTTACACCGTTAGGACTCTATTTTTAGACCTAAATCTCTATTATCGCATAAGTCAAACAATGTATCCTCGTGAAACATTCAAGACAAAATAAAATATAAGAGATACAACTTAGGAATAATGGGAGAATAAGTACGTGATTAGGGCATATGAGTAGTGTTAGCATTACTAACTTATAATGACAATGATCTCGTTGCACGCTTAGCATGGAATTGAAGTGAAAATCGAGGACGATGAAATTATTTCTAACGAAGCATTCACGTGTTCTTATTCTATGAACCTAAACGTCCCATTTTGCGATGATAATCATACATTATATCTAAAACACAAGTAGTAGTGATAGTAGTAGTGTAGCTAGTTTATCATTTCAATAAAGTGAATAAAATGAATTTTGGAGATGCTACGATACTTTATTCTAGCATTGCGTGAGGGCACGGCAATGGTTTAGTATGGGGGAGTGATGAGACTGCTTTTATACATGGTCTCATCGTTCTTTTTGGACTTAAAATGCATTAAATATCATCAAAATACCCAAATATATGCTTGTGTTTGTTGCTTGTATATTTTAGGTACGGATATTGAGAAAATGACAAAAGATCACAAGAATCACGCAAAAACGAACACGGGAAACAAAGCCGCACGATGAACCAAGCCCTAGTGAAGAATTTTCCAAAGAAAACCCTTGAAGATTTGATAAATATTGAAGAATGGTCCTTCAAGTTTGAAGAATTGACACTTTATACCCTTGTATCTTCATAATTACAAGTTTGGTCCCTAAAGTTTGTCAAAATTACAAAAAGGACCCTTAACTTTGAAGAATTGGCAAAATTAGTCCCTCATCAAAACTAAATTGTCAACAATGGTCCTTCAAGAAGTCAACAAACAAGTCAAAGCCTTGAAGTTTGAAAACATGCCAAAATCAGCCCTTGGAATATGAAGAAATTGCATGTTTAGTCCTTATTTCAAGTTTATAAACAAAAATGTGCCAAAATTGACAAGTATAGCAAAGTTTTTACAAAGGGATTAAGACTTTTGGCTGTTTTAATACAAAGTAGCAAAAGGATGAAACATGGAGGGGGAAAAGTTGCCAGACAACCAAAGTCATTCCACCACTTAGCTACTGCCACCTCACCCCTGCTGACACCTCACCACGCCCACATCAGCATTCCACCATCTCATTTAATATTAACTAAATCAAGTTTAAACTTAATTTAGTATATTAAAAATAGGCGCCAAACAGGTACTGTGCATCTCTCCCCCCTAATTCACCTCTAATCCTATCCCATGAACCCTAATCACGTTTACAATCTACACAAAGGGGAAAACACTATAAGCTTCCAGAAATGCAATTAAGGGTCTCCTAACCTAATCCCCACTCCCAAAACAATGTCACTCTCACCATACAACCCCACCCACATGGCCCCTGCTACACAAATGGACTTGAAGACAAAAAATTGGCAGAAACATGAACGCCCAGGATTGAAAACGTATTCTCCACTCCTAATCAATGGCTACGATTCACCATAACACCTGGCATCTTCACAAATGTCCAAGAAATTCACATGGGCGTTTGACGAATTCAAAATTGAGCATCAAATGAGCATATTCCAGGGAATCATCCAAGGGCTTATTGGAAAGTTCAGCATTAGGGTTTTTACTTTCTAGAATCATCAATGTAGCCTATATAAAGGCGTGTTAGGACTTAGTTTAAGTTGTTCTTTTTCTCTCCGTTTGTCACAGACTTGTAAATCCACATTTTATTTAGTGAAATAAAATTGGTGTTGGATTGTTGATGAGTAGCAAAAAGGACCATCTTTACATTTAAGCATTTACATTTCCAAGTTTTAATTTCAAGTTCTAAAATTTTGTTGGTTACTTAATCTGTTAAGTTTTTTTTTTGTGTTTAAAAACTGTCCAAAAGCTTTAAGCTAGACCATAAGCCTGATAATCTGAGTGTTTATCAAGCTTATGTGAAGAGTAAGGCTTTTGTGGATCTGGTTTGGTAAAAGCTTCTAAGTAGAAAAATTATTCATCAGTTTTCATATTTTTTATAATAAGCCAAAGTCAGCTTAATTAATAAGCTTGATTGAGGCTTATTTGTTGAGACACAGAAACATTGCCTTTTCTTTTCTCTTAGCAGGACCTCCATTCCAATTCAATTTGAAGACATTGTTGGAGTGTGTGTCAACAGTGACCACCTCCAATCTTTCTTTTTTTCTGCTTACTTGATCACAAATTCTAGCACAAGCCACCAGCTTGTGGGAGGTGGCTTATCAGCCACTGTTGGGCTTGGAAGTAAGCCCAACAAGGTAGCTCTCATTTTCCTTTTTAATCTTTAAGTTTCTGAAAAAGATTGTGGATTGTGTGAATTTGCATGAAACCTGCTTAGGTGTTGATAAGATGGTTTGAAATTGCTCATAGGTTTGTTTTATGCATGTTTAGGGTAGAATAAATTAGTCCTTAGAAGTTTTGAAGTGAGTTGATTTGATAAAAACGTTTCCAAAAGTTTTAAAGGGGTGTTTGGATACGGGTTTATGTATGATGGATTGATAGATTGAAAGTTTATTAATCTGTTTTAAGTGATTGTTAGAGTAGTTAATAGTTTTGAAACATTTGTGTGCTTAGTTTGGTGAAACTTAGAGGCAAGTTAAGAGATAAAAAGTGAAAGAAGTGGCTTAAATCTGCATATCCATTTTTCTGCTTATTTTTCATAAAAATTTGAGCTTGAATCTTGTAACTTGTTAGATCTTAGGCTGTTATAGGTTTTTGAATTGTTTGTATAAGAGTGTGTGAACTTATTTGCAATAGCTTGACCCTGGAAAATCACAAGTGTGCAAGTTTTTGGCATTAGCATACCACCAGACCTGTCTTTAATCTCATCAGCAACTTGTTTGATTGCATTTGTTTGGATTTTGCTTGCTAAGTGTTTTGTTTTCTGCTTGCATTTGACTCCCTACACTCCAAAGAGTGTAGGGGTGCCTTGTTTATCCAAGAACACCACCAAAAAGCACACACCAAGTCCTCTTGGTGTATTATTCATCTTTGAAGAAAACAGACACAAGCAAAACTGCTTGTGTTCTTGAATTAAGAACTGGTCACTTTTTGTGTTCATAGAAGCTTAAATCTTTGATAATTTTGGTTTGTTTTTGTGTATTGTGATCATTACAAGGTTACTGTTCAAGTTTTTTTTTTTTAAAAAAAAAAAATTATTGCAAAAAGGTCACCCCGCCCGGACTCGAACACGCGACCCCTCGCTGGGGGACTTAGCGTGTTAACCGGTGATCCAGATGCCTTTTTACGTTTTCTTTTCATTTCAATAGCTACTTAACCACGTATGTCATTTTGAGCTTAAATTATAAGTCGTAGCTTATTTAGGGTTGTTTAGCTTATTTATTAAGCTTATTGGGTTAGAGTCATTTTTCCTAAGACAATACTAGAGTTTAGGATTTTTTTGTTTTAAAAAATTATTTTTCCTTTTATTTAATTAATTACTAGGATTATTTTTTGTTCTATTTTTAGAAAGTATTTTAAAAATAGTAAACAGTAATTTAAAAATACAAAAAAATAGTTTTTAAGTTTTAATTTATGTTTTTGAGGTTTACAACTTATTAGGTTTTCAATTTGGCTTATTTTTAATTTTATAAGATTTTAGGATTTTTAAGCAACTTTAAAATTCAATATAAAATTATTTAATAGGTTTCAGAAAATTTGGTTTGCATTTTTGTACTAGTTAGAATATTTAGGATTTTTGAGAATTTTTCAGAATTTATTTAGGAACTTTTTATTTTTCTTGATTATTTTAATATTATTTTATTCCAAAAATTCAAAGTTTTATTTTTAATTTTTTTTCATTTTTCCTAGGTTATAGACATTAAATTAGGAACTTTGTCACTTTCCAATTAATTTTTAGGCTTTTCAATTAATTTCTAGATTTAATTTAAGATTTAATACATTTTAATAGTTTTTAAGTGTTTAAAAATAGTTTAATTCGGTTTGAAAATTTTTAAA
This sequence comes from Glebionis coronaria, assembly GCA_025667525.1. Taxonomy (NCBI): domain Eukaryota; kingdom Viridiplantae; phylum Streptophyta; class Magnoliopsida; order Asterales; family Asteraceae; genus Glebionis; species Glebionis coronaria. The sequence continues at coordinate 423,653,088 of CM046879.1, read as the reverse complement.
AATAGTTTTTAGCTTAATTAGGCCTATTTTGAGGTTTACAAACTATAAAACCTTGTTTAGGGCTTTTTAATAATTAAAAGTGATTTTTAGGGCTTTAATTAGCATTAAAAAGTCATTATTTAATTAATTAAAAGGTTTTAGCAAGTTTGGATTTTTTGTAAACTCTTAGAATATTATTTGGGATTTTTAGTAATTTTTAGAAATTTTTAGGTTAAAATTTTAATTTTTGTCGTTTTTACGGTTTTACGTTTACGCCTTTTTCGTCGTAGTTTAAAACGTTTTCGTAACCGTCTTTTCTTTCCTTTCTAATTTCTTTTCTTCTTGTTCATAATCACAAACATCATATATCAACTCTTAACACAACGCACTTGCCTCCTCGAGAACGAACTCACCTAGGGTCATTCACACACGGTTTTCCTAAATCGTTGTGCACTTGCCCTATTTTATTGCTCTCTTTTCCTAAAGGGTTGCAAAACTCCAACATCACTCTTTCTTATGATTCAAACGATTTTTGTTCATAAATTGTAGGTGGTGATTGTGATTTAAAGTGGCACTTATCATGAAACCATAGGTGGAATGGGTTTGTTTGATTGGTCATCTTATTGGTGTTTGATATTTGATGGAGATTCGGTGATCAGTAGTTTGAAGGATCATAAGAGATGTTTTCAATGGTGACTGGGATTTAGATGAAAAATGGGGCGGAGTAAAATGAGATTAGGGTTAAAAGATTTTTTATGTGGCTGAGAGAAAATGGTGAAGATGGGCGGATGTTTCTAGGTGATAAGTTTAGGGTTATGTGTTAAAGTGTGAGATTGATTAGGTAAAGAGTATTTTATATACTCTTTGTAATAGTAATTAGGAAGTTATTTGGTGAACCGGGTTTTGTCTTGGACTCGGTTGGACTTTGATGTTTGATGGGCCGTATGATTTATCAATCTCTATACACGAATTTTTATCTCAAAAGTATTCATTTTGAATAAAATTTGTGTATTAAGATATATTTTGTTTATAATCGGGACGTGACAAGGTAACAAAGTGACGTGACAAAAAGTCGAGACAATGTGACAAAATTATTTGACGAGACCGAGGAAAAAATGGCTATATTTTTAGTAGCTACGGATGTTTGATCGGGTATTATTATTTGACATTGAAGACGAATTTATCGAAGGCGTGAACTTATTTTATCTTTGAAGATAACTTGATCGTTCTTAATCTTAGAATGAAGACTTGTTTATCTAGTTTCCGGGTTCGGGGTGGTTGGTTGATTACCCGGATAACTATCACCTTAATGAGCTACATTATTGTACTCCATGTCACGCGCATAGTCAATGTGGATAAATTTAAGCGGTTGTGCTTTTATACATCTTTAGTAATGTATTGGGTACTTAGAGATTTCTCCACCGTTCTTCATTCAACAAATTATGCAAGCCTAAGTCACAAGGTCGAGGAATTATTATTCAGTTTCATGTTTGGTATATTTGATTCATTCCATCAGTGGTCACTTCAAATTGCCTACATGGGGGTTGGTAAAGATAGCCATGGAGAATTTATGAGTAGAGAATTTCGATCAGTAGCTGATTCTCACAAAATATATAATTCAGCTTATTTATTATTCTCACAAGATTTCAGGTACATGTGCGTACGATTTATTATTGGTTCCGAAGTTTCGAAACCATCAAAGGGGAAGAAGAAGACATTTTGAACGCACAAAGAGTACACGTGATGAACTTCGTACCTTCTTTTGATTTGAAGACATTCCGGGAAGACATTTGTCATAACCGCAGAGAAAATCAGTGTTTTAACTCATGGCGTTATCAATATCTAAACGGTACACTAATAAGTGTGAAAACACTTATCCTTTTACCACTTAATTATAATAATAACCAAGCCAAAACGTGTATTTTATGTCGTAAATGTCGGAATTATGCGTGGTTTGTGTTTTTGTTGTGATTTAGGATCAAAATGTGAAAAGGGAAGAAAACACGGGCTTTCAAGGGCTTTTATCGAAGAAAAAGACAAAAGATGAAGGCAAAAGATCAAGAGTGCAAAAAGAACGGAAGTCCAAGGCCTATTCTGAAGATTTATCAAAGAAAAAGTCTAAAGACGGAAGTTTAATGAAGTCGAAGAACTCAAGTATAATAAATGAAGAAATTATAAGACGAGTTCAAATAATCCCGAGACAAAGTCGAAAAAGTCGAAGAATTTATAAAGACGAAAAGACGAGAAAAGGAAGAAAGCATCAAGACATCTAATCTCCCTATAAATACCCTCCTAATGTGTCATTAGGAGGTGTTAGCTATTTTGACACATTAGTCTTTCCAATTTAATTACTTGCACTTTCATATTGTCATTTACTTAATTGTCATTTAAATTCTTGCCTTTAATTTCAAGTAAGTTTTAATTTTGTTGTTGAATTTTTGTTTTTAAACAAGTTTTAATTAATCTCTCATTCTACCTTTCTTATTTTGGTTAATCTTTATGCTTATTTGCTTATTGTTATGCTTATTTGATTAATTGTTATGTTTTTATGTGTTTGATTGTGTTAGCTTATTGATTTTTTAGCTTATTGTGTGCTTTTCTTAAAATTTAATTAGGTGTTTTTAAAAGTTATTTTATAAAAAGTTGGTTTTAAATATTTTTATTATTCAGTGTTTTTAACAGTTTTTAAAATTTGTCTTATTTAGTTTTTCTTAAAATTAATTTGGTTAAAATTTTGGTTAAGTGCTTATTAGTTTTTGGCTTATTTTTGGTTCTTAGCTTAATTGCAATTTAGTTCTTATCCGGGTTTTAAAACCCCTTTTTCCCGAATAGCATCCAAAATCTATATTCCGAATAGTAGTTGTCCCAGGATTCCGAATAAGCGCTATAGTGTGGATTCTGGATAGTCATATAAACTCGTATTCCGGATAAGCCCTTATTACTTGATTCCGGATAAGCAAGTTATATATGATTCCGGATTGCTTTGGAAACTTAAATTCCAGATAGCTTCACAAACAGTGTAACACCCCCATAAAGCGGGTATCACAGTGGTGGATCGATGAGAAAATAGCTTACAAAGCACATATCATAATTATATGATTTTTGAAATACAATTGATGTAAACATTGAATTGGTACAATCGTTTAAATCGTTGAATAACATTTGTTATGAATATCCCAGTAAAAGATAATCCCCCGTCATTTTTATGCTCCTAAATGATGCTCAATCCATGCTCAAATAATCTCGCTAAATAACCTGGGAAAAACATGCTTAAAATAGTCAACATAAAGTTAGCGAATTCATATAGTTTTGTAAATTAATCAAGTTTAGCATTTCCATTATTCCCATTTTAGTGTTTGCTAAGTAGCATATGATTAAGTTTAGTAACACAAACCTTATAGATAGTAGCAATGCATAAAGTATATATATACAAAAGATAATTACATTTTCTATTAATCGAAACGGAAGCTTAACCTTCCATAGTTCTCGACCGGTGAGAACCCCAGGCCTTACAAAAAGGCGCCCAACCCAGTTTCCAGCAAGGTATACATCTGTTGCCTCGGCCAAGGCACAGTGAGCGCTACTCACGCAGATGGGAATGGTCAATCCCAAATATACCTATTTATAACATTCGCGCGATTTACAACAATTTAACAGTTTCAATAACAATAGACAATCATAATTACAAGTACCATTCAGTTTGCGTTCTATAGAATAAATATCTATCAATCATATAGTCAAAACAGGTTATAGTTCAATTTACATTCTATAATTAAATTATAGTCATATAGTCAAAGGAAGTTGCAGTTAATTTAATAGCATGTCTCCCCCTCGCGGGTTTGAAAAATCATAAAAGATTTAAAAAGAGAGGCTATGAACTCACCTGATACAATCGTCACAATAGTTAATAGAGAACGAACGTCAATCAAGAATAAATGTCAACAATCGATACATGATCATACGAGACCTAAAGATAACGAGGCGCGTCTTAGGCTTGAGACAAGAAATAAATCGTACATATATGTAATAAGTATGTTTTAATAAGTTCTTGTACATTGCATAAGTTTTATGATTCTTTATAAAACTTTTAGGTGAACACTTAGTCATTTTAAGTGAAAAATCCAAGTTGACACTTTTAGCCCATCTTAAGCCCAATAGTGGTCCACTATCCAAGTATTTCACTTAAGTCCATTTTAAATTCAGTATACTACTCTAAGTTGGTAATAAATATCAGGTCCAATAATTGCCCAATAGCCATTACAAGTGTAAGTTGGGCTTTTATGGCCCAAGTCCACTTTGTATAGTTTTTGGGTTCTAAAACACATTACAATCACATACACTTAATATTTCACGTTGGTCGGGTCTCGGGTCATCTAGTCATCAGTATATAAATAAGTCCAAGATCCCCGACAAGTGGATCCTACCATGTTGGTTTATATAAAAATCATCACATTTTACGTTAATGAGTTATAATCCGTTTATTATAATTTTCCCGACATGTCCCGCTAATTTGTTCATACCTCTTGAACCGTAAATCATCTAAGTGTGTTCTTTTTACCAAAAACATTATTAACTCATGTACTACACTTATTATAAGTCTAATTACCCCAAATTTATACTTTTCCTAGCTAATTAACCCATTTCCTAACTTAGAAGAGTTGGCTGTTTTTGGGCAGCCAAACTCGTTTTCACCATTTTTGTCGCCATTTCCATACCGTAAGAAACTGGTAAATCATCCAATTGATTCTAATATTTCATGATTTTATCTACAACGTACAGTCTTACCTTTTTCAATTATTCTGAGTTCTTATATGAGAAAACAGTCCGTGAAGACAGTATGTTCAGATCTGACTAGTTTTCACTATTTTTGTCACCATTTCCAAACCGTAAGGAATTGGTAAATCATCCAATTGATTCTAGTTCTTCATGATTTTATCTACAACCTTTATTTTTACATATTCTTAGGTCAGTATACAAAGTTTACGAGAAAACAGTCCATCAAAACAGTATGTTCAGATCTGACTAGTTTTCATTATTTTGGTCATATCTTACTATCTAAAAGTCGTCACGAGACGAGCCACCCGGGGAATTAACCACAAAATAATTATCTATATTAATATGTAAGTTTTTAGTATCCCAAACCTACTAAGTTTTCCATGCAATCTGTTTTTGTTACAATTCAAAAATTTTTATGAATCAAATCGTTACTAGAGCTTGTTTAGCTTGATTTTTAGTGTTCAAAATCTCATATACAATGTCCCAATACTCATTAATCCATTTCGTACACACACACACACACATATATATATATATATATATATATATATATATATATATATATATAAATATATATATATATATATATATATATATATATATATATATATATATATATATATATATATATATATATATATATATATATATATATATATATATATATATATATATATATATATATATATATATATATATATATATATATATATATATATATATATATATATATATAAGGCTAAGATTGATGAGAATACAATGCCTAAAGGCTCCTCCGCAAGGTTCGTCTACTGAGGGTGAGTCAGGGGCTAAAGTAGCAGTCGATGGATAACAGGCGAATATTCCTGTACTACCTTTGTATTGTAGATCCTGAAGAATGGAAGAGGCTATCCAAAGGGTGTTTATAGGTCCTAGGACATAAGAAGGGAGGGAATAGAGAGAATACCTCAGGCCAATGTTCGTGCACCACTAGCTGAAGTAAGCAATGTCATACTCCCGCGGCCGTCTACAAAAGGGTACCTGTACCCGAAATCAACACTGTTTGGGTAGAGAAATCGACACTGGTTGGGTAGAGAAGTGCGAGACAACTCTCTCTAAAGAAGTCGGCTAACAGCCCTGTCACTTCGGGAGAAGTATGCCTCCTCGCAAAGGGGTAGCTGTGACAAGTCCCAGGTAACTGTTTACCAAAAACACTGGTCTCCAACTAAGCCGTATGATCATGTATGGGGCTTTAGCCTGTCTTGTGCTTGAAGGTCAAGGAAGTTGATAACCTGATGACAGGGGTAAGGCTATCGAAGCCACCAGTCAAAGGTCCAAAGGTAGTGATATTCCGGGTAAGCTCCGACCCTGCGCGAAAGGCGTAACGATCTGGGATCTGTCTCGGAGAGAGTCTCGGTGAAATAGACATGTCTGTGAAGATGCGGAATACCAGTACAGAAAGACCTATGAAGCTTCACTGTTCCCAGGGATTGGCTTTTTTCCTACTCCTATGAAGAATAGGTCAAAAGGAGAACCGCAATCCAAGTGGTATAGAGAGAGAGCAAGTAGTACTACTGTAGAAGCAAAGCACTTTGAATGAAGGATCCTCTTTCTTATAGCCTGAATGGTATTAGTATATCCCTCACAACCTAAACAGAGAGAGCATATAGCACTTGTTGAATTGAAGGTATACAGCACTCTTACTAAATAAGGAGGGGGAAAGCTGAGCCATTGGGGAAGAGGTATCGGAAATGGGCTTTGATAAGAGCTCTGGTTTGTAGCAAGTCATTTACAGGTCCAGGGGAACTTGACTCATTTGCTGCTCCTAGGGGCTCCTTTTTTCTTCTCTTTCATCCCAGACTCTTCTTTCCATTCCTACTTTCTTGATAGTTATAACCTATTAAGAAGGTAGGTTCAGTCCAGGAGGCTAGTTTGAAATGAAACCCGGACTCGCTGAGGTTCACACACCTTTCTTTATGAAATTACACAGCAAGCTGGAAGCTTGGTACTAATAGCCTCTAGAGTATAGAGGGGCTATGGAGAGGCGCGCAACTGTGCTTCCTCGCTTCGCCAATCAAATTCTTCCTGGTTGAAGGGTGCGCTACAGGCCTACGCTTGTTCCTGCGCGAGAATTTCCGGCGGCCGTATCTTGCTCCTTTCTTTCGCCTCAGTAGTGAGCGCTGCTAGATCTGATTCAACTGAATATGGGACTTGGATAGCTAGAGCTAGGAGGAAGGGGCGTGAGATAGGCTTCTAGTCAACCGATTAAGACTACTACTTCTTTCTAGTAGACACTAGAGCGATGGACTGTGAGAGGAAGCAAGTGAAAGTTACTACACGAGGAAGTCAAGTGAAGGCAAGGACACCACTTGGTGAATAGTGCCTCGGCTCGGTTGAGTCATTTTTTTCGCTCGGCTCGCAGCGGACTTGTTCTAGTAGAAAGCAATTTTTCTCTGGGAAAAAGACATAAGATTTGTTCGCTAGAGCTCATCACTGAAGAATGGTGGCTTGACTTTTTTGAATTAGAGAATAACTTCTTCGCGTGAGCGGCGTATATATATATATATGTATATATTCGGAATATATATAAGATCAAGAAAATAAAAGGGAATGATAAATAAGTACGAGATGTAGATCTTACGAGGCTTATCAAAGTCGTTGTACTAGTGAGTGAGCAAGTAACCATCCAAGATCTTGTCAAAACTTGATGTGACCACCATGCATGGATAGATCCGGACTAGATCTACAAATTTCACTTGATGTAACCATCATGCATGTATAGATCCGGGGTAGATATACACGTTTTACTTGATGCATGTGTACATCCGGGGTAGATCTACACGTTTCACTTGATGCATGTATAGATGCGGGGTAGATCTACATGTTTTACTTGATGCATGTATAGATCTGGGGTAGATCTACACGTTTTACTTGATGCATGTATAGATCCACCATGGAAATAAAAGAAAATCTTGAAAGTGTAACACATGTAGGAGATTTACATACCAATGTGTAGATCTCGAGATTTCCAAGATGGGTCTTTGATTTGTTTTTGAAGATTCAAACAAGAAAATCAACAATTTGATGATCTCTGTGGGTTGGGGTTCACGGCTCAAAGAAGAAAAGAAAAGAGAGAGAGAATTTTTGGTGTGTTTGTGTGTTTTGTGTGAGAAAATGAAGAGTATGAGGAGACATAGCCCTTATATAGGGTGGGAGGAAGTGTGACAAGTGTAACCTACTAAGACATTGTCCAATGAGAAGCAAGAAGGTGTGTGGACATGCTGGACATGTGTCACCAACCTAGAGTTGGTCCAATGGGGGAGTGAGGTGTGTTGGTGGCTTGTCTAGTGGGCCAAAAGAGTTGTTGGGCTTCTTAAACCTCTTATTGGGCTTATTAAGCCCGTTCCTATCCAAGGTTTAAATAGTTGGGCTTATAAGGCCACAAATGGGCCTAAAGTGTATTTTGTATTATAACTTTCATTATTACTCGGTTCGGGTCACGTTCGAGGTTTATGAATTTTTTATTCATCTTACGAGGATTTCGTAATTGACCCAAAAATCATTTTTTTCAATAATACGGAGTATTTATATGACGTATAAATACGAAAAACATGCTCGTTTATTTAAATGGCAAGTATTTGTCATTTATCTTTTGTATAACGTATGTATCGTTTTAGTATAAATACTTCTCATTTAATCATTCCGTAGATAAATGTAATATTAAACAATTTAATCTAATTGTTTATCAAGTATTTCTCGACAATAATTTATGTAGTTAAATTATTGAATTGCCGGTACGCGGTTTGTATGACTTTTGTCAAATTTTCAAATCCGATGATTTTTGTATGGTTCAAAAAGGGTTTTTGAAACATACTCCATTATTATTTAATGAATGAAAAATCTCGGGTTTTACACCATCCACATGCCACCTTGAGTTTCGTCCTCGAAATCCCATTACTATTACTAGGTTGAGAAATGATCTAGGATCGTTGAGTAGATTTTTATTACATTATTCTCATGGTAAAATCATGGATTTTACAGCACCATCCCGTTATTTTAGCTTCGTCCTCGAAGCTATTAAAAACTTTGTCATCTGTTAGGGTATAGATGTCATAGATCTAAAGGTTCGTCTTAGACATGCTCAGAAACAAATGGTGCTAACAATGTATGGAGATAGTTATTCGGATTGCATTATAAGTCCGATTGGGCAGTATCTGAGTAATGCTACCATTACGGATGAATAGAAAGCAATGCAAAGAGATCTTTATCCGGGTCGTTCTATATATCCGATTGAGTAGTATTTGGATGCTGCTACTATTATGGGTGGATAGTATTATCCGAAGGTTTGACCTTTAATCCGATATAGCGATAGAAGCTCGCGGATCAATTAATGATAATTAAGAGAGGGCAAACTTTGGAAGTTGCCAACTAGGAAAAGTAGATGTAGTGTCAACTATGCTTAGTTGGTTAAGCTCTTGACGATAGCTTGTTCATTTGTAAAACCTACAAGCCAAGATTTGAAGTCGGAGAGGGTTCCAGAACTAGACATGCTGATCTTGTTCAAATTCAGATTGCTGCTCTGGCCATGAGCCAGGAGCAGAACATGACGGACGTCCACAGCCTGTTGATAGCAGGCCAGGTGGAGTACGCTGCCATGCATGAGCGCATAAACTCTCTCTCTTTTGGACCATATGGGTAAATACCGAGATAGCACGAGGTTATTGGGTCACGAGGCATTGCAGTGGTTGTTGGAGGAGAACTACTACCTCCATTGGCATAATCACACCTTGGAAGGGGGGGGGGGGGGGGGGGGCTTCAGCATAAGACCCACACTCCTCTTACTACACAAGGGCAGTTCTTGTCTTCCTTCTTTGATCCTGCAGCTGTTTGTCATGATGGAGTGACAGCAAAGATCGCCTACCTTTGAGGAGTCGTTGGCAGACTGCGTTCCCAGTTGTTGATTGCACTCAGTTTGCTTAAGGAGTCCTGATTGGCTTATATAGGTATTGCAGAGTACCCTGTCGGCACCTGCAGCCTTACCAGCCCTACCAGTACCAGCCCTATCTAGTAGACCTGCTGGGCAGGATTTGAGTAGATGTACTAGATCTTTTGTTTACCATGCTAAGCTTTCGTGTTGTATTCAAGCTATCATGCACAATTCACGAGTCAGTTAGAAGTTTAAGAAATTATTCACCAAATCACAGTAAGTCTTGTGATGATACATTGTAAAGGTAGTTTATTACAATATAGTATGATGAATGATAACGTCAATGAAGTCGGTGACGTGTGTAGAAACCCAAATTTTTAGGGTTTTTCACCTCCCCGTTATTTTAGTTTCGTTCTCGAAGCTAAAGATGAAGTTACTTGTTCAGGGAACAAGTGAGGGCACTTATTTCTTAAACGTGTAATCTTGTGAACTCGAGTTCTATGTTTACAAGGTTGGGTTGACTAGGAAAAATTCGTCTTAAGTCTTGGTTTTCATTGGATGTGCCTCCGGGGCCCCAATGTGTCTTGATGAGCGTAGATAACAGTTCATTAATGTTACTACTAGTTCTTCAAGATATTTTTAAGTCATTAAGCTTTAATAGGCTGATGCGATGTCAAGTTGGAAATATAGCTTTGGCTGGTACCGCTCTTACGTCAATAATTTTCACGCGAAGGGCTTCCCGATATACTTCTAGCCTGTGGAAGGCAACATTAGCTTGACACCAAGCTTCTCTTACTGATAAAGCTAAGATTATTATTGGTGTTACTTGGGTAGGAAGTTACAAAGAATCTGCTTCATTTATGACTGAGCTAGGGCATAAGTTGCATAGAGAAGAAGTACTTCAAATGATGGAAATCAAAGAAGATGCCAAGAATAAAGTAGTGTGCATCTTGTGTGAAGCTGGAAAGGTTGTGCGTTCAATATAAGTGGTCCAAAATGTGCACAAGTTTTGACTTCTAAAAGGGGGAAGTCATTCATTTCAAGGCTTGTTAGACAATGGTATTGTCGAACTAATTGGATCCGAAGAGGAAGAAGATTGTCCAAAAGAGTATTGGACACCCATTATCGCTTTTTGGGAGATGACAAACATAACCCTACAAATACACCCATTGAGAGTTGGGCATTTGTTTTATGCTTGGGTCTATCTTCCTTGTCGATTTGAGAAATGCGAGCTTAGAAGATTGGGCATCCTCTAACCAAGTATTTCTGGTCTTTGGTACAAGAGATGACACTAAGTCTAGTGTCGATAAGTCTGTGTTATTGTCTCCTCGAATGATCGAGGTTTCGTTTCCTAATGGCAGATGAACCAGCTTTATTTTCTGTGACCTTCCAAAGGGGTCAAATGAAATGGAAGCGAGCACTCCCAAAAAGGGTTCAAATTGCAGCGAAAAAGAACTCTCCCTAAAAGGGGTCAGATGTAGCGGAAAGTAGGCACCCTCAAAAGATTCAAATGCAGCGGAAAATGGACATTTATAAAGGAATCAAATGCAACGGAAACGGACGTCCCCTAACACGGTTGAATGCAGCGGAAATGATATTTGGGTTTAGGATAAGCCAAAAATCAAGAGCACAATGCTATGATCCAAAAGAGACGAATACGAGTCTTCTTAGGTTTCTACATGATGATGATGTAATAACGATAAGATATTACTGGAGGAAATCGCGTGTCAAGGAGGGATACGTTACATAGTCGGATACATAAAATAATATCAATAATGAGTTATGTCGAATACATTTAAGCTCATGTGATTATAAATTTCTATTTACATTGATAAGCGTCCTTATCCATGTAAGGTGAAATTTATAACTCCATTCGGTGACCTATGATTTCTTTATTCAAACGAACAACCGTCCTTACTTGTTTCAATAACGATTTCATATCCCACCTTACCTAAATATTCCCGGTAAGTCTTATTATTTAGGATAAATATAACATCTAAGATAATAGATATTATTAAGATACTTTACAGCATGTTTAGTTATAACTTTCGTCTTCGGGCGTCCCATTCCACCGTGATACGAGTTTTATAAGTAAACTTCTGGTCCGGTGGCTCATGATCTCACCTTTAGACGTCTCATTCCGTCTAAAGACGTAATCATAATTAACTTAGGATCAAGAGTCTCGGGTCCCATATGTAAAATATAGGATCATAAGTACCTTGATTTTGGGTCCTACCGCATCATTTAAAGATGCAAATTTATCCAAATAATACCACATGATATTATAAAAATCACGCGTATATGAGTCGTTAATAAGTCATGTTCCATAGATATACGTACAAAATCATAAGCGAGAGAAAATACATGTTGACGCGCGATAACGTGCGCGAGAGTACGCATCCAAAAAGGAGTTCATATGTACAATATAATATATAATAATATATTACAATCATAAGCATAGGCATTATATCTTATAGTTCCTTCTAATAAGGTATATATATATATATATATATATATGTATATATACACATAACAACAAATTCAAACATTTAATGATATGTAGTTTGCTAGGTAATGCTTCCTAGTCTGTTTTTAAATATTCCAATTTGTATGTTTGTTGAAAATTCGTTTTCATTAAGTGGCATGTCTGTTATCCTAGTGGTTAGAATAGACTAACCAGTTCCTATTCATCGAATAACTATGTAAAGATGGTATGCCCAAGTTTTAATACCTTAAATGAAATAAAGGTTCTAGGGTTTGCCTAAGTTTCGGCTATTGGCAAAACAAGGCCCTCTATATTTTATCAAATGTACACTTTCTGGTTCTTAACAGCTTTAGTCCTTAGGGTTTCTAGTATTTTCGGGAGATGGTGAAAATAGTCCCTCTATTTAACATTAGGTTTTATAACTTCCAATAAGTGGCGAACTAACGCTTAGGGCTTCTAATTGCTTCGGCTGATTACAACATTAGTCCTTAGTGTCATAAAATGACAATCTAACTTCCAAGAATTTACAAAAGTGGTCCTTAAGCTCTAATAAGTCACGAATGGCATTTATAAACCCCTACACTTTCAAATATTTACTATATTAGTCCTTATAGTTTATGTTTTATCAAAACAAGTTTCAAGGTTTTAATCCATAAGTTTTATAAACTAATGTTATTTGTCTAAGAGTTTTTATAAGTTATATCTTTAGTATAAAAACTTTACTTAAGTGTAAAATCACTAGTTGAGCTTATTAAATGTACCAAAAGAGCTAATGGGCTTCCCAAACCCTTATTGAGCTTACAAGATCCATTATCAATTCTTACGAACTAAGGATTTCTTAATGGGCCTAATTACATTTTTAGATCCATCAATGTTACAGTTTTACTACATAGGTCCATAAGACAATAAATGAGCCTAATGGTCTTCCTAATGGGCCTAAACATATTTTAGTCCATTAATAAATCAAGGTTTTCTAAGTGGGCTTACTAGGCATTGGATAGCCGAATAGGCTTAGTTAATGGTTCGGCTATATGGTATTGGGCCTATAGGGCCTATTCTAGTTTTGGGTTACTGTTACTTGTGCTTAACTAGTCCATTAAAATACTTAACCATTTATCTAGGTGTGAAGTTTATGAAATCTTACAAGCCTATTGGTTCTTAAAGGTTAATTCAAGATCTCAAAAGAAAATTTTATAAAATCAAATATTAGATTTCCCCGAACATTTTATTATATTTTTCAATATTTATAAAATCTAATTAGGTTTACTAAAGATAAAAAAGTTTAGTTTAGATTTCCCCCAAGATTTAGCAAGACGCATATTATTCAGTTAGATTTTTATAAAAATCAATTTAGATTTTCCAAGATTGAGTAAAATAGATAGATCTATTTAGGTTTTTAGAGACTTAAAATTTTTTTTTTAGATTTTCTAACGGGTTCTAGAGATTCTGTTAGATTTCTGATGTTCCCAAAGTTTTTATTTAAATTTCCATTTAAATATTTCCATGTGTCTGTTATGTATTAGATTGTTCGTGGTTATAATGCATTGTTCGGGCCATCATACTTCAGAAGCCATTCTATAAACGTTTGAGGAGCGAGGGTACTTTAAATCGTAAACCCAACCACTCAGTCAAAACGTAATATCGAGATGGAACATCTTTAGTGTAAAGATCCCTACTAACATGGCATGTTTATTTGTTTTATTAAGTATCTTGAGTATTTAATATTTCTATAATAAATATTAAATAGTTATATTACGTAAATACGTAAAAGTTAGCATCTAATACAATCAACAATTACGAATGCATAGAATAATGAATGTGCACTTAAATCATATAGTTATGCGTGCTCTCTATGCTATATGCTTTCTAAGTATGTCCCAAAAAAAATCCCCAAAAGATTTTTATAAAGTTAGAATCTAGTTTTAAATAAAAGAAAAATATTTTTATTCTTATTTTATTTAAAAATTAATCTGGTTCGCTATAACTAAAGCTCTGATACCATTCTCTGTAACACCCCCATAAAGCGGGTATCACAGTGGTGGATCGATGAGAAAATAGATTACAAAGCACAGATCATAATTATATGACTTTTGAAATACAATTGATGTAAACATTGAATTGGTACAATCTTTTAAATCGTTGAATAACATTTGTTATGAATATCCTAGTAAAAGATAATCCCCCGTCATTTTTATGCTCCTAAATGATGCTCAATCCATGCTCAAATAATCACGCTAAATAACCTGGGAAAAACATGCTTAAAACAGTCAACATAAAGTTGGTGAATTCATAGAGTTTTGTAAAATAATCAAGTTTAGCATTTCCATTATTCCCATTTTAGTGTTTGCTAAGTAGCATATGATTAAGTTTAGTAACGCAAACCTTATAGATATTAGCAATGCACAAAGTATATATATACAAAAGATAGTTACATTCTCTATTAATCGAAACGGAAGCTTAACCTTCCGTAGTTCTCGACCGGTGAGAACCCCAGGCCTTACAAAAAGGCGCCCAACCCAATTTCCAGCAAGGTATATATATGTTGCCTCGGCCAAGGCACAGTGAGCGCTACTCACGCAGATGGGGATGGTCAATCCCAAATATACCTATTTATAACATTCACGTGATTTACAATAATTTAACAGTTTCAATAACAATAGACAATCGTAATTACGAGTACCATTCAATTTGCGTTCTATAGAATAAATATCTATCAATCATATAGTCAAAACAGGTTACAGTTCAATTTACATTCTATAAATAAATTATAGTCATATAGTCAAAGCAACTTGCAGTTATATAATAGCATGTCTCCCCCTCGCGGGTTTGAAAAATCATAAAAGATTTAAAAAGCGAGGCTATGAACTCACCCGATACAATCGTCACAATAGTTAATAGAGAACGAACGTCAATCAAGAATAAATGTCAACAATCGATACATGATCATACGAGACCTAAAGATAACGAGGCGCGTCTTAGCTTGAGACAAGAAATAAATCGTACATATATGTAATAAGTATGTTTTAATAAGTTCTTGGACGTTGCATAAGTTTTATGATTATTTATAAAACTTTTAGGTTTACACTTAGTCATTTTAAGTGAAAATCCAAGTTGACACTTTTAGCCCATATTAAGCCCAATAGTGGTCCACTATTCAAGTATTTCACTTATGTACATTTTAAATTCAGTATACTACTCTAAGTTGGTTATAAATCTCAGGTCCAATAATGGCACAATAGCCATTACAAGTGTAAGTTGGGCTTTTATGGCCCAAGTCCACTTTGTATAGTTTTTGGGTTGTAAAACACATTACAACCACATACACTTAATATTTCACGTTGGTCGGGTCTCGGTTCATCTAGTCATCAGTATATAAATAAGTCCAAGATCCCCGACAAGTGGATCCTACCATGTTAGTTTATATAAAAATCATCACATTTTACGTTAATGAGTTATAATCCGTTTATTATAATTTTCCCGACATGTCACGCTAATTTGTTCATACCTCTTGAACCGTAAATCATCTAAGTGTGTTCTTTTTACCAAAACCATTATTAACTCATGTAATACACTTATTATAAGTATAATTACCCCAAATTTATACTTTTCCTAGCTAATTAACCCATTTCCTAACTTAGAAGAGTTGGCTGTTTTTGGGCAGCCAAACTCGTTTTCACCGTTTTCGTCGCCATTTCCAACCCGTAAGGAACTGGTAAATCATCCAATTGATTCTACTTTTTCATGATTTTATCTACAACCTACGGTAGTACCTTTTTCAATGATTCTGAGTTCTTATATGAGAAAACAGTCCGTGAAGACAGTATGTTCAGATATGACTAGTTTTCACTATTTTGGTCACCATTTCCAAACCGTAAAGAATTGGTAAATCATCCAATTGATTCTAGTTCTTCATGATTTTATCTACAACGTCTAGTTTTACATATTCGTAGGTCAGTATACAAATTTTACGAGAAAACAGTCCATCAAAACAGTATGTTCAGATCTGACTAGTTTTCACTATTTTGGTCATATCTTACTATCTAAAATTCGTCACGAGACGAGCCATCCAGGGAATTAACCACAAAACAATTATCTATCTTAATATATAAGTTTTTAGTATCCCAAACCTACTGAGTTTTCCATGCAATCTGTTTTTGTTACGGTTCAAAAATTTTTATGAATCAAATCGTTACTAGAGCTTGTTTAGCTTGAGTTTTAGTGTTCAAAATCTCATATACAATGTCCCAATACTCATTAATCCATTTCGTACATATATATATATATATATATATATATATATATATATATATATATATATATATATATATATATATATATATATATATATATATATATATATATATATATATATATATATATATATATATATATATATATATATATATATATTCGGAATATATATAAGATCAAGAAAATAAAAGGGAATGATAAATAAGAACGAGATGTAGATCTTACGATGCTTATCAAAATCGTTGTACTAGTGAGTCAGCAAGTAACCATCCAAGATCTTGTCAACACTTGATTTGACCACCATGCATGGATAGATCCGGACTAGATCTACAAATTTCACTTGATGCCTTTAAGTGTTTGGAAAACACTATCATAACCCGATCTTACACCAACAAAGATGACTCTTGAGCTAGCAAATCGTACTCTCGCTTACCCCGTTGGTATTGCTGAAGATGTATTTATTAAAGTTGGTACCTTCACTTTTCCGGTCGACTTTGTTGTTGTTGATTATGAAATGGACCCTCGTATTCCGTTAATACTTTGTCGGCCATTCTTAAGAACCGGAAAAGCATTAGTCGATGTTGCCGAAGGTGAGCTAATCTTAAGGGTCGGGAATGATGCACAAGTGTTTAAAATGGAGAAGATCACAATTAAATCAAATGGAAGAGAACCAGCGAATATGATTAATGTGCTTGATGATTTTTTCATCTACAACAATCCTCTTTTCGATTCTTGCTATGATAACCCACTTTTCCAAGATGATGTGGATGATTCTCTCTCCAATTTGGATGCCCCACCAATTCATATGTCTCCACCAATCTATGATGACTATGATGATGATTCTAGTTCTAATATGGATGATTCTGATGATTTTGCTTCAAAGTATAAAGACATGCCAACCTATGATGATTTTGATGATATTGATACTCTCTCAAGTGATTCTTAAAATGATGAACTTGCTCCTACTTTTGATGAAGATCCTCCACCAACAATGCTTGCTCCTACTTTGGATGACTACTCATTTGAGGAAGATTTTGCTACTTTTCTCAACACTTACTTCCCAAATGAGAATGATTCTCCTCCTTTGGACTTTGATGATGCTCTTTTGGATATGAAGAAATCCGTTTCAAAGGAGAAGAAGCCGGAAGACACCGATATCCGTAGTACCTATGTCTTGACACCTCTTTATCCACCTTCTGAGGATGAGATTGTGAGATTTATGAGCGGATCCTCTTCAAATTCTACTGAGCCTGAGTGTTATTTTCCCCTAAAGGAAAAGGTGTTCGATCCCGGTATTGCAATTTTTAAGCCATCTTAGTATACATCTGATGAAATAAAAGGAAAGATTTTTGGACCTTATGAAAATATGCTTGCACTTCATGACACTCTCTACCACCATGCTTAATCTCTGCTTAAGGGAACCTTGCCTACTCTTCTTTGGCTTGCCTTGTTCGCCTTAAGCTTGTGCTACTTGATGGATGAAAACCATGTATTTGATCCCGGTGGATGTTCTTCAAGTTTCTTCCCATGCTAATCGAGGTCGAGTCAGGCTCACGACTCGATTAACAAAAACAAGCGCTTACCGGGAGGCAACCCGAGTATCTATGTAAAACCCGCATGCTTTTACCATGCATAGTACCCTTAGGATCGTACGTACTAGTTAAAAACTTTCATAATATAGCATGATTACGATTACGTGTTAGGAGTTTACGTATTACGTACGTGTTAAAACAAGATAAGTATTTTATATGCACGATCACGTATTAATTATTTAGCAATAATTAATCACGAACATGCGATCACGAAATCACGAGCATTAAAACACGAGATATTATTAATTACGTATATATATTTATTACGAGCGTAATTAAATATATTAGATTATGGTATTTACGTAACGAGAACATTTAAAACACGAACATAATTAAACACAAACGAGTAACTAAATAACGAGACACGAAAAGAGGTACGGGAACCCCATGGGGGGGGGGTCCCTACCCGCGGCCAAACAAGAGTAATGGGCCAAGCCCATTACCAATTTTTACTAAAAGGGGGTTAATTAGTTTTACTACTCAAAATCACTTTACAGAAGATTTCAAGAAAAACCTAAAACCCTCCATTTCTCCTCCTCTTTGTGCCGCCACCCTTGAATCACCATACAAGGTGATTCCTTGATCTTGGATCTTGAAGATTTGTTGTTTGTTCGTGTTTGTTTTTCATTCCCTTGATCCACGAATACGGTAAAACCTTTTTAAACCTTTTCTTTTAATTTAATCTTTTTATTAATTATGAACATGGGATGTTTTTATAAAAGCATATTAATTAAACATAGATCTAACATGTTTTGATGATTAATTAAATCAAAGGGTCGATTTAAGGGGTGTTTGGTTTTGGCCGCAGGATGCAACCGACCCCAAGGGGGTTTCAGTTTGCTTAGCCGACCACCACCAAGTATTTAATAACATGACTTAGGTTAATTAATTATTAATAATCATGAAATTATTTTAACCTAAGTATTTATATTATTAAGACTTATAATTAATTAATTATTTTAAAAACCATGGATATAATTAATTAATTAACATGACTTACGTTATATTATTAATATTTAATAATACATATCTTAACCTAAGTACTTAATATATTTAATTAAAAACATGTTATACTTTAATTAAATATTATAACCTATAGTTTAATTAAATTACATGAAATAATTATTAAACTATACAATATATCATATGACTTAGAAAATAATCATGAAAACACTTAGGCTTATTTACTTAGCTTATTTAACCAGCTTATTTCTAATTATGGAAACTTTCTATTTTTAGAAACTTAATTAAATAAGGCAGCTAATTTATTTATGGAAACCAGCTATTTTTAGAAACTTATGTATTTAAGGCAGCTAATCTATTTATGGAAACTTATTTAATAAAAGCAGCTAATCTATTTATGGAAAATTTCTATTTTTAGAAACTTATCTATTTTAAGCAGTAAATCTAATTTTGGAAACTTTCTATTTTTGGAAACTTTCTATTTTTGGAAACTTTCTATTTTTGGTAACTTTCTATTTTTGGGAACTTTCTATTTTGTAAACTTTCTATTTTTGAAAACTTTCTATTTTAGGAAACCTGCTATTTTTAGAAAGTTACTTATAATTACACAGTAAGTATAATAACACATGAAATACCATAAATACTTAATCAGATTAAGCAGAATACAAGATTTAACACATTTTAAGGCTTTAAACAGTAGAACATAGTAAGAACATATAAAATAAGCTAAGACATGACATAAAACCTGCTATGTATTTAGTAAGCAGATACTTATTTCATGTACGTATTTATGTAGCACTAGTGTTTTGGAAGTAGGATTCTCGCAGTTCATCGTTCTCGTTCACTGGACATAAGGTACGGATTCCCGTCCTTTCAGTATGGACATTCTTTCCTTATTAGGATTCCCCGTATGCAGCCAACTGTTTTCCCATAGTATAAGTATGAGTTTGATTGCTTATGTTTAAATATGATTACCTATAGCCATATACATGCATGACCACTTTCACCTAGTTATGGAGGTACCATAACCATAACATTAGAGGCACTGATGTTATGACTTCACCACGGCGGAGTGATTGCTCGTGGCGTCCCTTCAGCTTTTGGCCATTTATTTATATTTATCATGTGGGGTGTATGGGTGCATCCTAGTTACACATTTTTATTCAGGATTACATGGTGAATGTGGTGTGTGCCTTGCATCCTTCATAAGGAGCTGATCCCTCCTACCCATAAAACCAGTATATTAAATTAGAGGCAGCCCCTCTAATTTGCATGATGAGGTCACCCCTCCAATTATTCATGCACGATGGATTTTCATGACCTATATTGGCTAATGGTAAAATATGACAAACAGTTTTTATAAGATAAACATAAGACTTTCAAACTATAAAACCAGTTTATTAAGACTTAACCAGGTTACTCGGGACTTAGTTTCTTCCGCTGTTATTATGTTATATGCTTATCCTATTCATGCTTTATTGTACATCCGTGCACTGAGCGTATTGCTCAGCCGTTTTCTTTTTCTATGTTCCCAAAACGGCAGGTACTCAGGGACGCTCGTAGACACTAAGAGTACGTGCATATGGACTGGAAGCTGTCTAGCCTTCTTTACATTATGCATTTCCTTTCTTTATGATACTTATGCTTTGGACATTGTTTAGTCCTTTTCCTTTACTATACTATGTTCGTGTGTGATGAGCTTTATTTTTGGACTATCGATGTTTGATTCCGGTATTTTCCTTTATATGGTCAAGTAATGTTTAGACATTTTACCTTGTATGCTTTGATGACACGCCATAATTACTGTGATATTTCCATTTCCAAAATGGGATGTTACAATTATGGTATCAGAGCCAAGGCTTCGACCTGTAGGCTCTCAAATATGACCTGTGATTAGTGGGTAGTCACTACGGTCTTCCTAGAACTGACAGTTGTTTTCATGCATTCATCATTTTTAAGCATACATCTACATGTCATTGTTACAGGGTTTTTGACTAAGTAATGGTTGGTACAGGACTGGCCCTATTTAGTCGCATGTCTTTTATCGAAACTTTTAGATTTGGGACCGACCCATAGGCGTCCCCTCTCTATGTCTTTTTTTTTGGGTGAACTGACCAGAGGCGTTCACTCTCGAGCATACAAAGTTTTCATAAAACTGCATCATGCATTCATACACAAAATTTTCTTGCATAAAATTTTTATCGTGAAATTTTTAGTATAAATTTTTTTTTTCATGTATATATTTATATTTTATGTTTTGATCTGTTTAATCATATGTTTTATGTTATACTGTCAGATGGTTCTCACACGCGAACAGGAGCACATCAACGCTGCAATTCAGGCTGCCATGCAAGCCTTGCTTCCTCAACTGAGGAATGACATCCGGACTGAAGTTCAAGCTGCCAACAATCAGCAGCACAATCACCCACCTCCTCCTCCTCCTCCATTGACATTAGCAGTATGGCTGGAGAGATTCAACAAGCTCCGCCCTCGAGATTTTGAGAAGACAGATAGCCCCAGGGATGCTGAAAGCTGGTTGGCTCACATCGAGAAGATTTTCAACGCTATGGGCTGTGACCCCGCATACAAGGCGAGGTTGGCATGCTATCGGTTCGATGGAGATGTACTCAACTGTGGTTAGCTTTGATGCAATCTGAAGGTGGTGATGAGTGGGTTGCTGGTTTGACTTGGGTTTAGTTCAAGGACAGGGTGATGGAGCAGTTCTTCCCAAGGCTGAGCAGGACAAGCTTAAGAGAGAGTACCATGGGATCCGTCAAAGAGCTGGGGAGAATAGCAACGAGTTTATGCATCGCTTTCTTCGCTTGGCTGGTTTCCTTGGTGCGGCAGCAGGTACTCCTGAAGAGCAGGCACATCACTTCAGATGGGCTCTTCGCACATCGGTCGCAAACAATCTGGTGTGTGCTACGTTCAATACTGTAGCACAAGTGGCCGATGCAGCACGGAAACTGGAGATGCTGCAGGAGAGGGATGAGTTCGGGGAAGCTGAAAGACCCGACAAGAGGTAACCTTCGTATTCAAGCGGTGACCAATCCGAATACTTTCCATATGTCAATTATTCATCTCTTTAACTGTATCTTCCAGGCAGAAAACTGGGGACCGGTCTCAGCCGGCTACTCAGCAGCAGCCTCATCAGCCCAAGGGAAACGGTCAGACTAACGACCGTTCTGCTACGGATAGGTGTGGCGGTAATGACAATTACCGTAACAACGTCGGGCAATCCAGCAACAGCAGGTTCTAATACTTATGAAATTCCTTATGCTTTATGTTATAACTCATATTCTGACACTTTAGCAAACTTCTACCAGGAACCATGGAAACGGTAGGGACCAGAACCAGAGAGGTTCGCAGCCTAGCCGTCCAACTATCACTAGTATTCAATATTATGATTATCCGCTTTGTCCTTTATACCCAATTACCATGTCTTATGAAAATGTTTTATCAGGTCCTCAGCCAGCCAGAGCACCTGCTGGAGGATACACTCATCCTCTTTGCTCTACTTGCCACCGTAGGCACCCAGGACCATGTCGCCGTAATACTGATGCGTGCTTCAAGTGTGGTCTTCCTGGCCATATTATGAAGGATTGTCGTAAAGGCGAGATGGAGGGTACATCGGGACATGCTGATAC
The DNA here is from genome assembly GCA_025667525.1 of Glebionis coronaria. Taxonomy (NCBI): domain Eukaryota; kingdom Viridiplantae; phylum Streptophyta; class Magnoliopsida; order Asterales; family Asteraceae; genus Glebionis; species Glebionis coronaria. The sequence goes on along the minus strand of CM046879.1, from coordinate 423,630,489 downwards.
CAAGCCGCCTCCTACTGCCGGGCGTGTCTACACGACATCTCGAGACCAGGCCAATAAGTCTACAGGTACCATCACTGGAATCTTGTATATGTATAGTCGCGCTGCATGTGTTCTTTTCGATACGGGTGCTACTCACTCGGTTATTTCTACTGCTTATGCTAAGAACATTAGGATGCCTCCCTTGCCACTAGAAAATAGGCTTACTATTTCCACGCCTTTGAGGGACTCTGTATTAATCACCCATGTATACAAGAGTCTTCCCTTAGAATTCGATGATAAGGTTCGACTTGTCGACGCACTTCCGCTGGACATGAACGACTTCGACATGATTTTGTGAATGGATTGGCTATCCAAGTATCATGCTACCATAGACTGCCATTCATATCGAGTTATCTTCGGTGATGTCAATGCACCAGAGTACATTCATAATGGGTTCATACCCGGACGGTCTGTACAAGTCATATCCACCCTGCAAGCGCGTGCACTACTGTCACATGGCTGCGAGGGTTATCTAGCTACGGTTCACGACATGGAGGGTGAATCTTCATCGATTCAGGATCAACCAATAGTGTCGGAATTCCAAGACGTGTTTCCAGCAGAACTTCCAGGCATACCACCTGCACGAGAAGTGGAATTCAGTATCGAGCTGGTTCCAGGAGCTGAACCAATCTCCAAGGCTCCTTATCGCATGGCTCCCATAGAGCTGAAGGAGCTGAAGGATCAACTGCAAGAACTTCTTGAACGAGGTTTCATTCGACCGAGCGCATCTCCATGGGGCGCACCGGTCTTGTTTGTTAAGAAGAAGGACGACAGTATGCGTCTTTGCATAGACTATCGCGAGCTCAACAAGATTACCATTCAGAATAGGTATCGACTGCCACGCATTGACGATCTGTTTGACCAAATCCAAGGGGCCAAACACTTCTCCAAGATCGATCTTAGGTCAGGCTATCACCAACTACGGGTCAAGGAGCAGGACATTGCTAAGACTGCTTTTCGTACACATTATGGACACTACGAGTTTGTAGTTATGCCATTCGGCCTGACAAATGCTCCAGCAGTGTTCATGGATCTGATGAACAGAATCTTCCATGAACTTCTGGACAAGTTCATCATTGTCTTCATCGATGACATCCTGATTTTCTCAAAGTCCAAGGAGGAAAACGAAGACCATCTTCGTACAGTACTACAGATTCTTCGCCAGAAGCAGCTGTATGCTAAATTCTCCAAGTGTGAGTTCTGGTTAGACAAGGTGGCATTCTTAGGTCACATTGTATCAGCAGAAGGAATCACTATGGATCCAGCGAAGGTTGAGGCCATTACTATGTGGCCGAGGCCGACATCGGCGACGGAAGTCCGCAGTTTCTTAGGCTTAGCTGCCTATTACCGTAGGTTCGTCGAGAACTTTTACCGCCTAGCACTACCATTGACCAAACTGATGCGGAAAGGGGAGAAATTCGTCTGGACTGAAGATCGAGAGAAGAGCTTTGAAGACCTGAAGCAGAATCTAGTATCTGCACCTATTCTTACTCTACCATCTGGTACGGGTGGATTTCAAATCTACAGTGATGCATCGGGGAAGGGACCTGGCTGTGTTCTCATGCAACATGGGAAAGTGATCACGTACGCTTCACGGCAGCTTAAGCCTTATGAAGAGAATTACCCCACGCATGATCTGGAACTTGCTGCTGTAAAACCCGCATGCTTTTACCATGAATAGTTCCCTTAAGATCGTACGTCCTAGATTAAAACTTACCTCATTTAGTATTGACCACATTCATGTGCTAATAATCAAGCAAGTGCATACGTGTATGACATGACAAGTATCGATTACGTACGAACTCATGATAAACAGTTAATAAATATATCACGTGAACATAATTAAATCATGATCACCATTTAAAATACGAACAAGAATAATTACGTAAATACTTATAATATAATTACGAGCGTTAAGTTTACGATAAACGACACGATAGAATAAACAGAAACACTTTAAACACGAGCACGTTTAACCACGAACGAACACGAAACATCGTGACACGAGAAAGGTACGGGTACCCCATGTGGGGCCCCCATACCCACGACACATATACAAGAAATGGGCTTAGCCCATGGACTTTACAAGTAAAGGGGGGTAAGAGTAAAAACATGTTTTCATTTTTCACTTTCAAGAAATAAACACAAAAACCCTAAAAAGAGTTTTCTCCTCTCCTTTTTCTCCTTTTGTGCCGCCACCTAAACACCACCATTAGAGGGTGATTGTTTGATTTTGATCTTAAAAACTATTGTATAATCAGTGTTTGTTCATCCTTTTTCCAAGCTACATAGTGGTATACCTTTCTAACCCTTCTTTTTATATCTTTTAATTCTTTTAATCTTTGATTATTTTCATGAACATGTTATTATTTTTCTTATTAAAAACATGGTAATTAATCATTGATCTAACATGTTTTGGTATTAAATAAAATCAAAGAATGATTTAAAAGGGATGTTTGTTTTGGCCGCCTAGCAAACAAACCCGAGGGGGGTTTGGTTTGCTATTGCCGCCACCACCAAGACCATTTTTGGTCTTGGTTGGCTCATGTGGGACCCACGGCAGCAAGGAGACATATGTGCCCCGGGTTTGGCTCGGGGTACGGTGTCGAATTCATGCCCGATTCATGGTTCGTTGGTTAAATCATGATTCATGCTACATGTTAATTTTTATGAATTATGAACTTAGGATGTAATTAATTAATAACATGAAATATTAATTAAATCATGACTTAGGTTATTTTAATTATTAGTTTAACATGACATTAATTTAACCTAAGTATTTTATGTTATAAGTTATAATTAATTAATTATTAAAACATGCCTATAATTAATTAATTTAGACATGACTTAGGTTATATTATTAATAATAATAATACACATTTTAACCTAAGTATTTTCATTTCATTTTAATTAAAACATGTTATACTTTAATTAAAATGCTTAACCTATAGTTTAATTAAAATACATGAAATAATAATTAAACTATACACTATATCATATGACTTAAGGAATAAGCTTTTAACACTTAGACTTATATGTTAGCTTATGTAACCAGCTTAACTCTAATTATGGAAACTTCTATTTATAAAAACTTAATTAAATAAGGCAACTAATCTAATCATGGAAACCTTCTATATATGGAAACTTATTTAATTAAGGCAGCTGATCTATTTTTGGAAACTTTCTATTTTTAGAAACTAATCTATTTTAAGCAGTAAATTCTATTTTAGGAAACTTTCTATTTTTGGAAACTTTCTATTTTTGGAAACTTTCTATTTTTGGAAACTTTCTATTTTTGGAAACTTTCTATTTTTGGAAACTTTCTATTTTTGGTAACTTTCTATTTTTGGAAACTTTCTATTTTTGGAAACTTTCTATTTTTGGAAACTTTCTATTTTTGGAAACCTGCTATTTTTGGAAAGTTACTTATTATTATACAGTAAGTATATTAATACATGAAACACCAGTAATACTTAATCAGATTAATCAGAATACAAGATAAACACAGTTTAAGGCTTTAAACAGTGAACCATGACCTAAAACATACCAAATCAGCTAAAATGAGACACAAAACCCAGTACGTAATCAGTGAATCAATACTTATACACGTGTGTATTCATGTAGCGTTAGTGATCCAGAAGTAGGAGTCTTTCTTTCGTTCATTCACTGGACTTGAGGTACGGATTCCCGTCCTTTCAGTATGGACATTCTTTCCTTATTAGGATTTCCCCGTATGCAGCCAACTGTTTTCCCCAGCATTTGTTTTATTGTTTTGAACTGCTTATGTTAATTTTAGCATAATCTATAGCCATATACAAGCATGACCAGTTTCACCTAGTTATGGAGGTACCATAACCATAGCATTGGAGGCACCGATGTTATGACTTCCCCACGGCGGAGTGATTGCTCGTGGCGTCCCTTTCAGTTTTGGCCATATTATTATATCATGTGGGGCGTATGGGTGCATCCTAGTTACATGTTTTATTCAGTTTATCATGGTGAATGTGGTGTGTGCCTTGCACCCTTCACAAGGAGCTGATCCCTCCTACCCAAATCAGTATATTGATTAGAGGCATCCCCTCTAATCAGCATGATGAGGTCACCCCTCCAAGTATTCATGCACGTGACCTTTTCATGACCTATATGGGCTATGGTATATATATGTTAAAACAGTTTTCACAAGATAAACATAAGGCTTTTCAAACTATAAAACCAGTTTTTTTGATACTTAACCAGTTACTCAGTACTTAGTCTTCCGCTGTTATATGTTACATGCTTATCCTATTTCATGCTTTATTGTACATCCGTGCACTGAGCGTCTTGCTCAGCCGTTTTCCTTTTCATGTTCCCAAAACGGCAGGTACTCAGGGACGCTCGTAGATCTCAAACGTAGGTGCATATGGACTGGAAGCTTTACTGTCTTTCTTTACTTTATGCATTTCCTTTACTTTGATACAGTTGCTATGGACATTGTTTCGTCCTTTCCTTTTACAGTATTTATGTTTGTGTGTGATGAGCTTTACTTTGGGGTACCGATGTTTGATTCCGGTATTTCCCTTTTATGGTTGAATAATGCTTAGACATTTATCCTTGTATGCTTTGATGACACGCCATGATTATGCGTAATACTCCATTTCCAAAATGGGGTGTTACAATTATGGTATCAGAGCCAAGGCTTCGACCTGTAGGCTCTCAAATATGACCTGTGATTAGTGGGTAGTCACTACGGTCTTCCTAGAACTGACAGTTGTTTTCATGCATTCATCATTTTTTTAAGCATACGTATACATGTCATTGTTACAGGGTTTTTGACTAAGTAATGGTTGGTACAGGACTGGCCCTATTTAGTCGCATGTGTTTTATCGAAACTTTTAGATTTGGGACCGACCCATAGGCGTCCCCTCGATATGTCTTTTATTTTGAGTGAACTGACCGGAGGCGTTCACTCTCGAGCATCAAAGTTTTCATAAAACTGCATCATGCATTCATACAAAGATTTTCTTGCATAAAATTTTTCTCGTGAAATTTTTGGCATAAAATTTTTTTTTATATTTTATGTTTGAACTGTTAATCATATGTTTTATGTTATACTGTCAGATGGTTCTCACACGCGAGCAAGAGCAGCTCAATGCTGCAATTCAGGCTGCCATGCAAGCCTTACTTCCTCAACTGAGGAATGACATTCGTGCTGAAGTCCAAGCTGCCAACAATCAGCAGCCGCAGAATCAGGCACCTCCTCCTCCTCCTCCCCCAGTGACACTAGCGGTATGGTTGGAAAGATTTAACAAGCTCCGTCCTAGAGCTTTTGAAAAGACTGATAGCCCCAGCGATGCTGAAAGCTGGCTGACTCACATTGAGAAAATCTTCAATGCTATGGGATGTGACCCCGCCTTCAAGGCAAGATTGGCATGCTACAGGTTTGAAGGCGATGTACTCAACTGGTGGCTAGCTTTGACGCAGTCAGAAGGAGGTGATGAATGGGTCGCTGGTTTGACATGGGCCCAATTCAAGGAGAGAGTGATGGAACAGTTCTTTCCTAAGGCAGAGCAGGACAAACTCAAGCGTGAATACCACGGGATACGTCAGAGAGCGGGCGAGAATAGCAACGAATTCATGCAGCGCTTTCTTCGCCTAGCTGGTTTTCTAGGAGCAGTGGCTGGTACTCCTGAGGAGCAGGCACACCATTTTAGGTTGGCACTTCGCACCTCGGTCGCGAACAATCTGGTATGTGCTACGTTCAATACAGTAGCACAAGTGGCCGACGCAGCAAGGAAGCTTGAGATGTTGCAGGAACGCGATGAGTTCGGGGAAGCTGAAAGACCCGACAAGAGGTAAAACATTTCGTGTTCTAGCGTTAACCAGACCGCATCCTATCATTATATGTTCTATAATCATCTCGTAAACTGTATCTTCCAGGCAGAAAACTGGGGACCGGTCTCAGCCGGCTACTCAGCAGCAGCCTAATCAGCCCAAAGGAAACGGTCACTCTAACGACCGTTCTGTTGTGGAAAGGCGCAACGGTAATGATAATTACCGTAACAATGCGGGACACTCCAACAACAGCAGGTCCTACTATTTACGCATCTTCTTATGATTTCATTTTATATTTCCCATGCTGACACTATATCATCTCTACCAGGAACCACGGTAACGGAAGGGACCAGAACCACAGGGGTTCTCAGCCTAACCGTTCAGCTAACACTGGTAAACATCTTATGACGCTTACGTCCTATACTCGTGCATATACTTTATTCTTAACACGTTTTGTCATCAGCAGGCCCTCAGCAAGCAAGGACTCCTGCTGGAGGATTCACTCATCCTCTTTGCAATACTTGCCATCGCAGACACCCTGGCCCATGTCGTCGTGATTCCGACGCGTGCTACAAGTGCGGCCTCCCTGGCCATCGTATGAGAGATTGCCGTAAGGGTGAAATGGAGGGTACTTCGGGTCATGCTGATACTAAACCGCCTCCTACCACTGGGCGTGTCTACACGACATCGCGCGATCAGGCAAACAAATCTACATGTACCATTACTGGAATTTTGTATATGTACGGCCAGGCTGCATGTGTTCTTTTCGACACGGGTGCCACTCATTCAGTTATTTCCACTACTTATGCTAAGAACATCAGGACACTTCCCTTGCCACTAGAAATTAAGCTTACCATTTCCACGCCTCTGAGGGACTCTGTATTAATAACTCATGTATACAAGAGTCTTCCTCTAGAGTTTGATGATAAAGTTCGTGCAGTAGATGCACTTCCCCTAGACATGATTGAGTTCGATATGATTCTCGGCATGGATTGGCTATCCAAGCACCATGCTACCATAGACTGCCACTCATATCGGGTGATCTTCGGCGACATTAATGCACCAGAGTACATTCATAACGGGTTCATACCCGGACGGTCTGTACAAGTCATATCTACCTTGCAAGCACGTGCATTACTGTCACATGGCTGCGAAGGTTATCTAGCTACGGTTCATGACATGGATGCTGAATCCCCATCGATTCAGGATCAACCAGTAGTTTCGGAATTTCAAGACGTCTTCCCTAATGAACTTCCAGGCATACCACCTGCAAGAGAAGTGGAGTTCAACATCGACCTTGTTCCAGGAGCTGAGCCAATCTCTAAGGCTCCGTATCGTATGGCTCCCATAGAGCTAAAAGAACTGAAGGACCAACTGCAGGAACTTCTTGAACGAGGGTTCATTAGACCAAGCGCATCTCCATGGGGCGCACCGGTCTTGTTCGTTAAGAAGAAGGACGGCAGCATGCGACTTTGCATTGACTACCGTGAACTTAATAAGATTACCATCCGCAATAGATATCCACTACCACGTATAGACGATCTGTTTGACCAACTTCAAGGAGCCAAACACTTCTCAAAGATCGATCTAAGGTCAGGCTACCATCAGCTAAGGGTTAAAGAGCAGGATATTGCCAAGACTGCTTTTCGTACCCGCTACGGCCATTATGAGTTCGTGGTCATGCCATTCGGCCTGACTAACGCTCCAGCAGTATTCATGGATCTGATGAACAGAATCTTCCATGAATTCCTTGATAAATTTGTCATTGTATTCATCGATGACATCTTGATTTTCTCAAAGTCCACGGAGGAACACGAAGATCATCTCCGTACTGTACTACAGATTCTTCGTCAGAAGCAGCTGTATGCGAAATTCTCCAAGTGTGAGTTCTGGTTAAACAAGGTGGCATTCTTAGGTCACATTGTATCAGCAAAAGGGATCACTATGGACCCAGCGAAGGTTGAGGCTATCACTAAATGGCCAAGACCAACATCAGCGACAGAAGTCCGCAGTTTCCTAGGCTTAGCTGGATATTATCGAAGATTCGTGGAGAACTTTTCCCGCCTGGCATTGCCCCTCACCAAACTGATGCGAAAAGGAGAGAAATTCGTCTGGACGGAAGAACGAGAGAAGAGCTTCGAAGACCTAAAGCAGAAGTTAGTATCTGCACCTATTCTTACTCTCCCATCTGGTAAAGGTGGATTTCAGATCTATAGCGATGCATCGGGGAAGGGACTGGGCTGTGTTCTCATGCAACATGGGAAAGTGATCGCGTATGCTTCACGGCAGCTTAAGCCCTATGAAGAAAACTACCCTACGCATGACCTGGAACTTGCTGCAGTGGTGTTCGCATTGAAGATATGGAGGCATTACTTATACGGAGAATCATGCGACATTTTCACGGATCACAAGAGCTTGAAGTATATCTTCACACAGCGAGAATTGAACATGAGACAAAGGAGATGGTTGGAACTGTTGAAGGATTATGATATTAACCTACAGTATCATCCCGGGAAGGCTAATGTAGTAGCAGATGCACTCAGCAGAAAGTCCGGAATGAAAAACGGCATTGAGATAGAGGAACAAAACATAAGAGACTTGGAGCGACTAGACATCGAAATCATGGTACGTGGGCAGCACGGATACTGGGCGAATCTTAGAGTAGAACCTGAGTTACTGATTAGGATTAAGGAAGCGCAGAAGGATGATGGAGAGATTTGGGCGATAATTCAGAATTTGGAGAAGCAGACAGAATTCAGAATGGACGCAGACGGTATCGTTTGGCAGGGCACGAGACTTTGTGTTCCTGACAATCAAGAACTCCGGGAAGCATTGTTAGCTGAAGCTCACAGCTCCCCATTTTCTATACATCCTGGGTCGACAAAAATGTACCATGACATCAGACAGCACTTTTGGTGGAGTGGTATGAAACAGGATGTAGCCACGTATGTCTCCAAATGTCTTACCTGCCAGCAGGTTAAGATTGAACATCAGCGATCGAGCGGTCTCCTTCAACCATTGGATATTCCAGAGTGGAAGTGGGACAAAATCACCATGGATTTTGTTACCGGTCTTCCGCCTACCAAGAAGAAGCACGATGCTATTTGGGTCATTGTTGATCGACTCACCAAATCAGCTCATTTCTTACCGATACGCAAGGAAGATCCGGTAAGTAAACTCGCAGATACTTACAGAAGGGAGATCATGAGACTCCACGGCACTCCCTCCAGCATCGTCTCAGACAGAGATCCTCGTTTCACGTCGCGATTCTGGAAAGGTCTGCAAAAAGCTTGGGGTACACAACTTAAGCTGAGTACGGCCTTTCATCCTCAAACGGACGGACAATCGGAGCGAACAATTCAGACATTGGAAGATATGTTAAGGTCGTGTGCGTTGGAATGGACAGGTGATTGGGACGATTACATCTGCTTAGTCGAGTTTGCATACAACAACAGCTGGCACGCAAGTATCAAATGTGCTCCTTTCGAAATGTTGTATGGCAGAAAGTGTCGCGCTCCAACTTGCTGGGATCAAGTGGGAGAGCGAACACTCGAAGGACCAGAGATTATAGAAATGACCAATGAGAAGATCGAAGTAGCTAAGCAGAAACTGCAGGAAGCACGATCACGTCAGAAGAGTTACGCCGATAAGCATCGTAGGGACATACATTTTAATGTGGGAGATCACGTCTTCCTCAAGGTTTCGCCGGCACGTGGTGTTAAACGCTTCGGGATCAAAGGGAAACTCAGTCCTCGGTTCATCGGACCATTTGATATCGTTGAACGAATCGGCGAAGTATCTTACCGATTGGCGTTACCTCCTAAGCTTTCGCACGTGCATAACGTGTTCCATGTGTCCTTACTCAGAGGGTACAATTATCATCCCCTTCACATGGTTCAGTATCCACTGGAACAGATACGTGAAGATCTCACTTTTATAGAAGAACCCGAACGAGTACTCGACAGGCAAGAACGAGTCATGAGAAGGAAGACGATTCCATTCGTCAAAATTCTTTGGAGGGACCATACCGAGCGGGAAGCCACTTGGGAAACAGAGGAGTCTATCTGGGCTTCTTACCCTCACTTCATATTTTGAGTTCGGGTATGTCACTTCTATTCAGTTTACTTTATCTATAATTCGGGGACGAATTATTCTTTTTAAGGGGGAAGAATTGTAAAACCCGCATGCTTTTACCATGAATAGTGCCCTTAAGATCGTACGTCCTAGATTAAAACTTACCTCATTTAGTATTGACCACATTCATGTGCTAATAATCAAGCAAGTGCATACGTGTATGACATGACAAGTATCGATTACGTACGAACTCATGATAAACAGTTAATAAATATATCACGTGAACATAATTAAATCATGATCACCATTTAAAATACGAACTAGAATAATTACGTAAATACTTATAATATAATTACGAGCGTTAAGTTTACGATAAACGACACGATAGAATAAACAGAAACACTTTAAACACGAGCACGTTTAACCACGAACGAACACGAAACATCGGGACACGAGAAAGGTACGGGTACCCCATGTGGGGCCCCCATACCCACGGCACATATACAAGAAATGGGCTTAGCCCATGGACTTTACAAGTAAAGGGGGGTAAGAGTAAAAACATGTTTTCATTTTTCACTTTCAAGAAATAAACACAAAAACCCTAAAAATAGTTTTCTCCTCTCCTTTTTCTCCTTTTGTGCCGCCACCTAAACACCACCATTGGAGGGTGATTGTTTGATTTTGATCTTAAAAACTATTGTATAATCAGTGTTTGTTCATCCTTTTTCCAAGCTACATAGTGGTATACCTTTCTAACCCTTCTTTTTAATTCTTTTAATTCTTTTAATCTTTGATTATTTTCATGAACATGTTATTATTTTTCTTATTAAAAACATGGTAATTAATCATTGATCTAACATGTTTTGGTATTAAATAAAATCAAAGAATGATTTAAAAGGGATGTTTGTTTTGGCCGCCTAGCAAACAAACCCGAGGGGGGTTTGGTTTGCTATTGCCGCCACCACCAAGACCATTTTTGGTCTTGGTTGGCTCATGTGGGACCCACGGCAGCAAGGAGACACATGTGCCCCGGGTTTGGCTCGGGGTACGGTGTCGAATTCATGCCCGATTCATGGTTCGTTGGTTAAATCATGATTCATGCTACATGTTAATTTTTATGAATTATGAACTTAGGATGTAATTAATTAATAACATGAAATATTAATTAAATCATGACTTAGGTTATTTTAATTATTAGTTTAACATGACATTAATTTAACCTAAGTATTTTATGTTATAAGTTATAATTAATTAATTATTAAAACATGCCTATAATTAATTAATTTAGACATGACTTAGGTTATATTATTAATAATAATAATACACATTTTAACCTAAGTATTTTCATTTCATTTTAATTAAAACATGTTATACTTTAATTAAAATGCTTAACCTATAGTTTAATTAAAATACATGAAATAATAATTAAACTATACACTATATCATATGACTTAAGGAATAAGCTTTTAACACTTAGACTTATATGTTAGCTTATGTAACCAGCTTAATTCTAATTATGGAAACTTCTATTTATAGAAACTTAATTAAATAAGGCAACTAATCTAATCATGGAAACCTTCTATATATGGAAACTTATTTAATTAAGGCAGCTGATCTATTTTTGGAAACTTTCTATTTTTAGAAACTAATCTATTTTAAGCAGTAAATTTTATTTTAGGAAACTTTCTATTTTTGGAAACTTTCTATTTTTGGAAACTTTCTATTTTTGGAAACTTTCTATTTTTGGAAACTTTCTATTTTTGGAAACTTTCTACTTTTGGTAACTTTCTATTTTTGGAAACTTTCTATTTTTGGAAACTTTCTATTTTTGGAAACCTGCTATTTTTGGAAAGTTACTTATTATTATACAGTAAGTATATTAATACATGAAACACTAGTAATACTTAATCAGATTAATCAGAATACAAGATAAACACAGTTTAAGGCTTTAAACAGTAAACCATGACCTAAAACATACCAAATCAGCTAAAATGAGACACAAAACCCAGTACGTAATCAGTGAATCGATACTTATACACGTGTGTATTCATGTAGCGTTAGTGATCCAGAAGTAGGAGTCTTTCTTTCGTTCATTCACTGGACTTGAGGTACGGATTCCCGTCCTTTCAGTATGGACATTCTTTCCTTATTAGGATTTCCCCGTATGCAGCCAACTGTTTTCCCCAGCATTTGTTTTATTGTTTTGAACTGCTTATGTTAATTTTAGCATAATCTATAGCCATATACAAGCATGACCAGTTTCACCTAGTTATGGAGGTACCATAACTATAGCATTGGAGGCACCGATGTTATGACTTCCCCACGGCGGAGTGATTGCTCGTGGCGTCCCTTTCAGTTTTGGCCATATTATTATATCATGTGGGACGTATGGGTGCATCCTAGTTACATGTTTTATTCAGTTTATCATGGTGAATGTGGTGTGTGCCTTGCACCCTTCACAAGGAGCTGGTCCCTCCTACCCAAATCAGTATATTGATTAGAGGCATCCCCTCTAATCAGCATGATGAGGTCACCCCTCCAAGTATTCATGCACGTGACCTTTTCATGACCTATATGGGCTATGGTATATATATGTTAAAACAGTTTTCACAAGATAAACATAAGGCTTTTCAAACTATAAAACCAGTTTTCTTGATACTTAACCAGTTACTCAGTACTTAGTCTTTCGCTGTTATATGTTACATGCTTATCCTATTTCATGCTTTATTGTACATCCGTGCACTGATCGTCTTGCTCAGCCTTTTTCCTTTTCATGTTCCCAAAACGGCAGGTACTCAGGGACGCTCGTAGATCTCAAACGTAGGTGCATATGGACTGGAAGCTTTACTGTCTTTCTTTACTTTATGCATTTCCTTTACTTTGATACAGTTGCTATGGACATTGTTTCGTCCTTTCCTTTTACAGTATTTATGTTTGTGTGTGATGAGCTTTACTTTGGGGTACCGATGTTTGATTCCGGTATTTCCCTTTTATGGTTGAATAATGCTTAGACATTTATCCTTGTATGCTTTGATGACACGCCATGATTATGCATAATATTCCATTTCCAAAATGGGGTGTTACAACTGCAGTCGTGTTTGCATTGAAGATATGGAGACACTACTTATATGGAGAATCATGTGACATTTTCACGGACCACAAGAGCTTGAAGTATATCTTCACTCAGCGTGAATTGAACATGAGGCAGAGGAGATGGTTAGAGCTGTTGAAGGATTATGACATTAATCTACAGTATCATCCCGGAAAGGCAAATGTAGTAGCAGATGCCCTTAGCAGGAAGTCCGGAATGATCAACAGCATTAGAATCGAAGAGGAAATCATAAGAGACTTGGAACGAAAAGACATCGAGTACATGGTACGTGGACAGCACGGTTACTGGGCTAATCATGGAGTAGAACCCGAGTTGCTATCTAAGATCAAGGAAGCTCAGAAAGATGACGGAGAAATCTGGGCGATAGTTCAGAATTTGGAGAAGCAGACGAAATTCAGAGTAGATGCAGATGGTATCGTATGGCAGGGCACGAGACTTTGTGTTCCTGATGACCAAGAACTCCGGGAAGCTTTGTTAGTTGAAGCTCATAGCTCCCCATTCTCTATACATCCTGGTTCTACTAAGATGTACCAAGACATCAAACAGTACTTTTGGTGGAGTGGTATGAAACAGGATGTGGCCACTTACGTCTCCAAATGTCTTACCTGCCAGCAGGTTAAGATCGAGCATCAGCGATCTGGCGGTCTCCTTCAACCGCTAGACATTCCAGAGTGGAAGTGGGATAAAATCACCATGGATTTTTTTACCGGTCTTTCGCCTACCAAAAGGAAGCACGATGTAATTTGGGTTATCGTTGATCGACTTACCAAATCAGCTCATTTCTTACCGATCCGCAAGGAAGTTCCGGTAAGTAAACTCGCAGATACGTATAGACGAGAGATCATGAGACTCCACGGTGCACCATCCAGCATCGTCTCAGACAGAGATCCTCGATTCACTTCGCGCTTTTGGAAAAGTCTGAAGAAAGCTTGGGGTACACAACTTAAGCTTAGCACGGCTTTTCATCCTCAAACGGACGGACAGTCAGAGCGAACCATTCATACATTGGAGGATATGTTGAGGTCATGTGCGTTGGAATGGACAGGTGATTGGGACGAATACATCTGTTTGGTGGAGTTTGCATACAACAACAGTTGGCACGCAAGCATCAAGTGTGCTCCATTTGAGATGTTGTATGGCAGAAAGTGTCGCGCCCCAATCTGCTGGGATCAGGTTGGCGAGCGAACACTCGAAGGACCAGAAATCATAGAGATGACAAATGAGAAGATCGCAGTAGCTAGGCAGAAAATTCAGGAGGCACGGTCACGTCAGAAGAGTTACGCCGATAAGCATCGTAGGGATTTACACTTTAACGTAGGAGATCACGTCTTCCTTAAGGTTTCGCTGGCACGTAGTGTTAGACGCTTCGGGATTAAAGGGAAGCTCAGTCCTCGTTTCATCGGACCGTTTGATATCATTGAACGAGTCGGTGAAGTATCTTACCTATTGGCGTTACCTCCGCAGATTTCGCATGTGCACAATGTGTTTCATGTGTCATTACTCAGAGGGTACCAACATCATCCCCTTCACATGGTTCAGTATCCACTGGAACAGATACGTGAAGATCTCACTTTTATAGAAGAACCCAAACGAGTTCTTGACAGACAAGAACGAGTCATGAGAAAGAAGACGATTCCATTCGTCAAAATTCTATGGAGGGATCATACCGAGCGGGAAGCCACTTGGGAAACGGAGGAGTCTATCCGGGCTTCTTACCCTCATTTCATATTTTGAATTCGGGTATGTTCTTCTTTTCCAGTTTACTTTATCTATAATTCGGGGACGAATTATTCTTTTTAGGGGGGAAGAGTTGTAAACCCGCATGCTTTTACCATGCATAGTACCCTTAGGATCGTACGTACTAGTTAAAAACTTTCCTAATATAGCATGATTACGATTACGTGTTAGGAGTTTACGTATTACGTACGTGTTAGAACACGATAAGTATTTTATATGCACGATCACGTAATAATTATTTAGCAATAATTAATCACGAACATGCAATCACGAAATCACGAGCGTAATTAAAACACGAGCTATTATTAATTACGTATATATATTTCTTACTAGCGTAATTAAATATATTAGATTATGGTATTTACGTAACGAGAACATTTAAAACACGAACATAATTAAACACAAACGAGTAACTAAATAACGAGACACGAAAAGAGGTACGGGAACCCATGGGGGGGTCCCTACCCACGGCCAAACAAGAGTAATGGGCCAGGCCCATTACCAATTTTTACTAAAAGGGCGTTAATTAGTTTTACTACTCAAAATCACTTTACAGAAGATTTCAAGAAAAACCTAAAACCCTCCCTTTCTCCTCCTCTTTGTGCCGCCACCCTTGAATCACCATACAAGGTGATTCCTTGATCTTGGATCTTGAAGATTTGTTGTTTGTTCGTGTTTGTTCTTCATTCCCTTGATCCACGAATACGGTAAAACCTTTTTAAACCTTTTCTTTTAATTTAATCTTTTTATTAATTATGAACAGGGGATGTTTTTAAAAAAACATATTAATTAAACATAGATCTAACACGTTTTGATGATTAATTAAATCAAAGGGTCGATTTAAGGGGTGTTTGGTTTTGGCCGCAGGATGCAACCGACCCCAAGGGGGTTTCGGTTTGCTTAGCCGACCACCACCAAGACCGTATGGTCTTGGTTGGTGCGTGTGGGCCCCACAGCAGCAAGGGGTACCCCGATTTGGTTCGGGGTACGGTGTCGATTCATGTCCGGTTCATGTTTTTAAGCTTAGATCCGGTTCATGGTTATGTTAGTTTTTTTATGTTATGAACTTATGTTAAAATTAAATTAATAAAGATGTAATTAATTTAATAACATGACTTAGGTTAATTAATTATTAATAATCATGAAATTATTTTAACCTAAGTATTTATATTATTAAGACTTATAATTAATTAATTATTTTAAAAACCATGGATATAATTAATTAATTAACATGACTTAGGTTATATTATTAATATTAAATAATACATATCTTAACCTAAGTACTTAATATATTTAATTAAAAACATGTTATACTTTAATTAAATATTATAACCTATAGTTTAATTAAATTACATGAAATAATTATTAAACTATACAATATATCATATGACTTAGAAAATAATCATGAAAACACTTAGGCTTATTTACTTAGCTTATTTAACCAGCTTATTTCTAATTATGGAAACTTTCTATTTTTAGAAACTTAATTAAATAAGGCAGCTAATTTATTTATGGAAACCAGCTATTTTTAGAAACTTATTTATTTAAGGCAGCTAATCTATTTATGGAAACTTATTTAATAAAGGCAGCTAATCTATTTATGGAAAATTTCTATTTTTAGAAACTTATCTATTTTAAGCAGTAAATCTATTTTTGGAAACTTTCTATTTTTGGAAACTTTCTATTTTTGGAAACTTTCTATTTTTGGAAACTTTCTATTTTTGGTAACTTTCTATTTTTGGGAACTTTATATTTTTGAAAACTTTCTATTTTTGGAAACTTTCTATTTTTGGAAACTTTCTATTTTAGGAAACCTGCTATTTTTGGAAAGTTACTTATAATTACACAGTAAGTATAATAACACATGAAATACCAGAAATACTTAATCAGATTAAGCAGAATATAAGATTTAACACAGTTTAAGGCTTTAAACAGTAGAACATAGTCAGAACATATAAAATAAGCTAAGACACGACATAAAACCAGCTATGTATTTAGTAAGCAGATACTTATTTCATGTACGTATTTATGTAGCACTAGTGTTTCAGAAGTAGGATTCTCGCAGTTCATCGTTCTCGTTCACTGGACATAAGGTACGGATTCCCGTCCTTTCAATATGGACATTCTTTCCTTATTAGGATTCCCCGTATGCAGCCAACTATTTTCCCGTAGTATAAGTATGAGTTTGATTGCTTCTGTTTAAATATGATTACCTATAGCCATATACATGCATGACCAGTTTCACCTAGTTATGAAGGTACCATAACCATAACATTAGAGGAACTGATGTTATGACTTCACCACGGCGGAGTGATTGCTCGTGGCGTCCCTTCAGCTTTTGTCCATTTATTTATATTTATCATGTGGGGCGTATGGGTGCATCCTAGTTACACGTTTTTATTCAGGATTACATGGTGAATGTGGTGTGTGCCTTGCATCCTTCACAAGGAGCTGATCCCTCCTACCCATAAAACCAGTATATTAAATTAGAGGCAGCCCCTCTAATTTGCATGATGAGGTTACCCCTCTAATTATTGATGCACGGTGAATTTTCATGACCTATATTGGCTAATGGTAAAATATGACAAACAGTTTTTATAAGATAAACATAAGACTTTCAAACAATAAAACCAGTTTATTAAGACTTAACCAGGTTACTCGGGACTTAGTTTCTTCCGCTGTTATTATGTTATATGCTTATCCTATTCATGCTTTATTGTACATCCGTGCACTGAGCGTATTGCTCAGCCGTTTTCCTTTTCTATGTTCCCAAAACGGCAGGTACTCAGGGACGCTCGTAGACACTAAGAGTACGTGCATATGGACTGGAAGCTGTCTAGCCTTCTTTACATTATGCATTTCCTTTCTTTATGATACTTATGCTTTGGACATTGTTTAGTCCTTTTCCTTTACTATACTATGTTTGTGTGTGATGCGCTTTATTTTTGGACTACCGATGTTTGATTCTGGTATTTTCCTTTATATGGTCAAGTAATGTTTAGACATTTTACCTTGTATGCTTTGATGACACGCCATAATTACTGTGATATTTCCATTTCCAAAATGGGGTGTTACAATCTATCCTTTTTCTTTATTTTTATAATAAGTGTAGGGGGAGACCCTACTATGTGTCGTTGTTTTCTTTCTTATCATGTCCAGGTATTCGAGCTTTCAAAGATCCATTCTTGATGACTTTTGACGACCCGTGATTCCGTGTACCCGTCTTCCCAGTTTTATCCTAAACTCTTTTGATTCTCTATTTTATATTCTTCAATATTAAAATAGGAATCACTTTAGTTGTCCTTTCCTTAGCTAGAATTAAACAAAGTGCACAATGTCCTAAGTGTAGGGGAGGTTACTTCCACATGCTTAGACATTGAGGACAATGTTTATATTAAGTGTAGGGGGGACTTCTACAAAAGTTAAGTGGCCTTTTCCTTGTATTTGTCCTCATTTTAACCGGAAAATTTATTTTTCGACATTTTTCAAATTTTTTATCTATTTTGGCCTAGTTGTATTTACCTTTGTTATAGTTATTTTGTTTCTTTGCTAGAATAAATTTTAATAAAGTGGTTTTAATTTTTAAACGTTGTGAATCTTTTGACTCAACCCGAGTTTACTTATCCAAGTTTACTCTAGCTAGTATCCTTAACGTGTTTAAGTCAAGTGTTGCTAGGCTTTTATATAGGTAATTTAAAATGCGAAAGTCTTAACTCTTACGGGTTAAGAACAAGAACTTTTCGCAAGTTCCTATAATTGATCCTAGAAAGTCGTTTATCAAGAGAACTTTAAAATGCGAATTCTAAACTTGAAAAAGTCTAAGTAGTTGCAAGATCCCATAGATGACTCGAAAACCTAAAACTTTGATTTAATTGGCTAAGCATCCACGAGTCTCATTCCTTGAGATTTTAAATTGTGGAGAACGAGAGATGATAGAGTCAATTATAAGTTTAGTATTCTTTCATGAATTTATGTGAGTTAATTATGAGCTTTTTCTCCCATCACTTGCTAATAAATTTAATTGCAATAAGTAAGGTTGTACGATTTGAAAATTTACTTAGCTTCTAGCCCAAGATCGTTTAAAAGTTGCTCGGTATTAATTAGAGTTCATAGCCAAAGCATAACTTATTGAAGCGGGATGCGAAGATTGGCGAGTCCGAAAAGGTCCTAACAAGACATGAGGGCTACATTTTGTTGCTAAAGATCCAAAAGTGATGTGAAGAATCATTTATCAAAAATCAATATGAAGGATCGAGACACACGACGAAAAGCAAATACTTCCCAAAAGATCATGGAGAAGTCTATCCGAAAAGACCCTAACAAGGTATAAGGATAAATAGATCCAAGTCCTAAAAGGAGGCGGATCATTGTATATCAAAATCCGAAATAAAGATTGGAGAAAATGAAGAAGTCGTGGTCCAAATATAAAGAATCTCTAAAAAAGTTCAAGTGAAGAAATTCCTATTATGAAGAGAAGACCATTATTTCATGAACGTCTCTCAAGATTCGAAGTGTGAAGTCAATGCCAAATATCGATCCGAGAAAGGTCTCAAATCTTGAAGCAAGTTATGCCAAGATATGAACTTTATGAGGTCCCGAGAAGCAGTTTTAAAAGATTTTGTCCTTTAGCTAACTATTGATTAAATCGTCCTACTTTATTTTAAGCCTAAATAACTATCGAAATAAGGCAACAATGCATCCTCGTGATCATTCAAGAAAACAATAAAATATAAGAGATACACCTAGGAATAAGGGAGTCTAAGTAAACAATTGGGCCACATCAGTTTGTGTTAGTTTGCTAACTTATAATAACAATGATCTCGTTTTTAAGCTTGGTATGGGGAATGTGAAACTTGAGGGTGATAAACATTCATGACATTCCAAAACCCTAAGGTAAGTCTTTGATCTTTTTACTTGTCTTGTGTTTAATAAAGGCCAATGTAGATTGATTATGATGGAAAATGTAAAACTTGCTTTGTAACTAATGCATTGCATGAGGGCATTGCAATGGCCAAGTGTAGGGGATTTAATAAGTGTGAAAACACTTATCCTTTTACCACTTAATTATAATAATAACCAAGCCAAAACATGTATTTTATGTCGTAAATATCGGAATTATGCGTGGTTTGTGTTTTTGAAGTGATTTAGGATCAAAATGTGAAAAGGGAAGAAAACACGGGCTTTCATGGGCTTTTATCGAAGAAAATGACAAAAGACGAAGTCAAAAGATCAAGAGTGCAAAAAGAACGGAAGTCCAAGGCCTATTCTGAAGATTTATCGAAGAAAAAGTCTAAAGACGGAAGTTTAATGAAGTCGAAGAACTCAAGTCTAATAAATGAAGAAATTATAAGACGAGTTCAAATAATCCCGAGACAAAGTCGAAGAATTTATAAAGACGAAAAGAAGAGAAAAGGAAGAAAGCATCAAGACATCTAATCTCCCTATAAATACCTTCCTAATGTGTCATTAGGAGGTGTTAGCTAATTTGACACATTAGTCTTTCCAATTTAATTACTTGCACTTTCATATTGTCATTTACTTAATTGTCATTTAAATTCTTGAATTTAATTTCAAGTAAGTTTTAATTTTGTTGCTGAATCTTTATTTTTAATCAAGTTTTAATTAATCTCTCATTCCACCTTTCTTATTTTGGTTAATCTTTATGCTTATTTGCTTATTGTTATGCTTATTTTATTAATTGTTATGTTTTTATGTGTTTGATTGTGTTAGCTTATTGATTTTTTAGCTTATTGTGTTCTTTTCTTAAAATTTAATTAGGTGTTTTTAAAAGGTTATTTTATAAAAAGTTGATTTTAAATATTTTTATTATTCAGTGTTTTTAAAAGTTTTTAAATTTTAGCTTATTTAGTTTTTCTTAAAATAAATTTGGTTAAAATTTTGGTTAAGTGCTTATTAGTTTTTGGCTTATTTTTGGTTCTTAGCTTAATTGCAATTTAGTTCTTATCCGGGTTTTAAAACCCCTTTTTTTCCGAATAGCATCCAAAATCTATATTCCGAATAGTAGTTGTCCCAGGATTCCGGATAAGCGCTATCGTGTGGATTCCGGATAGTCATATAAATTCGTATTCCGGATAAGCCCTTATTACTTGATTCCGGATAAGCAAGTTATATAGGATTCCGGATTGCTTTGGAAACTTAAATTTCCGGATAGCTTCACAAACAGTGTAACACCCCCATAAAGCGGGTATCACAGTGGTGGATCGATGAGCAAATAGCTTACAAAGCATAGATCATAATTATATGATTTTTGAAATACAATTGATGTAAACATTGAATTGGTACAATCGTTTAAATCGTTGAATAACATTTGTTATGAATATCCCAGTAAAAGATAATCCCCCGTCATTTTTATGCTCCTAAATGAAGCTCAATCCATGCTCAAATAATCTCGCTAAATAACCTGGGAATAACATGCTTAAAACAGTCAAAATAAAGTTGGTGAATTCATAGAGTTTTGTAAAATAATCAAGTTTAGCATTTCCATTATTCCCATTTTAGTGTTTGCTAAGTAGCATATGATTAAGTTTAGTAACGCAAACCTTATAGATAGTAGCAATGCACAAAGTATATATATACAAAAGATAATTACATTTTCTATTAATCGAAACGGAAGCTTAACCTTCCATAGTTCTCGACCGGTGAGAACCCCAGGCCTTACAAAAAGGCGCCCAACCCAGTTTCCAGCAAGGTATACATCTGTTGCCTCGGCCAAGGCACAGTGAGCGCTACTCACGCAGATGGGGATGGTCAATCCCAAATATACCTATTTATAACATTCGCGTGATTTACAACAATTTAACAGTTTCAATAACAATAGACAATCGTAATTACGAGTACCATTCAGTTTGCGTTCTTGATATGTGTGTAAACACACATCTTTTCTACCACTTAATTACAATAATAACCGGACCAAAACGTGTATTATATGTCTTTTATGTCGGAATTATGCGTGGTTTGTGTTTTTGTTGTGATTTAGGACGAAAATGTGAAAAGTGGAGAAAACACGGGAATTCACGAGCATTTATGGACTTTTATGGAAGAAAAAGATGAAAGACGAAGTCAAGAAGTCAAGAGTGCAAAAAGAACGGAAGTCCAAGACCAATTCTGAAGATTTATCGAAGAAAAAGTCAAAAGACGGAAGTTTACTTAAAGCCGAGGAACTCAAGTCTTATTTATCGAAGAATTAAAAGACGAGTCCAAAGAAATCCCGAGCCAAAAGTCATCAAAGTCCAAGATTAACAAAAAGATTAAGAAGGAAGGACTTAAGGGCGCAATTAAGAAGAAAGGAAGGAGGGGAGGAAGCTTCCTCTAACCACTCCCCTAATCTCCTATAAATACCCCTCTTATTCATTTCACTAGGTTTTTGTTGGCTAACTTGACAAATTAGCTCTTCCACTTTTATTTTATGCACCTTTAATTACTTGCACCTTTAATTACATGTCTTGCACCTTATTTACCATTTAATTTCAAGTAAGTTTTTCTTTTAATTCTCGCACCTTTACTTTATCTTGTTGATCTCATTCTACCTTTCTTTAATCTTTGATTTATATGTTTTTCGTCGTGTGTATGTGTCTAAAGATTACATTTTTATGCTTTTGATTGTTTTGGATCATTGATTTTCATAGCTTATTTTGTTTATTTTCAAGTTTTTAAAGTTTTTACAAAAGTTATTTTCGTATAAAAAGTGGTTTTTCGTAAAGTTTATTCATTTCTTGTGTTAAAAGTTATTAAATTTCAGTCCAGTAGCTTATTTTCATACGGTTTACCTTAGGATTTCGTCTAGTGCTTATTAGAATCATAGCTTATTTTTCTATCTTATCTCCATTTTCTTTTACTGTATTCCGATTGGGGTAGATCGGAAAAGGGTTTGTATATTCCGACCATAGCTACATTGCTTGGTCGGAAAAGGGTTTCAGTATTCCGATTGGTGGCTTGGTATTCCGATCAGGACAAGGTAAGTGGTATTCCGATCTGAACTAGTGACAGTTATTCCGATTGGTGCTCTTTCCCTTATTCCGATTGAGGTGTTGTGTGGTATTCCGATCTGGGGAGCTTTGATATTCCGATCAGGAGTTCTACTCAACATTCCGACCAAGTCCATATTCCGATCAAGAGGTAAGACACTCATTCCGATCAGAGGGTTTTTGTTATTCTGATTGGGTAAGTGACAGCATTCCGATTGTGTTCCGGCCATCATTCCGATCTAAGGTGATTGTGGACTGATCGGAATATATTCCGACGGTGGGTTTATTTTTCATGTCTTGCCTTGTTTAATTTTTAGCTTAAGTTTTTATACTTTGTCCATTTTTAATTCTCGTCACGCTTAACTTTAAGTCATTTAATTATTTTACTTTCCATCACGTTTTTAAATATCGCACCTTTCGTTTAATTAGACTTAGATTATCTTTCAAAGCCATTTTATTTTAACGCACTTTTACTTTAATCGTTTTGCACTTTAAATATACTACAACGACAACATTTTTATTTCACCAAAGAACAGCTGAGTCACACATAAAACACAGGTTGATCAATTCGATTAGAGACACTAGAACGATATTTTTTAACCTGAGTAAAACCGAGTTATCAAATGGCGCCGCTGCCGGCTCTTTTCGTAAAGATTAACGGTTTTCTGTGAGAGACGCGTTGCTTTTTGGGATCCGTTCACTCGTGAGCGTTATTTTTCTTGCATAAAAAAAAATTTCAAAAAACCATAAAAATTAAAAATTGTTAAAAACCATAAAAATTAAAAATTTCAAAAATCCAAAAAGATTTTATCTTTATTGTGTATATATATTGTCTTTGTGTTTGGTTTCTTTTTCTTTGGCATTTTCAGGTGTATGCGTACTAGATCTTCTAATTATCAAGAGCCCGAGACTCGAGAAGATTTAGTTATGTCAGGTGTTAACAACAATAATCCACCGCACCTCAATAATAACAACAATGTCCTTCCACAGCCCGATCTTCGGACGATGGAGGAACTTTGTCAACCAACCATGTTTGGACGAGGAGGACCGATTGCGCCGATGCAAATCAACGCTCCTGAATTTTCGTTGAAGCACCACATGATTCAGCAAGTGCAAACAAACCCATTCCGTGGATTGCCTGATGATGATGCCAACAAACACCTCGACAAGTTCATTACAATCACCCAAAGCATGAAGTTGGCTGGTGCCACAATGGATGAACTTCGCCTACAACTCTTTCCACACACTTTATTACATCATGCCGAGAAATGGTTTGATCGTCTCCCGAAGAATTCTATTCACACTTGGGATGACATGACTCAACGCTTTTTGTCGCGCTACTTTCCACCATCCATGGTCACGAGCCTTCGCAATCAAATCAGCGGTTTCATGCAAGATCCTGATGAATCTCTTTTTGATGCTTGGGAGAGATATGATGTCTTGATCGATAGATGTCCAAACCACAACATGCTCCCTGTGACCTTAATTGATACTTTCTACAACGGTTTGACTTTTCGTGACCGTGATACGATTAATGCAGCCGCCGGTGGCACATTCATGAAAAGGAGACCCGAGGAGTGTAGAGATTAATTGAGAACATGACTACTCACCACAAAAACTAGGATTCCTCTGCTTCTTCAAGGAACAACCCGAGATTCAATGTTCTTCTACCTCAGCAAACCATGATATGACCGAACTCACCCGTGTGCTGACTGAAATGAGCAGAAGTATGTAACTCTTGGCTTCAAACCAACAACAACAACAAGTTAAAGCGGTTGCTACTCTTTGTGAAACATGCGGCGGTCCTCACTCATACACCGATTGTCCTTCAACACAAGGAAATCCGGAAAATGTGTATGCAGCTTATGGTAATTATTCACCGGAAAATTACCAAACTCGACCTCAAGGGGATAGAAATCTGCTGAGTTACCGGTCCAACAGTTACCTTTCACCCGGTTTTTCTCCTCAAAACCAAAACCCCGCCAACAACTACAATAGAAGCAACCAAATCCCACCAAGAGCTTCTAATCCTTATAACCCACCCGCCCAGCAAAACCCACCCATTAACTCCGATGTTGAAGCCATTATGAGAACCCAAGGTGAGCAAATAAAGAATCTACAGAGCCAAATAATCAATTTGAAAGGAGATATCATGAAGCAAAGAAATGAGATAAGGTCCGAGGTTCGTGATAATATTCAATCCTCCTTCAGCACTCAAACGAATGAATTAAAGAATATGTTGGCTAGTTTCTTGCCCTCCACTCAACCTTCTACTTCAAGTTCTCTACCTTCAAACACCGTCACTAATCCGCGAGCTAATGTGAGTGCTATTACTACTCGTAGTGGAGTTACCATCGTAGGACCAACAATCCCACCCCCATCATCTACACCTCCTCCACCACCATTTATCCCTACTCCTCCTACACCTAGTATTAGTGCACCATTACCGTCTCCGCCTCGACGTGATGAAGTTCCCACGAATGACCCTTCAACATCCCAACCTTTACCAACACCTGCACCTTCACCACCCAAACCCAATATCCCTTATCCCTCTCGTATAGCCAAGACCAAAATGCTAACCAAAGAGGACTCTGAGGTGTCACGCTATGTGAAGATGATTTCTCAAATGAACTTCAACATTAGCTTTCTTGAAGCACTTGTCCACATGCCCAAATTTGTTAAAGCATTTAGGGAATTGCTTAACAAGAAGGAGAAGCTGATTGAACTCGCCAACACTCGATTAAATGAAAACTGCTCTGCAGTTATTCTTAAAGAACTTCCGGAAAAGCTTGGAGATCCCGGTCGTTTTGTGTTGCCTTGCGTGTTCAACAAAACTAAAGAATTTACTGCCCTTGCTGATCTCAGGGCTAGTATTAATTTGATGCCACTGAGTGTTTGGAAAACACTATCATTGCCCGACCTCACTCCAACAAAGATGACTCTTGAACTTGCTAATCGCACTCTCGCTTACCCCGTTGGTATAGCCGAAGACGTGTTCATAAAAGTTGGCACATTTACTTTCCCGGTCGATTTTGTCGTAGTTGATTATGAAATGGACCCTCGTATTCCTTTAATACTTGGTCGGCCATTCTTGAGAACCGGACGAGCTTTAGTGGATGTGGCCGAAGGTGAGTTAATCTTAAGAGTCGGAGATGATGCACAAGTTTTTAAAATGGGGAAGCTTACAAGTACAACATTTGGAGGCCGCGAATCAGTGAATATGATTAATGTGCTCGATGACTTTACCGTCTACGACAATCCTCTATTCGACTCTTGCATCGATAATCCACTTTTTCATGATGATGTGAATGATTCTCTCCCCACTTTGGACGCTTCTCCCATTTATGATTCTCCACCGGTCTTTGATGCTTATGATGATGATTCTAGCTCAGACTCGGATGATTATGATGACCTTACTTCTGAGTATCCCGAGCTGCCCACATATGATGATTTTGATGAGGCCGATACTCTTTCGAGCGATTCTTCACATGATGAAGATCCTCCGCCATCACTCGATCCTACTTTGGACGATTACTCATTTGAGGAAGACTTCTCTGCATTTCATAACACTTATTTCCCTCATGAGAGTGATGCTCCTCCTTATGACTTTGAAGATTATCGTCTTGATCCTATTTTGGATTTGAAGCACATTCTTTCTAAGGAGAAGAAACCGGTCGACACCGAAATCCGTAGCACGTATGAGTTAACACCTCTTTGTCCCCCTTCTGAGGACGAGGTTGTGCTTCTTCGCGGATCTTCTTCACACTCAGCTGAGCCTGAGTGCTATTTTCCCCTGAAGGAAAAGGTGTTCGACCCCGGTATTGAAGTCTTTAAGCCATCTCAGTATCCACTTGATGAAATAAAAGGAAATATCTTTGGAACTTATGGAAATCTGCTTGCACCACTTCAACCTTGCTTCCACCGTGCTCCATCACTGCTTAAGGGAACCTTGCCTACTCTTCTTTGGCTTGCCTTGTTCGCCTTAAGTTTGTGCTATTTGATGGACGAAAACTATGTCTTTGATCCTGGTGGATATGTTTCATGCTTCTTCCGTTGATGATCAAGGTCGAGTCAGGCTAATGACTCGGTTAACAAAAATCAAGCGCTTCTTGGGAGGCAACCCATGCATCTATCTTTTCGCTTTCTTTATCATAAGTGTAGGGGGAGACCCGTTGGTGTTTGCTCTTTCCTCTTACTTCTTAATCAGGGATTCAGGCTTCAATGATCCACTCTTGATGATTCTTGACGACCCGTGATTCCGTGTTCCATTATCCCGGTTCTATCCTAAACTCTTTTCGATTCACTATTTTATATTTTCCAATATTAAAATAGGAATCTCTTTAGTTGTCCTTTCCCTCAGCGAGAGTTAAACAACGTGCACAATGTCCTAAGTGTAGGGGAGTTTACTCCCACATGCTTAAACATTTAGGACAATGTTTATGTTAAGTGTAGGGGGACTTCTATCGATGATAAGTGGTCTTTTCCTTGTTTTTGTCCTCATTTTAACCGGAAAATCAATTTTTCGACATTTTTCAAAAAATTTTGATCTATTTTGGCCTATTAGTTTTTCCTTTTATATAGTTATTTTCTTGCCTTATTAGAATAAATCTTTGAATAAGTGGTTTTAATTTTCAAAACGTTGTGAATCTTTTGACTCAACCCGAGTTTACTTATCTAAGTTACTCTAGCTAGTATCCTTAACATGTTTAAGTCAAGTTTTGCTAGGCTTTTATATAGGGAGCTATAAAACGCGAAAGTCTTAACTCTCACGGGTTAAGAACAAGAACTTTTCGCAAGTTCCTATAATTGATCCTAGAGAGTCGTTTATCAAGGGAACTTTAAAACGCGATTTCTAACTTGAAAGAGTCTAAAAATTTGCAAGATCCTATAGGCGACTCGAAAACCCAAAACTTTGATTTAATAGGCTAAGCATCCACGAGTCTCATTACTTGAGATTTTAAATTGTGGAGAACGAGAGATGATAAAGTCAATTATAAGTTTGGTATTCTTTCGTGAATTTATGTGAGTTAATTAGGAGCCTATTCTCCCATCGCTTGTTAATAAACTTATCTGCAATAAATAAGGTTGTACAATTTGAAAAGTTACTTAGCTTCTAGCCCAAGATCGTTTAAAAGTTGCTCGGTATGGATTAGAGTTCATAGCCAAGGCATAACTTATTGAAGCGGGATGCGAAGATTGGCGAGTCCAAAAAGGCCCTAACAAGGCATGAGGGCTATATTCTGTTGCTAAAGATCCAAAGTGATGTGAAGAATCATTTATCGAAAATCAATATGAAGGATCGAGACACACGCCGAAAAGCAAAAACTCCCCAAAAGTCATGGAGAAGTGTATCTGAAAAGACCCTAAAAAGGTATGAGGATAAATAGATCTGAGTCATAAAAGGAGGCGGATCGTTGTATATCAAAGTCCAAAATAAAGATTGGAGAAAAATGAAGAAATCGTGGTCCAAGTATGAATCTATCAAAACCTCAAGTGAAGAAATTCCATTATGAAGAGAAGACCATAATTTCATGAACGTCTCTCAAGGTTTGAAGTATGAAGTCGCTGCCAAATATCGGTCCGAGAAAGGTCTCAAATCGCGAAGCGAGTTATGCCAAGATATGAACATTATGAGGTCCCGAGAAGCAGTTTTAAAAGATTTTGTCCTTTAGCTAACTATTGATTAAATCGTTCACTTTATTTTCGGACTAAATAACTATCGAAATAAGTCAAACAATGCATCCTCGTTATCATTCAAGACAATAATAAAATATAAGAGATACCCATAGGAATAAGGGAGTCTAAGTGAATAATTAGCCCACATGAGTTCGTGTCAGTTTACTAACTTATAATAACAATGATGTCGTCTTTAAGCTTGGTTTGGAGAAAGTGAAAACTTGAGGATGATGATCATGCACAACATTTCCAAAACCCAAGGTATGCTTTTTGATTTCTTTACTTTTAATGCTTATAATTTTCTATCTCTTTAATAAAGGCCAATGTGGATTGATTATGATGAAAAGTGTAAACTTGCTTTGTAACTAATGCATTGCATGAGGACATTGCAATGGTCAAGTGTAGGGGATTTGATATGTGTGTAAACACACATCTTTTCTACCACTTAATTACAATAATAACCGGACCAAAACGTGTATTTTATGTCTTTTATGTCGGAATTATGCGTGGTTTGTGTTTTTGTTATGATTTAGGACGAAAATGTGAAAAGTGGAGAAAACACGGGAATTCACGGGCATTTACGGACTTTTATGGAAGAAAAAGATGAAAGACGAAGTCAAGAAGTCAAGAGTGCAAAAAGAACGGAAGTCCAAGACCAATTCTGAAGATTTATCGAAGAAAAAGTCAAAAGACGGAAGTTTACTTAAAGCCGAGGAACTCAAGTCTTATTTATCGAAGAATTAAAAGACGAGTCCAAAGAAATCCCGAGCCAAAAGTCATCAAAGTCCAAGATTAACAAAAAGATTAAGAAGGAAGGACTTAAGGGCGCAATTAAGAAGAAAGGAAGGAGGGGAGGAAGCTTCCTCTAACCACTCTCCTAATCTCCTATAAATACCCCTCTTATTCATTTCACTAGTTTTTTGTTGGCTAACTTGACAAATTAGCTCTTCCACTTTTATTTTATGCACCATTAATTACATGTCTTGCACCTTATTTACCATTTAATTTCAAGTAAGTTTTACTTTTAATTCTCGCACCTTTACTTTATCTTGTTGATCTCATTCTACCTTTCTTTAATCTTTGATTTATATGTTTTTCGTCATGTTTATGTGTCTAAAGATTACACTTTTATGCTTTTGATTGTTTTGGATCATTGATTTTCATAGCTTATTTTGTTTATTTTCAAGTTTTTAAAGTTTTTACAAAAGTTATTTTCGTATAAAAAGTGGTTTTTCGTAAAGTTTATTCATTTCTTGTGTTAAAAGTTATTAAATTTCAGTCCAGTAGCTTATTTTCATACGGTTTACCTTAGGATTTCGTCTAGTGCTTATTAGAATCATAGCTTATTTTTCTAGCTTATCTCCATTTTATTTTACTGTATTCCGATTGGGGTAGATCGGAAAAGGGTTTGTATATTCCGACCATAGCTACATTGCTTGGTCGGAAAAGGGTTTCAGTATTCCGATTGGTGGCTTGGTATTCCGATCACGACAAGGTAAGTGGTATTCCGATCTGAACTAGTGACAGTTATTCCGATTGGTGCTTTTTCCTTTATTCCGATTGAGGTGTTGTGTGGTATTCCGATCTGGGGAGCTTTGATATTCCGATCAGGAGTTCTACTCAACATTCCGACCAAGTCCATATTCCGATCAAGAGGTAAGACAATCATTCCGATCAGAGGGTTTTGGTTATTCCGATTGGGTAAGTGACAGCATTCCGATTGGGTTCCGGCCATCATTCCGATCTAAGGTGATTGTGGACTGATCGGAATATATTCCGACGGTGGGTTTATTTTTTATGTTTTGCCTTGTTTAATTTTTAGCTTAAGTTTTTATACTTTGTCCATTTTTAATTCTCGTCACGCTTAACTTTAAGTCATTTAATTATTTTACTTTCCGTCACGTTTTTAAATATCGCACCTTTCGTTTAATTAGACTTAGATTTAATTTCACGCCACTTTACTTTAACGACATTTACTTTCAAGTCTTTGCACATTTTATTTAAAAACAACCAAAAATATTTGTTCCACCAAAATAAAATGAGTCACATAGAGAACCTAGATCAATTCGATTAGACATACATCAACGAACTTTAATTTTCTTACTAGTCAAAAGCTAGTTATTAGTTCTATAGAATAAATATCTATCAATCATATAGTCAAAACAGGTTACACTTCAGTTTACATTCTATAATTAAATTATAGTCATATAGTCAAAGCAAGTTGCAGTTATTTAATAGCATGTCTCCCCCTCGCGGGTTTGAAAAATCATAAAAGATTTAAAAAGCGAGGCTATGAACTCACCTGATACAATCGTCACAATAGTTGATAGAGAACGAACGTCAATCAAGAATAAATGTCAACAATCGATACATGATCATACGAGACCTAAAGATAACGAGGCGCGTCTTAGGCTTGAGACAAGAAATAAATCGTACATATATGTAATAAGTATGTTTTAATAAGTTCTTGGACATTGCATAAGTTTTATGATTCTTTATAAAACTTTTAGGTGAACACTTAGTCATTTTAAGTGAAAAATCCAAGTTGACACTTTTAGCCCATCTTAAGCCCAATAGTGGTCCACTATCCAAGTATTTGATTTAAGTCCATTTTAAATTTAGTATACTACTCTAAGGCCTTATTACTTGATTCCGGATAAGCAAATTATATAGGATTCCGGATTGCTTTGGAAACTTATATTCCGGATAGCTTCACAAACAGGATTCCAGATAAGTCATCAAGTTCGCATTCCAGATAGTGGTGTTAGGGTGGATTCCGGATAAGAGTAACATCCTT
This sequence comes from Glebionis coronaria, assembly GCA_025667525.1. Classification (NCBI taxonomy): domain Eukaryota; kingdom Viridiplantae; phylum Streptophyta; class Magnoliopsida; order Asterales; family Asteraceae; genus Glebionis; species Glebionis coronaria. The sequence continues at coordinate 423,599,258 of CM046879.1, read as the reverse complement.
ATTCCGTATTGTTACTCGAAAAAGGATTCCGGATATAACGAAGAAATTGAGATTCCGGATAAGGAGATTTTGTATATCCGGATATAACAAAGAGTACACGTGATGAACTTCATACCTTCTTTTGATTTGAAGACATTTCGGGAAGACATTTGTCATAACCGTAGAAAAAATCAGTGTTTTAACTCGTGGCGTTATCAATATCTAAACGGTACACTAATAAGTGTGAAAACACTTATCCTTTTACCACTTAATTATAACAATAACCAAGCCAAAACGTGTATTTTATGTCGTAAATGTCGGAATTATGCGTGGTTTGTGTTTTTGTTGTGATTTAGGATCAAAATGTGAAAAAGGAAGAAAACACGGGCTTTCACGGGCTTTTATCGAAGAAAAAGACAAAAAACGAAGTCAAAAGATGAAGAGTGCAAAAAGAACGGAAGTCCAGGGCCTATTCTGAAGATTTATCAAAGAAAAAGTCTAAAGACGGATCTTTAATGAAGTCGAAGAACTCAAGTCTAATAAATGAAGAAATTATAAGACGAGTTCAAATGATCCCGAGACAAAGTCGAAAAAGTCGAAGAATTTATAAAGACGAAAAGACGAGAAAAGGAAGAAATCATCAAGACATCTAATCTCCCTATAAATACCCTCCTAATGTGTCATTAGGAGGTGTTAGCTATTTTTACACATTAGTCTTTCCAATTTAATTACTTGCACTTTCATATTGTCATTTACTTAATTGTCATTTAAATTCTTGCCTTTAATTTCAAGTAAGTTTTAATTTTGTTGTTGAATTTTTGTTTTTAAACAAGTTTTAATTAATCTCTCATTCTACCTTTCTTATTTTGGTTAATCTTTATGCTTATTTGCTTATTGTTATTCTTATTTGATTAATTGTTATGTTTTTATGTGTTCGATTGTGTTAGCTTATTGATTTTTTTAGCTTATTGTGTGCTTTTCTTAAAATTTAATTAGGTGTTTTTAAAAGTTATTTTATAAAAAGTTGATTTTAAATATTTTTATTATTCAGTGTTTTTAAAAGTTTTCAAATTTTGGCTTATTTAGTTTTTCTTAAAATTAATTTGGTTAAAATTTTGGTTAAGTGCTTATTAGTTTTTGGCTTATTTTTGGTTCTTAGCTTAATTGCAACTTAGTTCTTATCCGGGTTTTAAAACCCCTTTTTCCCGAATAGCATCCAAAATCTATATTCCGAATATTAGTTGTCCCAGGATTCCGGATAAGCGCTATAGTGTGGATTCCGGATAGTCATATAAACTCCTATTCCGGATAAGCCCTTATTACTTGATTCCGGATAAGCAAGTTATATAGGATTCCGGATTGCTTTGGAAACTTAAATTCCGGATAGCTTCACAAACAGTGTAACACCCCCATAAAGCAGGTATCACAGTGGTGGATTGATGAGCAAATAGCTTACAAAGCACAGATCATAATTATATGATTTTTGAAATACAATTGATGTAAACATTGAATTGGTACAATCGTTTAAATCGTTGAATAACATTTGTTATGAATATCCCAGTAAAAGATAAGCTCCCGTCATTTTTATGCTCCTAAATGATGCTCAATCCATGCTCAAATAATCTCGCTAAATAACATGGGAAAAACATGCTTAAAACAGTCAACATAAAGTTAGTGAATTCATAGAGTTTTGTAAAATAATCAAGTTTAGCATTTCCATTATTCCCATTTTAGTGTTTGCTAAGTAGCATATGATTAAGTTTAGTAACGCAAACCTTATAGATAGTAGCAATGAATAAAGTATATATATACAAAAGATAATTACATTTTCTATTAATCGAAACGGAAGCTTAACCTTCCATAGTTCTCGACCGGTGAGAACCCCAGGCCTTACAAAAAGGCGCCCAACCCAGTTTCCAGCAAGGTATACACCTGTTGCCTCGGCCAAGGCACAGTGAGCGCTACTCACGCAAATGGGGATGGTCAATCCCAAATATACCTATTTATAACATTCGCGCGATTTACAACAATTTAACAGTTTGAATAACAATAGACAATCGTAATTACGAGTACTATTCGTTTTGCGTTCTATAGAATAAATATCTATCAATCATATAGTCAAAACAGGTTACAGTTCAATTTACATTCTATAATTAAATTATAGTCATATATTCAAAGCAAGTTGCAGTTATTTAATAGCATGTCTCCCCCTCGCGGTTTTGAAAAATCATAAAAGATTTAAAAAGCGAGGCTATGAACTCACCTGATACAATCGTCACAATAGTTAATAGAGAACGAACGTCAATCAAGAATAAATGTCAACAATCGATACATGATCATACGAGACCTAAAGATAACGAGGCGCGTCTTAGGCTTGAGACAAGAAATAAATCATACATATATGCAATAAGTATGTTTTAATAAGTTCTTGGACATTGCATAAGTTTTATGATTCTTTATAAAACTTTTAGGTGAACACTTAGTCATTTTAAGTGAAAAATCCAAGTTGACACTTTTAGCCCATCTTAAGCCCAATAGTGGTCCACTATCCAAGTATTTGACTTAAGTCCATTTTAAATTCAGTATACTACTCTAAGGCCTTATTACTTGATTCCGGATAAGCAAATTATATAGGATTCCGGATTGCTTTGGATACTTATATTCTGGATAGCTTCACAAACAGGATTCCGGATAAGTCATCAAGTTCGCATTCCAGATAGTGGTGTTAGGGTGGATTCCGGATAAGAGTAACATCCTTATTCCGGATTGTTACTCGAACAAGGATTCCGGATATAACGAAGAAATTAAGATTCCGGATAAGGAGATTTTATATTCCGGATAGCTTGTATTTCACACATTCCGGATAGTTTCAGTTTGGTGTATTCCGGATAAGCAGCTTGTTGGATATTCTGGATAGTGAGTATGTTTTCGTATTCCGGATTGTGACAGGATCTTGGATTCCGACTTAGGTTTTGTTTATTTCCTGTTTTTAATTTCAAACTTTATTTTTCCCGCCTTTTTACGTAGCATTATTTTAACTACTCTTTTTTTAGTTTAATCTTTAAAGTTTACATTTTTATTTAAGTTGTCGTCATTTAATTTTAAAGTTTTAAGTTTTTGCCATTTACTCTTTAATCATTTTATCTTTATTTACCTTGCCATTTACCTTAAAGTTTTGCAATTTTCAGTTTACACAAACGACAAATCATTTTCTTTTTCACCAAGAACAACCGAGTCACACTTTTAACTAGTAATAAATTCGATAAGACACACAAGAACAATTTAATTAAGTGAAAATTCTGTTATTATAAACTATTGTTTGATGTTTTATTGTTTTGAGGTTGCAATTATTCATCATCATTATCCCATGATAACTTTGATTCACTAAGAACACGGGTTCGATCCGGAGGTCGAGTAGGGTAGAAGAGATGTTTAGCTATGGTTAGTGATAGAAAGATTTGCTCTAATAAATGTGTGTTTATTAGAGAGAGAAAGACAAGAAAGAAAATGAACAACCTCACCCCTCCATGAAAGTATGGAGGGGTATATATAGCACGAGACTTTAACTACTTACATGTGACATTAATAATCCTTGCAAGTCCCGGCTATGAAACTAATGTAATTCCGTTAGTCACACACATTTTAAGTCTAACAATCCTCCCCCAATGTGGAGACATACGGAATTACTTACATGTTCCTAACAAATGCAAATACAACAAAAATCTGACAGTATTAAGTTTGCTTCCAATGCTGAGGATGACACCGTTGTCTTCAAGTCTTCTAGAAAAACTTATACCCCAGTTTGAATCCTCTTTGTCTTTGCGTGTTGAGGAACCATTGTATCATGTATGAACTGGATTAACTTCCCCCTAATTTATACCACATGTATTGAAAAGCTTTCTTCATAGACTTCTTTTTGACGAAGCTTCTGAATCAGCTTCCCCCCAAACCAATATCCAGTCTTGAGCAGAACCTGTAGTTTGAGCAATCTTCTATCTTTGACATTGAAAGTGCACAACAGAATTTTATAGAAGAAGAAGCAAGCCACACCAAGTACCTACTACCTTGACATTTTTGGTCTTCATGATTATGTGTTTGGGGTAACATGTAAGAAATCAGCAACAAATCTTCTCACACTTGTAGAATACTTCCCCTTGGAAATTGAACTCAGTACCCCAAAGTACACGTTCTTCCCCCATGATGGTGACGAACTATCGGAAGCATCATCTGACGTGTATGGTAAAAATCGCGAGATGTTCTTGTCGAAAGTATGATGGTGACGAACACTCGTCATCGTTCTTGTCAAACGTATGGTAGTTAAGAACACTCGGTAGCATTTTTGTCAAAAGTATGGTCGTTAAGAACACTCGGTAGCATTCTTGTCAAAAGTATGGTGGTTAAGAAGACTCGAAAGCATCATTTGACGAGTACAATCAGAATCGCGAGATATTCGTGTCTGGAGCAGAAATCTTTGTTGACATTTTGTTGCTCAAGTTGCTTGTGAGAATTGTTTGCTGATCACATCCCTACTCTTGTACTCTCTGGCTAAACTTACCAACCTGGTATTCTTTAGGCTATCTGTAGTGACCACTGGTGAAGTAAACCTGATATTCCAAACTTGAAACTGAAGTACAATCCCCCAAATTTGTTACTTACGCTTAGCACTTGTGTTGATTGACGAACGGTGCAGAGAAACGTCTCTTAGAATCTTATACATAAAGAGAGAGGTATAAGATGTAGAACACCTCTTGAAGTATCCACAACTCCCGGTGAGTTTGACACTGAGCACTACAACCTAACTCCTTAAGTGATAGTTGTCAATGTCGTCGACCATCCACCCCTTGATAATGGAAACTAGATAAATCAAGTCTCAATCATTAATGCTAAAGCGAATCATCAATCGATTGAATTGGGTGAAAGAGGCTCGATGATGAATTGAGTATACGCCTTCGTGATATTCCACTTCAACTTCAAATAAAAATACCAAATCCACTTCGTAATCACTGGACATTACTTTGCCCCGAATACTAGCCGTTTTTACAATTAAGTGACTCTTAAAAGGGTCGTTTTAGTGTTTGTCTGTTTTTGTCTTCATGTTTGTTATGTTTAGTTGTGTTTCTGTGAGTGTTGTTAACTAGGGAACCAACGATGTCTAGAGGATGAGAAGTCGTCAACGTTGTCTAGTTAATTTTGACTTTTAAGCCCAAAATCAATCATACACCCAACTGATGCGCGGATCGACCTGAGTCCGTAAAACGAGGGTTTTCTTTGATCGAAATGAGTCCGTAAACATCATATACCCATTTAACGACATATTATACTCGACCCCATGCCCGGCCTTAATTTCCGTCTTAAAATCCAACTCATATTCATATTCGGTTAATAATAGGCCCACTCGTCTTAACTCCAACCGACTCTAATTCAAACCATGATCCAGCCCATCTTTGTTATACATATCCAGTCCAATAACTATTAGATTAGGGATATAAAAAGAGTGGTACCCTAATTATACTCACGAACGCAGTCAAAGACACTTCTCAAAATCCATCTAGTTATCTCCGTCCCCAAATCACTTTACTCATCACCCATTTCACTTTTTATACCAAAACGTAGCAAGCCAAAAACAAGTAAATCCCCATCAATTTACCTTATGATATAAACGCTCTATCATCTATTGAATCCTTTTAATTACCATCCAACAAACTTAAACCCTCACATCAAAATCATGTCTCATCATCCAATTCGACTAATTACCAGATCAATCAAGAAATTGCAACCATGTAGATTTCTTGTACACACAAAACGTGGCTTGCATGCCATTCGGTGTTCATGATTCGAAGTTCTGACCAGAGGTAGGCTGAAAGATCTTGATGGACTCGGGTAGGTCTGATTTAATTTGTTGTTGAAACCAAAGAAACAAAGTGAGGGGCATAACAATCATGTTATGACTCTGATCTTTTAGATCTTGACATACAAGTGAAAACACAAAACTGAAACTGAGATTTTGTATTTTTCAGTTTGTAAATTGAGTTTAGTTGGGGATTAGGTGTCGATGGGTTAGGATAGATTTGGTGTTTGTGGAGGTATAAGGTGATTTAAGGTTGTTATGCTTTGTTATTGTTGATGTTGTTGAGTCGGTATTGATGAGTTGAGTTAACCCGGTCAACTCGGTCAATACTGAGTTGACTCGGTGTGATGTTGTGATGAATAAGAGTCATCGGAATGTTTACCATCTGTCACAATGTTTAAAACACTTTCCATCACAGTATTCAGAAATACCCATCGCAATGTTTGCATCGGAATAATCCTAGTGAAAAGCCATCGGAATGTGTAAACCATCAGAATGTGACAAAGGGCCATCAGAATGTATAATCCATCGGAAAAATCCATAGGAATAATCTATCCGAATAATACATCGGAATAAGTCCATCTGAAACCCATCGGAATAACTATCGAAAAACCCATCGGAATAAGCATCGGAATGGCTGTCGGAAAAGGGTTTTGAAACCGAAAAAATGGATCTGTCCAATTTTTTGTTATTTTTGTCCTTTTGCCAATAGAGAATGATCTGATGAAATTGTAAGGAACAAAAAGGACGTGTAAAAAATGGACAAAGTTTTGACGAATCCAAGAAAAAACACTAATTAATAAACGGATGATGTGTTGATGATTTAGTTCCTGTAACACAGTTATTCAAAGAATATAAAAATCGTACCAAATCAAGATCCGACACACAAACACGAACACAAAACATCGAGACAAAAACACGAAACACCCCCGGTTATCTATGATACCAATTGATAACTTTGATTCACTAAGAACACGGGTTTGATCCGGAGGTCGGGGAGGGTGGAAGAGATGCTTAGCCATGGTTAGTGATAGAAAGAGTTGCTCTAATAAATGTGTGTTTATTAGAGATAGAAAGACAAGAAAGAAAATGAACAAAATCACCCCTCCATGAAAGTATGGAGGGGTATATATAGCACGGGACTTGAACTACTTACACGTGACATTAATAATCCCTGCAAGTCCCGGCTATGAAACTAATGTAATTCCGTTAGTCGCACACATTTTAAGGCTAACATCTTATTTGGAGAGATATGCACTTCCGGGACTTAATTGACTCTAGTGCATCTCCGGAAGAAGATATGTGCATTTCCGGGACTTAATTGACTCTGGTGTTACGATGTCAACTTCATGAATGGGATAAAGTGTCTACTTTAGTATTTGAGCTTCATACTTGGGATTGGTTTACTTTCTTCAACTACGTGGGGGAAGAAATGTCTTGATTCTTTCTAGTATGCATAACTTGAACTCTTAGGGGGAGAAAAATTCAGAAGAATTATTCAAGCGTGAGAAGAGACGTTGTTGATCTACTTGGTGTGCCCCTAACTTTCAATCACTCATAGCAACATTATCATTTTATATTATGGGGTTTGCTTGTTAAATTCCGCTATGCGCTTAATCATTCTAAGCTTTATTCAAAGCTTTGGAACTGCTTATGAGGATTGCTGGTTTAGGGGGAAGTTAATTCAAAAGCTTCTCCTTAACCAGAAGTACATGGATTACTTAGCTCGTGTCATTACAGTATTTCTACTACAAGTTACTTTAAAGATCAGGGCGTTTTGAAGTGAAGACTTGAAGTCAAAGGCCTCAGAAGACTTCATCAGCATTGGACGCTTCATGGAAGCTTTTGTTCTTAATCATTATGTACTTGTTAGGCAAAATATTTTAAGGAATTCTACACGTCGTCCCATGGGGGAAGATTGTTGGAAATTCACTTTATGTGACGACATTTAAGAATTCCCATTAGTTATCATAGTCACTCACGCAACGACAGACTAGGAAACTATGTATAGTGTAGGCGCGTGAGTGACTATATATACCCCTCCAAGGCTTCCAAGGAGGGGTTGTTGTTTGGGTTTTTCCCATTTTTCACTTTAATACATTTTCCTTTCATTTTACACACAACCTCTCTCTCTCTATCTTCATCCATGGCTGCCACCACCAATCACCACCCACCAAGACCACCGGATCTATAATATAGCAAACCCACATAGTACTTCTACAGAGAAGGAAATCGAGAAAGAACCCGAGGTGATGGTCGAAAAGGAGCATATCACAAGCCCAAGAAGTACCGCTCATACCACACCTACGGTTGAACCAATACCAATTATGGAATGCGAGATTCCAAGGCCGATGCCAATGCCCCAACCCACACCACCCTTACCTTACCCATCGAGACGAAACAAGGAGAAATTGCAAGAACGTAACAAACAACAAATTGAGCTTTTTATAAAAATGTTTCAACAAGTGCATTTTAATGTAAGTTTAGCCGACGCGTTGTTATGCATGCCTCGTTTCGGTTCCACTTTCAAAGGTATGATGAATGATTAGGAGAAGCTTTCAAAGCTATCTAATTGTTCTTCGGTTTATCTTAATCGAATACCAGAAAAAGTTGGTGACCCGGGCAGTTTCTCATTCCTTGTGATATACAAGATATGAAAGAATTCCTCGCCTTGGCCGATCTTGGCGCGAGCATTAATGTGATGCCATTTTCCATTTGGAAATCGCTATCGCTTTCGGCTCTTACTCCATCGAACATGTCTATCGAGATGGCCGATCATTCTACGATTCTAGCATGTGGAGTAGCCGAAGACGTTTCGTGAAAGTGGGGAAGTTCTACTATTCTGTTGATTTTATAGTAGTTGACATCCCCGCGGATCCTCAAGTTCCTCTAATTTTAGGTCGTCCATTATTAGACACCTTGAGATCGCTTATCGATGTTCATGCAAGAACCATTACTTTGAGATTCAACGAAGAGGAACTTGTTATAAACGCTACTCAAAACTCTACATCTTCTCATGTTTCTGCAATCGCTACCATAAACCATATTGACTTAGTCGATGTGGTTTGCGATGAGTTTTCACAAGAAGTGTTAGGTTTTTCCGATAGTTCGTCAAGTGGCAATCTCACTATTATGAATCCTTTTCTTGCTAATTCTACACCAAATCTCACTCCATTCCAAGGAGGCGATCTTACTTCAAATGAAATCGACAATGAAGATGAGGTGATTACTAGTAAAGATACTCTCATTCCACCATTTCTTCCGCCGGTGGAAGTTATGAGTGTTGAACAAAAATCTTCAATCGGGGAACCGCCAATCCTTGAATTGAAAGATCTTCCATCTCACCTCGAATACGCATTCTTGGAAGGTGATGACTGATAGTTGTAAAATTACCCCTTTAGGAAAAGGAAGCAATAAATAGGGCAAGTGAGCACGACGATTTAGGAAAACCGTGTGTGAATGACCCAAAGCAAGTTCGTTCTCAAGGAGGCTAGTGTGTTAAGTGTGTAATGATACGGATTAATTTGTGATTATATTTGAGAAAGAAAAATAGAAAAGGGATTAGAAGAGAATGACAGTTATGAAGACGGATTAAACTAAGTCTAAAAAGGCGTACACGTAAAGTCGTAAAAACCACCAAAATTAAAATTTAAACCTAAAAATTTCTAAAAATTACCAAAAATCCCTAATAATATCCTAAGAGTTTACAAAAAATCAAAACTTGCAAAAACCTTTTAATTAATTAGATAATGACTTTTTAATGCTAATTAAAGCCCTAAAAATCAAAATTAATTATTAAAAAGCCCTAAACAAGATTTTCAAGTTTGTAAACCTCAAAAATACTCTAATTAAGCTAAAAACTATTTTTCAAAATTCTAAAACCAATTAAAACTATTTTTAAACAATTAAAAACTCCTAAAATCAATTAAATCTTAAATTAATCATAGAAAATAATTAAAAGACCTAAAAAATAATTGGAAAGTTGCAAAAATCCTAATTAAGTGTTTAGAACCTAGGAAAAATATAAAGACCTAGAAAATCAGACTTTTAATTTTTTCTAATAAAATAATATTAAAATAATATTAAAAATCCAAAAATTATAAAAAATTCTAAAAACTTGCAAACTAGCTTAATTTAACCTAAATAACTCAGAAATGAAAGTGAAATTACCTAAATACCCCTATTGGGCCTAGAAAATGGGCCAAACCCAAAACAGTCCCTTATTGGGCTTAATTAAGGCCCAATAAGAAAAAGTGTTTAAAATAAGCCCAAAAAGCACAGGTTGACTCAAAATTTGATTTTAAACAACTTTTTCCAAAGGCCCAAAAGCTGAAAATACGAAATAAGCCAACTTATAATAAGCATCTTATTCTTAATGGGCTTTTTGGCCCATTAAGCCATAAGCTGATGCCATAAGCTAAAATTTAACACACAACCTTCTTTTGACCTAACAAAGACTTCTGCAAAAAGAATTTTCAAATAAGCCCACTTAATAAGCCAGAAACAAGTCACAAACTTATTCACAAAATGACAAAATAGTCGTTTTTATGATCTTGACCACCTCAGAAGCTGATTCAAGTTGCAAAATGTTTCTTATGACAAACTTAAGCTTAATAACCAAAAACCTTCCAAATAAGCACACTCAATAAGCTGGAAAATCAAATAAGCACTTATGTTAAAAGTCAAACAAGTTGGTTTTCTAGTGAAAAGTCAAAGTCAAAGTCTCATAAGCTCCAGTTCACTTAAATGGGTCAAATAATGAAGATCTATTACAAAAAATAAGTTGTTGCAAGTCAGAATAAGCTAGAATAGCTTAATGATAAGCTGATGACAAAATTGCACTAGCAGGGGCTAGTTTTGGATGTTGAGCAGTGGAAACTTTTTCCACTGCTTGACTATTTTGACTTTTTGTCTTTAGTGACTTTTTTGGAGATTCAGATTTCACAAAGGCACCCAAATGATCTTTGGATCAAAAGGAGTCAATCATAATCAAAATAACACAATCACTAACACCCAATTGATACAGTTTAATCAATCATTCATCAGACATGATACAGACATGAACAATAAGCAGTTTAGCACTTAAGAGCAGTTTTAGCACAAATCAGCCAGCCAAATTCAACCAAATGCACACACAAGCTATAATAAACTTCAATAAGCAAGTCTAAACAGGTTTCATGCACTGGTTCAAAGAATTAAGCAAGATTCAAGCAATGAAAGTTACTGATGAACACTAACACTTGCAGTTTTTCTACTTTGCTGATGTATTTGACACACAAGCCAATTTCAACACCTCAAATCTTTCAAACAGGTTATATTAACTTTGTTTAAACCACTTTTATCCCTAAGCATGCATACACACTAAGTGTTCCCAAAATCCTAGGTCAAAACAAGCAGAAACAAGGTCTATATAGCAGATTGATTAATTCAAGTGTTCAAACCCAAAAACATGCAGCAAAACACTCTCAAACAAAGGTATAGCAGATACAAAGCATAAACAACAACTTCCCTTAACACAATAACAAGTTACAAGCATAAACCAGTAGACCCAAACACCCCTTTAACTTTTTAAAATCAAAATTTTCAAAAGCACAATGAGATTTCAGGCCAACCAAGCATCAATTAACACTCAAACAAGTATAATAAACAGATTCAAGCAAGAACAAGCCACAAAATTCACAAGAACAACAGTTTCATACAAATATCACCAAAAATCACAATTTAAGCAGATTTGGAGATTAAGTATGCAAACCTCATGGATGTACATCCACACCCACGAATTTTGAGCTGATGTGCTAGCAAGAACAACCACAAGCTTCCACAAAAAGCCTGCTAAGATTGAACAAGGGTTAAGCAAAATATCATAAAAATCAGAAACTTGGAAAAACTTGATTAATGCAAACTTGTTACCCCACACTTGATTATCCCCAAGTTATAAGCCTCACCACACCTTAACCAACTCAGTTAGGATTGTATGATCAGCCCTATAGCCCAAGAATTCCAAGATTGGAACAAGACTTAGCAAAATATCAAGATAATGAGGAAATATGCAAACTTTTGCACACTCCTCTTTTGAAAACAGGTTTTGAACTTCAAGAACTAACAAGCATATAACAAATGAAAGCAGTAAATAAGATTGGCCAATGACTTTTCTTCAAGATTTCAAACTCAATTTCATTAACTTAGAAATAGGATTTACAGAAACTTGAACCAAGGAAAAATCAAAAAGCAAACGTTTAATGAAGCACCCTAAGGCCTTTATATAGGCATACAAATGACTAAGAAACAGCTAAAAACTAAAAACCCTAATGGTTGAAGTTCCAAAAATGCCCTCTTGAATTTGAACTCAAATGCTTCATGTGACTGATTCTTGGACGTATGTGAAGTAGATAGCTGTTGAAATTTGATCCAAGGGCTCAAACAAAGCTTAAAGTGTAAGCTTGTTTCTGGATGGTTGATTCTCTGGCTAGTTTTGGCAGTATCCCCAAAAGTGTGTAGCAAGGGTTTATCATGTCAGCACATGAGTGACGTGGCAAGGGTTTTTGAAGTGGGGATATGTTTATGTTGAGGTTAATCACAAAACTGGACAAGATCATGGTCTAATTCATAGTAATTAGTAAATCCCCAATTCGGATTATGAACTCTAAGAACAAGGTTTTGATCTTGTTTTAAGTTTAAAAACATGTTAACCGCCATTTTTAAACTTAATTAATTAAGTTGTTAAATCCGGTTGTGAGTGGAAAGTGACATGACAAAATGGTGGAGTATGATTGGTGGAGAATGTGAGTGGGACACATGGCAGCTTGGGAGTGGTCTATGTATCTTCTTTGTCTGCCAGCTTAACACCCCCATGTTTCAGAAACTTGTCAAATTCCTTCCAAACTTCTATCAACGCCTTAATAAGCTTTGTCAACTTTTGCCCTTTTACATTTTTGGCCCAAAAACTTTTACAAAGTGAAATCAGGGGTATTTCTTGCCATATTTGAATTCTTCAAGGGCTGGTTTGGTATTTTCTTCAATGATAATGGTCTAGACTTGTATGGTTGACATTTTAGAGGACTGAAATTGCCAAGTCTTGATAAATGAGGGACCATTTTTGCCAAATGTTGAAAGTTGAGGGTCCTTTGTGTAATTTTGAATTTTTCAAAGGACCAAACTTGTCATTTCTTGTACTTTGAAGGACTTCATGATGTATTTGACTTTGTGGATGATATTGGTTGACAATTTAGCTTGTTGAGGGGCTAAACTTGCCAATTCTTCAAAGTTAAGGGTCTTTTTGTAATTTTGACAAACTTTAGGGACCAAACTTGTAATTATGAAGATACAAGGATATAAAGTCTCAAGTCTTCATAATTGGAGGACCCTTCTTCATAATTCTTCAAATCTTCAAGGGTTGATCTTGGGAAAGTCTTCATTAGGGCTTGGTTCATTGTGCGGCTTCGTTTCCCGTGTTCGTTTTTGCTTGATTCTTGTGATCTTTTGTCATTTTCTCAATATCCGTACCTAAAATACACAAGCAACAAACACAAGCATATATTTGGGTATTTTGATGATATTTAATGCATTTTAAGCCCAAACTGGACGATGAGACTATGTATAAAAGCAGTCTCATCACTCCCCCATACTAAACCATTGCCGTGCCCTCACGCAATGCTAGAATAAAGTATCAAAGCATCTCCAAAATTCATTTTATTCACTTTATTGAATGATAAACTAGCTACACTACTACTATTACTTGTGTTATAGACATAATGTATGATTTTCATCGCAAAATGGGACGTTTAGGTTCATAGAATAAGAACACGTGAATGCTTCGTTAGAAATAATTTCGTCGTCCTCGATTTTCACCCCAATTCCATGCTAAGCGTGCAACGAGATCATTGTCATTATAAGTTAGTAATGCTAACACTACTCATATGCCCTAATCACGTACTTATCTCCCATTATTCCTAAGTTGTATCTCTTATATTTTATGATGTCTTGAATGTCTCACGAGGATACAGTGTTTGACTTATGCAATAATAGAGATTTAGGTCTAAAAATAGAGTCCTAACGGTGTAACTAAGACCATCAAATCAATAACCCCTCCTAATAGACGACGATGTTAAAAAATTAAGTCAACAAGAAGGATCGATAAACACCGTTTTATAACGGTTTTGAACATGAGACTTATTTCCAAGACTTTTATACGCCCCCTAACGGAAGGGCCTTATTATCTTTGGTTTACCTCCATCTTTTATTCAACTTCGCCATGAAGCTTTTATTATGATTTCGGTCTTGCCTTGCCTTTTATTATCCGCCTCATCGGTGGTTTTATTAGCCAAAGACGTATATCCTCACGCTAAGGCGAATTTTGGATCTTTAAAGCTTCGAAGATTAAGGCTTGATTCACTTTCAATTTTGCATAGATTTTAGGCCTTGTGGGGCTTCAAATTGTTTGCTAGATTTTGGTGAGCACTTGAAATCTTATTATTGGGTGAAGCTTTTGATTATTAGGGTGCCAATACTTCAAAACCGTGACGCTGGCGATACCTTAATGTGTTCCCAATTTAATTACACGGAAGCTACTAGAAAAGACTAGAAACCCAACAATCCTAACTAAACCGCTAAGTCAATATTTATTAAGCAAAAAATATTTACATGCGAAGGGAGAATAAGCAAACAACGAGAACACATGAGTTTTTGAAAGAATACGAGTACTCTACGTTTAGCATAGTAACTTATAATTAACTCTATCATTTCTCGTCCTCATTTAAGAGACTTAGCCTAATGTGTAGTTAAGGAATCGAAGCTAAGTGCCCAACACGCACGGTCGAGTAAAAAATTACTCTTATTCTCGCCATCGGAAAACCTACATTCGTGTCTTCAAACACTTATAAAACATGAGAAAAATTTTAAAATTTGGCCATTTTTAGCCTTATTTTGCAACAAAAACGATAAACAAAAAGATAAACTTTGGAAAGCGTGAAGGTTTGGCAAGGCAAGTATCTATTCACCCCCCATACTAAAGTTAAACATTGTCCTCAATGTTTCGAGTCTAGGGGTGCAAACACCCCCATACTAGAGACATAGTCGAATGCCTAATCTAGCATGGAAAGGGTGTAACCATTAAATTAATAGTCGTTTATGAAGTGTGCTAAAAACCTAAGGTTAGAACATCAAAAGGATATATCATGGATATTGAGAAATGTCTACAAAGCAAATGATCGAGTGCTCCCATAAACGAACACGAGAGGCTCCAATCGTGAAGATAATGATCTAAAAACCACAATTCATAAACAACCACGGAACAAAGGTTGGAAGGGCACAAATCCCCACACGTAAGCTACATTAGAAAGCAATAATATGTATATGGATAAGCATGGGTCTCCCCCACGAGGCACCTCGTTTTTGATTACCGAGTCATGAGCTCGACTCGATCCCCTCAATACTAATTATCATTGGGGAAGGTGACTTGGTCGAGGTAGTTCAAGGATGGAACTTCCCCGCCAAAGTAGTGCTTCAACCTATGTCCATTCACCTTGAAGTTAGGACCATCATCTTGAGCTAGCTCGATGGTCCCATACGGAAACACTTGAGTCACGGTGAACGGACCGGACCAACGGGATTTCAACTTACCGGAAAAGATTTTCAATCTTGAATTAAAAAGCAAAACTTGATCCCCAATGTTAAAAACCCGGTTTTTTATTTTAGAATCATGCAACTTTTTAGTTTTCTCTTTATAAATCAATGAATTTTCATAAGCAATGTCTCTCAATTCATCCAATTCATTTAATTGCATTTTCCGGTGTTTTCCCGCGGTCTCCATGTCATCATTACAATGCTTTAGGGCCCAATAAGCCTTGTGTTCTAACTCGATAGGAAAATGACAATTCTTTCCATACACAAGCTTATAGGGAGTGCACCCAATGGGCGTCTTATGAGCGGTCCTAAAGGCCCATAGAGCATCGTCCAACTTATCCGACCAAGTTTTTCGGTTTTCTCCTACGGATCTCTCCAAGATCCTCTTCAAAGCTCGGTTTGAAACCTCGACTTTCCCACTCGTTTGCGGGTGATAAGCCGTAGAAAGACAATGTGTAACCCCATATTTCCTTAGAACCCTTTCAAATTGGTCATTACAAAAATGGGTTCCACGATCGCTTATGATAGCACGAGGGGTTCCAAACCGAGAGAACAATTGCTTCAAAAACATGACTACCACACGAGCATCATTGGTGGGCAAGGCCTTGGCCTCCACCCACTTAGATAGGTAGTCAACCGCAACGAGAATGTACTTATTACCACGAGATGATGGGAACGGCCCCATAAAGTCGATGCCCCAAACGTCAAAGATCTCACATACTTGAATGATATTTTGTGGCATTTCATCTTTTTGTGAGGCTTTTCCTTATCGTTGGCATGCATCACAAGACTTCACAAGAATTGTGCATCTCGGTAAATAGTAGGCCAAAAGAAGCCGGCATCAAACACCTTCTTAGCCGTGAGATTAGCACCATGGTGACCACCCGTGGGTCCCTCATGGCAAGCTCTAAGGATGTTAGAAGCTTCGGTGCCAAATACACAACGTCGGATGATTTGATCCGCACAAGTTCGAAACAAGTAAGGGTCGTTCCAAAAGTAGAACTTGACGTCACGAAAGAATTTTTGTTTTTCTTGAGTCGTCATACCCTTAACGATAAAGTTACCCGCATGGTAATTTGCAAAATCCGCAAACCATGGGGTAGAAAAATTAATCTTAGAATTCACTACAGCAAGTGTCTCGAGCGGAAATGTTTCGGTGATTTCCTTGGGCTCGTAAACACTTTGGTGAGGATCTTCCAAACGAGAGAGATGATCGGCCGCTAGATTCTCGGCTCCTTTTTTGTCAACAATGGTGTGATCAAATTCTTGAAGGAGGAGAATCCAACGAAGTAATCTCGGCTTAGCATCTTGATTTGCCATGAGATACTTAATAGCCGAATGGTCCGTATACACTATGCATTTCGTCAAGACGAGGTAAGGTCGGAATTTCTCAAATGCATACACCACGGCAAGGAATTCCTTTTCCGTTGTAGTGTATTTAAGTTGAGCCTCGGTCATCGTCTTGCTAGCATAGTGAATAGGCAAGAAGTGCTTATCATGACGTTGCCCCAAAACGGCCCCAATAGTGTAATCACTAGCATCACACATTAGTTCAAAGGGGAGGTTCCAATTGGGAGCAACAAGGATGGGAGCTTCGGTAAGTTTCTTCTTAAGGATCTCAAAGGCTCGTACACAATCTTCGTCAAAGACAAAACGTGCCACTTTTTCAAGAAGATGTGTAATGGGTCGAGAAATCTTTGAAAAGTCCTTGATGAATCGACGATAAAAGCCCGCGTGGCCTAGGAAACTCCTAACTCCCTTGACGGTTTTGGGATGAGGTAATTTGGCGATGACGTCTACTTTAGCTTGATCTACCTCAATCCCCGCTTTCGAGACCTTGTGCCCTAAGACGATTCCACTCTTAACCATAAAATGACACTTTTCCCAATTGAGCACAAGGTTGGTTTCCTCACAACGTTTCAACATTCTCTCTAGGTTCGACAAACACGAAGTGAAAGAATCACCAAACACGGAAAAGTCATCCATGAAGACTTCCATCGTCTTCTCGATCATATCATGAAAAATAGCCATCATGCATCGTTGAAAAGTTCCCGGTGCATTGCAAAGTCCGAATGACATTCTACGATAGGCAAACGTTCCATATGGACACGTAAACGTAGTTTTTTCTTGATCACGAGGATCGATGGGAATTTGGAAGTAACCGGAAAAACCATCTAAAAAGCAATAGAAATCGTTTCCCGCAAGACGCTCCAACATTTGGTCCATGAAGGGCAAGGGAAAATGGTCTTTTCGAGTGGCTTCATTCAACTTTTGATAGTCAATGCACACTCTCCATCCGGTTACGAGTCTAGTGGGAATCAATTCGTTGGCATCGTTTGGCACAACGGTCATCCCTCCCTTTTTAGGGACACAATGAATAGGACTCACCCAAGGGCTATCGGAAATAGGGTAAATCATTCCCGCGTCAAGGAGTTTAAGGACCTCCTTTTTGATAACGTCGTGAATTTTGGGGTTCACCCTCCTTTGACTTTGGATTGTGGGCTTGAAATCCTCCTCCATTAAGATTTTGTGGGTACAAAATTTGGGATCGATTCCCTTAATGTCGGATAACTTCCACGCAATCGCCCCTTTGTGATCCTTAAGAACATCGACAAGTGCGGTTTTTTCATCATTCGAAAGATCCTTCGCAATAATAACCGGAAACTTGTCGTCCTCCTCCAAATAGACATATTCGAGGTGAGGAGGTAAATCTTTCAACTCGAGGATAGGTGGTTCCTCAAGTGAAGATTTGGGCTCGATACTCATAACCTCCTCGCGTGGAGGAAATGGGAAATCGTTAAGGAAATCCTTGATAATCGAGAAGTCCTCATCGTTGTCGAGGTCTTCGTCACAAGTACGTGGAACATTGCATTCTTCCAACGTAAAACCACCACCTTCAAAGGGAGTGAAGGTTGGTGTCGAATTATCAAGAATTGGATCCAACATAGTGGGATTGCCACTAGTTTCTTCATCACGAAAACCTAGAACTTCTTGTGAAAATTCCTCGCAAACCACGTCAATCATATCAACGAGGTTTATGGTTGCAACGGAATAAACATGAGAAATTTGAGAGTTTTGAGTTGCGTTTATAACAAGTTCCTCGTCGTTGAAACGTAAGGTGATCTTTCTCGCATGAACATCAATCAAAGCCATAGACGTATCTAAAAACGAACGACCTAAAATGAGAGGAACTTGAGGATCCGTGGGGTATCAACAACAATGAAGTCTACGGGATAGTAGAACTTCCCCACTTTCACAAAAACGTCTTCCGCCAAACCACATGCGGGAATTATGGAATGGTCGGCCAACTCGATAGACATTAGTGAAGGAGTAAGATTAGGAATATTGAGCGACTTGAAGATTGCAAGTGGCATCAAGTTAATGCTAGCACCAAGATCGGCCAAGGCGAAGCATTCTTCCATGTCTTGGATTGCACAAGGGATCAAAAATTTACCGGGATCACCGACTTTTTGAGGTATGCGATTAAGATAAACCGACGAACAACTAGACAATTGGTGCAATTTCTCCTTGTTGTTCAACATACTCTTAAAGTTAGCGGCAAATCGAGGCATCATGACCAAAGCATCGGCGAAACTCACATTAAAATGCAAATCACGAAACATTTTCATAAAAAGCTCAAATTGGTAGTTGTCGCGCTCTTGACGTTTCTCCTTCCTAAGTCTCGATGGATAGGGCAAAGGTGGTGTGGGTTGAGGCATAGTAGGAATAGCCTTTGGAATCTCGGGTTCCAATGATGGTAATGGGTCAACCGTAGGTGTGGCATGAGCGGTACTTCATGGGATTAGGACATGCTCCTTTTGGACCACCACCTCGGGTTCTTCCTCAATTGCTTCCTCCGTAGGAGCAATTGGTTGAGGAATCGGATCCTTAAGTGTCTTACCACTACGTGTGGTAATCACTTTCATCTCACCCTTAGGGTTAGATATGGTGTTGCTAGGAAGACCACTTGACGATTTTTTACACATTATTGCCTCAAACAAAGACGAGATTTTATCTTCAAAATTAGATTGCCTCAATACGGCTTCGGTTTGCCTTTTCTCGGCCTTAAGCATCTCTTGTTTAATCTCATGTTGCCCTTGTTCCATTTTTTGTTGGTTTTGTTGAAACCTAGTGACATTTCCTTCCATCTTGTTGGTGTGGATTTTAAGTTCATTAGCTAACTCATTTTTCAACTCTTTCTTCAAGTCGTTTTTAAACTCGGATCTTAGGCTAATTATTTCTCTTTGAATGTTGTCAAACCTAGCATCATTCCCACTAGCATATTCAACAAACTCACTTGGAAGATCTTTCAATGTTTGCAAACTTTTGTTGTTATTTTGAAAATCATTTTTGTTTGAAACTTGATTATTAGCCCCTTGATTCCCATAGTTTCCCTTGTTGTAATTGTTCTTAAAACCAACTTGATTGTTGCGATAGTTGTTAGCATTTTGATTTGAACCAAAACCCGGTGGAGTCATTTGATTAGAGCGGGAAACTTGACCGTTTTGGTTGTAATTTCCCGTGGCCGCAAAGGCACTCGAAGTGTTACCACCGTTGGTAATGCACTCGGAGAAATCATGACCTCCACCACAATACATGCAAGAAACCTCAACCGCTTTAGCCGTAGCGGGAGCACTTGGTTCACCAACTTTAAACTCAATCAAAAGTCCTTTCAACTTATAAAAAATCTTGTTTTCCAAGTTTGCCTCAATTTGGCAAGCATCGATGGTATTAGACAAAGAAGGTGAAGCCGAAGACGAAGCCTTACGAACACTAGTCGTGCTACGAGGACTATACACCTTAGACCTATTTTCAATTATCACCAAAGCTTCCGCAACCATTTTACACAAAAAATTACCACCCGCGGCGGCATTCAAATAATCCCTTTCATGATCATTAAGTCCATTGTAAAACGTGTCAATTTGATGCAAATCGGAAAAACCGTGATGAGGACATTCATGTAACATTTCCTTAAACCTATTCCAAGCCGTTGAAAAACTTTCATTAAATTCTTGTGAAAACTTTGAAATCTCGTTTTTCAAGTGCGTAGTCTTAGAGGGCGGAAAAAATTGGTTCACAAACTTAGACACGAGATCCTTCCACGTCAATATAGAATTGGGTGGCTCTTTCTCTAACCAAATTTTTGCGGGCCCCGCTAAGGAATACGGAAAAAGCATCATCTTAATCGAGTCGTTAGAGACATCCTTAAATTTGCAAGTAGCGGTAAGACGATTGAATTGGCAGATATGGTTGTGAGGATTGTCCTTCTCATCACCACGGAATTTGTTGTTTTGAATCATGGACAACAAACCCGTTTTCACCTCAAAATTCTCCGCAAGGATAGCGGGAATCACAATAGCCTCTCCATAACCCTCGGTGGGTGCTTGAAGTAACTCCATCATAGTTCGATTCGCCATGGTTGGTGCTTCTCTTACAATGGGTTCGTCAATAGGAGACTCCTCACTAGAATTGTTGGGAGTGGGAGTTTTGTTCTTTCGTTTACGTGCACGTCTTGCTTGATTTCGAGTTAGCATAAACGTCACGTACAACGAGGGGACGAGCAAAGAAGATTCTTTTTGGTGTTTTGTATTTTTCAATTTTTTGTGGTTTTGGATTGTATTAACCTTTTTGGAACTTGGTGAAATGTATTAGGTAGACAAAAATCTACAAATCTCCTCCTTAATCAAATCTCTTGATTAAAGAAGGCTCAAGGAATGAAAACGATCACGTGAAGTAAACGCCTTCGATGACTTTAGAACGATGGTGGAACACCAAATCGTTCAAGAGGGTTTAATCAAATTAAACCAAGAAAATATATATGATATTAATAATACTTTGGGCGGCAAAACCCTCGATTCACTCTCAAAATCAAATACCACAAGCAAGCGGGGAAACGAGGCGGCGCGAAGCACTTAAGAGCCTTTTTCCTTAGGATATATTTTATAATATCCGCCTTATACCCACCTTATAGTTTGTATTTTCAAGATTAAGCTTCACGAAAGTATTTATCTATTTTTGCCTTTTTCTTTGGTTTGAGATTCGAATACAATGATTGGGTAATGACCTCCCAAGTCAAGGTTGTGATTTCTCACGTATTTGGAGTACTTGTGTATTTATTGTTCTACGTATACAATATAGTAATAATATTCACACAAAAACCGAAAAACGATAATACGTATTAGTAGAGTGCTACTAATACAAATACTAATTATGGTTAGTATAAAAACAACAATGCCAAATCACAACACAACACGCCTCCCCGACAGCGGCGCCAAAATGATAGTTTTAAAATTACCCCTTTAGGAAAAGGAAGCAATAAATAGGGCAAGTGAGCACGACGATTTAGGAAAATCGTGTGTGAATGACCCAAAGCAAGTTCGTTCTCAAGGAGGCTAGTGTGTTAAGTGTGTAATGATATGGATTAATTTGTGATTATATTTGAGAAAGAAAAATAGAAAAGGGATTAGAAGAGAATGACGGTTATGAAGACGGATTAAACTAAGTCTAAAAAGGCGTACACGTAAAGTCGTAAAAACCACCAAAATTAAAATTTAAACCTAAAAATTTCTAAAAATTACCAAAAAACCCTAATAATATCCTAAGAGTTTACAAAAAATCAAAACTTGCAAAAACCTTTTAATTAATTAGATAATGACTTTTTAATGCTAATTAAAGCCCTAAAAATCAAAATTAATTATTAAAAAGCCCTAAACAAGATTTTCAAGTTTGTAAACCTCAAAAATACTCTAATTAAGCTAAAAACTATTTTTCAAAATTCTAAAACCAATTAAAACTATTTTTAAACAATTAAAAACTCCTAAAATCAATTAAATCTTAAATTAATCATAGAAAATAATTGAAAGACCTAAAAAATAATTGGAAAGTTGCAAAAATCCTAATTAAGTGTTTAGAACCTAGGAAAAATATAAAAACCTAGAAAATCAGACTTTTAATTTTTTCTAATAAAATAATATTAAAATAATATTAAAAATCCAAAAATTATAAAAAATTCTAAAAACTTGCAAACTAGCTTAATTTAACCTAAATAACTCAGAAATGAAAGTGAAATTACCTAAATACCCCTATTGGGCCTAGAAAATGGGCCAAACCCAAAACAGTCCCTTATTGGGCTTAATTAAGGCCCAATAAGAAAAAGTGTTTAAAATAAGCCCAAAAAGCACAGGTTGTCTCAAAATTTGATTTTAAACAACTTTTTCCAAAGGCCCAAAAGCTGAAAATGCGAAATAAGCCAACTTATAATAAGCAGCTTATTCTTAATGGGCTTTTTGGCCCATTAAGCCATAAGCTGATGCCATAAGCTAAAATTTAACACACAACCTTCTTTTGACCTAACAAAGACTTCTGCAAAAATAATTTTCAAATAATCCCACTTAATAAGCCAGAAACAAGTCACAAACTTATTCACAAAACGACAAAATAGTCGTTTTTATGATCTAGACCACCTCAGAAGCTGATTCAAGTTGCAAAATGTTTCTTATGACAAAACTAAGCTTAATAACCAAAAACCTTCCAAATAAGCACACTCAACAAGCTGGAAAATCAAATAAGCACTTAGGTTAAAAGTCAAACAAGTTGGTTTTCTAGTGAAAAGTCAAAGTCAAAGTCTCATAAGCACTAGTTCACTTAAATGGGTCAAATAATGAAGATCTATTACAAAAAATAAGTTGTTGCAAGTCAGAATAAGCTAGAATAGCTTAATGATAAGCTGATGACAAAATTGCACTAACAGGGGCTAGTTTTGGATGTTGAGCAGTGGAAACTTTTTCCACTGCTTGACTATTTTGACTTTTTGTCTTTAGTGACTTTTTTGGAGATTCAGATTTCACAAAGGCACCCAAATGATCTTTGGATCAAAAGGAGTCAATCACAATCAAAATAACACAATCACTAACACCCAATTGATACAGTTTAATCAATCATTCATCAGACATGATACAGACATGAACAATAAGCAATTTAGCACTTAAGAGCAGTTTTAGCACAAATCAGCCAGCCAAATTCAACCAAATGCACACACAAGCTATAATAAACTTCAATAAGCAAGTCTAAACAGGTTTCATGCACTGGTTCAAAGAATTAAGCAAGATTCAAGCAATGAAAGTTACTGATGAACACTAACACTTGCAGTTTTTCTACTTTGCTGATGTATTTGACACACAAGCCAATTTCAACACCTCAAATCTTTCAAACAGGTTATATTAACTTTGTTTAAACCACTTTTATCCCTAAGCATGCATACACACTAAGTGTTCCCAAAATCCTAGGTCAAAACAAGCAGAAACAAGGTCTATATAGCAGATTGGTTAATTCAAGTGTTCAAACCCAAAAACTTGCAGCAAAACACTCTCAAACAAAGGTATAGCAGATACAAAGCATAAACAACAACTTCCCTTAACACAATAACAAGTTACAAGCATAAACCAGTAGACCCAAACACCCCTTTAACTTTTTCAAATCAAAATTTTCAAAAGCACAATGAGATTTCAGGCCAACCAAGCATCAATTAACACTCAAACAAGTATAATAAACAGATTCAAGCAAGAACAAGCCACAAAATTCACAAGAACAACAGTTTCATACAAATATCACCAAAAATCACAATTTAAGCAGATTTGGAGATTAAGTATGCAAACCTCATGGATGTACATCCACACCCACGAATTTTGAGCTGATGTGCTAGCAAGAACAAGCACAAGCTTCCACAAAAAGCCTGCTAAGATTGAACAAGGGTTAAGCAAAATATCATAAAAATCAGAAACTTGGAAAAACTTGATTAATGCAAACTTGTTACCCCACACTTGATTATCCTCAAGTTATAAGCCTCACCACACCTTAACCAACTCAGTTAGGATGCTATGATCAGCCCTATAGCCCAAGAATTCCAAGATTGGAACAAGACTTAGCAAAATATCAAGATAATGAGGAAATATGCAAACTTTTGCACACTCCTCTTTTGAAAACAGGTTTTGAACTTCAAGAACTAACAAGCATATAACAAATGAAAGAAGTAAATAAGATTGGCCAATGACTTTTCTTCAAGATTTCAAACTCAATTTCATTAACTTAGAAATAGGATTTACAGAAACTTGAACCAAGGAAAAATCAAAAAGCAAACGTTTAATGAAGCACCCTAAGGCCTTTATATAGGCATACAAATGACTAAGGAACAGCTAAAAACTAAAAACCCTAATGGTCGAAGTTCCAAAAATGCCCTCTTGAATTTGAACTCAAATACTTCATGTGACTGATTCTTGGACGTATGTGAAGTAGATAGCTGTTGAAATTTGATCCAAGGGCTCAAACAAAGCTTAAAGTGTAAGCTTGTTTCTGGATGGTTGATTCTCTGGCTAGTTTTGGCAGTATCCCCAAAAGTGTGTAGCAAGGGTTTATCATGTGAGCACATGAGTGACGTGGCAAGGGTTTTTGAAGTGGGGATATGTTTATGTTGAGGTTAATCACAAAACTGGACAAGATCATGGTCTAATTCATAGTAATTAGTAAATCCCCAATTCGGATTATGAACTCTAAGAACAAGGTTTTGATCTTGTTTTAAGTTTAAAACATGTTAACCGCCATTTTTAAACTTAATTAATTAAGTTGTTAAATCCGGTTGTGAGTGGAAAGTGACATGGCAAAATGGTGGAGTATGATTGGTGGAGAATGTGAGTGGGACACATGGCAGCTTGGGAGTGGTCTCTGTATCTTCTTTGTCTGCCAGCTTAACACCCCCATGTTTCAGAAACTTGTCAAATTCCTTCCAAACTTCTATCAACGCCTTAATAAGCTTTGTCAACTTTTGCCCTTTTACATTTTTGGCCCAAAAACTTTTACAAAGTGAAATCAAGGGTATTTCTTGCCATATTTGAATTCTTCAAGGGCTGGTTTGGTATTTTCTTCAATGATAATGGTCTAGACTTGTATGGTTGACATTTTGGAGGACTGAAATTGCCAAGTCTTGATAATTGAGGGACCATTTTTACCAAATGTTGAAAGTTGAGGGTCCTTTGTGTAATTTTGAATTTTTCAAAGGACCAAACTTGTCATTTCTTGTACTTTGAAGGACTTCATGATGTATTTGACTTTGTGGATGATATTGGTTGACAATTTAGCTTTGTTGAGGGGCTAAACTTGCCAATTCTTCAAAGTTAAGGGTCCTTTTTGTAATTTTGACAAACTTTAGGGACCAAACTTTTAATTATGAAGATACAAGGGTATAAAGTGTCAAGTCTTCATAATTGGAGGACCCTTCTTCATAATTCTTCAAATCTTCAAGGGTTGATCTTGGGAAAGTCTTCATTAGGGCTTGGTTCATTGTGCGGCTTCGTTTCCCGTGTTCGTTTTTGCTTGATTCTTGTGATCTTTTGTCATTTTCTCAATATCCGTACCTAAAATACACAAGCAACAAACACAAGCATATATTTGGGTATTTTGATGATATTTAATGCATTTTAAGCCCAAATTGGACGATGAGACTCTGTATAAAAGCAGTCTCATCAATGAGAAGTTGCCGATTATTATTGCAAAAGATCTTTCCAATGATGAAAAAGCGACACTTGCAAAAATTCTCAAAGCTCATAAAGGGGCAATTGCGTGGAAAATTTCTGACATTAAGGGTATTGACCCAAAATTTTTTACTCACAAGATTTTACTGGAGGAGGACTATAAACCCACAATTCAAAGTCAAAGAAGGGTAAACCCCAAAATTCACGATGTCATCAAAAAGGAAGTCCTAAAACTTCTTGACGCGGGAATGATTTATCCTATCTCCGATAGCCCATGGGTGAGCCCTATCCATTGTGTCCCTAAGAAGGGAGGAATGACCGTTGTGCCTAATGAAAACAACGAGTTAATTCCCACTCGTGTTGTGACCGGTTGGAGGGTGTGTATTGACTAACGAAAGTTAAATGACGCTACTCGTAAAGACCACTTTCCCTTGCCCTTCATGGATCAAATGTTGGAGCGACTTGCGAGAAATGACTTCTATTGATTTTTAGATGGTTTTTCCGGTTACTTTCAAATCCCTATCGACCCTCGTGATCAAGAGAAAACTATGTTTACGTGTCCTTATGGAACTTTTGCTTATCGTAGAATGCCTTTCAGACATTGTAATGCATCAGGAACGTTTCAACGGTGTATGATGGCTATTTTTCATGATATGATCGAGAAGTCGATGGAAGTGTTCATGGATGACTTTTCGTTGTTTTGTGATTCGTTCACGTCATGTTTATCCAATATCGAGAAAATGTTAAAACGTTGTGAAGAAACCAACCTTGTGCTTAATTGGGAAAAATGTCATTTTATGTGTAAACAAGGAATCGTCTTAGGGCATAAGGTCTTGAAAGCGGGGATTGAGGTTGATAAAGCTAAAATAGACGTCATCGCCAAGTTACCTCATCCCAAAACCGTCAAGGGAGTTAGGAGTTTCCTAGGCCACGCGGGCTTTTATCGTTGTTTCATTAAATACTTTTCAAAAATCACTCGACCTATGACACACCTTCTCGAGAAGGATGCTCCTTTTAACTTCAATGAGGATTATGTTAGAGCTTTTGAAACTCTTAAATGGAAACTTACCGAATCTCCCATTCTTGTTTCTCCTAATTTGGAATTACCCTTTGAAATCATGTGCGATGTAAGTGATTATGCAATAGGGGACGTCTTAGGGCAATGTTATGAAAAGCACTTCCGTCCTATCCATTATGCTAGCAAGACGATGACTGAGGTTTAACTTAACTACACCATAACGGAAAAGGAATTCCTTTCTGTGGTTTATGCTTTTGAGAAATTCCGATTTTATCTCGTCTTGACTAAAAGCATCGTGTATACGGACCATTCGGATATCTAGTACCTCTTAGCTAAGCAAGATGCTAATCCGAGATTTCTTTTTTGGATGCTCCTCCTCCAAGAATTTGACGTCACCGTACTTGACCAAAAAGGAGACGAGAATCTGGCGGCCGATCATCTCTCTCGTTTATAAGATCCTCACAAAGATGTTTTTGAGAACAAGGAAATCACCTAAACATTTCCTCTTGAGACTCTCGGTGTAGTGAATTCTAAAGACGACACCCCATGGTTTTCCGACATTGCAAATTACTATGCGGGGAACTTAATAATCAAGGGTATGACAACACAACAAAAGAGAAAATTCTTTCGTGACGTCAAGTTCTATTTTTGGGACGACCCTTATCTCTTTCGGGTTTGTGCGGATCAACTCGTTCGACGTTGTGTCTTTGGTACTGAATCATCTAACATCCTTAGAGCTTGTCACGAGGGAACCACAGGTGGTCAACACGGTGCTAACTTCACGGCAAAGAAAGTGTTCAATGACGGCTTCTTTTGGCCTACGATCTATCGTGATGCACACGCACTTGTGAAGTCGTGTGATTCTTGCCAACGCCACGGAAAATCATCGCAAAAGGATGAAATGCCACAAAACATAATTCAAGTGTGTGATATTTTCGATATTTGGCGCATTGACTTTATGGGTCCGTTCTCATCGTCTCATGGAAACAATTATATCCTCGTCGCTGTCGACTACCTATCTAAGTGGGTGGAAGCTAACGCTTTTCCTAAGAATTATGCTCGTGTGGTAGCGAAGTTTTTGAAGCAACTATTCTCTCGGTTTGGAAACCCTCGTACTATTATAAGCGATCGTGGAACCCATTTTTGTAATGACCAATTCGAAGATGTTCTAAAGAAATATGTAGTTACACATCGTATTTCTACAGCTTATCACCCGCAAACGAGTGGGCAAGTCGAGGTTTCAAACCGAGCCTTGAAGAGGATTTTAGAGAGGTCGATTGGAGAAAACCGTGCTTCATGGTCCGACAAACTCGATGACGCTTTATGGGCCTTTCGGGCCGCTTATAAGACACCTATAGGTTGTACTCCTTAAAATTTGGTTTATGGAAAGAATTGCCACATGCCTATTGAGTTGGAACACAAGGCATATTGGGCCCTAAAGCATGCAAATTATGACTTAAAGACCGCGGGAGATCACCAGAAAATACAACTTAATAAATTTGATGAATTAAGTGATAATGCTTATGAAAATTCATTGATTTTTAAGGAAAAGACTAAAAAGTTTCATGATTCAAAGATTAAAAACCGGGTTTTTAACGTTGGTGATCAAGTGTTACTTTTTAACTCTCCTTTGAAGATATTTTCTGGGAAATTGAAATTTCGTTGGTCGGGTCTGTTCACCATAACACAAGTGTTTCCTTATGGGACCATCAAGCTAGCTCAAAATGATGGTCCTAATTTCAAAGGTGAATGGACATAGGCTTAAGCACTAATTCGGTGGGGAAGTCCCTTCTTTGGACGACCTCGACCAAGTCACCTTCCCCAATGATAATTAGCATTGAGGGGATCGAGTCGAGCTTATGACTCGGTAATAAAAAACGAGGTGCCTCGTGGGAGAGATCCCATGATTAACCATGTATATATTATCGCTTTCTAATGTAGTAATGAGAGAGGATTTGTGCCCTTCCAACTCGTTGTCTCGTGGTTGTTGTTTGTGAATGTGTTATCTAGATCATCATCATCTCTATGATTGAAGACTCTCGTGTTAGTTTACGTGAGCCTCGATCGTTTGCTTGAAGAGTTTTTCACGAATCCATGACATATCCTTTATTTTTCTAACAATTATCTTTGAGCATAATTCATAAATAGCTTTAGATATATTGTTGATCACCCTTTCCATGCTAGATTCTAAGCATTTGACTCTTCGTCTCTAGTATGGGGGTGCTCCACCTTTAGACTCAAAACATTGAGGACAATGTTTAATTTTAGTATGGAGGGGGTGAATAGATACTTGCCTTTCTACGCCCTCACGTTTTCCAAATTTCATCGTTTTGTTTTGTTTTGTTGCAAATAAGGCTAAAAATGGCCCAATTTTAATTTTTTTTTAGTTTTCATAAGTGTTTTTAAGACACGAATGTGTATTTTCCGAAGGGTATTATAAGAGTTAATTTTTGACTTGATGGGCATTTGGAGCCCTTTACATTCCTTAACCCACTTGAATTAAGTTTTGCTAGACTTTTATATAGGGGACTTTAAAATGCGAAAGTCTTAGCTCATACGGGTTAAAAAATTGATCCTAGAAAGTCACTTATCAAGGGAACTTTAAAATGCATTTTCTAAACTTGAAAAAGTATAAGAAGGCGCAAGATCCTATAGGTGACTTGAAAACCCAAAACTTCGATTTGATATAGTCTTAATGAAGCTAAGCCAAATTTGGCTTAATTTTGACTTGCACGGTTAAGTATTCACGAGTCTCTTTAATTAGAGGTCTTTAAATAGTGAAGAACGATAAGTGATAGAGTTAGACAATTGATCATGCTAAAAGTAGAACATGAAAATGTTCTTTCAAAAACTCATATGTTTTTAATTGTGATGCATCAGGAATAAATTAATTGCAATAAGTAAGGTCGTACGATTTGAAAGGTTACTTAGCTTCTAGCCCAAGATCGTTTAAAAATTGCTCGTGGTTGAATAGAGTTCATAGCCAAGAAATAACTTATTGAAGCAGGATACGAAGATTGGTGAAGATCCAAAAATGCCCTAACAAGGCATGAGGAGCTCTATTTTGTTGCTAAAGATCCAAGATGATGTGAAGAATCATTATTCCAAAATCAATATGAAGGATCGAGACACACGACGAAAAGCTATTACTCCCCTAAAGATCATGGAGAAAGTCTATCCAAAACGACCCTTACAAGGTATGAGGACAAATAAATGCAAGTCCTAAAAGGAGGCAGATCGTTGTATATCAAAATCCAAAATAAGGATTGAAGAAAAATGATGAAGTCGTGGTCCAAGTATGAAGAATCTCTCAAAAACGTCATGTGAAGAAACTCCAAAATAGGAAGAAAAGACCATAATTTCAAGAACGTCTTCCGAAGATTTGAAGAATGAAGTACATGCCAAATATCGGTCTGAGAAAGGTCTCAAATAGTGAAACGAGTTATGCCAAGATATGAACTTAAGGAGATACACGAGAAGCTGTTTTAAAAGATTTTATCCTTTAGCTAACTATCGATTAAATCGTGCTACTTTATTTTCGGACTAATAAATACTCAAATAAGTCAATATGAATCACTTGTGATCCATGAAAAATAGTTAAAAAATTCTAGATACCTTTTCTTTTCATAATAACTAGGATTGCGGGGAGAAAAAGTATTACACAATTTGGACGTATGAGTAGTGTTAGCATTGTGACTTGTACCAACAATGATCTCGTTTTTGCACTTAGCATGGAATGTACGACAATCAAGGATGACGAACTTTACTCTATGAGACATACACTTGTTTCTATTCATTGACCTTAAAAGTCACATTCGTGATGAAAATCATACATTATGTCTTTAACATATCTTCGTAGTATTGTAGCAAGTTTTACTTTTCAATAAAGGGTAATAGAATTAAATTTTGGAGATGCTTAGATACTTTATTCTAGCATTTCGTGAGGGCACGACAATGGTTTAGTATCGGGGAGTGATGAGATGGCATTTATACATGATCTCATCGTTCTTTTCGGGCTTTAAATGCATAAAATGTCATTAAAATACCATATATGCTTGTGTTTGTTTACTTGTGTATTTTAGGTATGGATATCGTGAAAAAGACAAAAGATCACAAGAAACAAGGAAAAACGAACACGAGAAATGAATCCGCACAATGAATCGGGCCCAAGTTTGTGATTTTCCAAGATAAAGTCCTGGAAGTTTTGAAGATGTTCAAGAATGATCCCTCGTCAATGAAGAAATGACACTTAATACCCTTGTATATTCATAATTACAAGTTTGGTCCCTGATAAAGCTTAAATCCAACATATTTTCTTGAGCGTATATTTTTCATGGTTTTTGGTTATACTAACGAGCTATTTAGTTCATATATATGTGAAGTTGTGTTTTGTGTTGTTAGTTAGTCAAGGACAAGAAAATACATGGAAAGAATGAATAAATGACGATTCATGCATATACCAAGGAATCCCGACAAGTACAATCCTTTGAAGATCAATTCCGGATGCAAGAACAAGTGTTTCAAGACAAGTACAAGCCACTCAGCATGAAAGTGCCACTCGCGGAAACAAGTTGCCACCTACTTTTGTGTTGGCAGAATTTTGTCTACATACAATGAACATCCAAGCCTTCATGAAGCTTTTATTGGATTCTAGAAGTACTTTGCCACCAATAAAACATCTTTGGCTCTAAGTTATTTGCTTTGGCTCCAAGTACATTTCTTTGGCTCCAAGTTCATGCATTGAAGACAAATGCCTTGAATTCATCTTTAAATAAGACCCTTGGGGGTCATTGTAACATATCACTTCATCAATCTCATAACCAACCTCATTATTCACCAAGGGAACTCTCTCAACCTTGGTGAATGTCCCCATTCCCGGATTTAATATTGGTGTGTCAAAAACTGACATTTTTGGAGCTCCAATCATCAAAATAACCTTGCCAAACTCTAAGGGATCATTACCCTTATCATTGGTAGTGTTTCTTGATGCCTAAATCACCACCAAAATTCACCAAACCTCTCCAAAAACTGCCTCAAATCTCAAATACGAATTTCATTTACATAACCCGAAAGACAACAAAACTTGTAGTCAATTGGAGGCCTAAGGATTGCTCTAATTTCTTTCATTTACTTATTGTATTCATACTTTGGGTAAACTCTTGTTATTTTTATTATTTTAAACTCTATGTCATGTGTTAAATGTTTTGTTGATTAATATGATCATGGAGTAGTTTTCTTTACACTTGTTTGGATGATGTTGTGACATGAGGATTGTTTATGTTTTATTATTGTTTTGATCAATTCATGTATGTTTTAAATCCAATTATGCTTAAGTTCCATTCTATTTGCTTATCATACTTGATAAGTTGTTGGTGATTTCATAGGTCGAAAGGGTTATCATTCACCAACTAGTTATAATCGTTTTGTCTATGGATGATTATCTATTGTATTGACCATTTCTTTAGTGGTATGATTATACGTAGGAACCTAAGCGTGATTGTTAATGATTTTGTGAAACGATCGTGAATCAAACTCGTTAAACTAAACATAGTCTTGAATTGGTTGATTTGTCTTAATGCTTTATTTAATTGTGTTGTAATCAAACGCGTTGGTTATATACTTTAAAATCAAAGATTAGAATTTGTGACCATCATCTTCTTTGCATGTAATCAATTTTGTCAAAACCATCCTCATATGAACTATCCAATTGTTATGAACTAATCCAAGCAAGTGTTGTCTTTAATATTATTGTTATCATCTCATTTTAGTTGCTTAATCATCATTTACTTGTTAGTTGTTACGTATTTGCTTAATTGTTACTTGTATGGTAATTGTAGGAGTGACAACCATTTTTACCACTAACGTTACATTGTTACAAAGACTCTTTACAACCGAAAACACCCAAATCCTAGTGAACAACCTCGGCTTACCACAACAAGTTAGCTACAAACGATAGGGTCATACTTGCCCGTGTGTTCTTAGCTTATATGGTAATTGTGGGAGTGACAACCATTTTTGTCTTCTTTTATTTTAACGGAGCCTTACCCAAAACCCGCTCCTAATTATGTTTTTCACTCGTTTAACATCCGTTCTTCGAGTAAATAACCAATTATCCTTGTTTTATCATAACCCACCCAACCGCCCCATTCCAACTATTTGTGCCTCGTTCTTATTTCTATTCGCTTCGGTTTATTCCCAAACCCCGTGTTTAGAACCCGAAGTCATTCAAACCATCCGGTTTGATTGATTTGGTACAATATATCATTTACGTTTTTATTTTTATTTTCTACTGTTTCTTTGTTTGTTTTGGTTTAGTAAAAAAAATGCAAAAATATTTTCTATTTGAGTTCCTTTATATTTTATTTATCTTATCTTTTTTATTTTTAGTTGTTAATAAATTTTTCTAATTATTTCGATTTTCCGTAAACCCAGGTCTTAGAGGTAAATGCCTCGTTAATAAATTCTATGGACTTAAACGTAAGTTCAAGAAGAAGACTCGTGAACCCGATAAAACCATAGTTGACATCGAGTCACCCGAACCGTTCACCGAGGAACGTGTTGTCATAATCAACCAATGTGGTCAACCACTAGGATCGTTGCTCCAACGCCTAGTTCCTCTATTGTTCAAATCCCTATTAGGAAACAATTTCACTATCACGAGTACCCACATGAAAATGATTCGGGAGAACCGATTTGATGGACAAGTCCTATTCGATCCTCACCGACACGTTCTCGATTTTCTTCAGATTAGTAGCCTTTTCCAATATGGTGAAAATCAAGAGGAAGCGATTCACTTGAGGATGTTTCCATTCTCATTAAACGGAGAAGCAAAATCGTGGTTGAATGAATTAGACGAAGGAACAATTACTTCGTGGAATGAAGTAAGAGAAGCTTTTATAAGCCGATTCTTTTCACCCGCAAAGTTTAAACGTCTCCTAAACGACATTCATAACTTTCACCAACTCAACGACGAGACTCTCGTTGAAGCTTGTCTCAGACTCAAAGAAATGCTTCGCCTTTGTTATGGACATGATCTAACCAAGAAAACGATAATTGAAATATTTTATCATGGTTTAGACAGTCTGATGTGATCGTGATAGTATAGTGATAATTAGATACGTTATAGGGTAAACTAGAAATATACCTTTAGGAAAAAGTAATAGTCTAAAATTACCAAAGACGAATTCAATTAAACACGTGGATGAACCAAGTTCGTTGTACATGAAGATCTTATGAATTTGAGACGTTTTGCTTTGATTTGGACAATCGATTCAAATTGGT
This sequence comes from Glebionis coronaria, assembly GCA_025667525.1. Classification (NCBI taxonomy): domain Eukaryota; kingdom Viridiplantae; phylum Streptophyta; class Magnoliopsida; order Asterales; family Asteraceae; genus Glebionis; species Glebionis coronaria. The sequence continues at coordinate 423,564,988 of CM046879.1, read as the reverse complement.
TATCGGTTTTTAAACTAAAATTAAATTCTACAAAATTAAATCCTAATTTAATCCTAAAGTGCATGAATCGTAAACCCTAAATTATTTGAATCTAAATGCAATTACTTAAAAATTAAAACTATTTAAAAATTAAACTATTAAAAAAATCTATAAAAATTAATCTATTTAATAAAAATTACTTTTAAACTATTTTAAAATCTATTGACAACTATTTTTACTTTTACAAATTTAATTAAAATAAATTTAGTTAAAACTAATTAAACTTTTAAAATTAATAAAAACATTTTAATTTAATTTTGAAACTATTGATTATTAAAACTCAAAATTACTTTAAATAAAAAAACATATTAATAAAAATTTATTAAAAACGGACACAAATCTTAAATCACAATCTTCCAAAAGTAGATTACTATATTAATTTAAGTACTGATAGAGAAATCAAAAGAGCTTGTAGCTCAAGTGGTTAACACACTGGGTGTTCATCCGTGAGGTCACGGGTTCAAGTCCTAGGAAGGACATTTTTTTGTGATATATTTTTTTGGATGATGAAAATAAGAAAAACAATAAACCAAACACTCCCAATTGAGGAGTGCTGGCCAAATACGAACACAAAGCACAGACAGCAATTAACACCGGCGATCAACAACATAAATAAAGCAGATATATCAGATCTAATATCAGCAAACTTAAAGATTAACTTTATAATTCAAAATGACCTCCAATATAATCACACATATATTAATTACAGTAACACCAAAAGAAATTATACAGTAACTGAAAATAAGCTAATTACCATTAAATTTATCCACCAAATCTCTAAACTTACCGAAAACTTAAAATACTTAGCAACTTAAAACCCATTTTCAAAACTAATTTCAATGTTACAGAGACCAAATCAGAAAGAAATATCAGCAGCTAAAACAGTTACAATCAGGCATCAACAATAAGCAGACCAACAGCTAGATAAACCCACGATTCAGAATCCAAATCTCCATAAAAGCATAGTTACGCTATCACATTTACAACAGCAACCTAGACAGAAGCCGTTTATTCCGTAAATACCTCACCAACAAGGACTATACATACTTGTAACTCGACTCAGCAGCATATATTGTTATGACGAAACTTATCAACTTACGGTTATGTTCCTAAATAGATCCAACCAAAATCTGAGCAAGTAAGCAGATCCCAAATCCAAAATTTTACTAAACAGATGAAAAACTTGCAATGAAACAAACTCACAAATAAGATTTAAACCAAAACCCTTATTAAAATCAGTATACTCAAACCTAACAGATTTATCAAAAACTTTTATTTAAAACAAATCCATTAACAGATAAACCATTTGTAACACTTAAATCCAAACAGTAAATAAATCTATCATAAAATGGTTCGATTAATAATAATCAGAAAAACTAACCAATCTAAATCATATTAAACACGAAAATCTCATAGGCATTTAACAAACATTAATCTAGTAAACATGAAAGTAAAAAAAAAACGAAATGAATACCACCATTCTTCATCACCATTCGGACCATCATCTTCATCACCACACGAACAACATACATTTTTTAACAACTTTCCAGCGGGGAAAGTTTTTCCACCAAATTTTACTTTTATTATCCAGTCTAAGCTATTAATGAGCTTAAATCGAATAACATAAACATCATTATGATAAAAAAGATTTTATATTTAAATTGCAATATTAACTAAAAACAGAAAGTAGGCACGATTTTAACTAAAACACAAATAACTTTTATTAATAATCAATAAATGATTACAATACTTGATGAAAGAAATTACAAATTAAACCTAATTCTATTTCTGCATAATAACTCTAAGTAAAAATATGGGATACCATTACTGAAGAAATAAGGGGGTTTTTATAGTTGAATGAGAGGGTTGGGTGAGGTGTTTGTTGAGGAGAACCTTGAATCATAGCCCTTAGATCAGCATCTTGATCTTCTCTCTCTTTCTTGTTATCATCCAAGGGTGGATATTCGCACGCTAGCACACGGATTGCCAACGTGGCAATCAAGTGTGCTAGTTGTGCTTTCTCTGGCCTTATTCGATTGGTAGATTGGTTGATATGTGTTGTTTCCGCCAATGAAAATCTGCCACGTAGCCTTGCTCTTCCACTCTTTTCCTCCGAAAACATGGGGGATTTAATATCCCTCGTGTAAATCACACGATTTTAACAAAAGCTCCAAAAATAATTAGGTAATTTTGTTATGTGGTTAAATTACGGTTTGGAAAGGTTGGGTAAAATTGTATCTACGTTTATCTTGAGATAGAAAGAAGGAGATAGTGTTTTATTGTTTGTAACGTCAATAGTGACTGGGGAGTGGGGTAATTTTATATTTATTAAACGTGTGGAATTTGGAGAGTTTATTTATTAAAAAGGGTGTAGGGTGAATAAACGTGTGATGGGTTGACCATCCTTTTCATTCGTTTCTTTATTTTCTTCACAACATGGGCTTTTAGACCCAATTCTTCCCTTCGTCTCATAATCTTCATGTGCTTGGGCTTGATACCCAATGTTAATCATTACTCCATCCGTTTCTTTATTACAATTAACAATTGGGCCAAGTTTTGGGCCAAGTTGGCTTGTAATCTAAAAGTGAGAAGCTTATTTCCTCAAATGGGCTTTTGGGCCCATTTACCCAAATGTGGGACCCACAAAGCCTAATGTCTTGAAGAAAGATTAAATCCACTAGCAACGAGCTCGATATTGGCTTCTTCGATCTTTTTCTTCAAACTTCGTGTCGGTTTTGCCGGTTTTCGCAAACTTGGTACCTACACACATGAAACACAAAACAAGCATATACAAGGCATTTTTCATTGATAAAATGCGTTTGTTGCTCGTTTTAAGATACAATTGATATGAGTAAAATCACTCATATCAAACTCCCTCTTGTTAAGCAATAGCCGTGTCCTCACGCAATGATACAATAAAACACTAACTACACCATTATTCAACTTTTGACACTTTTATTTTACAAAGACATAATGTATTGCTTTCATTATTGAAAAATAACTTTTAGGATCATAAAACTCAAATAGATTCATCGTCCCGGACTTTTCATTTTTCCATGCCAAGTGAAAAAACAAGATCATTGTCAATCATAAACCCCAAAATTAAACCAACTCATACATGTAATTTGTGTTAATCTCAATCTCCTATTATTCCTAGTTGTATCTCTAGATTTTATTTGTCATTCACCCAAAGGCTCATTTGACTTTATTTGATATTTATTAGTCCAAAAATGAAGATAAGAACAGTGTAAACTCAACACTCAAAACCTAACCTCGACTTCAAAAACCGTTGTCACTAAAGAAAGCCCACATCAAGGATAACTTAACACGATTTGAGGGATAAATCACCGGACCTGAAATTTGGCTAATATGGCTACTTAAAAGCAAACATAAAACCTCCAAAGTCAATTATGACCTTATTAATAGAGTTAGCAATAACTACATCATATCACCTTGCGGCTCTTTAAGATACAATTGTGCTCCTTATTTAAAATCCACACCCGAAGGCTCCTTGGACAAAAATAAGGGAATTGACATCACCATCCCACCTTATGGCTCATGATGATGAAGCAATTTTTATTCAACACGTCCCCTTGCCATACACCCTAAGGCTCTAATGACAAGGTTAGTGCTACATGACTCCCACCCGAAGGCTCCTAGAGAACATGTTTTTATTAATTCTTCTTTATTAATATGATATTTATAGTAAGCCAAATTTCCGCAATCCCATGATCAAAAGTCCATGACGCTGACACCCTTAATGTGTTCTCACTTTAATTACAAGGGAAGAAAAAGAAGGAGTTACGAGTTAAGATATCAAGCCTAGTCCGCTAAAAACTTCATTTATTAAACAATTATTATTCAAGTGTGGAAAGTAAATACGAGGAGATTAAATCAAACACATAAATACTTGCACAAAGAAGAATTAATCTTAGAAACTTATGATTGAACTCTATCATCTCTTGTTCTCCATATTGTAAAATTTCAAAAATGTGAAATCAATGGATACTTAGCCTATTAAATCAAAGTTTTGGGTTTTCAAGTCATCTATAGGATCTTGCATCTTCTTATACTTTTTCAAGTTTTAGAATTTGCGTTTTAAAGTTCCCTTGATAAACGACTTTCTAGGATCAATTATAGGAACTTGCGAAAAGTTCTTGTTCTTAACCCGTATGAATTAAGACTTTCGCGTTTCAAAGCTCCCTATATAAAAGCCTAGCAAAACTTAATTCAAATACGTTAAGGAAAAGCTAAGGTTAAAAACCGAGTCGAGTCAAAAACTATTTTTATTTTCACCAAGGGAAAGCCTACATTCGTGTCAAAAGCACTTATTTCCTTTATTAAAACTTAAAAATAACACTAAAAATTTAAAATTTTTATGAAAAATGAGAAAACAATTACGTTTGGACACGACAAAAGCAAAAGCAAGCGATTATATCGATTGACTCCCCCATGCTATAACCAAACATTGTCCTCAATGTTTCTTAGCTCAAGAGTAACACCCCCTTGCTAAAACACGAAGAGTCTAATGCAAATTCCTAGCATGGAAAGAGCACGTAAATCTATAAGCCGTTTATTAATTATGCCTCAATATAAAACGTTAGTCGATAAAAATCAAGGGATAAAAAGTGTGCCCATTTTTGGCATTCAAAGAAAGGAAGATCAAGTGGACCAGCAAAAACCGAACACGAGAGTCTCCAAATATAAGGGTCATACCTAAGATTCACATCAAAACAAAACACGAGCACGAGCTTGAAAGATCAAGGCTTATTAGTGTTAGAAAATTGAAAGAAGATAGAATGTATGGGACTCCCCCACAAGGCACCTCATTTTTGTTAACCGAGTCATGAGCTCGACTCGCTCCCCGCATTCATTGGTCCTTAGAGAAAGTGCTGAAAACCGGCATAATGGTATTAAATCCAACATAAAGCACGATGCCGGGGTCAAAGATTACATCCTCGTTGTCGGATGACAAACGAAAGGATAAAACTCCAACATAAATCTCTAAAAACAGATGGTAGTCACAAATCACTAAATGGATGTAGCATGCTCCCCAAGATAAACTCGCACCAAGATGATTAAAAAGTCTTTCAATTATTGCATTGGTGAAAGGCCGAGATTTCCCTAAATCAAGGATTCCGGGGTCGAATACCTCGTCCTCGGTGGAGAAAGGAATAGACAACACGGTGTCGTCCCCCCATGCTAATCCAACATCATATAAAGCACATGGTAATGGTGGGATAAAAGTCTCAACCATAGTTGTATCAACTTGTATGACTTTGTTGACCTTGTCACTCTTATGAATGTGAACAAAGGGGTCATGGTACTCAAAATGAGTCGCATGAAAAACCCGCACATTAAGATCAAAGCGAGTGGGAAGGATAATTGGAGCAAAAGTAATTTCTCCCTCCGGGTCAACATTATCATCATCATAAATCGGGTGATAAACCAACTATCTTCATCACCGTCATTAGACTCTTCCTCAAATTCCGAAGGAATGTCTATATAAAGAAACTCATCAACCTCCTTCAAGAGAAGATCATCATCACAAAGGTTGTGAGATGTAGGAGGTGTGATGCTCTCAAAATCCTCTTGAAACAATGGATTATTGTTCATTGAAGCTTCAAAGAGAGGATTTGAGTAGGTCACAAAAGTGTCATCAATCTTGTCATCACAAGAAATATCCGACAAAGTATCAAGTGTGTCACACTCGGATACAAGATCATCATTATCATTAGAAGGAACTTCATCGGTGAATTCCTCGAGAATGGTAGGTAAAACACGAAAATCACGCTCGATATCGAGATCGGTAACGTCTTCACTTCCCCGTGGAAGTGGATCAATAATAGCAAAAAGTTCATCGATGAACTTATCACATGAATAGTCACTAACCTCACTCGGTGTGAAGTTAGGAATCAAAGGCTCTTCAACGGAAGATTGTGCCTTAGGAACATCAATTTGATCCTTAGAAGAGAGTGAAAATGAGTCCATTTTCAAAGATTGTTCAATTAAAGCAATATCACCCTCGGGGTCAAAATTCTCACTATTAAACTCACTAGCATCAAATGGCTCACTTAGGTATTCATCAATTTGTTTTTCAATCTTAGAACTATCATCCTCGTGTGGAGTGAATGGAGATGAGGAAAGATTACAACATGATTCAACAAAGCAAGCTTCTTCATTCGAATTTAACTTTTCATTTTCACAAAATAGAGTTTCCAAAATTGGAAAAACACCTTTATCAAAGAGAGCTTTCTTATTACTTTCCAAAGTCTCAACAAGTTTAACACTTTCAACTTTCTTAGAAGCAAATCTTGGAATCTTTTCCGGTTTGAAAACAATACTTTTATCTCCATAAAATAATTTAATCTCCTCTTTCCTCATATCAACTTGAACTTGAGCCGTGCACAAAAATGGTCATCCTAAAATAATAGGCACACGAGGATTGGTCTCATAATCAACTATAGCAAAATCGGCTAAGTACAAAAACTTTCCCACTTTAACAATGACATATTTCGCTATACCAACCGGACGGGTTGTGGTACCATTAGCAAGCTCAATGATCATTCGAGTGGTACTAAGTGGTGCATAGTCAATAGTTTTCCAAATGGCTAGGGGCATTAAGTTAATGCTAGCTCCTAGATCGGCTAGGCCTTTGCACACCCCAATCTCATTGAAAACACAAGGTATCAAGAATTGACCCAGATCTTTATACTTCTCGGGATAGAAATCAAAGAAAACCGAGGTAGTAATCACATTCAAAGTATCCTTGGTGACCTCTAGAAAAGTTTCCTTAGGTGGAGGATTAAACTCAATCACTTCAACTTCATCTAAATTATCACAATCATCATAAACGGTTATGGCCTTAAGCTCTCCCTTCGGGTTTGGAATGGTATTACTAGGAAGCAACCCGAAGAAGTAGATGGTTTAGACATAAATCCCTCAAACATCGAAAGCAATTTATTTTGACCTTGTTCCAAACTTTGTTGCAAACGATTTTGACTTGCTCTAATCTTTGCTCAAAAAGGTTTTGGTTTTGTTCAAGTCTTTGTTGATTAAGCTCAATCTTGTTATTTTGGCCGTTAATCGTATTTTGAAACTCATTTTTCAAAGTTGCCATTTGTCCTTGAATGTTATTTTGAAAAGCCTTCAAATTTGCCTTGTTTGACTTAATGTAGCTTGACAAATCATTTTGATTATTGCTTTGAAAACCTTGATTGTTTTGATTAGCATTAAACCCATTTCCTTGATTGAATTTCCCTTGGTTACCACGGTTAAAATTATTCCCATTGTTTCCATTGTTGTACCTATTTTGAACCGGTGGAAAACCCGCTGGAGCAACATGATTTTGACGAGGAACTTGACCGTTGGAGCCATAAGTTCCCGTCGCGGCAAAAGCACTAGCTTGATCAAACCCCGTGATTAAACAAGCATAATTAGGATGTGCTCCACCACATGATACACAAAAACTCTCAACCATATTAATCGATGCATGAGGATTCTTCCTAAGCTCATTCAAAATCGTGTCAATCTTAGAGTCCAATCTAGCAATCTCGGGATTAAATGAATTCACATTGGAAGCACTCTGTGTGTTTCATGAATATTGTGCTTTAGACTTATTCTCAATTATACACCACGCATCTCTCGGAGTTTTTCTTAAAAGATTACCACCCACGGCGGCATTTAAAGAATCTTGTTCAATCATATTAAGCCCATTATAGAAAGTATTAATTTGATGCAATTCTGAGAAACAGTGGTGTGGACATTGTCTCAAAAAATCATTAAATCTTTCCCAAGCAACCCCAAACGATTCATGCACTTTTTGTTCAAATCTAGTGATCTCATTTTTAAAGTGTCTTGTCTTAGATGGTAGAAAGAAATAATTCATGAACTTAGATACTAAATCATCCCATGTCAAAATCGAACCCGGTGGTTCTTTCTCATACCAAATCTTAGCATTACCCTCGAGCGAGTACAGAAAAATCATGAGCTTAATCGCGTCATTCGGCACATCTCTAAACTTGAGAGTCGAGGTAATTCGAAGAAAATTCCGAATGTGAGAGTGTGGGTTATCGGTCTCATTGCCACGAAATTGGTCGGCACGAATGAGCGATAAAAGACCCGTCTTAATCTCATAATGATCTGCCAAAATAGCCGGCACAACGATTGCTTCCCCATACCCTTCGGTGGGTGCACGGAGCAATTCCTCCATTGTTCGGTTATCGGCCATCTCTACAACAATAGGTGGAAGCTCGGGTTCCACTATTCGTTGTTGACGATTTCTATTTCTACGAGAAATATTTTCAAGCCTATTAAAATCAATCACAAGTCTAGAAGAACGTAATTGCATACACTACAAAGACGAGAATTTAGAGGATTGAAGAAAAAGAAATTAGACAAGAAGAAGATTATTTTTGGTATTTTATTTGGTGTTGCTCAATAAAAAATGATCGATAAAAACAAGGAATAAGGATAACTACTATGGAAGTAAATTACCCTCGGTCGACTTTGAAACGATAGGTGAAAACCTAAACGTCTCGAGGTTCAATAAGTAAACTACAAAAATAAGATTTATGACTACTTGAGTCAGCAAACCAATAATAGGTCGTCCCTCTCAATATAAGCACAAGCAAGCGGGGAAACGAGGTGGCACAAAGCACTTAAAAACTTTTTTCCTTAGACGGCCTTTTATAGCACGTCGCCTTATACCCACCTTATAGTTTGTATAAATCGAGTTCAAACTTTTTATTAGTATTTATCTATTTTGTCTTTTATTTTTGTTTTGGATTCGACTACAATAGCTAGGTGATGAAATCCCAACTAAGGCCTTATTTGAAAAGTATGTAAATTTATTGTTCTACGTAATACAATATATTAATCACAAAAAACGAGAAAAACGATACATACTATATAATAGAAAAATAACAAAACTTTCCGAGGACGAAAAGGGTCTTCAAATCAACGATCAACAAATCTCAACGAAAACGAATCGTACACAAGATCCCCGGCAGCGGCGCCAAATTTTTTGATGTGATCGTGATAGTATAATGATAATTAGATACGTTATAGGGTAAATTAGAAAATTACCTTTAGGAAAAAGTAATAGTCTAAAATTACCAAAGACGAATTCAATTAAACACGTGGATGAACCTAGTTCGTTGTACACGAAGATCTTATGAATTTGAGACGTTTTGCTTTGGTTTGGACAATCGATTCGAATTGGTTTTCGGATTTTAAACTAAAATTAAATTCTACAAAATTAAATCCTAATTTAATCCTAAAGTGCATGAATCGTAAACCCCAAATTAATTGAATCTAAATGAAATTACTTAAAAATTAAAACTATTTAAAAATTAAACTATTAAAAAAATCTCTAAAAATTAATCTATTTTGATAAATATTACTTTTAAACTATTTTAAAATCTATTGACAACAATTTTTACTTTTACAAATTTAATTAAAATAAATTTACTTTTAAAAATTACTTTTAAAACATTTTAATTTAATTTTGAAACTATTGATTATTAAAACTCAAAATTACATTAAATTAAAAAAACATATTAATAAAAATTTATTAAAAAGGGATACAAATCTTAAATCACAATCTGCCAAAAGCAGATTACTATATTAATTTAAGTACTGATAGAGAAATCAAAAGAGCTTGTAGCTCAAGTGGTTAACACACTGGGTGTTCATCCGTGAGGTCACGGGTTCAAGTCCTAGGAAGGACATTTTTTTGTGATATATTTTTTTAGGATGATGAAAATAAGAAAAACAATAAACCAAACACTCCCAATTGAGGAGTGCTGGCCAAATACAAACACAAAGCACAGACAGCAATTAACACCGGCAATCAGCAACATAAATAAAGCAGATATATCAGATCTAATATCAGCAAACTTAAAGATTAACTTTATAATTCAAAATGACCTCCAAAATAATCACACAGATATTAATTACAGTAGCACCAAAAGAAATTATACAGTAACTGAAAATAAGCTAATTACCATTAAATTTATCCACCAAATCTCTAAACTTACCGAAAACTTAAATTACTTAGCAACTTAAAACCCATATTCAAAACTAATTTCAATGTTACAGAGACCAAATCAGCAAGAATTATCAGCAGCTAAAACAGTTACAATCAGGCATCAACAATAAGCAGACCAACAACTAGATAAACCCACGATTCAGAATCCAAATCTCCATAAAAGCATAGTTACGCTATCACATTTACAACAACAACCTAGACAGAAGCCATTTATTCCGTAAATACCTCACCAACAAGGACTATACATACTTGTAACTCGACTCAGCAGCATATATTGTTATGACGAAACTTATCAACTTACGGTTATGTTCCTAAATTGATCCTACCAAAAGCTGAGCAAGTAAGCAGATCCCAAATCCAAAATTATACTAAACAGATGAAATACTTGCAATGAAACAAACTCATAAATCAGATTTAAACCAAAACCCTTATTAAAATCAGTATACTCAAACCTAACAGATTTATCAAAAACTTTTATTTAAAACAGATCCATTAACAGATAAACCATTTGTCACACTTAAATCCAAACAGTAAATAAATCTATCATAAAACAGTTCGATTAATAATAATCAGAAAAACTAACCAATCTAAATCATATTAAACACGAAAATCTCATAAGCATTTAACAAACATTAATCTAGTAAACATGAAAGTAAAAAAAACGAAATGAACCTGATGGAGAATCCCTTTGAGAAGATGCGCAGCGCTGAGCTGGCATTTAACTCGAATCAAGACCACCATTCTTCATCACCATTCGACCATCATCTTCATCACCACACGAACAACATACATCTTTTAACAACTTTCCAGTGGGGAAAGTTTTTCCACCAAATTTTACTTTTATTATCCAGTCTAAGCTATTAATGAGCTTAAATCGAATAACATAAACATCATTATGATAAAACAGATTTTAGATTTAAATTGCAATATTAACTAAAAACAGAAAGTAGGCACGATTTTAACTAAAACACAAATAACTTTTATTAATAATCAATAAATGATTACAATACTTGATGAAAGAAATTACAAATTAAACCTAATTCTATTTCTGCATAATAACTCTAAGTAAAAATATGGGATACCATTACTGAAGAAATAAGGGGGTTTTATAGTTGAATGAGAGGGTTGGGGTGAGGTGTTTGTTGAGGAGAACCTTCAATCATAGCCCTTAGATCAGCATCTTGAACTTCTCTCTCTTTCTTATTATCATCCAAGGGTGGATATTCGCACACTAGCAGACAAATTGCCAACGTGGCAATCAAGTGTGCTAGTTGTGCTTTCTATGGCCTTATTCGATTGGTAGATTGGTTGATATGTGTGGTTTCCGCCAATGAAAATCTGCCACGTAGCCTTGCTCTTCCACTCTTTTCCTCCGAAAACATGGGGATTTAATAGCCCTCGTGTGAATCACACGATTTTAACAAAACCCCAAAAATAATTAGGTAATTTTGTTATGTGGTTAAATTTGGGTTTGGAAAGGTTGGGTAAAATTGTATCTACGTTTATCTTGAGAGAGAAAGAAGGAGATGGTGTTTTATTGTTTGTAACGTCAATAGTGACTGGGGAGTGGGGTAATTTTATATTTATTAAACGTGTGGAATTGGGAGAGTTTATTTATTAAAAAGGGTGTAGGGTGAATAAACGTGTGATGGTTGACCATCCTTTTCATTCGTTTCTTTAATTTCTTCACAACATGGGCTTTTGGACCCAATTCTTCCCTTCGTCTCATAATCTTCACGTGCTTGGGCTTGATACCCAATGTTAATCATTACTCCATCCATTTCTTTATTACAATTAACAGTTGGACCAAGTTTTGGGCAAAGTTAGCTTGTAATCCAAAAGTGAGAAGCTTATTTCCTCAAATGGGCTTTTGGGCCCATTTACCCAAATGTAGGACCCACAAAGCCCAATATATTCAAGAAAGATTAAATCCACTAGCAACGAGCTCGTTATTGGCTTCTTCGATCTTTTTCTTCAAACTTCGTGTCGGTTTTGCCGGTTTTCACGAACTTGGTACCTACACACATGAAACACAAAACAAGCATATACAAGGCATTTTCATTGATAATATGCATTTGTTGCTCGTTTTAAGATACAATTGATATGAGTAAAATCACTCATATCACGATCCAACTCAAGTATTTCTCGACGCCAGAGGAATCTTCCTCTACAATACTCCTAACGAAGCATTCCAAATCCTCGAGGACAAGGTCCTTCTTAAACTCGATTATTCGAAGGATTCTCATATCCATCCCAAACCAAAAATTGTTGTTTCCGCCGGTGGAAATAAACTCATCTCCGATCACACCGTGTTGAAGAAGAAATTTGAATTTCTCGCTAAACTTATCGATTCCCAATTCCTAATCATAAGTAATGAACTAAAACATATGCGAGAAGATCGTAGAGACGACCACGATCCAAAAACCACCATGAAGGATGACACGCTGATGTGTGAACCTCATGAAGAGAATTATGTCCAAGAATATCACCAAGGATATCACGACCAAAATTCGAGGAATTGACATTCCTGTCTTACCCTAAACCCGAACCATCCCATTCTTCAATCTCGAACGCGAGATGTGACGACATACTCATTACAATATCACCAAAAACCCGAAGCCTCAACAGAGGAGATGATGAGAGAATTTATGTCTTGGCAAACAAAAGAGAATGAGCGTGTCAAGAACAATTTGGTTGACTTGGAGTTTCAAATAAATCTAAACTTCCGGAACCATACAGCCATAATCGAAGACTTGAAGACAAAAACCGATCGAGTCGAAAAATTCATCCAACTAACCAAGTCCCTTACTCAAATCACCAACACCAAATCAAGATACGATCTACCCTCTATCCGAAACGAGAGTTATAAGGGTGTTGTTTTATTCATCGAGGAAGAAGAAGAACCTATTCCAACCGTGCCAAAACCGAAACCTATCATTTCTAACTCATCTTTTCCCAAGGATTGCACCGTGCATATCCCAAACAAAAAGGAGAAGAAGTTTGAACATGATGTAATGTCAATTCATGAAACGGAGTTGAAATCAATGAATGGCGTTGGAAGTAGAAGAATGATAAAGAAGGACGACAATGGTATGCCAAAGAAGCCTTTCAAAGTTTGGAATATGAATGAAGAATTGCTTCCGTTCAATGTTGATAATTATCAAAATCAATGGCACCAAACCAAAGTTCCCCATCTTAACTGTATCGTCAAAGAATCCAAACATTAAGCGGAAGAGTCTAGCTAACGACTCAATAATAAATTAAGCACTTCTCGGGAGGCACCCCGTGCTTTAATTATTTGTGTGTTTAATTTTGTGTGTTTTAGAATAAATGCATACACCCCAAAAGTATTTTTCTAACTTGAAAAATCTTAAGTGTGAGGGGGTGTACTTTGCTAGTAGTGTTTTTATATATCTATGTGTGCTTGCGTGTTTGTTTGTTTGTGTGTTTTTTTTTGTTTTGTTTGAATAAATGCAGCAATAGGTAATGGAGGAGAATACATGGAGAAGGATGGAAGTATCAAGAAATCGATTGATCTCAAAAGCTTATGTTCGAAATGGTGTAGCATTGCATCACATGGAGATCAATTATAATTTCTAAACCCGGGAAGTTTCGTTACTCATTGACTATTTATTTATTTCCTCACTTTTCTTACTTTGAAGTTATTTTTAAAATTGAGTCCAATCCAAAACTTAAGTGTGAGCGGAAATAAATCGGAAAATGAAACCAATTTTTGTTATAAAAAAATAAAAAAACTAAGGGGGAGAGTTATACACTTGTTTGCCCTTAGGATTTAAATTTTTTTCTCTCTGACATATTTGTTTGTAAATATATTTCAATAATCCTTCCCACGAAAAAAATAAAAAGAAAATATAAAATTAAAAAATAAAAAATTAAATAAGTTTTAGTGAGATCACACTTGTGTGATGTAAGTGTATATGCGTGACAAAGAGGCAACCTTAGGAATAAAACCCAAATCACCTTTTCCGTATATATATTTTTAGCTAGTTGCATCCATTAGCTAACCATCCAAATTAACCCTTTTGTTAGCACTCTCGTTAGTGCTAGATACCCTTAGAACACCATTTGAGCCAATATTTTCATTTTTTGTTAAATCCACTAAAAAGAAAAAAAATACATAACCTTAAACCTTAGCCAAACCCTTGTCAAAGCCTAAATGGAGGGTTGCTAGTTGCTTGGTATAGTGGATCATTTTTTATGATTATTAGTTATGCCACACTTCGCATTTTTATGTGCTATTCCAACAAAGATAAAGATGAGCTCCATTGTATTTGTATTTTTTGTGGTGTGTTCTCAAGAGAAGTGTGAGGGGAGCATGTGATGTATGTTGAAAAAAAAAGAAAAAAAAAGAAGAGGAGGATGAGAAAAAAAAGAGAAAAAGAAAATAAGTCATCGAAGAAAAAAAAAGTGATGACGATATTATGAAGATGAAGGAAGATGAAGTATGTTTAGATATCGATTAGCCAATATGATAAGTTGTGATATATATGTGTTACTCGATATGTGTTGAATAAAGCTCGTAGCTATGATCATTTTTGGGCTTATGATTTGTTCGGTAACTAGCAACATGGGACTTAGACTTTTAACTTGTATATTCGTGATACACCTCTTATAAAATTCCCATGTCATATCCATACCCCATTAACCCTTAGCCTTGTAACCCGGATAAAAGTCCTCTTTAGATGTGTACACTTGGTGCTCACGCTATTCGGTTAAGTCTTATTTGTACTTTGTAGATTTTCATCTTATTTTTATTATCATGTACCGTGTGGGAAAAAAATTCTTTTACTTGCTTGAGGACAAGAAAAATCTTAAGTGTGAGGGGGTTTGCACCTTTAGCCATTTCTTATAAAAATAAAAAAGATTTTTCAAATTTTCATAGAATTTAAAATTTTTTTTTCTTTTAGAACATAGGTATTAGTTTCTAACTTTATTTTTTTCTTTTATTTGCTTGAGGGCAAGCAAAGTTTTTCTTTTCCTTGCTCGAGGACGAGCAAAACTTAAGTGTGAGGGGATTTGATAACGCTCAAATCCAACATGTTTTCTTGAGCGTTATCCGTATATTTTGCATGGTTTTTAGTTATACTAACGAGCTATTTAGTTCATATATGTGTGAAGTTGTGTTTTGTGTTGTTAGTTAGCCAAGGACAAGAAAATACATGGAAAGAAAGAATAAATGACTCATGCATATACGAAGGAATCCCGACAAGTACAATCCTTTGAAGATCAATTCCAGATGCAAGAAAAAGTGTTTCAAGACATGTACAAGTCAGTCAGCATGAAAGTTGCCACTGGCGGAAACAAGTTGCCACCAACTTTTGTGTTGGCAGAATTTTGCCTACAAACAATGAACATCCAAGCCTTCATGAAGCTTCTATTGGATTCTAGAAGTACTTTTCCACCAAGAAAACATATTTGCCTCTAAGTTATTTGCTTTGGCTCCAAGTACATTTCTTTGGCTCCAAGTTCATGCATTAAAGACAAAGGCCTTGAATTCATCTATAAATAAGACCCTTGGGGGTCATTGTAACATATCACTTCATCAATCTCATAACCAACCTCATTATTCACCAAGGGAACTCTCCCAACCTTGGTGAAAGTCCCCATTCTCGGATTTAATATTGGTGTGCCAAAAAGTGGCGTTTTTGGAGCTCCAATCATCAAAATAACCTTACCAAACTCTAAGGGATCATTACCTTTATCATTGGTAGTGTTTCTTGATACCTAAATCACCAGCAACCTTCACCAAACCTCTCCAATACCTACCTCAAATATCAAATACTAATTTCATTTGCATAACACGAAAGACTACAAAACTTGTAGACAATTGGAGGCCTAAGGATTGCTCTAATTCCTTTCATTTACTTATTGTTATCATACTTCGGGTAAACTCTTGTTATTTTTATTATGTTGAACTCTATGTCATATGTTTAATGTTTGTTGATTAATATGATCATTGAGTAGTTTTCTTTACACTTGTTTAGATGATGTTGTGACATGAGGATTATTTATGTTTTATTATTGTTTTGATCAATTTCATGTTATGTTTGAAATCCAATTGTGCTTAAGTTCCATTCTATTTGCTTATCATACTTGATTAGTTGTTGGTGATTTCATAGGCCGAAAGGGTTATCATTCACCAACTAGTTATAATCGTTTGTCTATGGATAATTATCTATTGTATTGACCATTTATTTAGTGGTATGTTTATGCATAGGAACCTAAGCGTGATTGTTAATGATTTTGTGAAACGACCGTGAATCAAACTAGTTAAACTAAACATAGTCTTGAATTGGTTGATTTGTCTTATTGCTTGATTTAATTGTGTTGTAATCAAACGCGTTAGTTATATAATTTAAAATCAAAGATTAGAATTTGTGACCATCATCTTCCTTACATGTAATCATTTTGTCAAAACCATCCTCATATGAACAATCCAAATGTTATGAACTAATCCAAGCAAGTGTTTTCTTTAATATTATTGTTATCATCTCATTTTAGTTGCTTAATGATCATTTACTTGTTACTTGTTACTTATTTGCTTAATTTTTACTTATATGGTAATTGTGGGAGTGACAACCATTTTTACCACTAACGTTACATTGTTACAAAGACTCTTTACAACCGAAAACATCCAAATCCTAGTGAACGACCTCGGCTTACCACAACAAGCTAGCTACAAACGAAAGGGTCATCCTTGACCGTGTGTTCTTAGTTTTTTCGGTAATCCTTGTATAAATTTAAAACTTTTGTAATCGCAAGAGAACGCATCAGTCCGTTAAGTTTTTCAAAATTACAAAATGGTTCTTCAAATTTGAAGATTTTGAAAGATTAGTCCCTTAAGAATTCAAAATTGTCAACAATGGTCCTCTATAATGTCAAACGTCCATTGAAGACCCTAAAAGATGAAGAATGTCCAAGATCAGTCTTTCAAATATCCAAAAATGGCAAAACAAGTCCCTAAAATACTTTGGAAAACTTTTTGGGGAAAAAGTATAAAAACTTAAAGTTTATTAAAAAAGGGAATAAAGTTTCATGGCTAAAAAACATGTTTTACAATTTTTCTGCAAAACACAAGGACCAAACCTGCCATTCTCAAACTTCAAATCCTAATAACAAGCGGGTAACACTTACTGTTTGGATTAAACGTGTTACTGTTTACGTTTTTACCTAGGTTTGAAAGAGATGAAAACAAAGGGTAAAATGAAATTGGGAGTACCCACGTGTGATTCATGTCATGTCAATCATATCCCAACAACAAAAACCTCAATCCCACTACGAGGAAGACCCCACAAGCACCATTTACAAGACGCCACAAGGCAAGGACTAGTGACTTGGCAAGATCAACAAACCAAAGGCATTCCTTGGTCACCAAGAACAAAATGAACGCCCATGATCTCTCCAAACAGACTGTCAACAACCAAATGCGATTCTGGAAGCTTCAAAGGGCAACAATGGAATTTCATAGCTTAGGGTTTTGCATTTTTTCTACCTTGTAATCTCAGTCATTAGCACTATAAAAGGAGACCCAACTTGTGGTGATCCCTTTGTTCTAAATTTTCTCTTAGTGCTTTGTAATCCCTTTTTAAAAGTTTAATAAAAGTTGGTATATTTTCAAAAAATATAATTCCTTTTTGTTATTTAAAAGTCGGTATTAGGCTAAGAGAATCTGAGTTCCATACTTTTGAAAGTTTGATCTTGTGTTTTGTGTTTGCAATGGTTTCAAAGTTTATGGAAAGTTTTTAAGAAAAGTGAAAATCAGTGGTCATATTATTTGTGCTGTTTAACGTTTGTGGATCTTAGCAGGGTTGGAAGCTAGTGGTTGTTATGCTACCACTTGAGCTCTTACAATCCAAAGCATGGATGTATTTTTGGAGGTGCACGTTTCTAAACACTTTTACTTTTCTGTATATATTTTCATGATTATGTGATGAATATGAGCATGGGTTCATGAATCAGTGTTGTTCTTGGTTAAAACTTGTTATTTGACTGATACTTGTCGTTATTAGTTGGATTGATCTTTATTTGTGGTGTTTATAAAACAAGTCCTTTGAAAAAGCCTATTAATCAGTCATAAAGGTGTGTTTGGGTTTGGGTGTGTCAAGGTTTGGGTGATACAACCCTTGGGCATAAACTATCTAGACTCATCTCATATGTTGGCTTAAAGCATTTTGAGTCTTTGTTTTAAGTGTGGTGGTATAAAACAAAGTTTTCAAGTGATAGCATAAAAACAGTCAAAAATATTCGGCAAGGTATAACTAGTTTGTTTTAGTTTTTTATGGTCTTAAATCTTGGAATCTGTTAGATCTTATGTTTATTTAGGATTGCTGATAGTTATTTTGTTTTTTGGTGGTTATTTGAGTAAGATCTGTTGGTTTGAAATTCATTTGGTGACCAATCATATCAGCAAAACATTGCCAGGCCTGTATGCATATCAGTGACCTTTGATTGCTTGATTTTGTGTGATTTGTGTGAAGGAAATGGTGTTTTTCTTGTTTCTATTGACTCCCAATAAGCCAAAGCTTATTGGGGTGCCCTTTGTTCCATTAAAAACCAACAAACAAAGCTTGAAATCAAGACAAAAACAGATCTGTTTAAGCAGCAGTGGGAACTCCTTTCACACTGCTTGTTGCCACTGTTAGTATTAAAATTGGTTCAGCTTATTGTTAAGCCATATCAACTTATTAAAACTTGAAACAACTTGGATTTGGTAATCAGTCTTCCTCAATTGACCCATTTGTTCATTCTGGAGCTTTTGGGCTTTTGACTTTAGGGTTTGACTAGAAAAACAACTTATTTGACTTTTTCATTAGTGCTTATCAACTTATTCAGCTTATTTGGCTTTGCTTATTGGATTATTCTTGATTGATTTGTCTTAATTAAGTAATTTAGAGTCTTTTGCAAGTTAAATCAAGTTCTCAAGTGGTCTAAATCTCTAAGTCGACTATTTTATCTTTTAGTGAAATCATTCTTGGCTTATTTATGGATTATTGCTTAACTTTTTCAAAATTTATTTTTTATGGATCTCTTTAGTATCCCAAAATAAGGTTGTGTGTCAAATTAGAGCTTATGGCATTAGCTTATAGCTTAATGGGCCAAAAAGCCCATTAAGAATAAGCTGTTGGTCATTTAAGCTGTGATAAGCTCATATTCAGCTTTTGGGCCTTTAAATTTTTGTGTTTAGAATTAATTTTGAGTCAGACTGGAACTTTTCAGCTTATTTGGTTGATATTTGGCTTATTGGGCTAAAAAGCCCATTAAGGTGCACTATTTTTTATTTTAGCAAATTTGGGGGCCCGATAGGGGTATTTTTGTAATTGCACTTTCATTTTCTGTTTATTTAGGTTAAAATAAACTAGTTTGCAAGTTTTTAGAAATTTTTATAATTTTTGGATTTCTATTATTATTTTAATATTATTTTATTTTTAAAAATTGTTCTTAGGGTAAAAATTATATTTTTGAAACTTTTCCATTTTTCCTAGGTTAAATACATTAAGTTAGGATTTTGAAAACAATTAGATTATTTTTCTCATCATTTTATTAATTTTTACGATTACTTTAATATTTTAATAGTTTTTAATCATTTAAAAATAGTTTTAATTGGTTTTTAATTTTATAAAGATATTTTTTTGTTTATTTAAGTCAGTTTAAAGTTTTACAAATTGAAAAATCCTAATTTGGGCTTTTTATTAATTATTTGGATTTTTAGGGCTTTAATTAGCATTTAAAAATTAATATTTAATTAAATAAAAGGTTTGAAAAAGTTTTGATCATTTTTAAACTCTTATTACATTTTTTGTTATTTTTGGTAATTTTTGGGAATTTTTAGATATAATTTTATTTTGTCACTTTTTACGGTTTTACGTTTTGTCGTCGTAGTGTAATTTTAACGTATCCGTCATTTCCATTTCTCTTCCTTTTCTTTCTTCTATATTAATCCAAAATCGTTACGAATTATTCACACATAAATACCTCATTGGGAAACGAACTTTCACCTTTGGGTCATTAGTACACGATTTTCCTAAATCGTCGTACTTAATACTCACCGCATTTACGCCTTTTTCCTAAACGGGGTAATTTACCTACAATCACCTATCAACTATTCTAGGTAAAGATAAATATAGAAAATACAATATTGAACGTATCTTTACTTCAAATATTAAAGGTGTTGACTAAGTATTCCTATCAGTGGTTTGACTTCTTCTTGTAAGCGCTTGGATAATTCTTGTCAGTGCTTGATCTGTCAGCGCTTCATTTCGTCTTGTCAGCGTCCAATTTGCTCTTGTTAGCGTCTGAGTGACTTAGCTCATTTTATTCCCAACAATCCTCCCCTAAACTTGATATCTACTCTAGTAATCAAGTTTCTGAATAAAAACTAAGTACAAGGAGGATTCTTACAAATACAAATTACTTGTTAATTAGAAAATAAATAAATCTAATTAAATCCTTGCTAACATCACTAGTATAATCCACCTCTAGTTGTGTAGACACCATCTTCTTCAAAACATCCTTAGACATACGATATTGAGCATCAACCAGAAGATACTCTGAAAACTTTGTAGTGCTTAGATGGTAAACACCAGCAGCTGAATGTAGACGGCAGTAACCCACTGATATCATCTAGATCCAACCATATTGAATCTGCTTCATCTGGTTTAATCATTCTATTGAATGTTGTCCAGATCTTTATTCCATTAGCTGAAGTAGGTGCTTCAGCCTCATACATGGTCTTCATCAGATTCCAAATATCTACCAAGTCTTCTCTATCCATGCTTGTAAATAATGAGATCATGGTAGTAAAATTATGTACCTTTTTGCCATATCTGGTGATCATCCAGAACCCACTTGCATCTTCTTCATAATTAACTATTGGGTTTCTGAAATCCAAGGGTAATACCTCTACAATATCTGAAGCCTCCAATGGTGAAAGCTTTATACTCTTTCTGATCACTGCTTCACTAGGATTCAACTTGTCAAGGAACAGAAATTCAATGGGATCTCCCTTCTTCACTGGCCTTGGCACAATAGAAGCCCTCTTGATCTGCATATTCTCCTCAATGTCTTCTCTCCTTTCAGCTGAGAGAAGCCTCATAGTATTCTCCACACAAACGCTTACCCAAATTGGATAAGCATGGAACTCCAATTATTCAAAGGACAACTTCCTTAACCTTTCATAGGTCCATCCACCTTGATGACACCTAAGTAGCATAAAGTACAAATCCCTTATATCCCTCTTGAGTTCAGAAAGCACCTTGCTAGCCTTGTGCTTAAAAATTACCTTGCAATCTTCCTGGACTCTCAGCAATATCTCCAAACCCCAAATTTGTCCAGTAATAGATATATCTAGATGCTCTTAAATCTTAGACTCCCATGCAAAATACATTTCTCTTACTTTAAGCATGTCAAAGTGTACCTTCATTTTCAACTCTCTCATCCTTTCCTTGGCTAAGTCGTCCTCCCCATACTCCAATCTCTCTGGCTCTTTTAAAATCATCACACTAGAATCAGAGCTCTCATCACCATCACTTCCACCCTTTTCTGTGGTAGTTTCTATCTTATCCTGCTCTCGCAATTATGCAGCCAAAACTGAATCAAAATGTACCTGGGCTGCATTCTTTGGTAACAAAACTTCTTCCAAAATCCCTTTACCCTTGTCTTTTGCTCCAATAGCTGGTAAAGTAGTGGTTGGCACCTGTCATACCTGTAGGTCTGCCAGCGCTTGCTTTGCTTTTGTCAGCGCTCAAACTCTGAATGTCAGCGGCTAACTTTGTAGCTTGTTCCATCATCCCTAAAAACGAAAAATTCTTTGGAGTGATCAATGAAACATCAAGAACAGGCTTCTCCTTCAAACTAGTCAAAGTTTCAGCTATTTCCACCTGTTTACTTCCAAAGAACCACCTTCGTCTTGTGAGCCCTTGTCACTCAAATTGAATGGCTCTGTTGGTGCATCCTCCTCCCCTTTGTAAGAACCCTTCCCTGATGAGAGGACTCTAGCCTGCCTTCTCCTAACATTGGCAGCTTCCAAAACAACTATCCTCTCCCTCAATGTCTTGAGTTCGAGAACTTGACGTGTGAAAACTTGTACAACGTCTGCATTTTTCTTTTGCAAGGTAATGCAAACCGCCGTTAATTCCAAAACTGAGTAAGGTTCCAATCTGCCCTCCTCTATGATGGGAACTTGACCTCCCAAAAGAGATTCATCAGGCATAGATGGAGTCTTAATGATGTTGGGACTGCCTTGACCTGCGACTAAGCCAGAGTCAATATTCCCAGCCCCACCCATTGCACCAGCCACACTTGTTGTGGTGGTCCTCTCTGCTACATGGCTAGGACCACTAGAGGAGAACAATCCAGCAGTCCTTTGGCGTTTTTCCAACCTAAAATCTGGTTGTTCAGAAGAGGAAGTGGAATGAGGGTCTGTTTGGGTGTGAGGGGGTGTTTGGGTGTGAGGGAAAATGGTCTCAACGTTTGGGTTGAATGTGTTAGCGCCCATATTGTGAGTGTCAGCGCCTGATGGTTGAGGGTCGATGCCCATATTATGGGGGGTGGAGGGTGTTCTGGAAGTGGGTCTGGTTGGGGTTGTGGTTGAGGTTGAGGTTGAGGTTGAGGGTGTGCTTCTGCCTCAATGACAGCAAGCATGGTTGGAGTGAGTGGTAAGTCTCTAGAAGGTGGTGAATTCATATTCCCAAAAACTGTTTCTTTTGAACATGGACCTCATAAAAGTGGTCATGGTCCCTGTTGCAGTATCCTTGCATATCAAAAACCATTTGTAAAAACCTAGGGTAAGCAAGAGTCATCTTGTTACCCTTATTGTGACACATGCCATCAAAAATTAATTTTGAAAAATTTTACCTTTGCCTAGTTGCAATACAAACAATGGAACTACCGGTTGACTGAGGAGCATTTGGGACTCAAACATTGTAGGATGACATGTATAATGAATTTGCAAGCTAGGGGAAATTGTTGTTTGTTATATTTATTTAAATGACCCACTGGGGGCAAAGCATAACCCAAAGCTTGGAGTCCTAACTCTAGCTCGGGAGGGGAAGGGTGGTTATACTATCAACATCATCAAGATGCAAAGCTTGGCGAACCAAAGCTTCAGTAACCACCCATGGAACCCCATGAACAGTAGCAGTCAATGTAATCACTCCATTAACTGTTGAGGAACGTACAATGTTCCTAAACTTCTTAATGTGTGTGATAGGGACGAGTGGAGTATGTGAAAGTGTAAGATATGTAAATCTTGCTTATGTTTTAGAGAGAGAAAGAGATAGAGAGATGGTGGATTTCACACAATTCTAGAGAGAGAAAATAACAAGAATTATGTGTAAAAATGAATAACCACACACCCTCTCCATCTAAGGAGAGGGTTTATATACCCAAGACCTTGTCATGGGCTTAGTCTTACATTTGGGCCGGCCTACACATGTTGTAGGCTAGGCTTGGGTTTGTTTGTTAAATAAAGATAAGTAACTAAACTACGAGCTATTACATGGACTATTGTTGGAGTGACCGATCCTTCTTAATACGTAAAACGTATTTCCAACAATCTCCCCCTAAGGGAGGTCACTCCAAACAAGGGCATTACCTAAGTTACAATAATAAGATAAACCTAGCATACTATGCTTGTCTTGAGCTCGTAGTCTGCGTCTTTCTTTTCCTTTTCTTTTTAGGTGAACATGCTGATGTGATCATTGATATCAATCTTGAGAATTAATCTCTTGCCTTGATCTCATGCATCCATCACTTGTGATCTTCGCCTCTTCGTAACACCATGTCCCACATACTTATACCTTCATAATTCTTGAAAGCTTCAGATTTTGATACAGCGGAAGACTTAACTTTTATGCTTTCTTGAATTAGATGAGGTATTAAGTGCATAAAGTATAAGCATGCGGGGACGACTTCTTCTTGGATTCCGCAACGCCACTGTCTTCAAATGCCGCAACATAAGTAGACACGAACGAAATGGCTTTGAACATTTCATTCTAATTCGGTAGCATTTTACCTCCGGTCGGTGAAGACCGTTGGACGATATAAAATATCGTACTTGTGGCAGGTAGATTTAATTAAAAATCTCCTTGACAATATTTCGCGGGTAAACCCGTTCTCTTTACTCGACCGTCCAAAGCTGACTGCGAACGTAAAGAGTGAATCATTTGGATAAAATTATCCGCATGATTGAAGCCGTCAATTCTGATTCCTGGAACAAGTTTGATTCATTAAAGAATCGCACCATCGTTGCTTTCCAGTTTTCACGATCTTGATTCATATTGAATCTTGCAAGTTACCTACCAAGTGCTGTTTGATGTTAACACTAGAAGGATTTCCACTCATCACTGTGAACACTAAGGTATCACTCTCAGTGTTCTGGCAAGATCACTAAGATTTTGCGTAGAGGCCTGGAACGTGTTTAAATTCAGTTAAGAATTAAACCACTGTTGCTTTCTAGTTATCACAAGCTTGATTCATAAAGAATCGCACATGTCACCTACCATGAGCTTTTTGATATTCGCTCAAGAAGGATTTCCATCTTCATTGTAAATACTTTCGTATTACTCGGATGTTCAGGCAAGATCATGAAGATTTTGCGTAGGACTCTTAAAATCTTTCTTACTTTTCACAGTGTGTGAAGAAGAAAGGAATTATGGAAGTGTGTCCTAATGAGACATTTGATGATCTCAAATGGCTCTAGACTCGATCGTGCACTTTGGATTTTAGTGATCGGAGGCTGGAGAGGAGTGCCACCTTTTCAAACCAATTTATTCAGAGTGAATAAATCAATAGATAACGTGTTGTCTCCGTGTGATTAAAACAAATACCTTTTGAGAGATATCTGAGTTAGCTGGGATGGGTTGTGCATTGCATCACTGGGTCCATGATGTCTTATCTTCAATATCAAGCATCATTAAAAAATGATCTCAATAGCATATGTATTGACCCAGTTTCTGCCTAAAGTTGTAAGGAGGGCTTCTTTCTTTACACCCTTTATCTTTACAATTCTTTTTCATTCTTCAACCCCTTCAATGCTTACCAATACGTCATAACTAGCACCTTGTTGTGATTGTTCCAGTGCTAACTTAAGTACTTGGTCGGCATTCAGCTACGTTCACAATCTTTCTCCAACTTTCCTAAGGATGACTATTTCTAGCTATGGAATGTCCTAGGGAAGATTTCTCCGGTTCTCGAAGAATCATAGGACTTAACCTACCCTACCATCGTTATGTCACCAGAATATTCATCGTCGTGAAATAAATGGGTTTTGGGTAAGTATATGTCACCATGAAAATCCATTTTGATATGCAAATCCGTTTTGCTCCCCCTTAACATATGCCACGATATTCGAAAACATTTCGCATATGTCGGGATGAGCCAGCACATTAAGTCAAACCATTTTTGATAATATCCCATATTAAATCACATTTTCTCCCCCATATTAAAAATATTAACCCAATCGATGTTTTTAATATCAACTGATTTAATGAAGTTTTAACAAAGGTTTTGGGAAGAAAAATGCAAGTCCATTTTATCTTCATGATATCAAACGTATGAGATATGATACCGATTTGTAACATGATAACATATTCACCATATTAGAAAAGAATTGACAAGGTTGGACCTGATAGATGAGAACATCATATGATAAGATCAAATGGTTATTGTCAGCATATGTTGGTCGCCTCGTCACGTCTGAAGTCATCTCTTAACACTACGTGTACGATTGGTATTGTTGTCTTGACACCAATTTGTGAACTTGGCACGTTCGGCATCAAAGATTCTGAACGCATGACAATTGCTCCCCCTCAATTGTTGACCCGTTTACTATTGAAAGAGCTGCAGTCGCTGTTTGAGTAGTCGCATCGTCGAGTATGTAGATACCAAATGTAGATAGCTATGGTTGTAGAGATGATAACTTCATAAAAACAAGACTTCTCTTGTTTTAACAAATAAATGCACTGAAACGTACATAGATTTGTGTTAGACCAAGTTATAAAGTAAACTTGATCCCTTACAAGGTTTTAAAGTAAACCTTGCCCGAGAAAATTAATTCCCGTTGAGAGCCAAAGCTTTCATAAGAAATACTTGACTTTAATGTGAAAACCGGGTTGTAGTCTGAAATAACTACAAGCCATTTAGGCATGTTTTATGAAATATTTACAACTTTTGTACGAACTCTATTTATGGCACCGTGTCAATATTAATCAACAGTCCTAAGGCCGTAATTATTATCGTACCAAAAGACATGCCTTTAAAACATAAAGTAAAAAATATTTTTGGGTTTTTCTAGATTTTTCAATTTTTTATGGTTTTTATATGGTTTTATATTTTTGTATTTTGCTTTTGTGGATAAAAATATAAACAATATATAAAAATGATCACCAAGGATACGGAGAATAGTTTATCACCACTATTCTTTCGCTTCATCTGCTAGTTCCTTAAGAGTCTCATGCGAGAAGGTTCTCATTCCTAGCTTGTCGGCCAAAAATTCAATTCGAGCGCGATCTAAAGCCTTCGTGAAAATATCCGCCAATTGATACTCAGATCGGACAAAGTAAAGCTCGATCACTCCATTTTCCACTTGCTCCTTGATGAAGTGGTAGCGAATGTCAATATGCTTCGACCGGGATAATTGAACATTGTTGCTGCATAAGGCAATTGCACTCTTGTTGTCACAGTACATCGGAATTTTGTTGAAACCTAGACCATAGTCGGTTAATTGCGATCTCATCCAAAGAATTTGAGCACAACAACCGGACATAGCTATGTATTCTGCTTTCGTACTTGAAATTGCAGCGCTTTTCTGCCTTTTCGATGCCCAACTGATTAGTCGATCTCCTAGTAGTTGCAAAGTTCCACTCGTGCTACGCCTTGTATCTTGACAACCCGCGTGATCCGCATCTGCATATGCCATTAGTGCAATCGAAGAGTCCTTCGAATACCGAAGTCCCCGATTAATGGTTCCTTTAAGATATTGAAAGATCCATTTCATAGTGGCAAAGTGTAACTCGGTAGGTCGAGTTTGATACCGAGCACACATACATATAGCAAACTGAAGATCAGGTCGACTAGCTGTGATATAAAGAAGAGTACCGATCATTCCACGGTAAAGTGTCAGATCAACGGAAACTCCATGTGGATCTGAATCAAGCTTGATTCGTTCCACCATTGGAGTATCCACGGGGTCGCAAGATTTCATCTTATACTTCTTTAGCGATTCAAGGGCATACTTGGATTAATTGATAAAGATGCCTCTGGGACTCTGAGATATCTGAAGACCTAAGAAGAATGATACCTTGCCTATCATTGACATCTTAAACTTGGAAGACTTGGAAGACATGTACCATAATCATATCTTTACCTCGTTTCTGAATGAACAGCGTAGGATCCACCTTGCCTTTAGCGAAGCCTTGTGTAACGAGGAATTGTGACAACAGATCATACCATGCGTGTGGAGCTTGCTTCAACCCATAGAGAGCTTTCTTAAGCTTGTACACATGATTAGGATATTTAGGATTCACAAAACCATCCGTCTGTTGAACATAGACCTCTTCCTTGATTTCACCATTAAGAAATGCCGTCTTCACACCCATCTGATAGACGATCATGTTCATGTGGGCTGCATAAGCGAGGAATAGTATAATAGCTTCCAAACAGACAACAGGCGCAAAGGATTCCATAAAGTCGATG
Organism: Glebionis coronaria; assembly: GCA_025667525.1. Classification (NCBI taxonomy): domain Eukaryota; kingdom Viridiplantae; phylum Streptophyta; class Magnoliopsida; order Asterales; family Asteraceae; genus Glebionis; species Glebionis coronaria. The sequence goes on along the minus strand of CM046879.1, from coordinate 423,537,186 downwards.
CCCAATAATTGCTTGTATCCACGAGCTACTAGTCGAGCTTTGTTCTTCAATATACCGCCTAACTCATCAAGTTTCACCTTGTAAACCCATTTCAAAGTGAGTAACTACACTTGTTTCGGGCATGGGACAAGTTCCCAAACTTCAAGACGTATGAATTCGTTAAGTTCTTCTTGCATAGCTTCTAACCAACAAGATTGAGTAAAAGCTTGTTGCCGTGTCTTAGGTTCAACTTCAGTGAGAAAAGCATCAAAATGACAAAACATTGCATTTTCTTGTAGCTGACTTTGTGTGGATACCGGACGATCTTTGTGTGGATACCGGACGATTAGGGTCACCAATAATAGAATCTATAGGATGATCCTTTGTCCACTTGTTGTCATGTTCACGAATCTGTGGATTGGAGTAAACTGTAGTTGGAGCTTCCTCTGAGGTGGACGACCCGACTTGATTAGGGTCAGGAATTGGTACACCAAAGAATGGAAGTTCACGCATTTGAGCGAATTCCAAATCGTGATCATCATCATCCTCTTCATCATCAATAGGCATGACATGAGTAGTTGATTCGGTTGTTGGTTTAGAATTACTAGTTGATGGTATATCTTGACCAATTGTAGGTGCAGGCGTATCAGATTGTGATTCGGTTTCTAGAGCGACAACTTCGGTTACCGGAGCTATTACCTCAGGTTCTGGAGCAACAATACTTGGAGGAGTAAAGAATTCATCAAAGAACGGTTGAAACAACGTATCCCATTCAGTCCTAGAAGGTGGTATAAATGGTCATGAAGTAGGGTTGTTTGGGACAAGACTAGAACTAATGTTACTGGGTCCCATTTCATGAAATGCGGGTTCAGAGCTGCTTTGCTCAGAAGCCATAGCTGTCAGCTCATCAAAATCAACATTCATAGTTTCGAGGATCTTACGATTGTAGATTCGGTATGCCTTCTTTGCGGGTGCATAACCAATGAAAATACCAATATCAGCCTTTGGTTGAAGTTTTCCCAAATTGTCACCATCATTATTTGGATAGCAAAGAGAACCAAATACATGAAGATATGATAAATCTGATACTTTTCCTTGGAGAAGCTCATAAGGTGTTTTACCATGGCGTTTACGAATTAGTGACCGGTTTTGGGTGTACACTGCTGTAGATACTACTTCTGCCCATAAAAATAATGGAGCCTTTGCGTTAATTAACATTGTTCGAGCAGCTTCCATAAGTGTGTGATTTCGCCTTTCAACGACACCGTTTTGTTGCGGAGTGCGTGCAACGGATGTTTCATGAGATATGCCAACTTCTTCATAATAATCACGCAAGATTTGATTCACAAATTCGGTTCCATTATCTGTACGAATGCGTCGGACAGTAGTGTTGAGACGTACTTGAATCATATTCAGAAATCCGATGATGAATTTAGGTGCCTCATTTTTTGTTGTAGGAAATTTCACCCATGTAAACCAAGAGTAATCATCCACAATAACGAGGATGTACTTTTTACCACTAAGACTTTCAACACGCATAGGCCCACAAAGATCCATATGCAACAGATAAAGTTTCTCTTGGTTGGTGTCTTCAGTCTTGGGTTTGTATGATTTCTTAGTGCTTTTCCCCATTGTACACGCGGAACACAAATGATCCTTGTGAAATGAAAGTTTAGGAAGACCACGAACAAGTTCGTTTTTCGCCAAATGATTAATAGCGTCAAAGTTAAGATGAGATAACCGTCGATGCCATAACCATGACTTAGTCTTCGATGCTTTGGAGAGAAGACATACGGGAGAAGCGGCCATCATGTCTTGTAGAGACAAAGTATACAAATTATTCCCTCGAGTACCTTTCAATAAATCAACCCCTTCCAAATTACGTATGAAGCAGGTATGCTCTTGAAAAGCAACTTCTAGGGTTGCATCACAAAATTGTCCCACGGAAAATAAGTTGTGACCGAGACCTTCCACGTAATACACTCTTGAAATCATAACACTCCCAATATGATATTCACTGTAACCCATTATCTTTGCAATATGATCATTTCTAAATCGAACCGTATCAAGAAACTTGTTGACGAAATTTCTGAGCTGAGAGCGATCTCCGGTCATATGCTTGGAGCAACTAGAGTCCAAATACCAGAGAACAATTTGGAACACCTATTTTCAATAACAACAGTAGACAATGCATTGGAAACTATTGGTTCCAGAGTGTAAGCAGATACATATGTAAGATTATCAGAATTGCTAACATTTGTGAGACCCTTAGATTTCATGTGTTTTCTAATGTGAGTTTTAGTACTAACAGGTTTTACTGTTCCAACTTTCTTATGTTTTGGATTATTCGCGGGCACTACAGTGGGAGTAGACCTATTTACAGGGCACTTGGTTCCTACAGTAGTGTCAGTGTTCCTAGTTAAAGGACACGCTTGTGTTTTGGTAGTCTTGGTACTCCTAGTTAAAGGGCATGCTTTCTTCCCTGTAGTGGGAGTGATCCTAGTTAAAGGGCATATATTTCCTACTATAGTGAAAGTTTACCAGTGGGGCGCCACATCCAACCAAATTGGGTTAACACTTTCCCAGTCGGTTTCCATTCTAATCCATTTTTCTGGGCATACATCTCATTCACATGGTCAATAAGGCAAGAATCATGATGACTAGAAAACATACATTCATTGCAATTCCAACATTTCAAATTAGAATTCACACTAGGCTTAGAACGTTGCGCAACCGCAGAGCCTTTAGGTTTAGCTACATGATTCTTTTTATTCAAAACAGAAATAACATTCCTAGGATGGGCTTCTACTTTCTGCTTCACTTGACTACTAGATGGAGGCAAGATCCTATCATTCTTCTTGTTTCTTTTAAGCTTAGATCTTTGAGCCTTAGTAGTGGTGCTTACCCCTGTAGAAGGCAACACGGGAATATTAGAAGCTGGTTTTGATTCCGCCTTATCTTTAGTGACCAAAGTTTGAGATGGTTTAGTCCTAGGGCCCTTATTAAATGGTGTGACGGCTATAAGGTTCCTTTTGATTGCACTAGAGGACGATGCTGAGATAGTGGCTGCATTATCCATAACATTCTTACCTTTTAGAGTAAGAAGTGTTTCCTTTAACTCAGCCAAGACCAGATTTTTCTCACAAATTTGTTCCCTCAAATCAGATATTTCCACCGACTTTTGATTCAATTGTTCAATCAAGGATTGATTCTGTGCAATGGTATTAGCACATGCGGACTTTACTGAATCGAAGAGTCGTGTATCTTTCTGTTTTAAGTTATCAACTTTGGACAAAATCTTAGAAACTCGATTATCTAGATCAAGTTTAAAATTCTCAGCGGCCTCAAGTACGTTCACACAGTTAAGCTCCTTAGATTTCTCTATTTCTATTGGCAAAGATTTAGCAACTTTGTCACTTGGCTGACGCTGTTTTGATTGTAAATACAATCGAAAATTCTTTTCAAAGTTTGCATCATCGATATTAACACCTTCGAATGACGTTTCAAAGATTTCTTGAATAAATTGTTGCTTGCATTCAAGCGAAATACAATGTGTTTGAATCTTATCAAAACGTTTTGGAAGCGAAGAATATGAATCACGAAGCTTTAAAAATTCAGCGTCAGATTCGTGACAAGTACTATCTACCACTTTATCCACAGATTCAACATTATGCACAATAGAATCATTATCAACATTTTTATTCACACAAACGGAAACAATATCATGAGACATCACTTGCTTCAGAAGCTGATCATTTTGGCGTGAAACCCGTTCTATTTCAAGTAAACTGTTTTTATAAGCATCATCCATTTCATTGAAAACACGTCTAACTTCTTCTATTTCCAAAAGCAAATCTTGATCAAGATTACTAAGACAAGCTTTAACATTCTTTACAAACGGAACAATTTCGTCTCGGAACGCGGGTCGTCGTACGTTCCAAAATGACCTTGTCAAAATCGGCTAAGTGTTGGTGTACCGCATTTAAGCTATCGGACGCCTTACTTACCGGTGGAATTAACTTCGTTAAATCCGTTTTGACAAGTGTAGGAGACATACTAGGAGGGTTTTCATTTGAAAAACTTTGGGGCACAAGAACTGTCAATTCAGCTAATTCCTTTTGTAAGCGAATGCGGGTCTTTTTAGACAATTGTTCTTTGTTATATTGATCATAATCAATCGTATGGAATTTTGAAAGCATTTTAGAATGAGTTTCTTCCGCAAGTGAGATTGTCTCCTCAGTACTACGAACAAAAGGTGCTTCTTTCGATTTGCCAATTATGGTCATATCATAAAGATCCGGAATATATTCCTGAGCTTGTTTTGCATAACCGGGATTAGGTGGTAAATCTTGAAGACACTTAAGTTTGAGTTCTTTAAATGATTTAGTTAAAAGATGAACCTTTTCTGTGGAAGCGTATTGTTTTAAAAGTTGTTGTTCTTTGAATTTAAGAAGTTTGGTAGCATTAATTTCCGATTCAAACTTTTTAGACTCGAGAGTTTCGAAATCCATTTTAAGTTTCTGAAAATCATTGACAACCGACTCTTTTGCTTTTAATTCATTGGAAAGATTAGCTTTTAATGATTCTATTTCTTTCAAGTGTTCAATCTTTTCGAAACGAAATTGGTCAAATTCAGAATAAGTTATTTTTTCAGCTTGAGGGACCATTTCAAAATCTTTGACCTTTTCTTTATGCACCGCAAGCTCAGCAGTTAGGGTGGAATTCGTATCTACGGATTGTCTGAGTGCCATATGCATTTGATCAATAATATGTTTAGGCACCATGACCAAATCATGTTGAGCATAAGATTCCATACCCGTCGTAGCATTTGGTTGAGGTTCACTCAAATGTGTTGGATTGGATACCACATCATTTGAGTTACTAGTTCCCGAATGCTGTTCGAGGTTGTCATTTTCATGACCAACTTGATGTTGGTTATCATCATTACCAAGATTGGTTATGGTGGGTACCTCACTGATGACATCAGAACCGTAGTGAGAGAGATTAGCAACGAGAGCAACTTGGACAGAGTGAATGTCATCACAATCCGAATCATATGCGTCAAGATCATCTGCTTGATAAGCTGCATTAGAAGTGGAAACGACTTCAATGCCTTCAGTATCTGCTGCCCCTGGGTCTGCAAGAAATGCTAACTCCTCTGAATCCAAAATCTTTCCCTTTGACTGAGCATCGACCAAATACATCTTCTCACGAAACCATGCATCATCCCTCCTCCTTTTCGGCTGAGTGCATTCCCTAGCCATATGACCTTGTCCTTGGAAATTGTAGCAAGTCACAACCTTTTTAGGACCAATGGGGCATCCATTTCCATTAGCTTGAGAATTCACAGCTTGAGCATTCACAGTCCTTGTAGGAGGTCCATATGAATTTTGCCTTCCCTGAATAGGTTGCACTGTTACTTGACCATCTTGAACAGTAGCTTGTTGTCGAGGATTTGAAGAGGTGCGGAGCTGATTGTTTGTTGGTGGAAATCCTCTAGTTGCAACAAGTTTTGACAAGTATGCAGTGAGATGGTTTAGAACATCAGCTGGCGTATCATTTGGAGTAAAGACCGGTGCTTGGATTGGTAGAAGTTCATTATAGTAGAAAGCTTGTGCTGGTTGTGCTTCTATTGGAAAATATCCTTGCTGAGGAGTATAGCCCATTGGAGAAGTGTTGGCTTGTGATGGTGATGTCTGATATGGTGGTTGCTGTGGAAAAGATTGTTGATGAACACTTTGTTGAAATGCTTGTTGTGGCATCATTGGTGGTTGATAAGATGGTTGTTGTGGTTGCTGATAGGTGTGTGGTGGTGGCTGCTGCAAGTATGATGGTTGTTGATAAGTATAAGCCATGTTTTGTTGAGAAGCATACATGGCAAGTGGATCAAACTTGAGGTGTAGACAACCGAGCCTCAATCACATGGCATTCGTGTTGTTGAAGAAAAGCTTGAAGTTGATACACATTGGTGTTATGCAAGTCCTTAGCCAATTTAACACCCGTCACGTACTTTTTCCATTCTGAAGGAAGAGTGTTCAAATACTTGGTGTTCAATTGAAAGGTAGGAATTTCCATGCCATAGATATTGAGCTCATTCAACAATAGGGTAAATCTCAAATAGTAATCATTGAGAGTCTCCCCTGGCACATAGGCAAACTTATCAAAAGTATCATAAAGCTTACACTCTCATTCTTGTTTAGTTAACGAGGTGCCTTGCATGAGAACCCGAATTCTATCCCATAACTCTTTGGCAACTTTATGTTTGCTGACGAGTTTGTAGACATCTGGAGGAAGGGCTTGGAGAATGATATTTGTAGCTTGTTTATCACACTTGTCTTGTATTTTAGCATCTCCAGTTAGTTCACCCGTAGTGCGAGGACGAGTAACAGCACCTTCCGTCACAGTACCATATACCAATGGTCCATTGAGCACCGATGCCCAAATGAGATGTCCATTCTCTTTGTTCAACATATAAAGTTCCATTCGAGAAGCCCATTCCTCATACATAGTCTTCACCAACATTGGTGGACGATTATCCGTACCCGATAGGATGGACTTATCCATAAGAGATTTGTACTCCATGTCGATAAGTTAAGATTTATAAAGTTTATCGATCAATGAGAGAAAGTAAATGTGTTTGTTGTTGTGAGTTGAAGTCGAGAAACAATGTTAAAATCCCCTAAAATATGTTCTTGATTAATCAAAAATTCCAAGTCAAAATTACACACGAAATAAGCCTATCAGAATACCCTTGATTGGAATTTCCTATTGGAATACCCTTGATCAGAATGTCCTATTGGAATACTCTTGATCAGAATGTCCTATCGGAATACTCTTGATCGGAATGTCCTATTGGAATACCCTTGATCGGAATGTCCTATCGGAATACCCTTGATCGGAATGTCCTTTATAGGAATGCACCTAATCGGAATACCAAATCGGAATGTACCTTATAGGAATGCAATCGGAATCCCTAAACCCTATTCCGATTACACTGATCGGAATAACTATAAACCCTTTTCTGATGACCTGATCGGAATAAATCCCACTTTTCTCGGACAAAACTCAACCAATTCGTGATTTTAAGCCAAAAAATGATCAAAACACCCAAAAAATTTGTGTTTTTAGCCAAAGTAACTATACCAAATCTCTACCACAACTATGTAGAAGTATTGTATCAAGAAAAAACCATAAAAAACACAAAAAAAAAATTTGTTTCGTGTAAAATGGATCAAAATAGGCGTATGAATAGAGAACACAAACACATAAACAATACAATCATCCCATGGCTCTTGATACCATTTGTAAGATATGTAAATCTTGCTTATGTTTTAGAGAGAGAGAAAGAGGTAGAGAGATGGTGGATTTCACACAATTCTAGAGAGAGAAAATAAGAAGAATTATGTGTAAAAATGAATAACCACACACCCTCTCCATCTAAGGAGAGGGTTTATATACCCAAGCCCTTGTCATGGGCTTGGGCTTACATTTGCGCCGACCTACACATGTTGTAGGCTAGGCTTGGGTTTGTTTGTTAAATAAAGATAAGTAACTAAACTACGAGCTATTACATGGACTATTGTTGGAGTGACTGATCCTTCTTAATACGTAAAACGTATTTCCAACAGAAAGTGCATAACTTAAAGGAGACGCATTCAAAACCCAATAATCTGAGTGTATTGGGGATGCAGAGTATTATCAGCTTCTAAGTAAGCCACCATATTGTGTTGGCTTCTAAATCCCAATTCCACTTGAGCAGGTTTAAACTTTGGTGCCATGAAGATTGATTATAGAAAATTGTGATATGAAAATAATAGAGATATGAAGGTTGATAGATTTTAGTTAGACAAGAAATAGTAGTTACCATGTTTGAAAGAAAATAGTCGTACTTATAGGAGAGGTAAAAACATACTATTGGTTGAAAAATGAGGCAGTTATATTCAAAAAGTAATCATGACAATCTTGAAAAATATATAACTTATATCATACATTAATTAAAAGTTACCAACTCTCTAAAATTACGGCCCATATTTTCGTCAAAAATAACAAATGGGTAGGACCCAATGTTTGTCAACGGTCAAAAAGTAAACATCAGCGTCTAACGACTATGTTCTTGTCAGCGTTGAAATTTTGCCATGTCAACGTTTAAATTGGTCTTATCAGCGTTTAGAAAGAAAATATGTCAGCGTCCAAAAATAAAAATAACTAAAAATAAAAAGGACCTTAACAAAGAAGTTTACCCTAGTGAAGATAACTCTTAGACTAAAAATGACTATAAGGTGGCAAGCACTATCCAATCATGCACACTTGCTTAAGCAAGATAGACATAATTGTCATCAAGTGTCCCTTTCTAACCAAAGTTCTTAACAGAGAAATTACCTCTTATAAACTCTTTGTAACTTCCCAGGTAAGCCCAGTAAAAACGTTCCCAAGTCTCCCAACCGACCAAATCCAATTCTAGGCCAAAAAGTCTTGGCAGCGTGCACAGTATATCAAGTTTGCATGCTACAGTCCCTCACGAATTAGAAAACTAAATCGTACTCACCAGTGGACACAATCTAGAATTGTGATAAGAGTATTCTAAGAATACCCAAAAGCCTAAAGGTTTCCTAAACCTCCCCTTAAACCATGATATACAAAGTTGCAAAATAAAAAAGTACGGGACAAAAATTTATGTCAAGATAGGAATGTAAACATTCCAACCATCATCTATAAGCTATAACACATTCCTTGTAATCTCCAAAGATCCATAAGCAACTCTGTATCCAATTATACAATGCTCATAATGCCTGCAGGATTAGATCAAAAACCACAAAACTAACATTTTGCTGTCAGCGGCCATTTTAACACTTGTCATCGTTCAAATAACCTTTGTTAGTGTTGGAAAAATAAAGTGGAAAACCTAATCTTGTACAAAGACTAATAACAGTAAAAATCATGTACAAACTATACAATGATTTCAAAAACACATTTAGGTGAGATTGATCATTCCAATACTTGTTACCAAGTACTGGAACCTCCTAACATCAAACGTTTTAGTTAAAAGATTAGCCACATTTTCTTCTTTGTCTACCCTATCTGGATGTATTAAACCCTTTTCAAAACAATCTCTTATAAAATGATGTCTAATTTCTATGTGTTTTGTTTTAGAGTGATGTAGAGGATTCTTAATAATGCATAATGTACTGTTATTATCTACAAATATCTTGGTATGCATAAAATTATACCCATAATCCAACAACTGGTTTTGAATCCATAGAACTTGTCCACAACAAGAAGCTGTAGCAACATATTCTCCTTCAGTTGTAGAGTTGGCCACCACTGTTTGTTTCTTGCATTGCCAAGATATCAATCTGCTCCCAAGAAATTGGCATCCACCAGTTGTGGATTTTCTATCAAACTTATCACCTCCATAATCACTGTCTGAATAGCCAATAAGCTCCAATGGAGAATCTTTAGGATACCATAATCCCAAGGTGGGATAGCACCTAAGGTATCTAAAGATCCTTTTGACAGCATGAAGATGACACTCTTTGGGAGTCACTTGATGGTGTGCACATGCACACACAGCAAACATGATGTCAGGTCTAGAAGCTGTAAGATGCATCAATGACACAATCATTGATCTATAATGCCTGACATCCACTTCTTTTCCATCTCTAGTCTTTCCCCAAAGGTGTTCCCTATCCATGGGTATGCTAGCCCATTTTTCATGTGGATAAAAACCAAAATTCTTTAAGATCTCTTCTACATACTTGTCTTGAGAGATAAAGATACCATCTTCTTTCTGTTGGACATGTAAACCAAGAAAGAAGTTCATCTCTCCCGTTGCACTCATCTTGAATTTGTTTGTCATGAGCTTGGAAAAGTCTTCACTCATCTTTGGATTTGATGAACCAAAGACAATATCATCCACATAGACATGAACAAGTAGAAAATCCTTACCAATCTTCTTGGTAAATAAGGTCTGGTCTATGGTGCCCCTCTTAAACCCATTTTCCACCAGATAGGTGGACAATGTACCATACCATGCTCTTGGGGCTTGATGAAGTCCATACATTTCTTTCTTGACTTTATACACTTTGTATAGATGCTCTGAATCTTCAAAACCAGGAATTTGCATCAGATACACCTCCTCCTCAATTATGCCATATAAGAAATCACTCTTCACATCCATCTGATAAACTATGAAACCCATGCAAGAAGAATAGGATAGGAAAATCCTTATTGCTTCAATCCTTGCAACAGGTGCAAAAACCTCTTCATAGTCTATTCCTTCTTCTTGTGTATAGCCTTGAGTAACTAAACGTGCCTTGTTTTTGACCAAAATCCCTCTTTCATCCTTCTGGTTTCTTAGAAACCACGTGTCCCAATAGGTCTAACATACCTTGGAAAATCCACTAGATCCCACACATCATGAATGGCAAACTAGTGAAGCTCATCCTACATTGCTTCCACCCAGCTTGGTTCTTTAAGAGCATCAAAAATCTTCTTAGGTTCCTGTTGTGACAGAAAACAAGCAAACAAACATGCTTGCACAAGAGGGGTATTTTCCTTCTTGTGTATATTGGCAATGAAACCACCTTGAGTATGATGAGACCTCCTTGTTTTAACAGGAGTCTGAACGTCACCAATTATTTGGGAAGGATGATGATTTTTGGCCACCTTTGTAAGTATTCCTCCCCCAAATAGTGTGTTGTCTTCTATATCAGATTCCATGTTGCCAATATCATTTTCATTTCCACTCCATCCTCACTTTAATGAACCTCTTGATTGAGTATTTAAGGTTCACCATGTTCAAAAGTATGTGAAGAGAACAAATGTCCAAATAGGTTGTCAGCGTCTGAGCTGTCAGCATCTGAATTTAACATGTCAGCGTCTAAATTTGCTTTGTCAGCGCTTGAAGATGCATGCATGTTTTAATCAACTGGATTTTCTTGTGGCCCTTCTTCCTCCTTTTCAGCAGCAGCAGATGCTTGCACAAACCCATCAGTCCATATAGGAATGGTAACATACTCAAGTATGGGGTCTGACTTAACTGCTTGTGATCCTTCTTCCTTGGCAACCTGTTTACTTGAAATTTCAACAATAGGTTCTTCCACAACATTTGAATCCTTTTTCACAATGTTTGGATTAGTGACAAGCATATAATTCAAAGTCCTAGATAATGGTTCCAAATCAAAGAACCAGTCGGGTCTACTCTCAGGATCGCTAGGTTTACTTTCTAAAAAATTAACATGCACTTTTTCAAGAATGCGTTTTTCTTTCTTGTTGTAAACCATATACCCTTTGCTCTACGTAGAATAGCCCACAAAGTAGCCTTCATCACCTTTTGCATTAAACTTTCCTAAGGCATCACTAGTATCAAGTATCACTACATGACATCCAAAGGGTTTAAGAAAACCTATCTTGGGTTTCCTATTCCAAAATAGCTCATAAGGTGTCTTATTGTGGAGTTTGTTGACCAAGGCTCTATTTTGCACATAGCAAGCTGTGTTCACAGGCTCAGCCCAAAAAGCAATGGGAAACTTAGCATCAACCAACATTGTCCTAGCTGCTTATATGAGTGTTTTATTCTTTCTTTTAGCCACACCATTCTGCTGTGGAGTTCTAGCTATGCTAAACTCCCTAGTAATCCCTTTATCAACACAGAAGGTATCTAATAGTTTACTTCTAAACTCACCAGTCACCACCATTATCACTTCTAAGTATTTTACCTCATTACCTGTTTTCTTTTCAATTTAGGTAATAAAGTTAATCAAAACTATGGCAGTATCACTTTTTAAGGCCAAAAAGAAAGTCTAAGTAAATCTAGAAAAATCATCAGTTATAACAAAGCAGTGAGATTTACCATTTAAACTTTCTATATTAGTTGGGCCAAATAAGTCCATATGTAGCAAGTGAAGTGGTTTAGAACTGGAATGCACAATTTTAGACTTAAAGGAGACTTTATGATGTTTGCCTTTAAGGCATGCAACACAAGAGTGATCATTGTGGAAAGCCTTTTAAGGCAAACGATCAACTAGGTCATGTCTCACAAGTCTATTAATATTCTTAAAGTTTATATGCCCTAACCTTCTGTGCCATAGATTACTCTCATCTACTTAAGCTTTAGCATAAAGGCATGACAAATTTTTGTTCATTTTAATCCCATTGAGATTAACATTATAAATGTCCTTATTCCTAGGTGTTCTATATTTAATAAACTTCTCATCAGGCATCTTAAAATCTTTACTAAACACTAAGCATTCAGTATCACTGAAAAGAACTTTATTTTTGTTGTCACAAACTTGTGACACACTAAAAAAGTTATAGTGAACTTCTTTCACCAGAAAAACGTTTTCAAAACGTAAATTGTTGGTGATAAGAGTTCTTGTGCCAGATATTGTTCCATATCCTCCTCCAAAGTACACTTTGTCACATCTTTAATGGGGGTAAAATTTGACAAATAATCTTCCTTCCCCGTCATGTGCCTAGATCATCCACTGTCCCAATATCCATGATCATTAACCTGCTTATGAATGCCCGACACATAAAGAAAACAAATTAGTTTTCTTTGGGAACCCAAGCCTGAGCAGACTTGGATTCATGTGGTTGTTCAACAAGAACAGACTTAGTCCTTATAACAACCCTTGTTCATCCCTTTGTTGCCTGAACATCCAGTTTACCCCAACTGGTTTAGTAATGAACTTTGAAAGATAGTGAAATCTGTTACAGGTCATAGAAATCCCATCTAAATTAGGGTTTTTGTATTGCTTAGGTCTCCAAGTCAAACTAGATGAAGCTTTAGATCCCTTTCCCTTGGGTTGTAAATACCTATTGTTACTTGGTCTAACACAAGGTCTAACATCAGCTTGTTGTGGCATTTTCATACCAAACCTAGAGCTGTCAACGTTAGAATTGTTCCTGTCAGCGTTGAATTTGTTGCTGTCAACGCTGAAATTGTTCTTGTCAGCGTCTAAATTAGGGTTTGCTATAGGAACCCATTGTCGGTTAGACCAAGTGTTGGTCTTTTGAAAGGGACTTTGTCCATGAGTATTTTCCCCTTTAGTAAAGAAGGGATCTGTTCTAGTGACTTATGGACTTGGTTGGACAAAAGGTCTGGGTTTGACCATGGTTGACCTATTGTCAGCGTTGAATTTAGAAGCACTAACACACTTATAGGACAAGTGAGAAAAACTCCCACATGTGTAACAAGCTTTTCTAGACATAACCTTAGGTCTAGATTGAAAGAACCCTGTCCCATTGACACTATCTTGGCTTTGTGATGACCTAGGTTTCCTATACATTTCATCATATTTAACACTAGGTTTTCACTTAACCGGTGAGCCAAGTTCAAAAGGTTTTCTAGTAGTGGGTTGGTCACAGTAATGTGTGTAGGCACAAATGGACTCTCACTAAGCATTCCACCCTTAACAAAAAGAAAAGGGTTGTCTGTTTTCCATTGCTTAAGGTCAGTCACCTTTTGTTGATTTTCCTCAACTAGGGTGAGCACTCTAGGTGGAGGAATAAATTCCTCTTCTTGGAATTCTGGAATACCAGTCCAAGAGAGATCCTTTCTCTGAACACCATAGAAGTTCCCACCAGGTGGAGGAACATCAACATATTCATTCATACCAATGCCGAACATATCCCTAGGGTTTCTTTGTTCACTAACACATTTTCTAGGATTTGACTAGCTTTATCAAACTTTTCAATCTTAAGCCCTACATTAGCTTTATCTTTAATGGCTTCATCTAATTTAAGTTGCACTTCTCCTCTGGATCTCATCAGAGTGTCCCTAATGTCAATACTAACTTTAAGATGATGAGACAAAACATTAATCTGATCTTTTAGGTCAAATTTTATTTTCTTATATTCCTCTACAGTCTTTTCAGTTTGTGTAAGTGCCATTTTATAATTTGATAGCATGCATTCTACATCAAACACATCTGATTTTAACTTTAAATTTTCTTTGTTAAGCTTTTTAGTGTTTAATCGACAACCTTTACTACAGTAAGCATCATCATATACCTCATTATCTGTTGAAGATGAGGAGTTAGCCATAAGAGCAAAGTGAACATGCTCTTCTTCTTCCTTATCAGCAATCAAAGCCTGGTTCTCTTCCACATCCTTTGCCATAAAGCTCCAGTCCCATCCAACGCTATCAATGTCTTGCATGGAAAACATAGCCTTTGGCTTAGCATCTTCAACCTTGATGAATTAGCTTGAATTCTTTCCAGCATCAAATCTTCTTGGAGATCTGCATTCCCTCATAAAATGACCCATTATGGTAGTTGTAACACTCAACCTTGGACTTATCAAATCCAGTAGTGTCTTTAGCATTGAAGGTCATTTTCCTTCCAAATCTCCTATTCCATCGGTTGGCCCTTATGCTTGCAAGTGCCATATTCCATTTAATATTAATCTCTTCCAAATTCTCATCACTGATTTGCTCAAGATCCTCATAAGTAATCAAGTAACCATTGGGCAATGCAGCAATGTATGCACATACCGTATCCAAATCAATACCAGCAGGTTTAAGCTTTGGTGAGTCAACATTGTATGTGTCAGCGTCAAAATGTGAGGCGCTGACAAAGGTTGATCCACCGCTGCACAAGGTGATCCAGTAACAGGATGTACATATGACTCTCTTTCACTTGTTTGAGTTTCACTATGTGAGATGAAAGCCATGTTTCCAGATGTTGACTTGCTTCCATGATCAAGTAGCATTTCACTTGCCATAATCTTTAACTTATTGTAGACGTCATCAAAGGTAGAACTCTTATGGGCATTGGTAGAAATGATTGAGCTAGCCTTAATTTTCCACGCATCACCAAGACTTCTAAGAAAGGTAGTAATGATATCAACATCATCATGTTTTGTTCCCATGAAGGATAACTTGCTTGTGATGTCTAGAAGCCTGCTTCTCACCTCACTTAGCTTCTCATTGGGAAGAGCTTTAAATACAACATATTCATGCAAAAGTTGCTTCTTCCTTTCTTTGGGAGTATCTTCATTACCACCATAAGTGACTTGAAGAGCTGCCCAAATTTCTTTGGCAGACTCAAAACTTCTATACTTATGTTGATTTTTTGTACCCAAAAAGAGTTTAAGAATGCTCAACGTTTTCATATCATTCCTTCTTGCAGCTATATCTACAGTTGAGATAGCTCTTCCATCTTCGGATCTTTCTCTTCGCTCTTCAGCAGAGGAAACATCATTGGTTCTTACAACAATAGCAGCAGCAATCCTAGCAACTTTATTAAATTGATTCGAAATTCAATAATTTCCCAGAGAGTATGATCATGAATTTGAAGATGTTAGTGCAAACATTACGATGTTTTGTCGATATAATCTCTTTGTGTTTTGTTGATGACAAACGTTTAATTCGCAATACATTATATAAAATGATAAGGTACTCGTAATCACTCAAGAATACATTTGTATACTTCTCTCGACATCTCCAAGATCGCATTCGGCATGAATCACTCAAGGTATGAATAAACATGTCATTAACCTAACTAAGTGATCAAGGATTAATATTTTCTTAAAACTCACATTTAATCAAATGTGACAAAATATTTTAATAAACTTTATTTTTAAGAAAATGTTTTATTAAAAAGAAAATGAAAATTTGAATTTGGAATATTCCAAAGAATTTTCTCTAAGGCATAAAAGAATATTCTTTAATTTGAATTTGGCATATTCCATATGCCAAAGGAATATCCTTTGAAGGTATAAACTACCCCAGATGGCATATCCCCACTGAAGGACAAAAATACACGGTCTCCAAGCAGAAGGTTCCTTATTGATAAGGAACCGCGGGTGTTTTTGACCGTTGCACTCTTGCCCTATAAATAGTGGATCATTTCCAGCTTTTCTTTCAACCCTTTTTGCACAGTTTCTTTAAAAACATCTTTAAACTCTTTGATTAGTTAGTTTAGATCAATCTTGTTTAAGATGTGATTCTCTCCTTCAATCCTCTCATCCTCTCAAGTGCAAAGAGAAGAATACTTTCATTACCATGAAGTGTTGGATTCATAACATGATGAAGATCTATCCTTCTAGATCAAGTCATTGTTTTCTTACTATGTATATGTAGAAGATCCAAGTGTTGGGTTCACTTGGATGTGTTTGTAAGGGTAGAAGATCCAAGTGATGGGTATCCTTGGATTAGGTGTTATTTGTGTAGATCCAAGTTTGTTAGTACTTGGATATAGTGTTAGAGTCATAGATCTAAGTGTTGTGTGATTAGATCTATATGGTTTATGTGTTTAGGCCATAAAACACAAGGTTTGTTATGTTGGGCCATAAAACATAACTAGTGTGAAGATCGGTGTAGATGGGTGTAGATTGGTCCTACCTAAGATTAGGACTCGACATATAGCCTTGTGTCGGAAAATGGTGAAGTAGGCGACGTTGTGTAGATTGGTCCTACCTAAGATTAGGACTCGACTTTTAGCTTAGAGTCGGAAATTGGATAAGCGACGTTGTGTATGGTTTCTCCACCTTAAGGAGTTTGTTGACTAGTGAAGTAACTCTCGAGCAAGGTGTACTTGAGGAGTGGAGTAGGGCGAAGAGGAGCTTCGTGACTGAACCACTATAAATCATCGTGTCGGTACTTTCCTTTACATTTATGTCTTTACTCTTATTGATGCATTTATATGTTGTTGTGTGTTGTGTGCATCTAATAATATAAACATCTAAGTTGCGGAAAAGTTAAGGCTTAGTACGTGTGTGATTCATGTTTAGATTATGGTCAAGTATACATCACTTAGTCTAAACATCTTAGTTGCGGAAAAGCTTATGCTTAGTAGGTGTATGCTTAGTGTTTACACTATTTCTTGATGTACTCTTGATTTGATGTGTTTGTGTGTTTTCTTACATATTGTATTTATCTTTCAATCAAACACATCTCATATCAAGTCAAGCTTGATCGAGAATTAGATACAAAGGATTGTCAAAGTTTAACATGTAACAGAAGATTAAGTCCACTATCAGCGGTTCCTTAAATGGACACGCGGTTATTTAGCGATAACGAACCGCGGGTATGTTTAACGAACCGCTGTCAGTGGGTTTTACCGAAATGTTTTGAATAAGTAACTAGAAACTATTCAACCCCCCCCCCTTTCTAGTTTCTACAATTGGTATCAGAGCGTGGGTAGTCAAGATCTTTGAAGTATATTGTACTTTAAAGCTTGGATCGATCTTTGCTCTCTTTTTCAAAACAAATGGTTTTTCAAAAATGAAAAAGGTTTTTAAAAACAGAGACGATCTTTGTATCAAATTGTATGAAGAGTGATTACTTATGAAATGTGTTTTGTTGTTTCATTCGTACAATTTTTGATGTTAAATAAACTTCGTATAGTAGCTTGATAACATATCTTTTCATGTTTGGAAGTATAAAAAATTTTGTGTCATAATTAACTCTAAAATACGAGTTCTATGTGTCTAAAATGATTTTTAGAGTCCTAAGTCCTTCCAAAATGTTACCAAATGATTTTGACCAAAAACTCAATTTTTTCCTACTGACCGCGGTTCTTTATCTGTTCCGCGAGGTTCCTTATCAATAAGGAACCGCAGTCAGTCCGACACATATTTTTGCAAACTTTGAAAAATCATATAAAATCAACCGTAAATCCGTAGAAGTCGTGCCACTCGTAATTACGAGCGTAATTGAATTTAATTTCTATTAAAAATGTTTCCAAACCTTTATTCAAACTTTAAAATTTGGATTCTTTTCTAAGTTCCATACTTTGCCCAAAGTATTGAGCGTCGGTTTGTCGTAAAACTTGTGTTTTACTCTTTTCTATTGAGTTGGACATCTCTTGTTGATATATCTTTGAAAATTGATATATTTATAAAGTGTTGAACTTAATTTAATTTTTAGATGGGTCGAAAACTATTTTCAAACAAAATCAAGCAATGGATACTTTGGTGTATCTAACACTCAAAACGAAGACGAATGCTTTTGTGCTTTTTCTTTTGTCTTTGGACATTCTTAAGTGATCATTACTATTGGTAGTAGTGTTACTAAGTTGTCTATTTATGTGTGCATTGCATATATGATTAACATCTCTTGGTTTACAAATGTTACATAAACATTTTGTACACTTTGGCATGTTCTTTATCACTTACAGGTTTGAAAGCTTTGGGAGATTGTCAAATCTATTGATGTGGGTTGTCTTACTCGATCAGTGTGTTAGTAGTTCAAATAGATTAATGTCTTACTATAAAACATGAAACACCCTTTGAAAATCTTAGCTATTTTCTCTTAAAGGAGTGTTTGTGAGAATCAAGAAAGATTTCGATTAAATATCAATTCATTATTCAAACTATTATTGGTATCATTATTGAATCTAATTGACATGTTTTTAAGTATAGACATAAATGTGGTTTATTAATAATATACATCGGATCATAACTCACACTTGTGTTGATGATGGTATATTGAATCTACTTGTTCAAATTATTAGACATATTTGTTTAATAATTGCTTATAATGCACAATGGAGTCGGTTTGACAACTTAGATGTTTCATCCGAAATACTCAAGTAATTTACATTGCAATGCAGTTTGTAAATGTGTCATTACCGAAAGACCAATCAAGAGTGTTCCTTTGTTTTGTGTAAACGTTGTTTATACACTTGAAAGTTATTGGCCTCAAGTTCTATTAAGGTAAATAACCTTAACTAGACTTATTTGACAAGATATGCAATGGTGCATTCTTTACCCTCATTAGGTTGTGCATTGTATCGTCATACACTTTTCATCCTTGCTACACTTAATTACACAAATGTAGGAATTACATTTTGTCTAACTTAAGAATGACTACTAGAGAATTTATGCATTAGAATATTAATTTGACCTAACGGTTGAATTACTTCCATGTGGGAAGTTGGGTTATTATATAACTCATAAAAAAGGTTGTGCTTAGTCTTAATTGAGCACCTCTAGTGATAGTCTCATACTCATTCTCTAAATTGATTAAATGGCTCTTCCTAAATATGACTAATGATAGTTTACTTTGATTAACTTTGTATGTCATTAGGAGTCTTTTTCTTTTGTAGCCATTAGGTTTTTCTTAGCCTTATTCCTACGTTCTAATTGAACCTATGTGTTTTTCCCTTGTGTGTGTTCTAGTTTTTATTGCTCTTAAGAATGGCTTTATGATAAGTGACACTAGAACATTAGGATTTGTTGAATTGGAGAAATTCCCTGATCCTCCAAAACACACCCTCTGTGGGCGGTTCTTTATAGAGACCGCGGCTCTATATCGATATGGAAGCGCCGGTGGAGAAAAGGAACCGCGGACAGACACCTTTAAAAACGGGTTTTCCAAAATATCCCAATTGTTCCATCACCCTTTGGAATCCTTGTTTCAAACCTTTGTTCACTCCCAAAATATCTTGTGCTTTCTATTCTTAACCCAAAGCATTTTGAAATCTCTTTCAAACCAAAGCAAAATGTATTTTTCACAAATGAAAGCCTTTATTATCCACTATTTTCTAAATCTCTTTCTATCTAAATTCACCAAAGAACACACCGAATTAAATCTTTTCTCCTTCTAAGAAAGTTGATTTTGGAAACACTCCTTTTCCACCACTTCCCTTTTGTGTTCTTACTACATCACATCATTATGTCATGCATCATGGAACATACTGTCATTGTTGCAAATATCAACATCTTGTCATGTCTTATATCTATGATGAGTTGAATTACAAGATTATCACCAAGCCTTGTCCACCAAATTCCGCCACCACCTTGTCTTTCATTTAAGCATATGGATTGCTTATTGCAAGACATCTAATTTAAGCAAATCTTAGGGTTCTAGTGTAACTAAGATTAAAATTATGCTTAAGTTGTAGGTTTGTGTTTCATACATCTTTGTATGATCTTTACTCTCTTGTATTTCCTTTCTTGTTTCTTTTCAACATGATTTGTCTTTGGGTCTTGGATCTCGTTTTCCTTGTGATCTTTCTTTTCTTCTTTATTTTCTCACTCGGTTGTCAATGAAGGTTAGTATTAATCTAATTCCTCTCCTAGTAAGATTGACAACTTAAATATTTCTTTTGAAATATTCAAGTAATTTTAACTTGCAATTGCAATTGTTAAAAGTCATATCCGAAGCATTTACTTTTAATCCATTTAGAAACTTATGCTAAATTTTTTGACCAAGTGATTTTCTTTTGAGTCGATAATCGTTTTTGGACACCCAATGTCCACGGTTCGTCAGATAACCCAGTGGCTCCTTACTGATAATGAACCGCGGACCAATATAACAAACCGCGGCTAGTGAGTCCCTTTTGTTCGTTTTTGGTCTATCTCTCTCTTTGACGAGTTTTCTTGAAGATTCCTTCTTTTCTTCTCTTTTGAGTCTATTCTTTCGTTTTCTTTCAAGACTTCACTATCACATAATAAGGTATAGTATTCTTGAATTATTTTGTGAAGTTATCCTTAACTTCCTTGTTGAGTCTCTCTCGATTCATTTTAATCATGCCTCTCTAATTGAGTCTCTCTCTTCTATCCTTTCTAAACTAAGTCGAGTCGAGCATCACCCTTTCCTCGTCATGTAATTGTTCTTTGAACATTCATAATGATTGAGAAGAGCTACGAAACTTTGAGCATGTAGTTTATCGTATGCTAAACACCATCCATCTTGGTCTTTCTATTCTTTGGCTTATTTGATCTATTTCTCTACATCATTGAGTCATCTTTATGGTGTCGACATTCATAAGCATCCTTGCCTATAATGTCTTATATCTAGTATTTTTCTTAAGCGTCGATTTATCCTCCCTTTTCGTTTTTCTTTATTTTTGTAACTTTATTCCTGACTTAAAGCTTTTGGAGCTTTCTAAAGGAATTATTTTTAAGGTCAAAATATCTTTGGTTTGAGAATTTTTGTTTTCTCGTTGTTAAGAGTTGATCGCGGTTAAAAATTACAATTGGATTGGGTGGTTCCAACAATTATAAGTTTTTAACCTTTTGAGATGATCTTGGTTAAATCTTGAATTTTCTTGGGTGATTCCAAAAATTCTAAGCTCTTAACCTTTTGACATATTATCATTACAATTGGTATGGATGTTTCTTCTCTACCTCTATTGTGACAATCCGTCAATTTATGATTGATATTTTATTCTCAATATTTATTTGAAAATATTATTTTAATGTTACAATATGAACTCACATATTTTTGGGAAGAAATTTGGAATTACGTCTTGGAGTAGCATCGACTACGTCTAAACCGGAGGATTCAACGTTACGTGCTTACGTTTACATACACCGTCTTTGGTGACAGTCCGACATTTCAGAAAATAAATTTATCCGTGAATATTATTTTGGAGTTTTAAATTTGTGTTAGTTTATAAACTCACAAATTTACGAGAAGAGATTAGGACTTACGATTTTATTTTAACGTCCTTTACAACTAAAACGGAAACCTTAGGATTACGTATTTACGTTTTCGAACTCCGTTTTTGATGAGACAATTTTTATTGGATTCGTTTTGTGACGTTGATTCATAATTTATAAAAACGTTTTTCGTAAAACGACCCGAAGGCACGCAAATCGAGGAAACTAGAATCGAGGAGTACCCGTAAATAAATAGGGATGAGACAAGTGGGACACTTGTCCCACCCCCATCAAAACCAGCCCAAGCAAGCTACACAACACCCTTTGAGGTGTCAAAATGTAAACAATACACTTACACTTGTCTAGTTAGCTTACAATGTAAGCTATACTTTCCACTAACTAGCTAAACCACTAGCCAAAACCACACACTCATTTCCCACACATGCAAACAACCACATTTTATCTCTTCCTCCTCCATTGATTTCGTCCATATCTCACAAACAACACCCTCATTTGATCAAAAATCAACCACAAAATCCCATGTTATTCATATACATGTTGATGCCCTTTTGAAGCCCTATTGATTGGTGCAAGTTATAAAATTCAAGGAGGAGTATTCATGGTGTCTTGGGGCTGATTTCCCACAAGGTTTTTATGAAGAATGGTGGTCTTGAAGATGGTCATTGTTATTCACAAGCTTCTCCATCAAAAACCATGTCCAAATCATAACCTACATCAACTTGGTGGTATAAAGATTGTCCTCCTCATCTTCTTGTTATTTTGATTATGTAAACATGTATTTTATTTCCTATTGTATATGTATATGATGATTATATGATGATAAAAATATTATGTGGGGATTTGGTGTTGATAAACATGATTAAAAAGGTGAAAAACTATAAAGAACAAGGTTAAAATCTTGGTTAAAAGTGATGGTTGTATAAAACAGTAAAGAAACATGTTATGAACTGATAAAGTGATGAAGTAGAATCCATTTACAGTAAGATATATGTCTTGTACACATGTGAGAGTTGGCCATGCAATGGAATCATTGTAATGTGTGAGATATGATCAAAACAAGTTTAAGGTACAAATCTGAGTTCACTGTTTTGGACGATTTTTAGAAAATATTTAGAAGATGATTCAACAGTAGCTATAGAAGAGTTAAATGTAGCACATATCATGTAGTTTATGTGATAAATAATTGAGCTTCTATCTCCATATATAACTCAAGATATGGCAGTTTTGGTGAAAGTGAAGATAAAAATCAGATTTTTGGAATTAATGTTTATTATTATTATATAAGCACTCACATTTTAATGTATAAAATGTAAAATAAAAACCCACTAACTTATAAAACTTATTTATATAAATATATAAAAGGTTACTTAAATAGAAAAATTATATAAATGGTGGTGAAATAATATTTATAAGTAATAAAAACTATAAACTTGATTTTTACGACTTTTTCGGCTATCGCCGTAAAATTAACGTTTTTCTCCAAATAAAAATTAGACGACCAAACCCGTCTAATGTAAAGTTTATAAAAGTCATATACTGATATATAAGTATCTAATACAAGTAAAAACCGATAAAACCCGAACTATAAGGAATACGGACATTTACGAGCTAACTAAACATATTGGGCTAATAATTGGACTTAATAAGATAAATACTTGTAAAAAGAGCTTATTGGGCTTAACCCATTTAGGCCCAACTTGTAAAGTGTAGATACTGATAATGTAAGTATAACAAGGATTGATACAAGTTAAGAACTTATAATAGGCTTATTGTAACTAAAACACGTAAATAGGTAAAACGAGAAAACTAGTATAAAAGTTATCAACACATAACTCTAAAATGAGTAAACGAGAATATGTAAACCCACTTGATCATCATATAAATATAATCATCATATGTATACATAATTGTTATTTTATAAATTCATTGGACAAACGTCTAAGACCGAGTATTATTTGTCTAGGTTTCCGTGATTGAAGCACGTACCGTACGACCGAATTGCCGATAACCCGCCTTCCCATATCAACGTGAGTTCATAGCCTCGCACTCTTTTAAATGTTTTTATAAATGTTTTATAAACCCGCGAGGGAGATAACATGTTAGTTTTATAAAATAGGACACCATTTGTCCCAATTGTTTGTTTATTGATTTTGGACCCGAATGATTGAATGACCCGATTGTATGACCCGATAAATGATTAAAGGACCCGATAGATGAATAAAATGGATTATTAAAGTTAGGTTATGTCACTAAAAGTCCCATTAGCATGAATTGTGAACTACCGGGATTTGGTATACGCTTATGCATTTAATAGTACTATTTGGGGACGATCACCCCAGTTCGCGCCTTGACGGTTGATCCCCGTCGTGCCACATTGATTGGTAAGCGAATTTATGTATGAGAAGATTTCCATAGCGTGACCTTTGTGACGACACGCTACTTTAGATGGGCAAAATTGGTATCGGGTTAGCTACCCGTTGTTGGTTTAGTAAGGTAACAATGTCATGCGGCTTATAATAATCCAAAACTAACGAAATACTACTAGACGCTCCGAATTACGATGTATTGCCTGACTAGCAATACTGGGTCATACTATTGATATTATGTTTGTATTTTGGTTTTCATAACCATATTCATATAACGGTTTTTATTTTCATACAACGTATAAGACGTATTGTATGATATTTTTGCGACATTGGCTCGTATAATGATTTTTTTAGGCAAATGTCTATATTATGATTTTCGATAAGGATTTGTATAAAACGACTTTGGCTATTTTATGGCATATTAAAATGATTTGTACAAAATGATTTTCAGTAATAATTTTATACTGATATTATATTGATGGATTTTATTAAACTCTATGAATTCACTCGGCGTTATCGCTGACCTTTTCTTTTAACATGTTTTATCTCATGTACTTGAAGGTAATTCTCGGGAAGACAACAAGAATTCATGGCCCGCACTTAAAACAATATTTTCCATTTAAATACTTTGTAAAACTTGTATAAAATACAATGACTTGGGACCTATGTAACTTTGATATTTATGAATGGAAATGCTTTAATATTATAACGACGCGACTTTTAAGCGTTGTCTATGATGTGAGTAATGTGCTATCCCGTAACACCAACTAGTCTTCCGCTGTACTGAGTTGTATAAATTTGGGGGTGTTACAGTTTTGTACCAGAGCTCTCGTTATAGAGAACGAAAGATTTTTAAAACCAAGGTTTTGAATAAAACTTTTCAAAATCTTTTAACTATAAACATTTTTCTAAAAATGTCTAAAAATCTTTTGACTATAACGGTGCCGAAGAATTCCCGAGTTACCGACAAGGCCAAGACTGAGAAGTGTTATTTTAATATATATATATAACTTGGATTATATATATATGATGTAATTTTATTACATGATTGTTTGATGATTATTTTGATTTTTATACGAGGTATTTATACGACGTAGATTGTCACAAGTAACCCTAAATCCCCTAGTAAATTAATCGAAGCTATTCTCGTATGAATTCTAGCTATCCAAGATCTAAACCAAGTTGTGGATATTTATGATCCCAACAAATGGTTGATATTCATAGAAATGTAGATATTAGTTGATTGTGATATTGAAAAAGAATTGGCGAGATTAAATCTGATATCGATGTCATGACGATCTTTCCTTATAGAGTGGAGTTTGACAAAACGTTATCACCTGGAAAGATGTCATCTGATTCGTTGTCATCCAATTCTTAAATTGAAATCGAAAGGGTGAATGTTGCACTTGAGGCTGTCATTGGAACCATTACCCAAAAGCCTCATGCCACTAATACCTTTCCGAGAAGTCTAATTGAATGTGTGAGTCATTTTATACTAGTGACTCATTTGATAATTGTTGTTGTAAGAGCTATAGGATTGGAAATTAAGTGTTGTTTATATTGAGATTTTATTGCCCTATTAAGGTCTAAAAATAAGATTGAAAGTATTGGAGAATGAGGTAGAATATCGCATTGAGTATAAATTGGTTGAAACTTGAATAAAGTAAAATTTAACACATAAGGAATAAGAAATTGTTAAGAGGAAATCGTTAAGTTTTGTGATTGAATTATAAGGTTTTAATTGATTGTAGGTTCGTGTTAAAGGTTGTTCCTAGGCCATTGTCCACTAACGAGGATGCCCAGTGTCCAAGAAATAAATTGAAGAAATCTTCTTCTGAATTAAGACCGATGGATCTTCTGGGACATGTGGAACACCTAATGACTCTTGTATATTAGTATTCATTGTGGTATCTTTTAAAAATAATCCCTAACTTAACTGAGACATCAGTTGGTAGGATGAGTTCTGAGAATTGTATGACATAGTGACATGTAATGTGTTACGGTACAATTTGACTTATTTGTGATTAATGAAAAGACTACATTTGATTGCTAAATTCTACATGTATCGATGCTATCTATCTTTTATTGCTTCGCCCTAGTGAATGCATTAGTGATGAAACCATTGAACAAGTACTTATCTTGATTTGAGTTACGTTGTGAATCATTCTTCGTGAGTGCCATCGAAGTCATGAACCTCATGATTAATTGACTAAGCTCATTTCCTATCATATCGTAGTTAATTCTTGGTGAACAAGCTTTCATCACTCTTTTGCAGATCACACCTTGTTTTTATAAAGTTAAAACGGTATCCTTTGAGAAAATTTAATTTTCATCACTATAAGGATTATTCAAAGTGAGATTTATAAGTGATTGTTATTGAAATGAGGTTGTTTATAAAACGCTTTGGAAACTTAATTGTTTTCATAACAAGGAAAATCTTTGTAAATTTATTTTTGATTCTTATTTAAGAATTAAGCATGAAAATGTTTTTATTATAAACATGATTATAAAATTTTGACGAACTGAGTATTGCATCGTTAATATTGAAATTGTATATAGTTGCGCGCCTACATACAATTTGGAATGGACCATGCAAGACTGATTAGTAGTCACCACAAAACTTATTAATAAACACCAAATTTTCTTTGAAGATTTTGAAAGAATAAATTTTATGAGATCTGCAAGAAGTGAAAAATAAGGACATAATGTTAGGGACACCTACATATGTGCCTGTAGCATCTATTTTTCTGAGTCGAATTTACTCATCTGTGGAAATTGTCTTATTTGACAATTGACAATTCTTTCTTGTCCAATTCTCCCGTAGTGAGATTCTTAGGAAAAGTATCTGATTATCGAGTGTTGATACCCGACTGTATGTATCGACGATCCTATCATTTCTCATGATTTGATTTCATTTGAATGACCTGGGTAACGATCCGAGGAGCTTTCGAATGCGTACTCAAATTATGAAAACATAGGATATATTCATATTCGTTAAATGTTTTCGTCTGTATCTGATTTGAAAATTCTCTCGCGTAGATTATGCATTAACCTTACTCTTTTAAGGTTAGTTATGTATCCTAATATCCCCGAATTTGTGAAGGATTATGAGTTATTATTAGTCTTTTGAAAAGTTCACAATCTTATCGACGACAATAAAACTGGAAAGTTGATAATGCCAGTAGAATGGATTGATTGATTATGACATAACGACATTGTCTTAATTGATGGGAACTCGAGTAGAATTCCCCTAAATGATAAGATGTTGATTATCAAAAGTGATCTAAATAATTCTTGATGGATGATTTTATCCTGCATTTAGACTTGAAATCTATACCATGAATGGTTGTGAATTAGTCATAAATACTATAATCTAGAGAGAACCTAAAATGAATTTATTAAAACATGTTTATGTTATCTGAACTTTAGGAGGTATTTGTTGGTAAATTACCTAGACTTTCGCCATTAAGGCAAATTGAAATTGGTATTGATTATATTTCCGTTGCTGCACCTGTGGCTTGTGCACTGTACGTCAGCACCATCTGAATTAAAGGAATTTCCGTACAACTGAGAGAGTTGTCGGAGAAAGATTTTATTCTACCAAGCCTGTCATCATGAAGAGCTATGGTGTTATCATTCCTTATATTTATAAATTACTGTGACTGAGTAAATTGACAATCGAAAACGATATCCATAACTCGAAATGGAAGATTTGTTCGATCATTTACAAGGTTTTAACGTATGTTTTAAAGATTTGATCCATGGCATGGTTATCATCAACTTCGCATCTGCGAAAAAGATTATCTATTCCAATCATTACATCCAGAACTTGTGATGAACATTATGAGTTTCACGTGATGTCGTTTGGATTGACCGATGCACATGTAGCATTCATAAATTTGGTGAATCACGTGTGTAGGCGGTAATTTGATAAATTCATGCTCGTGATCATTAAGGACCATTTGTTTGTTTACAAGAATAAGAATGAAGTTAATAATTATTTATAGATTACCCTGAATTGACCGAACAATAAAAACATGTACCTTGAATAAGAGTCAAGACTTAATACATTACATGATTTAACCGTGTGATTAATAGATAATGGAATATAAATTGACTCTTCAAAATTTAGAAGTCATTTAGAACCTTGAGTTATACTAAAAAGAAAGTGCAAATCTATTTTGACAAATGTTTTAACAATGGATTTTAAGGGATTATTACCTTATACACAAACCATTTAACTAAACTTCTGTTTAGGGGTAAATGTTTGTGTATACTTCAAGATAACCTAAGAAGGATTGAGGAAACCCATTTAAACCATAACTTGAAATTTGAAACGATAATTTTTACTTTTCAAACTAAGAAAACTTTGACCAAAGTATAAACAAAGGTTTTTAGAATATTTACGAATCCTATTTAATTATTTTCGATAAATCAACAAAAATCGTGTTAATTAAATTCAAATTTATTTTTGAACATTTTTTATAATTGGTCGAACTAAGAAATTTAAAACGTTTACGTTTACGCTTCATAAAAATTAACTAATAATTATTTAATTAATTATAATAATTATCGACGCTTTAGATGACGGATTGAGTAAAACGGATAAAAATGATAGTAAAGACGAAACTAAAACATAGAAGATATGAAGAAAAAATTTTGAATAAATATGATTGTGATATTTATTTCATCAGGAAGGTGAACGTAAGTACTGACGCATAATATAGAAAGAATATCTGAGTGAATTGTGGACATGATAATTACATCATCATGAGAATAATATAGATACTGACATATTATATAAAAAGGATAAAGAAACAATTAGGACATGTTCCTTAATAATGAAGGTGCAAAATAAATTGCCGAACGATATAAAAATAAACGATGCTTGTAAGAAGGATAATATAGATAATAAAAAGGGGTTCGCGGCTAATATGAACCATTAAAAATTGAGAAGCCAATAGCGTTAAATGTTTTAAAGGCCACTTGTGGTTGCCTAAATATGGAGGATTGTGAGATATAGTTATGTTGGAATTTGTAAGTATAAGTATTATATGTATGTCATTTTTGACTAAAAGTATCTTTGTCTGAAGAAGTTGTACTAATGGCAATTATGAAGGCAGACATCGCCTCATACATTAGTAAATGTCTAGCTATTGCAAAGGTCATCATCTGAATTTGATTCGATTTGGGTCATCGTCGACAGACTGACCAAATCTGCTAATATCATTCCCGTTAATGATAAATGCAAAAGAGTTATGTAAACCTAGTGTGCCTGTATCGATCATCTACATCAAGATCCTCGCTTCGCATCGAATTTCTAGAGATTTGCTCAGAAATCATTGTGAACGAATCTTGATGAGAGTACTATGTACCACCCCAAATCGAAGGGACGAGGTAAAGTAACGATACAAAATACTATAAGTGTTGTTTTATGTTTGAATGATTGACCTTTGATAATAGACCGTATAATCGTTTTCCTTTGGAGAGATTATCATTGATAATTATCGTATTAGGATCGAGATCGAATCTTGTTAGGATCTAAATCTTAGAGCATCTGTAAGCAGGAGTTGAGATGAAGACATCCGACATACACCCATTGTGAGTTGGACATGTCTCTTAGGTTTAAGGTTTCCTATGATGGCGAACCTATCCTTGCAAAATACCCGACCCGCGAGATCTGAAATGAATATTGAAATTAGGATTTAATTATTGACAGCCGGTAGTGGGAAGAGGTTATGTGAATGTGAAATGTAGATCTTGAAGTGCCAAATGGGTAGCGAAGTTATGCCACAATTTTTAACCTTGGAAAAATGAATTCATGATCTGACAAATCATGGATATAAGTCCCCGTTGTATGGGACCATTGAGATGACGTAAAAGTTGGGATTGAAAGGCATATAAGGTGGATCTGCCCTAGGACTTCAAGAACTGCATGAATTATGTTTCGTAAATCGAACTTGATGGAATATCTATCAAGTGAGAATCTGATTATTCTTAGTAGAATTTAGATCGGCGAAAAGTTGCATTCATCAGAAACCCGTGAACATCATGGATAGAGAAAGTAAGTCAACATTAAGCCTGATCTTATTCCCGTAGTTATGTTTGATGAAACTCGCGTATTGTAACGAATTGCACATGTGAGAAAAGACCGAATGTGGAGGAAATACCCACATGGCTTTAACTCTATAAGAAGCGAATAGTAAGGTAAGATGATCTTTGAGGACAAAGATCCTGTTTAGGGGTAAATGCTGTGACAATCCGTCAATTTATGATTGATATTATATTTTCAATATTTATTTGAAAATATTATTTTAATGTTACAATATGAACTCACATATTTTTGGGAAGAAATTTGGAATTACGTCTTGGAGTAGCATCGACTACGTCTAAACCGGAGGATTCAACGTTACGTGCTTACGTTTACATACACCGTCTTTGGTGACAGTCCGACATTTCAGAAAATAAATTTATCCATGAATATTATTTTGGAGTTTTAAATTTGTGTTAGTTTATAAACTCACAAATTTACGAGAAGAGATTAGGACTTACGATTTTATTTTAACGTCCTTTACAACTAAACCGGAAACCTTAGGATTACGTATTTACGTTTTCGAACTCCGTTTTTGATGAGACAATTTTTATTGGATTCGTTTTGTGACGTTGATTCATAATTTATAAAAACGTTTTTCGTAAAACGACCCGAGGGCACGCAAATCGAGGAAACTATAATCGAGGAGTACCCGTAAATAAATGGGGATGAGACAAGTGGGACACTTGTCCCACCCCCATCAAAACCAGCCCAAGCAAGCTACACAACACCCTTTGAGGTGTCAAAGTGTAAACAATACACTTACACTTGTCTAGTTAGCTTACAATGTAAGCTATACTTTCCACTAACTAGCTAAACCACTAGCCAAAACCACACACTCATTTCCCACACATGCAACAACCACATTTTCTCTCTTCCTCCTCCATTGATTTCGTCCATATCTCACAAACAACACCCTCATTTGATCAAAAATCAACCACAAAATCCCATGTTATTCATATACATGTTGATGCCCTTTTGAAGCCCTATTGATTGGTGCAAGTTATAACATTCAAGGAGGAGTATTCATGGTGTCTTGGGGCTGATTTCCCACAAGGTTTTTATGAAGAATGGTGGTCTTGAAGATGGTCATGGTTATTCACAAGCTTCTCCATCAAAAACCATGTCCAAATCATAACCTACATCAACTTGGTGGTATAAAGATTGTCCTCCTCATCTTCTTGTTATTTTGATTATGTAAACATGTATTTTATTTCCTATTGTATATGTATATGATGATTATATGATGATAAAAATGTTATGTGGGGATTTGGTGTTGATAAACATGATTAAAAAGGTGAAAAACTATAAAGAACAAGGTTAAAATCTTGGTTAAAAGTGATGGCTGTATAAAACAGTAAAGAAACATGTTATGAACTGATAAAGTGATGAATTAGAATCCATTTACAGTAATATATATGTCTTGTACACATGTGAGAGTTGGTCATACAATGGAATCATTGTAATGAGTGAGATATGATCAAAACAAGTTTAAGGTACAAATCTGAGTTCACTGTTTTGGACGATTTTTAGAAAATATTTAGAAGATGATTCAACAGTAGCTTTAGCAGAGTTAAATGTAGCACATATCATGTAGTTTATGTGATAAAAATTTGAGCTTCTATCTCCATATAGAACTCAAGATATGGCAGTTTTGGTGAAAGTGAAGATAAAAATCAGATTTTTGGAATTAATGTTTATTATTATTATATAAGCACTCACATTTTAATGTATAAAATGTAAAATAAAAACCCACTAACTTATAAAACTTATTTATATAAATATATAAAAGGTTAATTAAATAGATAAATTATATAAATGGTGGTGAAATAATATTTATAAGTAATAAAAACTATAAACTTGATTTTTACGACTTTTTCGGCTATCGCCTTAAAATTAACGTTTTTCTCCAGATAAAACTTAGACGACAAAACCCGTCTAATGTAAAGTTTATAAAAGTCATATACTGATATATAAGTATCTAATACAAGTAAAAACCGATAAAACCCGAACTATAAGGAATACGGACATTTACGAGCTAACTAAACATATTGGGCTAATAATTGGACTTAATAAAATAAATACTTGTAAAAAGAGCTTATTGGGCTTAACCCATTTAGCCCCAACTTGTAAAGTGTAGATACTGATAATGTAAGTATAACAAGGATTAATAAAAGTTAAGAACTTATAATAGGCTTATTGGAACTAAAACACGTAAATAGGTAAAACGAGAAAACTAGTATAAAAGTTATCAACACATAACTCTAAAATGAGTAAACGAGAATATGTAAACCCACTTGATCATCATATAAATATAATCATCATATGTATACATAATTGTTATTTTATAAAGTCATTGGACAAACGTCTAAGACCGAGTATTATTTGTCTAGGTTTCCGTGATTGAAGCACGTACCGTACGACCGAATTGCCGATAACCCGCCTTCCCATATCAACGTGAGTTCATAGCCTCGCACTCTTTTAAATGTTTTTATAAATGTTTTATAAACCCGCGAGGGAGATAACATGTTAGTTTTATAAAATAGGACACCATTTGTCCCGATTGTTTGTTTATTGATTTTGGACCCGAATGATTGAATGACCCGATTGTATGACCCGATAAATGATTAAAGGACCCGATAGATGAAATAAAATGGATTATTAAAGTTAGGTTATGTCACTAAAAGTCCCATTAGCATGAATTGTGAACTACCGGGATTTGGTAGACGCTTATGCATTTAATAGTACTATTTGGGGACGATCACCCCAGTTCGCGCCTTGACGGTTGATCCCCGTCGTGCCACATTGATTGGTAAGCGAATTTATGTATGAGAAGATTTCCATAGCGTGACCTTTGTGACGACACGCTACTTTAGATGGGCAAAATTGGTATCGGGTTAGCTACCCGTTGTTGGTTTAGTAAGGTAACAATGTCATGCGGCTTATAATAATCCAAAACTAACGAAATACTACAAGACGCTCCGAATTACGATGTATTGCCTGACTAGCAATACTGGGTCATACTATTGATATTATGTTTGTATTTTGGTTTTAATAACCATATTCATATAACGGTTTTTATTTTCATACAACGTTATAAGACGTATGGTATGATATTTTTGCGACATTGGCTCGTATAATGATTTTTTTAGGCAAATGTCTATATTAAGATTTTCGATAAGGATTTGTATAAAACGACTTTGGCTATTTTATGGCCTATTAAAATGATTTGTACAAAATGATTTTCAGTAATAATTTTATACTGATATTATATTGATGGATTTTATTAAACTCTATGAATTCACTCGCCGTTATCGCTGACCTTTTCTTTTAACATGTTTTATCTCAGGTACTTGAATGTAATTCTCGGGAAGACAACAAGAATTCATGGCCCGTACTTAAAACAATATTTTCCATTCAAATACTTTGTAAAACTTGTATAAAATACAATGACTTGGGACCTATGTAACTTTGATATTTATGAATGGAAATGCTTTAATATTATAACGACGCGACTTTTAAGCGTTGTCTATGATGTGAGTAATGTGCTATCCCGTAACACCAACTAGTCTTCTGCTGTACTGAGTTGTATAAATTTGGGGGTGTTACATCTATTCCATCAATTGTGATTTGATCTTGTCAAAATCATCTCCTTGGACTTTTTATTTTTTTGGATTGATAGCATCGTTTGCACACTTCTTTCTTCAATGCTTGTCATTGTTTGTGCAAACGACTTGTTTATCATCCTCATTTTTCTTTTAATCATAGTCCTTCTTTCTCTCTTTTCGACTATGTGGAATTGTTTTTATTGTCCATTTCATACTCTCTTTAGTTTGGTATTTTTCCATGATATTAAAGTAGAGTATGTCCTCTCAACAATATTTTCTCTTTTTTATAAATTGGACATTTATTTTCTCTCTATAGTCCTTTTTATATTCTTTTTTTTGGTGTCACCAAAATAAGTTGGGTTCTCTTTTCTATCTAATAGCCCTCTTATTTTTCTTAACTTGTCATATTTTTGACACTTCTAAAAGTTAAGATTGGTTTAGCTTTCTCTTGAGTCCCTCTCTTTGTACTTAAGATGTTTAAAGTTAATTCCGCTTGGGTGACATTGCAATACATATGTGCTCTTGTCTACTAACTTTGTTTTGTAGGACTTTTCTAACTCTTTTTTGTAGATTGTCACTATCCTTGCTTCATTGGTGCCTCAAGCAAGGGGGAGCTCATATCAAGGGGTAACATTTGTAAGATTTCTAGTCATTACATTTGTGATCGTTGACTCACTTAAATTACATTCATCGAACTTATTGCAAGTAATGAATTTTGGAATCTCGAAGATAAGCATTTTATTATGAATGGAGTTAGCTAACCTATGTTGATTGAATACTTCACTAGGATGACACAAGCTCAATATCTTTAGATGATGGGTCTACGGTTTGGATTCTCGCTTCTCAACCGACAACCACAATGGATGATTAGCTTTTTGGATGCATGTTCTCTCAAAGTCGATCATCCTCTTCTACAAATGAAGACTACCTTTCGGATGCAAGCTCTCATGACGTCAATTCTTCTCTTCTTCAAATGACGTGTTATCTATGATTACCACTTTGGATGTGTGCTCTCTCGACGTTGATTCTTCTCTTCTTCAAAGACTTTGACTACCTTTTTTATTCGACAAAAGGGGGAGAAGTAAGTGTAAACGAGTAACTTATACATTTTAATATGCGTTGTGGTTTACTTGTTTGTCATCATCTAAAAGGGGGATATTGTTAGTGCAAACATTATGATGTTTTGTCGATGTAATCTCTTTGTGTTTTGTTGATGACAAACGTATTATTCGCAATACATTATATAAAATGTTAAGATACTCATAATCACTCAAGAATACATTTGTATACTTCTCTCGACATCTCCAAGATCACATTCGGCATGAATCACTCAAGGTATGAATAAACATGTCATTAACCTAACTAAGTGATCAAGGATTAATATTTTCTTAAAATTCACATTTAATCAAATGTGACAAGATTTTAATAAACTTTATTTTTAAGAAACTGTTTTATTAAAAGAAAATGGAAATTTGAATTTGTAATATTCCAAAGAATATTCCCTAAGGAATATTCTGAAGAATATTCTTTAATTTGAATTTGGCATATTCCATACGCCAAAGGTATATCCTTTGAAGGTATAAACTACCCCAGACAGCATATCCCCACTAAAGGAAAAAAATGCACGGTCTCCAAGAAGGAGGTTCTTTATTGATAAGGAACTGCGGGCCACAGTTCCTTATGATAAGGAACCGCGGGTGTTTTTTACCGTTGCACTCTTGCCCTATAAATAGTGGATCATTTCTAGATTTTCTTTCAACCCTTTTTGCACAGTTTCTTCAAAAAAAACATCTTTAAACTCCTTGATTAGTTAGTTTAGATTAACCTTGTTTAAGATGTGATTCTCGCCTTCAATCCTCTCATCCTCTCAAGTGCAAAGAGAATAACACTTTCATTACCATGAAGTGTTGGATTCATAACATGATGAAGATCTTTCCTTCTAGATCAAGTCATTGTTTTCCTACTATGTATATGTAGAAGATCCAAGTGTTGGGTCACTTCGATGTGTTTGTAAGGGTAGAAGATCCAAGTGATGGGTATCCTTGGATTAGGTGTTAGCTGTGTAGATCCAAGTTTGTTAGTACTTGGATATAGTGTTAGAGTCATAGATCTAAGTGTTGTGTGATTAGATCTATATGGTTTATGTGTTTAGGCCATAAAACACAAGGTTTGTTATGTTGGGCAATAAAACATAACTAGTGTGAAGATCGGTGTAGATGGGTGTAGATTGGTCCTACCTAAGATTAGGACTCGACATATAGCCTTGTGTCGGAAAATGGTGAAGTAGGCGACGTTGTGTAGATTGGTCCTACCTAAGATTAGGACTCGACTTTTAGCTTAGAGTCGGAAATTGGATAAGCGACGTTGTGTATGGTTTCTCCACCTTAAGGAGTTTGTTGACTAGTGAAGTAACTCTCGAGCAAGGTGTACTCGAGGAGTGGAGTAGGGCGAAGAGGAGCTTCGTGACTGAACCACTATAAATCATCGTGTCGGTACTTTCATTTACATTTATGTCTTTACTCTTATTGATGCATTTATATGTTGTTGTGTGTTGTGTGCATTCATAATATAAACATCTAAGTTGCGGAAAAGTTAAGGCTTAGTACGTGTGTGCTTCATGTTTAGATTATGGTCAAGTATACATCACTTAGTCTAAACATCTTAGTTGCGGAAAAGCTTATGCTTAGTAGGTGTATGCTTAGTGTTTACACTATTTCTTGATGTACTCTTGATTTGATGTGTTTGTGTGTTTTCTTACATATTGTATTTATCTTTCAATCAAACACATCTCATATCTAGTCAAGCTTGATCGAGAATTAGATACAAAGGATTGTCAAAGTTTAACATGTAACAGAAGATTAAGTCCACTATCAGCGGTTCCTTAAATGGACACGCGGTTCTTTAGCGATAACGAACCGCGGGTATGTTTAACGAACCGCTGTCAGTGGGTTTTACCGAAATGTTTTGAATAAGTAACTAGAAACTATTCAACCCCCCCCCCCCCCTTTCTAGTTTCTACAATTGGTATCAGAGCGTGGGTAGTCAAGATCTTTGAAGTATTGTACTTTAAAGCTTGAATCGATCTTTGCTCTCTTTTTCAAAACAAATGGTTTTTCAAAAATGAAAAAGGTTTTTAAAAACAGAGACGATCTTTGTATCAAATTGTTCATGAAGAGTGATTACTTATGAAATGTGTTTTGTTGTTTCATTCGTACAATTTTTGATGTTAAATAAACTTCGTATAGTAGCTTGATAACATATCTTTTCATGTTTGGAAGTATAAAAAATTTTGTGTCATAATTAACTCTAAAATACGAGTTCTATGTGTCTAAAATAATTTTTAGAGTCCTAAGTCCTTCCAAAATGTTACCAAATGATTTTGACCAAAAACTCAATTTTTTCCTACTGACCGCGGTTCTTTATCTGTTCCGCGAGGTTCCTTATCAATAAGGAACCACAGTCAGTCCGACACATATTTTTGCAAACTTTGAAAAATCATATAAAATCAACCGTAAATCCGTAGAAGTCGTGCCACTCGTAATTACGAGCGTAATTGAATTTACTTTCTATTAAAAATGCTTCCAAACCTTTATTCATACTTTAAAATTTGGATTCTTTTCTAAGTTCCATACTTTGCCCAAAGTATTGAGCGTCGGTTTGTCGTAAAACTTGTGTTTTACTCTTTTCTATTGAGTTGGACATCTCTTGTTGATATATCTTTGAAAATTGATATATTTATAAAGTGTTGAACTTAATTTAATTTTGAGATGGGTCGAAAACTATTTTCAAACAAAATCAAGCAATGGATACTTTGGTGTATCTAACACTCAAAACGAAGACGAATGCTTTTGTGCTTTTTCTTTTGTCTTTGGACATTCTTAAGTGATCATTACTATTGGTAGTAGTGTTACTAAGTTGTCTATTTATGTGTGCATTGCATATATGATTAACATCTCTTGGTTTACAAATGTTACATAAACATTTTGTACACTTTGGCATGTTCTTTATCACTTATAGGTTTGAAAGCTTTGGGAGATTGTCAAATCTATTGATGTGGGTTGTCTTACTCGATCAGTGTGTTAGTAGTTCAAATAGATTAATGTCTTACTATAAAACATGAAACACCCTTTGAAAATCTTAGCTATTTTCTCTTAAAGGAGTGTTTGTGAGAATCAAGAAAGATTTTGATT
Source organism: Glebionis coronaria (assembly GCA_025667525.1). Lineage (NCBI taxonomy): Eukaryota > Viridiplantae > Streptophyta > Magnoliopsida > Asterales > Asteraceae > Glebionis > Glebionis coronaria. The sequence continues at coordinate 423,499,598 of CM046879.1, read as the reverse complement.
AAATATCAATTCATTATTCAAACTATTATTGGTATCATTATTGAATCTAATTGACATGTTTTTAAGTATAGACATAAATGTGGTTTATTAATAATATACATCGGATCATAACTCACACTTGTGTTGATGATGGTATATTGAATCTACTTGTTCAAATTATTAGACATATTTGTTTAATAATTGCTTATAATGCACAATGGAGTCGGTTTGACAACTTAGATGTTTCATCCGAAATACTCAAGTAATTTACATTGCAATGCAGTTTGTAAATGTGTCATTACCGAAAGACCAATCAAGAGTGTTCCTTTGTTTGGTGTAAACGTTGTTTATACACTTGAAAGTTATTGGCCTCAAGTTCTATTAAGGTAAATAACCTTAACTAGACTTATTTGACAAGATATGCAATGGTGCATTCTTTACCCTCATTAGGTTGTGCATTGTATCGTCATACACTTTTCATCCTTGCTACACTTAATTACACAAATGTAGGAATTACATTTTGTCTAACTTAAGAATGACTACTAGAGAATTTATGCACTAGAATCTTAATTTGACCTAACGGTTGAATTACTTCCATGTGGGTAGTTGGGTTATTATATAACTCATAAAAAAGGTTGTGCTTAGTCTTAATTGAGCACCTCTAGTGATAGTCTCATACTCATTCTCTAAATTGATTAAATGGCTCTTCCTAAATATGACTAATGATAGTTTACTTTGATTAACTTTGTATGTCATTAGGAGTCTTTTTCTTTTGTAGCCATTAGGTTTTTCTTAGCCTTATTCCTACGTTCTAATTGAACCTATGTGTTTTTCCCTTGTGTGTGTTCTAGTTTTTATTGCTCTTAAGAATGGCTTTATGATAAGTTACACTAGAACATTAGGATTTGTTGAATTGGAGAAATTCCCTGATCCTCCAAAACACACCCTCTGTGGGCGGTTCTTTATAGAGACCGCGGCTCTATATCGATATGGAAGCGCCGGTGGAGAAAAGGAACCGCGGACAGATACCTTTAAAAATGGGTTTTCCAAAATATCCCAATTGTTCCATCACCCTTTGGAATCCTTGTTTCAAACCTTTGTTCACTCCCAAAATATCTTGTGCTTTCTATTCTTAACCCAAAGCATTTTGAAATCTCTTTCAAACCAAAGCAAAATGTATTTTTCACAAATGAAAGCCTTTATTATCCACTATTTTCTAAATCTCTTTCTATCTAAATTCACCAAAGAACACACCGAATTAAATCTTTTCTCCTTCTAAGAAAGTTGATTTTGGAAACACTCCTTTTCCACCACTTCCCTTTTGTGTTCTTACTACATCACATCATTATGTCATGCATCATGGAACATACTGTCATTGTTGCAAATATCAACATCTTGTCATGTCTTATATCTATGATGAGTTGAATTACAAGATTATCACCAAGCCTTGTCCACCAAATTCCGCCACCACCTTGTCTTTCATTTAAGCATATGGATTGCTTATTGCTAAGACATCTAATTTAAGCAAATCTTAGGGTTCTAGTGTAACTAAGATTAAAATTATGCTTAAGTTGTAGGTTTGTGTTTCATACATCTTTGTATGATCTTTACTCTCTTGTATTTCCTTTCTTGTTTCTTTTCAACATGATTTGTCTTTGGGTCTTGGATCTCGTTTTCCTTGTGATCTTTCTTTTCTTCTTTATTTTCTCACTCGGTTGTCAATGAAGGTTAGTATTAATCTAATTCCTCTCCTAGTAAGATTGACAACTTAAATATTTCTTTTGAAATATTCAAGTAATTTTAACTTGCAATTGCAATTGTTAAAAGTCATATCTGAAGCATTTACTTTTAATCCATTTAGCAACTTATGCTAAATTTTTTGACCAAGTGATTTTCTTTTGAGTCGATAATCATTTTTGGACACCCAATGTCCACGGTTCGTCAGATAACCCAGTGGCTCATTACTGATAATGAACCGCGGACCAATATAACAAACCGCGGCTAGTGAGTCCCTTTTGTTCGTTTTTGGTCTATCTCTCTCTTTGACGAGTTTTCTTGAATATTCCTTCTTTTCTTCTCTTTTGAGTCTCTTCTTTCGTTTTCTTTCAAGACTTCACTATCACATAATAAGGTATAGTATTCTTGAATTATTTTGTGAAGTTATCCTTAACTTCCTTGTTCAGTCTCTCTCGATTCATTTTAATCATGCCTCTCTAATTGAGTCTCTCTCTTCTATCCTTTCTAAACTAAGTCGAGTCGAGCATCACCCGTTCCTCGTCATGTAATTGTTCTTTGAACATTCACAATGATTGAGAAGAGCTACGAAACTTTGAGCATGTAGTTTATCGTATGCTAAACACCATCCATCTTGGTCTTTCTATTCTTTGGCTTATTTGATCTATTTCTCTACATCATTGAGTCATCTTTATGGTGTCGACATTCATAAGCATCCTTGCCTATAATGTCTTATATCTAGTATTTTTCTTAAGCGTCGATTTATCCTCCCTTTTGGTTTTTCTTTATTTTTGTAACTTTATTCCCGACTTAAAGCTTTTGGAGCTTTCTAAAGGAATTATTTTTAAGGTCAAAATATCTTTGGTTTGAGAATTTTTGTTTTCTCGTTGTTAAGAGTTGATCGCGGTTAAAAATTACAATTGGATTGGGTGGTTCCAACAATTATAAGTTTTTAACCTTTTGAGATGATCTTGGTTAAATCTTGAATTTTCTTGGGTGATTCCAAAAATTCTAAGCTCTTAACCTTTTGACATATTATCATTACAATTGGTATGGATGTTTCTTCTCTACCTCTATTCCATCAATTGTGATTTGATCTTGTCAAAATCATCTCCTTGGACTTTTTATTTTTTTGGATTGATAGCATCGTTTGCACACTTCTTTCTTCAATGCTTGTCATTGTTTGTGCAAACGACTTGTTTATCATCCTCATTTTTCTTTTAATCATAGTCCTTCTTTCTCTCTTTTCGACTATGTGGAATTATTTTTATTGTCCATTTCATACTCTCTTTAGTTTGGTATTTTTCCATGATATTAAAGTAGAGTATGTCCTCTCAACAATATTTTCTCTTTTTTATAAATTGGACATTTATTTTCTCTCTATAGTCCTTTTTATATTCTTTTTTTTGGTGTCACCAAAATAAGTTGGGTTCTCTTTTCTATCTAATAGCCCTCTTATTTTTCTTAACTTGTCATATTTTTGACACTTCTAAAAGTTAAGATTGGTTTAGCTTTCTCTTGAGTCCCTCTCTTTGTACTTAAGATGTTTAAAGTTAATTCCGCTTGGGTGACATTGCAATACATATGTGCTCTTGTCTACTAACTTTGTTTTGTAGGACTTTTCTAACTCTTTTTTGTAGATTGTCACTATCCTTGCTTCATTGGTGCCTCAAGCAAGGGGGAGCTCATATCAAGGGGTAACATTTGTAAGATTTCTAGTCATTACATTTGTGATCGTTGACTCACTTAAATTACATTCATCGAACTTATTGCAAGTAATGAATTTTGGAATCTCGAAGATAAGCATTTTATTATGAATAGAGTTAGCTAACCTATGTTGATTGAATACTTCACTAGGATGACACAAGCTCAATATCTTTAGATGATGGGTCTACGGTTTGGATTCTCGCTTCTCAACCGACAACCACAATGGATGATTAGCTTTTTGGATGCATGTTCTCTCAAAGTCGATCATCCTCTTCTACAAATGAAGACTACCTTTCGGATGCAAGCTCTCGTGACGTCAATTCTTCTCTTCTTCAAATGGCGTGTTATCTATGATTACCACTTTGGATGTGTGCTCTCTCGACGTTGATTCTTCTCTTCTTCAAAGACTTTGACTACCTTTTTTATTCGACAAAAGGGGGAGAAGTAAGTGTAAACGAGTAACTTATACATTTTAATATGCGTTGTGCTTTACTTGTTTGTCATCATCTAAAAGGGGGAGATTGTTAGTGCAAACATTATGATGTTTTATCGATGTAATCTCTTTGTGTTTTGTTGATGACAAACGTATTATTCGCAATACATTATATAAAATGTTAAGATACTCATAATCACTCAAGAATACATTTGTATACTTCTCTCGACATCTCCAAGATCACATTCGGCATGAATCACTCAAGGTATGAATAAACATGTCATTAACCTAACTAAGTGATCAAGGATTAATATTTTCTTAAAACTCACATTTAATCAAATGTGACAAGATTTTAATAAACTTTATTTTTAAGAAACTGTTTTATTAAAAGAAAATGGAAATTTGAATTTGTAATATTCCAAAGAATATTCCCTAAGGCATATTCCGAAGAATATTCTTTAATTTGAATTTGGCATATTCCATACGCCAAAGGTATATCCTTTGAAGGTATAAACTACCCCAGACAGCATATCCCCACTAAAGGACAAAAATGCACGGTCTCCAAGAAGGAGGTTCTTTATTGATAAGGAACCGCGGGCCACAGTTCCTTATGATAAGGAACCGCGGGTGTTTTTTACCGTTGCACTCTTGCCCTATAAATAGTGGATCATTTCTAGATTTTCTTTCAACCCTTTATGCACAGTTTCTTCAAAAAAACATCTTTAAACTCCTTGATTAGTTAGTTTAGATTAACCTTGTTTAAGATGTGATTCTCGCCTTCAATCCTCTCATCCTCTCAAGTGCAAAGAGAATAACACTTTCATTACCATGAAGTGTTGGATTCATAACATGATGAAGATCTTTCCTTCTAGATCAAGTCATTGTTTTCCTACTATGTATATGTAGAAGATCCAAGTGTTGGGTCACTTCGATGTGTTTGTAAGGGTAGAAGATCCAAGTGATGGGTATCCTTGGATTAGGTGTTAGATGTGTAGATCCAAGTTTGTTAATACTTGGATATAGTGTTAGAGTCATATATCTAAGTGTTGTGTGCTTAGATCTATATGGTTTATGTGTTAAGGCCATAAAACACAAGGTTTGTTATGTTGGGTCATAAAACATAACTAGTGTGAAGATCGGTGTAGATTGGTCCTACCTAAGATTAGGACTCGACATATAGCCTTGTGTCGGAAAATGGTGAAGTAGGCGACGCTGTGTAGATTGGTCCTACCTAAGATTAGGACTCGACTTTTAGCTTAGAGTCAGAAATTAGATAAGCGACATTGTGTATGGTTTCTCCACCTTAAGGAGTTTGTTGACTAGTAAATTAACTCTCGAGCAAGGTGTACTCCAGGAGTGAAGTAGGGCGAAGAGGAGCTTCGTGACCGAACCACTACAAAATCATCGTGTCGGTACTTTCCTTTACATGTATGTCTTTACTCGTATTGATGCATTTATATGTTGTTGTGTGTTCTGTGCATCTCATAATCTAAACATCTAAGTTGCCGAAAAGTTAAGGCTTAGTACGTGTGTGCTTCATGTTTAGATTATGGTCAAGTATACATCACTTAGTATAAACATCTTAGTTGCGGAAAAGCTTATGCATAGTACGCGTGTGCTTAGTGTTTAGACTATTGCTTGATGTACTCTTGATTTGACTTGTTTGTGTGTTTTCTTACTTGTTGTATTTATCTTTCAATCAAACACATCTCAAATCTAGTCAATCTTGATCGAGAATTGGATACAAAGGATTGTCAAAGTTTAACATGTAACAAATGGTTAAGTCCACTGTCGGTGGTTCCTTAAATAGACACGCGGTTCTTTAGAGATAACGAACCGCGGGTCAAACCGCAGTCAGTGGGTTTTACCGAAATATTTTGAAAAAGTAACTAGAAACTATTCAACCCCCTTCTAGTTTCTACAAAAGATATTGTTCAAAATTGAACTTCCATTGTTCAAAGTTGTCAGGGTCGAGCATAGGGATTTTTAGGTTGTGATTTGATGAGGAAGAGGATTCTGTAGTAGACATCTTGTCTGGTGTTAGGGTTTCTGGTGTTTCTAGGGTTTACTGTTCTTCTAGATCAAAGTTCCTCAACAAGCTCTGATAACACTTGTTAATCCCAAACATAGATAGATTAGCTTTGTATTATTGAGATAAATCAAGAGTAATAGGTAGAGAAACTTTGTTGTTATGAACAGCCCAAGTGTTATGCGGAATTAACACTTAGAATAAAGAACAAGCAAACAGTTAAACCAAAGTTTCACTTTAGATTAATAATCGAACTTGCTTAGAATGAAAGTTATGAAAACTGAATAATGTGTATCAAATTACAAACCCTACGACCTCCTTTTATAACATAAGGAGTCGTGTACAAAGGATAACCTATCATCTGTTCTATGTAAAGAAAAATATAGAAAATACAATATTGAAAATATCTTTACTTCAAATATTAAAAGTGTTGACTAAGTATTCCTATCAGTGGTTGGACTTCTTCTTGTCAGCCCTTGGATATTTCTTGTCAGTGCTTGATCTGTCAGCGCTTCATTTCTTCTTGTCAGCGTCCAATTTCCTCTTGTCAACGTCTGAGTGACTTAGCTCATTTTATTCCCAACATAAGTAATCCAGCAACTTTCATCATGTGCCTTATAAGTGGCACTTCATCATCTAAAGGAGTCTTCAGCGATGCTGAGGTGACGTGATAGGGAGAGAAAGAGTGAAGTTCATCGTTTGTGTAAGTTTCACTAAGAATATCCTCTATAATGAGAGAGAGATATCTTGTGTAGCAGATGGTGGCCAGTCGATTCTTCTTCCCTTTATTCTCAAGCTTAGCAATGAGGTTGGTGTAGAGTATATGGGCGATTCCAATGTCCTGCCCCTAAATCAAGTTGTAAGCAATAGCTTGTTGAAATCCATTCAGCTGATCATGTGACCCTTGGTTTCCTCCCAGACATTTTACAATGTAAAGCATCAGCGTCCTCCATATGGGCGAGAAATAGTTCACCTTAATCAGGGATTTGTATTGGAAAGTATGGGATGTGAAAGGTTTGTCATCATCATCATGAGGACGAATAGTTTCCAGAGCCTCTTTACTGTGGCGCTGGCTGGCACAGCGGTCATATCTTCATTGATTCAAGTCCTATAACCCTGGCAAAGGTTGAGAAGTCAAAGGTGAGAGGATGATGATGGGTTGAGAGGTTGAAGGTGATGTGTGAGGATGTTTGATCAACTTTAGCAGAAAACCAGAACTCCCTCAAGTATTGCGAGTAGCATGTAGAAGGTTCCCTAGTAATGACTTCGGTTATTGGTGAGTTCTTGAGGAATGATAACAATGGTGTGTAAAGTATATTATTGTGTTCGAGAAGCGCAACACAATTTTTTAGTGCAATCTTTCCTTCAGTTACCCCAAAATCGACGTTAGAAGCAGCCAAGACGGTGAATGAAGGGTTTGTTGCAGATGACGCTATTGTTGTTTGAGTGAAGGTTTAGAGGATTAGAGAGAGATGAATAGTATGTGTGTGTGTGAAAATATGTGTGATGTGATAAAATGAAAGTGAGTCAAGGGCTTGTAAAAATCTTCTGCCGTTTTCCAATTAAAGCATTAAATGCAAATGTTTGCCTTTTAAGAAAAGGTGGGACCCCTTGACCCTTAATGTGATTTTCTGTCCCCTTGGAAAGCGGGAAAGTTGTTGACATTGAAGGACAATCATTTGAATTAAATATAGGAATATATTAACTCCCATTGGAATGTAACTACCTCGTTACATTCAATTCCCTTAAATGCCCAGAGAAAGAGATCACTTATCAGATTTGTTTACCAATATTGAGCATACCCAGCTCAGCAACCAGCCTAGTAAAACTTGGCTCAGCCAGAGGCTTGGTGAAAATATCAGCGAGCTAGTATTCAGTGGGTATAAAATGAAGCTCAATATAACCTTTTAAAATATGGTCTCTGATAAAGTGATACCTTATGTCCATATGCTTGGTTCTAGAATGAAGTACCGGTATTGGAGATGGCTATAGCACGTGTGTTGTCACAGAATAATGGAACCTTTTCATAATTTATCCCATAATCAGCCAACTAACTAACTTGAGCACAATAACCAGCGGCAACCACATATTCAGCTTCAGCTGATGACATGGCCACTAAGTTTTGTTTCTTTGCACTCCAGCACTCCAGCATACCAACTTTCCTCCAAGGATTTGACAGCTCCTAGAGGTTCTCTTTCTATCAAGGCAGCACCCAGTATAGTCTGAGTCAGAGTATGCTTTGAGGTCGAAGCCTGATCCATTTGGATACCAGAGACCCAGTGAGGGAGATCCTTTTAAGTACCTAGAAATTCTTTTAACAGATACAAGGTGGGATTCCTTGGGGTTAGCTTGGTACCTAGCACAGAGACATGTGGCGAATTATATGTATGGTCTGCTAGCTATGAGGTACAACAGTGACCCAACCATGCCTCGGTATAAGGTCTCATTAACAAGGACCCCTGAGTCATCAACTCCCAAGTTGTTGGGAGGAAGCATGGGGCATTTCACTGATGAACAATCAGACAGATCATACTTCTTGAGCAAATCTCTAACATATTTTTCTTGACAAATAGAAATTCCTTTTGAATTTTGTTTGATTTGAAAAACCAAGAAAAAAGTTAGTTCCCCCATCATGCTCATTTCATATTTTTTGGTCATAAGTTTGGTAAACTGTTTGGTCAAGGTAATGTTGGTTGAACCAAAAATTATGTCATCCACATAAATCTGTACTAAAATGACATCACCCTTGAACCTATAGGTGAACAAGGTTTGGTCAATGTTACCTCTGACAAATTTATTTTCAAGTAGGAAATTTGATAGAGTTTCATACCAGGCTCGAGGCGCTTGTTTCAGCCCATAGAGTGCTTTGTGAAGTCTGCAGACGTGGTCAGGATAGTCACTACTTTTATGCCCTAGGGTTGATAGACATATACTTCCTCTGCAAGCTTACCATTTAGAAAACCGCTCTTTACATCCATTTGGTATACCGTGAACCCCATATAAGCTTTAAAGACTAGGAAGATTCTGATAGCTTCCAATCTGGCCACTGGTGCAAAAGTTTCATCATAATCAATACCCTCAGATTGATTGTACCCCAGCACCTCAAGCCTAGACTTTTTTTTAACTATCATGCCATCTTCATCCCTTTTGTTTCTATAGACCCATTTAGTTCCAACCACTTGTTTTCCAGCTGGAGATTTTACCAAAGTCCCACACCTTGTGTCTCTTGATCTGATTCAATTCTTCTTGCATGGCTACAACCCAACCTTCATCCAGTAGAGCAACAACCACGTTCTTTGGTTCATCTTCAGAGAGAAAATCACCGAAAAGGCATTCATATGTTGAGTGAGTTTCCAGAGATCTTAACTTTCCTCTGGTGGTGACTCCCTCATAGGGGTCACCAAGAATATTCACCAGAAGAATATCTTGGTTCATACTCCATTTTGATTGAGGAGCAGGAGTCTCTGTGGGTTCAGGAGTCATAGCAAGTTCAATGAATGTTAGAGGTTCATCACATATAACTTCTTCATCCATGATCTCTTCATCCGAGTGAGAGATTGGTGAGATAAGGTCAGCATTCTCTTATATGGGTGGTGGAGTGACTGATTCAGCAATTGAAACATCTAGAGTGATGTCAGAGATTGAGTGAGGATCAAAAGCATGAACATAGGGGAAGTTCTTGTGACATAGTTGAGGTGAATCCTTGGGATTTGAGAAATCATCTTTTGGATATGATTTGAATTCATTGAAATCAATGTCACATTCTTCTGAGTTGGTGTGAGTAATGACAACATCTGCTTCATTAAAGGTAACATGAATGGATTCTTCAAGTTCTTGCCTGCGGATATTGAATACTCTGAAAGCTCTAGAGGTAGGAGAGTATCCAAGAAAAAACCCATCATCTGACTTTTCATCAAATTTACCCAGATGATCTCTGTAGTTGTGAATGAAAATAGGGCAACCAAAGACATGTAAGTAGCTTACTTCAGGGGCTCTCTTCCTATACACTTCATAAGCAGTCTTGCCATGTCTCTTCACAATAATGGTTCTATTATGTGTGTAACACGCTGTGTACACAACTTCACTCCAAAATTGTTTTGGGAGTCTTGATTCGCTAAGCATTGTTCTGGCTGCCTTTGTGAGAGTTTTGTTTCTTCTTTCAGCGACACCATTTTGTTCAGGGGTGCCTGGGTTTGAAAAGTTTTGTGATATTCCCTTTTTATCACAAAAGGCTTCCATGACATGGTTCTTGAATTTAGTGCCATTATCACTTCTGATAGCCTTAACTCTACAGTCATTGAAGTTCTCTATTTCTCTGATGAAAGACATTATTCTTTCAGCTGCATCACTCTTTCTTTTGAGAAATAATACCCATGTGTATCAAGAGAATTCATCTACAATGACTAGTGTATACTTGTTGTGATTGAGGGATTGTGGTTTTACTGGCCCAAATTAGTCCATGTGAAGTAGATGGAGGCACTTATTTATGGAGAATGATTTTTTTGTTTTAAATGAGGCTCTGTGGTGCTTCCCTTTTTCGTAGGCTCAGAAGGGTCTGTCTTTGCTGAAGGTCAGAGAGGGAAGCCCAACAACTAAATCAATCTTGGCCAGTTTGTTGATATTTTTGAAGTTAAGGTGGGAGAGTCTCTTATGCTAGAGCCAATTTTCACTATCAGATGCTTTGGCAAAGAGACTGGTGTTCTTTCCTTCTGGACATGATGTCATGTCAATAACATTCACATCCTTTCTTCTAGGTACAATTAGAACAACATCATCATTTTGATTGAATATTGTTCCTTGAGTCTTGGTGAACAGAGCTTTGAAACCAACATCGTAGAGTTGACTAATACTGATTAATTTGTGCTTCAATCCATTGACATAAGAGACCCTTAAGAAGGTGATTCCATTGTAATCCACTGAGCCATATGCCTTAGTAGCCCCTGAGGAATCATCTCCAAAGACTACTTTCGGACCAGGCTCCCTCTAATATCTATGCATATATTGTTTTATCCTTGTCATTTGTCTGGAGCACCCATTATCCAGATACCAAACAGATTTCTTCAAGTATTCATGCATAGATATAACAAAGCAAGATTAGTTTCGATGATGAACCCACTTTCCAGTAGGTCCATGCTGTCGCTGACAAACGACATTAGGTCTTCTCTAGTTCCTGTCTCCCCCTCTTTGGTTGCAGTCTCTGGTTTCGTGACGCCTGCTTCCACAGATGTCACATTCGGGATAATGTTCACACTTGATATGAGTAAAATCTCAAATTAATTAATCAACAAATCACCTTAAAACACATAGAAAATACCTAACTTTTGTGTTATAAAGCAGTATTATCTTGTATTTTTTGTGTTTGTGCTTAAATAGGTAACAAGGATACAATTTCAAGCAAACAAGAGGAAATCCAGCTCATTTATGATGAAAAGACAAGAGAAGGATCAAATATGACAAGCCATTTGAAGATGAAGGACCTATCTTGACAATATGAAAAAGTTGAGGGACTTAAATGCAAACTTTGGAAAAGTCAAGATTAAAGTCAAACTTGGTCAAACTTCAAGTCAACCAAGTTAAGGGAGTCAAATAAGAAAGAATGCAAGTCAAAGGATCGAATTTGCCATTGGAATGAAGAAAAGAGCTCATTTGAAGATACTGTTGAAGTTCAAGGGCTGAATACGTTAGATTTGCTTATATTTTGGCTTGATCCGTGTCACACTCCTTTGGACCAATCAAAATGCAAGTAAAATAAAGTGTGGATTGCCAGCTAACATGCCAACTCACCCCTACATTTAATATCTGAATCATATACAGTGCAACGCACTATCATTTTGTCCACCAATAGGAATCCAACAGTCAGTAATCCTTATATCCATATTTGGATAATGATCCATGTGAGAAGCCAAGGACAAATCAAACGATGACACGTGTCACTTTCTCCATCAACAAACCCAGGATCGAGTTGGAGCTACATTGCATTTCATAACAAACTTTCTACATCAAAAATACTCGGAATGATATGACGAATCTAACTTCAAAGCTTAATTAGAATGAAGATCAAAGGATAAGAAGACCCCTTTTATGTTCTTGGAGTCAAATCCACAATTCACCAGTTTGTGACACCTGGCACCTCCTTATTGGTTGAGACACGTCATGCTATCCCAACAACTCATCATCAACCTCTATAAATACTATTAATGCTTGTGTTTTCATTGATCATAACTGATCAATGGAGTTTGTTTGAGGCGTTTTGGAAGTTACTCAAGTTTTTCTAGCAAATCCAGTTCAATCCAGTTCCTGTTGTAGCAAATTGTATCCGTTTGTTAGAAATACGTTTTTACGTATTTAGGAAGATTCGGTCACTCCGACAATATACTAAGTAATAGCTCGTAGTCTAGACATCATTATTAAACAAGCAAAGTCAAGCCTAGCCTACAACTTGTGTAGGCCGGCCCAACATTGTAAGCCCAAGCCCATTGCAAGGCTTGGGTATATAAACCCTCTCCTTTGATGAAGAGGGTGTGTGGTTAATCATTTTTACACATAGTTCTCTTTAAGTTTCTCTCTCTAGCTTTGTGTGAAATCCACCATCTCTCTATCTCTTTCTCTCTCTCTAAAAACATAAGCAAGATTTACATTTCTACAAATGGTATCAAGAGCCATGGGATGATTGTATTGTTCATGTGTTTGTGTTCTTGATTCATACGCCATTTTTGATCCATTTTCGATCCATTTTCACACGTCCAAATTTTTTTTTGTGTTTTTGATGGTTTTTTCTTGATACAAATCTTCTACATAGTTGTGGTAGGGATTTGGTATAGTTACTTTGGCTAAAAACACAAAATTTTTGGGTGTTTTGATCACTTTTTGGCTTAAAATCACGAATTGGTTGAGTTTTGTCCGAGAAAAGTGGGAATTATTCCGATCAGGTCATCGGAAAAGGGTTTATAGGACATTCCGATCAGTGTAATCGGAATAGGGTTTAGGGATTCCGATTTTGGGTACATTCCGATCAGGTATTCCGATTAGGTATTCCGATTAGGCATTCCGATTAGGTACATTCCGATTGGTATTCAAATTTGGTATTCCGATCAAGGTATTCCTATTAGGTATTCCGATTAGGCATTCCGATTAGGTACATTCCGATTGGTATTCAGATTTGGTATTCCGATCAAGGTATTCCGATTTGGTTTATTCCGACTAGGTACATTCCGATCAAGGTTATTCCGATTGGGGTTTATTCCGATTTGGGAGATTCCGACTGATATTCCGATCACTATTCCGACTGATATTCCGATCACTATTCCGATCAACATTCTGATAACAAAAATTATTCCTTAAAAAATTTCGAACAAACTTGCATTTTTTGGTTTATTGAGAACATTTTTTAGGGGATTTTAACATTGTTTCTCGACTTCAACTCACAACAACAAACACATTTACTTTCTTTTATTGATCGATCAACGTTTGTAAATCTTAACTTATTGAAATGGAGTACACATCTCTTACGGAAAAGTCCATCCTCTCGGGTACGGATAATCGTCCACCAATTTTGGTGAAGACTATGTATGAGGAATGGGCTTCCCGAATGGAACTTTATATGTTGAACAAGGAGAATGGACATCTCATTTGGGCATCGGTGCTCAATGGACCATTAGATTATGGTACAGTGACTGAAGGTACAACTACTCGTCCTCGCACAACGGGTGAATTGACTGGAGATATGAAGATTCAAGACAAATGTGATAAGTATGCTACAAACATCATTCTCCAAGCCCTTCCTCCAGATGTCTACAAACTCGTCAGCAAACATAAAGTTGCCAAAGAGTTATGGGATAGAATTCGTGTTCTCATGCAAGGCACCTCGTTAACTAAACAAGAACGAGAGTGTAAGCTTTATGATACTTTTGATAAGTTTGCCTATGTGCCAGGGGAGACTCTCAATGACTACTATCTGAGATTTACCCTATTGTTGAATGAGCTCAATATCTATGGCATGAAAATTCCTACCTTTCAATTGAACACCAAGTATTTGAACACTCTTCCTTCAGAATGGAAAAAATACGTGACGGATGTTAAATTGGGTAAGGACCGTCATAACACCAATGTGGATCAACTTCAAGCTTTTCTTCAACAACACGAATGCCATGTGATCGAGGCTCGGTTGTCTACACCTCAAGTTCATGATCCACTTGCAATGTATGCTTCTCAACAAAACATGGCTTATACTTATCAGCAACCATCATACTTGCAGCAGACACCACCACAACAACCATCTTATCCACCACTAGTGATGCCACAGCAAGCATTTCAACAAGGTGTTCATCAACAATCTTTTCCGCAGCAACCACCATATCAGACATCACCATCACAAGCCAACACTTCTCCAATGGGCTATACTCCTCAGCAAGGATATATTCCAATAGAAGCACAACCAGCACAAGCTTTCTACTCTAATGAACTTCCACCAATCCAAGCACCGGTCTTTACTCCAAATGATACGCCAGCTGATGTTCTAAACCATCTCACAACCTACTTGTCAAAACTTGTTGCAACTAGAGGATTTCCACAAACAAACAATCAGCTCCGCACATCATCAAATCCTCGACAACAAGCCACTGTTCAAGATGGTCAAGTGACGGTGCAACCAATTAAGGGAAGGCAAAATTCATATGGACCTCCTACAAGGACTGGGAACAATCAAGCTGTGAATTCTCAAGCTAGTGGAAATGGGAGTACTATTGGTCCTAAGAAGGTTGTGACTTGCTACAATTGCCGAGGACAAGGTCATATGGCTAGGGAATTCACTCAGCCGAAAAGGAGAAGGGATGATGCATGGTTTCGTGAGAAGATGTATTTGGTTGATGCTTAGTCTAAGGGGAAGATTTTGGATTCAGAGGAGTTAGCATTTCTTACAGACCCATGGGCAGCAGATACTGAAGGCATTGCAGTCGTTTCTACTTCTAATGCAGCTTATCAAGCAGATGATCTTGACGCATATGATTCGGATTGTGATGACATTCACTCTGCCCAAGATGCTCTCGTTGCTAATCTCTCTCACTACGGTTCTGATGTCATCAGTGAGGTACCAACCACATCTAATAATAATGATGATAACCAACATCAAGTTAGGCATGAACATGACAACCTCGAACAGCATTCGGGAACTAGTAACTCAAATGATGTGGTGCCCAATCCTACACATTTGAGTGAACCTCAACCAAATGCTACGACGGGTATGGAATCATATGCTCAACATGATTTGGTCATGGTGCCTAAACATATTATTGATCAAATGCATATGGCCCTCAGACAATCCGTAGATACCAATTCCACCCTAACTGCTGAGCTTGCGTTGCATAAAGAAAAGGTCAAAGCTTTTGAAATGGTCCCTCAAGCAGAGAAAATAACATGTTCTGAATTTGACCAATTTTGTTTTGAAAAGATTGAACACTTGAAAGAAATAGAATCATTAAAAGCTAATCTTTCTAATGAATTAAAAGAAAAGGAGTCGGTTGTCAATGATTTTCAGAAACTTAAAATGGATTTCGAAACTCTCGAGTCTAAAAAGGTTGAATCAGAAATTAATGCTACCAAACTTCTTAAATTCAAAGAACAACGGCTTTTAAAACAATACGCTTCCACAGAAAAGGTTCATCTTTTAACAAATCATTTAAAGAACTCGAACTTAAGCGTCTTCAAGATTTACCACCTAATCCCGGTTATGCAAAACAAGCTTAGGAATATATTCCCGGTCTTTATGATATGACCATAATTGGAAAATCGAAAGAAGCACCTTTTGTTCGTAGTACTGAGGAGACACAATCACTTGGGGATGAAACTCATTCTAAAATGCTTTCAAAATTCCATACAATTGATTATGATCAACATAACAAAGATCAATTTTCGAAAAAGACACGCATTCGCTTACAAAAGGAATTAGCAGAATTAATAGTTCTTGTGCCCCAAAGTTTGTCAAATGAAAACCTTCCTAGTACGTCTCCTACACTAGTCAAAAAGGATTTAACGAAGTTAATTCCACCGGTAAGTAAGGCGTCCGTTAACTTAAATACGGTTCACCAATACTTAGCCGATTTTGACAAGGTCATTTTGGAACGTACGACGGCCACGGCCATAACGGAAGGTTAATGGAACTTTGAGCACACTAGAGCTGCGTTTCGAGATGAAATTGTTCCATTTGTAAACAATGTTAAAGCTTGTCTTCGTAATATTGATCAAGACTTGTTTTTGGAAATAGAAGAAGTTAGACGTGTTTTCAATGAAATGGAAGATGCTTATGAAAATAGTTTACTTTAAATAGAACGGGTTTCATGCCATAATGATCTGCTTCTGAATCAAGTGATGTCTCATGATATAGTTTCTGTCTGTGTGAATACAAGTGTTGATAATGATTCTATTGTGCATAATGTTGAATCTGTGGATACAGTGGTAGATAGTACTTGTCACGAATCTGACGCTGATTTTTTAAAGCTTCAAGATTCATATTCATCGCTTTCAAAACGTTTTGATGAGATTCAAACACATTGTATTTCGCTTGAATGCAAGCAACAATTTATTCAAGAAATCTTTGAAACGTCATTCGAAGGGGTTAATATCGATGATGCAAATTTTGAAAAGAATTTTCGATTGAATTTACAATCAAAACAGCGTCAGCCAAGTGACAAAGTTGCTAACTCTTTGCCGATAAAAATAGAGAAATCTAAGGAGCTTAACTGTGTTAACGTACTTGAGGCCGCTAAGAATTTTAAACTTGATCTAGATAATCGAGTTTCCAAGATCTTGTCCAAAGTTGATAACTTACAACAGAAAAATACACGACTCTTCGATTCAGTAAAGCCCGCATGTGTTAATACCACTGCACAGAATCAATCTTTGATTGAATAATTGAATCGAAAGTCAGTGGAAATATCTGATTTGAGGGAACAAATTTGTGATAAGAATCTGGTCTTGGCTGAGTTAAAGGAAACACTTCGTACTC
The DNA here is from genome assembly GCA_025667525.1 of Glebionis coronaria. Classification (NCBI taxonomy): domain Eukaryota; kingdom Viridiplantae; phylum Streptophyta; class Magnoliopsida; order Asterales; family Asteraceae; genus Glebionis; species Glebionis coronaria. Next base: position 423,482,717 of record CM046879.1, on the reverse strand, counting down.
TAAAAGGTAAGAATGTTGTGGATAACGCAGCCACTATCTCAGCATCGTCCTCTAGTGCAATCAAAAGAAGCCTTATAGCCGTCACACCACTTAACAAGGGCCCTAGGACTAAACCATCTCAAACTTTGGTCACTAAAGATAAGGCGGAATCAAAACCAGCTTCTAATATTCCCGTGTTGCCTTCTACAGGAGTAAGCACCACTACTAAGGCTCAAAGATCTAAGCTTAAAAGAAACAAGAAGAATGATAGGATCTTGCCCCCGTCTAGTAGTCAAGTGAAGAAGAAAGTAGAAGCCCATACTAGGAATGTTATTTCTGTTTTGAATAAAAAGAATCATGTAGCTAAACCTAAAGGCTCTGCGGTTGTGCAGCGTTCTAAGCCTACTGTGAGTTCTAATTTAAAATGTTGGAATTGCAATGAATGTATGTTTTCTAGTCATCATGATTCTTGCCTTATTGACCATGTGAATGAGATGTATGCCCGGACAAATGGATTAGAATGGAAACCGACTGGGAAAGTGTTAACCCAAGGTGGTTGGATGTGGCGCCCCACTGGTAGAACTTTCACTATAGTAGGAAATACGTGCCCTTTAACTAGGATCACTCCCACTGAAGTGAAGAAAGCGTGCCCTTTAACTAGGAGTACCAAGGCTACCAAAACACAAGCATGTCCTTTAACTAGGAACACCGACACTACTGTAGGAACCAAGTGCCCTTTAAATAGGTCTACTCCCACTGTAGTGCCCGTGAATAATCCAAAACCTAAGAAAGTTGGAACTGTAAAACCTGTTAGTTATTAGAAAATGCAGGAAATCTAAGGGTCTCAAAAATGTTAGCAATTCTGATAATTCTATATCTGTATCTGCTAACACTCCGGAACCAATAGTTTCCAATGCATTGTCTACTGTTGTTATTGAAAACAGGTGGTCCAAATTGTTCTCTGGTATTTGGACTCTGGTTGCTCCAAGCATATGACTGGAGATCGCTCTCAGCTCAGAAATTTTGTCAGCAAGTTTCTTGGTACGGTTAGATTTGGGAATGATCATATTGCAAAGATAATGGGTTATGGTGAATATCATATTGGGAATGTTATTATTTCTAGAGTGTATTATGTGGAAGGTCTCGGTCACTACTTATTTTCTGTGGGACAATTTTGTGATGCAAACCTAGAAGTTGCTTTTCGAGAGAATACTTGCTTCATTCGTAATTTGGAAGGGGTTGATTTATTGAAAGGTACTCGAGGGAATAATTTGTACACTTTGTCTCTACAAGACATGATGGCCGCTTCTCCCCTATGTCTTCTCTCCAAAGCATCAAAGACTAAGTCATGGTTATGGCATCGACGGTTATCTCATCTTAACTTTGACGCTATTAATCATTTGGCAAAAAACGAACTTGTTCGTGGTCTTCCTAAACTTTCATTTCACAAGGATCATTTGTGTTCCGCGTGTACAATGGGGAAAAGCACTAAGAAATCTTACAAACCCAAGACGGAAGACACCAACCAAGAGAAAATTTATCTTTTGCATATGGATCTTTGTGGGCCAATGCGTGTTGAAAGTCTTAGTGGCAAAAAGTACATCCTCGTCATTGTCGATGATTACTCTCGGTTTACATGGGTGAAATTTCTTAAAGCAAAAAATGAGGCACCTAAATTCATCATCGGATTTCTCAAGATGATTCAAGTGCGTCTTAACACTACTGTCCGACGCATTGTACAGATAATGGAACCGAATTTGTGAATCAAATCTTGCGTGATTATTATGAAGAAGTTGGCATATCTCATGAAACTCCGTTGCTCGCACTCCACAACAAAACGGTGTCGTTGAAAGGCGAAATCGCACACTTATGGAAGCTGCTCGAACGATGTTAATTTACGCAAAGGCTCCATTGTTTTTATGGGCAGAAGCAGTATCTACAGCAGTGTACACCCAAAACCGGTCACTAATTTGTAAACGCCATGGTAAAACACCTTATGAGCTTCTCCATGGAAAAGTACCAGATTTATCATATCTTCATGTATTTGGTTCTCTTTGCTATCCGAATAATGATGGTGACAATTTGGGAAAACTTCAACCAAAGGCTGATATTGGTATTTTCATTGGTTACGCACCCGCAAAGAAGGCATACCGAATCTACAACCGTAACTCTCGCAAGATCCTTGAAACTATGAATGTTGATTTTGATGAGCTGACAGCAATGGCTTCTGAGCAAAGCAGCTCTGAACCCGCACTTCATGAAATGGGACCCAGTAACATTAGTTCTGGTCTTGTCCCAAACAACCCTACTTCATCATCATTTACACCACCTTCTAGGACTAAATGGGATACGTTTTTTCAACTGTTCTTTGATGAATTATTTACTCCTCCAAGTATTGTTGCTCCAGAACCTGATGTAATAGCTCCGGTAACCGAAGTTGTCGCTCCAGCTACCGTTGCACAATCAGACACATCTGCACCTACAATTGGTCAAGATATACCTTCAACGAGTAATTCTCAACCAACACATGTAACAACTACCCACGTCATGCCTATTGATGATGAAGAGGATGATGATGATCACGATTTGGAATTCGCTCAAATGCGTGAACTTCCATTCTTTGGTGTACCAATTCTCGACCCAAATCAAGTCGGGTCGTCCACCTCAGAGGAAGCTCCTTCTACAGTTTACTCCAATCCACGGATTCGTGAACATGACAACAAGTGGACAAAGGATCATCCTATAGATTCTATTATTGGTGACCCTAATCGTCCGGTATCCACACGAAGTCAGCTACAAGAAAATGCAATGTTTTGTCATTTTGATGCGTTTCTCACTGAAGTTGAACCTAAGACATGGGAACAAGCTTTTACTCAATCCTGTTGGATAGAAGCTATGCAAGAAGAACTTAACGAATTCATACGTCTTGAAGTTTGGGAACTTGTCCCATGCCCGGATCAAGTGCAGTTACTCACTTTGAAATGGGTTTACAAGGTGAAACTCGATGAGTTAGGCGGAATATTGAAGAATAAAGCTCGACTTGTAGCTCGTGGATACAAGCAATTATTGGGCATCGACTTTATGGAATCCTTTGCACCTGTTTCCAGTTTGGAAGCTATTCGACTATTCCTCGCTTATGCAGCCCATATGAATATGATCGTCTATCAGATGGATGTGAAGACGGAATTTCTTAATGGTGAACTCAAGGAAGAGGTCTATGTTCAACAACCGGATGGTTTTGTGAATCCTAATTATCCTAATCATGTGTACAAGCTTAAGAAGGCTCTCTATGGGTTGAATCAAGCTCCTCGCGCGTGGTATGATCTTTTGTCACAATTCCTCATTACGCAAGGCTTCACTAAAGGCAAGGTGGATCCTACACTGTTCATTTAGAAACGAGGTAAAGATATGATTATGGTACAAATATATGTTGATGATATTATATTTGCAGCCTCGACCCAAACTTTATCCGACGAATTTGGGAAACTCATGTCTTCCAAGTTTAAGATGTCATTGATGGGCAAGGTATCATTCTTCTTAGGTCTTCAGATATCTCAGAGTCCCAGAGGCATCTTTATCAATCAATCCAAGTATGCCCTTGAATCGCTTAAGAAATACAAGATGGAATCTTGCGACCCCGTGGATACTCCAATGGTGGAACGAACTAAGCTTGATGCAGATCCTCATGGAGTTGCTGTTGATCCGACACTTTATCGTGGAATGATCGGTACTCTTCTGTATATCACAGCTAGTCGACCTGATCTTCAGTTTGCTATATGTATGTGTGCCAGGTATCAAACTAGGCCTACTGAGTTACACTTAGCTACTGTTAAAAGGATCTTTCGATATCTTAAAGGAACCATTAATCGGGGACTTTGGTATTCGAAGGACTCTTCTATTGCACTAATGGCATATGCAGATGTGGATCACGCGGGTTGTCAAGATACAAGGCGTAGCACGAGTGGAACTTTGCAACTACTAGGAGATCGATTAATCAGTTGGGCATCGAAAAGGCAGAAAAGCGCTGCAATTTCAAGTACGGAAGCAGAATACATAGCTATGTCCGGTTGTTGTGCTCAAATTCTTTGGATGAGATCGCAATTAACCGACTATGGTCTAGGTTTCAACAAAATTCCGATGTACTGCGACAACAAGAGTGCAATTGCTTTATGCTGCAACAATGTTCAATTCTCCCGGTCGAAGCATATTGACATTCTCTACCATTTCATCAAGGAGCAAGTGGAAAATGGAGTAATAGAGCTTTACTTTGTCCGATCTGAGTATCAATTGGCGGATATTTTCACGAAGGCTTTAGATCGCGCTCGAATTGAATTTTTGGCCGACAAGCTAGGAATGAGAACTTTCTCGCCTGAGACTCTAAAGGAACTGGCAGATGAAGCGAATGAATAGTGGTGGTAAAACTATTCTCCGTATCCTTGGTGATCATTTGTATATATTGTTTATATTTTTATCCACAAAAGCAAAATACAAAAATATAAAACCATATAAAAACCATAAAAATTGAAAAATTCATAAAAATCCAAAAATATTTTTACTTTATTTTTCAAAGGCATGTCTTTTGGTACGATAATATTTACGGCCTTAGAAATGTTGATTAATATCGACACGGCGCCATAAATAGAGTTCGTACAAAAGTTGTAAATATTTCATAAAACATGCCCTTATGGCTTGTAGTTATTTCTGACTGCAACCCGGTTTTCATATTAAAGTCAAGTATTTCTTATGAAAGCTTTGGCCAACAACGCGAATTAATTTTCTCGGGCAAGGTTTACTTTAAAACCTTGTAAGGGATCAAGTTTACATTACAACTTGGTCTAACACAAATCTATGTACGTTTCAGTGCATTTATTTGTTAAAACAAGAGAAGTCTTGTTTTTATGAAGTTATCATCTCTACAACCATAGCTATCTACATTTGGTATCTACATACTTGACGATGCGACTACTCAAACGGCGACTACAGCTCTTTCAATAGAACACGGGTCAACAATTGAGGGGGAGCAATTGTCAAGCATTCAGAATCTTCGATGCCGAACGTGCCAAGTTCACAAGTTGATGTCAAGACAACAATACCAATCGTACATGTGTGTCGAGAGATGACTTCAGACGTGACGAGGCGACCAACATATGCTGCCAAGAACCATTTGATTTTATCATATGAGGTTCTCATCTATCAGGTCCAACCTTCTCAATTCTTTTCTAATATGGTGAATATGTGATCATGTTACAAATCGGTATCATATCTCATACGTCTGATATCATGAAGATAAAATGGACTTGCATTTTTCTTCCCAAAACCTTTGTTAAAACAACATTAAATCAATTGATGTTAAAAACATCGATTGGGTTAATATTTTTAATATGGGGGAGAAAATGTGATTTAATATGGGATATTATCACAAATGGTTTAACTTAATGTGCTGGCTCATCCCGACATGTGCGAAATGTTTTCGAATATCGTGGCATATGTTAAGGGGGAGCAAAATGGATTTGCATATCAAAAATGGATTTCATGGTGATTTATACTTACCCAAAACCCATTTATTTCACGACGATGAAGATTGTGGTGACATAAGGATGGTAGGATAGGTTAAGTCCAATGATTCTTCCAGAACCGGAGGAATCTTCCCAAGGACATTCCATAGCTAGAAATAGTAGTCCTTAGGAAAGTTGGAGAAAGATTGTGAACGTAGCTGAATGCCGACCAAGTACTTAAGTTAGCACTGGAACAATCACAACAAGGTGCTAGTGATGACGTATTGGTAAGCATTGAAGGGGTTGAAGAATGAAAAAGAATTGTAAAGATAAAGGGTGTAAAGAAAGAAGCCCTCCTTACAACTTAGGCAGAAACCGGGTCAATACATATGCTATTAAGATCATTGTTTAATGATTCTTGATATTGAAGACAAACATCATGGACCCAGTGATACAATGCACAACCCATCCCAGCTAACTCAGATATCTCTCAAAAGGTATTTGTTTTAATCACACGGAGACAACACATTATCTATTGATTTATTCACTCCGAGTAAATTGGTATTGAAAAGGTCGCACTCCTCTCCAGCCTTCGATCACTAAAATCCAAAGTGCACGATCGAGTCTAGAGCCATTTGAGATCATCAAATATCTCATTAAGACACACTTTCATATTTCCTTGCTTCTTCACACACTATGAAAAGTAAGAATGATTTTAAGAGTCCTACGCAAAATCTTCATGATCTTGCCTGAACATCCGAGTAATACGAAAGTATTTACAATGAAGATGGAAATCCTTCTTGAGCGAATATCAAAAAGCTCATGGTAGGTGACTTGTGCAATTCTTTATGAATCAAACTTGTGATAACTGGAAAGCAACAGTGGTTTAATTCTTAACTGAATTTAAACACGTTCTAGGCCTCTACGCAATATCTTAGTGATCTTGCCAGAACACTCAGAGTGATACCTTAGTGTTCACAGTGGTGAGTGGAAATCCTTCTAGTGTTAACCTCAAACAGCACTTGGTAGGTAACTTGCAAGATTCTATATGAATCAAGCTCGTGACAACTGGAAAGCAACGATGGTGCGGTTCTTAATTGAATTTCACTTGTTCCAGGAACATGAATTGACGGCTTCAAATCATGCGGATATTATTATCCAAATGATTCGCGGTTTAGTTCGCGGTTTAACAACCTCGGGGGTGCTTAGTTCGGGTAGAAACCCCACAGGAGGTGTTTGTTGCTGATTTTTGTATTGTAGGGGAGCGTTTGGGGTTAACAGCCAGCTTTAGGGGGGAGCGTTTGGGATTAGCAGCAGGGTTCAGGAGCGTTTGGGTTTGCTGATTATTTTAGTTTCGGGTGTGTTTTGATGCGGGTCGTCGAGGGTTTAGTGTCAGGCACGAATTAACTTCATGGTAGGTTGTGGTTTAAGATCGGCTAATAAACTTACCTATACCTTACTTATATAAACCGGATAAAATGGTGGTATGAATTGGTTAAGTGAATATGTCGAAAACAATCGTTAATATGAGATCTATGTAAATAATTATATGTTTGGAAACGCGTTTAAATAGCCCACTTAGGGCATTTGACTCTTAATTTATAACACATAGGTTATGTTTGCTTCTATTTAATTATGGTGATTAAATAGTCTATTTGGATATATGTTAAAACGTGAATTCGTAAGGTAGATTGTTTAAAAAATATGGAAAATATTGATAATTGGTAAATATGGAAAATGCTATATAAACGAAAAGGTCATGTCGAGATTTCTATATATTTATTTAAGATTTAGCCGATTAGTAAACCACAACACCATGAACGAGCCGTATCGATTTCCGTTTGGGCGGAGTGTATTATTAGCATCACTATTGTTCGTGCTATTATGTCGAGGTGAGTTCATACCCCACCTTTTCTTGCTTTAAATTGAGTTATAAATGTTTTATAGTTGCTTTTTGGGGGAGGTACATGCTTGGTCATAAACTACTTATAAACTTGCTTGGTTGTCAGAAACTGATATTAAATTTGTTTGGTTGTCTATAACTGTTTATAAACTACTTGATTGTCATAAGCTAATGTTAAGCTTACTTGGTTGGTCATAAACTATCTTTAAACTGGTTTAATTGTTACGTGCTGAGTGGTCAACTCTTCTAATTGTTATACTTATGAATGCTGATACTAAAATTTCTATTGTGATTTTCATAGCCCAAAACTTTAACTGCTTTTCACTGGTTCTCGGGTAGAGACAATGGTTCCAAGAATGAACACAAGTGCATATCTCGTTTATGTATTGGTCTAAGTCCCACTTTAACCCAATTACTTTGGCCCATTATCATGAACCGTTAATTTCGGACCGGATGACCGTTCGAAAGCGCGAATGTTATGGATAGATCTATCGGGGTTGACGCCCCTGTCCGGCTTGGTCCAACAGAGGACAAGCAGGCACAGTTTCATTTGAGTCTGTGGACGGATGTCGTGGGTTAGACATCCGTAGGGGCTGCATTATGTGATTATACTACCGGTGTTGTTAACGCTTCGGTGTCATGAGCTTAGAGAATAATAATGCTTTATTTTATTTAGTGACTTTGTATTTGTTATATTGTCACTAAGTGGTTGGAAAATCTTGTGGTTCATAATCAATTCTATTGTTATCGAAAACTCTATTATTTATCAGTGAGCTCTATTTCTATCAGTAAACTATATTTATTATCAGTAAACTCTGTTTTTGAATAAACTCTGTCTTTATCAATAAACTTTGAAATTTCCAAAGAAAGACTATTTAACAGGAAACTGTGATTTTTAAACACTTACATTTTACTGCAAGGTGCAGTGATCGGTAAAACTCTAATTTTTCATAAACGTTTTAAAACAAACTTATGAACTCACCAACTTTATGTTGACATTTTTAAGCATGTATTTCAGGTACTTAATTATGTGGATTATTTGGAGTCTGCTATGTGGTTTTGGCATATAGAGGTCGTTCTTGGATCAAGCTCTCGAATACTCATGAAGTCACAAGTCCCCAAAGCAAGTCTTCCACTGTAGTGAATTTGGGGGTGTGACAGATTGGTATCAGAGCCTTGGTTATAGAGAACTAGGTTGCATTAGTAACTCTAGACTATAACCGGCTCTCAGTTTTACTTAGTAGTAACATTCATCACATCATACTTATTTTACTGCTATATGAAACTTTACAATGCATGATTGCTATTGTTTCGTTGCCTGTCATATTATTTGCTTACATGAGTTCACTTGCGTGATTAGTGCACTTAGACATATAATATATTTTTATATATGAACGGTAGAACATTTATTGGGGATTGTGAGTTACATAATGGTCCCACAATTCTTTTATAACAAACCTTGAGACATTATGTGAATTTTGGTTGACGATTGGTCGCGAGTAATCCCCAGGTTCGAGCTAATTCATTCAAAAAGGTTGAGATGTGTAACAATACTTAACAATGCCTAAGTGGGCCTCATGTTTGATTGAGTGTGAGATGGAATTAAGTATGGGACGTTACACAACCTGTGATTTTTGATGAATTACCTCGGGGGTGGGTAAGACTCGTAGCCTTACGTGTTAATGTACAATATGCAGTGTTTTCAGAGTCGAGTTGAGTCATCGAAAGGTTGAGATGTGTAATAATTCATAACAAAACCCGGGGCCATTCTTTGTGAGTGAGCTTCGAGGTTGGGTTATGATAAGTTATTACTCAGCTTAGTGTTTGATGATTATTCCTCGAGGATGGGAAGGTTTTCTGTGATTGGATAATTGCTTATTTAAAACCGAGTAGATAGTTATTCTACTTATTACCGTGAGTTTCTTTGCTTGATATATGTATGTGATCGCGTTATCGCCTATCGACACTTATGTTCTTTGATAAGGTACTTTCGAAACATCTGCCTATGTAAAACGACTTATAGTCAACTCATGCTCTTTGATTTTGGTAATTTTGGATAATATTGTTTAGATATTGTAACGATTTTGAATTGGGTATTTTGCCGGTGACACTTAAGTAGGATGATTTATGAAGTTTTTATTGAAATAGATTGGGACGCCTTTGCATTTGAATAAAGAAATCATAAATCACCGAACCATAAGTTTATAATAACATATTTGCATAGATTAGGACGCTTCTGTATGCAAATATGAGATTATAAATGAGTGGGCTTAGGGATATCCGACGTGACCCTGTATATTTATGATACTGATTCAGTATTCCAATTTGTAGGGTATTTCTTTTGACTCAGGATTCGTCCATACGAATTTATCGTAGTTCGTCTTGTTATCGTATCATTACGACGTTTTGACGAGTGATTCTTTAAGCTTCGTTTGATTTGCGAACTGTTACGTGAATCTTTCTGAATATATACTGATCGACGTGAACCTAACGGGCTGGTGGTGATGAACCCTTGTAGACTTTTAAGAACTGATGATTTTTCTGGACTCTTCGCTTCGAATGGCGACCTTTTATTGTTCTATGAACGATGGCCGATTTGTCAGTTTAACATGTAGAATCGCTCAGATATATTCCACTTCTATATATTGTTTTACCTAAGTAACTATTAGTGGAAACACGATCTTAAAAGTTCGGACAGAATGATCCGTGAGCAGATCCAAGTATATTCGATAGAACACTTGGGTAGAACCTCAAAATCCTTTTCTCTACACTTTTAATTGGGTAACAACGACTGAGTTCGAGGACGAACTCAAAATAACACGGACTGAATGTCACAATCGAGAATTTTTGAAACTTTAAATAATAATAAATTATATTATTTATTAATCAATATTCGTTTTCGAGAAATATCAAAGTTATTTGATTCAAAAATGGTAGTTTATTTTCATATTGTAAAAGACTGCGCGAAATCTGAGAAATGACGCGATACAGATTAAATTTATATTTAATTATTCATAAATATTGATAAAAAGATTTATTAAATTATCGGATACTTTTATTTTAGCTTTTATATCATACGTTGAAAATGAGAACATTCAAATTGAACTATATTTTCTTTGAACGAAAACCATTCGAGATAACCGATAAATGGTAACTATCTTACATAAAAATATAGATGATTAAAAAAATTAGTCGAGTAAATACTCTACTTTAAAGTAAAAATCATTTTGAAAGGAACGACACGAATTTCGTTGAACGAACCAGTTTCTAACTATCTTAAACGAGCCTCGAACCATTTGTATACAAACGTTATAACAAAATTTGTTTTTAGTCCCTGTAGTATTAGAAACCTTACACTTTGTTTACACAGTTTAACTAGCACATATAAAATCCTGAAATTAGGGTTTCTTCTCATTCTCCCTCAACCCTAACCCTAAAATTTACACACACTCTCTCTAAACAATTATCCGACGCCTCCTTTTGTCTGGCGAGTTTTCTGGCCGCCGGAAAATATAACCACCACCTAAAATTACAAATAAACTATAGATGTATATTATCCAACCCTTGATCGTTCATCTATCATCACCAATCCACCACGAGAAATCATATCAGCCGTCACGGCTGCTCAGCCACCATACCACCACCGTCGTTATCCTGACCACCATCGTTTTGTATACCACCACTCCATCTTTACAACCACGACCAGAACCGATGTGTACCACCAACTCCAGCCGCCATCACTAACGAACATCACCACCGAATGCAACACCACCACCATGTTGTAGATCCATCACCAGGCCCGTTCGTTATCCATCATCCTCACCATGTGCTACCACCAAATCCACCATTTAGATCAGTCGTCGTGGTCCTATCATTACCACCATTCCTTATTCGCCATCTCACGAAAACACCACGTCACCCATGTCGCCATTATATATATCTCCACCCCGTGGCCATATCACATAACTACCACTCTCGATCCATAGCAGATTCGTCGTCAGACGCCAAGGGGTCTTGGGTTCGACTACTAGCAGACCACCAATGGTCGTTTGTTCGATAGACAACCAGCTGGGTCAAGCTTGGTTTTACTATAAACCACCACAAGGGTCAGTTTGGTCTCGGACAGAAAACACCACAAATGGGTGCTGCGGGTTTGGGTTAAAGACGTCTCGAGGGGCGTTCGTTTCTGGTTATAACGTAATAGGGTGCATATGGCGCACATGGAACCACCACCAAGGGTATTTGTTCAACTGTGTAACACCACGAAGGGTGTTTGGTTTTGACAGAATACAGACCCGCAAGAGGGTGTGTTCTGGACAACAGTGAAATACCCTGAGGAATGTTTGTTTCTGATGACAGCACAAGGAGCGTTTAGTTCGCGGTTTAACAGCCTCGGGGGTGCTTAGTTCGGGTAGAAACCCCACAGGAGGTGTTTGTTGTTGATTTTTGTATTGTAGGGCAGAGTTTGGGGTTAATAACCAGCTTTAGGGGGGAGTGTTTGGGATTAGCAGCAGGGTTCAGGAGCGTTTGGGTTTGCTGATTATTTTAGTTTCGGGTGTGTTTTGATGCGGGTCGTCGAGGGTTTAGTGTCGGGCACGAATTAACTTCATGGTAGGTTGTGGTTTAAGATTGGCTAATAAACTTACCTATACCTTACTTATATAAACCGGATAAAATGGTGGTATGAATTGGTTAAGTGAATATGTCGAAAACAATCGTTAATATGAGATCTATATAATAATTATATGTTTGGAAACGCGTTTAAATAGCCCACTTAGGGCATTTGACTCTTAATTTATAACACATAGGTTATGTTTGCTTCTATTTAATTATGGTGATTAAATAGTCTATTTGGATATATGTTAAAACGTGAATTCGTAACGTAGATTGTTTAAAAAATATGGAAAATATTGATAATTGGTAAATATAGAAAATTCTATATAAACGAAAAGGTCATGTCGAGATTTCTATAAAATTCTATACTTTACATTTTTGCTACAAACTACCATTATAATTATAAACCGATAAAACGAATAAATATTATTATATTTGTGGACCGATAAAATACATAGATACCATTATATTTGTAAACCGACAAATTAAATGATAAACCGATGAAAAAAATATACTTTACTTAAAAGTGACAAATATTAATCAAGTGGTGATTTTCTTAAAAATGTGTCGAACTATGTTCTCTAGTTATTTTATCACAATCTTTATACTGTAACTACAAATAAATATATGCTTTAAGTTATTTTGTAAAATGGTTGTCTCTATTATATAATTCAACGTAATAATTATATAATCGTCTGGTATTACGTAATGTATACGAAATACATTACATACTTGGTGTGTGTCCAATTTATTCATTTTATTTAACCAACCACCGAACTGTTATGACTTGGAACTTAATATTTTATCAACGGATCACGTTGATGTGCATGTCCATCGAGAACTCAAATATATATTTTTAAGATTTAGCCGATTAGTAAACCACAACACCATGAACGAGCCGTATCGATTTCCGTTTGGGCGGAGTGTATTATTAACATCACTATTGTTCGTGCTATTATGTCGAGGTGAGTTCATACCCCACCTTTTCTTGCATTAAATTGAGTTATAAATGTTTTATAGTTGCTTTTTGGGGGAGGTACATGCTTGGTCATAAACTACTTATAAACTTGCTTGGTTGTCAGAAACTGATATTAAATTTGTTTGGTTGTCTATAACTGTTTATAAACTACTTGATTGTCATAAGCTAATGTTAAGCTTACTTGGTTGGTCATAAACTATCTTTAAACTGGTTTAATTGTTACATGCTGAGTGGTCAACTCTTCTAATTGTTATACTTATGAATGCTGATACTAAAATTTCTATTGTGATTTTCATAGCCCAAAACTTTAACTGCTTTTCACTGGTTCTCGGGTAGAGACAATGGTTCCCAGAATGAACACAAGTACATATCTCGTTTATGTATTGGTCTAAGTCCCACTTTAACCCAATTACTTTGGCCCATTATCATGAACCGTTAATTTCGGACCGGATGACCGTTTGAAAGCGCGAATGTTATGGATAGATCTATCGGGGTTGACGCCCCTGTCCGGCTTGGTCCAACAGAGGACAAGCGGGCACAGTTTCATTTGAGTCTGTGGACGGATGTCGTGGGTTAGACATCCGTAGGGGCTGCATTATGTGATTATACTACCGGTGTTGTTAACGCTTCGGTGTCAAGAGCTTAGACAATAATAATGCTTTATTTTATTTAGTGACTTTGTATTTGTTATATTATCACTAAGTGGTTGGAAAATCTTGTGGTTCATAATCAATTCTATTGTTATCGAAAACTCTATTATTTATCAGTGAGCTCTATTTCTATCAGTAAACTATATTTATTATCAGTAAACTCTGTTTTTGAATAAACTCTATCTTTATCAATAAACATTGAAATTTCCAAAGAAAGACTATTTAACAGGAAACTGTGACTTTTACACACTTACATTTTACTGCAAGGTGCAGTGATCGGTAAAACTCTAATTTTTCATAAACGTTTTAAAACAAACTTATGAACTCACCAACTTTATGTTGACATTTTTAAGCATGTATTCCAGGTACTTAATTATGTGGATTATTTAGAGTCTGCTATGTGGTTTTGGCATATAGAGGTCGTTCTCGGATCAAGCTCTCGAATACTCATGAAGTCACAAGTCTCTAAAGCAAGTCTTCCGCTGTAGTGAATTTGGGAGTGTGACATCTAAATTTGGAGGATTTTCGATGGAAGGCGTAGTCAAATTCGGATCATCGATAGAAATTTCCTTAGGAGATGGTGGTGAAATATGGTCCTCATTAAGAAGTTTCTCAATGGTACGAATGTCTTTATCCCAATTGGAGGGAGAATCGTCATATTGTAAGTCCACATCTCCCGAAGTTGCTTCAAATTCTTTCAGAAGGAAATCACTTTCTCCAAATGGAGTTAGTGAGGGAGCAATAGAGGCAACGGTCTCAAAAATGTGAAGAGAAGAAGAACCACTTTTACAAGCGTCTTTGAAATGTTCTTCACAACCCTCATCAAGAATGTCAATGAAATTAACGCTCTCGTTTTCAGAAGACTGCTTTGAAAGTTTAACCATGTTGAAGACGATTTTATCGTCACCAACTCTCATGATTAATTCGCCCGCGGCTACATCAATGAGAGTACGACCGGTCCTCAAGAATGGACGTCCAACGATTAATGGAACACGGGGATCCATCTCGTAATCAACGACAACAAAATCCGTCGGAAAGGTGAATTTGTCGACACCGACGAAGACATCTTCGGCTATCCCCACTGGATAAGCAACCGTACGGTTAGCTAATTCCAATGTCATTCGTGTGGGGACTAGCTCGGGTAGAGACAATTGTTTCCAAACGCTTAAAGGCATTACGTTTATACTAGCACCTAGATCGGCTAGGGCCATACAGTTCTCTACCCCGGGGAAGTTGCAAGGAATGAGAAAACGACCCGGATCTCCAAGTTTGGTGGGTAATTTCCTTAAGGGCACTGCGGAGCAATTCTCATTAAGTTGGGTCTGAGCTATATCAAGAAGCTTTTCTTTGTCATTGAGAAGATCTTTAAACATTTTAGCATATTTCGGCATGTGAGCGAGAGCCTCAGCAAAGGAGATGTTGAAATTCAGTTGTTTAAACATTTTAAGAAAGTTAGAAACCTGAATATCATCCTTGTTCTTCAACTTCTCTTTCCTCAACCTTGAGGGATAAGTTATATTAGGTTGAGATGAAGGCTTTGGAATAGAATTCTCACTCACATCCTTGGGTGGTAGAGGGGTGGAAGTAGAAGGTGGAGGAATTAGAGAAGGGGAAGGTGGAAGAATCGGTGAAATAGGCTCGTTATCCTTTGTCACAATCACCGGTGTAGGTGTAGGAACCTCGGGTTCCTTTAAACCTTTTCCACTTCGAGTGGTGATTGCTTTTATCTCCCCTCTTGGATTAGCAACGGTGTTACTCGGTAGAGAACCCGAACCAGAGGCTTGATTACTTTGGAAGAAACTAGCCATCATATCCCTTAAGTAATTCGTTTAACTTCTCAAACAGTTTCGCATATCGGCTCGAAGATCATTCCCTTGTTTCACCATATCTCCTTTCAAGTTGATGATTTGCCGCTGAAGATTCTACACTATCGCATCATTAGTCCTCATGTAAGTGTCAACCTCTTGATTAAATGCGGTGGGTTGGGTGGGAGGAAGAGCATGGTAGGCAAGTGGTTGATAAGCGGGTTGTTGATGAACTTTATTGTTTCCTTGAGGTGGATATGGGTTTCTTTGGGTTTGATATTGATTGGGAGCTCGAGGTTGGTTTTGATTGTTGTGATTGAGGTTGTTTTGGTTTTGTGGGGGAAAACCGGGTGGTGAAAGGAAGTTGTTTGAACAATAACTGAGCAAACTGCGGTCACCTTGAGGACGTGCTTGATAACCTCCCGTAGAAAAGTTACCGTTAGCGGCATACACATTTTTTGGATTGTCATGAGTCGAAGGACAATCGGTGTATGAATGAGATCCCCCGCATATTTCACATGACTGACTCATAGCATTAACTTGAGCATTGATGCTTTTGGTATTGTTATCGGTTTGTAGAGAACGTGTTTCAACAATCGAAGTAAGCTTATCAATTCTCTTGTCGGCGTCACTAGTATTAGAACTAGCCACATTGGTCCGAACACTCTTAGTTTGCACTCTAGAATTGTTCTCAATAATATCCCATGCGACATTAGAAGACTTAACCAAAATGTTACCCCCCGAGGCACTATTTAGTGAATCTTGGTCATTAATGCTTAAACCATTGTAAAAAGTATTAATTTGATGTACTTTTTTAAAACCATGTTGTAGACACTTTCTTAAAATTTCCTTAAAACGGTCCCAAGATTCACTAAATGTCTCACCGTACTTTTGTTCAAAGTTAATGATTTCATTCCGCAAAGCGGTAGTACGTGAGGGTGGGAAAAAGTAGTTGATGAATTTGGTCTCTAAATCCGACCACGTAAGAATACTTTGTGGCGGTTCCTTATCAAGCCAATGTCGGGCTTGTCCCTCTAAGGAGAAAGGAAAAAGTTGCAAGCGAATCACCTCTTGTGAAACCCCATTATATTTGACCGTATTAGTGAGTTGAAGAAACCTTTTGATATGGTCATGAGGATCATCAAGTGTACGCCCCAAGAATGTTTGAGAAGAGACCATTTGAATGAAGCCGGATTTGAGCTCATAGTTGTTGGCTCCAATCTCGGGTATGACAATAGCATCGGTGTTGCCCTCCACTTGCGATTGCAAAAGCTCGATCATTGGGTGATTGTCCGTGGTGACAATAGGTGGTGTTTCGACTTCGGCTTGAATTGCTTTCTTCTTACGAGCACGGGTACGCATACACACCTACAAAAAGAAAAGAAAGATAGACAATAAATATTTTTGGTTTTTTATGTTTTTCTATTTTTTTGAATTTTTGAAAATTTTTAACTTTTTTGGATTTTTGAAAATTTAAGTAAGAAAAATAACGTTCAAAAATGAACGGATCCCAAAATCCAACGCGTCTCTTACTAAAAAACGTTAATCTTAACGAAAAGAGCCGGCAGCGACGCCATTTAATACAAGGCTTTCACCAAGTATGAAAGTTCGTTGTTCCAGTCTTTTCGAATTGATTACAAGTTGAAAGTGCGACTCAGTCGTTCTTGGTGGAAATTAAAATGGTTTGTGATTATCTATTTTAAACTGAAAGTGAAAATTAAAATGTCGTTGTGTAAAAAAATTAAAGCTTTAACAATTATACTAAAAATTACTAGTTCAAAATAAATGATTAAAAACTCAAATGATTAAAACTTAAAAGATGAATTTAAAACTTGAAAACTTTGTAAAAACAAAACTTAAAATCGTCGGAATGATCTTAATCGGAATCACATCGGAATGTACCCGTCGGAATAATCCGTCATAAAGTAGCAAAATGAAACCTGTCGGAATAACAACCTATCGGAATTATTACTGGAGTATCGGAATAATGCCCAAAGAAAACTATCGGAATACTGGGGACCACTCCTGTCGGAATCCTAATTTGAATAACTGTCGGAATCAAGAACTATCGGAATATAATAAAAATCACCTCCATCGGAATCCAGATCGGAATTCTCGTCGGAATGAAAAACCCTTTTCCGATACCTAGTATCGGAAAGCTGTTGGAATAAAAAGGCCTTATTGGAATACTTGTCGGAAAAGGTAAACCCTTTTCTGACGGAAGGAAATTCGTTATAAGCAAAGTTTATAAGCTTCTTTTTAATAAGCACAATCCAAAACTTTATCAAATCTATAATGAAACGAACTAAATAAGAACGAAATAGAACTTTTCAAAACTTTAAATAAGCAAATTTTAAATCAAACTTTAAAAAGACAAAACCTTTAAGAAAACTTTAAAACAAATAAGCTAAATACAAATAAGCCAATAAGCATGATAAGCTCAAAGCTTAATCCGTATAAAACTTAGATAGAAACCAAAAGATAAAGTTTTTGATCTCATAAACATTAAGATTATCACGAGACAAAGTCAAATAAAAATAAGAATGGTAAAAAGAGATTAAAGATGAAAAGCTTAACTTGAACTTGTAGATTAATGATTCCAAAATACAAGATTGAATTAAAGCTTAAACATGAAAGAAAGACAAGATGAATTTTTAGTGAGAGAAAGCTAAACACTTTCTCTCTCTAAAGATAAAAACTAGAAAAATGAAAAAGTGACTAAAAAACTAACACCCTCCTAATGTGTCATTAGGAGGGTATATATAGGAGGTGGGGAGTGCATGTGTTGCTTCCTTCTTTCTTTCTTCTCGTCTCGACTCGATTTAAACTCTTTGTCTTTCTCGACGTCGTCTCGGGATTTATCGATATAAATTGAACTTGTCTTATAATTTTCTTCTTCTATTAGACTTGAGTTCTTCGACTTCATTAAACTTCCGTCTTTAGACTTTTTCTTCAATAAATCTTCAGAATAGCCTTGGAATTCCGTTCTTTTTGAACACTTGATCTTTTGACTTCGTCTTTTGTCTTTTTCTTTGATAAAAGCCCGTGATAGCCCATGTTTTCTTCCTTTTTCATATTTTTATCCTGAAACACAATAAAAACACAAACCACGCATAATTCTGACTTTTACGACATAAAATACACGTTTGGTCTTGTTAATATTGGAAATAAGTGGTAAAAGGATAAGTGTTTTCACACTTATTAATAGTCCCCGAGATTCGATTCAAATATCGACAACAACTTCGGATTGTGTCGATACTCGTCCCCCGGTACACGAATAATCAAACCATCATAACTTCTCGCTCGTTTGGAGCTAGAAGCTCTACTTTATATCAAATCGAAGCTAATCGAATTCTCTACAGCCCTATCCAATTAGTTAAGCAATTATAAAATCATAAGGTACCCAAAAATACCCTTTTACCTACTGATCTAAATCACCTCCTAAAATCATACATGAAATCATGTTTTTAACCAAAATCAATCATTTTTATCATCATGCTATAACCCTAATAACAACATATCTAATCCCTAACACTTGTATCAATCATAAAAATAAAAACCCAAAATCAAAAACAAGTTTTTAAAAAAAATTAGCATGGTCATCTCTTGATCATCACCAACAACACATGCATGATCATAAACTTGACCAACCAATCCTAGAAAAATCAAACTTCATGCATGTTGGAGATTTTAGTACCAAAAGATGCCTCTTTCAATTCTAAGATAGGGACTTTGATTGTTTTTTAATGGATCAAACTAGATTTTGAATGAAATTTGATTGAAGGGTGTAGGGGGGTGACGGCATTCAAGTAATAGAGGAATGGGGTGGATGATTTATTTAGTTTAATGTTAACTATGAGAAAATTAGGTGATATTTTTGCTTATATATGGTGCTCCAAGGGTTTAGTTTGCCAATTTGTGATAGTTTTAGTCCAAAATGCAATAAACTAGTTTAAAGGGTAGAAAATGTAAATTGTCAATTTTGAAAATATTTACGAGATTCGGGTTTTGTAAAAATACTTCTCAAAAATTAAAACGCATTCAAATATGATATTAATATAGTCCCGGTACGACTTAACACGCAATTAAAAATAAAAACGTCAGAAATAAACATCGAAACAACAAATAATAAAACGTAAAATTTTGAGTCATCCGTCGATATCGTGATCACTAATAATCCTCGTTATTAGTAGAAAGGTAAAATTAAGACTTCCAACGTCGGTTTTATATTAAACCATCAAACGTCATATCATTCAAGCTCATAAAAAAATTTCAAAAATATTCGTAAAATAATATTAGATAATGACCTCAGGTTCGGGTTATCACATCCTTCCCTCCTGAAAGAGAGCGACGTCCCCGGCGCTCGGCCCCTCTTATATTCACATTCCATACCTCTAGAACAAAAGATAACTCTCTTCCTTAAAGAAATCCTCATGCTTCTTTCACGAACTCAGATCCACTCCTAGAGTTCTTGTATCTTCACAATAGAAATCTTACTATGCTTCAACCTCTTAAGAACTCTTCACAGTTCTCCCTATGAAATGCAACTTATCTTCAAGTTGAATTCTCCTTGATTTTCCCAAAACAAATTTCATCCTTCATAACGACACCTTAAGCATAACCACGTATCCCAATTCCAAATCCCATTGATTTCCTTCAATTACCAACATATCTCTTCTGACAACTCCTTACTGCTAACAAACGATCCTCAATCGTTACAATCTTATCAGTAGTCACCAATATCATTTCTAGTTCATTCATTTATTTCTTCCTACATTACTTCAATACACAAAAAACCTAACTTACATCCATAATTCACAATTTTTAATCTTTACAATTTGAAGTTCTTTATGAACTCTCAAACAGTACAGCTTCATTACCAGCATGATAATAACTATCGTATAAGAATTCCAACAATTCCTAAGTCAATCATATGCGCACAAGTATATCGTCCTATGTTCGAATCTTCCTTTCACTCTGTCCATCAGTCTTTGTATAACACACAGTACTCAACTCTACTTTTACCTTTACCCAAATCAGAATGTATTGGTTACTTGAATTGTGAGATTGCTTCATCACTAAGCCTTGCTCACTCAACTTAGTTATGTTAGGAGTGCTCAATATACCATGTCTCACTTAACTTTAAAATAAAATCCTTTCCATAAGTTTGACAAAATGTTGAAACCACTTAGCTTGACATTCTTCTCAAATCAGACCAGTAACTTAAAATTTCAATATCATTTGATTAAATACGCACTTATGATCATCACCAAAACTCCAACCTTAGAGGCTTTTTCCTTTTCCTTCTTGATAAGTGCATCAGCTACCACATTCGACTTTCCCAGATGGTAGCAAATCTCGTAGTCATGATCACTCATAGTCACAACCACCAACATACTCAAGTACTTGAAATTTATAACTGATTATTTTCTATTCATCTCCTTTGTCTTCCCAAGAAATTGAATATGAGACAACTCTTATGATCCTTGATTACTACACACTTGATTTCATACAAGTAATATTTTCACAATCTCAAAGCAAATACCACAACTCCATAACCCTTATGAAACGCATCACAACAAACTATAAAATCTTTAGATCCTTCCAACAATGACAACATTGGTGCAGAACACAACTTATCCAGCAGTGTTTAGAAGATAGCTTCCTCACCTGATAAGGATCAGATCTCAAAACTTACAAATTTAGATGCATAAGTGGGACTCACACATCCAATTTTTCTTAGTCAGCTTAATCAATGGTTTACAATCAATGAAACCTTTCGATAAACCTCCAATAATTCTTAGCTTAGACCAAGGAATTAACAGATTTCCATCGGCGCCGTTGGTACCGACCAATCCTTAGTCGCTTCAATCTTGGTAAGATTTTCACGAATACCTTTGTTGTCAATCACATGCCTCAGAAAATACACTAATTTCAACCAAAAATCACACATGGTGAACTTTACATACAACTTCTCTATCTTAAACCATTCCAAAATTATCCTCATATACTACTTATGCTCCTTTTTTTCTCTTGAAATAAAATAAAATATCGTCAATAGATACAATGACTAACTCACCTAAGTACATCTTACACACACGATTTACTAAGTCCATGAACATGTCAGACGTATTCGCCAATTCCAAAAAGACATAACTTAAAACTTAAAGTACCTATATCAAGTACGAAAAATTGTTATAGGAATATCTTCTTCCCTAACTCTCAATTGATGATAACCAGACCTCAAAGCGATCTTCGAGTACATACTGGATCCTTATAATTGGTCAAATAACTCAATCTTCGGCAGTGGATACTGATTCTTGGCAGTTAATTTGCTAAGCTCACAATAATCGATACACATATGAAACAATCCATCCTCTTTCACAAATAACATAGGCGATCATCATGGCAACGAAACTTAATCTAATATATCCCTTATCCATCAATTATCGCAGTTGACCGGATAACTCATTCTACTCTGACGGCGCCAAATGATAAGACATACAAATACTAGTCAACGAAACGCAGAAGCATTACACAATGAAACGCATGAGCACTACACTTATTGCTTACAACACTCAATCGACACGAACTCCACTTCATGAGACGGCAATAAACTCAGAAATACTTCTGGAAAACTTTAGAATACTCTCGAATCGTTAACACGTTTCCCAATTTCTTCTTAACTACACTATCACTAGTTACCTGAGCTTGAAATACATCATATCCCTCTTCCACATACTTCCTCATCTCCAAACAAGATACTTCTGAAACGGAAAGTTCAATCATCACCTCTCACAGTCATCACTTAGCTTCTCAGCATAATCTAAACCAGTAGTTATCTATTTATAGTGGGGATTGGTTCAATCTCAAACATCAACACCACGCACAACTAACCAATTCATACCAATAATCTACATCTAAAGATCCCAACTCTTTGAGCATCAAGTCGATACTAAACACCTACTTTCCTAAATTCAAGGAACACACTCTTAGTATAGAACTAACACTAACAACCTTTCCATCGGTTAACTCCACATCATAGTTAATTGTCAACTTACTAATTCTCTATTGATAGAACAACTGAATCTTTTCATTTCTATAGTTTCTATTTGATTTGAAATCAAACAACATACTAACATAAAGAACATCAAATAAGAACATACCATTTACAACGTTCAGACCTTAAGGTTTGTCAACATCACCCAAAACGTAAGCTGGAGCGACAACATTCCCATCGTGTCGATTTCCTCTCCTTAGAAAATTTCCTTGCTTGTGTCCTTTCTCACCACATTGAAAACATATCACTACTCCAGGGGTACTAATTCCAGTAACTAATCCTCTTGTCTTACACTTAGCAGCTTTATGACCAGGTTGTCCACACTTACTGCAAGCAGGAGGACAATTACCTACATGAAATAAAGTACAACAAACATACTTGGGATTTATCTTGTTATTTCCAGACACATTGGCAACACGAATCCTATCATTCCTTCCATTGTTTAAATACTGATTTCGGTTTTGTCTTTGGTTATTGTTATTACGATAATTCCCACGATTCTGGCCTTGATTTTGGTTGGACTGAGCAGATTCCCACTTTCTATTATTGCTTTCAGCAATGCTATCTTTCTTATCTTATACCTTCACGTCCACTAAAGCATGCGCCATCTGAACAACTTCATCGAAAGATTTAGGTCTTGAAGAAGTAGTCTCACCCTTGATGTTACTAGACAATCCTTTAATGTACTGCTTCATCTTCTTACGGTCATTCGGAAAAGCATTAGGACATAACAAACACAGCTCAAAAAACCTCCTAGTATAAGCAGTAATATTATTATTTCTTAACACTAAGTGTCTCAATTCGTCTTCCAACTCTCCTCGTTCCTCCTCGGGACAAAACTTAGCAGTCAATAATTCTTTAGTCACGGTCCACGTCCTACCATTAGCCACAAGTAATCCTACAGTAGCCACTTGACTATTCCACCAACTCAGTGCATCATCCTGAAATGTAGCAGCAGCAAATTTCACCTTATTGGCTTCAGAACACCCACTAATCTCAAATGTACTCTCTATCTTCTCAATCCATCTGCGCAATTCCAAAGCACCACCAGTACCACGAAACTGAGTAGGACCATACTTCATAAAACTAGCATACGTAAATTCTCTTGGAACCTGCGGAATAGCAGCAACACTCCCAATTGGATAAGCATCATCATCATTATTCCCAACACCATTATATTCACCATCATTAACTTCAGCACCATCAATTCCAGCATTATGATTCCTTGCATCACGATCAGCTTTAAGTGCTCTAGCAATAGCTCGTTCAATCATAGTGTTCACAGTAGCAGTTGTTAGCTTTGGCGGCATATTTAACGAAACTTAGTCACGCATCGATCCGCTAATGACAAAAATATGCTTCCTTTACTACTTCTTCTATAATCACAGAAGAAAGAAACATGATAAGTATAGATATCATGATAAAAGAAGGATTTCTTTATAGGATACTACATGAACGAAAAACACAAACTACAATGATTCATCAACCAAAACTCAAAAAAGTTTATAAAGGTACATCATAGATCATGAGGGTAATTTAGATTGAGTTGAGGATTCAACAGGATACTGGCAGTGTCTGTCACTACAATCATCTACCGAACAAACTTAAAAGATAATAAGTTTCATCATAATGCTAGGACACAAAGTCTAAATAAGTTCGATCACAAAAAGAAAATAAATATAAAGAAATCTATTACGCGATTAGTTCCTAAGAAAGCAGCTCCTCATCCTCCTTACCATTGTTGTCAGCTTCATCAGGCTCGTCTATTTCCCCTTTTTCACAGCAAAGTCGAATCCCTAACATGATGACAGTTCATTCCCAAATTTCAAATACTCACTCCTACACGACGGTTTAATCATAAAACAAGTCTCAGTACGACATTTATCATTCCTAAACTTCCAACTGGACTCAGAATCGATCTCACATGAGACTCCCATTCACTCATCCTCTCAAACCTTGCCTACTTCTCTTTAAACCTTTCAATTCAAATACTCAAATTCATCATCATCGACCTAAGGCTAGCAATCTCGTCCATTTTCTGAATCCTAACAAACTCCAATCTCCAAGTACTAAATACAACCTTTCGACCAATTTTTCATTCACATAAAACCTCCTAATCACACAAGTTTCAACCACATATCTATTATACATCAATCGATCAAACTTCCTCATACCCGATACAAGTCGCAAGAAATCAGTTGTAAAATCGTTCATCATCTGGTCTATTGTCCTAGACCCTCGGCGGTATATAAGGTCATTATTCAAAACTATATACATATTAATAACCAATTTTAGTATATCGTTTTTCCTCGACTCGACTCGAATTGATTCACAACTTAACAAAAGATTTATTTGTTTTTGGTTAATAATAATTGTTTGGTATCTATTGTCTAATTAAACTCAAATGGGAAAAATATGTAGGCTAAGGAATATATAAAAATAAAAGCACAATTAATTCACGTAAAATTACTCTAAAATGCAATAAAAAATTATACTACAAATTTAGATCTAGATGCAACAAAAATAATCTATTATTAAAAATAAATCTAAATGAATAATTAATCTAAATGCAAGCACGTAATAGCAAATAAAAATGATGAAAAATGAAATCACAAAGATAAACTTAAAAATTAAGCGTAAAGCTTCAACCTTTTAAGCTTATTAATCTTTTTAGATGATAAAGCTACAAGCTTTATATACTAATAACCTTAATAATCACAAAAAGTTTTAAACTGTTTACTAATAATAAGCTTATATAAATGAAATCTAATTTTTAAAACCTTTAATCTAATTTTTTAAAACAATAATAATAATTAAAACTAATTAAACCGATTTTTATGAAAAATATAACTTTTATGAAAACAATTTAAACTATAACGATCTAATTAATTAAACTAAAGCGATTAAGCTATAAAAATTAAAAAGGGAAAAAACTAGTACTCGTAGTCCGAAGATAAACGCTCTAAACAAACAATCATCAACATAATCAACACAATATGGCCCGTAAACTAAACGGCCTCCCAATACCAAGATAATCAAAAGCAAAACCCGAATTTGGCCTGTAAAGTACACGGCCTCTCAATTTACCCAAAACTACACAACTTTCGCCAACCACTCACTCTAACTAATTGAACAAATCAACCAAAATTATTCAACCCATTTACTTCACTTCAAAAATGATAGATCGATACGCCGCGATCAAAGATAACATAAAAGGTTAGGATAATAAGCAATAGCTATTATATGATAAAGAGATTCAAATAAAACTAATAGATCTAGAAATGTTTTTTATTTTATAAAAGTATTTTAAATTTTAAAGCAAAAAATTATAGACCTACTTAATCTATTAAAAACTTAATAAATCTAAACATTTTTTTAAGGATTTATAAAAATACTTTAAATTTTAAACTCTAAATTTATAGATCCAAATTAATAAATATAAAAAACTAATACAGCTAACTATTTTTTTTGGTTTTGTGAAAGTATTTTTAATTTTTAAGACTTAAAACTAATAGATCTAAAAAACTAAAAGATATAAACTAAAAATACTTCAATAAAAAGCTAGCTTATAAATAAGTTGTAAGCCTAAGCTTAGAACTTATGAGATTTAAAAAGCTAAAAAGCTAATTAAATAATTACTCCAACAATAAGCTAGATCTAGGAAAATGAGGCAACAATAAGCTTGTATATAAATCTAACTTATAAGGAAAAAGTAATAAAAACTTCAAATAATAAGCTAATAGATTAAACTAAAACTTTAATTTTATTATTATTGAAAAAGCTTAATGGATAAGCTAGTACAAAGTTGAAAGGAAATAAAACTGACATTATTTAGCTACCTAAAATCTACATACAAAGTGAAGAAAAATGAGTTGCTATTTATAGTTGAAGTCAAGGTGTTTGGGGTAGATTAGTCTTTTTAGGATTTTAATCACATTCTCTTCTTTAACTTGAGGGCATCTTGGTCATTTGGTAGGTGATGATGTGTTTCCACCAATAGGATGAAATATACTTTTAGATAGACCAATGGGAGCACTTCACATGGATCACCATTTTCACCTTTCATTATTCTTTTATCCAAGGGCTCTTGATTAATCTACTTTAACCAACTCCACCATCTTTAATCTTCTAGAAACATGCACTTAATTACTCACAAAAGAAACACACATGCTATTTTTTTTCTTTTTAATATTTTTGTGTTAGTTTAAAAATAGATAAAAATAAATAAAAATAAAACTACTAAAAGTAAAAAATATTTAAAAATCAAAATTAATTCTTTCAATACTAAACTAACTATTATAAAATAAAAAACTTTTATTTTTATTATTTATTATTAATTTACGAAAATCTATTTTTATTTGTTATTTATTTATTAAAAACTATTTATTTAATTTAAAAACTAATTAAACTTAAAAAGTTCATAGAGAACAAACCGTGAGGAGTTACGATGCGAGTTCGGGACCGTTGGCTTCGCAATTTTGTTCTCTTCAATGTGATTTATTAGTGGATGACTTTGGAGATTGGCAAAAATGGTCTTTGTTGTAAAATCTTCATCAAATCTTGATCTTTAGCCTCCAAACTTCATTCTTTTGGCACTTTTTGGTCCTTTGACTTTATCTTTGACTTTTTCTTCGATAAATGACCGTGAAATCACGTGTTTTCTTTCCTTTTGATCTTTTGTACCTATTTCACAACAAAAACATAAACCACGCATAATTCAGACATTTACGATATTAAATACACGTTTTGGTCTCGTTTTTCATTGTTTTAAGTGGTAAAAGGATAAGTGTTTACACACTTATTACATATGCATTGCATAAAGAATATTATGATACAAGTACTCGACGTACTTTTACAATATCAATACATCATTATATTATTTACTTAATAAATACTCGAGGAATTATTATAGTTTTAAGGGATACATCTATAATATAACAACAAAACTTAAATAATCTTACCGGAGCCTTGTAGAGAAGTTTTTGTGCTTTTGTCAAATATTTTCAACACCAAAGTTATAGTTTAGGACATTTTTCAAAAATCGACCTAATTCGCTATAACTAAAAAGCTCTGATACCAATCTTTAACACCCCCAAATTACATTGCGCAGAAGAAATACACATGTGGGTGCTAAACTCAAACATCATTACACAACACACTTTTAGCAATCTCAAAATGAGACATTTCAAATTTAAATAAAGTAATTTAACCATTTCGGTCCTAATTAAAACAAGAGTTTAATAATCTGAGTTGCATTTCGGTCCCCCAAAGATCTCAACCAAACAACAAACATTTTTACCAAAATATATGACAAAACATAACTACTTTTATGACAAGGGAAAGAAATCAGTTTTAGACTCATCAACCACAAAAGCAACCCACAATCCTTCTCCAACAAGCTCCGCCATCTATAAACTTCAATCACCTGAAATACATGCTTAAGATGATCAACACAACGGTTGAGCAAGTCTATAGGTTTATAAAATCATTAATTGAACACAAGAGAAAAATCAGTCATAATCATTTAATATAATTGTCGTGCACACAATCTATTGTTTAGGCATTTCATCTTATAGCATAAGCTATATAATTGTGTTTAAGCTCATGACACCGACCCGTTATCACAAATCATCTGCCGAAAGGCCGTCATGATAAAAGTAAAACCATTTCCCCTCTTAAGGTAATTGTTGTAAATTTTACCTTGTCTATTATTCAAGCTATCCGTCCGAGCAGCGCACTCAGCGTACTAACTCTCGTCTCGGATAGGGGTGTCAACCCCGATAGTACTATCAATTGTTTAAGAGGCTATTCCTAACCCACACAAGGGCAAGACAATAGTTAACGGTTCATGAATTTAGAGCCTTCTACAACTAGGTACTCAACACAATTCAGGCAACATTCGGGTCCAAAGGCAACATACGGGTCCAAACAATTATTCATGACTTGTGTTACATTTATTTTAAAATAGCATGTATCCCCCTCGCGGGTTTTAAAATCATTCAAAACAATTGCAAAGCGAGGCTATAGACTCACCTTGAGTAATAGAAGTAGCAAGACGATCTTCGACGATAGTTGATGCCCGTTAAACACGAAACCGAAACATATCAAATAAGGCGCGTTCATTAATAATAGACTCGAGTAAAATCCATACTTAAAAATCATCAAACTCAAAAAAATAAAATCACAGCAAAACCAAAAGAAAAACAATACAAGTGACCTATTACTTCCTTTTATATGTTTACTTTATTAGACAATACACTCGATAAAAATCTGCCGGTACATACCAAATGTACGAGCTTATTTACCCCACTTAAGCACGTTAATTATTCATGGTACTACTGAGAGGCCTCACTTACAATCTATAAGAAATCCTCTTATATTTTATCAAAAGATTTTACTTTTAAAGTTCCCTGCCCGACACATCTTTGAACTACAAAAACCGGACAGTTTTATGTCACCGACTCATACAACCATTTTGACCATTCTAAACAATCCCGTTTACAAATCCGACACTTGAGTTTGAAAATAGACTCATAACCCTAAGTTTAGAACCTAACATCAGACCTTGACCATTTTTACAACTCATTCTATAGTCCCCGAGATTCGATCCAAATATCGACAACAACTTCAGATTATGTCGATACTCGTCTTCCGATACACGAATAATCAAACCATCATAACTTCACCCTCGTTTGGAGCTAGAAGCTCTACTTTATATCAAATCGAAGCTAATAGAATTATCTACAGCCCTATCCTATTAGTTAAGCAATTATAAAATCATAAGGTACTCAAAAATACCCTTTTACCTACTGATATAAATCACCTCCTAAAATCTTAAATGAAATCATGTTTTTAACCAAAATCAATCATTTTTATCATCATCCTATAACCCTAATAACAACATATCTAATCCTTAACACTTGTATCAATCACAAAAATAAAAACACAAAATAAAAAACAAGTTTTTAACAAAATATAGCATGATCATCTCTTGATCATCACCAACAACACATGCATGATCATAAACTTCACCTACCAATCCTAGAGAAAACAAACTTCATGCATGTTGAAGATCTTAGTACCAAAATATGCCTCTTTCAATTCTAAGATAAGGACTTTGATTGATTTTGAATGGATCAAATTAGATTTTGAATGAAATTTGATTGAAGGGTGTAGGGGGTGACGACATGAAAGAAAAAGAGGATAGGGGTGGATGATTTTTTTAGTTTAATGTTAACTATGAGAAAATTAGGTGAGATTTTGGCTTATATATGGTGCTCCAAGGGTTTATTTTGCCAATTTGTGATAGTTTTGGTCCAAAATACAATAAACTAGTTTAAAAGGTAGAAAATGTAAATTGTCAATTTTGAAAATATTTACGAGATTCAGGTTTCGTAAAAATACTTCTCAAAAATTAAAACGCACTCAAATATGATATTAATATAGTCCTGGTACGACTTAATACACAATTAAAAATAAAAACGTCAGAAATATAAGCATCGAAACAACTAATAATAAAACGTAAAATTCCGGGCATCCGTCGATATCGTGATCACTAATAATCCTCGTTATTAGTAGAAAGGTAAAAATAAGACTTCCAACGTCGGTTTTATATTAAACCATCAAACGTCATATCATTCAAGTTCATCAAAAATTTCAAATATATTCGTAAACTAATATTAGATAATGACTTCAGGTTCGGGTTATCACACTATGAACTCACCTGATATAGCTATCACACATTTATCGAAGAACAAACATCCAATAGTCGATACACGACTTCACGAGATATCAATCGCTCATTGATCGAGAACAAAATGCCTAATAGTCGACACGTGACTGATAGGTGTGTAAACACCCATCCTTTTTACCACTTAATTACAATAATAACCGAGCCAAAACGTGTGTTTTATGTCTTTTATGTCGGAATTATGCGTGGTTTATGTTTTTGTTGTGATTTAGGACGAAAAGGTGAAAAGTGGAGAAAACACGGGCATTCACGGGCATTTACGGACTTTTATTGAAGAAAAAGATGAAAGACGAAGTCAAGAAGTCAAGAGTGCAAAAAAAGAACGGAAGACCAAGACCAATTCTGAAGATTTATCGAAGAAAAAATCAAAAGACGGAAGTTTACTTAAAGCCGAAGAACTCAAGTCTAATTTATTGAAGAATTAAAAGACGAGTTCAAAAGAAATCCCGAGCCACAAGTCATTAGAGTCCAAGTTTAAAGAAGATTAGAAGGAAAAAGGACTAACGGTGCAATTAAAAGAAGATTAAAGAAGGAAGGAATTAATCTTGCAATTAAGAGAAAAGGAAGAAGGGGAGGAAGCTTCCTAATCCTCCCCTATATATAGTTTAGCTAATTAATCATTTTTCTTTGTTGGGTGGCTTGACAAACCATTTCTTCCACATTTAATTTCCTGTACATTTAAGTTTATGCACATTTAATTACTTGTCAAATTTAAATACCTTGTCTTGCACCTTAAATTCCTTTAATTTCAAGTAAGTTTTCGTTTAATTCTTGTCAATCTTTACTTTATCTTGTTGATCTCTTATCTACCTTTCTTAATCTTTAATTTTTATGTTTATGTTGTGTTCATGTTCTTGTTCTTATTTTGATCAAGTGGGTTTTTGATTATTGTGGTTAAATTTGTTTGTTTTATTGATATAGATTGTTTGTTTATGATTAATTGTTGTTTTGTTATTAGTTTAGTTTAATCTTGTGTTTGATTTTGGTTAAATTTGTGGTTAGATTCGTGGTTACTGTGATCCCTTGTTCTTCGGTTTGTTTGTTTCTGTTACTGTATTCCCAGGAAAGTTCCGGACGAAGGAAAAGTTCCGGATCAGCAATTTCATTCGGAACTTTAAAAGTTCCGAACGAGCCACAACTTCCGAACCAAGAAGGCTTCATTCGGAAGTCTAGAAGTTACGGATCAAGAGTGCTTCATTCGGAAGTCTAGAAGTTCCGGATCAAGAGTGCTTCATTCGGAAGTCCAGAAGTTCCGGATCAAGAGTGCTTCATTCGGAAGTCTAGAAGTTCCGGATCAAGAGTGCTTCATTCGGAAGAAGTTCCGGATCAAGAAGTTCCGGATCAACATCTTTTTGTTCATTCGGAACTCAAGAAGTTCCGAATCAAGGGATAATCAGAAACTTCCGAATCAAGGATTTTCTGTCAGGTTCTTTTTAGTTTTTCTTTTTAAGTTCTGTCTTTTATTTTCAAGATTTATTTTTCCCGCCTTTTATTTAGTTGCACTTTAAATTTGCCTTAGCTTTATTTTAGACTTGCCTTAGTTTAAGTTTTAGTTGAGATTTAATTTTGCCTTAGTTAGTTTTAAGTTTGCATTATTTACTTTTAGTGCCCTTTTAATTTCTCGCTCGCTTTTAAATACTTGCCCCTTATTTTAATTAGACTTAGATTTACTTTAATTGCACTTTTACTTTAAAGTTTCGCACTTTTATTTTAAAAACAACCAAAATATTCTTTTTCACCAAAAATAATAGAGTCACATAGAGAACCTAGATCAATTCGTTAAGATACCGAGAAACGAACTTTTCAACTAGCAAAATCTTAACATTAAAATGGCGCCGCTGCCGGCTCTTTTCGTAAAGATTAACGGTTTTCTGTGAGAGACGCGTTGCTTTTTGGGATCCGTTCACTTGTGAACGTTATTTTTTTGTGTCAAAAATTTTCATAAAAAATCCCAAAAACATTTGAAAAATCATAAAAAAGCATATCTTTTTCAAAGTTTTGCACCAAAAATATTCCTCTTTATCCTCTATTATGTTTAATTCTTTTCTTTACCCCTCTTCTCTATAATTCTTCATGGATTCGTCTTGCGGCCGGTGTGAGAGACCATGGCATGGTTTTCAAACATGTCAATGGTGTACTTGTGAGCGGTGTGGTTTTGATATCGACGATACACAATTTGGATTTTGTCCATTTTGCAATTCAACAAATTCATACTTCAACTCTTACAATACTTTCCCACCCTCTCCCGTCTATGACAATCCCTATCCTCAACATGCACCAGGTTTTTCTCAATACCCGTGTTGCAATCAATGTGGGGGCCCTCACGATCCCTCTTATTGTTAGCCGATGAATTATCATGAGCCACATCAATACTATAATTCCAGTTTTCCTAATGTTGAGCCCCCACGTCACATAGTCAATCATCAACCCTTGTGTGCACCTCCTCCTGACCTAATGAACCAATTTTTTGACACCTTTAAAAAAGTTCATGAAGCTTGCACCAAGATGATGGAGAAATGTCAAGCGGATCAGCACCAAGAGCAGGTATCTAACCTTAATGCTTATACTCCTCCTCTTGTGCCTCCATATTATTATGACAGTGATGACGATGAGAGTCCTATTTCTTGGACCGATGAGAATGCTATTCCTTCTCCCGACTTGTCGGAGCCTAAGGATTCAACCATCCTAAGGGATGAGGATATTAGTACAATTCCTGCAAAGGAATCCGACGAATTCAATACGTCTAGTGCTGATAACCTTGTCCCTATTCCAAGCGAATCTGAGTTGACATCCGACAGTGACGATGAGTATGATACACTTTCTTCTGATGATGTTCCTTCCACCAACACTTTGGAAGAGGATTCTTTGGCTTTATCCAATCCTCTTTTTGATCAAGATGATGATTTTTCTTCTAGTGATGACGAGTCACTATCCGATGAAGACGTTCCGAAGGAAATTTTCAAGATTTATTCGAACCCTTTATTTGATTTTGATGACGCTTACATATCTAGTGAGGTGAATCCTCTCTTTGACGAAGGGATTGAGGACATTGATAGTTTTGATTCTTCTGCTATTGATGAGCATACTTTGTTAGCCATGCCCCCTTCTATCACAGAGGTGGAAAGTTCTGACTCTACTGGAAAGATACCGCAGGTGGAAGGTAATTCTTATCTTATTTCTCATACTATCTTGCCCCCTCCTCCTACTGAATGCACGCCCAAGCGGGTGATGTATCAATTTCCCTCTCCGGGAAATGAGGATGAGTGTTTTGACCCGGGAGGTGACAATGACCATTTTATGATTGATAACCTTACGACTTTGCCAATTGGTCCTCGTCCATTGTCTTTGGAGGATGACAATGTGATTCCAATACCCACCCTACCTCCCAAGGATCAAGATTTCACATACTTCTCGTATGTTGAAAGAACCTTCCTACTGTTTCAGACTTATCCTCCTTCCTCTCCTTTGTTATATTCCTCCGGGAACGAGGACAAGGTCTTTGATCCCGGTATAACATTAGAGGTTTCCCCATGGACCATTTAATTCGGGGACGAGTCAGGCTCGTGACTCGGATAAGAAAAACAAGCGCTTTTTGGGAGGCAAACTAATTATCTATCTATCTTTTTCTTTGTTTTTACTATAAGTGTATGGGGAGACCCGTTGGTTTGCTATTTCCTCTCCTCACTTCTTAATCAAGGATTCGAGCTTCAATGATCCACTCTTGATGATTCTTGACGACCCGTGATTCCGTGTTCCATTATCCCGGTTCTATCCTAAACTCTTTTCGATTCACTATTTTATATTTTCTCAATATTAAAATAGGAATCTCTTTAGTTGTCCTTTCCTTAGGAAGATTTAAACAAAGTGCACAATGTCCTAAGTGTAGGGGAGTTTACTCCCACATGCTTAAACATTGAGGACAATGTTTATCTTAAGTGTAGGGGGGACTTCTATCGAAGTTAAGTGGTCTTTTCCTCGTATTTGTCCTCATTTTAACCGGAAAATCAATTTTTCGACATTTTTCAAAATTTTTGATCTATTTTGGCCTATTAGTTTTTCCCTTTGTATAGTTATTTTCTTTCTTTGCTAGAATAAATGTTTAATAAAGTGGTTTTAATTTTCAAACGTTGTGAATCTTTTGACTCAACCCGAGTTTACTTGTCTAAGTTACTCTAGCTAGTATCCTTAACGTGTTTAAGTCGAGTTTTGCTAGGCTATTATATAGGGAGCTTTAAAACGCGAAAGTCTTAACTCTCACGGGTTAAGAACAAGAACTTTTCGCAAGTTCTTATAATTGATCCTAGAGAGTCGTTTATCAAGGGAACTTTAAAATGCGAATTCTAAACTTGAAAAAGTCTAAGAGTTTGCAAGATCCTATAGGCGACTCGAAAACCCAAAACTTTGACTTAATAGGCTAAGTATCCACGAGTCTCATTACTTGAGATTTTAAACTGTTGAGAACGAGAGATGATAGCGCCAATTATAAGTTTGGTATTCTTTCGGGAATTTATGTGAGTTAATTATAAGCCTATTCTCCCATCGCTTGCTAATAAATTTATCTGCAATAAATAAGGTTGTACGATTTGAAAAGTTACTTTGCTTCTAGCCCAAGATCGTTTAAAAGTTGCTCGGTATGGATTAGAGTTCATAGCCAAGGCATAACTTATTGAAGCGGGATACGAAGATTGGCGAGTCCAAAAAGGTCCTAACAAGGCATGAGGGCTATATTTTGTTGCTAAAGATCCAAAGTGATGTGAAGAATCATTTATCGAAAATCAATATGAAGGATCGAGACACACGACGAAAAGCAAAAACTCCCAAAAGTCATGGAGAAGTGTACCCGAAAAGACCCTAACAAGGAATGAGGGTAAATAGATCCAAGTCATAAAAGGAGGCGGATCGTTGTATATCAAAGTCCAAAATAAAGATTGGAGAAAAATGAAGAAGTCGTGGTCCAAGTATGAATCTCTCAAAACTTCAAGTGAAGAAATTCCATTATGAAGAGAAGGCCATAATTTCATGAACGTCTCTCAAGGTTTGAAGTATGAAGTCGCTGCCAAATATCGGTCCGAGAAAGGTCTCAAATCGCGAAGCGAGTTATGCCAAGATGTGAACTTTATGAGGTCCCGAGAAGTAGTTTTAAAAGATTTTGTCTTTTAGCTAACTATTGATTAAATCGTTCACTTTATTTTCGGACTAAATAACTATCGAAATAAGTCAAACAATGTATCCTCGTGATCATTCAAGACAACAATAAAATATAAGAGATACACCTAGGAATAAGGGAGTCTAAGTGAATAATTGGCCTACATGAGTTCGTGTTAGTTTACTAACTTATAATAACAATGATCTCGTTTTTAAGCTTGGTTTGGAGAAAGTGAAAACTTGAGGATGATGATTATTCATAACATTTCCAAAACCCAAGATATGCTTTTGATTTCTTTATTTTGAATGTTTATAGTTTCCTATCTCTTTAATAAAGGCCAACGTGGATTGATTAGGATGAAAAATGTAAACGTGCTTTGTAACTAATACATTGCATGAGGACATTGCAATGGTCAAGTGTAGGGGATTTGATAGGTGTGTAAACACCCATCCTTTTTACCACTTAATTACAATAATAACCGAGCCAAAACGTGTATTTTATGTCTTTTATGTCGGAATTATGCGTGGTTTGTGTTTTTGTTGTGATTTAGGACGAAAAGGTGAAAAGTGGAGAAAACACGGGCATTCACGGGCATTTACGGACTTTTATTGAAGAAAAAGATGAAAGACGAAGTCAAGAAGTCAAGAGTGCAAAAAAAGAACGGAAGTCCAAGACCAATTCTGAAGATTTATCGAAGAAAAAGTCAAAAGACGGAAGTTTACTTAAAGCCGAAGAACTCAAGTCTAATTTATTGAAGAATTAAAAGACGAGTTCAAAAGAAATCCCGAGCCACAAGTCATTAGAGTCCAAGTTTAAAGAATATTAGAAGGAAAAAGGACTAATGGTGCAATTAAAAGAAGATTAAAGAAGGAAGGACTTAATCTTGCAATTAAGAGAAAATGAAGAAGGGGAGGAAGCTTCCTAATCCTCCCCTATATATAGTTTAGCTAATTAATCATTTTTCTTTGTTGGGTGGCTTGACAAACCATTTCTTCCACATTTAATTTCATGCACATTTAAGTTTATGCACATTTAATTACTTGTCAAATTTAAATACCTTGTCTTGCACCTTAAATTCCTTTAATTTCAAGTAAGTTTTCATTTAATTCTTGTCAATCTTTACTTTATCTTGTTGATCTCTTATCTACCTTTCTTAATCTTTAATTTTTATGTTTATGTTGTGTTCATGTTCTTGTTCTTATTTTGATCAAGTGGGTTTTTGATTATTGTGGTAAAATTTGTTTGTTTTATTGATATAGATTGTTTGTTTATGATTAATTGTTGTTTTGTTATTAGTTTAGTTTAATCTTGTGTTTGATTTTGGTTAAATTTGTGGTTAGATTCGTGGTTACTGTGATCCCTTGTTCTTCGATTTGTTTGTTTCTATTACTGTATTCCCAGGAAAGTTCCGGACGAAGGAAAAGTTCCGGATCAAAAATTTCATTCGGAACTTTAAAAGTTCCGAACGAGCCACAACTTCCGAACCAAGAAGGCTTCATTCGGAAGTCTAGAAGTTCCGGATCAAGAGTGCTTCATTCGGAAGTCTAGAAGTTCCGGATCAAGAGTGCTTCATTCGGAAGTCCAGAAGTTCCGGATCAAGTGTGCTTCATTAGGAAGTCTAGAAGTTCCGGATCAAGAGTGCTTCATTCGGAAGAAGTTCCGGATCAAGAAGTTCCGGATCAACATCTTTTTGTTCATTCGTCACTCAAGAAGTTCCGAATCAAGGGATAATCAGAAACTTCCGAATCAAGGATTTTCTGTCAGGTTCTTTTTAGTTTTTCTTTTTAAGTTCTGTCTTTTATTTTCAAGATTTATTTTTCCCGCCTTTTATTTAGTTGCACTTTAAATTTGCCTTAGCTTTATTTTAGACTTGCCTTAGTTTAAGTTTTAGTTGCGATTTAATTTTGCCTTAGTTAGTTTTAAGTTTGCGTTATTTACTTTTAGTGCCCTTTTAATTTCTCGTCTCGCTTTTAAATACTTGCCCCTTATTATAATTAGACTTAGATTTACTTTAATTTCACTTTTACTTTAAAGTTTCGCACTTTTATTTTAAAAACAACCCAAAATATTCTTTTTCACCAAAAACAATAGAGTCACATAGAGAACCTAGATCAATTCGTTAAGATACCGAGAAACGAACTTTTCAACTAGCAAAATCTTAACATTAGTGACTTCATAAGATAACAATCAATTGCTTATCGAGAGCGAGATTCCCAACGGTCGACATATGACTGAGCAAGACCTAACAAGACGAGACACATCTTAGGCTCGAGACGATAAATAAACACATTATAATTTGCAAATAGCATCTTTATTAGATTTTGGACATTGTATAAGTTTTATAAACTTTTTACAATACTAATGATAAATATTCATCATTTTCAAAGTATTATACAATTTTTGACAAATAAGCCAATCATTAGCCCACTAATGGCCCATTACGAGTTTATATGACCTAAGTATATTTCAGACTTAATATTAATCCCCAAATACATTATTAATCTCATGTCTAATAATGACCCAATAGCCATTATAAGTGTATCTTGGGCTTTTATGGCCCAAATCCACTTTATATGCATTACTGGTTCTAAAACGCCTCCAAACATTGACGACTTAATATCTCACGTTGATTGGGTCTTGGATTCTCTAAATATCAGTATAAAATCGAGTCTAAAACTCCCGACAAGTGGGTTATACCACTTCGGTTTTTATAAAAATCCTCAAGTTAAACGTTAATTTAATATAGTCCAATTCTTACAATTTTCCAACATGCCTCGTAGATTATATCATTTCTCATAAACCGTAAATAATATAGATGAGTTATTTTTACCAAATTCATTCTTAACTTATGTAGTTTACTTATTATAAGTTCAATTTCCCCTAATTTAGATTTATCATATCTCATTTACCCATTTTATCACTTAGAGGACTTGGCTGTTTTTGGACAGCCAGGTTTGGTTTTACGGTTTTTTCTGCCATTTCTAAACCATTTATCTGTAGAAAACCATCCTATTTGTGTGTGTTCTACATAAGTTTAGCTACAACTCATAGTTTTACCTTTTGTAATGGTTCTGGGTTCTAATATGAGTTCACAGTCTGTTCATTCAGCATGTTCAGATTTGGTACTTTTTATCGTTTCGGCCATATCTAACTCATTGAGTATCGTCACAGGACGAGTCATCCGGAAAAACACCACAAAACATATATCTATCTTCCAATATATTTATTTAATGTCCATAAGGTATAGCTTTCCTGAAATACCAACGTTTTTACTGCTGGTTAAAATTAATAAACTAAATCTATCATCAAGGGCTTGTTTAAGCTTGCTTTTCATGTTTAGAACTTTTATACAATGTCTACAAATCACTAATCCACTATTATAATCATTAATGTCACTAGAAAATGATATGTACATAATAATAGACAAATTAGAATCAAAGGAAATAAAGATATAAATTTCAATAGTGAAGAAAATTATTCAAGAATTCTATACCATCACTAGACTTCCAATATTCATCGAGAAATCCAAGAGTATATAAATCAACCACCCAAATGATCATTACTCAACATTATAACCACTTGCGAACATATTCTCAAACCAGCTCCAAAAGTCATCAAATGAACGTAATTATATGTGATGGTAAAATTTCGGATATAAATATATGTGATGGTAAACTTCGAAATTTTGTATGGATATAGTTATATGTGATGGTAAACTTTCAGCTAGGAAAAGAGAGACCACGAATACAGTGTGATCTATAGTGGAATGAGATCATGTTGAAAAATATATATTGTAGTCTATACACGTGTATACACCTAACATGAAATAAGGGAT
Source organism: Glebionis coronaria (assembly GCA_025667525.1). Taxonomy (NCBI): domain Eukaryota; kingdom Viridiplantae; phylum Streptophyta; class Magnoliopsida; order Asterales; family Asteraceae; genus Glebionis; species Glebionis coronaria. The sequence continues at coordinate 423,443,501 of CM046879.1, read as the reverse complement.
CAAATATCATAGTTTATAACTTATCTTTATCTCATGTTTGCCGCCCCTTTTGATGGAGTAACATTTTATAAATAAAGCTTTGTTTTATAATATGATAAAACGGGTATTATTGAAGTCCGATATTTTAAAAGTTACGCGATTTGAAAGATACGCGTTAAACACGAAAAATTAACGTTCAATATAAAATAAATAAATCGACATTCGGAGAACATTTATATTTCGACATATAAATGAGGATTAAGATTTAGTAAATATTAACGCATTATATAAACGAACGACGCTTAATGATTTAGCGTAAATTACAAAGAATACTCATAAAACGAAAAATTAAAACGACGACAATAGAAAATGTTTCTATGTCATAACGAGGATGTTTACGGTCGATGACGGACGTAGACTTTGCCAATAAATAATAATTGACACGTATTTAATATGTTAAAGCCTTAACCTTGTCGGTTAGTCGAGAACCCAATACTATTTGCAAAATGGATCATGACAATTAAAAGTCGATTAATAAATATTGGGACGAATATTAGAAATAGTATTAGAACTCGGTCTATATGTTGATTTTAAAGTTCGAGTTACTATAATCACCACCTAGAAATCTCTTATAAACTAATATTCAAACAATATAATTGCACAATATCTATATATGAATATCAAATACCAATTTACAAGTTATAATCTATCATATAGAGGAGATATTGTTTTTTATAAAACACTAAGTATAAGTAATTTAAAGCTAATTACAAGTATATGACCTAATAACCTAGATTAGTGATGACGTATAGTCCCCAACCGGGTCATGAGCCTGGCTCACGGGTACTACCCGTATCCGGCCCATCACAGATGGGTGGATAAATGTCATTCAGGCTTATGGGCTTGAGTGAACAGTGCCCGCACATGTGTGCGGCCCACGGCCCAAGGCGGCCGACATAAGATCAGACAGAATAATATTCTGTCTAGGTATATCTTAATCCCAATACGATGAGATATTCATTACCAGAATTAGAAGATAACAATCATTCTAATTCTGGTGTTTATCTCTTCCTTGGGGCCGAAGGATCAGTGAAAGCCCACTGGGGTTTTACTGCCTATAAAAGGAACCCCCAAGGGTTCCACAAAGGTATTACGACTTATACTCTAAACTCACATAAATCCTAAATCGATTACTTACTCTCACGCCGGAGTCTAATCGTGGGAAACATTCCCACGGTAAGTCTAACGCGTGCTGTTTAGTGTGCAGGATCCCAACCAAACGATTCACTTGGTGCAGGAGCCGGAGTCCAGCCAACCCGAATTAAGCTTAATTCGGGTCTAGCAAGGATCAACCAACTTTTGCATCAACAAGTTGGCGCCATCCGTGGGACCCATAACACTAAGCTAGAACAAAACCTCATCTCGAATCTCCAATGACGAAGGGGCATCCGCCAACTAACCCCAGGAATGTGAATCCTGGGAACCGGAAGTCCCAAGGAGAAGGGATTCTCATCCCCAACCAATCACCTAACCGCCCCGCAGGCGGGCTGGGTAACCGTAGCGGTTTTCAACCCGCGGGGGTGACGAGCACGATCTCGGTGACACCCCCGCCTACTTCAACCCTGGACAACCCTGATCCAGGGAGTGCGCCAGACCCTCCTAACAAGGAACCGCGCAGACCCTCGACGGAGGAAGAAGTGGAAGCCCTGCCACTCAGTGAGGAGGATCTTACTCGAGTTCTCACTCAGAACTTCGAAAGGATCGTCCCAGGGATCACATCAAGATTGAGTCTGGGGAGAAACCTCCAAGCCAGACTCAACTTTGGTGACAGTGGACCAACCACCCCCTCCCAAAACCGGAGGAAAAGGAGAACTCGGCCTCAGGAGCAGGGAACCTTTGAGGAAAACCCTCAACCCCGGAATGTGTTTGAGCGCATAGGGGATCGCCTTATACAAGAGTTAACGCAGTCTCAAGAAGGAGAAAGGTCGGATGACTCACCCGAGCGGCCAGATCGAGAGCTGACCAGAACCACACGCCGCCCAAGTGTGTGGGATAGAATGAACACTGGGAGAAAGGCTCCTGGTTCGTCTCAAAAAAGTGGTCCCTATTCAAAAGGCGGGGCACCACCACCGTCCCCTGATCCGTCTGGGGAGGACTCAGATGACCATCCGCCTAAGCGCCGCCGGCCAAGGCGCACGCCTCCACCACCAAACAATGAGGAGTATTATGGTGGCCCTTACTATCGGGATACGGAAGCAGAGGACCTCTCGCGTCCATGGTGTGAACCATGGGATGACCCTAGGCTCACACGGCCATGGGCTGATCCCAGGGAAGATCCGTTCACCCTCCGCATACGGAACTATTCTGAGGACACCAAACGTCGCATGCCGGCATGTATCAAGACTTATGATGGGTCCGGTGATCCTGTGGATCACCTCAAAATATTCGATACTCAGGCTAAAATTGAGCGATGGCCCATGCCTATATGGTGCCAAATGTTTAATTCGACCTTGATTGGAAACGCCCGTGACTGGTTCGAGGCACTCCCCCCACGGAGCATTGATAGTTTCACGGAACTACGCACTGCGTTCGAGAACAATTATTCTCAAAGGAAGAAGTATAATAGGGATCCGGTCTCACTGGAAACCGTTAAGCAACGGCCGGGGGAGTCCACAGAAGCCTTCACTGAGCGCTTCAATGATGAGTGCACACGCACAAGAACCATGCCAGAGCTCCTGAAAATCTCTGACTACATGCACGCCATAACAGACAGAGAACTGATCAGGCGTCTCAACGACAAGCGCCCAGAGAGATATGATGACCTCATGGAAAGGGTCAGAAATTTTATAGAAGGAGAGACAGCTGTTGCCGCAGCCTACCCATCCCGAGGAAATGGGTACCGGTCAAATGACCAGTCCCGGAGACAGTCGGGCGGTCAAGGCAACCAGAACAATAACAAGGGCTCGGACTATAAGAGCCAAAGCAAAGGCGGACGGACGGACGACAAGTTCACCCCCCTAAAGATGTCCTACCGTGAGATCTTGCTGACTGAAGGGGCGAACTTTCCAAGACCTCCCCCAATGACCACTCCCCCGGAACGTCGGCAGGGAAGTCGCTTCTACGAGTTCCATAACGACAAAGGACACGGTACAGAGGAGTGTATCCAGCTCAAGAAGCATATTGAGTCGCTGATCAAATCAGGCAAACTCAAGCATCTAGTTAAAGATTGGAAAGATGGAAAAGACAACAACAAGAAGTATGATAAGAAGGATCCCCAAAAGGACAAGCCTTCTACCATATACATGATCCAATCCAGACAGCGCCGCACGAGACAGAAAATTGGCCAAAAATTTTCACGCGGCAGGGAAATCTCATTCCCTCCCATCACAGCAAGCGATGTGGTTGATGCGCCTCTCACTATTGAGATAAGCATTGGAACACACAATGTTCGTCGCATGTATGTGGATGGAGGATCGTCAGCAGAGGTACTGTATGAACACTGCTTTGTGCAGTTATGCCCAGAAATAAGAAGCCAATTAGTACCGGCCACATCGCCGCTTACTGGCTTTAGTGGAGACACTATCTGGCCGATAGGGCAATTGCGTTTGCTTGTCACCATTGGGAATGAGGAACATTCCACTACGACGTGGATGAACTTCATGGTGATACGTTCACACTCTCCCTATAATGGAATCATAGGCAGACCAGGCATTTTGGCTATCCGGGCAGTACCCTCTACGGCACACGGAATGATCAGATTCCCCGTTGAGGGGGGAATCGTTACTATTTACAACACAGTCGTACCAACATCCGAGTGTCACACCGTGACAACACCGGCTCCACCTGTCCCACCCAAGGATGGGGCACCACCACCCAATTGGAAGGTGGCCATTCACCCTGACTATCCGGAACAGGAGGTATCCATAGGAGGGGCGCTCTCGGATAGCGGTAAAAGGGCCATGTGCTCTCTTTTAAGTGCAAACCTGGACATATTCGCATGGGAGCCAAAACATATGACGGGTGTGCCACGTGCGATAGCAGAGCATAAGCTCCAAATCCGCCAAGGGTACCAACCCATCAAGCAAAAGAAACGCAGCCAGGCGCCCGAGCGCAGCCAAGTGATACTGGAGGAAGTGCGTAAGCTAGTGGATGCAGGCATCATGCGCGAGGTATACTACCACGAGTGGTTATCTAATCCGGTCATGGTCAAGAAACATGACGGAAGTTGGCGCATGTGTGTGGATTTCACGGATCTGAACAAGGCCTGCCCACAGGACTGTTACCCATTACCAGAAATCGACTGGAAGGTGGAGTCCTTGTGTGGATATCCTTTCAAATGCTTCTTGGATGCATATAAAGGGTATCACCAAATCCAGATGGCGGAGGAAGATGCAGAAAAAACGGCGTTCCACACGAGCTAGGGCGTATATTGCTATACGAAAATGCCGTTTGGGTTGAAGAACGCCGGCGCTACGTATCAACGGTTGGTGGATAAAGCTTTCGAATCACAAATAGGACGCAACTTGGAAGTATATGTTGATGACTTGGTGATAAAAAGCCACACGGAGGAGGCACTTCTCCGGGATGTCCAGGAGACATTCGACACGCTGAGAAAGATTAACATGAAGTTAAATCCAAAGAAATGTACGTTTGGGGCAACAGAAGGAATGTTCCTAGGATATTTGATTGAACCAAACGGCATCAAACCTTGTCCAGAGAAGACGGACACAGTGATACGACTACCGTCCCCCCAGACACGGAAGGAGGTGCAGTCCCTGAATGGGAAGTTAGCCGGGCTGAATAGATTCCTATCTAAATCCGCAGAGAAGTCATTACCCCTATTTAAGACACTCAAGAAGTGCATTAGAAAGGGAGACTTCCGCTGGACGAAGGAAGCTAAGGAAGCTTTTTGCCAACTCAAGCAGCATCTCGCATCTCTCCCCATGCTAGTAGCTCCCCGGCCAAAGGAGGAACTCGTTATGTATCTCTCAGCTACCCATGGCGCAATAAGCGCGGTACTGATGACGGATAGAGATACAATACAAACTCCGGTCTACTTTATAAGTAGAACACTACAAGGGGCGGAGTTGAATTATTCCTCCATGGAAAAATTGGTGCTAGCACTAGTATTTGCTACAAAGCGGTTGCGCCGGTACTTTCAGGCGCACCCAATTGTGGTGATCACGGATCAACCAATTAAGCAGGTTATCTCTAGACCAGACGTGGCAGGGAGGCTAGAGAAGTGGAGCATCCTATTGGGTGGGCATAATATATCTTACAGACCAAGGACGGCTGTTAAAGGCCAGATCTTGGCAGATTTCCTGATCGAGAAGCCGGATGAGGAAGAACCAATCATTAAGAAGGACGAGGTCCCAGCGGAACCTTGGGTGCTATTCACGGACGGATCCTCATGCACAGACGGGTCCGGGGCAGGTCTCATCCTCACAAATCCATAAGGAATGGAATTCACATACGCCCTCCGTTTTGAGTTCACGGCCACCAATAACGAAGCGGAATATGAAGCATTAATTGCGGGTTTAAAAATCGCCGCTAGAATGGGAGTCCGCAACCTTGAGGCCTACGTGGACTCACGGCTTGTCGCGAACCATATTCTAGGTGGGTATGTGGCTAAGGAGGACAACATGGTCAGGTATTTGGAAAAAGTCAACTCGTTAATCACGACTTTCAGTAAGTTTTCCATCAAGCAGGTGCCAAGGGGCGAGAACAAGAAAGCGGACGCTCTCAGCAAGATCACATCCACGAGCTTCGCCCACTTGTCTAAACAGGTTTTGGTGGAAATACTCAAGGAGAAATCTATCACGGAAAGGGAAGTGGCCGCTATAGTTGAGGAGGAGGGACCTACGTGGATGACCCCAATCATCAACTATTTGACTAATGAAACCCTTCCAGACGAGGAAAAAGCAGCAAGGCGCGTTAAAAGGAAGTCACAACATTTCGAACTCCGAGAAGGCATCCTTTAAAAACGCTCTTTCTTGCAGCCGTGGCTGCGGTGTGTTGGACCACGCCAGGCGGCTTATGTCATCAGTGACATACACGAAGGATTGTGCGGCATGCATGCAGGCCCACGATCCGTGATGGCCCGAGCCTTACGAACAGGATACTATTGGCCCACTATGCACAGAGACGCGCGCGACATGATTCGCAGATGCAATGATTGCCAAGTGCATAGGCCAGTACCGCGGCACCCGCAGCAGGAGCTTACACCTATCACGTCCCCATGGCCATTTTACAAGTGGGGAATTGACATTGCAGGACCATTTCCTGTAGCTGCGGGAGGGGTTAAATTCTTGATTGTTGCAATGGACTACTTCACACGATGGATAGAAGCCAAGGCAGTCAAGTCTATCACAGGTAAGCAGGTCAAGAAGTTTGTGTGGGAACACATCGTATGCCGTTTCAGTCTACCAGGGGAAATTATCTCGGACAACGGCAAGCAGTTCACGGACAACCCATTCAAAGACTGGTGTGCATCATTGAACATCAAACGGCGCTTCGCGTCCGTTAAGCATCCACAAACGAACGGCCTTGTCGAACGAGCAAATAGGAGCTTGGGGAATGGAATCAAGGCGCGGCTGGATGAACGACAGGGCAAATGGGTCGATGAGTTGTCACACGTGCTATGGGCACATAGAACCATGATAAAAACAGCCAACGGAGATACTCCATTTGCATTGGCTTACGGCACTGAAGCCGTTATACCAGCGGAAATAGGGATGCCTACCATCCGCATGGCGGAGGTTAATGTCGTCACAAACGATGAACAACTGCGAGTCAACTTGGATCTGTTGGAAGAGAAAAGGGAAATAGCAGCCATCAATGAGGCTAAGTCCAAGGCTAAGATGAAGGCTTATTATGACGCCAAGGTCAAGGGTGTTTCTTTTCGACCGGGAGACTACGTCTATCGTGCTAACGAAGCGAGTCGAGTGGAGAATACAGGAAAACTGGGCCCTAAATGGGAAGGACCGTATGAAGTCACTGAAACCTTGGGACGAGGCGCGTACAAGTTACGTGACATGGATGGCCGCGACCTAGAGCGCACATGGAACATCTCCAATCTAAAAAGGTGCTATCTTTGAAAGCTACGGCTTCCGCATGGGAACTTCGCTATAGGCGGTCTTAATAAAGGACCATGCGGGTTATTTGTTTTGTTTGTTCTTCTTATGATTGTTTAAGTTTCCTTTCTTGTTTTTTAGGACTTGTCGTCATTACTCAAACAAAAGTGTAAACGTTCTAATAAAATGCCGTGGTGCCTAGCTAGCTCCACGGCCTGTTTCGTGCAAACCATTTTCCTTTCTTTGATTAGATTCTTTGTTAGTCGTATGAATTATACTTGTATTATAATATGCCATGTTTCATTCGTATGCATTCTCTCAAATTACTGTACATGTACCATACGCCCCCAGGTGGGGTAAGAGGATTAAGTGAACCTACTAATTCAACTTGCCGCGTAAGAGGGATGCAACCCCAGCCGCACGGATCATGTATCCTTACTAGACACCTTACCCACAAGACGTTGGGGTAAGTTTCATATGCTATAGCCATACGGTGCTCCGCATAGTAAAGACGCACGTCGCATGTCTAGTAAATTAGACTTGTACGTAAGACGTGATACGTCACGCGGAATTGGAGTACAGTGAGATATACAAGTTTCAAAATTAACAATCAACAAAATGGCCGTGGTTGTCACGGACTTCTAAAATAAAAGGACAAGTTATTACATATATGTCTTCGCCGTGTACATACACGGACGAATATAATCACAAATGTTTACAACATATAAGTTACAAGGGGGGAGGAATTCTTCTAGATCCTTCTTCCCTTCCTCAATTAAAGCACGAAGGGCCTCCCCGCGAGCATCCTTCCCGTCCTGAACTTTGACTGCAAGAGCGTCTAAAGCTTCACCAAGCGGCTTCTCACCTGACATGGCTTTGGATACGAAATCATAGGTAGCCAGCGTCAAGGGAATTGGGTCAGCACTCAGCCGGGACATTATTGTTTCATTGGGAGCATCTTTCAGGGCTTCAAGCTCGTCCAGAAGGGGGTGTTGAAGTTCTGCCAAGGCATCCATGGACGCAGTCATCTTGCCCGCTGTAGAGGGATTGTGATACGGATGCTGGGTGATATCCTCACCTTTTGTGATCATCTCCGCAGCTTGGACCATGCCTTCATGCCTACCACGGTCGATCCCGTCAGATACAACCCCAGCAAAGGCCTGCAATAGATGTGGAGCGTTAAGGGCCCCGCTTACGGCAAGCCGCAGTCCTTGCCCGATAATCCACCTACGACCGGCTGTCGCGGTCAGTAGGGGGGCATACTCTCTCCGCACAGCTGACGACCACCTTGCTCAACTCTTCATCAGCAGCGACGACTTGATTTTCAAGGTTGTCTTGGGCCTGCTTCAATTCCTCCTTCAGTGCGTCGCGCTCCTGAGCAATGCTGAATGATTGCACGGTCACCGCCTTAGTAGCAGCCTCAGCCGCAGACACCTGCGTATGAAATTTGGAGTTAGTACACGAATATATATCTTTGGGCTACATACACACAAGGAGTAGGAATATATGAACAACATGTTTGAAAGTTTACCTTCTCGTTTGATGCGGCTACGAGGGCCTCCAACTCAGCGATACGCTTCTATCTTGTCTCGGCATGAAGCTCCTGCTCCTTCACCGTTGCCTCAGCAGTCAATAACGCCGCTTGCAAGGATGTGATGGTCTTCTCGCTCTTTACGACCAATGCCTCCCGGAGGGCGATCCTTTTGTCGGCACGGCTCACATTGGTGAGGGCCTTGATCAGTCGGCGTCTCAGTGCGGCGCCCACCGTTACCTGATGTGCGGATGACACATCAAACTGTTCAATCAGGGCCTCATGGTCTAGTTCATCTAAATCCTGGGCGAGGGCAGGCGGGGTGATGTGTTCGATGAATTCTGAACACTCTGATTCGGCCTCCAGCCGTGTCAAGCTTGATAGGTTCCATGCTAGACGCAGGCTCTCTTCTGGCCCCTCGGGGCACGGTTCCTTGGCATGGGTGGTGATGGGTGAAGGGGGATTGTTAGTAGCCGCAGGGGATGGATTTCTCCCCACCTCTTCTCCTTGAGCTGCGACCGCCGGATTCACCCTGTCATTAAAAAAAAAGGGGGAAAATTTTTTAGTTTACATATATCATACGAAGATACAAGTCATAATCATGAGGGGTACTTACGAGGTGCCAATAGCAGGGTCTGGGCCGGTAGGAGCTACGGCGCTCACAGGGGCGACTCGCAGAACTGGCCCTTCCATGATCGGGGTAGGGTCGGCTTGTCCAGTCATGGTGCTGCCTTCTTCTTGATACTGAGGATGGTCTTTCCGCAACTTCTTGGGAGGAGCATTCGCAACTCCTGCATCTTCCCCAGTCTTTTTCGCCACACGCCTGGTTGTTTTTCTCTTTTTTGAAGTAAGTGTGGTGGATCCGGAAGCTTGCGTGGTGTCTTCATTCGGATCGCGCTCCTCCTCCTGGTTGATGGTGCCTCCCTCCAGCAAGGGGTCGTCGCCATCTTCGTTATGAAAGTCCAATGGGGACTTCTCGATAACAGGCTCTTCTTCGTCCGACCTAGGTTCGGTTGTCTCCTCCAGCGGAATCGTACGGTCGGCTAAAGCTTCTAGCAAGGGGAGCTCATTCGGCTTTAACGGCCGGAATCCTTCACTCACCTTCATGGGGTCGCCTTGACGAATTAATCCGTGGAGGCTCATCTCTGCAAATGATTATAGAAGTATATGGGTTAGTAACATTTTAAACATATGTGATAGATCAAATTTACAAGATATATATATGACCTACCCTCGCCCTATTCCGTTAAGAAGCACGGATATAAGTCATCCCTCCCAAAGTAACGGCGGCTTATCCCTACCAAGCACAGAAAGTTCTCCGGCAACCCTCTATGAAATTCCGTGCGATGGGTATCTAGTATTTTCAGGTCCCGGCTACTATAATCTTTGGATTTGGGCGGATAGTCTTTTGGGGCCTTGGTTTTAAGTACGAAGGGGGTGGGGAATACTTTCTCATCTACAAAGAAGTAATGGTCGTACCAATTCTTCAGGGAGTCAAGGGGTTTCCTATATGTCATCGGGGCATTACCGGGTCGTTTCTTGAACGACAACCACCCGTTCACTAACTGGGGAAAGTAGAAAGCCCTAAAAAGGTTCACGGTGGGGGTTACCCTACAGGTATGGCATGTAATCTCAAACTGGTTGATTTTACACGCCCCTATACAGTGGAGCTGGGTGATATGAAAGTCATAGTACAAAAGAAGGTCTACTAAGAACTTAGACAATGGAATACGGTAGTTGGCTGAGTCAAACAGGCGTGTGTATATGCCTATTTTCCCCGCCGGTGCGTCCGTAATAGCTTCACCATCACCCGGAAAGGTGGGATGTACGCTTTCGGGCACATAATACTTCGACAGGAAGTCGAGGTATTTCTCCCCCGACATCACATTCAGGACGTCCGTGATGAGGGGGTTATCCTTGACCATAATTTATGAAAAGGTTTTTAAAGGCGTGGTAATCTAACCTGCGGTGGCGGATATCCGTGGAAAAGAAGGCAAAAGTTTTGAAGGAAAAAGCTTGAAGTTAACAATGGCGGAAGAATGAGTGAGTTGTTTGTGTAACATACACGCATACTCACTCTTATATAGGGTGGCCTCGGTTTCCGAGGTGCCATGGATCTTTGACACGTGTCAGTCACATTCCCTATCCAATGGATAGGGTTTCTGACATTTCTGTAACGTCAGTGGGGGACCCACGGGTCACTTCTTAAACAGTTTCGCGTGGCTCGAGGGTGATCAGTAATCATGCACTTTTTGTAGACATGCGACTGGATTGTTGAATATCATTAATGCGACTGGATTCTTGTCGGGTTATGCGACTCTTACGTAAGACCGTATTAAATGTTGCATTTAATTTGTCTCGGCCATTGCGTGCGGCTGAGGTAGTATTCATTAAAGTATATTCTTACGACCGGTTGCCACGTGCGGCCGGAACAAATTTTCCAGTGTCATTTCCTAGGCCTTTCTTGATATGACCGGAGAGCAGCTTGATAGTCTAGAGGTTACGCCTACGGCTGTAACAACTAGACTGGGGGGACATGATGACGTATAGTCCCCAACCGTGTCATGAGCCCGGCTCACGGGTACTACCCGTATCCGGTCCATCACAGATGGGTGGATAAATGTCATTCAGGCTTATGGGCTTGAGTGAACAGTGCCCGCACATGTGTGCGGCCCACGGCCCAAGGCGGCCGACATAAGATCAGACAGAATAATATTCTGTCTAGGTATATCTTAATCCCAATACGATGAGATATTCTTTACCAGAATTAGAAGATAACAATCATTCTAATTCTGGTGTTTATCTCTTCCTTGGGGCCGAAGGATCAGTGAAAGCCCACTGGGGTTTTACTGCCTATAAAAGGAACCCCCAAGGGTTCCACAAAGGTATTACGACTTATACTCTAAACTCACATAAACCCTAAATCGATTACTTACTCTCACGCCGGAGTCTAATCGTGGGAAACATTCCCACGGTAAGTCTAACGCGTGCTGTTTAGTGTGTAGGATCCCAACCAAACGATTCACTTGGTGCAGGAGCCGGAGTCCAGCCAACCCGAATTAAGCTTAATTCGGGTCTAGCAAGGATCAACCAACTTTTGCATCAACAATTAGCACCTAATATCCATTCCACAATAAATTAAGATATAATCTTTTAAAACCATTTATAAAACTCAAATAAGTATAATATTAAAATCATAAATTCATCTCAAGTTAAATTACAAATTACTAAAGCACAATGTATAAGTTATTAAAGCATATAACCATATGGTAACCAAATCGTACCTAGGTTATGATTATCGTATACAAACCCTTAAACTAAGTGTGTAGAATCATTAGAAGTCATAAACATAAAATATAAGATCTAGGATAATTTTACATGAGAAGATAAACAATAATTACCCACAGTTCAAAGTTATTAGGCTTAATACCTAGTCTTTTAAGACAAGTCTAATAACACTCATATCATTACACTTATGTTATAACATTATCTTAGAGCAATGTACAAGTATCCTAAAGCAAAAGGTATAACATTTCAATGCATGACTTATAAATTAGGTAAAAATAGGTATTTTCACCCTTTGGACATGTTTACTTTAAATAACTTAGTAAAACAATTGTAGAGACTTAATGAAAATATAGAGGACAATGAAGGATGTATAAATTGAGTTTACATCATTAGCTAAATCAAGAATAATGGATTTAACAAGGATTTAATCCTAGACCATTAGAAACCCTAACCCGACTAGGTTTTCTTCCCAACTTCACTTCAAACCTTTGCTAAACTTCAAACCAAAGACCCAAATTACTTAATTACAATGTGTAAACCCTAATTACACCCTAATCCATCCCTAATTACATTCCTAAACCCTTAATTACAAGAATTTCTAAACCATAAAGTTACAAGCCCTAAATCTAGAACCGATTTGTTTTTCCCTCCAAAACCAAGTTTAAACTCTTTCCCTCCCACTCTAGGTTTGAAATCTGATATTTACAAGATATTTAGGACTTCTAGAAGCCCTCTAAGCTTCTGGATCATCACCTTGTAGATGTAGAATCACCATTCTTATCTTGATGATGCCGTAACACAATTTTTAACCACAAACCATAGATAACTTTGAATCTAGCTTGTATGAATCATACCATAGCATCCTAATGTTGGTATTTTTGTGTGCAATTAAGTTCGTTTCCTCGACTCACTCGAATTGATATCAAATTTTAAACATAAGATTAATTGTTCTTGGTAAAAATACTTTGTTTAGTATTTAAAAACTAAAATCTATTTAAAATTAATAAAAACTAATTAATCTAATTGATAAGAAAATATTTAATTAAAACTACTTTTAATTAGAAATCATAACTAAAAAAATTTGACAAAACTATTAAAGACTAATTTAAACTTATTTAAAATAAAACAATTTGAAAACTAATTTAAATTTAAAACTTAAAACTAAATTTTACTTTAATTAATTTTAAACTAAAAACTTTTAATAAAATCTATTTAAAACTAATTTTATATAAGACTTAATTATTTGAAACTAATCTTAAAAACTAATTTTAAAAACAATTTTAATTTATAAAAGTAATTAAAATATTTATATTTTTTTAATTTTTTAAAACTTTATAAAAGTAAATAAAAAAACTTTTAATTTAAATACACTAACTAAAACATGTATTTAGACTATTATATTTAACTGACAGCCTAATTAAACCTATATTAATTACTAAACTCGTTTTAAAACACAAATAGAGGACAAGAACAAATGGTTAAAGCATTGGACTATTAAACTAGAGGTCAGGGTTTCGAGTCCCTTGATGGATAATTTTTTTGTTTATATTGTTTTAATGGAATTTATGAACACTCAGACCAAATGGGTCTGAGGTTTTTAAGCAGATAAAAACCAGTAACTAATCACAACCAAAAGCAGATAAGAACACAACACAATCAAATAAGCAAATAGACTGAACCAAATAAGCACATAAAACTGAAAATAAGCAAATTAAGACTTAAACTAAATAAACAAAACTATTAAAAACTAAACAGCAACTCAAGTAATCAGCAAGTCTTAAAAATAAACAACTAAACTTATAACAGAATACTCAAAGATCAGCAAAAACTAATCAACAACTAATAAAGAAAATAAGCAGATCTAAACAAACTCGAATCCAATAAAACATGAAGCAGATAAAAACTATAACTGAACCTTAAGCAAACTAAACAAACCAATATTACTCCTATGAATTCAATAAGCAAATCTAACCAATACCGATAATAAGTAGAACTTAAGCAGATAAGACAGAACAATAAGCAGATTCAAACACTACAAAAAGAATCAGCAAACCCAAGTAGTTCGCAGACAAGATAAGCAGATATTCAAACACAACCAAAAATCTTATCAGCAACTAATACTCAAACTCAGACAAGCAAACACTAGCAGATTCAATAAACCGAAATTAAAACAAATATTAAAATTAATCTAAACTTAACAAAAAAATTAAAAAAGAAATAGAACCTTGTGACGAAAACCTTTGGGAAAAAGGGTAAGCGCTGAGCCCCCTTTTTATCTAAACCGAGACCACCACCTTAAATATCAACACCATCGAACCATCATTCATGAACCAGGAACCAGATTTTATAAAATTTCCCAGTAGGGGAAATTTATGAGCCACTTTAATTTTAATTATTATGCTTAAATAAACTTTTAATTATTGTAACTAAAACAATTTAAAATAACTTGCAATAATCAGAATAAACACGAATTAATTAAAAACAAACTTTCATTAATTAAAAAGGATGATTACAATACTTCGAAAATAAAAATTACAATTTAATCCTAAAAGCTGATTTTGCATAAAAATAAAATTAAAATAAAAACTAGGCACACCCATTACAGAATATTGATGGGGGTTTTATAGGGAAACCCTAACTTCTTCATGAAGATTGGTGAGCAAGTAGAGCAATCCTGGCCACTCTTTCTTCTCTCTCTTTTCCTTTTCTTGATCAACGGTGGATAAAAAGCCCTCCATAACACGGATTGCCACGTTGTACAAATGTGTGCTTCTTGTGTTTCTTCCTTGATGACATGGCTTAAGATGATTGGAGGATTTGTTAGGATGAGGTGGTTTCACCAATCACTAGCAAGGAAATAGCCACGTCAATTGAGGACCACCAGTATCTTGTTCCCGAAATATTTGGGGATTTAATTTCCTTCGTGTGAATCACACGAATATATAAAAAGCACCAATTTCTTGTGTAACTTTTTGATTAGGGTTTTGGGGTAAAAGATTGTTTCTGGTTATTTTGTGGTGGGAGAAGAAAGAGGTAAAAGTGGGTGAGGATAAAACTACTTTGGTTGTATCGAAGATTTGTGTGAGTGGATGAATGGGGGTAATAAACAAAAAAAACGTGTGTGGGAGATAATAAATGGGTAAACGGTTGGTGTGGGAGTAGATAAGGTAAATGTTGAATATGTGATTTGACCAAAACAAGTAAAAATTCTTCACTTTACCCGTTGATAAATCTTAGACAAATTGGGCCTTTTCCTTGTTTTGCTTATTCGTCCATTTTGTGTTCACTTTGGGCTTTTGATGGGCTTGGGGTAAAAACAAGAATTACATCCGTCCATTTACATAGGGTCCTTTTTGGGCTTTTGAGTCCAATGGTAAATAATACACCCTCTCAAAATGGGCTTTTGGGCCCATTAATCATAAGTGGGACCCATAAGCCCAATAAACTTCATTTAAGATTAAACCCGCTAAAAACGAGCTCGATTTCGGCTTCCTTGATCTTTCCTTTAAAATCGTATCGATTTTTCCGGTTTTTGTGATCTTTGGCACACTTTTGGTTCTTTGACTTTGTCTTCGTCACTTTCTTGGACTTTTCTTCAACAAATGACCGTGAAATCCCGTGTTTTCTTTCTTTTTGATCTTTTGCACCTATTTCACACAAAAACACAAAACCACGCATAATTCCGACTTTTACGATATTAAACACATGATTAGGTCTTGTTTTTCCTTGATTTTAGTGGCAAAAGATAAGTGTTTACATACTTATTAAATCCCCTACACTTGACCATTGCAATGACCCCATGCAATGCATAATTTTAAAGCATAAAGTTACATTTTCCTTATAATTAACCCATCTTGGCCTTTATTAAGATATATTATTACTACTACGATGAAAAGATAATAACTTAAAAGGAAACAAAAGTTATAACAATTTATTAATTTGGAAATTATTAGATGGAAGAAACTCATAGAGAAATCTAAGACTTAAATTAGGGCTTTGGTGTCATGAATATTAATCAACCTCAAGTTTCACGTTCCCAATACCAAACTTAAAAACGAGATCATTGTTTACCATAAGTTCTTAAGTTAAAACCACTTATATAAGACAATTGTGTAAAACTCTTTCTCCAATTCCTAAATTGTATCTCTAGCTTTTAAGGATTGTCATTCACCCGTAGGCTCATTTGACTTATTTGATAATTATTAACCCAAAAATGAAGGCGAAACGTTGCAAACCTGATACTCAAAACCTAACCTCGTCCTCAAAAACGTTGTCACTAAAGTAAGCCCACATCAAGGATGATTTAACACGATTTAGGGAATAAATTCCCGGACCCAAAATTTGGCCAATAGTACTACTTATTAATTATTCCTCCAAAGTTATGTTGACTTTATGTGGAGTTTAGCAAATTCACATCATATACCCTTAGTATCTTTAAGATGTAAAAATGCTCCTCATCTATTGTCCACACCCTAAGGCTCCTTGAACGATAAACAAGGGAATTGATTTTTGATCAATTTTTATTCAACACTTACCATGCCATACACCCTAAGGCTCTAATGACATGGTTCGTGCTACATACCCCACACCTAAGGCTCCTTGAGGTCATGTTTTAATCTTATTCTTTCTTATTTATGATATATATAGTAGGCCAAATTCCGCGGTCCCATGGTCTGAATACCTCCTACTTAGTGGTTATGAGCCACCTTAGTCGGAAGTCCACAACGCTGGCACCCTCAATGTGTTCGTGCTTTAATTACAAGAAGATAAAATATTCGGCTAAGAGTTAAGATATCGAATCTACACCGCAAAAATCCGCATTTATTAAGCAATTAAATATACAAGCGGGAAGAAAGAGCCACAAAAACTCATATAAGCAAGAATTAACCCTTCAACTTATTATCAACTCTATCATCTCTCGTTCTCCACAATTTAAAATATCAAGGAATGAGACTCGTGGATGCTTAGCCTAATAAATCAATTAAGGTCTATATGGTTAATGATACTAGCTAGAGTAAACTTGGATAAGTAAACTCGGATTGAGTCAAACTATTCACGACGGGCCTAATATATCAAAGATATCTAACTTGTTAAAACCATTTTATTTATTTATTTATTTATTTATTTAATTATTTATTTACTTTATTCTTGAAATGGAAAATATAAATAAGATGCGATGACAAAAGGAAAGAAAATAAATGAAAATACTACTAGGCCAAAATAGATAAAAAAAATTTAAAAACGTGGAATTTTTTTTAATTTTCCGGTTAAATGGGGTCAAATTCATGGAAAAGCCCACTAAAATTCGATTCAAGTCCCCCTACACTTAATATAAACATTGTCCTCAATGTTTAAGCATGTGGGAGAATAAACTCCCATACACTTAGGACATTGAGTACGTTGTTTAAATCGAGCTAAGGAAGAGACAACTAAAGTGATTACAGTTATTCATCTTATTTATATACATGTATGAATCACAATAGTTATGAGAGAATCGGGTACACGGGAACACGGGATCACGGGTCGCGTCAAAAACACAAAAAAGTGGATCATTAAAGCACATGTCCCTACACAATCACAACAAAAACAACCTACTTGGCTCCCCCTACACTTATTGGTGGAAATGGGTGAAGGCGAAAAAGGGGAAAGGATGGAAAAGGTAAAAATCTAACCTAGTTATACGATGCTTGATTTATTTATCACGAGTCTCTAGCTCGACTCGATTTCCCGAATGTCATCATTCAAATGGGAAAAATCATGGAAAAACCAAGATTTCCAAGGGAGGAAAATATCTCCATGATAAAGGGTGGAACAAAGTCATATAAGGAATACCCCATGAAAAACGACCCAGGTCAAACACATAATTTCCATCGTGAAAAGAAATAAACCCCGAGGTGGTAGAATCACACACGGCAAAGAAAAGTGGGGTACCCTTAGTAAAAAATTTCTTACGAGGAAAGGTATTATGGTGATATGACAATGATAGCACGAAAGTCTCTATTCCGGGATCAAACACCGGTTCCTTAACGGGAAAATAGCAAGAGGTGTTGACATTTAAGCTCAAAATATTATCATAATCCAAAGTGGGAAAGTCGTCCTCTTCCAAACTTGATGTGAAAACATAAGTATCATAGGAGTCATAGGAAAACTCATCCTCGTGAGGAAAATAGGAATTTAGAAAGGTATCTAACTCCTCCTCAAATGGAATATCCTCTAAAATAGGGGCAACCTCTAAAGGTGGAGGATCCTTTTTAAAAGTCGTAACCCCTAATTTTGGAATATAAAAGTCAAAGGGAGACTCAAGAATGGGAGGATCACTTATAGAGATAATAGGATCATTAGGCACACTAGGTGTCTCGTCAAAACTTAAAGAAGAGACATTACTAAAATTAGCTTCCTCATTTTCTTCAAAAAGTGGATTATCATTTGAAGTTTCAAAAAGTGGATTTGAATGTACCACAAAATCATTAAGGTTAAACTTTTTAGTTTCAAAAGGATTGATAAAACTTTCTTCATTATCAAAATTAAGCACATCAATCATATTGACCGATTCTTTTCCGTTTGATTTATTTACCATTTTCCCCATTTTAAACACTTGTTGATAATTCCCAACCCTAAGAATTAATTCCCCTTCGGCTACATCAACTAACGCTTTTCCGGTTCTTAAGAACGGTCTACCAAGTATTAACGGAATACGAGGATCCATCTCATAGTCGACTACAACAAAGTCCACGGGAAAAGTAAATGTACCAACTCGAACAAAAACGTCTTCGGCAATACCAACGGGGTATGCGAGAGTTCTATTAGCTAACTCGAGAGTCATGCGAGTCGGTACAAGGTTGGGTAATGATAATCGTTTCCATACCGAGAGTGACATAAGATTGATGCTAGCGCCGAGATCCGCTAAAGCCATACAATCATCAATTTGGGGAAACGAGCAAGGTAACACGAATCGTCCGGGATCTCCTAGCTTTTCGGGAAGCTCTTTGAGAAGAATCGCGGAACAATTCTCATTTAAACGAGTATTCACGAGCTCAACCATTTTTCTTTCTTATTAAGCAAATCTTTGAACATCTTTACAAATTTAGGCATTTGAGCAAGTGCTTCAATAAGGCTAATGCTAACATTCACGTTGGAAATCATTTTCAAAAAGTTGGAAACATGAACGTCATCTTTGGTGAGCACTTTAGCCTTGTTTAACCTAGACGGATAAGGGATATTGGGTTTAGATGGTGAAGGTTGAGAAGGAGAAGGACTCGCTTCTTGAAAAACCTTAGGGTTAGGCTCATTAGGCAATGGAGAACTAATAATAGGAGTGGTAGTGGGAGGAATCACCGAAGGGGGAGTAGGATTACTCATTATGACCTCCGGGCCTTGTCTCTCCTTTATGGGCGAAGAGATGGAAGGTCCCACTAAAGTGGCTCCACTTCGAGTAGTGATAGCACTCACATTAGCACGAGGGTTAATCTCGGTATTAGAAGGTAAGGCTCCTTAGGGTCTAAGGGCTTGCAACATTTGCACGAACTTCCTATCGATGGACTCTTGCATTTGTTTCATAGTTCTCTCATGTTCGGTCAATTTTTGTAGAACCAAGTCCATTTGAGGATTATGCATGTTCATTTGATTATACCCTTGATTGATAAACCCTTGATTTTGAAATTGATTAGGATTTTGAAAGCCTTGATTTTGAAAACCTTGATTATTATGACCTTGATTTTGAGTATTAAACCCTTGATTTTGCCCTTGATTTTTGTTAAAAACCCTTTGATTAGAATTTCCTTGAAAATTACCGCGTTGAGGACCTTGGTTCCTATTTTGGGCGGGTGAGGGTGGTCTTTGTGGAGCTACAAAACCCGGGGGAGCCAAATAGTTATTAGACTTATAAGACAAATGGTTAACAACAACATTTGGTTTGAAATGAACCCGCTAATTTTCATTGTTGTTATAAGCATAAACTTCTTGTTGATTATTGTAAACCTTGTCACAATTATAATATGAATGTGGTCCACCACATGTCTCACACGTTTCACAAGTTTCTTTTAAGGCATTAACTTGCACATTGATGGCTTTGGTATTGTTAGCGGTTTGTATATCAATTGATTCAACAAGCGAAGTAAGCTTATCAATTCTCATGTCGCTGTTACTAGAACTAGCACTTGCCATAGTAGCCTTAACACTCTTGGTTTGCACTTTTAGCCTTGTTTTCAATTATTGCCCAAGCCTCGTTCATGGATTTCACAAGAATATTACCCCCCGCGGCACTATTAAGTGAGTCTTGGTCATTAAGAGTTAAACCATTGTAAAACGTAATGGTTTGATGCCCTTTAGTGAAACCATGTTGTGGACATTTTCTTAAAAGCACCTTAAAACGATCCCAAGACTCACTAAACGTTTCCCCATATTTTTGTTCAAAGGTAATGATGTCATTCCTTAAAGAGGTGGTCCGTGATGGTGGGAAAAAGTAGTTAATGAACTCGGTCTCTAAATTGATCCATGTGGTAATACTTTGGGGTGGTTCCTTATCAAGCCAAATCTGGGCTTGTCCCTCGAGGGAAAAAGGAAAGAGTTGTAAACGAATGGCCTCTTGTGGCACCCCATTGTATTTGACGGTTTTTGTCAAATGGATAAATCTCTTAATATGATCATGGGGGTCATCTTGGGAACGGCCCAAAAATGGTGTAGCGGAAACCATTTGAATAAAACCCGTTTTGATTTCAAAATTATTTGCTCCAATTGCGGGGACAACGATAGCGTCATCGTTTCCCTCAACGTGTGATTGCAAAATCTCGATCATAGGTCGGTTATCCGTTGCCATCGTATTGTCGAAAGCGCGATTCTCGGGATCGGCTTGAATGACGGTCTTTTTGTTTTTCTTCTTCTTCTTTTTGGAAGAATTAGAAGTATTTAGTACACCAATCGGTATGAATGTACGCGCGCAAGTGCGCATACAATTAAAACTTTATGAATGAGGTAGGAAACCTCGGTCGAATTTGAAAGGAAAGGGATTATCCCTCTCGAGGTGCAATATTAAAAAGCTACAAAAATATATACTTAATACTACTTGAGTTGGCAAACCAATAATCGTTCGTCCCTCTCAATATACGCACAAGCAAGCGGGGAAACGAGGTGTCACAAAGCACTTAAAAACCTTTTTCCTTAGACGGCCTTTTATAGCGCGTCGCCTTATACCCACCTTATAGTTTGTATATATCGAGTTCAAACTTCTTACTAGTATTTATCTATTTTGCCCTTTTGTTTTCGTTTGGGATTCGAATACAATAGTTAGGTGATGAAATCCCAACTAAGGTCTTATTTGTAAATAGGTAAATGAATTGTGCTACGTAATATAATGTAGTAAATGAAAAATCTTTTTGTATTTTTTTAAGAAAAATATATATTCACAATAAAAAGCGAAAGAAATCGAAAAAATAACAATAATACGTAATTTTTTTGGTGTAATACTTTAGGAAAAGTATTACTTTTTGATTTTTTTTGGTGCAAATCTTAGGAAAGAGTTTGCTTTTGTGATTTTTTTAATAACTTTGTATTTTTAAATTTTTATGTTTTTGATTTTTTTGCAAGAAAAGTAACATTCAAAATGAACGGATCCCAAAATCCAAACGTCTCACGAAAATCGTCAATCGTAACGAGCGAAGCGGCAGCGACGCCAATTTAATGTTGGTATTTTTGTGTGCAATTAAGTTCGTTTCCTCGACTCACTCAAATTGATATCAAATTTTAAACGTAAGATTAATGGTTCTTGGTAAAAATACTTTGTTTAGTATTTAAAAACTAAAATCTATTTAAAATTAATAAAAACTAATTAATCTAATTGATAAGAAAATATTTAATTAAAACTACTTTTAAACTATTAGAAATTATAATTAAACAAAATTTGACAAAATTATTAAAGACTAATTTAAACTTATTTAAAATAAAACAATTTGAAAACTAATTTAAATTTAAAACTTAAAACTAAATTTTACTTTAATAATTTTTAAACTAAAAACTTTTAATGAAATATATTTAAAACTAATTTTATATAAGACTTAATTAATTAAAACTAATCTTAAAAACTAATTTTAAAAACAATTTAAATTTATAAAAGTAATTAAAATATTTATATTTTTAAAATTTTTAAAACTTTATAAAAGTAAATAAAAAAACTTTTAATTTAAATAAACTAACTAAAACATGTATTTAGACTATTATATTAAACTGACATCTTAATTAAACCTATATTAATTACTAAACTGGTATTAAAACACAAATAGAGGACAAGAACAAAGGGTTAAAGCGTTGGACTATTAAACTAGAGGTAAGGGGTTCGAGTCCCTTGATGGACAATTTTTTTGTTTATATTTTTTTATGGAATTTATGAACACTCAGACCAAATGGGTCTGAGGTTTTTAAGCAGATAAAAACCAGTAACTAATCACAACCAAAAGCAGATAAGAACACAGCACAATCAAATAAGCAAATAGACTGAACCAAATAAGCACATAAAACTGAAAATAAGCAAATTAAGACTTAAACTAAATAAACAAAACTACTAAAAACTAATCAGCAACTCAAGTAATCAGCAAGTCTTAAAAATAAACAACTAAACTTATAACATAATACTCAAAGATCAACAAAAACTAATCAGCAACTAATAAAGAAAATAAGCAGATCTAAACAAACTCGAATCCAATAAAACATGAAGCAGATAAAAACTATAACTGAACCTTAAGCAAACTAAACAAACCAATATTACTCCTATGAATTCAATAAGCAAATCTGACCAATACCGATAATAAGTAGAACTTAAGCAGATAAGACAGAACAATAAGCAGAATAAACACGAAGTAATTAAAAACAAACTTTCATTAATTAAAAAGGATGATTACAATACTTCGAAAAAAAAATTACAATTTAATTCTAAAAGATAATTTTGCATAAAAATAAAATTAAAATAAAAACTAGGCACACCCATTACAGAATATTGATGGGGGTTTTATAGGGAAACCCTAACTTCTTCATGAAGATTGGTGAGCAAGTAGAGCTATCCTGACCGCTCTTTCTTCTCTCTCTTTTCCTTTTCTTAATCAACGGTGGATAAAAATCCCTCCATAACGTGGATTGCCACGTTGTACAAATGTGTGCTTCTTGTGTTTCTTCCTTGATGACATGGCTTAAGATGATTGGAGGATTTGTTGGGATGAGGTGGTTTCACCAATCACTAGCAAGGAAATAGCCACGTCAATTGAGGACCACCAGTATCTTGTTCCCGAAATATTTGGGGATTTGATTTCCTTCGTGTGAATCACACAAATATATAAAAAGCCCTAATTTCTTGTGTAACTTTTTGATTAGGGTTTTGGGGTAAAAGATTGTTTCTAGTTATTTTGTGGTGGGAGAAGAAAGAGGTAAAAGTGGGTGAGGATAAAACTACTTTGGTTGTATCAAAGATTTGTGTGAGTGGATGAATGGGGGTAATAAACAAAAAAACGTGTGTGGGAGATAATAAATGGGTAAATGGTTGGTGTGGGAGTAGATAAGGTAAATGTTGAATATGTGATTTGACCAAAACAAGTAAAATTCTTCACTTTACCCGTTGATAAATCTTAGAAAAATTGGGCCTTTTCCTTGTTTTGCTTATTCGTCCATTTTGTGTTCACTTTGGGCTTTTGATGGGCTTGGGGTAAAAACAAGAATTACATCCGTCCATTTACATAGGGTCCTTTTTGGGCTTTTGAGCCCAATGGTAAATAATACATCCTCTCAAAATGGTCTTTTGGGCCCATTAATCATAAGTGGGATCCACAAGCCTAATAAACTTCATTTAAGATTAAATCCGCTAAAAACAAGCTCGATTTTGGTTTCCTTGATCTTTCCTTTAAAATCGTATCGATTTTTCCGGTTTTCGTGATCTTTGGCACACTTTTGGTTCTTTGAATTTGTCTTCGTCACTTTCTTGGACTTTTCTTCAACAAATGACCGTGAAACCCTGTGTTTTCTTTCTTTTTGATCTTTTGTACCTATTTCACACAAAAACACAAAACCACGCATAATTCCGACTTTTACGATATTAAACACATGATTAGGTCTTGTTTTTCCTTGATTTTAGTGGCAAAAAGATAAGTGTTTACACACTTATTACTTCCCTTAGTCACCATGAACGTGTAATATGCCTAGGAGATCAGTTCTTAAGTTTACTTGGAGATTAAGGGGGGAAAACTAGTATAAATAAGGAAAACTATCATTCATTTGAAACTCGCACCCCGATCTCCTTTACCTTCATACCCATTCTTACTTTACACTTATAACAAAGTTATAAGAATTCCTTGAGACCAGGAACCATGTCTAAGAAGTAGCCACTAAAGTTCTTGAAGCTTTAGAAGCAAAAGAAGTTTATAAGGAGCCCTAGAAGTCATTCTGGAGCTACCTAGGTAATCACTATGTTATATAAGCTTTGATATTATTATAATGCTTTTCTAAAACTTTTTATAATCTATATACCCTATAAAGGGTGTATCCAATTTGTGAATGTTGAAAAGTTGAAAAGTGGAAAAATCAACAAATATGGTAACTCTTAAAACTCGACTGTTATTGAACTAAACAACTTTTTAAAGGGGGCAATGTTGTCTATTTGGGAAATAGTGAATTATATTCTATAAGAAAGCGATATCAATTCTGAAAGATTTCTTCATACGAAATCTTCAGAGTCAGTTACATTATATGACTCAAATCCTCATAACTATCGAAATCCATCAAAACAACACAATCAATCATAGCGTTACCAAAACAAAACCGACGTCTACCGAAAGGGGGTTTTCAAGTTTTGAGGTATTTGTTGGGTTTTTTTATAGATATAAAATTATCAATCAATTTTAAGGTTTTTTATGGATTTGTAGATTCATGACTTTTATAAATTAATGGTCGTTTTTGTAGTCTCCCATTGATGAGATGTTTAGTTTTACGGGTGCAACTGGTAACAAAGTTTATGAGTTTTGTAATGTTACTTTCTATTTTCATGTGTTTCATGTTTTAAAAGTTCAGGAATAGTTACACCAATGGGAAGTAGAGCATAATGTTGCTTCTTTTTTGATGCTACCAATTTATTTCAGGTTGACGTCGATGGAGCTAAAGGAAGAAGATGAGGATGAACCGATACGGTTATACTTTTTCAATGAAGATCCAAATCCAGGTATGATGTTAAATTAATATCGAAAATTAGTTTTCCTGATAATTATGTTGTACCTTTAGTATCTGTGGGTTCTTATATTGTTTCATTTTAGATATTAGGTAAAAGCACCTTCAGATCAAGTTACGACACTTGGAAACGCTAGAGCATGTACGTGAGATGCGGCAACAGTTACCATCAATTGGGTCTCAGGTAATCAATACAACCGATTTCTCAGTTCTATTATCTTTTATCGGTTTTTATGAATATAATGATATTGGGTAATTAATTTTAAGGTTGTGATTATGATTAGGGATTATGTTGACATATTGTATTTTTTATTTTGGTAATAAAGTAGAGTATCTGAAAGTAGTTTTTTCTTTCGTACAGTTTTGGTTATTTTTCCGCCATTTTATAAGCTATTATAAGTATATGGTGGCAGTAGAAAGTGGGGTGACATCTGCAGTTTTAATCACAAAATGAAATTTGTTAAATTTATTCGACTTTATAGCCTTTTATTCAATGTTGTGAGTTCGACTTTTTTTCTGATTTGCAGATTCATAGCAGATTGCTATATGGTCCATGAAGTATTAAAATCTAGAATAGAAACATTGTAAGTTCTGTATTTGCTTTTGATTAGTTTTACAAAAGAAAAGTTTTTTACAATCATTCTCGATAAACCTGTTTTTTTGTGGCCAACACACTACAAACCGATTGCATTCTCGCTTTTGTCTCATGCTGGGACATTAAGTACGAACCTGATGTTCCTAAAGCATATGGATAAAAAATTGTTAGGAGTTTTTACGCGTTTACCTAAAACTGCATAGTTAATCTATTGGATTGAGTTATAACACATCTAACAGTTAAAAGTGTATTGGAACCTGATAGGGATGTCGATCCATTTGTTTATAGTAGGTTTCTTGCGACAATTAGATTAAGAGCAAATGGACAATCAGCTTAGACAAAAAAAAGGATCAAACTAAGGGATCATGTGCCTTGTGATAGTTGATGGGTAGAAAATGAGGGGAGTTTAGATGTTACTTTATAAATGAGAGTATGTGCCCAATCATTGTAACACAACATAAATATATCTAATTGAGGGAAGAAATTTGCAGCTTCTTTATTCTTAAAACTTGGTCACCCTGTGTATTTGTAGATTATAGTAATAATTTAGTCACTATTACATTTGTAGAACATTATAAATTTGTAGCCTAAGTTAGAAAACGTGTCTTGCAGATATCCCTGCACCTCCTGTGCGCTCATCGTACCAACTCAGTATCTGAAATTGAGTAGAGAGAAGAAATAGGAAAGTGACAGTTCATCACTACACCAAGAGACATGGAGGTAACTGAGAAGGAAGACACGAATCTGTAGAGAAGAATGTGTTAAACCGGAATACTAGTCTTGCAATGAGTTAAATGATTGGCTACACGAAGAAAGAATATGGAAATTGAGCATATAGATACGAAGATTAGAGTCTCACACGAGAGCGACGTTCAAAAGACGCATTGCTAGAAACAATGAAATTGTAATATGACATTTTGATTAATACGAGATGGAATGACAAAGAGAAAATTAACAAGCTTACTGCCTAACAAATATGGAATGTTTCATGTCTAAACACTAATTTCATCTAAAGTGTATTTAGATCAATAAAAGGTTGATAATGCTACTATTTTTTGTGCTCGATATCAAATATTACAACTGCCTTGAACTTAAAGATTACACACATTAAGCTTCATGATTCATAAACCTTGCTTCAGTATGTAAACTTCTTAAATGTTTTCCTTCAACGACACAGGCCACTACAATGAAGTGCAGGTTTCACATACTGGCATTAATATAAGCTTTGTAAAACTGCTTTAACCAATTAAACTTTTGATACATTGATTAAACAAACGATAAAATGAGCAGGAGGTTGAACATGACTTAAAAGACATTTAAACAAAACATGTATTTGAATATCAATAATGTTTGTCACCTTGCATGCTGAAAATGAAAAAAAAAGTGACACACGATCAAGTTGATGATAAGTCCTTAAGCCGAATCTTTAGTCAAAGGCTCTTTAGGTTTGTATGCAACATAAAAAAGACCTTATGATACTTTGTAGTATGGAAATTATTTCAATCCCTCTTGACTGTGCCTATAATATCGTATATCGTTAATTACCATCACAAAGAATTCCCGCTGCTATGTGCGGGTACTCGTCTAGTGTTAATAAGATGTTAATAACCTAATCTAATAATCATTAGTTCATAAGATACGCTTAAATGGAGGATATAAGCTAAAGGTGTAATAAAACCCTAGTTTTGTAATTTACATGAAATAATAAGATAAAATCCATTTCAAAAGCTATAGATCTAGACCACTAATGTTATTATGATTAGAAATGTTTTTATAATTTTTTTTGAAGTTCCTAGATCATTTGGTACAATTTTGAGATTGTTATGTTACTTTAAGCAAGTATAATAAACATTTTGGTCCAAAAGTGTCATTTTAATAAAGTTAAAGTTATAAGGACTAATACTGTTAAGTTTGAAACCTTGAGGTTAATATTAGAAGGTTGAAATTTTAAATACTTAAACTATATAATTTAAAGGTTAAAAGTGTAAAATACTGATGAGATTGCATTTCTACATAGTCTAATCGTCTAAATCGGGCTTAAAACGCTTAAAAATGTCATAAATGTAACACTCTCAAATTTCGTATCGGTACAGCGGAAGAGTCTTTTAGAGTGTTACGGGATAGCACAATAACTCCAATCATAGATAATAACTAACTTTTAGTTGGTTAATAAATGGTTTTGCTTGCAAGATCTTTCTTTGCGTTGCTCGTACCCAATTGATATATGTCGTTGTTTCGTTCTCGGAATCTTCTCGAATTGATCACGGTCAAAAGTGGAATAGTTGTAATTGGTGACTAAAAAGGGGGAGCTTTGGTCTAAATCTACTAAAATGATAAGATTAAACTAAAGATAATTACTGAAAATAAGGATCGAATTTAAGACTAGAATAAAACTGGAATTTTACCTTTACTCGGAATAATGATTATCCGGAATATGTTGCCCTACTCGGAATATCAGCTCTTATTCGGAATAATAAGGCTATGCGGAATAATAGCCCTTACTCGGAATAAATCTATACCCGGAATAAATTGTGCTTATGCGGAATGTTAAGCTATCCGGAATAAGTACTCTACTCGGAATGTTCATGACCATGCGGAATGTTTTGGAAAGAAGGCCTATGCGGAATAATTAAAAAGAGACCCTATTCGGAATATTTGAAAGAAAGCTATGCGGAATGTTTTGAACAAAAACCCTATGCGGAATAAATGGAAAAGAACCCTTATGCGGAATAATTGGAAATTTCGAATAACCAAAGAAATCAAGCACTACTCGGAATAAATGGTTATTCCGAATAACAAAAATAACTAAAAACTATGCGAAATAAAAGACACCTACTCGGAATATTTTAATATTCCGAATAAACAACAAAATCCCACCTTGATCCGGAATAATTGGGTATTCCGAACCAACACAATCCCAGACTCCCTATTCGGAATCTGGGGAAACTCAGTAACTAAATAGCGAAGAACAGGGGGTTAAGAAACACGAATTTTTACTCAAAATTCACCAAGTTTTTAATCGAAACTTATACCAATTTCACCACGAATCATTTACCTAAGGTAAACCTTAATCCAAAACCACAAAA
Organism: Glebionis coronaria; assembly: GCA_025667525.1. Classification (NCBI taxonomy): domain Eukaryota; kingdom Viridiplantae; phylum Streptophyta; class Magnoliopsida; order Asterales; family Asteraceae; genus Glebionis; species Glebionis coronaria. The sequence goes on along the minus strand of CM046879.1, from coordinate 423,414,755 downwards.
ACACAAAACCCACTTACTTTTTATGATCAAACCAATAAAATAAAACTTAAGAACTTAGAATCAATAAGAGATGAAGAACAAGATGATGGAAAGATTAAAAGTAGACTTGTATTAATGATTTAGGATTCAACAAACAAAGTCGAAAGATCAAACTTACAAGATTGGAAGAAATCAAACAAAGATAAAAACCACTCCCTAAGGGAGATGGTTTTCTTCCTACGAAATAGGAAAAAACTGTAACAGAAAGAAAAGCTAGTGGAAAGTCTTGAATGGGAGGAGTATTTATAGGCTTCTCCCTTGGTTGGTGAGTGGGCTTTCTTCCTTTCTTTTTGTCTTCTCGTCTTTTCAGAAAAGTTGACGTTTTCGATTTCGATTCGGGATTTGTCGACGAATAAATTCAACTCGTCTTTTAATTTCTTCATTTAATAGACTTGAGTTTCTTAGACATAGGTAAATCTTCCGTCTTTGGTCCTTTTCTTCGATAAATCTTCAAATAGGCCCATTGACTTCAAATCTTTTGCATCTCTTGGACTATAGACTTCATCTCTTCGTCTTTTTCCTCGATAAAACCCGTGCAATCCCATGTTTTCTCCAATATTTATCCGGTTGGCTCTGAAAACACAACAAACACATAAACCATGCATAATTCCAAACAAATGACATTAAATACGCGTTTTGGTCTTGTTTTAGCAAGAAATAAGTGGTAAAAGGATGGGTGTTTTCACACCTATCAAATCCTCTACACTTAACCATTGACATGCCCTCATGCAATGCTTAGTGATAAAGCAAATTTACACTTTTCTCATAATCAATCAACCTTGGCCTTATTAAAATACTAATAAACAAAAATTTAAATACTAAGAGAAATTAAAACTTTTAAAGGGGATAAAAGGATAGAAACCATTTTCACTTGAAAATAGCTATATGGAAATAACTTGCAAAGAGATCAAGGACTTACATTAGGGATTTGGTGTTGCGAAGATTTATCACCCTCAAGTTTCACGTTCCCCAAACTAAGCTTAAAAATGAGATCATTGTTATTATAAGTTAGCAATTCAAACATTTACACACATGGCTCAATTATATGCTTAAACTCCCTTATTCCTAGGTGTATCACTTATATTTTATTTTTGTCTTAGAATGATCATGAAGATGCATTTTTGGACTTATTTTGATAGTTTATTTAGGCTGAAAGCAAAGTAGGACGATTTGATCAATAGTTAGCTAAAGGACAAAATCTCTTAAAACTGCTTCTCGGGATATCAAAAAGTTCATATCTTGGCATAACTTGGTTCACGATTTGAGACCTTTCTCGGGCCGATATTTGGCATGTACTTCCTACTTCATATCTTGAGAGACATTCTTGAGATAATGGTCTTCTCTTCATTAATAGAGTTTCTTCACTTGGAGACTTTTGAGGGGTACTCCAACTTTGTTGACCACGACTTCATGATTATTTCTTCAATCTCTAATTGGGATTTTGTGATACAACGATCCGCCTCCTTTTCGGACTTGGATCTATTTATCCTCATACCTTGTTAGGGTCTTTTCGGATAGACTTCTCCATGATCTTTATGGGAGTTGATTGCTTTTCGTCGTGAGTCTTGATCCTTCATATTGATTTTGGGAATAATGCTTTTCACATCACCTTGGATCTTTAGCAATAAAATGGAATCCTCATGCCTTGTTAGGGCCTTTTTGGACTCGCCAATCTTCGTGCCCCGCTTCATAAGTTATGCCTTGGCTATGAACTCTTATCATTACCGAGCAACTTTTAAATGATCTTGGGCTAGAAGCTAAGTAACCTTTCAAATCGTACGACCTTACTTATTGCAGATAAATTATTAGCAAGTGATGGGAGAATAGGCAAATAATTACACCAAGTGAGCCTGTGCAAGAATACCGACTTATAATTGACTTTATCATTTCTCGTCCTCCACAATTTAAAATCTCAAGTAATGAGACTCGTGGATGCTTAGCCTAATAAACCAATTAAGGTCTACATGGTTAAGGATACTAGCTAGAATAAACTTAGACAAGTCTATTCGGGTTGAGTCAAAATAATCGCAACGGGCCTAATATGTCAAAGATTTCAAAACTAGCGACACCATTTTATTAATATTTTTGACTTTATTGCGGGATATATACATATGAAAGCAACGATAAAAAATTTAAAAATTACGACAAAATGGCCAAAGTTAATTAAAAATTTGAAAAATGCTGAAAAAGATGATTTTCCGGTTAATGAAGGCATTTTCATGGAAAAGTCCACTTAAAACTTCGATAGAAGTCCCCCTACACTTAAGATAAACATTGTCCTCAATGTTTAAGCATGTGGGAAAAGTCTCCCCTACACTTATGACATTGTGCACGTTGGTTAACTCAAGTTAAGGAAGAGACGACCAACGTGATCAATTTCAAATGTGAGTATGAAGAAAATTGAATCACGATAGTTGAGAGAGAGAACCAGATTTCGGATAACACGGGAGCACGGTTCTTCAAAGATTCCAAGAGTGCATTTATCCCTGTAAGCACATCACCATCCAAAAACAAGCAACCTATATAGCTCCCCCTACACTTAAGATGAAAAACGGGAAAGGGGGATAGATACTCGGGTTACCTCCCGAGGAGCGCTTGTTTTTGTTTACCGAGTCGCGAGCCTGACTTGGTCCCGAACTAATTCAAGGGAAACGTGGTGAGGGATGGAATCATCTCTTGAGAGATGTCCTCACCAAAGTACAATTTCAAACGCTGGCCATTCACCTTGAAGTTGGGCCCATTTGGCTGAGAAAGCTCAATGGTGCCATAGGGAAAGACATTGGCGATGGTGAATGGACCAGACCAGCGGCTCTTCAACTTGCCTGAGAAGATCTTCAACCGAGAGTTAAAGAGTAAGACTTGATCACCAACGTGGAACTCTCGGTTCTTGATTTTAGCATCGTGGATAATCTTGGTCTTCTCCTTGTAGATCAATGAGTTCTCGTAAGCTTGATTCCTCAATTCTTGTAGCTCGTTGAGTTGAATCTTGCGGAAATCACCAGCTTTGTTGATGTCGAAGTTAGCCCACTTCAAGGCCCAATATGCCTTATGTTCCAGCTCGATAGGGAGGTGGCAAGCTTTCCCGTACACAAGACGATAAGGTGTACAACCAATCGGGGTCTTATAAGCAGTACGGAAAGCCCACAGAGCATCATCAAGTTTATCGGCCCACGAGGCACGATGCTCTCCCACAGTACGTTCCAAAATTCTCTTTAATCCACGGTTGGATATCTCGGCTTGACCGTTAGTTTGAGGATGATAAGCGGTGGAAAGACGGTGATTGACACCATACTTAGCCATGAATCTTGCAAATTGATTGTTGCAAAAATGAGTCCCGCGGTCACTGATAATAGCACGAGGAACACCGAATCGAGCAAACAATTGTTTCAAGAAATTACAAACCACCCGCGCGTCGTTAGTGGGTAAAGCTTTGGCTTCAACCCATTTAGAAACGTAGTCGACGGCGACAAGGATGTATTTGTTTCTTTTAGAAGAAGGAAATGGCCCCATAAAGTCGATGCCCCATACATCAAAGATTTCACATTCTTGTATGAAATTTTGAGGCATCTCATCTTTATGTGTGATCTTGCCTTGTTTTTGGCAAGCATCACAATGTTTAACCATCTCGTGAGCATCACGGTAAATGGTGGGCCAATAGAATCCCGAGTCAAACACTTTTTTGGCGGTGTAGTTGGGACCAAAGTGACCACCGGTGGGTCCTTTGTGGCAAGCTTGGAGAATGTCAAAAGCTACCGGTCCGTCAACACACCGGTGAAGAATCAAGTCAGCGCATTGTTTGAATAGAAAAGGGTCATCCCAAAAGTAAGTCTTAACATCGTTCAAGAACTTCTTCTTTTGTTGGGATGTTAACCCTTTGATGAGAACACCACCTGCTAAGTAGTTTGCAATATCGGCAAACCACGGGGTGCCATCAAGATTGAGATTTATAGACATTAAGGTCTCAAGGGGGAAAGAGTCATTGATCTCTTTGTTCGGATGATCCCCTTGATATGGATCCTCAAGTCTGCTTAGATGATCCGCGGCTAGGTTTTCAGCACCCTTCTTGTCACGAATTTCAATGTTGAATTCTTGAAGGAGTAAAACCCAGCGGAGAAGTCTTGGTTTAGAGTCGTGTTTAGTCATCAAGTACTTCAACGCGGAATGGTCCGTGTATACGATTGTGGTGGATAAAACAAGATAGGGGCGGAATTTTTCAAAAGCATAGACAACAGCTAAAAGCTCTTTTTCGGTTGTCGTATAATGCACTTGAGCCCCCGTCATTGTTTTGCTAGCATAGTGGATTGGTTGGAAATGTTTGTTGATCCTTTGTCCCAAAACTGCACCAATAGCAAAGTCGCTAGCATCGCACATCAATTCAAAGGGTAGCTCCCAAATAGGGGTAACCAAGACCGGTGCCTTAGTTAGCTTATCCTTAAGAAGATTGAAGGCTTCGATACACTCTTTAGAAAAGATAAAAGGAGTATCTTTTTCCAAGAGGTGGGTCATCGGACGAGCGATTTTAGAGAAATCCTGAATGAATCGACGGTAGAAGCCCGCATGACCCAGAAAACTTCTCACACCCTTCACTGTTGAAGGTGGAGGTAATTTGGCTATGACATCAACTTTAGCACGGTCGACTTCAAGACCAGCTTTAGAGATTTTGTGTCCTAGCACAATGCCTTCTTTTACCATAAAATGGCATTTTTCCCAATTCAGAACAAGGCGAGTGTCTTCGCACCGTTTAAGCATACGTTCCAAATTGGCAAGGCAAGAAGAGAAGGAATCCCCAAAGACCGAGAAATCATCCATGAAGACTTCCATGGTTTGCTCAACCATGTCATGGAAGATAGCCAACATGCACCTTTGGAAAGTCCCGGGGGCATTGCATAAGCCAAAAGGCATCCTTTTGTAAGCAAATGTGCCATAGGGACAAGTGAATGTTGTCTTCTCTTGATGTTGGGGATCGATGGGTATTTGGAAATAACCCGAGAAACCATCAAGAAAGCAGTAATATTCATTACCCGCTAAACGTTCAAGCATTTGGTCCATAAAAGGTAGAGGGAAATGATCCTTTCTCGTGGCATCATTGAGTTTGCGGTAGTCTATACAAACTCTCCACCCAGTAACGAGACGGGTAGGAATCAACTCGTTGTTTTGATTGGGCACAACGGTAATTCCGCCTTTCTTAGGCACACAATGGACTGGACTAACCCATGGTGAATCCGAAATAGGGTAAATCATACACGCATCAAGAAGTTTGATAACCTCTTTTTTGATGACTTCATAGATTTTAGGATTCACCCTTCGTTGGCTTTGAATTGTGGGCTTAAAGTCGTCCTCCATGAGAATTTTATGTGTGCAAAAGTGAGGATCAATTCCGCGAATGTCGGAGATTTTCCAAGCGATAGCACTTTTATGCTTCTTCAACACGGCGACAAGTCGGGCTTTTTCTTCTTCTTTCAGGTCCTTCACGATGATGACCGGTAACTTCTCGTTGTCTTCAAGGAAAACGTACTCTAGATGAGGAGGTAGGTCCTTAAGCTCAAGAGTAGGAGGATCCTCAATAGATGGTGTAACTAACGATGGATCATCATTAGTCACCTCTTTAGGAGAGGGAGGAGAAAACGGGTCTTCATTGAGAAGTCTCTCAATAGTACGAATGTCTTCATCCCAATCAGTGGAAGAATCATCATACTTAATATCGAGAGGACCCAAGCTAGCTTCGAAATCATCCAAGTCACTTTCTCCAAAAGGAGTCAATGCCGGAGCAACTGAGGCAACGGTCTCAACATTGGGTAGAGAAGAAAGAGTACTTTTGCAAGAATCATGAAAATGTTCTTCACAAGCCTCATCGAGAACATCAATAGCATTAACACTCTCATATGAATAAGGTTGCTTAGAAATCTTACCCATGTTGAAGACAATTTTATCGTCACCAACTCTCATGATTATTTCGCCCGCGGCTACATCAATGAGAGTGCGACCGGTCCTCAGGAATGGACGTCCAACGATTAATGGAACACGAGGATCCATCTCGTAGTCAACGACAACAAAATCCGTCGGGAAGGTGAATTTGTCAAAGCCAACAAAGACATCTTCGGCTATCCCCACTGGATAAGCAACCGTACGGTTGGCTAATTCCAAAGTCATTTTGGTGGGGACTAGCTCGGGGAGAGATAATTGCTTCCAAACACTTAAAGGCATTAAGTTTATATTGGCACCTAGATTGGCTAAGGCCATGCAATTCTCTACTCCCGGGAAGTTGCAAGGAATCAAGAAGCGACCCAGATCACCAAGTTTGGTGGGAAATTTCCTTAAGAGCACTGCGGAGCAGTTCTCATTAAGTTGGGTCTGAGCAATGTCAAGAAGCTTTTCCTTATCACTTAGAAGATCTTTAAACATCTTAGCGTATTTGGGCATGTGAGCGAGAGCCTCGGCAAAGGAGATGTTAAAATTCAATTGTTTAAACATTTTGAGAAAGTTTGAAACTTGAATATCATCCTTGCTCTTTTGCTTCTCTTTCCTCAACCTTGAAGGGTAAGGTATATTGGATGAAGAAGAAGGCTTCAGGGGAGTAGGATCACTCACAACCACGGGTGGTGGGGAAATGGGGATAGAAGGTGAAGGAGGTGAGGAAAGTTGCTCTTTTTCCTTGTTCACAATCACGGGTGGAGGTGTAGGAAGCTCGGGTTCCGTATAACCTTTTCCACTACGAGTGGTGATTGCTTTCATCTCCCCTCTTGGATTCGCAACGGTGTTACTCGGAAGAGTACCCGAAGAAGAGGGTTGATTACCTTGGATGAGCGAACCAATCATATCACGAATGTTAAGCGCTTGAGTGCTGAAAGAATCTATGATGTCGGCACGGATCTCATTGCTCTGTTTTGCCATATCATTCCTAAGCTCGGCTCGAATATCGCTCCCTTGTTTCGCCATGTCATTCTTCAAGTTGACAAATTGACTCTGAAGATTCGTCACCATCTCTCGATTAGTCTTCATGAACGTCTTGACGTCTTGATTCACTGCCATCGGTTGATTGAGAGGTGGAGCTTGGTAAGCTTGAGAATTTCCTTGAGTTGGGTATGGGTTTCTTTGGGATTGATATTGATTTTGAGCACGAGGTTGGGATTGGTTGTTTCGGTTATAGCTTTGTTGTTGGTTTTGGTTCTGAGGAGGGAAACCGGGTGGAGCAAGATAATTGTTTGAACGATAACTTAGCAAACTACGGTCTCCTTGAGGACGAGCTTGATAGCCTCCTGTGGGATAAGTACCGTAAGCTGCGTTAACGTTTTCAGAAAAATTGCCTTGAGTAGAAGGACAATCATTATAAGAATGAGGACCACCACATGTGTCATAAGAAATAGCAACGGCTTTAGCTTGTTGAAAGTGGTTTGTGGCTATGGTCATGAAATTCTTGTTCATCTCAGCGAGTTGTCAAGAAATTTCAGTCATCTCAGGATTGGAAGTAGTAGAAGAAACATTGACTCTCGAGTTAGATCTTGAGGATGTGGATGAATCCCAATTCTTGTGGTGAGTAGTCATGTTTTCAATCAACTCTCGACACTCCTCCGGTCTCCTTTTCATAAAAGTACCACCGGCGGCGGCATTGATCGTGTCACGATCACGAAAAGTGAGACCATGAGAGTGACGGGGAGCATGTTCTGATTTGGACAGCGGTCGATCAAATCGTTGTACCGTTCCCAAGCATCAAAGAGCGATTCATCATTGTCTTGAATGAATCCACTAATTTGGTTACGAAGGCTCGTGACCATGGATGGTGGGAAGTAGCGCGACAAAAAGCGTTGAGTCATGTCGTCCCAAGTATGAATAGAGTTCTTTGGGAGACGGTCAAACCATTTTTCGGCATGGTGAGAAAGCGAGTGGGGAAAGAGTTGGAGGCGAAGGTCATCCATAGAAACACCGGGGGACTTCATGCTTTGGGTGATGGTAATGAATTTGTCGAGGTGTTTGTTGGCATCATCATCCGGAATTCCGCGAAATGGGTTAGTTTGCACTTGCTGGATCATGTGATGCTTCAACGAAAACTCCTGAGCCGTGACATGCATCGGTGCAATCAGGCCTCCACGTCCGTTCATGGTGGGTTGACATAGCTCCTCCATGGTTCGTAGGTCGGGTAAGGGTGGATTATTTATGTTTTGGTGGGGTGGGTTATTATTATTGTTGTTTGGGAGGGGTGGATTATTATTGTTGTTGTTGTGTACACCGGCCATGTCTAATTGTTCGAGAGTCTCAGGCGTTGAATAAGACGTTGATCGAGTACGCATACACTAAAAAGAAAATGCAAGAGAAAATATTTTTGGTTTTTATAGGTTTTTTTTATGTTTTTGTATTTTTGAAAATTTTATATTTTTATGGGTTTTTGAAAATTTTTGTGCTCGAAAATAACTTTCCCGAAAGAACGGATCCCAAAATCCAATTTTTCTCACAAAAAACTGTTGATCTTAACGAGAAGAGCCGGCAGCGGCGCCATTTTAATAACTGACTTTTAGTTGGTTAATAAAAGGTTTTGTTTGCAAGATCTTTCTTTGCGTTGCTCGTACCAAATTGATATATGTCGTTGTTTCGTTCTCGGTATCTTCTCGAATTGATCACGGTCAAAAGTGGAATAGTTGTAATTGGTGACTAAAAAGGGGGAGCTTTGGTCTAAATATACTAAAATGATAAGATTAAACTAAAGATAATTACTGAAAATAAGGATCGAATTTAAGACTAGAATAAAACTGGAATTTTACCTTTACTCGGAATAATGATTATCCGGAATATGTTGCCCTACTCGGAATATCAGCTCTTATTCGGAATAATACGGCTATGCGGAATAATTTCCCTTACTCGGAATAAATCTCTACTCGGAATAAATTGTGCTTATGCGGAATGTTAAGCTATCCGGAATAAGTACTCTACTCGGAATGTTCATGACCATGCGGAATGTTTTGGAAAGAAGGCCTATGCGGAATAATTAAAAAGAGACCCTATTCGGAATATTTGAAAGAAAGCTATGCGGAATGTTTTGAGCAAAAACCCTATGCGGAATAAATGGAAAAGAACCCTTATGCGGAATAATTGGAAATTCCGAATAACCAAAGAAATCAAGCACTACTCGGAATAAATGGTTATTCCGAATAACCAAAATAACTAAAAACTATGCGGAATAAAAGACTCCTACTCGGAATATTTTTAATATTCCGAATTAACAACAAAATCCCACCTTGATCCGGAATAATTGGGTATTCCGAACCAACACAATCCCAGACTCCCTATTCGGAATCTGGGGAAACTCAGTAACTAAATAGCGAAGAACAGGGGGTTAAAAAACACGAATTTTTACTTAAAATTCACCAAGTTTTTAATCGAAACTTATACCAATTTCACCACGAATCATTTACCTAAGGTAAACCTTAATCCAAAACCACAAAAACATAAAACCCACTTACTTTTTATGATCAAACCAATAAAATAAAACTTAAGAACTTAGAATCAATAAGAGATGAAGAACAAGATGATGGAAAGATTAAAAGTAGACTTGTATTAATGATTTAGGATTCAACAAACAAAGTGGACAGATCAAACTTACAAGATTGGAAGAAATCAAACAAAGATAAAAACCACTCCTTAAGGGAGATTACGAAATAGGAAAAAACTGTAACAGAAAGAAAAGCTAGTGGAAAGTCTTGAATGGGAGGAGTATTTATAGGCTTCTCCCTTGGTTGGTGAGTGGGCTTTCTTCCTTTCTTTTTGTCTTCTCGTCTTTTCATAAAAGTTGACGTTTTCGATTTCGATTCGGGATTTGTCGACAAATAAATTCAACTCGTCTTTTAATTTCTTCATTTAATAGATTTGAGTTTCTTCGACATAGGTAAATCTTCCGTCTTTGGTCATTTTCTTCGATAAATCTTCAAATAGGCCCATTGATTTCAAATCTTTTGCATCTCTTGGACTATAGACTTCATCTCTGCGTCTTTTTCCTCGATAAAACCCGTGCAATCCCATGTTTTCTCCAATATTTATCCGGTTGGCTCTGAAAACACAACAAACACACAAACCACGCATAACTCCAAACAAATGACATTAAATACACGTTTTGGTCTTGTTTTAGCAAGAAATAAGTGGTAAAAGGATGGATGTTTTCACACCTATCAATAGACAACACATAAAAATGGTTGTACAAGGTTTATCATACATTCATTCAATAAAAAGTTTTATGTGTACAACAGGTCCCAAATTATACAGGTCATTAAGTTTACAAAACATAGATCGAATGAACATTTTTATTATTATGTGGGCCATCAGAGTCGATCTCCATTCGAATTACCTTCAAGCACCTGAAATAAAAACATGCAAAAGTCATATCAGCGAATGCCTAGTGAATTCATAGAGTTTAATAAAACCGTTATACAAAACAATCGTTGAAATTAGAACACACGTATAATATCAGAAGTAAGTCCTCGTATTGCTAGTCAGGCAATATATAAATCAAAGCATACATCTTAAACCGTCCATGAGACCGTCGCCTCAATATTACCATTATAAGTAATTTTATCACCGTTATTCGTATCATTATTAAAGAGTATTGGATTATTATTAGTCGCATGACATTGTTACCTTACTATCACAAACAACGGGTCGCAAACCCGACAAACAATTTGCCCATCTAAGTTAGCGTGTCGTCACAAAAATCACGCTATGTAAATCTTCTCATACATAAATTCGCTTACCAATCAATGTGGTACGACGGTGATCAACCGTCAAGGCGCGAACTGGGGTGATCGTCCCCAAATAGTACTATCATATGCATAAGCGTCTACCAAATCCCGGTAGTTCACAATTCATTGTAATGGGACTTTGAGTGACATAACCTAACTACTAATAATCCTTTTTATCTCTTTTATTGGGTCATCACATCATTCGGGTCCATATCATTAAGCATACCATCGGGACTACTTGTGTTCTATTTTATCAAAAACTAGCATGTTATCTCCCTTGCGGGTTTACAAATCATTTTATAAAACATTTAAAAGAGTGCGAGGCTATGAATTCACGTTGATACTGAAAGGCGGATTATCGGCTACGGGCGTGCTTCGATCACGGAAACCTATATAAATAATAATCGGTCTTAGAATCTTGTACAATGACTTTATCAAAATAACAAGTATACATATGATGATTTTATACATATGATGATGATAAAGTGGGTTTATACATTCTCATTTACTCATTTTAGTGTTTATGTATTGGTAACTTTTATACTAGTTTACTAGTTTTACCTATTTACATGTTTTAGGTCCAATAAACCTATTATAAGTCCATTAACTTGTATTAATCCATTTTATACCTTTATTATCAGTATTATACTTTACATGTTGGTCCCAAGTGGGTTAAGCCCAATAAGTAAATTTATAAGTGTTTAGCCCATTTAGTTAGATTATTAGTCCAATAATGCTAACTTAGTCCGTTAATGTCCGTATGTTATATAGTTCGGGTTTTATCGGTTTTTACTTGTATTATGTACTTATATATCAGTATATGACTTTTAAAAAGTTTACATTAAATTGGCGAAAAACGTTAATTTTACGATAATAGCTGAAAAGACGTAAAAATCATGTTTATAGTTTTTATAACTTATAAAACTTACCAAACTACCATTTTTATAAATTGTCCATTTATTTAACCTTATACATATTTATATAAATGAAATATATAAGTTAGTGGGTTTTAATTCACATTTTATACTATATTAATTTGAGTGCTTATATAATATTATTAAACTTAAATTTCACAAAATCTGATTTTTAGTTTCATATTCACCATTTTTATCATATCTTGAGGTCTATAAGGAGATAGAAGCTCAATTTTGGATGGCATAAACTTCATATTATGTGCTACAATTAAGTTGGTTATAGCTACTGCTCAATCCATGTCTAAGTATCCTTAACTGTCCCTACAAAACAGACTATTCAGATTGGTATACTAATTGTGTTTTGATCATATCTCACTCATTTTGATGATTCCATTGCATGGCAAACTTTCACATGTGTATGACATCTAATACTTACTGTAAATTGATTCCACCATGCAATTTTATCAGTTTATAACTTGGTTACTTACTGTTTTTATACAGCCATCATTTTAAGCATGATTTTAACATTGTTACTTATGGTTTTTCATCTTTTTAATCATATTTATCAACACTTGATTCCCACACAACATTTTTATCATCATATATTCATCATATACATATACAATAAGAAAGAAAATACATTTGATCTTTACAAAAATAACAAGAGAAATGGAAAGGATGATCTTCTTTACCAATCAAGATTATATCTTGTTTTTGGATGACAATAACTTGATGAACACCAAATATATCTTCAAGATCATCAACCACCAAGATTGTTTGTTGAGAAATTAGCCCTAGGACACAAGCAAATCACCTTCTTTGATGTTAATATGATCACTAATTAATTAAGGCTTCAAGGTTTCTCCATGATATGAATAGATAACATAAGATTTGTGGCAAGAAATGATCAAATGGGGTGTTTGATGGTGAATATGGGACGGAAAGGAAAGAGGGGTGAGAGAGTTTTTGAGTTGTTTTACATGTGTGAATGTAAGCAAATGGTAAGGTTTAGTGGTTTTGATAGTTTGGTGGGAGAGTATAGCTTACATGTTAAGCATAAGCTTACATGTGTAAGCTTATAAGTTATAAGGGTGCCACATCAAGTTATGTGGTGTCCCTAGTTTGGCCGTCCCTTTTAGTGGGGTGGGATAAACTTGTGTTGTCCCATCCCGCTAATTTACGGGTATTCCTCGATTCTAGTTTCCTCTCGATTTGCGTGCCCTCGGGTCGTTTTACGAAAAACGTTTTTATAAATTATGAATCAACGGCACAAAACGAATCTAATAAAAATTGTCTCATCAAAAACGGAGTTCAAAAACGTAAATATGTAATCCTAAGGTTTCCGGTTTAGTCGTAAAGGACGCTAAATTATGCACGTAAGCCCAAATTTAAATTCGTGAATTGTGAGTTCATCAACCAACACAAAAATAAGTTTCAAAATATTATACGAGAAAATAATTTACTACCTGAAAATGTTAGATTGTCACAGCTTTTCCTCCTAAAAGGGATCAACGTCATCGTGATCCATTTCATTTTGATGTCCGTTTCTTATTGAAATCAAAGAGGTGCGTATATTTCTTCCACATTTCATCCTCTCGTTCCCAAGTAAATTCCGGTCCATGTTTTAAATTCCATCGGATCTTGACAATAGGTATCCGACTTTGTTTTAGTTGCTTTACCTCACGATCCATAACCTCTATGGGTTCTTCGATAAAATGCAACTTCGCATCTATTCGAACCTTATCCAACGAAATTTTCTCATCACTCACTGCTAAACATATCTTCAGATTAGATACATGGAATGTGTTGTGAACACCATGAAGTTCTGGGGGTAACTCTAGTTTGTAAGCCACCGGACCTACTCTAGATAAAATCTTAAAGGGTCCAATATAATGGGGATTCAATTTCCCTCGCTTTCTAAATCTTATAACGCCTTTCCATGGCGATACTTTCAACATTACTCGGTCACCCACTTTAAACTACATCGGCTTCCGCCGCACATCCGCGTAACTTTTCTGTCTACTACGGGCAGTCAACAGCCTATTCTTGATCTGAACTATCATCTCCGTAGTCTCCCGGATCAATTCCAGTCCCGTGAGCTGGGTATCCCCAACTTCACTCCAAGATACAGGAGATCTACACTTCCTATCATACAAAGCTTCAAACGGTGCAGCCTTAATACTAGAATGGTAACTATTGTTATACGAAAACTCTGCTAAAGGGAAATGTTTATCCCAATTCTAACCAAAATCTATCACACAAGCTCTCAACATATGTTCTAGTGTTTGTATCGTTCTTTCACTCTGCCCATCAGTCTGGGGGTGATAAGCAGTGCTCATGTCGAGATTCGTTCCCAAAGATCTTTGGAGAGATTTCCAAAAATTCGATACGAATCTAGGATCTCAATCTGAAATGATCGATACAGGCACTCCATGCTTGCATACAACATTATCAAGATAAATACGAGTCAACTTCTCCAGTGAGAACTGCTCTTTAACCGGAATGAAGTGTGTTGATTTGGTCAGTCTGTCGACAATGAGCCAAATAAAGTTATTTCCAGATGATGTTCTAGGAAGCTTGGTGATAAAGTCCATCGTAATTCGCTCCCACTTCCATTCAAGAATCTTTGGTTGTTGAAGTAGTCATGATGGCTTTTGATGTTCAGCTTTGACTCTAGAACAAGTCAAGCATTGAAGAACATACATAGCAATATCAGCTTTCATATTCGGCCACCAGTACAACTTCTTCAAATCATGATACATTTTATCAGATCCCGGATGAATGGAATACTCAGATTTATGGGATTCTAACATAATCAAATCTCTTAAGCCTCCAAACTTAGGTACCCACATACGACCTCTTAAACATTTCACTCCATCAGCTCTAACTTCTAAAGGATCTCCTTCCCATCGAAACCCTTCATTAACAAAATTTTCTTTCTTACAAGCTTCTATTTGTGCATTTCTAATTTGCTCAGGCAATTTATTGTACACGGTCAAGTCTAGAGAACGTACCCTGATAGGCTCTCTATCTTTTCTGCTTAACGCATCGACAACAACATTGGCTTTTCCCGGGTGATATTTTATATCACAATCATAATCACTTAACAACTCTATCCATCTTCGTTGCCTCATATTCAGTTCCTTTTGATCGAGAATATAGTGTAGGCTTTTGTGATCGGTGAATACCGTACACTTGGTGCCATACAGATGATGTCTCCACAACCTAAGAGCAAAGACTACAGCTCCTAACTCAAGATCATGAGTAGTATAATTCTCCTCATTCTTCCTTAATTGCCTAGAAGCATAAGCTATCACTTTTTCTCGCTGCATCAAAACAGCTCCATAACCTCTAAGAGATGCATCACAATACATTACAAAATCTTCACTCCCGTTGGGTAATGATAGAATTGGCGCACTACATAATTTTTGCTTCAATATCTGAAATTCTCCATCTTCATCACTTCCCCAAACGAAAGGTTTATTCTTCTGGGTAAGCTTATTCAAGGGTTTAGCTATTAAAGAAAATTCTTTAATGAATCGCCTATAATAGCCAGCAAATCCTAAGAAGTGTCGCACTTCCGTTGGCGTTGTCGGTGCAGACCAATTCTTAATGGCTTCAACCTTTGCAGGATCAACATGAATTCCATCCTTGTTAATCACATGAGTAAGAAATTGCACAGAATCTAACCAAAAATCACATTTCGAATACTTAGCATACAACTTTTCATCTTTTAACAAACTCAAAATAATACTTAAATGTTCTCCATGTTCATCTTCATTCTTAGAATAGATTAGAATGTCGTCAGTAAACACAATCACAAACTTGTCTAAGTAGGGTTTGCACACTCGATTCATTAAATCCATGAAAACCGCAGGTGCGTTAGTTAACCCAAATGGCATTACTTGAAATTCATAGTGTCCATAACGAGTTCTAAATGCAGTTATAGGAATATCTTCTTCACGGACGCGAAGTTGGTGATATCCTGACCGCAAATCTATCTTAGAATACACACTAGATCCTTGTATTTGATCAAACAAATCATCAATCCTTGGTAAAGGATATCGATTTTTAATCGTCAACTTATTCAGTTCCCTATAATCAATGCACATACGGAAAGATCCGTCCTTCTTCTTAACAAACAAGACTGGAGCTCCCCAAGGCGACGAGCTCGGTCGAATAAAACCTTTATCAGACAACTCCTTAAGTTGTTCAGATAAATCCTTTAATTCAGAAGGGGCTAATCGGTAAGGCGCACGTGCCACCGGTGCAGCACCAGGAATTAAATCGATTCGAAACTCAACTTGCCTTATCGGTGGTAGTCCGAGTAAATCTTTAGGAAATAACTCATGAATTTCACAGATAATAGGTACATCTTCTAATCGTTTCTCCCTAGACTCATTCCCGGTCACTTGAGCTAAGAATAACTCGCAACCGTTCCTGATGTACTTTTGGACTTTAATACATGAAACGATTTTCAAACGGGATTCACCTCGATTACCATCAATTACTAACGTCCTATTCCTAAGAGGAATCTTAACCTTCTTTTCTCCACATAAAATAGTAGCATTATTCAACGACAACCAATCCATACCAATAATAATATCAAAACTACCTAATTCTATCAACATCAAATCAATCAGAAAGGAATAGTTCAAGAGATTTAGAGAGCATCCTTCTAATAGCTTATTAGTTTTCACTAATTTACCATCAGCCAATTCCACCTTGTAAATGGTATTTATCTCAACAGGTTCAATGTCAATAAGGGCACTAAATTTAGTGGATACAAAGCTCCTATCAGCACCCGAATCAAATAAAGCAACAACATAATGATTGTTGAGTAAAAACGTGCCAGTAACGACATTCGGATCCTCTTTCTTCACCTCGACTGTTCCAAGTTTATAAACACCACCGGGAGGTTTCTTCCAGGTACAATCGCTTTCAACTTAGGGCAATCCGATTTCCTATGACCTTCTTCATTACAGTTGAAGCAAATGGTTCCATTCTTACACCTTTCAACCTTGTGTCCAAGCTTTCCGCAATTTTGGCACTTCCAGCAGTCGCCAGCATGCCTCTTGTCGCCACACATAGGACATCTATCATCGTTGCGCGGTGTGTTGTTGGTAAGAGCATTTGCATTCCCCTTTCTCTGGTTCTGACGATGATTGAAATTCTTCCTATTATCACCTCTATCTACACAATCACCGTCACCCTTTCTTTTCTCACCAACACGGGCTTCATCTTCCCTATTCTGAATTATCTGTCCAAAGAGTTGGTAAGCCATTCGAACAGCATCATCAATGGTCAGTGGTTTAGATGATGTCACGTCCCCCGGATATTCTTGGTCAACCCTTTAATATATTGTTCAATTCGGATCTCTTCGGGTTCCACCAATCGAGGACACAACAAGGCCAACTCATGGAATTGGTTTGTGTAACTATCAATGTCCACACCTTTCATTCTCAGATGAATCAACTCTTGTTCTAACCTAATGATCACACTACGGGGACAGAACTCTAAAGTCATCCACTTCTTAATTTCAGCCGAAGGAGTAGCATTAGCAGCATCAATACCTATGAAAGCAATTCTCCCGTTCCACCAAGTCATCGCACAACCTTTAAGAGTAGCCATAGAAAAAGTCACTTTATCTTCCTCCTTACACTTACTAATCCGAAACACCGATTCAATCTTCTCAATCCAATGGCTTATGTGACATTCATCAATTTTTCATCTTTATTTTCCCATGTATTTATTTAATGTGAGCTTTGAACCTTGTGGATTTAACAAATTGAGAAGTTATCTCATATTTATGAAGTATCATGCGATTTATTTATTTTTACGTGTTATTATTCGTACTTAGCATTATTTGGAGTCATTAGGAAATCGTGTCATTCATCACATCATTGTTCAAGCCTAAATATTTAATGTTAACTAGTTAAGTAACGATTCAAACAAGTTTTACTATACACCAAAACTAATTACACTTTACCATTTCATCCTACCTACAAATTTTCCTTACATTATTACACTAATACACTTTATCCCTATTTTACTTCTACTATTAAAACTTCAACACATACTATCCTAATTAAATCAAAAATCCTCCACTCACTCTCTAAATAAATTACGATATAAATTCATATCTTATGTACCAAACACTTCAATATCTCACATACCCTCAATATCTCACTCAAAAACTCACACACATTTCTACCCTCTTTTATTTTGTCATGACATCAAACTACACAACAAAAAGGAGCCTACACTTTATTTTTGTTTTATACTTATACCCATCACAACACACATAACTTTCATCAAAGTAAAACATCTCTCTCTCATTTCTCCTTTAACTGGCGAAACCAAATACCCTCATATCACCATCATCATCATTCTTCATTCACCATGAACATCACCTTCATTCTCCATCTTTAAAAACCTTAAAAAAAATATCATCTCATATTCACTCACACAAAACAATCACATACACTTACTTAAACATATTCAAGAACACAACATACAATGATGAATGCACGCGATTAGAGCTTCGTTGAGCTAAAGATTTTCGTGGGTTCGAGCTAGGACGAGTGGTTTGCGGATTGGTTCATCTTTTCGAGCTTAAGGACGAGTTAGGGTTTCGAGTTAAGGGTTCGTTTAGATAGTTGGTTCGTGTGTTCTTGTTTCATCGATTCACATAGCTTCGTAAGCCTCTAAATCTTTGTTTTATTTTCATTTATAACATATTACTTGTACTTGCACATCTAAAAAAAAACTATTTCTTGCAACTACTAAACAAGTTCTACATGAAATCATAAATTTTGGTTTAAAAATAGCTAAATGGGTAAGTTGGAATAATAAGCAAAAATCTATTTTCGAGTATGAATGCATCTTATATGAGTAACATAAGGTTTTGAGACGAAAAGTTTAAGATCATTTGAGCTAAATATATGTTTTTAAGTTTTGTGTAAATATGTTGTTCAAACGAGTATACCGAGTCAAAACCACGTCCAATCGTGTCATTTTTTTGGTGGGATTTATAGTCGGTGTCGTAATGGTTATCGTGCAATTCGAATTTTTAAAAATCATCAAGTAACGAAGTCGCTAGGAGGATTGAAAGTCTCGGCTTGTAATTTAAGCAAAAATGGTTTCTTGTTTTGTGTCATCCGTCGGCGAACACAACAACAACCAAGATAATAATATTATTTTTTTTATATAGTACCTGTATTGTGGTGTTAGTTTTGCACAGGGGGTGGGGCCACTTTGGCTAAGTAAACTTCTTTTTTTTTTTTGCAAATGGTGTTCCATGTTTTATTTGTTTTGTCGTCAAGTATTGTTTTGCGCCAGAGGTCAAAAAGAAAGAATCAAATTGCTATCATTTTAAGGTACAATGGTGTACTTGTCTATGTAGGTCATTGTTGTCAAGGGAAAGAATAAACATAATATTTTTTTTTACTTACTAAAACTGACGTAGGGGAAGGGTACCACTTTGGTTACACATTTCAAATATGGAGATTTCATTACTTTTGTAAGACTATGAAACAATTTAGTTAAAGTAAACCCCGTTTAATTAGTAGACTTATCAAAATTGGACCCTTAATTAATTTAAATTTAAAACTTAAAACCTAATAAATATTAGATAAATATTAATATAATTTAATCCGGACTAAATTGGTGTCACTGTACGTGCGTGGAGCGTGGGAGTAGGCATTCTTCGTGTAAGTCGTATATGCCGAGCCCCATTGACTCTAACCGAACAAAAAGACCCAATTAAAGTGGGTCCCGGACAAGGGTCTCATAATTTATTTATAGACGACCCAAAAGGGACGATCACTTTACTTATTTATTTTTGACACTCATATTAATAATTAATTGACACTAAAAATAATAAGACAAAAATGACTGACATATATTATTTGGACAAAAATTAGGAGTAGGACCGTATTATTATATGGACTGTATTGGACTGAGACTTGGACTATTATTGGACATAGATAGAGACCAACTACCAATTGACCAAAACTAAAAATATAATTAATTGTCGCGTCTAATTTTCTAAAGAGTCTGTCTTGTGTCATTTTAAATTAATTATTTTTGTGTGCGTTTTTATTCTATAAAACTTGACATTTTAATATTAGTTTAACTTTTGAAATAAAAAGTAAATATTTTTATTTATTAATTGGTGCAAGTACAATGTAATGTAAGAATAATTATTTAATTGCTTTACTTGTAGCTTAGCTAGTTATTATTATTGCTAGGCTGCGGTTTGGGTTGACGTTGTTGCGAGCATTTTTCTGTGCCTACTGTTTGATTACTTTTGCTTGACTATCATTTGAGGTGAGTTTATAGCCCCACTTTTTAACTGCTTTTACTGCTTTTTGGGGTGAGACATTGCTTGATTTAACGTATGAACACAAGTGCATTAACTGATTTATATACTAGTCTAAGTCCCACTTAAAACCCAGTTGCTTTGGCCCGTGAATCGTGAATCGTTAATTACTTTGTGTAAGCGCGAATGTTATGGATAGATCTATCGGGGTTGACGCCCCTGTCCGTCTTGGTCCAACAGGGGACAAGCGGGCACAGTTTCATTTGAGTCTGAGATAGGATGTCGTGGGTTTAGGCATCCAGTTGGGCTACATTTATATGATTATACTGCCGGTGTTGTTAACGCTTCGGTGTCACGAGCTTAGACTGTAATAAATGCTTTTATGATGACTTTGTATTTGTTATATTGTCATCATGTTTGGGAAAATCTTGTGGTTCATTAAACACTTCAAATTAACTAAACCTATGAACTCACCAACTTTATGTTGACGCTTTAGCAATGTTTTTCTCAGGTATTAAGAATGAAGATGCTATGTGAGGTCTCATGCACTGCCGTCATTTCTATTGAAAATAAAGATCATTTGTACTATTTGAAAACCTTGTTTTTGTATCTGTGACCAGTTTTATGCTTCCGCACTATGTTAAAACTCTTTATTTTATCAAATGCAAGTGATCAATTTTCCGAACGTCTCATTTAGAGGTTGTTCTTTGTAACTATGTGTATGATAATCATGACGTCACCACTCCCTTGTTGCCATTATACTCTGATATTTTGGGAGTGTGACAGATTGGTATCAGAGCCATGGTTATAGAGAACTAGGTTGCATTTAGTAACTCTAGACTATAACTGCTATATGTTTAATCGATTATCATACAGATTGTAAGTATTAAGTATATATATATACATGGATATATATATATATATATATATATATATGTAATGAACAATTATTATTGGAGTCGAGTGATTCAACGTTATATAATATATGATAAATGGGATACATGTGATTTAACAATTACGAGATATATTTATATGGGGTACATGTGCAACAACAAAATCTGAGTTATGTTATATGGGATACATGTGGTTTGAACAATGATTGCTATATGTTATGTCGATGTCCCTTTCACGGACTAATTATATGAGATATTTACACACATCTATTTTGTTTATGTTAGCAATGTCTTCTTCTGGTGATTCAGCGTCTTCAGGGGCATACCACCACCGCAGTTCACAGTCGACTGTCAGTTCATCGATGGGATTACCTAGAGGATCACCATCAGGATATCCGTGGTACCGGATGACTTCAGATGATGAGACCGAGAGAGAGACTGAGGAGGTTCACCGTTCACCGATCCATATCCCTGATGCACCAGTAGATGATGTGCTTAGCCTAGAAGGCGGAGGAGAGGAAGACCTAGCCGCTGATGTGGTGCAGTCACCAGGGCAGGCGTCGGTCACTAGGGGTGAATCGATGGAGGATTTTGAGGATGATGATACGGAGTTCACCGATGGAGAAGGTGAACCCATGGAGGTCACAGACACTGAGGACCCACCTGCTGCATATGCTGCTACTCCTGAGGCTTCCATCACACTCATCTCCTCGTCTTCGTCCGAAGACGAAGGGGAAAGGGCAGACATCACTACCCCAGCAGCCGGCACTCTGCCTTTCTACTATGTTAGGCGACGTCTCCGAGGGAGAGCCGCCCGACCACCACCTTTACCTTACCGACCCCTCATACCTTTCTCTGCTACTGACAGGCGTGCAGCCCGCACATCTGCCAGTCTTGCCCCAGAGTTGTCACCACCACCACCACCACCGCTGGAGACTGTACCTGCTGTGTATCAGGAGATGCTTGCCGATGTTGGTATCTCTACTGAACCGAGAGCTGCGACCCCTATTCCTAGGAGAGCTACATCAACAGTTGTGATGCTTGGAGCAGCGGATGGATGTGTGACGACCCGTTTGAATAGGTTGGAGGATGCTGTGGAGACTTTGAGTGAGGAGTATGAGGAGATGCAGGATAAGCTGGAGGCATTGACAAAGAAGAGTCCAGTTGAGGATGAGACGACATTGACGGTTTGTGTGACCCGTCTACGAGGACAGCTTCATACTGTTCTTGATCAGATGGAATCCATGCCGAATGCTCGTCTTGAGGAGATCGAGAGCCTGATGACCCGTTGGGGAGTAGAGCCATTGGTTGAGACAGGCGGACTAGAGGCACCGGTGGAGGACCCTGTTGCAGACTTGGATAAGAGGTTTAGAGCCGCTTGTTATGATACCGATGTTAGACTTAGAGATTCCTAGGCTCGTGAGATCGTGGTTGAGAGAAGGTTAGCAGAGTTAGAGAGAGCACTTCACCAGCGTCGTGAGGGTACTAGTTAGATTTACCATGTACTGTTGACTCATTGTTGTACGACCACTAAGCTATGAGGTTTATCTCAGCTAGTTGGCATTTTCCATTTTTCCTTATTATGTATGTCGGATTGTGATGTATTTCGAAACATTTCTATGGATGTTAGGTTATGACATTATCTTATTTGGGTTACAAATTTGTGCGATCATCATATATTGTTTATTATACCATTGAGCATTTCATAATTGTATTGTGCGTGCCATGAATGTTATGTCTGGCAAAACTCATTGTCTTGTTTACCTTTTAGATAATGGCACCAGTTAGAAGATCTGAGACACAGAATCCACCAGCTGCTACCGGTGGGATTGACCCAGTCATGCTCAGTCAAATGATCGCGGAACGAGTGGCTGAGGCACTCGCAGCAGCTGAAGCGAT
Source organism: Glebionis coronaria (assembly GCA_025667525.1). Lineage (NCBI taxonomy): Eukaryota > Viridiplantae > Streptophyta > Magnoliopsida > Asterales > Asteraceae > Glebionis > Glebionis coronaria. Next base: position 423,391,966 of record CM046879.1, on the reverse strand, counting down.
CCGTACAGCGAGCACGCAAGAGGAGACAAACCAAGGGGCCACTGTTGCCAATACGCGGACCTGCACCTACAAGGAATTCCGTGCGGTTACACAAGTGAGCTAATTTTATTGTGTCCCGAAATGGTGCCCAACAATGACCGATTGTTGGAGCGATACATTGAGGGCTTACCTTTGAACATCAAGGGGAATGTGACTTCATCAAAGCCGAATGACTTGCATGAAGCAATTGATATGGCTCAGAGTTTGATGTACCAAGTGGTGCAAGAGTTGGGGGAGAATGCTGGAGACAAGAGGAAGTGGTCTGGTAATCACTACAACACCAATAACAACAACAACACTAATAACTACAATCAAAACAAGCGTCAGGAGGTGGCTAGGGTGTTTACTGCTGGGCAAAGTAATGCTGGAAACTATGTTGGAAGATTTCCTTTCTGTGGAAAGTGTGGCCGACACCACGAGGGAGCATGTCCTCCTACATGCTACAACTGTGGAAAGGCTGGACATAAGGCAAAGGAGTGTCGAGCACCACCCCGTCCTGCTAACCAAAGAGGACCGGGAACTCAAGGTGGACAAGGAGAGAATGTTACTTGTTTTGGGTGTGGAGAGAAAGGGCATTACAAGAATAAGTGTCCAAGCAGTGGGAACCAAGGTCGTGGTAATCAAATTCGAGGCAACCAAAACCACAACCAAGGGAACCAGAGGCAGAACCAGGGGAACCGGGGAGGAAATAATCGAGCCACAACCAGTGCTCCAAGTGGATTCACGGCACCCAGCAAGGTATATCATTTGTGTGCTGAGGCTGCAGTGCAAGACAACAATGTTGTGACTGGTACGTTCCTAGTCAATAACAACTATGCTTCAATATTATTTGATTCTGGTGCGGATAGGAGTTTTGTTTCATCTGCATTTAGTGAACGCCTAAATATCACCCCTACTGCGTTAGATACTAAGTATAATGTAGAACTAGCCGATGGGAAGTCAGTGACCACCGATGCTATTCTGAAAGGATGTAGTCTAAGGTTACAAGATCATTCGTTCAGTATCGACTTACTCCCCATAGAATTAGGAAGTTTTGATGTCATCATTGGAATGGATTGGATGTCGAAGCAGCACGCGGAAATTGTATGTCATGAGAAGTGCGTTCGTGTTCCTTATGGGAACGATGTACTAATCATACAAGGCGAAAGAAGTGGAGTGAAGAATAGATCGAGACTGGAAGTCATCTCATGTATTAGAACCCAAAGATACATTGAGAAGGGATGTCCAGTGTTCTTGGTTCAAGTAACGCAAAAGGAGGAAGAAGAAGATCATGAGAAGAAGGTTGAAGATGTACCGATCGTTAGAGATTTTCCAGATGTATTTCCAGAAGACTTACCGGGATTACCACCAACACGACAAGTGGAGTTTCACATAGAGCTTACACCAGGTGTTGCACCCGTTGCTAGAGCACCATACCCCTTAGCACCAGCAGAGATGAAGGAGCTAGCTGAACAACTAAAGGAACTTTCTGACAAAGGTTTCATTAGACCGAGTTCCTCACCCTGGGGAGCACCGGTCCTATTTGTCAAAAAGAAAGATGGATCCTTTAGGATGTGTATTGATTACCGAGAGTTGAACAAGCTGACGATAAAGAACCGCTACCCATTGCCAAGAATTGATGATCTTTTCGACCAACTGCAAGGATCTAGCATATACTCGAAGATTGATTTAAGGTCGGGATATCATCAGCTAAGGGTTAGAGAAGAAGACGTCCACAAGACGGCTTTTAGAACCCGATACGGACACTACGAGTTCCAAGTTATGCCCTTTGGTTTGACAAACGCACCCGCGGTATTCATGGATCTCATGAACCGAGTTTGCAAACCATACTTGGACAAGTTTGTGATTGTATTCATCGATGATATTCTCATCTACTCTCGTAATGAAGAAGAACACAAGGAACATTTGAAGACCATACTAGAGCTGTTGAGGAAGGAGAAGTTGTATGCAAAGTTTTCCAAATGTGAGTTTTGGATAAACACAGTGCAATTCCTTGGGCATGTAATCGATAGCAGCGGTATCCACGTTGATCCTGCTAAGATCGAGGCTGTGAAAGATTGGGCGACTCCTACAACACCCACGGAGATCCGCCAATTTTTAGGTCTTGCTGGTTACTATAGGAGATTCATTGAGGGTTTCTCCAGGATAGCTAAACCAATGACGGAGTTAACTCAAAAGGATAAGAAGTTTGAGTGGAAAGAAGATCAAGATTTGGCATTCCAAACATTGAAGCAGATGTTGTGTGAAGCACCTATACTAGCCCTACCCGAGGGTAATGAAGACTTTGTGGTGTATTGTGATGCATCCATAAAAGGGTTAGGTGCGGTGTTGATGCAACGGACTAAGGTCATTGCTTATGCGTCAAGACAACTAAAAGTGCACGAGAAGAACTACACAACTCATGATCTAGAGTTAGGAGCAGTGGTGTTTGCCCTAAAGATATGGAGACACTACCTTTATGGCACAAAGTGTGTTGTATTCACTGATCATAAAAGTTTACAACACATCTTGAATCAAAAAGAACTCAACATGAGACAACGACGTTGGATAGAGTTGCTCAGTGATTACGATTGTGAGATCCGTTATCACCCGGGCAAGGCAAATGTCGTAGCTGACGCTTTGAGTCGAAAGGAGAGGATTCTTAGAGTGAAAGCCTTGGTGATGACCATTGGCTTAGATCTTCCATCCTTAATTCTCAAGGCTCAGAAGGAGGCAGTCGAGGAGGAAATTCTCAAGACTGAAGATGTTGAAGGCATGATAAAGAAGTTAGAAGCTCGCTCGGATGGAACATTATGCCTTGATAATAGGAGTTGGTTACCGTGCCATGGTGACCTACGACCTTTTATTATGCATGAGTCGCATAAGTCAAAATACTCCATACATCCGGGATCTGACAAGATGTATCATGACCTTAAGATGTTGTATTGGTGGCCGAACATGAAGGCGGACATTGCTACATATGTTGGCAAGTGCTTGACTTGTGCCAAGGTCAAGGCCGAACACATGAAACCATCAGGACTATTGGTCCAACCCGAACTACCAGAATGGAAGTGGGAAAAGATCACTATGGATTTCATTACAAAGCTACCTAAAACCTCGGCTGGATTTGACACTATTTGGGTTATCGTCGACCGACTCACCAAATCGGCTCACTTCATACCAATCAAGGAGACAGATGGAATGGATAAGTTAGCAAGAACATACTTGAAGGAAGTAGTCACGAGGCATGGTGTGCCTGTGTCTATAATCTCTGACCGAGATAGCCGATTTACTTCGCAGTTTTGGAAGTCGCTGCAGAAAGCATTGGGAACGCAGTTGGATATGAGCACTGCGTATCATCCCCAAACTGACGGTCAAAGTGAAAGGACCATTCAAACCCTAGAAGATATGCTGAGAGCTTGTGTGATCGACTTTGGAAATGGATGGGATAGGCATCTGCCATTGGTGGAGTTCTCATATAATAATAGTTATCACACTAGCATTAAGGCAGCACCGTTCGAAGCATTGTATGGTAGAAAGTGTCGTTCACCCGTGTGTTGGGCAGAGGTTGGTGATGCTCAACTCACTGGACCCGAGATCATACATGAGACTACTGAGAAGATCTTTAAGATCAAGAGCCGTATGCATGCAGCACGAGATCGACAAAAGAGTTACGCTGACAGGAGACGCAAACCTCTTGAGTTTGAGGTTGGCAATAGAGTCATGTTGAAGGTCTCACCTTGGAAGGGTGTAATTCGCTTTGGAAAGCGTGGAAAGTTGAATCCTCGTTACATTGGACCATTCAAGATTATAGAGAGGATTGGCCCCGTGGCCTACCGTTTGGAGTTACCTCAAGAACTTAGCCGAGTGCATAATGTGTTCCACATTTGCAATCTGAAGAAATGCTTATCCGACGAGACACTCGCTATTCCTTTGGAAGAGATCCAACTTGATGACAAACTCAACTTCGTAGAAGAACCGGTGGAGATCATGGACCATCAGGTCAAACAGCTCAAGCAAAGTCGTATACCTATCGTGAAAGTCCGTTGGAATGCACGTAGAGGTCCAGAATACACGTGGGAACGTGAAGACCAATTCAAGATCAAGTATCCTCATCTTTTCGCTAATCACCCTACTACAACAACGTCTTGATTTCGCGACGAAATCTCTAAAACATGGGGATACTGTGACATTCGTCAATTTTTCATCTTTATTTTCCCATGTATTTATTTAATGTGAGCTTTGAACCTTGTGGATTTAACAAATTGAGAAGTTATCTCATATTTATGAAGTATCATGCGATTTATTTATTTTTACGTGTTATTATTCGTACTTAGCATTATTTGGAGTCATTAGAAAATCGTGTCATTCATCACATCATTGTTCAAGCCTAAATATTTAATGTTAACTAGTTAAGTAACCATTCAAACAAGTTTTACTATACACCAAAACTAATTACACTTTACCATTTCATCCTACCTAAAAATTTTCCTTACATTATTACACTAATACACTTTATCCGTATTTTACTTCTACTATTAAAACTTCAACACATACTATCCTAATTAAATCAAAAATCCTCCACTCACTCTCTAAATAAATTACGATATAAATTCATATCTTATGTACCAAACACTTCAATATCTCACATACCCTCAATATCTCACTCAAAAACTCACACACATTTCTACCCTCTTTTATTTTGTCATGACATCAAACTACACAATAAAAAGGAACCTACACTTTATTTTTGTTTTATACTTATACCCATCACAACACACATAACTTTCATCAAAGTAAAACATCTCTCTCTCATTTCTCCTTTAACTGACGAAACCAAATACCCTCATATCACCATCATCATCATTCTTCATTCACCATGAACATCACCTTCATTCTCCATCTTTAAAAACCTTAAAAAAAATATCATCTCATATTCACTCACACAAAACAATCACATACACTTACTTAAACATATTCAAGAACACAACATACAATGATGAATGCACGCGATTAGAGCTTCGTTGAGCTAAAGATTTTCGTGGGTTCGAGCTAGGACGAGTGGTTTGCGGATTTGTTCATCTTTTCGAGCTTAAGGACGAGTTAGGGTTTCGAGTTAAGGGTTCGTTTAGATAGTTGGTTCGTGTGTTCTTGTTTCATCGATTCACATAGCTTCGTAAGCCTCTAAATCTTTGTTTTATTTTCATTTATAACATATTACTTGTACTTGCACATCTAAAAAAAAAAACTATTTCTTGCAACTACTAAACAAGTTCTACATGAAATCATAAATTTTGGTTTAAAAATAGCTAAATGGGTACGTTGGAATAATAAGCAAAAATCTATTTTCGAGTATGAATGCATCTTATATGAGTAACATAAGGTTTTGAGACGAAAAGTTTAAGATCATTTGAGCTAAATATATGTTTTTAAGTTTTGTGTAAATATGTTGTTCAAACGAGTATACCGAGTCAAAACCACGTTCAATCGTGTCATTTTTTTGGTGGGATTTATAGTCGGTGTCGTAATGGTTATCGTGCAATTCGAATTTTTAAAAATCATCAAGTAACGAAGTCGCTAGGAGGATTGAAAGTCTCGGCTTGTAATTTAAGCAAAAATGGTTTCTTGTTTTGTGTCATCCGTCGGCGAACACAACAACAACCAAGATAATAATATTATTTTTTTTATATAGTACCTGTATTGTGGTGTTAGTTTTGCACAGGGGGTGGGGCCACTTTGGCTAAGTAAACTTTTTTTTTTTTTGCAAATGGTGTTCCATGTTTTATTTGTTTTGTCGTCAAGTATTGTTTTGCGCCAGAGGTCAAAAAGAAAGAATCAAATTGCTATCATTTTAAGGTACAATGGTGTACTTGTCTATGTAGGTCATTGTTGTCAAGGGAAAGAATAAACATAATATTTTTTTTTACTTACTAAAACTGACGTAGGGGAAGGGTACCACTTTGGTTACACATTTCAAATATGGAGATTTCATTACTTTTGTAAGACTATGAAACAATTTAGTTAAAGTAAACTCCGCTTAATTAGTAGACTTATCAAAATTGGACCCTTAATTAATTTAAATTTAAAACTTAAAACCTAATAAATATTAAATAAATATTAATATAATTTAATCCGGACTAAATTGGTGTCACTGTACGTGCGTGGAGCGTGGGAGTAGGCATTCTTCGTGTAAGTCGTATATGCCGAGCCCCATTGACTCTAACCGAACAAAAAGACCCAATTAAAGTGGGTCTCGGACAAGGGTCTCATAATTTATTTATAGACGACCCAAAAGGGACGATCACTTTACTTATTTATTTTTGACACTCATATTAATAATTAATTGACACTAAAAAATAATAAGACAAAAATGACTGACATATATTATTTGGACAAAAATTAGGAGTAGGACCGTATTATTATATGGACTGTATTGGACTGAGACTTGGACTATTATTGGATATAGATAGAGACCAACTACCAATTGACCAAAACTAAAAATATAATTAATTGTCGCGTCTAATTTTCTAAAGAGTCTGTCTTGTGTCATTTTAAATTAATTATTTTTGTGTGCGTTTTTATTCTATAAAACTTGACATTTTAATATTAGTTTAACTTTTGAAATAAAAAGTAAATATTTTTATTTATTAATTGGTGCAAGTACAATGTAATGTAAGAATAATTATTTAATTGCTTTACTTGTAGCTTAGCTAGTTATTATTATTGCTAGGCTGCGGTTTGGGTTGACGTTGTTGCGAGCATTTTTCTGTGCCTACTGTTTGATTACTTTTGCTTGACTATCATTTGAGGTGAGTTTATAGCCCCACTTTTTAACTGCTTTTACTGCTTTTTGGGGTGAGACATTGCTTGATTTAACGTATGAACACAAGTGCATTAACTGATTTATATACTAGTCTAAGTCCCACTTAAAACCCAGTTGCTTTGGCCCGTGAATCGTGAATCGTTAATTACTTTGTGTAAGCGCGAATGTTATGGATAGATCTATCGGGGTTGACGCCCCTGTCCGTCTTGGTCCAACAGGGGACAAGCGGGCACAGTTTCATTTGAGTCTGAGATAGGATGTCGTGGGTTTAGGCATCCAGTTGGGCTACATTTATATGATTATACTGCCGGTGTTGTTAACGCTTCGGTCTCACGAGCTTAGACTGTAATAAATGCTTTTATGATGACTTTGTATTTGTTATATTGTCATCATGTTTGGGAAAATCTTGTGGTTCATTAAACACTTCAAATTAACTAAACCTATGAACTCACCAACTTTATGTTGATGCTTTAGCAATGTTTTTCTCAGGTATTAAGAATGAAGATGCTATGTGAGGTCTCATGCACTGCCGTCATTTCTATTGAAAATAAAGATCATTTGTACTATTTGAAAACCTTGTTTTTGTATCTGTGACCAGTTTTATGCTTCCGCACTATGTTAAAACTCTTTATTTTATCAAATGCAAGTGATCAATTTTCCGAACGTCTCATTTAGAGGTCGTTCTTTGTAACTATGTGTATGATAATCATGACGTCACCACTCCCTTGTTGCCATTATACTCTGATATTTTGGGAGTGTGACAGCTTAATCCTACAGCACCTTCAGTTCCATTAAAAGGTAGAGGTTCACACTTCATGAACGTCACATAAGTACAGCCACCAACTTCAGGTGCATTAGTTCCAAGTCCTCCTAGATTTCCTCCAGCATTAGCATTCACATTATTAGCATTCACATTATTAGCATTCACATTCACATTAGTACCACCAATTCCACTACCGCCAGCTCCACTACCGCCAGCTCCACTACCGCCAGCTTTATTTCTAGCATTTTCCATAAATTTAGTCATAGATGCGGTAACTTGCTCCGTAATAATCCTACGTACATCATCCTCGGTCACAGCTTTCTTGGGCGACATAGTTCTATAATTTCACAATTTCAAAGTATTAAGCATTTACCCAGCAAGGGATTCATATAATATGGATTGAATTCATAATCAAGATACAAATAAGGCACAATATGGAATTCAAGAAAAGATACATATTTCATTGGATCTGAAACAAAAGCATTGTCTTAATTCCATCCCATATCAAAGTTCTAGCACTGTATATACTCAAAATTTGTGCTAGGTCTACTACTAACAAGTCGGTTCAGTCAAAGTTACAAAGGTACAAAAGATGCAAAGGTCACTACTAAACACAGACTGGTTTACTGAGAACCGCCAGATGGTCATTCATCCATCGTCTTCTGTATCTTTGTCGGACGATCACAAGACACATCTTCAGCTGGGCGCTTGCGGATCACTCCTCTTTCAACCATATCAGCATACAATCTACTGTTCCAACCCACAGATATATTCAAATCCTTCTCAGCTTTCTCACGCATCGCACGAGCTACATTCAACTGAATCTCCATAGAATTCACCTTTTTCTTCATCGCAAAAAACTCACCACTTTCTAACACAGATAACCTCCGAAAAGCCTCATTCAAACCACGCTCTACATCAGTCAAATCCAAACTAAGAAATTCCCGCTCTTTCTCACCAACCTTAGTCTTCGACTCCAAATAAGCAACATGAGTCTGAACAACACCTAATCCAATCTCTGTCATACTACTCTGAGCACGGGAAGCATCTAAATCACGTCTCAAGGCCCAAGGTGCAAGACCATCCATATGAGTAGCCTCTCGAACCCTAGACGACTCTCCTACCACCTGTCTATGAGTAGCAATACCATCAGTACCGTCAGGTGCATCATCATCCTCATCCTCCTCTGATTCAGAATCAGATTCATACGATCCAGACATTTCATCTCTAGGTAGCTCAACCTCAGAATCAAACAAATAAACTGGAGGGGGTAAGGGCTCGCCCTCCAGAACATCATAAGGGTAAATAAGCTCAGCTTCCTCATCATCATCAACCTCATCGTCTATACCTATATCCTCCTCGACATCCTCGTCGTCAACCTCATTATCTAAATTATCTATCCCAATCTCATCATCATTCTCAATATCAACATTATCATCTCATTCTCTACCATATCAACCTGATGGGCAATATGATCTCCTAGTCCTATCTCGGGCTCGGTTTCCTCAAATGGTTCCTCCTCATAATCATCCATATCATAATCCACTAAGTCTAAATATGGGTCATCATCTACATTAGGTTCGAGAATAGCATGGTTCTCTACAGGAATATTAGGGTCAGCCATGACAATCTGCATTTATATATATCTCGTATTAGGATAACATACTTATTAAACAATTACATACTGAAATCACGATATATACATATATATATAAATTAAATTATATATATCAAAATATATATCTTCTCAATAGGGATTGTTGGTAACGTCGGAGATCTTTGGCACCGTTATAGTCAAAAGATTTTTCAAATATTTTCTCAAATGTTTATAGTTAAAAGATTTTGAAAAGCTTTGTTCAAAACCTTGGTTTTTAAAAACTTTCGTTCTCTATAACGAGAGCTCTGGTACCAAACTGTAACACTCTCAAATTTCGTATCGGTACAGCTGAAGAGTCTTTTAGAGTATTACGGGATAGCACAATAGCTCCAATCATAGACAACACATAAAAATGGTTGTACAAAGTTTATCATACATTCATTCGATAAAAAGTTTTAAGTGTACAACAGGTCCCAAATTATACAGGTCATTAAGTTTAAAAAACATATATCGAATGAACATTTTTATTATTATGTGGGCCATCAGAGTCGATCTCCATCCGAATTACCTTCAAGCACCTGAGATAAAAACATGAAAAAATCATATCAGCGAATGCCGAGTGAATTTATAGAGTTTAATAAAACCGTTATATAAAACAATCGTTGAAATCAGAACACAAGTACAATATCGAAAGTAAGTCCTCGTATTGCTAGTCAGGCAATATATAAATCAAAGCATACATCTTAAACCGTCCATGAGACCGTAGCCTCAATATTACCATTATAGGTAATATTATCATCGTTATTCGTATCATTATTAAAGCGTATTGGATTATTATTAGCCGCATGACATTGTTACCTTACTATCACAAACAACGGGCCGCGAACCCGACAAACAATTTGCCCATCTAAGTTAGTGTGTCATCACAAAACTCACGCTATGTAAATCTTCTCATACATAAATTCACTTACCAATCAATGTGGTACGACGGGGATCAACCCTCAAGGCGCGAACTGGGGTGATCGTCCCCAAATAGTACTATCATATGCATAAGCGTCTACCAAATCCCGGTAGTTCACAATTCATGCTAATGGGACTTAGAGTGACATAACCTAACTACTAATAATTCTATTTATCTCTTTTATTGGGTCATCACATAATTCGGGTCCATATCATTAAGCATACCATCGGGAATACTTGTGTTCTATTTTATCAAAAACTAGCATGTTATCTCCCTCGCAGGTTTACAAATCATTTTATAAAACATTTAAAAGAGTGCGAGGCTATGAACTCACGTTGATACTGAAAGGCGGATTATCGGCTACGGGTGTGCTTCGGTCACAGAAACCTATATAAATAATAATCGGTCTTAGACTCTTGTCCAATGACTTTATCTAAATAACAAGTATACATATGATGATTTAATACATATGATGATGATCAAGTGGGTGTATACATTCTCATTTACTCATTTTAGTGTTTATGTATTGGTAACTTTTATACTAGTTTACTAGTTTTACCTATTTACATGTTTTAGGTCCAATAAACCTATTATAAGTCCATTAACTTGTATTAATCCATTTTATACCTTTATAATCAGTATTATACTTTACATGTTGGGCCCAAGTGGGTTAAGCCCAATAAGTAAATTTATAAGTGTTTAGCCCATTTAGTTGGATTATTAGTCCAATAATGGTAACTTAGTCCGTTAATGTCCGTATGTTATATAGTTCGGGTTTTATCGGTTTTTACTTGTATTAGGTACTTATATATAAGTATATGAATTTTAAAAAGTTTACATTAGACGGGTCCGATCGTCTAAGTTTTAATTGGCGAAAAACGTTAATTTTACGGTAATAGCCGAAAAGACGTAAAAATCATGTTTATAGTTTTTTTATAACTTATATAACTTACCAAACTACCATTTTTATAAAATTTCCATTTAATTAACCTTATACATATTTATATAAATGAAATATATAAGTTAGTGGGTTTTAATTCACATTTTATACTATATTAATTTCAGTGCTTATATAATATTATAAACTTAAATTTCACAAAATCTGATTTTTAGTTTTATCTTCACCATTTTATCATATCTTGAGTTCTATAAGGAGATAGAAGCTCATTTTTGGATGGCATAAACTTCATATTATGTTCTACAAATAAGATAGTTATAGCTACTGCTCAATCCATGTCTGAGTATCCTTAACAGTCCCTACAAAACAGACTATTCAGATTGGTATACTTATTTTGTTTTGATCATATCTCACTCATTTTGATGATTCCATTTCATGGCCAAATCTCACATGTGTATGAAATCTAATACTTACTGTAAATTGATTCCACCATGCAATTTTATCAGTTTATAACTTGGTTACTTACTGTTTCTATACAGCCATCATTTTAAGCATGATTTTAACATTGTTACTTATGGTTTTTCATCTTTTTAATCATATTTATCAACACTTGATCCCCACACAACATTTTTATCATCATATATTCATCATATACATATACAATAAGAAAGAAAATACATTTGATCTTTACAAAAATAACAAGAGAAATGGAAAGGATGATCTTCTTTACCAACCAAGATTATATCTTGTTTTTGGATGACAATAACTTGATGAACACCAAATATATCTTCAAGATCATCAACCACCAAGATTGTTTGTTGAGAAATTAGTCGTAGGACACAAGCAAATCACCTTCTTTGATGTTAATATGATCACCAATCAATCAAGGCTTCAAGGTTTCTCCATGATATGAATAGATAACATAAGATTTGTTGCTAGAAATGATCAAATGGGGTGTTTGATGGTGAATATAGGACGGCAAGGAAGGAGGGTGAGAGAGTTTTTGAGTTGTTTTGCATGTGTGAATGTAAGAAAATGGTAAGGTTTAGTGGTTTTGATAGTTTGGTGGGAGAGTATAGCTTACATGTTAACCATAAGCTTACATGTGTAAGCTTATAAGTTATAAGGGTGCCACATCAAGTGATGTGGTGTCCCTAGTTTGGCCGTCCCTTTTAGTGGGGTGGGATAAACTTGTTTTGTACCATCCCGCTAATTTACGGGCATTCCTCGATTCTAGTTTCCTCGATTTGCGTGCCCTCGAGTCGTTTTACGAAAAACGTTTTTATAAATTATGAATCAACGGCACAAAACGAATCTAATAAAAATTGTCTCATAAAAAACGGAGTTCAAAAACGTAAATGCGTAATCCTAAGGTTTCCGGTTTAGTCGTAAAGGACGCTAAATTATGCACGTAAGCCCAAATTTAAATCCGTAAATTGTGAGTTCATCAACCAACACAAAAATAAGTTTCAAAATATAATACGAGAAAATAATTTACTACCTGAAAATGTTAGATTGTCACAATAAAATACCCTAAAATATGCTTGTGTTTGTTCATTGTGAATTTTAGGTACGGATATCGTGAATTCAACAAAAGATCAAAGGAATCAAGAAAAAACGAACACGTGAAACGAAGCCACACAAAGAACCGGACCCGAACGATGAATTTCTAAAGAAGTCCTAGAAGTTTGAAGATTTGTCAAGATTGGTCCCTAAACCATTGAAGACTTGTCACTTTAGGCCCTTGTAAATATCAAATATTACAAGTGGGTCCTTGAAGTTTCAAGATATTACATTAATAGTCCTTGAAGAATGGCCAAATGACATTTATGATCCTTGGAAAAAGTTTGCAAGAAATTTTTGTGCCTAATTTGACAAGTTATACAAACTTGTAACAAAGAGAAATGGGTTAAATGGCTATGAAACTTGATATGAACAGAAAATGGAAAGCTAGGGGCCTTTTATGCCAAGACAACCAAACATCCACCACCAATCACTGCCCACCACCTCACCCCACTCAGCCACATTATACACCACATCACCCCACTATGACTGATTGATAATAAATAACAGATTTATTTAAAAACTTTGTTTATTATTTAATTAGGCGCTAAACATTTCTATAGAACCCAAAACAGATCCAATAACCACACTATTCCCCTTTCAACAACCCCTAACCCTAACACGTAACAAACCAAAGAGTTTTGACCCAGTTACCTCCAGATCAACAATTTACAACCATGTAAACTCATCCCAACCAAGAAAACATCACCCCGTGACCCCTGTGGTCCCCCACGTGGCTCCCCTATTGCAAAAGTCCAAAGAAGTATAGTAAATTAATGGTTGAAATCGTTATCTTTCTCCCAAAGGCATCAAAGAGCGGTTTATATGGCATTCCAACAACTAAGCATCAACAAGCTGCCAAAAAATTATCACATGGCACTCTTGGACCAAGAATCTTGACTAGCATATTCCAAGCATCAACGGAAATTTTGTCAGCTCATGTTTTAGGGTTTTAGCATTTTTTAGTTCCCATAGAAGTTGTATAAAACCAATGTCGACTTGTGACTTGGTTTCTTGTTCCAATTTTTTTATCTTGTAAACTTTTATCACTGAATAGTTAAAGTTTTGATAAAACCTTACAGTTTGTTAATTCTGAGTTCCATTTAGCTGTAGCTCTTAGATATTGTTTTGGTTTCAGTTTTGTGCAAGGAATTTTTATATTTCACCAAATGTATTATCAAAACCTTGGTTTTAACTTTGGGACCTAATGTTTTATAAGCTTATTATAATCTATTGATTTGACAAATCAAGAGCTTATTAGGTTTATATAACTTTGTTTATTTACTGCAAGCTTTTATTACGTTGAAAATTTTTTGGTTTCAAAAATTTGCTCTTAAGTGGGAATTGTTCAAAGATTAGTTTCCATAAAATCTTGTTTATTTGGTTTAACTCACTGTTCATTAAGCTTGGTATAAGCTACTTGACAAGTAAGCTTATACCAAGGTTATTTGGGCTTGCTCTTGTTTTTATGTTTTGTTCAAAGATATTAAAGACATAAGCCCAAGGTTTGACTATTGTAGTCTTCTTGGGCTTGGACTGTTGTACTCCATCCTTGTTCCATTTCAAACAGCTTCCCCTAAGCCCTTAGTCATAGTATAAGCTAAACGGGTGATGACATGAGCAGCCATAGCTTGGTTTGGATGTAAACCAAGCAGATATAGCTTGAACCCTCTTGTTTTTGTCAAAAAATTGTTTTTTGGTGTTTTTGGTGAAAGGTTGTTGCTTATGTAGTTTAGTAGGTCTATAAGGTGTAATTGAATATTGTTAGGTGATATAAGCTAGTTTTTAGTTTGATTATTGAAAAATATCTTTGAAAATTTTGCTTATCAGAATATATAGAGGTGTTTGGTTAGTTGTGTGTTTGACTGTGGTGACACACAACTAGGGCACATATGATTTAAACATATACATTTGGTTAGTATAAAGTGTTTTGAGTAGTGGTTAGAGGGGATTCAGAGTTTTAAAAAATTTGTGTGTTACATATTTTTCATAAAATTGCCATATAAAATCAATTGTGGCTGTAGAGTTTGTTTATTTGTTTTGGAGTATGTGAATTGGCTCACAGCTAGATAGTAGGTGCTTATAGGATTGCATGCTAGTAACTTTCAGTTTTATAGATTTTGGGTAGCTTATTTTCTAGCTTAAAGTTCACTATAGAGGTACATTGAACCAGCAGGTCACTTTTCTGCCATAACCAATTACACGAGCAGCCACTAAGGGCTTTGTTTTTGGTTTCTAAGGTTTAAATTTTGGTTCATCACTAGTTTTAAGGTAGGTCTAGGGTTTTATTAGTTGGTAGTAGGGTTTTCGTTAGGTATTGGGTGGTCAAAACACCACAACACACTACAAGAAAAAGGGGCTTTTAGGACCTTTATGTAGGACACTTTTTTAAATAGGGTCCTAAAAAATGTTTTATAGTACCACTCTATTTTTTAGTCATATTAGAGTGGCTTTTAATAGGACACTTTATACGTTGATCTTATTAAGCTAACTTAGGTGACAATTTTTTTAGTGTGGTCTCATTATGGTATAGATAATAGGACATTCGATATAAAAGTCATATTATATTACATTTATAGGACGCTTAGTTTGGTTGGTTTTATTAGATTTAATTTAATATGACACTTAGTATATGTGTCCTAACAGATGTAACTTTATAGGACACTTATAAATTATGAGTCCTATCAAATTTAGTTTATTACGCTTATTTAGCTAGGTATTATTATGATTGAACATAAAAGGTTATCGAAACTAACATCTTTACAAGTTGATAGTTTAGTTAATTATTTTATTGTTTTTCGTTTTTCTCTATCACTAGATAGACTTTTGTAAAACTTGAGCATGACGTATAGGTTTTTTTTATAAGGCTCGATATTAACTCAAATTTAGTATTCGATTCAAATTTATGTTTAGATTGATCTCGTTAAATGTGAAGCTTGAGTCGAGTTTCGGCTAGTCGAGCTTAAATAACTCACAAAAAGATATACTCCCTCCGTCCCATAATAATAGTTCACCGACAAAAAACACGCAGTTTAATAAAAATATCATTTTTTTTAGCTTTCTATCTCTTACTTTTTACACAAATACAATTTTACTCTTAACTAATTAATTTACAACTTTTTTATTGATTGTAATAATACCCTCAAGTGAGGGTGATATAGTAAACTTAATCTATATTTCTTATCTATTTTTGGACTGAACTATTAATATGAGTCGTTTAAAAATAGTATACTGGACTGTTAATATGGGACGGAGGGAGTATTAAATTACAATTTAAGGTGATGATTTTTATGTAAATATATGTACCTTATACCTTAGAAACTTTTTAGTTAATTTTATCCTTTTTTTTAAGTATTACGAGGTTAAAATGTTCCAACCCCTATACGGGTCAAGAAAATGTCAAAGGAACCCCCGAAACGAAATCCAAAAAAGTTGGTATATAAAACTGTGGAAAATATAAGGGGTTTAATAGTTTACCGGTTACAATTAAGTGTTCAAAATTTATTTACTTGTTAAAAGATTAGATTCGAGTTTATATTAACCCGACTTGCAAGAAATATGAAGCACAAGTAAATACTAGTATACTACTGACTATAAGTGTATATGACAAGTAAGTAAAATGTAATACTACGTAATTTAAGGGAAGGAACAATCAATGGGTTGGTAACATGCTTAACGAGTCTTCCAACCAAATATCAGGATCGTCATCGAATCCAAACAACAATCCGGACTCTTCTTCGAACTCGGTCTAACCTTCGTTCAATTAAATGATATACTATCCAAACGTTAACCCATTTGCTAACCGCGATCACAAAATGATGTTTAATCGATATTATCTCCAACAACGATTTGCACAATTGTCTCAACAATCACAACCACAACCCGACGGCTCACAACCACAACCCGACCAACAATCCCACCATCTCCAAGACGAAGACGAAGAAGAAAACGAGCCACAACCTACACCGACATCCAAAAAAGGAAAACCGAGAAAGAAAGGAAAAGCCAAAAAAATCTATTGAACCAGAACCATAAGGTGAATTACAAAGAACGGACCAAGAGCATGTTGACGGAAAAATGGACTCCAATGAATCGGCTTACACATAAGTTTAATACGATTTATGATGAATTCGCTATGGAAAGTAGGGATGACAATGAGGGTTTTATGATGAGGGTCGAAATCGCGTTTAAACAACATACGGGTACAGAGTTTAGGCACAAGTGTTTGGACTTTTCCCAAGACAAATACAAGTAGAAAAATCCCGACTCGTTCCTCGCAAGATGAAATCGCCTACAAGCTACCAAAGAGGAACCTGAACTTTTCAGACCGGACGCGTGCCTCGTCTGGATGGGTTACATCGGCTTTCAAAGAGATGACGTTCGACTTACTCCACTACTAGTTCCAGTTCAAACCCAAAAATATTTAAAGCGATGCTCGAACAACAATACGAGTTGGATCGCAAGGCGAATATGGATGTCGTAGAACCCGAGACAAAGACGAGAATTGAACTTTCGGATTCCCAACAATTTGATTCGGATATGAGGGTGCTACAAATCGACACGAGCAAAATGTCATCAACTGACGCGAGTATTGTCGACGCCAAGGAAAATATGATCAAAGCTAGTTATGCAAACTAGTTTTTTAATGTTTTTTATTATTGTTTTTTATTTTATGTATTTCTCTTATTTAATATTTTTTTATGTAATTTTTTTTAATAAAATATTTTTTTGTTATTATTATAGTTTATTTAAGTGTTTTGATTATAAAGAAAATTTATGGTATTATTTTTCATAGCTTGCCACTCTTTACAAAAATACCTCAAATTTAATTCTATAGCAATTATGATGCCATAGCATACGTGACAGCATTTTTTTACACCAACCGAGTGCTATTGTGATTTTAATAAAGGGAAAAAGGCCAAAATAGTTAAGTTGATCACTTTTGATCCGATACATGATCTTGGCTTAATATTTTGACAAATATGGTCAAGTTGATCAACTTTTGTACAAAAATTGTTCACTTACGTTAAAAAATTGATCACTTTTGAAAGAAATAGTTTAACATTTATGCAAAAAAAAAACAGTTGTGCATTTGTGTATAATCATATTTGTGAAAGTCTTATGCCAAGAGTCCAAGACCATGTGATGGATAAAAGGGGATTTAGACCAAAATTTCCCGCTTTAGTTTCCCGCCACTCTTTCCCAAAAATATCAAAAACCTTCACCACTTTTATCTCTAACTGCCGCCCACTTTTGTTTCTTTCATTTGCAGTTTGTGAAACAAAAAAGCCACCATTATATCTTTGTTTCTTCTATTCAATTTCCTTCTAAATTCACCACAAAAAAATATCACCGAATCCATTTTGTCATCAGATCGCAATTAAAGGTTCTCACTGCATATAAGGAATATCATATTACAACCCAGACGCACCATTAAAGGCCATTGTAAGCCGTGTCTTTTGATTATTATTTATGTGATTCTTGTGTTATGATGTATCTTAATAATAATTACAACATCATATTAGATTCACGAAGGCATTTATCCCCAAAAGCTCGGCTGAAATTATGTCTCGATTTTGGTCAATACATCTTTTTTATATGTGAATATATGTGTTTATTTCTTGGTTTGTTTTTTTATCAAGTCTTCAAGTTTTTTATTTTACCAGATTCGAGTTGTTGCAAAGAAAGTATGTTCACTGGTTAAACTGGCCATTTCATCTTTTAAAGGTAAGATCAAATACTTTGAATGACTTATAATCCATTTAAGTTTTCTTTTACAAACATGGATTGTTGATCAGCTATAATGGATAATTTTTTAATATCATTGCTATTAAACTAGTAATGTATCCTATCTACGCTCTTATTTTTTTTTTAATATCGTTGCTATTATTTATGTTGATTCATACAAAATTATTAGCAAATGGGTTTAGATGATTGTTAAAAAACATAGTCAATAATATGTTTGAGTGTTTGACAAATGGGTTTAGCAAATGGGTTTGTGTCTGTTAATAAACTTGTGAGGATCAAAATTTTACTTTTACTTATTTTGTCCTGAATCAATAGAAAGAATGTGATGTTACATTTTCTTAGCTTCTTATTTAGGGGAACACTTGGGAGAAATAACAAGTCCCTTTGTCATAGTATTGGAGTTCATTAGTGGGAGGAGCATTTTGGGCACACGTATAAAGTATCTGTTTTAATTGTTATTTTTTTAGCAAGACTTCCTTATGATGCTTAGAGGGCCTCCACACTTTTTTAATATGGCATGACCATGATTCTAAGTTTCTAACATAGGTATTCTATAAAGGAACACCTGAAAATGCAGTCAACATATCTGATATATGTTTCTTTAGGGACTCACCACTTACTTTAGACGTACTCAGTTTATTCTATCTTCCTACTATATCTTTACTCGTGTATTAATAAAAAGTTAGATGCATTAGAATAATTGAAACCTGGGGTTGCACACTTTGTAGATCCTATTGGTATATTCATAGCCCTTAAATGACCAAAAGGTCTTTCGACAACCTGATGAGTTAATATTAAACGTATATGAGTCTATTTCCTCACGGTTGCAGAAGTTTATAGTTATTTGTATTCAACCATATCATTTTTATTGCCTTATCTAACTTAAATAATAGAACTAAATGTCTTTGGATACTTCCTTCTCTTTAGGCTACACATGATTATAACCAATAGTATTTGTTTATGTGTTCCCTTGTGCATTTACTAAGAAGTAATAAGCTACTTTCAACATTAAAGATTATAAAAAATCAACCAAAGGAGGAGCTTCACACTCTTAATATTCTTATTGTGAACTCCTGGTATATCTTTGCTAATTACTCTATAGTATGCAAAATATCATATAATGGAATACTTGATAAAATATTTACATTGGCAGGAACAAAAATAGAAGGTTGTGAAAGATTCCTATTTACCGGAGCTTTATTAGAGGTTATCATGGTAAGTGTTACAAGTAAATGTGAGTTTATATAGTACACCACATATACAAGTTCTCTCTGTATGATAGTATACATTATCAATTTGATTTTTGTATTTAACTAACAACTGAGTACGCTTACGTGTTATTCTTAACTATATGATTTTTGTGATTTTTACCTTACATGTAGTGGCCGGGAGAGATACTGATGGGTCGAAGAGCAAGATAGACTAGACCTTAATGGATTGAAGAGCAATACAAATTGATTTTCTTTAGTTTAATTTGATTTGGATCAAATAATACTATATATGTATATGTAAATCATACTCTTGTTTGATTGTCAATAAAAAGTATTTTATGTGTTAGATTTTATTAATTTAGTTTTCCTTGTTCAAAGAAAGAGTATTTTGTTGTAGTCACAGGTTTCTCTTAGGACGTTTATTTGATGTTAAATAAATACAGTGAAATATGATATTCCAACCAAAAGAAAGTGTTATATGCTGTTATCAATTTGGTCGTAACAACACACTCTTGTTTTAGGACCCTTTTCTTAGTATTAAAATTATAGTTTATATAATAGGATTTAGTCCTATGAAAATAATTTTTAGGATGCTTCAATATGTCCCAAAACATGATAGAAGGGTAAACATATACCAGGACACCGTAAAGCGTCTTATTACTTGGTCTTGTTTTAGTTGTGTGAGACAATCTTATAGGACCAAAGAATTAGTTTCATCATATTTATTTTTGTAAGGACACCAAAAAGTGTCCTAAATATCTATTACAACCCCTTCCTATAGGACACATTTGTTTTGGTTCTAAAAAGCTAAAGGTCCTATAAACTAATTTAATAGGACACTAATTGGCGTCCTATAAGACTGATTTTGTTGTAGTGACAGCTCGCTGTGTAGGCTAGAAACCACCAGACCCCTCATTCTCTGTATACAGTGACTATTTTTTCTTGATTTGTGTTTACTTTGTGTATTAACTTGGTGTTTATTTGCTTAATATTGAATCCCCACACTCCACTGGGTGTGGGGGTGCCTTGTTTATCCAAAAAAACAACAAACCAAGCTCTAAATCGTCGATACTCAGTTTCTGTGGTCCATCAGTGGGAACCAAGTTCCCACTGCTCGGCTAAAGGACAAAACCAGTCACATGTCCCTTTCAGTTTTGCTTTGTTTTGTCTTTAGTGGTGAATTTTAAGTGTTCTTTAGTTTTTCATTTTTCCCCTAATCTTTTATTTAATTTAGGATTTTTAGAAAAATAAATTTTATTTTTTTGATTATTTTATTATTTTTAGCATTATTTTGAATTAAAATTAGGTTTTAATATTTCTGTTTTTGTCTTATTATACCTAAGTTCACCTTTTTCAACTTTTTTCAATTTTTTCCTTTTTAATTAAGTTAAATAGAATTTTTAGTAAGGTAAAATTATTTTTCTCATTATTTTATTATTTTTTTATCATTATTTTAGTTAAAAATCAGTTTTTAGCATTTTAAAAATAGAAAAATAGTTTTAAAAATTCTAGAAAAATAATTTTTATCTTTTAATTAATATAAGTAAGATTTTAGTTTGATAAAATACAATTTTGGACTTTTTGTTGATTATATTTAATTTTAGGGCTTTGATTAGTATTTAAAATTAAATATTTAATTAATAATAAATTTTAAAATTTATTTATTGAATTTTTATTCTTATTTATATTATTTTAGACTTAATTTTGATTTTTAATTAATTTTAAGTTATAAATTTTTAATTTCGTCGCGTTTTACGTTTTAACGTATACGTTTTACGTTTTACGTCGTAGTGTAATTTAGCGTAACTCGTCTATTAATTTTCTCACTTTCTAAACCCAAAAACGTCACTAATACAAACATTGTTTTTATATAAATGGCACATAACACATACACCTCCTTCGAGAAGGAACTCGTACTTATTCGATTTGTCGGTTTTCCTAAATCGTCGAATTTAATACTTGCCACAGTTATTTGTTTTTCCTAAAACAAGTGACTAAAAATACATACACTAATTTTGGCGCCGCTGTCGGGGAGGTGTGTTTAGCCATATACATATCGTGTTTATGCGAGTAGTGTGTTTTTGCTTTTCATTTTTGAAAAGCATAAATATAGTACATACTCGCTTTTATTTTTTCTACAATATTATAAATATCCAGATAAGTCGTGTTTAGTTGTCGTCAATTAAACACACAACAATCTTTTATTATATTGTAGATATCCTAATATTCGTTTTCGTTTTTTTTTGTGAATATTATTAATATATTGTATTACGTATCAAAATAAATTTACAATATCTCCAAAAGCGTGAAAACGCATCCTTAATTGGGATTTCATAACTCAATTATTGTATTCGAATCCAAAACAAATAGAAAAGGGCAAAATAGGTAATTACTTTCGAAAGGCTTAATTTTGATTAACACAAACTATAAGGTGGGTATAAGGCGGTTGTATTTCACGACCTAAAGGAAAAAGGCTCTTAAGTGCTTCGTGCCGCCTCGTTTCCTCCGCTTTCTTGTGCGTGTTTTGAGAAAAAGGGTTAATCAAGGGTTTGTTGCCCAAAGTATTATCTACGTATCATATATATTTATCTTGGTTTCAAAGATTAAACCCTCTTGAACGTTTTGGTGTTCCACCAACGTTCTAAAGTCATCGAAGACGTTCACACAACGTGATCGTTTTCATTCCTTGAGGCTCCTTTAATCGAGAAATTGATTCAAGGAGAGATTTGTAGATTTCAGTCTACGTAATACACCGAAAATCCAAAAAAATTAAAAAACAATCAAAAACCAAAAAAATGAAAAACGAAAAAACCCGAAAAAAGAATCTTCTTTACTACCCCTATTCTACGTTTAGTGCATGCGCACTCGATCGAAGGACTATACGAATTCTAGCAGCGCCTCAAATCGACGCAACCGAAATCAAAGGAATAGACAACGAAGACGTGACTTAGAAACCGACGTTCCTAATATCGTTATCGAAACCATAGACGAGATGGCCGAGAATCGTACGATTATGGAATTGCTCCAAGCACCCACCGAGGGTAATATAGACGTGATCGTTATTCTCGCTATCGAAGTAGAGAATTTTGATATTAAGAGCGGAATTATATCGTTGATTCAAGCAACGAAGTTTAGAGGTCGTGTGGCGGATAATCATCACGATCACATTTAGAATTTTGATCGTCTTTTGGCCACGAGCAAGTTTAAAACGTCGACACCGATGTCTTGAAGATAAGCAATCAATGCTTAGATAAAATACAAGGTAGTGGCGGAAGGAGGTGGTGGTGGCGTGGTAGAGATCTCATAGTGATAGTGAACAGGAGGTTTGACTAAGAGACTCTTGATGTAATTCAACTCTTCATAGATATGAGCCATAGCAAGATGTTGATATTGACAAAAATGACAATATGTTCCATGATACATGACATTATCATGTGAAGGAGGAAGAACACTAAAGGCTAGTAGTGGAAGATAAGAAGTTCCACAATCAACATTCTTAGCAGAAGAAGAGATGTGATTCTGAGTGTTCTTAAGTGAATTGGGATTGAAAGCAATTGGAGAAAATGGAGGAGAATCAAGGATTTCATTTGGGGAATAAAACATTTTGATTTGAGAAAGGATGCAAAATGCTTAAGGTTAAATAGAGAAAGCCCAAGATATTTTGGGGGTGGTCAAAGGGTTGAAACAAAGATTCCAAAAAGTATTGGAACAAATTTGAAGTTTCAAGAATACCCGAAAAGGAATGTACTGTGCGCGGTTCCTTATCTCCAAAGGCGGTTCCTTACCGATAAGGAGCCGCGGTCTCAATAGAGAACCGCCCACAGTGGGCTGAATTTGGTGATGAGTGAGGATTTTCCAATTTAGCAAATCCTATTTTTCTAGTCTAACTAATCATGGAGATATGCTAAGAAGCAAATATAGACAAAGAAAACACACAAGAACTCACCAAACAAGGTTTTGACCAAAAGACATGCATTTTAAAGAAAATCGATGTAGGAGGTGTGTAGAACTAGACAAAAAGTCATGACACAATGATCCTCCATAGTTCTCTTTTGTTCTGGCTATATTTGAGAGACACATGCATATGAATTATGTAAGCTCATTATGTGTAACACCCCATTTTGGTAAATGGAATGTCACGCGTGATTATGGCATGTCATCAAAGTATACACGGATAATGTATTAAACATCACATGACCATAAAGGAAATACCGGAATCAAACATCGGTACCCCAAAAGTAGAACTCATCACACACAAACATAAGTACTGTAAATGAAAAGGACTAAACAATGTCCATAGAAATGAGTATCAAAGTATAATGAAATGCATAAAGTAATGAAGGCTAGGAAGCTTCCAGTCCATATGCACGTACACTTAAAGTCTACGAGCGTCCTTGAGTACCTGCCGTTTTGGGAACATGAAAGGAAAACGGCTGAGCATAACGCTCAGTGCACGGATATACAAATAAA